>OY804588.1:77626828-80126828 GCA_963680875.1 Bathymodiolus brooksi
GTCCGAGTTGAGCTGCCGTGGTAGGCAGATGCCCGGGTTGAGCTGCTGTGGTAGACAGATACCCGGGTTGAGCTGCCGTGATAGACAGATGTTCGTGTTGAGCTGCTATGGTAGACAGATGCCCGGGTTGAGCTGCTGTGTTAGACAGATACCCGGGTTGAGCTGCCGTGCTAGACAGATTTCCGGATTTAGCTGCTGTGGTAGACAGATGTCCGGGTTGAGCTGCCGTGGTAGACAGATACCCGGGTTCACCTGCCGTGATAGACATACCCGGGTTGAGCTGCTGTGGTAGACAGATGCCCGGGTTGCACTGCTGTGGTAGACAGATGTCAGGGTTGAGCTGCCGTGGTAGACAGATAACCGGGTTGTAGCTGCCGTGGTAGACATATGTCCGGGTTGAGCTGCTGTGGTAGACAGATACCCGGATTGAGTTGCCGTGGTAGCTGACCGGGTTGAGCTGCTGCGGTAGAGAGATGCCCGGGTTGCGGTGCAGTGGATACATGTGTCCGGGTTGGGCTGCTGTGGTAGACAGATGCCCGGGTTGAGCCGCCGTGGTAGACATATGTCCGGGTTGAACTGCCGTGGTAGACAGATGCACGAGTTGAGCTGCTGTGGTATGCATATACCCGGGTTGAGATGCCGTGGTAGACATATGTCCGGGTTGAACTGCCGTGGTAGACAGATGCACGAGTTGAGCTGCTGTGGTAGACATATACCCGGGTTGAGCTGCCGTGGTAGACTGATACATGGGTTGAGCTGCCGTGGTAGACAGATGTCCGGGTTGAGCTGCCGTGGTAGACAATTACTCGGGTTGAGCTGTCGAGGTTGACAGATGTCCGGGTTGGGCTTCCGTGGTAGACAGATACCCGGGTTGAGCTGTCGTGGTAGACAGATGTCCGGGTTGAGCTGCCGTGATAGACAGATACCCGGGTTGAGCTGCCGTGATAGACATATGTCCGGGTTGAGCTGCCGTGGTAGACATTTGTCCGAGGTGAGCTGCTGTGGTAGACAGATAACCGGGTTGAGCTGCCGTGGTAGACATATGTCCGGGTTGAGCTGCCGTGGTAGACAGATGCACGGGTTGAGCTGCCGTGGTAGACATATGTCCGGGTTGAGCTGCTGTGGTAGAAAGATACACGGGTTGAGCTGCTGTGGTAGACAGATACCCGGGTTGAGCTGCCGTGTTAGACATATGTCCGGGTTGAGCTGCTGTGGTAGACATATGTCCGGGTTGAGCTGCCGTGGTAGACATTTGTCCGAGGTGAGCTGCTGTGGTAGACAGATAACCGGGTTGAGCTGCCGTGGTAGACATATGTCCGGGTTGAGCTGCCGTGGTAGACAGATGCACGGGTTGAGCTGCCGTGGTAGACATATGTCCGGGTTGAGCTGCTGTGGTAGAAAGATACACGGGTTGAGCTGCTGTGGTAGACAGATACCCGGGTTGAGCTGCCGTGTTAGACAGATGTCCGAGTTGAGTTGCCGTGGAAGACAGATACCCAGGTTGAGCTGCTGGGGTAGACAGATGCCCGGGTTGAGCTGCTGTGGTAGACAGATGCCCAGGTTGAGCTGCCAGACAGGGGCAATGAATTAAAATAACAATGTTTTGATTAATGTGTTTATTTCTATTTATAATGTAGATATCAAATTACAATGTTGTCTGATACCGACATGGATGAATTGATATTTATTTCAGGGGCGGATCCAGGGGGGGCGCACCCGGCGCGCTCCCCCCCTAAAATTGAAAAAAATATGATTTTTTTGGCGTAAAATCGTGATTTTTCACACGAAATACCCCAAAATGTTTCGCGTCTCCCTCCGCAATTGGAAAGAATATGATTTTTTGGCGTAAAATCGTGTTTTTTCACACGAAATACCCCAAAATTTTTCGCGCCTCCCTCCGCCTCCCTCGCGCCCCCGTAACTTGAAATCCTGGATCCGCCCCTGTATTTAGTGTTGTTTGTCGTTACTGTCTCTGGTGGCCCATTATTGGTATATGTAGGGCCTATGAGGGGGGTGGGGGGTTCAACTGGTACATCGGTTCGGGGCCCGGAGAACCAATAAGGGGCATGTGAACCTCTAAAGGGCACAATAACCTTAGCCATAGACGTTCTTATTTGGAGGGGGGGGTCAACTATTTTTAGTTGATTTAAATATATAATTGTGTAAAATTCACTTAAGACTTCTGAATTCCGGTTGTTGATCATCACTCACATTTGTACATTGTGGTTTTATTGGACCTCATATCCTCTATTTTAAGAGAAATGTCAGCTTATCCCGGGCCCTAAAGCAGTCTTGTTCCGCCTTGCAAAATTTCTCTTGGAGGCCATGGGTACGTGTATATAATAATAAATATTTTATATTTAATTTGCAACAATACGCAACTTTATCTTTATTTATTTAAATGTAGATTATTTTTTTCTATCATAGTCACATTTTTTCACTGCAGAATATTATATGGTCGGAAATCATACCTTGCAGCAGATCACAAGCCACACTTCTAAAAATTAATACTACTTATTAGGAGCGGATTGGTATAAGTCGTCTTTCATGTGCAATCAGCATGACATATGGAACTCTCATAAAAGGAGTCTTAGGCCGACCTCTAAGAAACACCGTAGGGCCGTCGTGGTCGTGATCGTATGGTAGTTGGATTTACAATTACATATGCAATCAGTGCCTATCACCATTATAACGTTTCGAGTTCTAATCTCAATTAGGGCGAGGTGTACTCTATGTGACATTAGGAGATAAAGCTTGTCAGTAACTTGCGGCAGGTCGGTGGTTTTCACCGGGTACTCTGGTTTGCTTCACCAATAAAACTGATCGCCACGATATAACTGAAATATGAGTGAATGTGGCGTTAAACACCATAGCTAAGCCAATCTCAGCAATACTCAACCATCATATTATTGTGAACCAAATGAAGCCCTATGACAAGCCTTAAACAAATTCCCAACCACCATACCATCCTGAACACCCGAGTTCAGCCTCCGTTATTAGTGGGGTTTGTATTGCTTCTGATGATGACCCCCTTTAGTATCTTCCTACCTTTCATCACAACTGGTCAACATAGAACCTTCAACACAGTGGTGTTTAAATAGATAAGGTGTAAATTTATGTTTTTTCGCGTCTATCTGACTATTTTATCTTTTAATCTTTCTAAAACCATATATTTCCTGAAAGGTATGCAATTTCTCTGACCTTCTGTAAGAATATAATGGGAGGCTTAAAATCTTGCAATTTTATTTATGCCAAAACAATTAATATTTTTGAAATTACAACAAAGCTCTGATTCGTGAATTACTGTTTCTAATATGTTATTATTGTCTTCTCTTCAGTGAACTGCTTTAATATAGTGTTGGCTGGCGAGGTATAGAGTCTGAGCCAATGGCGAGAGCATTATTCCTCAACCAGACAACATTTTATACAATAAAAATGGTTCACTCAGGAGAATATATATGTCTATAATATCTATTGGCAGTAAATTCACAAATTGCAGTATAAAACAAATTTCCTCCCTTGTTTTTTTGTTGTTCCACAAGTTCCTGTATATAGGAAAAGACAATCTTAAATGCTACCCAATAAACCATATATCTGATCACTTACCATGATCTACACTATATAGTTGAACAATTTATAATCTTCTGCTTGGTAGAAGTAGATATTAAATAAAGGTGTGTACACTAAATTTAATATATACGTTTTATCCGGAGAAACCTTCACCAGGTATGCTCCTAATCAAAAGATTGGAAAGCCATATAATTTTCAAATTCTTTGAGAGCAAGTAAACCAAAGGGTTAGGGCCTAAACACTGTCACAAACCAAAGGGTTAGGGCCTAAACACTGTCACAAACCAACGGGTTAGGGGGTCTAAACACTGTCAGAAACCAAAGGGTTAGGACCTAAACACTGTCACAAACCAACGGGTTAGGTGGCCTAAACACTGTCAGACACCAAAGGGTTAGGGTGTCTAAACACTGTCACAAACCAAAGGGTTAGAGGGTCTAAACACTGTCACAAACCAAAGGGTTAGGGGGTCTAAGCACTGTCACAAGCCAAAGGGTTAGGGTGGTCTAAACGGTGTCACAAACCAAAGGGTTATGTTGGTCTAAACACTGTCACAAACCAAAGGGTTAGGGTGGTCTAAACACTGTCACAAACCAAAGGGTTAGGGTGGTCTAAACACTGTCACAAACCAAAGGGATAGGGTGGTCTAAACACTGTCACAAACCAAAGGGTTAGGGGGTCTAAACACTGTCACAAACCAAAGGGTTAGGGTGGTCTAAACACTGTCACAAACCAAAGGGTTAGGGTGGTCTAAACACTGTCACAAACCAAAGGGTTAGGGTGGTCTAAACACTGTCACAAACCAAAGGGTTAGGGGGTCTAAACACTGTCACAAACCAAAGGGTTAGGGTGGTCTAAACACTGTCACAAACCAAAAGGTTAGGGTGGTCTAAACACTGTCACAAACCAAAGGGTTAGGGTGGTCTAAACACTGTCACAAACCAAAGGGTTAGGGGGTCTAAACACTGTCACAAACCAAAGGGTTAGGGTGGTCTAAACACTGTCACAAACCAAAGGGTTAGTGTGGTCTAAACACTGTCACAAGCCAAAGGGTTAGGGTGGTCTAAAAACTGTCATAAACCAAAGGGTTAGGGTGGTCTAAACACTGTCAAAAACCAAAGGGTTAGGGGGTCTAAACACTGTCACAAACCAAAGGGTTAGGGTGGTCTAAACACTGTCACAAACCAAAGAGTTAGGGTGGTCTAAACACTGTCACAAACCAAAGGGTTAGGGTGGTCTAAACACTGACAAAACCAAAGGGTTAGGGTGGTCTAAACACTGTCACAAACCAAAGGGTTAGGGGGTCTAAACACTGTCACAAACCAAAGGGTTAGGGTGGTCTAAACACTGTCACAAACCAAAGGGTTAGGGTGGTCTAAACACTGTCACAAACCAAAGGGTTAGGGTGGTCTAAACACTGTCACAAACCAAAAGGTTAGGGGGTCTAAACACTGTCACAAACCAAAGGGTTATGACTTAAACACTGTCACAAACCAAAGGGTTAGGGTGGTCTAAACACTGTCACAAACCAAAGAGTTAGGGTGGCCTAAGCACTGTCACAAACCAAAGGGTTAGGGATTCTAAACACTGTCACAAACCAAAGTGTTAGGGCCTAGACACTGTCACAAACCAAAGGGTTAGGGGAGTCTAAACACTGTCACAAACCAAAGGGCTATGACCTAAACACTGTCACAAACCAAAGGGTTAGGGGGGCCTAAGCACTGTCACAAACCAAAGGGTTAGGGGGTCTAAACACTATCACAAACCAAAGGGTTAGAGGGGTCTACATACTGTCACAAACCAAAGGGTTAGAGGGGTCTAAATACTTTCACAAACCAAAGGGTTGGGGGAATCTAAACACTGTCACAAACCAAAGGTTATGACCTAAACACTGTCACAAACCAAAGGGATAGGGGGCCTAAAAGCACTGTCACAAACCAAAGGGTTAGGGAGCCTAAACACTCACAAACCAAAGGGCTAGGGGGGTCTAAGCACTGTCACAAACCAAAGGGTTATGACCTAAACACTGTCACAAATCATTTAAACAACAAACCACATTCAGTCACCTTTATTTTGCAATATTTATACAGCACTTTCAACACATACACTATAACATTAGGAAGGGTCAGGTACAAAAAAGAAGTGTACACACAGAAAGTTACATATATATGTACACACAGAAAGTTACATATATAATGTACACACTGTACATGTAATAAACAGATATTGTAAGTAAATATTAAATGAGAGTCAAGATATATACATGTATAAAGCACCAACTCTAAATATCATCAATTTTACTGTCAAATTATTTATGACTTCGGCAAACAATTGATTACTTGATTCCCGGACGTATCTTGATATTTCAAATTGTATACTGTGGTTATCAATGTATTTAATTTATTTTCTATCTCATTTTGCTTTTTTAACAATTTTAAGGATTTTAAGAAATAGCCAATTTCTGCATTAAAAAGGAATGGGTCTTCTTATAGCAGTAAATAGTAAATAATTCATCACTGGTTATATGTTCTTTTTTTTAAGAAGATACAATATCATTATGTAAATATTTAAACAATTAAAATTAAAAGTGAACAGAAAAATTCAAGGTTTTCTATAAATTTTAGGTGAACAGGTCAAATAGAAAAAGTTGGTGGTCGCGAGCGAATCTTTGGCGAGCTTTTATGAAATGTTTTGCAGCGAGTGCAAATGCATTTAATATTTTCCTGCAATGTACGTATATTGTGTTTATCATGCAATATCCAAAAACACAAAACAACTGCCAAATTGTCTAAAAAAATATATAGCAAAAACAAATGACGTTCTAATTGTAAGTCCACGTTTATACTGTTACCGTTTGTTATCGTCGATCAACATGAATCAGGTATCAGTAATTAGGAAATAACTGTAATGTATTGTAAAATCGTAGGTATTTGAAATATTGTCCACGTAAATCGTCGGTTTTATTGTCGCAAATTGAGTTTACTTGACGACACCTAGTGAGCCAAGTAAACATATATTTGCGATAGTAAAACAGATGATTTACGTCGGAAACACTTTAAATACAATACAGTTATTTCCATTTTAATGCAATTCTCCCAACAATAACATTTGTTTACAATTATCAGCTGATATTAATCAATTTCATTGCGCCTTTTCACATATAGCGTATCAGTCACAATAGATCAGTAGTCACAAACATTTCGATTAGAAATCAAACTCTTTTTATAAAATATTCAGTGAAATATTAGGTAATCATAACTCAAAATATCAACTCAAAATTTGTATTAAGCTTATATAACAATTTTAATAACATATTTAATGTGTATCACTTCAATTCAATATTCGGTCAACAGTTTCCAACAATGTAAAACGTAAAACGCGTAAATGCAATTGACCAATGAAATTGTTTGTTACATAACCAATTGTATTATAATCTATATATTTGGTCAATGATTGTATATAACAACACTGTATCCAGACAATGTCATGTGACTGCTCAAATAGTGCAGGATGAAATGATATAACTGGTTAGCAGGCACATATATGATTTAGACTCGTGTGAAGTCATATAAAAGTTAATACATCTTAAATTAATCAACAAATAAATATACCTCGAATAAAAAGTCATGATGATTTTTTTTTTAAATTACATTATCAGAAGAGTTCCACAATTTAATCGAGAATCGTAGAAAATGAGGACAAAATCGATACCTCTAATACATATAAACATGACCGCTTACTCTCCTACCTTGGTACAGACATGTTAATGAAAAGTTGTGGGGTTAAACGAGTTTTATGGGGCAAAATTCCACTCTTGAGATGGTGCAAGTTATTTATACTAGTGTTTTATTGTAATCCAAGCGAGACAACTCCATCAAATTAATAAAACAGTATTTTTATAGATACAGATAATACATTTTCGGGCTTCAGCTAATTAGAGACAAAAATAGCTCATAGCATCCATGCTTTATCGAATCAAGACGCATTTTTGTAGAGTGCCTGCCTCATAGACATAATTTGTAATAGGCGATATTTCCTTTTCATTTGAACCGCATCGGTGGCACGTAATGGTTAGCGTGCTCGCCTCGAGTTCGGTAGACTGTGGGTTCCATCCCCGTTCGGGTAAAAACCAAAGACTATAAAATTGGTATTGGTTGCTTCTCCGCTAAGCACGCAACATTAAAGAGAGAGAGCAAAGACTGGTTGGCTCGGAATCAGAATAATGTGTCCGAATTAAGCGGCATGGCTCACCGCGAACTCGTGTATCAGTGAATTAGCATTATAAATATCCAACTCAGGTGTGTTGGTCTAGAACAAAGCGAACCTCATCATCATTTCATTAAAAATTAACCTGTTCTCGCCATGATATAGCTGACATATTGCTGAATTGGCGTCAAACAAACAATCACTCACTCACTCACTCTTTTTTATTTGACAAATCAAAGACTTGAATTGTTTATGAATATTGTTTCACAGACCGGAACAGAATTTGCTATTTTGTAAAAAAAAGAAAAACCTGCAATACATCATTCCTGCACATTTGGTTCCAAGTGGTCTCGGATTTCTTTCATTTTTGTATTTGATCTATTAGAAACTTGAATAATCTTTGACGACTATGCTGTACGACCGACTGGGACAAAATAATCTTAGAGGACACAAACATCATTACTACTTAGATTGTTTCAAATTGATCATGTAGTTTCAGAGACAATTTATTATATTTTTTGCAACCAGAAAACTGATTTGTCACTACCGGCTACGCAGTTTAGCAAATTGAAACAAAATGAAGTAAATATTTGCTTTTTATACCTAATTCCTATGTGTAACAGAGTAACACGACGAGTACCACATGTTGAACAGGAACTGCTTTCCCTTCCGGGGCACTTATGTGCACCACCGGTTTTAGTGGGTTTCGTGTTGCTCGATCATTAGTTTTCTGTATAGTGGTTTGCTAACCCTTGCTTATCATTTTGTCATTTTTCTTTCAGTCATTGTTATCTGTTCTTCTTTGATTTACGATTTTGTCTTTACCTAAATGTAGATATATTTTTTTTCAATCAAAGTCAAGGTGCAGGAGTAACAAGACGAGTGCCACATGTGGAGCAGGAACTTAGTGGTGTTCGTGTTGGTCGATCTTTCGTTTTCTGTGTAATGTCTTGTAGACCGTTGTTTATCCTTTTGTCTTTAGAAATGCCTGTACCAAGTCAGGGTCATTACGGTTTTCACAGTTTTCCGGTTGTTGACTGATTTTGTCTGTTTATATAATTATGAGTTTTGACTTTCCCTTTGTAAGATTGTTCGGAGTTCGGTAATTTTGTTATTACCCTTATTTGTCAATTCTTTCAGACATTGTGTTATCTGTGCTTCAACTTACGGCTTTTGATTATCACTTTAGTATCATCAAACTTTTCTTTCACAAAAGATTGTATTTAGTATTTTACTAATCCGAAATTTGAATTACTCCTGTTGTTTGACCGATTGCAACAATATGAGGTGATCTTGTTAGATAATTCCTGTAATGTTTCGTTCCAATTGGCTTATTTGGTGTACGTTAGAGAGTATCAGACCATGATCGATCGTGGGTTACCGACCATGAGTTCTAATTAGTATGCATATAGAAGTTTCAGAGAGGAAATTGACGACAAACGACGGACTCAGAGTGATAACAACAGTTCATGTGACCCGTTGTGCTAATTGCGTTAAAAGAGGTTTTTTAAGAGATATGACACCAGCCATTTTGTTTTCCTAAGACGATTCATACATTAGATCACATGATCAGACTTGTATTACTATTGCCTTCACCCTCATACTACATTAAATGCAGCATGAACGCCTTACGGGACAAATAAAGACAGAGATATCAACCATTTTGTATTTTCCCCCAAGATTATAAAGTTGCTAAACGAGATGCAATAAGCAATATTATGATATTATGATCATTCAAATACAGTTGAATCTCATTGTGTCAAACTTGGTTTACTCAAGATTTTGGTTAAGTCGAAAGTGTTCCCGTACTCTGAAATGATACAATATCCGACAATCACTCAATACTCTGAAATGATGCAATATCCGATAACCACTCAATATTCTGAAATGATGCATTATTCGATAACCACTCAATACTCTGAAATGATGCAATATCCGTTAACCACTCAATATTCTGAAATGATGCAATATCCGATAACCACTCAATACTCTGAAATGATGCAATATCCGTTAACCACTCAATATTCTGAAATAATGCAATATCCAATAACCACTCAATATTCTGAAATGATGCAATATCCGATAATCACTCAATATTCTGAAATGATGCAATATTCGATAACCACTCAATATTCTGAAATGATGCAATATCCGATAACCACTCAATACTCTGAAATGATGCAATATCCGTTAACCACTCAATATTCTGAAATGATGCAATATCCGATAACCACTCAATACTCTGAAATGATGCAATATTCGTTAACCACTCAATATTCTGAAGTAATGCAATATCCGATAACCACTCAATATTCTGAAATGATGCATTGTCCGATAACGTCTCAATACTCTGAAATGATGCAATATCCGTTAACCACTCAATATTCTGAAATAATGCAATATCCGATAACCACTCAATACTCTGAAATGATGCAATATCCGATCATTACTCGATACTCTGAAATGATGCAATGTCCTATAACAACTCAATACTCTGAAATGCTGCAATATCCGAAAACCACTCAATACACTGAAATAATGCAATATCAGATAACCGAACAATATTTTGAAATGAGCCAATTTCCGATCATTACTCGATACTCTGAAATGATGTAATATCCGATAGCCACTAAATTACCTGAAATGCTGCAATATCCGATAACCACTCAATATTCTGAAATAATGCAATATCCGTTAACCACTCATTATTCTGAAATCATGCAATATCCGATTACCACTCAATACCCTGAAATGATGCAATTTACCATCATTATTCGATTCTCTGAAATGATGCAATATCCGATAGCCACTCAATACTCTGAAATGATGCAATATCCTATCACAATTCAATACTCTGAAATGATGCAATATCCGATAACCACTCAATACTCTGAAATGATGCAATATCCGCTAACCACTCAATATTCTGAAATGATGCATTGTCCGATAACGTCTCAATACTCTGAAATGATGCAATATCCGTTAGCCACTCAATATTCTGAAATAATGCAATATCCGATAACCACTCAATACTCTGAAATGATGCAATATCCGATCATTACTCAATACTCTGAAATGATGCAATATCCTATCACAATTCAATACTCTGAAATGATGCAATATCCGATAACCACTCAATACTCTGAAATAATGCAATATCCTATAACAATTCAATATTCTGAAATAATGCAATATCAGATAGCCGATCAATATTTTGAAATGATCATTACTCAATATTCTGAAATGATGCAATATCCGATAACCACTCAATACTCTGAAATGATGCAATATCCGTTAACCACTCAATATTCTGAAATAATGCAATATCCGATAACCACTCAATATTCTGAAATGATGCATTGTCCGATAACGTCTCAATACTCTGAAATGATGCAATATCCGTTCACCACTCAATATTCTGAAATAATGCAATATCCGATAACCACTCAATACTCTGAAATGATGCAATATCCGATCATTACTCGATACTCTGAAATGATGCAATGTCCTATAACAACTCAATACTCTGAAATGCTGCAATATCCGAAAACCACTCAATACACTGAAATAATGCAATATCAGATAACCGAACAATATTTTGAAATGAGCCAATTTCCGATCATTACTCGATACTCTGAAATGATGTAATATCCGATAGCCACTAAATTACCTGAAATGCTGCAATATCCGATAACCACTCAATATTCTGAAATAATGCAATATCCGTTAACCACTCATTATTCTGAAATCATGCAATATCCGATTACCACTCAATACTCTGAAATGATGCAATATACCATCATTATTCGATTCTCTGAAATGATGCAATATCCGATAGCCACTCAATACTCTGAAATGATGCAATATCCTATCACAACTCAATACTCTGAAATGATGCAATATCCGATCATTACTCAATACTCTGAAATGATGCAATATCCTATCACAATTCAATACTCTGAAATGATGCAATATCCGATAACCACTCAATACTCTGAAATAATGCAATATCCTATAACAATTCAATATTCTGAAATAATGCAATATCAGATAGCCGATCAATATTTTGAAATGATCATTACTCAATATTCTGAAATGATGCACTATCCGATAGCCACTGAATAACCTAAAATTATGCAATATCCGATAACTACTCAATTTTCTGAAATAATGCAATATCTGACTATCACTCAATACTCTGAAATGATCCAATATTCGATAACCACTCAATACTCTTGAATTATTCAATGTCCGATAACCACTCAATACTCTGAAATAATGCAATATCCGATAACCACTCGATACTCTGAAATGATGCAATATCCGATATCCACTCAATATTCTGAAATGATGCAATATTCGATAACCTATCAATACTCCGAAATGATGCAATATACAATAAACAATCAATACTCTGAAATAATGCAATATCCGATAACCAATCGATACTCTGAAATGATGAAATCTCCAATAACCATTCAATACTCTGAAATAATGCAATATACAATAAACAATTGATACTCTGAAATGATGCAATACACGATGCCCAATCGAAACTCTGAAATCATGCAGTATCTAAAAACAACCAAATATTCTGAAATGATGCAATATCCAGTGTTTAGGCTTCCAGAAACCATCCAATATCGTTGCTTCACAGGTGTGTCCAATATTTAAATCTCTCCGAGCTGCCCTCCCAACACTTTTAGTTGCCAAAATATAAAATTGTTGTAAATGACAATAAACACACATAAACAATTTTATTTCTAAGCTAATTCATGTTTTTTTTTATAAAATAAATGAAATTAAATAGCCTTCAATAGAAGACATCAAATGACAATATTAATATAGAAGAGATCTTACATGAAACAAGTACTTTAGAATATTTTCATAATTGATTGATCAATCGATTGATTTGTTGATTGATTCATTGATTGAACCATTGATTGATCCATTGATTGATTAATTGATTACATAATTGATTGATTCTTTCATTGATTGGTGCTTAGTTAAGCAGTTTTTCATTATTTCATACATGACGTGTATCCACTGAATTTATGCTCATCATTACATCAACATCGCACGCAATAGCAAATAGCAACCAATTCCATCACCGATTCAATGTTGTGTGTCTGCTGGGAAGAGTATTCACATAAATTGTTCTGATTATATCTGGGGTTTTTTTCTTACATGTCTTCATCACGTGGTTGTATTGAAACGTCGTAAAGGACGGCCATTTTATCTCGCTTTGTACATAGAAGTAGTTGTTGTTTCTTTGTATTGAGGAAAATACCAACTACATCAAAAGGTCCGTCTGAAGAAGCTTTCTGTACCTCGCTCCATCTTCTGTTACAAGAAAAACTTGATCACTGACTCTTTCTGTTATATATATATTTCCATATTCATTGCTTGTCAGCGACGAATACTGATCAAATATGTCCACTGGTAATTTGAGTTCCCACATATTGCTTCCTTCAAGATCACAACACCTTAACATTTTTCTTTCAATATCGATATAACAGATATTTGACTTAAGGAAGACAAGAGATGTGCATGCTAATGAATGGTGTTGATCAGAATCCCTTCATCGTCAAATATCTGAATACCAAACCCTTGGACTGATACAGCGAATCGATTAGCTACGTGATCGGTTCCATAGCATTTCTCAACTGTACTGAAACTTTTAACAACATTATCGTGATTTAAATCCAGAAATAGTACTTTTTTAGCCTTGGTTAGAGTAACTGCTACAACTGATTCATTAATAACAACAAGATCAAACGGCTCGATTCAACTTTAATATGTCGCAAAAAATTACCGTTTGCGTCATACAAGATCAGCTTGCTATTGTCAGAGAAGTCAGTAAACAGCATTGAACCGCTATGTAGAACTACACAGTTAGTCATTATTGTATGTGTGAAGGTCATTTCTGTCCTCTTTTCAAGTTTTACATCATCAATATCTATGGAGTGTGGTTGTTTCGATTCTATTTTCTTCACAGACTGTCCATGACTACCAAAACCGATATCCAGTGGTTTTGTCTCACATTCGATGTCACCGATACACCCTATTGAAGTCAATTTCTCGAGCTGTTCGCTTGGTATAAACCGTAATGTCATATTATCTAACACACCCTTTTCTAGAATTGTAGATAAACGATTTTCTTCCTTTGATACCATACTTTCAAGTTCTTTCAAACATAAAAATATTTGCAAATTTGATGCACTTTCTTTTATCTGTGCAATGGTTTCTCTCACATTTTGAGCTGTTTTAAACTTTTCTTCGTACTCCGTCTTTCTTTCGTCGATTTTGTTCTCGATCTTTTTAAACTGTTCCCTTATGTTTTTTTCTAATCTTTCCCGCATGTCTTGAATATCTTTCTTTAGGTCTATTGTCTGGTCTTCGATGAGATGTATTGAGCTTTCTTTATTTTCAATGATCGTTCCTATTTTTGAAATAAGCCCACTCAGTTCCTCTTCAATACGACGCATAGCAACGGAAGATTTTACGTCACCAATGACGTCATCCAACGTAACAGTATTGCTGCAGCTTTTATGAATACCAGTAGTCCTACATTTAATGCAGCAAGATTCTTGATGATCAGAGCAGTACACTTCAAACTTCCGGTCATGTTCCAAACATGTTTCTCGAATATCTTGTGCAATTTGTGGTAACTTTTTAAGATTTTCATATGGAATCATTTCATGAGACCTCGAAACTTTTAAAGCTGTGTGATATTCCTTGCAATCAGAACACAGACCTTCCTTACAGACTAGACACCAAACTAAAGCATCGCGATCCATATCTCTAAAACTACATGGTCCACACTTTGAAGTCATCTTCCTGTAAATATAGACAAATACACACTAGTGCTACTTTGTTATTATGTGCATTGACCCGCATCGATGGTGTAATGGATATTCTAATACGACGTCCCGTATTCGGTATACAAATAAAGGCATATTTGAATAACAATCAAATATAGGCCACACATGCGCGCTGAGCTAAAAAAAAAGCACCTACATAAACACTGACTATTTTCAGAAAATTCTCAGTCATGGTTAGCGATTTTCTATTATTGTTTATCTTAAAAATTGTTGAAATAAATGAAGTTAAAATTAAATAATTCTTATATGATTTACATAATTAAAAATCCTATACTCTGATCGGGTATAAGCGGCGCTTATGGAGGCGGGGTTTTTGTCAGTTCATTTTTCGAGAGACGATGTTCACCGGACTACTTTTTACGTAATGTAAACAAAATGGCGGCTTGGATTCCCGATAATAAAAAAAAGATAAAAGAAACAATGTTTATTGTTAGATATGAAATAAAAAAATAAATGCCGATGAAAAAAAAGCTTGTATTGTTGACATAAAAAAAATTCCTGAGAAAATACTTAAGACAACCATCTATCGACTTTGACTTTTGTAATATATCGTCATCCTGTGACGTTGTTTACAAGGGACGCTGATTGACACAAGCTGGTTATTGATTAATTTTACGATTTTGTGAGCATTTTACTTGTTTGAGTAGCTAAATGCAAAATGCCATCAAATTGGAAAATATCAGTAACTTAATTACATCACCGTCTAGTTATCAATGTAGGAAAACAAGGTTAGAGCATTTTGTTATTCATGGCCGACACACATCAATGGAATGTACTGGGGATCCCCAAAGATAAATTTTCAAAACAAACTAAAGAAAATTACTTAGTTACAGAATTATAAAGATTAAACGCATTTTTTAGGAGTTTATTGATGTATAACCTGGACCAAATCACTCACAAGCTTACATAAAAGTCTTCGGACTTTTATTTGTTTGTGAGTGAATTGGTCCAGGTTATACATAAATAAACTCCGGAAAAAATGCTTTTAATCCTATAATAAAATTTATATTCATTTATTGAACCTTGTCAATAAAATTCTTTTCGGTATTTTAAGCCACAGTTTCAACCACAATTTCGCTTTCAATCTCTTAATTCCCAATTTTACCATTTTTAAAATTCCGTAGGAGATTGATGGAATAGCCACTACCAGTGATCACCTTGACCGCCTCGGATTTTAAAATTACGGTATTTGCCCTATTCAAATATGGGTAGGGATTTTATTCATGAGATTTAACCCCTCGCTTTCGCTCGGGGTTAAATATTCATGAATATAATGCCTACCCATATTTGAATCACAATAAAGTATGGCCGGCATGAATTATTTCTTAATTCTAATATGGCGTGTTACTTTCGCTTTGTAAACAAAACTATTCTCTAAATAGCACAATTATTTTTATCACATGCGCCATGTCCTATTGCCGTATTGGTGTTTTCTAGTGTATTTCACTATTTGATCTTGTAAACCAGCAATTAAAGTAATGAAAATAGAAATTAATAATGTTTTCTTTGAATCTTAATGGAATATTTGTCTTTACTATGTTTAAAAAAATTCATATTTTGTTAAATGGGACAGTCCTCCACAAAAGGCGTATACGGCTGTTCCGTTAACTCCACAACATTCCTTGAAAAAGCACATGTTGTTGCGTCATCGTCTGCTCCGTTTACAAACAACATACAGGACAGTGATTAATACAAACATAAATTTCTCGAATTGTTTCTTGACATCATATAATTTATCCCGGAAAATATACTTTTAGACTTTGACGTTTGTAATTTATCGTCTTCTGGTGACGTAGTTTGTAAGGAACGCTGGTGACATTGACAATTTGGTTACTGATTTATTTTACGATTTCGTGAGCATTTTACTTGTTTAAGTAACTAAATGCAAAATGCCATCAAATTGGAAAATATCAGTAATTTAATTGCACCACCGTCTAGTTATCCATGCAAAGGGGTTAACGTTTGTTACGATTCGTGGTTTTTAGAGTTGTCGGTCGAGGGATAAAACAAATAGTAACAAGCCCGTGCTGTGATCCATGTAGGAGAACAGCTGTAAATATGAAGGTTAACAATCCCCTGTGATCCATGTAGGAGAACAACTGTAAACATTAAGGTTAACAAGCCCATGTGATCCATGTAGGAGAACAACTGTAATCATTAAGGTTAGCAAGCCCCTGTGATCCATGTATTAAAACAAAGTTCTGTAAACATCAAGGTTAACAAGCCCCGCTGTGATCCATGTAGTAAAACAACTGCTAACATGAAGGTTAGTGAATTTTACTATTACATATGGATTTCCAATTTCTATTATTGACTTTCACTTCAAAATATAAGTTAGATTGTTCCTACTAGAATCAAAAGAATTCATGAAAGCCATAGTTTGTATCCTCTCGTCCGTTAAAATCGGTCAACACCTGAAATCGGTCACCATTTTGGAATGCACTGTCACGTGAGTTCAGATATCGATGACGTCATGTATCCTGCAAACTACGTCCAGAAATAGATAATGGATTTACTTTCCCTTTGATCAAGATAACAATGAGATTTAAATAGATAAGAAAATATATCTATAGGTTTTAGTGCCAAAATGGTGCCATTTTACTACTACCATTTTGACTTAATAATCAAAGTCAAATATTTCCAGAAAAAACAGTCCGCAATGGATAATTTGCATATCCTGTGTTTGTTTACATTCCACTGCGCATCTTGACCTATATTTACAACACAATTAGGCAACGGAAATTGCATTATTTTCGTTTTGAAATTCAGTAATTCCTTAGACAATTTTCAGATTTTTAACGGGAATAATTGTGAGTAATATATATGATTTAATATAAATTACATGGAAATTTAATGGATAAAATTGTACGTGAAAACAGAGATATTATCTGCTGAAAACAAGTGACAGCAAATACAATTTAATGAAAAAAAGGGGAATATAGAAAAAGCAAATTAAAAAATATTGTAAAATACAATCTCCTAGGCCTATTTGTGTTCCACGTGACTATTTTATGTTAACCGATTTCAGGTAACGTGACTTGGGCGCCATTACAAAACATATGCAAACAAAAAAGGTCAGCGAGCCGACATTTCTTCATCAAATTAAGCGATGTTTTGGTATTTTATTTGGCTTAAGTGCCCAAGTAAACATGGCATTTATCTTTGAGATAAATTCCAATTTGAATGAGAATCATAAGGAAATGTCTTAACTGGCCGATTTACGGTCACATGTGGATATAACGTTTTAAAATGGGTAACATTATTTTCGTTTTTATTTAGTCATTACTGTTTATTGTAAAATACGACATTTTCATTCGGGGAGGGAATCGGACTGCCAAATTCTTGCGTATTCATAAGTCCACATTGATTTACAACGTTATATGCTATTTTTAACATGGTTAGGAATTATGTTAATATGAGCATAACATAGATTGTAGATCCGTTCAAGTCCCGGTCATGTCAAACCAAAGGCTATGAAATTGGTATTTATTGCTTCTCTACTAAGAACGCAGCATTAAGGAGTCAGAAAAAAACTGATTGGCTTAAAATCAGGATAATGTGTCCGAGTGGTGCAACATATCTTCCTTGCTTATTTTTTTTTAACATTATTTTGGGTCCGTGTCCACACGAACTACGTCTTATAGACAGATTCAATATAATTAAGATTTTTTTAACCACATTATCTTTAACATATGTATTTTTGAAAGAAAAATAAAAAAGACATTTGGTGGGTTGATTGCGTTCTTAAACAGTAGGGGCAGGTTCAGTGTTGGAGTGCCTGTTAATTAGATACCAACTGTCATAGGTGCCATGATCATGATGATGACGATTGCTGATTGATTTAGTTAATAAAGGATTGTGGATCGCCGTGGTCCAAAGTGGTGATTTAACTCCCTAAATCAGGTAGTTATGTTGTAAATTTTAATATTTGTATTTTAAATGTTCATATCCTGCCAATCCATGTTAAAACTCACAATACAGTATATGGCTTCCATGAATTATTTCTTAATTCTCTCAAACAACATGAACACGGCACGGATTTGTTTAGTGGGGCGTACCCCCCCTCCCCCCTTTTCCAAAAAAAAAACAACAGAAAACATAAGATATACAAATTATTCTATACAAACCAACAAGCTTATGGTGAATCAATTAGTGGGGTATGTTCAAATGATGAATATGCAGTATTTTGCAGTTTACACCCAGAGCTTAGAACTGGTGTTCTGGGCGGCCCCCAGATACCTGTCTATGTTTTCGTATCCCCCAGGCCTCCCCCTCTAACTCAAAACCTAGGATCCGACTCTACAAACATCTAATACTGTCTAGTTACTTGTCATAATTTCTGCCGCAAAAAAACATCCCAAAAATCCTGAAAAAAAAACAAAACAAAACAGAGGGCCGCGGTTCATAATATACAACGGGGGCAAACTCCAGTGGGGTATCAACTATGCAAAAATTAAAAGTGAACATAAATAAAGCATGCACGAACATTGATTAAAAGTCACTATTATCAAAAGAAAAAAAATTACTTGGGGTTGAATACGTTCTTAAAGAGGACGAGGTAAGGTCCAGTGTTCGAGTTCTATATGATAACTTTCATATTTCCCATGACTATGAAGATGCCGTGTAAAATTTGGTGAATAAAGGATCGTGAATCGTCGTGGTACTTGGTGGTTATTTTACTCTCTTATTTATAACAAATCAAGTATTTATTGTGTAATCATTGAAGGTAATGTGAACTGTTTCTTACCTGGTCTGTTATTCTAGAAACTGGTCGTATTCTCCTTCCTGTATTATAAGTGGGACAGGGGAGATAATCGATGCACAACTTGTTTTATGAATTAACCTCATTTCAAACAATGAAACAAAGAATTATTTAACTGTACTTTTTACTACTTAATAAGATCTGAAAAAGTTGGTTCCTAAATTTTATTTTATCTGATGCATATATTTTAAAAATAAATCGTGTGTGTGAAAAAATCGATTAAATTATTCAATACACGTTACATTATATGTACTTGAACAACTGTCTGTTTATAAAAAGAACCCTTTACAAAAATACAAATTAAATGTACGATATTTTTACATTGAAGCAAACAAGGTTTTATTAATCGAATCTCTTTGTTAAGCAGCAATTGTTCATTTTGCCCCTCGTGACCGGATCCTTGATTAGAAATGTATGTACCCCTTTCGGTCTGGCACTGTGGTAGACAGATATCACACTGTTGTCTGCTACCGACATGTATGAATTAATATTTATTGATTGTTACTGTCTCTGGTGGCCCATCAGTGGTATATGCAGGGCCTATGAGGGAGGGAGGGAGGGTCAGCCGGTATATCGGTCCGGGGCTCGGAGAACCAATAAGGGGCATGTGAATCTCTAAAGGGTCCCATAACCTTAGCCATAGACGTTCTTATTTTGAGTTATTTTCTCTCTTTTGGGGGGGAGGGTGGGGGGGTTCAACTATTTTTAGTTGAATTAGAAAAATAACTATGTACAATTCACTGAATTCTGGTTGTTGATCATCACTCACATTTGTACATTGTGGTTTTATTGGACCTCAATTTTAAGAAAAGTGTCAGCCTGTCGCGGGGCCCTAAAGCAGTCTTGTTCCGCCTTGCAGAATTTCTCTTGGAGGTCCTGGGTACATGTATATAATAATAAATATTTAATTTGCAACAATACGCAACTTTATCTTTATTTATTTAAATGTAGATTTATTTTTTTCAATTATAGTCACATTTTTTCACTGCAGACTATAGGATATGGTCGGAAATCATACCTTGCAGCAGATCGCAAGCCACACCTCTAAAAATTAATACTACTTATTAGGAGCGGATTGGTATAAGTCGTCTATCATGTGCAATCAGCATGACATATGGAACTCTCATAAAAGGAGTCTTAGGACGATCTCTAAGCAACACCGTAGGGCCGTCGTGGTCGTGATCGTATGGTAGTTGGATTTACAATAACATATGCAATCAGTGCCTATCACCATTATAACGTTGTGAGTTCTAATCTCGATCAGAGCGAGGTGTACTCTATGTGACATTAGGAGATAAAGCTTGTCAGTGACTTGCGGCAGATCGGTGGTTTTCACCGGGTACTCTGGTTTGCTCCACCAATAAAACTGATCGCCACGATATTACTGAAATATGAGTGAATGTGGCGTTAAACACCATAGCCAAGCCAATCTAAGCAAAACCCAACCATCATATTATTGTGAACCAATGGAGAACCTTCACCCATTTTTTCCCCCAGGTGGCGTCGCTGTACCAACGGTGGTTAGGAAAACGTTTGACAACCCTTAAGCAAATTCCCAACCACCATACCATCATGAACACCCGAGTTCAGCCTCCGTATTAGTGGGATTTGTGTTGCTCAATCTTCAGTTTTCTTTGTAGTATTTGGTGGATCATTGTTCTTTTTCCTTTTGCCATTTTATTGTCTGTCCATCCATTTACTGCTTCTGATGATGACCCCCTTGGTATCTTCTGATGATGACCCCCTTGGTATCTTCTGATTAACCCTTTAGTATCTTCCAACTTTTCATAACAACTGGTCAACATAGGACCTTCAACACAGTGGTGTTTAAATAGACAAGGTGTAAATGTATGTTTTTTCGCGTCTGTCTGACTAACAGCATATATTTCCTGAAAGGTAAACGATTCCTCTAACCTTCTGTCAGAATATAATGGGAGGTTTAAAATCTTGCAATTTTATTTATGCCAAAACAATTAATATTTTTGAAAATACAACAAAGCTCTGATTTGTGAATTACTGTTTCTAATATGTTATTATTGTCTACTCCTTAGTGAACTGCTTTAATATAATGTTATCTGGCGAGGTATAGTGCCTGAGCCAATGGCGAGAGTATTATTCCTCAACCAGACAACACTATACAATGAAAACGGTTCCCTCTGGAGAATATAATATATGTCTATAGACAGTAAATTCACGATTGCAGTATAAAACACATTTCCTCCAATGGACCATTGTTATTTGTTGTTCCACAAGTTCTTGTCTATAGGAAAAGACAATCTTGAATGCTACCCAATAAACCATATATCTGATCACTTACCATAATCTACACTATATAGCTGAACAATTTATAATCTTCTGCTTTGTAAACAAAGGTCGTGCACACTAAATTTAATATCTATGTTTTATCTGGAAAAAGCTTCATCAGGTAGCCCCTAATCAAAAGATTGGAAAGCCAAATAATTTTCTAAATCTTTGGGAGCAAGTAAACCAAAGGGTTAGGGGGGAGGGGCCTTAACACTCACAAACCAAAGGGTTAGGGCCTAAACACTGTCACAAA
The DNA here is from genome assembly GCA_963680875.1 of Bathymodiolus brooksi. NCBI lineage: Eukaryota > Metazoa > Mollusca > Bivalvia > Mytilida > Modiolidae > Bathymodiolus > Bathymodiolus brooksi. Next base: position 77,648,805 of record OY804588.1, read on the forward strand.
CCAAAGGATTAGGGCCTAAACACTGTCACAAACCAAAGGATTAGGGCCTAAACACCGTCACAAACCAAAGGGTTATGATCTTTACACTGTCACAACCCAAAGGATTAGGGCCTAAATACTGTCACAAACCAAAGGGTTATGGCCTAAACTTTGTCACAAACCAAAGGGTTAGGGCCTAAACACTGTCACAAACCAAAGGGTTATGGCCTAAACTTTGTCACAAACCAAAGGGTTAGGGCCTGAACACTGTCACAAACCAAAGGTTTAGGGCCTAAACACTGTCACAAACCAAAGGGTTAGGGCCTAAACACTCACAAACCAAAGGGTTAGGGCCTAAACACTGTCACAAACCAAGGGGTTATGGCCTAAACTTTGTCACAAACCAAAGGGTTATGGCCTAAACTTTGTCACAAACCAAAGGGTTATGGCCTAAACACTGTCACAAACCAAAGGTTTAGGGCCTAAACACTGTCACAAACCAAAGGGTTAGGGCCTAAACACTGTCACAAACCAAAGGGTTATGGCCTAAACTTTGTCACAAACCAAAGGGTTAGGGCCTAAACACCGTCACAAACCAAAGGGTTAGGGCGTAAACACTGTCACAAACCAAAGGATTAGGACCTAAATACTGTCACAAACCAAAGGGTTAGGGCCTAAACACTGTCACAAACCAAAGGGTAAGGGCCTAAACATTGTCACAAACCAAAGGGTTAGGGCCTGAACACTGTCACAAACCAAAGGGTTAGGGCCTAACCACTGTCACAAACCAAAGGGCTAGGGACTAAACACTGTCACAAACCAAAGGGTTAGGGCCTTAAGACTGTTACAAACCAAAGGATTAGGGCCTAAACACGGTCACAAACCAAAGGTTTAGGGCCTAAACACTGTCACAAACCAAAGGGTTAGGGCGTAAACACTGTCACAAACCAAAGGGTTATGGCCTAAACTTTGTCACAAACCAAAGGGTTATCTCCTAAACACTGTCACAAACCAAAGGGTTACGGCCTAAACAGTCACAAACCAAAGGGTTAGGCCCTAAACACTGTCACAAACCAAAGGGTTAGGGCCTTAAGACTGTTACAAACCAAAGGATTAGGGCCTACACATTGTCACAAACCAAAGGGTTAGGGCCTAAACGCGATCACAAACCAAAGGGTTAGGGCTTAAACATTGTCACAAACCAAAGGGCTAGGGCCTAAACACTGTCACAAACCAAAGGGTTAGGGCCTTAAGACTGTTACACACCAAAGGATTAGGGCCTAAACACTGTCACAAACCAAAGGGTTAGGGCATAAACACTGTCACAAACCAAAGGGTTAGGGCCTAAACATTGTCACAAACCAAAGGGTTAGGGCCTAAACACTGTCACAAACCAAAGGGTTAGGGCCTAAATTCTGTCACAAACCAAAGGGTTAGGACCTAAACATTGTCACAAACCAAAGGGTTAGACCTAAACACTGTCACAAACCAAAGGGTTAGGGCCTTAAGACTGTCACAAACCAAAGGATTAGGGCCTAAACACTGTCACAAACCAAAGGGTTAGGGCCTAAACACTGTCACAAACCAAAGGGTTAGGGCCTTAAGAATGTCACAAACCAAAGGATTAGGGCCTAAACACTGTCACAAACCAAGGGTTAGGGCCTAAACACTGTCACAAACCAAAGGGTTAGGGCCTAAATACTGTCACAAACCAAAGGGTTAGGGCATAAACACTGTCACAAACCAAAGGGTTAGGGCCTAAACATTGTCACAAACCAAAGGGTTAGGGCCTAAACACTGTCACAAACCAAAGGGTTAGGGCATAAACACTGTCACAAACCAAAGGGTTAGGGCCTAAACATTGTCACAAACCAAAGGGTTAGGGCCTAAACACTTGTCACAAACCAAAGGGTTAGGGCCTAATCACTGTCACAAACCAAAGAGCTAGGGCCTAAACACTGTCACAAACCAAAGGGTTAGGGCCTTAAGACTTTCACAAACCAAAGGATTAGGGCCTAAATACGGTCACAAACCAACGGGTTTCGGCCTAAACACTCACAAACCAACTGGTTATGGCCTAAACACTGTCGCAATCCAAAGGGTTAGGGCCTAACCACTGTCACAAACCAAAGGGTTAGGGCTTAAACACTGTCACAAACCAAAGGGTTAGGGCCTAAACACTGTCACAAACCAAAGGGCTAGGGCCTAAACGCTGTCACAAACCAAAGGGTTAGGGCCTAAACACTGTCACATACCAAAGGGTTAGGGCCTAAACATTGTCACAAACCAAAGGGTTATGGCCTAAACATTGTCACAAACCAAAGGATTAGGGCCTAAACACTTTCACAAACCAAAGGGTTAGGGCCTAAACAATGTCACAAACCAAAGGGTTAGACCTAAACACTGTCACAAACCAAAGGGTTAGGACCTAAACACTGTCACAAACCAAAGGATTAGGGCCTAACACTGTCACAAACCAAAGGGTTAGGGCCTAAACATTATCACAAACCAAAGGGTTAGACCTCAACACTGTCACATACCAAAGGGTTAGGGCCTAAACACTGTCACAAACCATCGGGTGAGGGCCTAAACACTTTCACACACCAACGGGTTAAGGCCTAAACACTGTCACAAACCAAAAGGTTAGGACCTAAACACTGTCACAAACCAAAGGGTTAGGGCCTAAACACTGTCACAAACCAAAAGTTTAGGACCTAAACACTGTCACAAACCAAAGGGTTAGGGCCTAAACACTGTCACAAACCAAAAGGTTAGGACCTAAACACTATCACAAACCAAAGGGTCAGGGCCTAAACACTGTCACAAACCAAAGGGTCAGGGCCTAAACACTGTCACAAACCAAAGGGTTAGGGCCTAAACACTGTTGCAAACCAAAGGGTTAGGGCCTAAACACTGTCACAAACCAAAGGGTTAGGGCCTAAACACTCACAAACCAAAGGGTTAGGGCCTAAACACTGTCACAAACCAAAGGGTTAGCTCTTAAACACTGTCACAAACCAAAGGGTTAGGGCCTAAACAGTCACAAACCAAAGGGTTAGGGCCTAAACACTGTCACAAACCAAAGGGTTAGGGCCTTAAGACTGTTACAAACCAAAGGATTAGGGCCTAAACATTGTCACAAACCAAAGGGTTAGGGCCTAAACGCGGTCACAAACCAAAGGGTTAGGGCTTAAACATTGTCACAAACCAAAGGGCTAGGGCCTAAACACTGTCACAAACCAAAGGGTTAGGGCCTTAAGACTGTTACAAACCAAAGGATTAGGGCCTAAACACGGTCACAAACCAAAGGGTTAGGGCCTAAACACTCACAAACCAACGGGTTTGGGCCTAAACGCTGTCGCAAACCAAAGGGTTAGGGCCTAAACAGTCACAAAACAAAGGCTTAGGGTTTAAACAGTCACAAACCAAAGGGTTAGGGCCTAAACACTGTCACAAACCAAAGGGTTAGGGCCTAAACTCTGTCACAAATCAAAGGGTTAGGACCTAAACATTGTCACAAACCAAAGGGTTAGACCTAAACACTGTCACAAACCAAAGGGTTAGGGCCTTAAGACTGTCACAATCCAAAGGATTAGGGCCTAAACACTGTCACAAACCAAAGGGTTAGGGCCTAAACACTGTCACAAACCAAAGGGTTAGGGCCTAAATACTGTCACAAACCAAAGGGTTAGGGCATAAACATTGTCACAAACCAAAGGGTTAGGGCCTAAACATTGACACAAACCAAAGGGTTAGGGCCTAAACACTGTCACAAACCAAAGGGTTAGGGGAAAAACACTGTCACAAACCAAAGGGTTAGGGCCTAAACACTGTCACAAACCAAAGGGTTAGGGCCTAATCACTGTCACAAACCAAAGAGCTAGGGCCTAAACACTGTCACAAACCAAAGGGTTATGGCCTTAACACTGTCACAATCCAAGGGTTAGGGCCTAAACACTGTCACAAACCAAAGGGTTAGGGCCTAAATACTGTCACAAACCAAAGGGTTAGGGCATAAAAACTGTCACAAACCAAAGGGTTAGGGCCTAAACACTCTCACAAACCAAGGGTTAGGGCCTAAACACTGTAACAAACCAAAGGGTTAGGGCCTAAATACTGTCACAAACCAAAGGGTTAGGGCATAAAAACTGTCATAAACCAAAGGGTTAGGGCCTAAACATTGTCACAAACCAAAGGGTTAGGGCCTAAACACTGTCACAAACCAAAGGGTTAGGGCATAAACACTGTCACAAACCAAAGGGTTAGGGCCTAAACATTGTCACAAACCAAAGGGTTAGGGCCTAAACACTTGTCACAAACCAAAGGGTTAGGGCCTAATCACTGTCACAAACCAAAGAGCTAGGGCCTAAACACTGTCACAAACCAAAGGGTTAGGGCCTTAAGACTGTCACAAACCAAAGGATTAGGGCCTAAACACGGTCACAAACCAAAGGGTTTCGGCCTAAACACTCACGAACCAACGGGTTATGGCCTAAACACTGTCGCAATCCAAAGGGTTAGGGCCTAACCACTGTCACAAACCAAAGGGTTAGGGCTTAAACACTGTCACAAACCAAAGGGTTAGGGCCTAAACACTGTCACAAACCAAAGGGTTAGGGCCTAAACGCTGTCACAAACCAAAGGGTTAGGGCCTAAACACTGTCACATACCAAAGGGTTAGGGCCTAAACATTGTCACAAACCAAAGGATTAGGGCCTAAACACTTTCACTAACCAAAGGGTTAGGGCCTAAACAATGTCACAAACCAAAGGGTTAGACCTAAACACTGTCACAAACCAAAGGGTTAGGACCTAAACACTGTCACAAACCAAAGGATTAGGGCCTAACACTGTCACAAACCAAAGGGTTACGGCCTAAACATTATCACAAACCAAAGGGTTAGACCTCAACACTGTCACATACCAAAGAATTAGGGCCTAAACACTGTCACAAACCATCGGGTGAGGGCCTAAACACTTTCACAAACCAACGGGTTAAGGCCTAAACACTGTCACAAACCAAAAGGTTAGGACCTAAACACTGTCACAAACCAAAGGGTTAGGGCCTAAACACTGTCACAAACCAAAAGTTTAGGACCTAAACACTGTCACAAACCAAAGGGTTAGGGACTAAACACTGTCACAAACCAAAGGGTTAGCTCCTAAACACTGTCACAAACCAAAGGGTTAGGGCCTAAACAGTCACAAACCAAAGGGTTAGGGCCTAATCACTGTCACAAACCAAAGGGTTAGGGCCTTAAGACTGTTACAAACCAAAGGATTAGGGCCTAAACATTGTCACAAACCAAAGGGTTAGGGCCTAAACGCGGTCACAAACCAAAGGGTTAGGGCTTAAACATTGTCACAAACCAAAGGGCTAGGGCCTAAACACTGTCACAAACCAAAGGGTTAGGGCCTTAAGACTGTTACAAACCAAAGGATTAGGGCCTAAACACGGTCACAAACCAAAGGGTTAGGGCCTAAACACTCACAAACCAACGGGTTAGGGCTTAAACGCTGTCGCAAACCAAAGGGTTAGGGCCTAAACAGTCACAAAACAAAGAGTTAGGGCCTAAACAGTCAAAAACCAAAGTGTTAGGGCCTAAACACTGTCACAAACCAAAGGGTTAGGGCCTAAACTCTGTCACAAACCAAAGGGTTAGGACCTAAACATTGTCAGAAACCAAAGGGTTAGACCTAAACACTGTCACAAACTAAAGGGTTAGGGCCTTAAGACTGTCACAAACCAAAGGATTAGGGCCTAAACACTGTCACAAACCAAAGGGTTAGGGCCTAAACACTGTCACAAACCAAAGGGTTAGGGCCTAAATACTGTCACAAACCAAAGGTTAGGGCATAAACACTATCACAAACCAAAGGGTTAGGGCCTAAACATTGACACAAACCAAAGGGTTAGGGCCTAAACACTGTCACAAACCAAAGGGTTAGGGCATAAACACTGTCACAAACCAAAGGGTTAGGGCCTAAACATTGACACAAACCAAAGGGTTAGGGCCTAAACACTGTCACATACCAAAGGGTTATGGCCTGAACATTGTCACAAACCAAAGGATTAGGGCCTAAACACTTTCACAAACCAAAGGGTTAGGGCCTAAACAATGTCACAAACCAAAGGGTTAGACCTAAACACTGTCACAAACCAAAGGGTTAGGACCTAAACACTGTCACAAACCAAAGGATTAGGGCCTAACACTGTCACAAACCAAAGGGTTAGGACCTAAACATTATCACAAACCAAAGGGTTAGACCTCAACACTGTCACATACCAAAGGGTTAGGGCCTAAACACTGTCACAAACCATCGGGTGAGGGCCTAAACACTGTCACAAACCATCGGGTGAGGGCCTAAACACTTTCACAAACCAACGGGTTAAGGCCTAAACACTGTCACAAACCAAAAGGTTAGGACCTAAACACTGTCACAAACCAAAGGGTTAGGGCCTAAACACTGTCACAAACCAAAAGTTTAGGACCTAAACACTGTCACAAACCAAAGGGTTAGGGCCTAAACACTGTCACAAACCAAAAGGTTAGGACCTAAACACTATCACAAACCAAAGGGTCAGGGCCTAAACACTGTCACAAACCAAAGGATCAGGGCCTAAACACTGTCACAAACCAAAGGGTTAGGGACTAAACACTGTTGCAAACCAAAGGGTTATGGCCTAAACACTGTCACATACCAAAGGGTTAGGGCCTAAACATTGTCACAAACCAAAGGGTTATGGCCTAAACATTGTCACAAACCAAAGGATTAGGGCCTAAACACTTTCACAAACCAAAGGGTTAGGGCCTAAACAATGTCACAAACCAAAGGGTTAGACCTAAACACTGTCACAAACCAAAGGGTTAGGACCTAAACACTGTCACAAACCAAAGGATTAGGGCCTAACACTGTCACAAACCAAAGGGTTACGGCCTAAACATTATCACAAACCAAAGGGTTAGACCTCAACACTGTCACATACCAAAGGGTTAGGGCCTAAACACTGTCACAAACCATCGGGTGAGGGCCTAAACACTTTCACAAACCAACGGGTTAAGGCCTAAACACTGTCACAAACCAAAAGGTTAGGACCTAAACACTGTCACAAACCAAAGGGTTAGGGCCTAAACACTGTCACAAACCAAAGGTTTAGGACCTAAACACTGTCACAATCCAAAGGGTTAGGGACTAAACACTGTCACAAACCAAAGGGTTAGCTCCTAAACACTGTCACAAACCAAAGGGTTAGGGCCTAAACAGTCACAAACCAAAGGGTTAGGGCCTAAACACTGTCACAAACCAAAGGGTTAGGGCCTTAAGACTGTTACAAACCAAAGGGTTAGGGCCTAAACATTGTCACAAACCAAAGGGTTAGGGCCTAAACACTTGTCACAAACCAAAGGGTTAGGGCCTAATCACTGTCACAAACCAAAGAGCTAGGGCCTAAACACTGTCACAAACCAAAGGGTTAGGGCCTTAAGACTGTCACAAACCAAAGGATTAGGGCCTAAACACGGTCACAAACCAAAGGGTTTCGGCCTAAACACTCACGAACCAACGGGTTATGGCCTAAACACTGTCGCAATCCAAAGGGTTAGGGCCTAACCACTGTCACAAACCAAAGGGTTAGGGCTTAAACACTGTCACAAACCAAAGGGTTAGGGCCTAAACACTGTCACAAACCAAAGGGTTAGGGCCTAAACGCTGTCACAAACCAAAGGGTTAGGGCCTAAACACTGTCACATACCAAAGGGTTAGGGCCTAAACATTGTCACAAACCAAAGGATTAGGGCCTCAGCACTTTCACTAACCAAAGGGTTAGGGCCTAAACAATGTCACAAACCAAAGGGTTAGACCTAAACACTGTCACAAACCAAAGGGTTAGGACCTAAACACTGTCACAAACCAAAGGATTAGGGCCTAACACTGTCACAAACCAAAGGGTTACGGCCTAAACATTATCACAAACCAAAGGGTTAGACCTCAACACTGTCACATACCAAAGAATTAGGGCCTAAACACTGTCACAAACCATCGGGTGAGGGCCTAAACACTTTCACAAACCAACGGGTTAAGGCCTAAACACTGTCACAAACCAAAAGGTTAGGACCTAAACACTGTCACAAACCAAAGGGTTAGGGCCTAAACACTGTCACAAACCAAAAGTTTAGGACCTAAACACTGTCACAAACCAAAGGGTTAGGGACTAAACACTGTCACAAACCAAAGGGTTAGCTCCTAAACACTGTCACAAACCAAAGGGTTAGGGCCTAAACAGTCACAAACCAAAGGGTTAGGGCCTAATCACTGTCACAAACCAAAGGGTTAGGGCCTTAAGACTGTTACAAACCAAAGGATTAGGGCCTAAACATTGTCACAAACCAAAGGGTTAGGGCCTAAACGCGGTCACAAACCAAAGGGTTAGGGCTTAAACATTGTCACAAACCAAAGGGCTAGGGCCTAAACACTGTCACAAACCAAAGGGTTAGGGCCTTAAGACTGTTACAAACCAAAGGATTAGGGCCTAAACACGGTCACAAACCAAAGGGTTAGGGCCTAAACACTCACAAACCAACGGGTTAGGGCTTAAACGCTGTCGCAAACCAAAGGGTTAGGGCCTAAACAGTCACAAAACAAAGAGTTAGGGCCTAAACAGTCAAAAACCAAAGTGTTAGGGCCTAAACACTGTCACAAACCAAAGGGTTAGGGCCTAAACTCTGTCACAAACCAAAGGGTTAGGACCTAAACATTGTCAGAAACCAAAGGGTTAGACCTAAACACTGTCACAAACTAAAGGGTTAGGGCCTTAAGACTGTCACAAACCAAAGGATTAGGGCCTAAACACTGTCACAAACCAAAGGGTTAGGGCCTAAACACTGTCACAAACCAAAGGGTTAGGGCCTAAATACTGTCACAAACCAAAGGTTAGGGCATAAACACTATCACAAACCAAAGGGTTAGGGCCTAAACATTGACACAAACCAAAGGGTTAGGGCCTAAACACTGTCACAAACCAAAGGGTTAGGGCATAAACACTGTCACAAACCAAAGGGTTAGGGCCTAAACATTGACACAAACCAAAGGGTTAGGGCCTAAACACTGTCACATACCAAAGGGTTAGGGCCTAAACATTGTCACAAACCAAAGGGTTATGGCCTGAACATTGTCACAAACCAAAGGATTAGGGCCTAAACACTTTCACAAACCAAAGGGTTAGGGCCTAAACAATGTCACAAACCAAAGGGTTAGACCTAAACACTGTCACAAACCAAAGGGTTAGGACCTAAACACTGTCACAAACCAAAGGATTAGGGCCTAACACTGTCACAAACCAAAGGGTTAGGACCTAAACATTATCACAAACCAAAGGGTTAGACCTCAACACTGTCACATACCAAAGGGTTAGGGCCTAAACACTGTCACAAACCATCGGGTGAGGGCCTAAACACTGTCACAAACCATCGGGTGAGGGCCTAAACACTTTCACAAACCAACGGGTTAAGGCCTAAACACTGTCACAAACCAAAAGGTTAGGACCTAAACACTGTCACAAACCAAAGGGTTAGGGCCTAAACACTGTCACAAACCAAAAGTTTAGGACCTAAACACTGTCACAAACCAAAGGGTTAGGGCCTAAACACTGTCACAAACCAAAAGGTTAGGACCTAAACACTATCACAAACCAATGGGTCAGGGCCTAAACACTGTCACAAACCAAAGGATCAGGGCCTAAACACTGTCACAAACCAAAGGGTTAGGGACTAAACACTGTTGCAAACCAAAGGGTTATGGCCTAAACACTGTCACATACCAAAGGGTTAGGGCCTAAACATTGTCACAAACCAAAGGGTTATGGCCTAAACATTGTCACAAACCAAAGGATTAGGGCCTAAACACTTTCACAAACCAAAGGGTTAGGGCCTAAACAATGTCACAAACCAAAGGGTTAGACCTAAACACTGTCACAAACCAAAGGGTTAGGACCTAAACACTGTCACAAACCAAAGGATTAGGGCCTAACACTGTCACAAACCAAAGGGTTACGGCCTAAACATTATCACAAACCAAAGGGTTAGACCTCAACACTGTCACATACCAAAGGGTTAGGGCCTAAACACTGTCACAAACCATCGGGTGAGGGCCTAAACACTTTCACAAACCAACGGGTTAAGGCCTAAACACTGTCACAAACCAAAAGGTTAGGACCTAAACACTGTCACAAACCAAAGGGTTAGGGCCTAAACACTGTCACAAACCAAAGGTTTAGGACCTAAACACTGTCACAATCCAAAGGGTTAGGGACTAAACACTGTCACAAACCAAAGGGTTAGCTCCTAAACACTGTCACAAACCAAAGGGTTAGGGCCTAAACAGTCACAAACCAAAGGGTTAGGGCCTAAACACTGTCACAAACCAAAGGGTTAGGGCCTTAAGACTGTTACAAACCAAAGGATTAGGGCCTAAACATTGTCACAAACCAAAGGGTTAGGGCCTAAACGCGGTCACAAACCAAAGGGTTAGGGCTTAAACATTGTCACAAACCAAAGGCCTAGGGCCTAAACACTGTCACAAACCAAAGGGTTAGGGCCTTAAGACTGTTACAAACCAAAGGATTAGGGCCTAAACACGGTCACAAACCAAAGGGTTAGGGCCTAAACACTCACAAACCAACGGGTTAGGGCCTAAACGCTGTCGCAAACCAAAGGGTTAGGGCCTAAACAGTCACAAAACAAAGGGTTAGGGCCTAAACAGTCAAAAACCAAAGGGTTAGGGCCTAAACACTGTCACAAACCAAAGGGTTAGGGCCTAAACTCTGTCACAAACCAAAGGGTTAGGACCTAAACATTGTCAGAAACCAAAGGGTTAGACCTAAACACTGTCACAAACTAAAGGGTTAGGGCCTTAAGACTGTCACAAACCAAAGGATTAGGGCCTAAACACTGTCACAAACCAAAGGGTTAGGGCCTAAACACTGTCACAAACCAAAGGGTTAGGGCCTAAATACTGTCACAAACCAAAGGGTTAGGGCATAAACACTGTCACAAACCAAAGGGTTAGGGCCTAAACATTGACACAAACCAAAGGGTTAGGGCCTAAACACTGTCACAAACCAAAGGGTTAGGGCATAAACACTGTCACAAACCAAAGGGTTAGGGCCTAAACACTGTCACAAACCAAAGGGTTAGGGCCTAATCACTGTCACAAACCAAAGAGCTAGGGCCTAAACACTGTCACAAACCAAAGGGTTATGGCCTTAACACTCACAATCCAAAGGGTTAGGGCCTTAAGACTGTCACAAACCAACGGATTATGGCCTAAACACTGTCGCAATCCAAAGGGTTAGGGCCTAACCACTGTCACAAACCAAAGGGTTAGGGCCTAAACGCTGTCACAAACCAAAGGGTTAGGGCCTAAACACTGTCACATACCAAAGGGTTAGGGCCTAAACATTGTCACAAACCAAAGGGTTATGGCCTAAACATTGTCAGAAACCAAAGGATTAGGGCCTAAACACGGTCACAAACCAAAGGGTTTCGGCCTAAACACTCACAAACCAACGGGTTATGGCCTAAACACTGTCGCAATCCAAAGGGTTAGGGCCTAACCACTGTCACAAACCAAAGGGTTAGGGCTTAAACACTGTCACAAACCAAAGGGTTAGGGCCTAAACACTGTCACAAACCAAAGGGTTAGGGCCTAAACGCTGTCACAAACCAAAGGGTTAGGGCCTAAACACTGTCATATACCAAAGGGTTAGGGCCTAAACATTGTCACAAACCAAAGGGTTATGGCCTAAACATTGTCACAAACCAAAGGATTAGGGCCTAAACACTTTCACAAACCAAAGGGTTAGGGCCTAAACAATGTCACAAACCAAAGGGTTAGACCTAAACACTGTCACAAACCAAAGGGTTAGGACCTAAACACTGTCACAAACCAAAGGATTAGGGCCTAACACTGTCACAAACCAAAGGGTTACGGCCTAAACATTATCACAAACCAAAGGGTTAGACCTCAACACTGTCACATACCAAAGGGTTAGGGCCTAAACACTGTCACAAACCATCGGGTGAGGGCCTAAACACTTTCACAAACCAACGGGTTAAGGCCTAAACACTGTCACAAACCAAAAGGTTAGGACCTAAACACTGTCACAAACCAAAGGGTTAGGGCCTAAACACTGTCACAAACCAAAAGTTTAGGCCCTAAACACTGTCACAAACCAAAGGGTTAGGGACTAAACACTGTCACAAACCAAAGGGTTAGCTCCTAAACACTGTCACAAACCAAAGGGTTAGGGCCTAAACAGTCACAATCCAAAGGGTTAGGGCCTAAACACTGTCACAAACCAAAGGGTTAGGGCCTTAAGACTGTTACAAACCAAAGGATTAGGGCCTAAACATTGTCACAAACCAAAGGGTTAGGGCCTAAACGCGGTCACAAACCAAAGGGTTAGGGCTTAAACATTGTCACAAACCAAAGGGCTAGGTCCTAAACACTGTCGCAAACCAAAGGGTTAGGGCCTTAAGACTGTTACAAACCAAAGGATTAGGGCCTAAACACGGTCACAAACCAAAGGGTTAGGGCCTAAACACTCACAAACCAACGGGTTAGGGCCTAAACAGTCACAAAACAAAGGGTTAGGGCCTAAACGCTGTCACAAACCAAAGGGTTAGGGCCTAAACACTGTCATATACCAAAGGGTTAGGGCCTAAACATTGTCACAAACCAAAGGGTTATGGCCTAAACATTGTCACAAACCAAAGGATTAGGGCCTAAACACTTTCACAAACCAAAGGGTTAGGGCCTAAACAATGTCACAAACCAAAGGGTTAGACCTAAACACTGTCACAAACCAAAGGGTTAGGACCTAAACACTGTCACAAACCAAAGGATTAGGGCCTAACACTGTCACAAACCAAAGGGTTACGGCCTAAACATTATCACAAACCAAATGGTTAGACCTCAACACTGTCACATACCAAAGGGTTAGGGCCTAAACACTGTCACAAACCATCGGGTGAGGGCCTAAACACTTTCACAAACCAACGGGTTAAGGCCTAAACACTGTCACAAACCAAAAGGTTAGGACCTAAACACTGTCACAAACCAAAGGGTTAGGGCCTAAACACTGTCACAAACCAAAAGTTTAGGACCTAAACACTGTCACAAACCAAAGGGTTAGGGACTAAACACTGTCACAAACCAAAGGGTTAGCTCCTAAATACTGTCACAAACCAAAGGGTTAGGGCCTAAACAGTCACAATCCAAAGGGTTAGGGCCTAAACACTGTCACAAACCAAAGGGTTAGGGCCTTAAGACTGTTACAAACCAAAGGATTAGGGCCTAAACATTGTCACAAACCAAAGGGTTAGGGCCTAAACGCGGTCACAAACCAAAGGGTTAGGGCTTAAACATTGTCACAAACCAAAGGGCTAGGTCCTAAACACTGTCGCAAACCAAAGGGTTAGGGCCTTAAGACTGTTACAAACCAAAGGATTAGGGCCTAAACACGGTCACAAACCAAAGGGTTAGGGCCTAAACACTCACAAACCAACGGGTTAGGGCCTAAACAGTCACAAAATAAAGGGTTAGGGCCTAAACAGTCAAAAACCAAAGGGTTAGGGCCTAAACACTGTCACAAACCAAAGGGTTAGGGCCTAAACTCTGTCACAAACCAAAGGGTTAGGACCTAAACATTGTCACAAACCAAAGGGTTAGACCTAAACACTGTCACAAACTAAAGGGTTAGGGCCTTAAGACTGTCACAAACCAAAGGATTAGGGCCTAAACACTGTCACAAACCAAAGGGTTAGGGCCTAAACACTGTCACAAACCAAAGGGTTAGGGCCTAAATACTGTCACAAACCAAAGGGTTAGGGCATAAACACTGTCACAAACCAAAGGGTTAGGGACTAAACATTGACACAAACCAAAGGGTTAGGGCCTAAACACTGTCACAAACCAAAGGGTTAGGGCCTAAACACTGTCACAAACCAAAGGGTTAGGGCCTAATCACTGTCACAAACCAAAGGGTTAGGGCCTAAACAGTCACAAAACAAAGAGTTAGGGCCTAAACAGTCAAAAACCAAAGTGTTAGGGCCTAAACACTGTCACAAACCAAAGGGTTAGGGCCTAAACTCTGTCACAAACCAAAGGGTTAGGACCTAAACATTGTCAGAAACCAAAGGGTTAGACCTAAACACTGTCACAAACTAAAGGGTTAGGGCCTTAAGACTGTCACAAACCAAAGGATTAGGGCCTAAACACTGTCACAAACCAAAGGGTTAGGGCCTAAACACTGTCACAAACCAAAGGGTTAGGGCCTAAATACTGTCACAAACCAAAGGTTAGGGCATAAACACTATCACAAACCAAAGGGTTAGGGCCTAAACATTGACACAAACCAAAGGGTTAGGGCCTAAACACTGTCACAAACCAAAGGGTTAGGGCATAAACACTGTCACAAACCAAAGGGTTAGGGCCTAAACATTGACACAAACCAAAGGGTTAGGGCCTAAACACTGTCACATACCAAAGGGTTAGGGCCTAAACATTGTCACAAACCAAAGGGTTATGGCCTGAACATTGTCACAAACCAAAGGATTAGGGCCTAAACACTTTCACAAACCAAAGGGTTAGGGCCTAAATAATGTCACAAACCAAAGGGTTAGACCTAAACACTGTCACAAACCAAAGGGTTAGGACCTAAACACTGTCACAAACCAAAGGATTAGGGCCTAACACTGTCACAAACCAAAGGGTTAGGACCTAAACATTATCACAAACCAAAGGGTTAGACCTCAACACTGTCACATACCAAAGGGTTAGGGCCTAAACACTGTCACAAACCATCGGGTGAGGGCCTAAACACTGTCACAAACCATCGGGTGAGGGCCTAAACACTTTCACAAACCAACGGGTTAAGGCCTAAACACTGTCACAAACCAAAAGGTTAGGACCTAAACACTGTCACAAACCAAAGGGTTAGGGCCTAAACACTGTCACAAACCAAAAGTTTAGGACCTAAACACTGTCACAAACCAAAGGGTTAGGGCCTAAACACTGTCACAAACCAAAAGGTTAGGACCTAAACACTATCACAAACCAAAGGGTCAGGGCCTAAACACTGTCACAAACCAAAGGATCAGGGCCTAAACACTGTCACAAACCAAAGGGTTAGGGACTAAACACTGTTGCAAACCAAAGGGTTATGGCCTAAACACTGTCACATACCAAAGGGTTAGGGCCTAAACATTGTCACAAACCAAAGGGTTATGGCCTAAACATTGTCACAAACCAAAGGATTAGGGCCTAAACACTTTCACAAACCAAAGGGTTAGGGCCTAAACAATGTCACAAACCAAAGGGTTAGACCTAAACACTGTCACAAACCAAAGGGTTAGGACCTAAACACTGTCACAAACCAAAGGATTAGGGCCTAACACTGTCACAAACCAAAGGGTTACGGCCTAAACATTATCACAAACCAAAGGGTTAGACCTCAACACTGTCACATACCAAAGGGTTAGGGCCTAAACACTGTCACAAACCATCGGGTGAGGGCCTAAACACTTTCACAAACCAACGGGTTAAGGCCTAAACACTGTCACAAACCAAAAGGTTAGGACCTAAACACTGTCACAAACCAAAGGGTTAGGGCCTAAACACTGTCACAAACCAAAGGTTTAGGACCTAAACACTGTCACAATCCAAAGGGTTAGGGACTAAACACTGTCACAAACCAAAGGGTTAGCTCCTAAACACTGTCACAAACCAAAGGGTTAGGGCCTAAACAGTCACAAACCAAAGGGTTAGGGCCTAAACACTGTCACAAACCAAAGGGTTAGGGCCTTAAGACTGTTACAAACCAAAGGATTAGGGCCTAAACATTGTCACAAACCAAAGGGTTAGGGCCTAAACGCGGTCACAAACCAAAGGGTTAGGGCTTAAACATTGTCACAAACCAAAGGCCTAGGGCCTAAACACTGTCACAAACCAAAGGGTTAGGGCCTTAAGACTGTTACAAACCAAAGGATTAGGGCCTAAACACGGTCACAAACCAAAGGGTTAGGGCCTAAACACTCACAAACCAACGGGTTAGGGCCTAAACGCTGTCGCAAACCAAAGGGTTAGGGCCTAAACAGTCACAAAACAAAGGGTTAGGGCCTAAACAGTCAAAAACCAAAGGGTTAGGGCCTAAACACTGTCACAAACCAAAGGGTTAGGGCCTAAACTCTGTCACAAACCAAAGGGTTAGGACCTAAACATTGTCAGAAACCAAAGGGTTAGACCTAAACACTGTCACAAACTAAAGGGTTAGGGCCTTAAGACTGTCACAAACCAAAGGATTAGGGCCTAAACACTGTCACAAACCAAAGGGTTAGGGCCTAAACACTGTCACAAACCAAAGGGTTAGGGCCTAAATACTGTCACAAACCAAAGGGTTAGGGCATAAACACTGTCACAAACCAAAGGGTTAGGGCCTAAACATTGACACAAACCAAAGGGTTAGGGCCTAAACACTGTCACAAACCAAAGGGTTAGGGCATAAACACTGTCACAAACCAAAGGGTTAGGGCCTAAACACTGTCACAAACCAAAGGGTTAGGGCCTAATCACTGTCACAAACCAAAGAGCTAGGGCCTAAACACTGTCACAAACCAAAGGGTTATGGCCTTAACACTCACAATCCAAAGGGTTAGGGCCTTAAGACTGTCACAAACCAACGGATTATGGCCTAAACACTGTCGCAATCCAAAGGGTTAGGGCCTAACCACTGTCACAAACCAAAGGGTTAGGGCCTAAACGCTGTCACAAACCAAAGGGTTAGGGCCTAAACACTGTCACATACCAAAGGGTTAGGGCCTAAACATTGTCACAAACCAAAGGGTTATGGCCTAAACATTGTCACAAACCAAAGGATTAGGGCCTAAACACGGTCACAAACCAAAGGGTTTCGGCCTAAACACTCACAAACCAAGGGTTATGGCCTAAACACTGTCGCAATCCAAAGGGTTAGGGCCTAACCACTGTCACAAACCAAAGGGTTAGGGCTTAAACACTGTCACAAACCAAAGGGTTAGGGCCTACACACTGTCACAAACCAAAGGGTTAGGGCCTAAACGCTGTCACAAACCAAAGGGTTAGGGCCTAAACACTGTCATATACCAAAGGGTTAGGGCCTAAACATTGTCACAAACCAAAGGGTTATGGCCTAAACATTGTCACAAACCAAAGGATTAGGGCCTAAACACTTTCACAAACCAAAGGGTTAGGGCCTAAACAATGTCACAAACCAAAGGGTTAGACCTAAACACTGTCACAAACCAAAGGGTTAGGACCTAAACACTGTCACAAACCAAAGGATTAGGGCCTAACACTGTCACAAACCAAAGGGTTACGGCCTAAACATTATCACAAACCAAAGGGTTAGACCTCAACACTGTCACATACCAAAGGGTTAGGGCCTAAACACTGTCACAAACCATCGGGTGAGGGCCTAAACACTTTCACAAACCAACGGGTTAAGGCCTAAACACTGTCACAAACCAAAAGGTTAGGACCTAAACACTGTCACAAACCAAAGGGTTAGGGCCTAAACACTGTCACAAACCAAAAGTTTAGGCCCTAAACACTGTCACAAACCAAAGGGTTAGGGACTAAACACTGTCACAAACCAAAGGGTTAGCTCCTAAACACTGTCACAAACCAAAGGGTTAGGGCCTAAACAGTCACAATCCAAAGGGTTAGGGCCTAAACACTGTCACAAACCAAAGGGTTAGGGCCTTAAGACTGTTACAAACCAAAGGATTAGGGCCTAAACATTGTCACAAACCAAAGGGTTAGGGCCTAAACGCGGTCACAAACCAAAGGGTTAGGGCTTAAACATTGTCACAAACCAAAGGGCTAGGTCCTAAACACTGTCGCAAACCAAAGGGTTAGGGCCTTAAGACTGTTACAAACCAAAGGATTAGGGCCTAAACACGGTCACAAACCAAAGGGTTAGGGCCTAAACACTCACAAACCAACGGGTTAGGGCCTAAACAGTCACAAAACAAAGGGTTAGGGCCTAAACGCTGTCACAAACCAAAGGGTTAGGGCCTAAACACTGTCATATACCAAAGGGTTAGGGCCTAAACATTGTCACAAACCAAAGAGTTATGGCCTAAACATTGTCACAAACCAAAGGATTAGGGCCTAAACACTTTCACAAACCAAAGGGTTAGGGCCTAAACAATGTCACAAACCAAAGGGTTAGACCTAAACACTGTCACAAACCAAAGGGTTAGGACCTAAACACTGTCACAAACCAAAGGATTAGGGCCTAACACTGTCACAAACCAAAGGGTTACGGCCTAAACATTATCACAAACCAAATGGTTAGACCTCAACACTGTCACATACCAAAGGGTTAGGGCCTAAACACTGTCACAAACCATCGGGTGAGGGCCTAAACACTTTCACAAACCAACGGGTTAAGGCCTAAACACTGTCACAAACCAAAAGGTTAGGACCTAAACACTGTCACAAACCAAAGGGTTAGGGCCTAAACACTGTCACAAACCAAAAGTTTAGGACCTAAACACTGTCACAAACCAAAGGGTTAGGGACTAAACACTGTCACAAACCAAAGGGTTAGCTCCTAAATACTGTCACAAACCAAAGGGTTAGGGCCTAAACAGTCACAATCCAAAGGGTTAGGGCCTAAACACTGTCACAAACCAAAGGGTTAGGGCCTTAAGACTGTTACAAACCAAAGGATTAGGGCCTAAACATTGTCACAAACCAAAGGGTTAGGGCCTAAACGCGGTCACAAACCAAAGGGTTAGGGCTTAAACATTGTCACAAACCAAAGGGCAAGGTCCTAAAAACTGTCGCAAACCAAAGGGTTAGGGCCTTAAGACTGTTACAAACCAAAGGATTAGGGCCTAAACACGGTCACAAACCAAAGGGTTAGGGCCTAAACACTCACAAACCAACGGGTTAGGGCCTAAACAGTCACAAAATAAAGGGTTAGGGCCTAAACAGTCAAAAACCAAAGGGTTAGGGCCTAAACACTGTCACAAACCAAAGGGTTAGGGCCTAAACTCTGTCACAAACCAAAGGGTTAGGACCTAAACATTGTCACAAACCAAAGGGTTAGACCTAAACACTGTCACAAACTAAAGGGTTAGGGCCTTAAGACTGTCACAAACCAAAGGATTAGGGCCTAAACACTGTCACAAACCAAAGGGTTAGGGCCTAAACACTGTCACAAACCAAAGGGTTAGGGCCTAAATACTGTCACAAACCAAAGGGTTAGGGCATAAACACTGTCACAAACCAAAGGGTTAGGGACTAAACATTGACACAAACCAAAGGGTTAGGGCCTAAACACTGTCACAAACCAAAGGGTTAGGGCCTAAACACTGTCACAAACCAAAGGGTTAGGGCCTAATCACTGTCACAAACCAAAGGGTTAGGGCCTAAACATTGACACAAACCAAAGGGTTAGGGCCTAAACACTGTCACAAACCAAAGGGTTAGGGCATAAACACTGTCACAAACCAAAGGGTTAGGGCATAAACATTGTCACAAACCAAAGGATTAGGGCCTAAACACTTTCACAAACCAAAGGGTTAGGGCCTAAACAATGTCACAAACCAAAGGGTTAGACCTAAAACTTGTCACAAACCAAAGGGTTAGGGCCTAAACACTGTCACAAACCAAAGGGTTAGGGCCTTAAGACGGTTACAAACCAAAGGATTAGGGCCTAAACATTGTCACAAACCAAAGGGTTAGGGCCTAAACGCGGTCACAAACCAAAGGGTTAGGGCTTAAACATTGTCACAAACCAAAGGGCTAGGGCCTAAACACTGTCACAAACTAAAGGGTTAGGGCCTTAAGACTGTTACAAACCAAAGGATTAGGGCCTAAACACGGTCACAAACCAAAGGGTTAGGGCCTAAACACTCACAAAACAAAGGGTTAGGGCCTAAACAGTCACAAACCAAAGGGTTAGGGCCTAAACACTGTCACAAACCAAAGGGTTAGGGCCTAAACTCTGTCACAAACCAAAGGGTTAGGACCTAAGCATTGTCACAAACCAAAGGGTTAGACCTAAACACTGTCACAAACCAAAGGGTTAGGGCCTTAAGACTGTCACAAACCAAAGGATTAGGGCCTAAACACTGTCACAAACCAAAGGGTTAGGGCCTAAACACTGTCACAAACCAAAGGATTAGGGCCTAAATACTGTCACAAACCAAAGGGTTAGGGCCTAAACACTGTCACAAACCAAAGGGTTAGGGCCTAAATACTGTCACAAACCAAAGGGTTAGGGCCTAAACAATGTCACAAACCAAAGGGTTAGACCTAAACAGTCACAAACCAAAGGGTTAGGACCTAAACACTGTCACAAACCAAAGGATTAGGGCCTAACACTGTCATAAACCACAGGGTTAGGGCCTAAACAGTATCACAAACCAAAGGGTTAGACCTCAACACTGTCACATACCAAAGGGTTAGGGCCTAAACACTGTCACAAACCATCGGGTGAGGGCCTAAACACTTTCACAAACCAACGGGTTAAGGCCTAAACACTGTCACAAACCAAAAGGTTAGGACCCAAACACTGTCACAAACCAAAGGGTTAGGGCCTAAACACTGTCACAAACCAAAAGTTTAGGACCTAAACACTATCACAAACCAAAGGGTCAGGGCCTAAACACTGTCACAAACCAAAGGGTCAGAGCCTAAACACTGTCACAAACCAAAGGGTTAGGGCCTTAAGACTGTCAAAAACCAAAAGGATTAGGGCCTAAACACGGTCACAAACCAAAGGGTTTCGGCATAAACACTCACAAACCAACGGATTATGGCCTAAACACTGTCGCAATCCAAAGGGTTAGGGCCTAACCACTGTCACAAACCAAAGGGTTAGGGCCTAAACACTGTCACAAACCAAAGGGTTAGGGCCTAAACACTGTCACAAACCAAAGGGTTAGGGTCTAAACGCTGTCACAAACCAAAGGGTTAGGGCCTAAACACTGTCACATACCAAGGGGTTAGGGCCTAAACATTGTCACAAACCAAAGGGTTATGGCCTAAACATTGTCACAAACCAAAGGATTAGGGCTTAAACACTTTCACAAACCAAAGGGTTAGGGCCTAAACAATGTCACAAACCAAAGTGTTAGACCTAAACACTTGTCACAAACCAAAGGGATAGGACCTAAACACTGTCACAAACCAAAGGATTACGGCCTAAACACTGTCACAAACCAAAGGGTTAGGGCCTAAACATTATCACAAACCAAAGGGTTAGGACCTAAACACTGTAACAAACCAAAGGGTTAGGGCCTAAACACTGTCACAAACCAAAGGGTTATCTCCTAAACACTGTCACAAACCAAAGGGTTAGGGCCTAAACAGTCACAAACCAAAGGGTTAGGGCCTAAACACTGTCACAAACCAAAGGGTTAGGGCCTTAAGACTGTTACAAACCAAAGGATTAGGGCCTAAACATTGTCACAAACCAAAGGGTTAGGGCCTAAACATTGTCACAAACCAAAGGGTTATGGCCTAAACATTGTCACAAACCAAAGGATTAGGGCCTAAACACTTTCACAAACCAAAGGGTTAGGGCCTAAACAATGTCACAAACCAAAGGGTTAGACCTTAACACTGTCACAAACCAAAAGGTTAGGACCTAAACACTGTCACAAACCAAAGGATTAGGGCCTAACACTGTCACAAACCAAAGGGTTACGGCCTAAACATTATCACAAAAAAGGGTTAGACCTCAACACTGTCACATACCAAAGGGTTAGGGCCTAAACACTGTCACAAACCATCGTGTGAGGGCCTATACACTTTCACAAACCAAAGGGTTAAGGCCTAAACACTGTCACAATCCAAAAGGTTAGGACCTAAACACTGTCACAAACCAAAGGGTTAGGGCCTAAACACTGTCACAAACCAAAAGTTTAAGACCTAAACACTGTCACAAACCAAAGGGTTAGGGACTAAACACTGTCACAAACCAAAGGGTTAGCTCCTAAACACTGTCACAAACCAACGGGTTAAGGCCTGAACACTGTCACAAACCAAAAGGTTAGGACCTAAACACTGTCACAAACCAAAGGGTTAGGGCCTAAACACTGTCACAAACCAAAAGTTTAGGACCTAAACACTGTCACAAACCAAAGGGTTAGGGACTAAACACTGTCACAAACCAAAGGGTTAGCCCCTAAACACTGTCACAAACCAAAGGGTTAGGGCCTTAAGACTGTTACAAACCAAAGGATTAGGGCCTAAACATTGTCACAAACCAAAGGGTTAGGGCCTAAACGCGGTCAAAAACCAAAGGGTTAGGGCTTAAACATTGTCACAAACCAAAGGGCTAGGGCCTAAACACTGTCACAAACCAAAGGGTTAGGGCCTTAAGACTGTTACAAACCAAAGGATTAGGGCCTAAACACGGTCACAAACCAAAGGGTTAGGGCCTAAACACTCACAAACCAACGGGTTAGGGCCTAAACGCTGTCGCAAACCAAAGGGTTAGGGCCTAAACAGTCACAAAACAAAGGGTTAGGGCCTAAACAGTCAAAAACCAAAGGGTTAGGGACTAAACACTGTCACAAACCAAAGGGTTAGGGCCTAAACTCTGTCACAAACCAAAGGGTTAGGACCTAAACATTGTCACAAACCAAAGGGTTAGACCTAAACACTGTCACAAACTAAAGGGTTAGGGCCTTAAGACTGTCACAAACCAAAGGATTAGGGCCTAAACACTGTCACAAACCAAAGGGTTAGGGCCTAAACACTGTCACAAACCAAAGGGTTAGGGCCTAAATACTGTGAAACACCAAAGGGTTAGGGCATAAACACTGTCACAAACCAAAGGGTTAGGGCCTAAACATTGACACAAACCAAAAGGTTAGGGCCTAAACACTGTCACAAACCAAAGGGTTAGGGCATAAACACTGTCACAAACCAAAGGGTTAGGGCCTAAACACTGTCACAAACCAAAGGGTTAGGGCCTAATCACTGTCACAAACCAAAGGGTTAGGGCCTACACATTGACACAAACCAAAGGGTTAGGGCCTAAACACTGTCACAAACCAAAGGGTTAGGGCATAAACACTGTCACAAACCAAAGGGTTAGGGCATAAACATTGTCACAAACCAAAGGATTAGGGCCTAAACACTTTCACAAACCAAAGGGTTAGGGCCTAAACAATGTCACAAACCAAAGGGTTAGACCTAAACACTTGTCACAAACCAAAGGGTTAGGGCATAAAGACTGTCACAAACCAAAGGGTTAGGGCCTTAAGACGGTTACAAACCAAAGGATTAGGGCCTAAACATTGTCACAAACCAAAGGGTTAGGGCCTAAACGCGGTCACAAACCAAAGGGTTAGGGCTTAAACATTGTCACAAACCAAAGGGCTAGGGCCTAAACACTGTCACAAACTAAAGGGTTAGGGCCTTAAGACTGTTACAAACCAAAGGATTAGGGCCTAAACACGGTCACAAACCAAAGGGTTAGGGCCTAAACACTCACAAAACAAAGGGTTAGGGCCTAAACAGTCACAAACCAAAGGGTTAGGGCCTTAAGACTGTCACAAACCAAAGGATTAGGGCCTAAACACTGTCACAAACCAAAGGGTTAGGGCCTAAACACTGTTACAAACCAAAGGGTTAGGGCCTTAAGACTGTCACAATCCAAAGGATTAGGGCCTAAACACTGTCACAAACCAAAGGGTTAGGGCCTAAACACTGTCACAAACCAAAGGGTTAGGGCCTAAATACTGTCACAAACCAAAGGGTTAGGGCATAAACATTGTCACAAACCAAAGGGTTAGGGCCTAAACATTGACACAAACCAAAGGGTTAGGGCCTAAACACTGTCACAAACCAAAGGGTTAGGGGAAAAACACTGTCACAAACCAAAGGGTTAGGGCCTAAACACTGTCACAAACCAAAGGGTTAGGGCCTAATCACTGTCACAAACCAAAGAGCTAGGGCCTAAACACTGTCACAAACCAAAGGGTTATGGCCTTAACACTGTCACAAACCAAGGGTTAGGGCCTAAACACTGTCACAAACCAAAGGGTTAGGGCCTAAATACTGTCACAAACCAAAGGGTTAGGGCATAAAAACTGTCACAAACCAAAGGGTTAGGGCCTAAACACTCTCACAAACCAAGGGTTAGGGCCTAAACACTGTCACAAACCAAAGGGTTAGGGCCTAAATACTGTCACAAACCAAAGGGTTAGGGCATAAAAACTGTCATAAACCAAAGGGTTAGGGCCTAAACATTGTCACAAACCAAAGGGTTAGGGCCTAAACACTGTCACAAACCAAAGGGTTAGGGCATAAACACTGTCACAAACCAAAGGTTTAGGGCCTAAACATTGTCACAAACCAAAGGGTTAGGGCCTAATCACTGTCACAAACCAAAGAGCTAGGGCCTAAACACTGTCACAAACCAAAGGGTTAGGGCCTTAAGACTGTCACAAACCAAAGGATTAGGGCCTAAACACGGTCACAAACCAAAGGGTTAGGGCATAAAAACTGTCACAAACCAAAGGGTTAGGGCCTAAACACTCTCACAAACCAAGGGTTAGGGCCTAAACACTGTCACAAACCAAAGGGTTAGGGCCTAAATACTGTCACAAACCAAAGGGTTAGGGCATAAAAACTGTCATAAACCAAAGGGTTAGGGCCTAAACATTGTCACAAACCAAAGGGTTAGGGCCTAAACACTGTCACAAACCAAAGGGTTAGGGCATAAACACTGTCACAAACCAAAGGGTTAGGGCCTAAACATTGTCACAAACCAAAGGGTTAGGGCCTAATCACTGTCACAAACCAAAGAGCTAGGGCCTAAACACTGTCACAAACCAAAGGGTTAGGGCCTTAAGACTGTCACAAACCAAAGGATTAGGGCCTAAACACGGTCACAAACCAAAGGGTTTCGGCCTAAACACTCACGAACCAACGGGTTATGGCCTAAACACTGTCGCAATCCAAAGGGTTAGGGCCTAACCACTGTCACAAACCAAAGGGTTAGGGCTTAAACACTGTCACAAACCAAAGGGTTAGGGCCTAAACACTGTCACAAACCAAAGGGTTAGGGCCTAAACGCTGTCACAAACCAAAGGGTTAGGGCCTAAACACTGTCACATACCAAAGGGTTAGGGCCTAAACATTGTCACAAACCAAAGGATTAGGGCCTAAACACTTTCACTAACCAAAGGGTTAGGGCCTAAACACTGTCACAAACCAAAGGATTAGGGCCTAACACTGTCACAAACCAAAGGGTTACGGCCTAAACATTATCACAAACCAAAGGGTTAGACCTCAACACTGTCACATACCAAAGAATTAGGGCCTAAACACTGTCACAAACCATCGGGTGAGGGCCTAAACACTTTCACAAACCAACGGGTTAAGGCCTAAACACTGTCACAAACCAAAAGGTTAGGACCTAAACACTGTCACAAACCAAAGGGTTAGGGCCTAAATACTGTCACAAACCAAAAGTTTAGGACCTAAACACTGTCACAAACCAAAGGGTTAGGGACTAAACACTGTCACAAACCAAAGGGTTAGCTCCTAAACACTGTCACAAACCAAAGGGTTAGGGCCTAAACAGTCACAAACCAAAGGGTTAGGGCCTAATCACTGTCACAAACCAAAGGGTTAGGGCCTTAAGACTGTTACAAACCAAAGGATTAGGGCCTAAACATTGTCACAAACCAAAGGGTTAGGGCCTAAACGCGGTCACAAACCAAAGGGTTAGGGCTTAAACATTGTCACAAACCAAAGGGCTAGGGCCTAAACACTGTCACAAACCAAAGGGTTAGGGCCTTAAGACTGTTACAAACCAAAGGATTAGGGCCTAAACACGGTCACAAACCAAAGGGTTAGGGCCTAAACACTCACAAACCAACGGGTTAGGGCCTAAACGCTGTCGCAAACCAAAGGGTTAGGGCCTAAACAGTCACAAAACAAAGAGTTAGGGCCTAAACAGTCAAAAACCAAAGTGTTAGGGCCTAAATACTGTCACAAACCAAAGGGTTAGGGCCTAAACTCTGTCACAAACCAAAGGGTTAGGACCTAAACATTGTCAGAAACCAAAGGGTTAGACCTAAACACTGTCACAAACTAAAGGGTTAGGGCCTTAAGACTGTCACAAACCAAAGGATTAGGGCCTAAACACTGTCACAAACCAAAGGGTTAGGGCCTAAACACTGTCACAAACCAAAGGGTTAGGGCCTAAATACTGTCACAAACCAAAGGTTAGGGCATAAACACTGTCACAAACCAAAGGGTTAGGGCCTAAACATTGACACAAACCAAAGGGTTAGGGCCTAAACACTGTCACAAACCAAAGGGTTAGGGCATAAACACTGTCACAAACCAAAGGGTTAGGGCCTAAACATTGACACAAACCAAAGGGTTAGGGCCTAAACACTGTCACATACCAAAGGGTTAGGGCCTAAACATTGTCACAAACCAAAGGGTTATGGCCTGAACATTGTCACAAACCAAAGGATTAGGGCCTAAACACTTTCACAAACCAAAGGGTTAGGGCCTAAACAATGTCACAAACCAAAGGGTTAGACCTAAACACTGTCACAAACCAAAGGGTTAGGACCTAAACACTGTCACAAACCAAAGGATTAGGGCCTAACACTGTCACAAACCAAAGGGTTAGGACCTAAACATTATCACAAACCAAAGGGTTAGACCTCAACACTGTCACATACCAAAGGGTTAGGGCCTAAACACTGTCACAAACCATCGGGTGAGGGCCTAAACACTGTCACAAACCATCGGGTGAGGGCCTAAACACTTTCACAAACCAACGGGTTAAGGCCTAAACACTGTCACAAACCAAAAGGTTAGGACCTAAACACTGTCACAAACCAAAGGGTTAGGGCCTAAACACTGTCACAAACCAAAAGTTTAGGACCTAAACACTGTCACAAACCAAAGGGTTAGGGCCTAAACACTGTCACAAACCAAAAGGTTAGGACCTAAACACTATCACAAACCAAAGGGTCAGGGCCTAAACACTGTCACAAACCAAAGGATCAGGGCCTAAACACTGTCACAAACCAAAGGGTTAGGGACTAAACACTGTTGCAAACCAAAGGGTTATGGCCTAAACACTGTCACATACCAAAGGGTTAGGGCCTAAACATTGTCACAAACCAAAGGGTTATGGCCTAAACATTGTCACAAACCAAAGGATTAGGGCCTAAACACTTTCACAAACCAAAGGGTTAGGGCCTAAACAATGTCACAAACCAAAGGGTTAGACCTAAACACTGTCACAAACCAAAGGGTTAGGACCTAAACACTGTCACAAACCAAAGGATTAGGGCCTAACACTGTCACAAACCAAAGGGTTACGGCCTAAACATTATCACAAACCAAAGGGTTAGACCTCAACACTGTCACATACCAAAGGGTTAGGGCCTAAACACTGTCACAAACCATCGGGTGAGGGCCTAAACACTTTCACAAACCAACGGGTTAAGGCCTAAACACTGTCACAAACCAAAGGGTTAGGGCCTAAACACTGTCACAAACCAAAGGGTTAGGGACTAAACACTGTTGCAAACCAAAGGGTTATGGCCTAAACACTGTCACATACCAAAGGGTTAGGGCCTAAACATTGTCACAAACCAAAGGGTTATGGCCTAAACATTGTCACAAACCAAAGGATTAGGGCCTAAACACTTTCACAAACCAAAGGGTTAGGGCCTAAACAATGTCACAAACCAAAGGGTTAGACCTAAACACTGTCACAAACCAAAGGGTTAGGATCTAAACACTGTCACAAACCAAAGGATTAGGGCCTAACACTGTCACAAACCAAAGGGTTACGGCCTAAACATTATCACAAACCAAAGGGTTAGACCTCAACACTGTCACATACCAAAGGGTTAGGGCCTAAACACTGTCACAAACCATCGGGTGAGGGCCTAAACACTTTCACAAACCAACGGGTTAAGGCCTAAACACTGTCACAAACCAAAGGGTTAGGGCCTAAACACTGTCACAAACCAAAGGTTTAGGACCTAAACACTGTCACAAACCAAAGGGTTAGCTCCTAAACACTGTCACAAACCAAAGGGTTAGGGCCTAAACAGTCACAAACCAAAGGGTTAGGGCCTAAACACTGTCACAAACCAAAGGGTTAGGGCCTTAAGACTGTTACAAACCAAAGGATTAGGGCCTAAACATTGTCACAAACCAAAGGGTTAGGGCCTAAACGCGGTCACAAACCAAAGGGTTAGGGCTTAAACATTGTCACAAACCAAAGGCCTAGGGCCTAAACACTGTCACAAACCAAAGGGTTAGGGCCTTAAGACTGTTACAAACCAAAGGATTAGGGCCTTAACACGGTCACAAACCAAAGGGTTAGGGCCTAAACACTCACAAACCAACGGGTTAGGGCCTAAACGCTGTCGCAAACCAAAGGGTTAGGGCCTAAACAGTCACAAAACAAAGGGTTAGGGCCTAAACAGTCAAAAACCAAAGGGTTAGGGCCTAAACACTGTCACAAACCAAAGGGTTAGGGCCTAAACTCTGTCACAAACCAAAGGGTTAGGACCTAAACATTGTCAGAAACCAAAGGGTTAGACCTAAACACTGTCACAAACTAAAGGGTTAGGGCCTTAAGACTGTCACAAACCAAAGGGTTAGGGCCTAAACACTGTCACAAACCAAAGGGTTAGGGCCTAAACACTGTCACAAACCAAAGGGTTAGGGCCTAAATACTGTCACAAACCAAAGGGTTAGGGCATAAACACTGTCACAAACCAAAGGGTTAGGGCCTAAACATTGACACAAACCAAAGGGTTAGGGCCTAAACACTGTCACAAACCAAAGGGTTAGGGCATAAACACTGTCACAAACCAAAGGGTTAGGGCCTAAACACTGTCACAAACCAAAGGGTTAGGGCCTAATCACTGTCACAAACCAAAGAGCTAGGGCCTAAACACTGTCACAAACCAAAGGGTTATGGCCTTAACACTCACAATCCAAAGGGTTAGGGCCTTAAGACTGTCACAAACCAACGGATTATGGCCTAAACACTGTCGCAATCCAAAGGGTTAGGGCCTAACCACTGTCACAAACCAAAGGGTTAGGGCCTAAACGCTGTCACAAACCAAAGGGTTAGGGCCTAAACACTGTCACATACCAAAGGGTTAGGGCCTAAACATTGTCACAAACCAAAGGGTTATGGCCTAAACATTGTCACAAACCAAAGGATTAGGGCCTAAACACGGTCACAAACCAAAGGGTTTCGGCCTAAACACTCACAAACCAACGGGTTATGGCCTAAACACTGTCGCAATCCAAAGGGTTAGGGCCTAACCACTGTCACAAACCAAAGGGTTAGGGCTTAAACACTGTCACAAACCAAAGGGTTAGGGCCTAAACACTGTCACAAACCAAAGGGTTAGGGCCTAAACGCTGTCACAAACCAAAGGGTTAGGGCCTAAACACTGTCATATACCAAAGGGTTAGGGCCTAAACATTGTCACAAACCAAAGGGTTATGGCCTAAACATTGTCACAAACCAAAGGATTAGGGCCTAAACACTTTCACAAACCAAAGGGTTAGGGCCTAAACAATGTCACAAACCAAAGGGTTAGACCTAAACACTGTCACAAACCAAAGGGTTAGGACCTAAACACTGTCACAAACCAAAGGATTAGGGCCTAACACTGTCACAAACCAAAGGGTTACGGCCTAAACATTATCACAAACCAAAGGGTTAGACCTCAACACTGTCACATACCAAAGGGTTAGGGCCTAAACACTGTCACAAACCATCGGGTGAGGGCCTAAACACTTTCACAAACCAACGGGTTAAGGCCTAAACACTGTCACAAACCAAAAGGTTAGGACCTAAACACTGTCACAAACCAAAGGGTTAGGGCCTAAACACTGTCACAAACCAAAAGTTTAGGACCTAAACACTGTCACAAACCAAAGGGTTAGGGACTAAACACTGTCACAAACCAAAGGGTTAGCTCCTAAACACTGTCACAAACCAAAGGGTTAGGGCCTAAACAGTCACAATCCAAAGGGTTAGGGCCTAAACACTGTCACAAACCAAAGGGTTAGGGCCTTAAGACTGTTACAAACCAAAGGATTAGGGCCTAAACATTGTCACAAACCAAAGGGTTAGGGCCTAAACGCGGTCACAAACCAAAGGGTTAGGGCTTAAACATTGTCACAAACCAAAGGGCTAGGTCCTAAACACTGTCGCAAACCAAAGGGTTAGGGCCTTAAGACTGTTACAAACCAAAGGATTAGGGCCTAAACACGGTCACAAACCAAAGGGTTAGGGCCTAAACACTGTCACAAACCAAAAGTTTAGGACCTAAACACTGTCACAAACCAAAGGGTTAGGGACTAAACACTGTCACAAACCAAAGGGTTAGCTCCTAAATACTGTCACAAACCAAAGGGTTAGGGCCTAAACAGTCACAATCCAAAGGGTTAGGGCCTAAACACTGTCACAAACCAAAGGGTTAGGGCCTTAAGACTGTTACAAACCAAAGGATTAGGGCCTAAACATTGTCACAAACCAAAGGGTTAGGGCCTAAACGCGGTCACAAACCAAAGGGTTAGGGCTTAAACATTGTCACAAACCAAAGGGCTAGGTCCTAAACACTGTCGCAAACCAAAGGGTTAGGGCCTTAAGACTGTTACAAACCAAAGGATTAGGGCCTAAACACGGTCACAAACCAAAGGGTTAGGGCCTAAACACTCACAAACCAACGGGTTAGGGCCTAAACAGTCACAAAACAAAGGGTTAGGGCCTAAACGCTGTCACAAACCAAAGGGTTAGGGCCTAAACACTGTCATATACCAAAGGGTTAGGGCCTAAACATTGTCACAAACCAAAGGGTTATGGCCTAAACATTGTCACAAACCAAAGGATTAGGGCCTAAACACTTTCACAAACCAAAGGGTTAGGGCCTAAACAATGTCACAAACCAAAGGGTTAGACCTAAACACTGTCACAAACCAAAGGGTTAGGACCTAAACACTGTCACAAACCAAAGGATTAGGGCCTAACACTATCACAAACCAAAGGGTTACGGCCTAAACATTATCACAAACCAAATGGTTAGACCTCAACACTGTCACATACCAAAGGGTTAGGGCCTAAACACTGTCACAAACCATCGGGTGAGGGCCTAAACACTTTCACAAACCAACGGGTTAAGGCCTAAACACTGTCACAAACCAAAAGGTTAGGACCTAAACACTGTCACAAACCAAAGGGTTAGGGCCTAAACACTGTCACAAACCAAAAGTTTAGGACCTAAACACTGTCACAAACCAAAGGGTTAGGGACTAAACACTGTCACAAACCAAAGGGTTAGCTCCTAAATACTGTCACAAACCAAAGGGTTAGGGCCTAAACAGTCACAATCCAAAGGGTTAGGGCCTAAACACTGTCACAAACCAAAGGGTTAGGGCCTTAAGACTGTTACAAACCAAAGGATTAGGGCCTAAACATTGTCACAAACCAAAGGGTTAGGGCCTAAACGCGGTCACAAACCAAAGGGTTAGGGCTTAAACATTGTCACAAACCAAAGGGCTAGGTCCTAAACACTGTCGCAAACCAAAGGGTTAGGGCCTTAAGACTGTTACAAACCAAAGGATTAGGGCCTAAACACGGTCACAAACCAAAGGGTTAGGGCCTAAACACTCACAAACCAACGGGTTAGGGCCTAAACAGTCACAAAACAAAGGGTTAGGGCCTAAACAGTCAAAAACCAAAGGGTTAGGGCCTAAACACTGTCACAAACCAAAGGGTTAGGGCCTAAACTCTGTCACAAACCAAAGGGTTAGGACCTAAACATTGTCACAAACCAAAGGGTTAGACCTAAACACTGTCACAAACTAAAGGGTTAGGGCCTTAAGACTGTCACAAACCAAAGGATTAGGGCCTAAACAATGTCACAAACCAAAGGGTTAGGGCCTAAACACTGTCACAAACCAAAGGGTTAGGGCCTAAATACTGTCACAAACCAAAGGGTTAGGGCATAAACACTGTCACAAACCAAAGGGTTAGGGACTAAACATTGACACAAACCAAAGGGTTAGGGCCTAAACACTGTCACAAACCAAAGGGTTAGGGCCTAAACACTGTCACAAACCAAAGGGTTAGGGCCTAATCACTGTCACAAACCAAAGGGTTAGGGCCTAAACATTGACACAAACCAAAGGGTTAGGGCCTAAACACTGTCACAAACCAAAGGGTTAGGGCATAAACACTGTCACAAACCAAAGGGTTAGGGCATAAACATTGTCACAAACCAAAGGATTAGGGCCTAAACACTTTCACAAACCAAAGGGTTAGGGCCTAAACAATGTCACAAACCAAAGGGTTAGACCTAAACACTTGTCACAAACCAAAGGGTTAGGGCCTAAACACTGTCACAAACCAAAGGGTTAGGGCCTTAAGACGGTTACAAACCAAAGGATTAGGGCCTAAACATTGTCACAAACCAAAGGGTTAGGGCCTAAACGCGGTCACAAACCAAAGGGTTAGGGCTTAAACATTGTCACAAACCAAAGGGCTAGGGCCTAAACACTGTCACAAACTAAAGGGTTAGGGCCTTAAGACTGTTACAAACCAAAGGATTAGGGCCTAAACACGGTCACAAACCAAAGGGTTAGGGCCTAAACACTCACAAAACAAAGGGTTAGGGCCTAAACAGTCACAAACCAAAGGGTTAGGGCCTAAACACTGTCACAAACCAAAGGGTTAGGGCCTAAACTCTGTCACAAACCAAAGGGTTAGGACCTAAGCATTGTCACAAACCAAAGGGTTAGACCTAAACACTGTCACAAACCAAAGGGTTAGGGCCTTAAGACTGTCACAAACCAAAGGATTAGGGCCTAAACACTGTCACAAACCAAAGGGTTAGGGCCTAAACACTGTCACAAACCAAAGGATTAGGGCCTAAGCACTGTCACAAACCAAAGGGTTAGGGCCTAAACACTGTCACAAACCAAAGGGTTAGGGCCTAAATACTGTCACAAACCAAAGGGTTAGGGCCTAAACAATGTCACAAACCAAAGGGTTAGACCTAAACAGTCACAAACCAAAGGGTTAGGACCTAAACACTGTCACAAACCAAAGGATTAGGGCCTAACACTGTCATAAACCACAGGGTTAGGGCCTAAACAGTATCACAAACCAAAGGGTTAGACCTCAACACTGTCACATACCAAAGGGTTAGGGCCTAAACACTGTCACGAACCATCGGGTGAGGGCCTAAACACTTTCACAAACCAACGGGTTAAGGCCTAAACACTGTCACAAACCAAAAGGTTAGGACCCAAACACTGTCACAAACCAAAGGGTTAGGGCCTAAACACTGTCACAAACCAAAAGTTTAGGACCTAAACACTATCACAAACCAAAGGGTCAGGGCCTAAACACTGTCACAAACCAAAGGGTCAGAGCCTAAACACTGTCACAAACCGAAGGGTTAGGGCCTTAAGACTGTCAAAA
This sequence comes from Bathymodiolus brooksi, assembly GCA_963680875.1. Lineage (NCBI taxonomy): Eukaryota > Metazoa > Mollusca > Bivalvia > Mytilida > Modiolidae > Bathymodiolus > Bathymodiolus brooksi. The sequence goes on from OY804588.1 coordinate 77,682,348, forward strand.
ACCAAAAGGATTAGGGCCTAAACACGGTCACAAACCAAAGGGTTTCGGCATAAACACTCACAAACCAACGGATTATGGCCTAAACACTGTCGCAATCCAAAGGGTTAGGGCCTAACCACTGTCACAAACCAAAGGGTTAGGGACTAAACACTGTCACAAACCAAAGGGTTAGGGCCTAAAGACTGTCACAAACCAAAGGGTTAGGGTCTAAACGCTGTCACAAACCAAAGGGTTAGGGCCTAAACACTGTCACATACCAAGGGGTTAGGGCCTAAACATTGTCACAAACCAAAGGGTTATGGCCTAAACATTGTCACAAACCAAAGGATTAGGGCCTAAACACTTTCACAAACCAAAGGGTTAGGGCCTAAACAATGTCACAAACCAAAGTGTTAGACCTAAACACTTGTCACAAACCAAAGGGTTAGGACCTAAACACTGTCACAAACCAAAGGATTACGGCCTAAACACTGTCACAAACCAAAGGGTTAGGGCCTAAACATTATCACAAACCAAAGGGTTAGGACCTAAACACTGTAACAAACCAAAGGGTTAGGGCCTAAACACTGTCACAAACCAAAGGGTTATCTCCTAAACACTGTCACAAACCAAAGGGTTAGGGCCTAAACAGTCACAAACCAAAGGGTTAGGGCCTAAACACTGTCACAAACCAAAGGGTTAGGGCCTTAAGACTGTTACAAACCAAAGGATTAGGGCCTAAACATTGTCACAAACCAAAGGGTTAGGGCCTAAACATTGTCACAAACCAAAGGGTTATGGCCTAAACATTGTCACAAACCAAAGGATTAGGGCCTAAACACTTTCACAAACCAAAGGGTTAGGGCCTAAACAATGTCACAAACCAAAGGGTTAGACCTTAACACTGTCACAAACCAAAAGGTTAGGACCTAAACACTGTCACAAACCAAAGGATTAGGGCCTAACACTGTCACAAACCAAAGGGTTACGGCCTAAACATTATCACAAAAAAGGGTTAGACCTCAACACTGTCACATACCAAAGGGTTAGGGCCTAAACACTGTCACAAACCATCGTGTGAGGGCCTATACACTGTCACAAACCAAAGGGTTAAGGCCTAAACACTGTCACAATCCAAAAGGTTAGGACCTAAACACTGTCACAAACCAAAGGGTTAGGGCCTAAACACTGTCACAAACCAAAAGTTTAGGACCTAAACACTGTCACAAACCAAAGGGTTAGGGACTGAACACTGTCACAAACCAAAGGGTTAGCTCCTAAACACTGTCACAAACCAACGGGTTAAGGCCTAAACACTGTCACAAACCAAAAGGTTAGGACCTAAACACTGTCACAAACCAAAGGGTTAGGGCCTAAACACTGTCACAAACCAAAAGTTTAGGACCTAAACACTGTCACAAACCAAAGGGTTAGGGACTAAACACTGTCACAAACCAAAGGGTTAGCCCCTAAACACTGTCACAAACCAAAGGGTTAGGGCCTTAAGACTGTTACAAACCAAAGGATTAGGGCCTAAACATTGTCACAAACCAAAGGGTTAGGGCCTAAACGCGGTCAAAAACCAAAGGGTTAGGGCTTAAACATTGTCACAAACCAAAGGGCTAGGGCCTAAACACTGTCACAAACCAAAGGGTTAGGGCCTTAAGACTGTTACAAACCAAAGGATTAGGGCCTAAACACGGTCACAAACCAAAGGGTTAGGGCCTAAACACTCACAAACCAACGGGTTAGGGCCTAAACGCTGTCGCAAACCAAAGGGTTAGGGCCTAAACAGTCACAAAACAAAGGGTTAGGGCCTAAACAGTCAAAAACCAAAGGGTTAGGGACTAAACACTGTCACAAACCAAAGGGTTAGGGCCTAAACTCTGTCACAAACCAAAGGGTTAGACCTAAACACTGTCACAAACTAAAGGGTTAGGGCCTTAAGACTGTCACAAACCAAAGGATTAGGGCCTAAACACTGTCACAAACCAAAGGGTTAGGGCCTAAACACTGTCACAAACCAAAGGGTTAGGGCCTAAATACTGTGAAACACCAAAGGGTTAGGGCATAAACACTGTCACAAACCAAAGGGTTAGGGCCTAAACATTGACACAAACCAAAGGGTTAGGGCCTAAACACTGTCACAAACCAAAGGGTTAGGGCATAAACACTGTCACAAACCAAAGGGTTAGGGCCTAAACACTGTCACAAACCAAAGGGTTAGGGCCTAATCACTGTCACAAACCAAAGGGTTAGGGCCTAAACATTGACACAAACCAAAGGGTTAGGGCCTAAACACTGTCACAAACCAAAGGGTTAGGGCATAAACACTGTCACAAACCAAAGGGTTAGGGCATAAACATTGTCACAAACCAAAGGATTAGGGCCTAAACACTTTCACAAACCAAAGGGTTAGGGCCTAAACAATGTCACAAACCAAAGGGTTAGACCTAAACACTTGTCACAAACCAAAGGGTTAGGGCCTAAAGACTGTCACAAACCAAAGGGTTAGGGCCTTAAGACGGTTACAAACCAAAGGATTAGGGCCTAAACATTGTCACAAACCAAAGGGTTAGGGCCTAAACGCGGTCACAAACCAAAGGGTTAGGGCTTAAACATTGTCACAAACCAAAGGGCTAGGGCCTAAACACTGTCACAAACTAAAGGGTTAGGGCCTTAAGACTGTTACAAACCAAAGGATTAGGGTCTAAACACGGTCACAAACCAAAGGGTTAGGGCCTAAACACTCACAAAACAAAGGGTTAGGGCCTAAACAGTCACAAACCAAAGGGTTAGGGCCTTAAGACTGTCACAAACCAAAGGATTAGGGCCTAAACACTGTCACAAACCAAAGGGTTAGGGCCTAAACACTGTTACAAACCAAAGGATTAGGGCCTAAACACTGTCACAAACCAAAGGGTTAGGGCCTAAACACTGTCACAAACCAAAGGGTTAGGGCCTAAATACTGTCACAAACCAAAGGGTTAGGGCCTAAACAATGTCACAAACCAAAGGGTTAGACCTAAACACTGTCACAAACCAAAGGGTTAGGACCTAAACACTGTCACAAACCAAAGGATTAGGGCCTAACACTGTCACAAACCAAAGGGTTAGGGCCTAAACAGTATCACAAACCAAAGGGTTAGACCTCTACACTGTCACATACCAAAGGGTTAGGGCCTAAACACTGTCACAAACCATCGGGTGAGGGCCTAAACACTTTCACAAACCAACGGGTTAAGGCCTAAACACTGTCACAAACCAAAAGGTTAGGACCTAAACACTGTCACAAACCAAAGGGTTAGGGCCTAAACACTGTCACAAACCAAAAGTTTAGGACCTAAACACTATCACAAACGAAAGGGTCAGGGCCTAAACACTGTCACAAACCAAAGGGTCAGAGCCTAAACACTGTCACAAACCAAAGGGTTAGGGCCTTAAGACTGTCACAAACCAAAAGGATTAGGGACTAAACACGGTCACAAACCAAAGGGTTTCGGCATAAACACTCACAAACCAACGGATTATGGCCTAAACACTGTCGCAATCCAAAGGGTTAGGGCCTAACCACTGTCACAAACCAAAGGGTTAGGGCTTAAACACTGTCACAAACCAAAGGGTTAGGGCCTAAACACTGTCACAAACCAAAGGGTTAGGGCCTAAACGCTGTCACAAACCAAAGGGTTAGGGCCTAAAGACTGTCACATACCAAAGGGTTAGGGCCTAAACATTGTCACAAACCAAAGGATTAGGGCCTAAACACTTTCACAAACCAAAGGGTTAGGGCCTAAACAATGTCACAAACCAAAGGGTTAGACCTAAACACTTGTCACAAACCAAAGGGTTAGGACCTAAACACTGTCACAAACCAAAGGATTAGGGCCTAAACACTGTCACAAACCAAAGGGTTAGGGCCTAAACATTATCACAAACCAAAGGGTTAGGACCTAAACACTATCACAAACCAAAGGGTCAGGGCCTAAACACTGTCACAAACCAAAGGTCAGAGCCTAAACACTGTCACAAACCAAAGGGTTAGGGCCTTAAGACTGTCAAAAACCAAAAGGATTAGGGCCTAAACACGGTCACAAACCAAAGGGTTTCGGCATAAACACTCACAAACCAACGGATTATGGCCTAAACACTGTCGCAATCCAAAGGGTTAGGGCCTAACCACTGTCACAAACCAAAGGGTTAGGGCCTAAACACTGTCACAAACCAAAGGGTTAGGGCCTAAACACTGTCACAAACCAAAGGGTTAGGGTCTAAACGCTGTCACAAACCAAAGGGTTAGGGCCTAAACACTGTCACATACCAAGGGGTTAGGGCCTAAACATTGTCACAAACCAAAGGGTTATGGCCTAAACATTGTCACAAACCAAAGGATTAGGGCCTAAACACTTTCACAAACCAAAGGGTTAGGGCCTAAACAATGTCACAAACCAAAGTGTTAGACCTAAACACTTGTCACAAACCAAAGGGTTAGGACCTAAACACTGTCACAAACCAAAGGATTACGGCCTAAACACTGTCACAAACCAAAGGGTTAGGGCCTAAACATTATCACAAACCAAAGGGTTAGGACCTAAACACTGTAACAAACCAAAGGGTTAGGGCCTAAACACTGTCACAAACCAAAGGGTTATCTCCTAAACACTGTCACAAACCAAAGGGTTAGGGCCTAAACAGTCACAAACCAAAGGGTTAGGGCCTAAACACTGTCACAAACCAAAGGGTTAGGGCCTTAAGACTGTTACAAACCAAAGGATTAGGGCCTAAACATTGTCACAAACCAAAGGGTTAGGGCCTAAACATTGTCACAAACCAAAGGGTTATGGCCTAAACATTGTCACAAACCAAAGGATTAGGGCCTAAACACTTTCACAAACCAAAGGGTTAGGGCCTAAACAATGTCACAAACCAAAGGGTTAGACCTTAACACTGTCACAAACCAAAAGGTTAGGACCTAAACACTGTCACAAACCAAAGGATTAGGGCCTAACACTGTCACAAACCAAAGGGTTACGGCCTAAACATTATCACAAAAAAGGGTTAGACCTCAACACTGTCACATACCAAAGGGTTAGGGCCTAAACACTGTCACAAACCATCGTGTGAGGGCCTATACACTTTCACAAACCAAAGGGTTAAGGCCTAAACACTGTCACAATCCAAAAGGTTAGGACCTAAACACTGTCACAAACCAAAGGGTTAGGGCCTAAACACTGTCACAAACCAAAAGTTTAGGACCTAAACACTGTCACAAACCAAAGGGTTAGGGACTAAACACTGTCACAAACCAAAGGGTTAGCTCCTAAACACTGTCACAAACCAACGGGTTAAGGCCTAAACACTGTCACAAACCAAAAGGTTAGGACCTAAACACTGTCACAAATCAAAGGGTTAGGGCCTAAACACTGTCACAAACCAAAAGTTTAGGACCTAAACACTGTCACAAACCAAAGGGTTAGGGACTAAACACTGTCACAAACCAAAGGGTTAGCCCCTAAACACTGTCACAAACCAAAGGGTTAGGGCCTTAAGACTGTTACAAACCAAAGGATTAGGGCCTAAACATTGTCACAAACCAAAGGGTTAGGGCCTAAACGCGGTCAAAAACCAAAGGGTTAGGGCTTAAACATTGTCACAAACCAAAGGGCTAGGGCCTAAACACTGTCACAAACCAAAGGGTTAGGGCCTTAAGACTGTTACAAACCAAAGGATTAGGGCCTAAACACGGTCACAAACCAAAGGGTTAGGGCCTAAACACTCACAAACCAACGGGTTAGGGCCTAAACGCTGTCGCAAACCAAAGGGTTAGGGCCTAAACAGTCACAAAACAAAGGGTTAGGGCCTAAACAGTCAAAAACCAAAGGGTTAGGGACTAAACACTGTCACAAACCAAAGGGTTAGGGCCTAAACTCTGTCACAAACCAAAGGGTTAGGACCTAAACATTGTCACAAACCAAAGGGTTAGACCTAAACACTGTCACAAACTAAAGGGTTAGGGCCTTAAGACTGTCACAAACCAAAGGATTAGGGCCTAAACTCTGTCACAAACCAAAGGGTTAGGGCCTAAACACTGTCACAAACCAAAGGGTTAGGGCCTAAATACTGTGAAACACCAAAGGGTTAGGGCATAAACACTGTCACAAACCAAAGGGTTAGGGCCTAAACATTGACACAAACCAAAGGGTTAGGGCCTAAACACTGTCACAAACCAAAGGGTTAGGGCATAAACACTGTCACAAACCAAAGGGTTAGGGCCTAAACACTGTCACAAACCAAAGGGTTAGGGCCTAATCACTGTCACAAACCAAAGGGTTAGGGCCTAAACATTGACACAAACCAAAGGGTTAGGGCCTAAACACTGTCACAAACCAAAGGGTTAGGGCATAAACACTGTCACAAACCAAAGGGTTAGGGCATAAACATTGTCACAAACCAAAGGATTAGGGCCTAAACACTTTCACAAACCAAAGGGTTAGGGCCTAAACAATGTCACAAACCAAAGGGTTAGACCTAAACACTTGTCACAAACCAAAGGGTTAGGGCCTAAAGACTGTCACAAACCAAAGGGTTAGGGCCTTAAGACGGTTACAAACCAAAGGATTAGGGCCTAAACACTGTCACAAACCAAAGGGTTAGGGCCTAAACGCGGTCACAAACCAAAGGGTTAGGGCTTAAACATTGTCACAAACCAAAGGGCTAGGGCCTAAACACTGTCACAAACTAAAGGGTTAGGGCCTTAAGACTGTTACAAACCAAAGGATTAGGGCCTAAACACGGTCACAAACCAAAGGGTTAGGGCCTAAACAGTCACAAACCAAAGGGTTAGGGCCTTAAGACTGTCACAAACCAAAGGATTAGGGCCTAAACACTGTCACAAACCAAAGGGTTAGGGCCTAAACACTGTTACAAACCAAAGGATTAGGGCCTAAACACTGTCACAAACCAAAGGGTTAGGGCCTAAACACTGTCACAAACCAAAGGGTTAGGGCCTAAATACTGTCACAAACCAAAGGGTTAGGGCCTAAACAATGTCACAAACCAAAGGGTTAGACCTAAACACTGTCACAAACCAAAGGGTTAGGACCTAAACACTGTCACAAACCAAAGGATTAGGGCCTAACACTGTCACAAACCAAAGGGTTAGGGCCTAAACAGTATCACAAACCAAAGGGTTAGACCTCAACACTGTCACATACCAAAGGGTTAGGGCCTAAACACTGTCACAAACCATCGGGTGAGGGCCTAAACACTTTCACAAACCAACGGGTTAAGGCCTAAACACTGTCACAAACCAAAAGGTTAGGACCTAAACACTGTCACAAACCAAAGGGTTAGGGCCTAAACACTGTCACAAACCAAAAGTTTAGGACCTAAACACTATCACAAACGAAAGGGTCAGGGCCTAAACACTGTCACAAACCAAAGGGTCAGAGCCTAAACACTGTCACAAACCAAAGGGTTAGGGCCTTAAGACTGTCACAAACCAAAAGGATTAGGGACTAAACACGGTCACAAACCAAAGGGTTTCGGCATAAACACTCACAAACCAACGGATTATGGCCTAAACACTGTCGCAATCCAAAGGGTTAGGGCCTAACCACTGTCACAAACCAAAGGGTTAGGGCTTAAACACTGTCACAAACCAAAGGGTTATGGCCTAAACACTGTCACAAACCAAAGGGTTAGGGCCTAAACGCTGTCACAAACCAAAGGGTTAGGGCCTAAAGACTGTCACATACCAAAGGGTTAGGGCCTAAACATTGTCACAAACCAAAGGATTAGGGCCTAAACACTTTCACAAACCAAAGGGTTAGGGCCTAAACAATGTCACAAACCAAAGGGTTAGACCTAAACACTTGTCACAAACCAAAGGGTTAGGACCTAAACACTGTCACAAACCAAAGGATTAGGGCCTAAACACTGTCACAAACCAAAGGGTTAGGGCCTAAACATTATCACAAACCAAAGGGTTAGGACCTAAACACTGTAACAAACCAAAGGGTTAGGGCCTAAACACTGTCACAAACCAAAGGGTTATCTCCTAAACACTGTCACAAACCAAAGGGTTAGGGCCTAAACAGTCACAAACCAAAGGGTTGGGGCCTAAACACTGTCACAAACCAAAGGGTTAGGGCCTTAAGACTGTTACCAACCAAAGGATTAGGGCCTAAACATTGTCACAAACCAAAGGGTTAGGGCCTAAACGCGGTCACAAACCAAAGGGTTAGGGCTTAAACATTGTCACAAACCAAAGGGCTAGGGCCTAAACACTGTCACAAACCAAAGGGTTAGGGCCTTAAGACTATTACAAACCAAAGGATTAGGGCCTAAACACGGTCACAAACCAAAGGGTTAGGGTCTAAACACTCACAAACCAACGGGTTAGGTCCTAAACGCTGTCGCAAACCAAAGGGTTAGGGCCTAAACAGTCACAAAACAAAGGGTTAGGGCCTAAACAGTCACAAACCAAAGGGTTAGGGCCTAAACACTGTCACAAACCAAAGGGTTAGGGCCTAAACTCTGTCACAAACCAAAGGGTTAGGACCTAAACATTGTCACAAACCAAAGGGTTAGACCTAAACTTTGTCACAAACCAAAGGGTTAGGGCCTTAAGACTGTCACAAACCAAAGGATTAGGGCCTAAACACTCACAAACCAAAGGGTTAGGGCCTAAACACTGTCACAAACCAAAGGGTTAGGGCCTTAAGACTGTCACAAACCAAAGGATTAGGGCCTAAGCACTGTCACAAACCAAAGGGTTAGGGCCTAAACACTGTCACAAACCAAAGGGTTAGGGCCTAAATACTTTCACAAACCAAAGGGTTAGGGCCTAAACAATGTCACAAACCAAAGGGTTAGACCTAAACACTGTCACAAACCAAAGGGTTAGGACCTAAACACTGTCACAAACCAAAGGGTTAGGGCCTTAAGACTGTCACAAACCAAAAGGATTAGGGCCTAAACACGGTCACAAACCAAAGGGTTTCGGCATAAACACTCACAAACCAACGGATTATGGCCTAAACACTGTCGCAATCCAAAGGGTTAGGGCCTAACCACTGTCACAAACCAAAGGGTTAGGGCTTAAACACTGTCACAAACCAAAGGATTAGGGCCTAAACACTGTCACAAACCAAAGGGTTAGGGCCTAAATGCTGTCACAAACCAAAGGGTTAGGGCCTAAACACTGTCACATACCAAAGGGTTAGGGCCTAAACATTGACACAAACCAAAGGGTTAGGGCCTAAACACTGTCACAAACCAAAGGGTTAGGGCATAAACACTGTCACAAACCAAAGGGTTAGGGCCTAAACACTGTCACAAACCAAAGGGTTAGGGCCTAATCACTGTCACAAACCAAAGGGTTAGGGCCTAAACATTGACACAAACCAAAGGGTTAGGGCCTAAACACTGTCACAAACCAAAGGGTTTGGGCATAAACACTGTCACAAACCAAAGGGTTAGGGCATAAACATTGTCACAAACCAAAGGATTAGGGCCTAAACACTTTCACAAACCAAAGGGTTAGGGCCTAAACAATGTCACAAACCAAAGGGTTAGACCTAAACACTTGTCACAAACCAAAGGGTTAGGGCCTAAAGACTGTCACAAACCAAAGGGTTAGGGCCTTAAGACGGTTACAAACCAAAGGATTAGGGCCTAAACATTGTCACAAACCAAAGGGTTAGGGCTTAAACATTGTCACAAACCAAAGGGCTAGGGCCTAAACACTGTCACAAACTAAAGGGTTAGGGCCTTAAGACTGTTACAAACCAAAGGATTAGGGCCTAAACACGGTCACAAACCAAAGGGTTAGGGCCTAAACACTCACAAAACAAAGGGTTAGGGCCTAAACAGTCACAAACCAAAGGGTTAGGGCCTAAACACTGTCACAAACCAAAGGGTTAGGGCCTAAACTCTGTCACAAACCAAAGGGTTAGGACCTAAACATTGTCACAAACCAAAGGGTTAGACCTAAACACTGTCACAAACCAAAGGGCTAGGGCCTTAAGACTGTCACAAACCAAAGGATTAGGGCCTAAACACTGTCACAAACCAAAGGGTTAGGGCCTAAACACTGTCACAAACCAAAGGATTAGGGCCTAAACACTGTCACAAACCAAAGGGTTAGGGCCTAAACACTGTCACAAACCAAAGGGTTAGGGCCTAAATACTGTCACAAACCAAAGGGTTAGGGCCTAAACAATGTCACAAACCAAAGGGTTAGACCTAAACACTGTCACAAACCAAAGGGTTAGGACCTAAACACTGTCACAAACCAAAGGATTAGGGCCTAACACTGTAACAAACCAAAGGGTTAGGGCCTAAACACTGTCACAAACCAAAGGGTTATCTCCTAAACACTGTCAAAAACCAAAGGGTTAGGGCCTAAACATTCACAAACCAAAGGGTTGGGGCCTAAACACTGTCACAAACCAAAGGGTTAGGGCCTTAAGACTGTTACAAACCAAAGGATTAGGGCCTAAACATTGTCACAAACCAAAGGGTTAGGGCCTAAACGCGGTCACAAACCAAAGGGTTAGGGCTTAAACATTGTCACAAACCAAAGGGTTAGGGCCTTAAGACTATTACAAACCAAAGGATTAGGGCCTAAACGCGGTCACAAACCAAAGGGCTAGGGCCTAAACACTGTCACAAACCAAAGGGTTAGGGCCTTAAGACTATTACAAACCAAAGGATTAGGGCCTAAACACGGTCACAAACCAAAGGGTTAGGGTCTAAACACTCACAAACCAACGGGTTAGGTCCTAAACGCTGTCGCAAACCAAAGGGTTAGGGCCTAAACAGTCACAAAACAAAGGGTTAGGGCCTAAACAGTCACAAACCAAAGGGTTAGGGCCTAAACACTGTCACAAACCAAAGGGTTAGGGCCTAAGCTCTGTCACAAACCAAAGGGTTAGGACCTAAACATTGTCACAAACCAAAGGGTTAGACCTAAACTTTGTCACAAACCAAAGGGTTAGGGCCTTAAGACTGTCACAAACCAAAGGATTAGGGCCTAAACACTCACAAACCAAAGGGTTAGGGCCTAAACACTGTCACAAACCAAAGGGTTAGGGCCTTAAGACTGTCACAAACCAAAGGATTAGGGCCTAAGCACTGTCACAAACCAAAGGGTTAGGGCCTAAACACTGTAACAAACCAAAGGGTTAGGGCCTAAATACTTTCACAAACCAAAGGGTTAGGGCCTAAACAATGTCACAAACCAAAAGGTTAGACCTAAACACTGTCACAAACCAAAGGGTTAGGACCTAAACACTGTCACAAACCAAAGGGTCAGAGTCTAAACACTGTCACAAACCAAAGGGTTAGGGCCTTAAGACTGTCACAAACCAAAAGGATTAGGGCCTAAACACGGTCACAAACCAAAGGGTTTCGGCATAAACACTCACAAACCAACGGATTATGGCCTAAACACTGTCGCAATCCAAAGGGTTAGGGCCTAACCACTGTCACAAACCAAAGGGTTAGGGCTTAAACACTGTCACAAACCAAAGGGTTAGGGCTTAAACACTGTCACAAACCAAAGGGTTAGGGCCTAAACACTGTCACAAACCAAAGGGTTAGGGCCTAAACGCTGTCACAAACCAAAGGGTTAGGGCCTAAACACTGTCACATACCAAAGGGTTAGGGCCTGAACATTGTCACAAACCAAACGGTTATGGCCTAAACATTGTCACAAACCAAAGGATTAGGGTCTAAACATTACCACAAACCAAAGGGTTAGGACCAAAACACTGTAACAAACCAAAGGGTTAGGGCCTAAACACTGTCACAAACCAAAGGGTTATCTCCTAAACACTGTCACAAACCAAAGGGTTAGGGCCTAAACAGTCACAAACCAAAGGGTTAGGGCCTAAACACTGTCACAAACCAAAGAGTTAGGGCCTTAAGACTGTTACAAACCAAAGGATTAAGGCCTAAACATTGTCACAAACCAAAGGGTTAGGGCCTAAACGCGGTCACAAACCAAAGGGTTAGGGCTTAAACATTGTCACAAACCAAAGGGCTTGGGCCTAAACACTGTCACAAACCAAAGGGTTAGGGCCTTACGACTGTTACAAACCAAATGATTAGGGCATAAAGACGGTCACAAACCAAAGGGTTAGGGCCTAAACACTCACAAACCAACGGGTTAGGGCCTTAACAGTCACAAACCAAAGGGTTAGGGCCTAAACGCTGTCACAAACCAAAGGGTTAGGGCCTAAACTCTGTCACAAACCAAAGGGTTAGGACCTAAACACTGTCACAAACCAAAGGGTTAGAGCCTAAACACTGTCACAAACCAAAGGGTTAGGCCCTTAAGACTGTCACAAACCAAAGGATTAGGGCCTAAACACTGTCACAAACCAAAGGGTTAGGGCCTAAACACTGTCACAAACCAAAGGGTTAGGGCCTAAATACTGTCACAAACCAAAGGGTTAGGGCCTAAACAATGTCACAAACCAAAGGGTTAGACCTAAACACTGTCACAAACCAAAGGATTAGGGCCTAACACTGTCACAAACCAAAGGGTTAGGGCCTAAACATTATCACAAACCAAAGGGTTATCTCCTAAACACTGTCACAAACCAAAGGGTTAGGGCCTAAACTCTGTCACAAACCAAAGGGTTAGGACCTAAACATTGTCACAAACCAAAGGGTTAGACCTAAACACTGTCACAAACCAAAGGGCTAGGGCCTTAAGACTGTCACAAACCAAAGGATTAGGGCCTAAACACTGTCACAAACCAAAGGGTTAGGGCCTAAACACTGTCACAAACCAAAGGATTAGGGCCTAAACACAGTCACAAACCAAAGGGTTAGGGCCTAAACACTGTCACAAACCAAAGGGTTAGGGCCTAAATACTGTCACAAACCAAAGGGTTAGGGCCTAAACAATGTCACAAACCAAAGGGTTAGACCTAAACACTGTCACAAACCAAAGGGTTAGGACCTAAACACTGTCACAAACCAAAGGATTAGGGCCTAACACTGTAACAAACCAAAGGGTTAGGGCCTAAACACTGTCACAAACCAAAGGGTTATCTCCTAAACACTGTCAAAAACCAAAGGGTTAGGGCCTAAACAGTCACAAACCAAAGGGTTGGGGCCTAAACACTGTCACAAACCAAAGGGTTAGGGCCTTAAGACTGTTACAAACCAAAGGATTAGGGCCTAAACATTGTCACAAACCAAAGGGTTAGGGCCTAAACGCGGTCACAAACCAAAGGGTTAGGGCTTAAACATTGTCACAAACCAAAGGGCTAGGGCCTAAACACTGTCACAAACCAAAGGGTTAGGGCCTTAAGACTAATACAAACCAAAGGATTAGGGCCTAAACACGGTCACAAACCAAAGGGTTAGGGTCTAAACACTCACAAACCAACGGGTTAGGTCCTAAACGCTGTCGCAAACCAAAGGGTTAGGGCCTAAACAGTCACAAAACAAAGGGTTAGGGCCTAAACAGTCACAAACCAAAGGGTTAGGGCCTAAACACTGTCACAAACCAAAGGGTTAGGGACTAAACTCTGTCACAAACCAAAGGGTTAGGACCTAAACATTGTCACAAACCAAAGGGTTAGACCTAAACTTTGTCACAAACCAAAGGGTTAGGGCCTTAAGACTGTCACAAACCAAAGGATTAGGGCCTAAACACTCACAAACCAATGGGTTAGGGCCTAAACACTGTCACAAACCAAAGGGTTAGGGCCTTAAGACTCACAAACCAAAGGATTAGGGCCTAAGCACTGTCACAAACCAAAGGGTTAGGGCCTAAACACTGTAACAAACCAAAGGGTTAGGGCCTAAATACTTTCACAAACCAAAGGGTTAGGGCCTAAACAATGTCACAAACCAAAAGGTTAGACCTAAACACTGTCACAAACCAAAGGGTTAGGACCTAAACACTGTCACAAACCAAAGGGTCAGAGTCTAAACACTGTCACAAACCAAAGGGTTAGGGCCTTAAGACTGTCACAAACCAAAAGGATTAGGGCCTAAACACGGTCACAAACCAAAGGGTTTCGGCATAAACACTCACAAACCAACGGATTATGGCCTAAACACTGTCGCAATCCAAAGGGTTAGGGCCTAACCACTGTCACAAACCAAAGGGTTAGGGCTTAAACACTGTCACAAACCAAAGGGTTAGGGCCTAAACACTGTCACAAACCAAAGGGTTAGGGCCTAAACGCTGTCACAAACCAAAGGGTTAGGGCCTAAACACTGTCACATACCAAAGGGTTAGGGCCTAAACATTGTCACAAACCAAACGGTTATGGCCTAAACATTGTCACAAACCAAAGGATTAGGGTCTAAACATTACCACAAACCAAAGGGTTAGGACCAAAACACTGTAACAAACCAAAGGGTTAGGGCCTAAACACTGTCACAAACCAAAGGGTTATCTCCTAAACACTGTCACAAACCAAAGGGTTAGGGCCTAAACAGTCACAAACCAAAGGGTTAGGGCATAAACACTGTCACAAACCAAAGAGTTAGGGCCTTAAGACTGTTACAAACCAAAGGATTAAGGCCTAAACATTGTCACAAACCAAAGGGTTAGGGCCTAAACGCGGTCACAAACCAAAGGGTTAGGGCTTAAACATTGTCACAAACCAAAGGGCTTGGGCCTAAACACTGTCACAAACCAAAGGGTTAGGGCCTTAAGACTGTTACAAACCAAATGATTAGGGCATAAAGACGGTCACAAACCAAAGGGTTAGGGCCTAAACACTCACAAACCAACGGGTTAGGGCCTTAACAGTCACAAACCAAAGGGTTAGGGCCTAAACGCTGTCACAAACCAAAGGGTTAGGGCCTAAACTCTGTCACAAACCAAAGGGTTAGGACCTAAACACTGTCACAAACCAAAGGGTTAGAGCCTAAACACTGTCACAAACCAAAGGGTTAGGCCCTTAAGACTGTCACAAACCAAAGGATTAGGGCCTAAACACTGTCACAAACCAAAGGGTTAGGGCCTAAACACTGTCACAAACCAAAGGGTTAGGGCCTAAATACTGTCACAAACCAAAGGGTTAGGGCCTAAACAATGTCACAAACCAAAGGGTTAGACCTAAACACTGTCACAAACCAAAGGATTAGGGCCTAACACTGTCACAAACCAAAGGGTTAGGGCCTAAACATTATCACAAACCAAAGGGTTAGACCTCAACACTGTCACATACCAAAGGGTTAGGGCCTAAACACTGTCACAAACCATCGGGTGAGGGCCTAAACACTTTCACAAACCAACGGGTTAAGGCCTAAACACTGTCACAAACCAAAAGGTTAGGACCTAAACACTGTCACAAACCAAAGGGTTAGGGCCTAAACACTGTCACAAACCAAAAGATTAGGACCTAAACACTCACAAACCAAAGGGTCAGGGCCTAAACACTGTCACAAACCAAAGGGTCAGAGCCTAAACACTGTCACAAACCAAAGGGTTAGGGCCTAAACACTGTTGCAAACCAAAGGGTTAGGGCCTAAACACTGTCACAAACCAAAGGGTTAGGGCCTAAACACTCACAAACCAAAGGGTTAGGGCCTAAACACTGTCACAAACCAAAGGGTTAGCTCCTAAACACTGTCACAAACCAAAGGGTTAGGGCCTAAACAGTCACAAACCAAAGGGTTAGGGCCTAAACACTGTCACAAACCAAAGGGTTAGGGCCTTAAGACTGTTACAAACCAAAGGATTAGGGCCTAAACATTGTCACAAACCAAAGGGTTAGGGCCTAAACGCGGTCACAAACCAAAGGGTTAGGGCTTAAACATTGTCACAAACCAAAGGGCTAGGGCCTAAACACTGTCACAAACCAAAGGGTTAGGGCCTTAAGACTGTTACAAACCAAAGGATTAGGGCCTAAACACGGTCACAAACCAAAGGGTTAGGGCCTAAACACTCACAAACCAACGGGTTAGGGCCTAAACAGTCACAAAACAAAGGGTTAGGGCCTAAACAGTCACAAACCAAAGGGTTAGGGCCTAAACACTGTCACAAACCAAAGGGTTAGGGCCTAAACTCTGTCACAAACCAAAGGGTTAGGACCTAAACATTGTCACAAACCAAAGGGTTAGACCTAAACACTCACAAACCAAAGGGTTAGGGCCTTAAGACTGTCACAAACCAAAGGATTAGGGCCTAAACACTGTCACAAACCAAAGGGTTAGGGCCTAAACACTGTCACAAACCAAAGGGTTAGGGCCTTAAGACTGTCACAAACCAAAGGATTAGGGCCTAAACACTGTCACAAACCAAAGGGTTAGGGTCTAACCACTGTCACAAACCAAAGGGTTAGGGCCTAAACAATGTCACAAACCAAAGGGTTAGACTTAAACACTGTCACAAACCAAAGGGTTAGGATCTAAACACTGTCACAAACCAAAGGATTAGGGCCTAACACTGTCACAAACCAAAGGGTTAGGGCCTAAACATTATCACAAACCAAAGGGTTAGACCTCAACACTCACATACCAAAGGGTTAGGGCCTAAACACTGTCACAAACCATCGGGTGAGGGCCTAAACACTTTCACAAACCAACGGGTTAAGGCCTAAACACTGTCACAAACCAAAAGGTTAGGACCTAAACACTGTCACAAACCAAAGGGTTAGGGCCTAATCACTGTCACAAACCAAAAGTTTAGGACCTAAACACTATCACAAACCAAAGGGTCAGGGCCTAAACACTGTCACAAACCAAAGGGTCAGAGCCTAAACACTGTCACAAACCAAAGGATTAGGGCCTAAACACTGTTGCAAACCAAAGGGTTAGGGCCTAAACACTGTCACAAACCAAAGGGTTAGGGCCTAAACACTCACAAACCAAAGGGTTAGGGCCTAAACACTGTCACAAACCAAAGGGTTAGCTCCTAAACACTGTCACAAACCAAAGGGTTAGGGCCTAAACAGTCACAAACCAAAGGGTTAGGGCCTAAACACTGTCACAAACCAAAGAGTTAGGGCCTTAAGACTGTTACAAACCAAAGGATTAGGGCCTAAACATTGTCACAAACCAAAGGGTTAGGGCCTAAACGCGGTCACAAACCAAAAGGTTAGGGCTTAAACATTGTCACAAACCAAAGGGCTAGGGCCTAAACACTGTCACAAACCAAAGGGTTAGGGCCTAAACAGTCACAAAACAAAGGGTTAGGGCTAAACAGTCACAAACCAAAGGGTTAGGGCCTAAACACTGTCACAAACTAAAGGGTTAGGGCCTAAACTCTGTCACAAACCAAAGGGTTAGGACCTAAACATTGTCACAAACCAAAGGGTTAGACCTAAACACTGTCACAAACCAAAGGGTTAGGGCCTTAAGACTGTCACAAACCAAAGGATTAGGGTCTACACACTGTCACAAACCAAAGGGTTAGGGCCTAAACACTGTCACAAACCAAAGGGTTAGGGCCTAAATACTGTCACAAACCAAAGGGTTAGGGCATAAACACTGTCACAAACCAAAGGGTTAGGGCCTAAACATTGACACAAACCAAAGGGTTAGGGCCTAAACACTGTCACAAACCAAAGGGTTAGGGCATAAACACTGTCACAAACCAAAGGGTTAGGGCCTAAACACTGTCACAAACCAAAGGGTTAGGGCCTTAAGACTGTCACAAACCAAAGGATTATGGCCTAAACACTGTCACAAACCAAAGGGTTAGGGCCTAAACACTGTCACAAACCAAAGGGTTAGGACCTAAACATTGTCACAAACCAAAGGGTTAGACCTAAACACTCACAAACCAAAGGGTTAGGGCCTTAAGACTGTCACAAACCAAAGGATTAGGGCCTAAACACTGTCACAAACCAAAGGGTTAGGGCCTAAACACTGTCACAAACCAAAGGGTTAGGGCCTTAAGACTGTCACAAACCAAAGGATTAGGGCCTAAACACTGTCACAAACCAAAGGGTTAGGGTCTAACCACTGTCACAAACCAAAGGGTTAGGGCCTAAACAATGTCACAAACCAAAGGGTTAGACCTAAACACTGTCACAAACCAAAGGGTTAGGACCTAAACACTGTCACAAACCAAAGGATTATGGCCTAACACTGTCACAAACCAAAGGGTTAGGGCCTAAACATTATCACAAACCAAAGGGTTAGACCTCAACACTCACATACCAAAGGGTTAGGGCCTAAACACTGTCACAAACCATCGGGTGAGGGCCTAAACACTTTCACAAACCAACGGGTTAAGGCCTAAACACTGTCACAAACCAAAAGGTTAGGACCTAAACACTGTCACAAACCAAAGGGTTAGGGCCTAATCACTGTCACAAACCAAAAGTTTAGGACCTAAACACTATCACAAACCAAAGGGTCAGGGCCTAAACACTGTCACAAACCAAAGGGTCAGAGCCTAAACACTGTCACAAACCAAAGTATTAGGGCCTAAACACTGTTGCAAACCAAAGGGTTAGGGCCTAAACACTGTCACAAACCAAAGGGTTAGGGCCTAAACACTCACAAACCAAAGGGTTAGGGCCTAAACACTGTCACAAACCAAAGGGTTAGCTCCTAAACACTGTCACAAACCAAAGGGTTAGGGCCTAAACAGTCACAAACCAAAGGGTTAGGGCCTAAACACTGTCACAAACCAAAGAGTTAGGGCCTTAAGACTGTTACAAACCAAAGGATTAGGGCCTAAACATTGTCACAAACCAAAGGGTTAGGGCCTAAACGCGGTCACAAACCAAAAGGTTAGGGCTTAAACATTGTCACAAACCAAAGGGCTAGGGCCTAAACACTGTCACAAACCAAAGGGTTAGGGCCTAAACAGTCACAAAACAAAGGGTTAGGGCTAAACAGTCACAAACCAAAGGGTTAGGGCCTAAACACTGTCACAAACTAAAGGGTTAGGGCCTAAACTCTGTCACAAACCAAAGGGTTAGGACCTAAACATTGTCACAAACCAAAGGGTTAGACCTAAACACTGTCACAAACCAAAGGGTTAGGGCCTTAAGACTGTCACAAACCAAAGGATTAGGGCCTACACACTGTCACAAACCAAAGGGTTAGGGCCTAAACACTGTCACAAACCAAAGGGTTAGGGCCTAAATACTGTCACAAACCAAAGGGTTAGGGCATAAACACTGTCACAAACCAAAGGGTTAGGGCCTAAACATTGACACAAACCAAAGGGTTAGGGCCTAAACACTGTCACAAACCAAAGGGTTAGGGCATAAACACTGTCACAAACCAAAGGGTTAGGGCCTAAACACTGTCACAAACCAAAGGGTTAGGGCCTTAAGACTGTCACAAACCAAAGGATTATGGCCTAAACACTGTCACAAACCAAAGGGTTAGGGCCTAAACACTGTCACAAACCAAAGGGTTAGGGCCTAAATACTGTCACAAACCAAAGGGTTAGGGCCTAAACACGGTCACAAACCAAAGGGTTTCGGCATAAACACTCACAAACCAACGGATTATGGCCTAAACACTGTCGCAATCCAAAGGGTTAGGGCCTAACCACTGTCACAAACCAAAGGGTAAGGGCTTAAACACTGTCACAAACCAAAGGGTTAGGGCCTAAACACTGTCACAAACCAAAGGGTTAGGGCCTAAACGCTGTCACAAACCAAAGGGTTAGGGCCTAAACACTGTCACATACCAATGGGTTAGGGCCTAAACATTGTCATAAACCAAAGGGTTATGGCCTAAACATTGTCACAAACCAAAGGATTAGGGCCTAAACACTTTCACAAACCAAAGGGTTAGGGCCTAAACAATGTCACAAACCAAAGGGTTAGACCTAAACACTTGTCACAAACCAAAGAATTAGGACCTAAACACTGTCACAAACCAAAGGATTAGGGCCTAAACACTGTCACAAACCAAAGGGTTAGGGCCTAAACATTATCACAAACCAAAGGGTTAGGACATAAACACTGTCACAAACCAAAGGGTTAGGGCCTAAACACTCACAAACCAAAGGGTTAGGGCCTAAACACTCACAAACCAAAGGGTTAGGGCCTAAACACTGTCACAAACCAAAGGGTTAGCTCCTAAACACTGTCACAAACCAAAGGGTTAGGGCCTAAACATTGTCACAAACCAAAGGGTTAGGGCCTAAACGCGGTCACAAACCAAAGGGTTAGGGCTTAAACATTGTCACAAACCAAAGTGCTAGGGCCTAAACACTGTCACAAACCAAAGGGTTAGGGCCTTAAGACTGTTACAAACCAAAGGATTAGGGCCTAAACACGGTCACAAACCAAAGGGTTAGGGCCTAAACACTCACAAACCAACGGGTTAGGGCCTAAACGCTGTCGTAAACCAAAGGGTTAGGGCCTAAACAGTCAAAAAACAAAGGGTTAGGGCCTAAACAGTCACAAACCAAAGGGTTAGGGCCTAAACACTGTCACAAACCAAAGGGTTAGGGCCTAAACTCTGTCACAAACCAAAGGGTTAGGACCTAAACATTGTCACAAACTAAAGGGTTAGACCTAAACACTGTCACAAACCAAAGGGTTAGGGCCTTAAGACTGTCACAAACCAAAGGATTAGGGCCTAAACACTGACACAAACCAAAGGGTTAGGGCCTAAACACTGTCACAAACCAAAGGGTTAGGGCCTAAATACTGTCACAAACCAAAGGGTTAGGGCATAAACACTGTCACAAACCAAAGGGTTAGGACCTAAACATTGTCACAAACCAAAGGGTTAGACCTAAACACTGTCACAAACCAAAGGGTTAGGGCCTTAAGACTGTCACAAACCAAAGGATTAGGGCCTAAACACTGTCACAAACCAAAGGGTTAGGGCCTAAACACTGTCACAAACCAAAGGGTTAGGGCCTTAAGACTGTCACAAACCAAAGGATTAGGGTCTAAACACTGTCACAAACCAAAGGGTTAGGGCCTAAACACTGTCACATACCAAAGGGTTAGGGCCTAAACATTGTCACAAACCAAAGGGTTATGGCCTAAACATTGTCACAAATCAAAGGATTAGGGCCTAAACATTATCACAAACCAAAGGGTTAGGACCTAAACACTAACAAACCAAAGGGTTAGGGCCTAAACAATGTCACAAACCAAAGGGTTATCTCCTAAACACTGTCACAAACCAAAGGGTTAGGGCCTAAACAGTCACAAACCAAAGGGTTAGGGCCTAAACACTGTCACAAACCAAAGGGTTAGGGCCTTAAGACTGTTACAAACCAAAGGATTAGGGCCTAAACATTGTCACAAACCAAAGGGTTAGGGCCTAAACGCGGTCACAAACCAGAGGGTTAGGGCTTAAACATTGTCACAAACCAAAGGGATAGGGCCTAAACACTGTCACAAACCAAAGGGTTAGGGCCTTAAGACTGTTACAAACCAAAGGATTAGGGCCTAAACACGGTCACAAACCAAAGGGTTAGGGCCTAAACACTCACAAACCAACGGGTTAGGGCCTAAACAGTCACAAACCAAAGGGTTAGGGCCTAAACACTGTCACAAACCAAAGGATTAGGGCCTAACACTGTCACAAACCAAAGGGTTAGGGCCTAAACATTATCACAAACCAAAGGGTTAGACCTCAACACTGTCACATACCAAAGGGTTAGGGCCTAAACACTGTCACAAACCATCGGGTGAGGGCCTAAACACTTTCACAAACCAACGGGTTAAGGCCTAAACACTGTCACAAACCAAAAGGTTAGGACCTAAACACTGTCACAAACCAAAGGGTTAGGGCCTAAACACTGTCACAAACCAAAAGTTTAGGACCTAAACACTATCACAAACCAAAGGGTCAGGGCCTAAACACTGTCACAAACCAAAGGGTCAGAGCCTAAACACTGTCACAAACCAAAGGGTTAGGGCCTAAACACTGTTGCAAACCAAAGGGTTAGGGCCTAAACACTGTCACAAACCAAAGGGTTAGGGCCTAAACACTCACAAACCAAAGGGTTAGGGCCTAAACACTGTCACAAACCAAAGGGTTAGCTCCTAAACACTGTCACAAACCAAAGGGTTAGGGCCTAAAAAGTCACAAACCAAAGGGTTAGGGCCTAAACACTGTCACAAACCAAAGGGTTAGGGCCTTAAGACTGTTACAAACCAAAGGATTAGGGCCTAAACATTGTCACAAACCAAAGGGTTAGGGCCTAAACGCGGTCACAAACCAAAGGGTTAGGGCTTAAACATTGTCACAAACCAAAGGGCTAGGGCCTAAACACTGTCACAAACCAAAGGGTTAGGGCCTTAAGACTGTTACAAACCAAAGGATTAGGGCCTAAACACGGTCACAAACTAAAGGGTTAGGGCCTAAACACTCACAAACCAAAGGGTTAGGGCCTAAACAGTCACAAAACAAAGGGTTAGGGCCTTAAACAGTCACAAACCAAAGGGTTAGGGCCTAAACACTGTCACAAACCAAAGGGTTAGGGCCTAAACTCTGTCACAAACCAAAGGGTTAGGACCTAAACATTGTCACAAACCAAAGGGTTAGACCTAACCACTGTCACAAACCAAAGGGTTAGGGCCTTAAGACTGTCACAAACCAAAGGATTAGGGCCTAAACACTGTCACAAACCAAAGGGTTAGGGCCTAAACACTGTCAAAAACCAAAGGGTTAGGGCCTTAATACTGTCACAAACCAAAGGGTTAGGGCATAAACACTGTCACCAACCAAAGGGTTAGGGCCTAAACACTGTCACAAACCAAAGGGTTAGGGCCTAAACACTGTCACAAACCAAAGGGTTAGGGCCTAAACTCTGTCACAAACCAAAGGGTTAGGACCTAAACATTGTCACAAACCAAAGGGTTAGACCTAAACACTGTCACAAACCAAAGGGTTAGGGCCTTAAGACTGTCACAAACCAAAGGATTAGGGCCTAAACACTGTCACAAACCAAAGGGTTAGGGCCTAAACACTGTCACAAACCAAAGGGTTATGGCCTAAATACTGTCAGAAACCAAAGGGTTAGGGCATAAACACTGTCACAAACCAAAGGGTTAGGGCCTAAACATTGACACAAACCAAAGGGTTAGGGCCTAAACACTCACAAACCAAAGGGTTAGGGCATAAACACTGTCACAAACCAAAGGGTTAGGGCCTAAACACTGTCACAAACCAAAGGGTTAGGGCCTAATCACTGTCACAAACCAAAGAGCTAGGGCCTAAACACTCACAAACCAAAGGGTTATAGCCTTAACACTGTCACAAACCAAAGGGATAGGGCCTTAAGACTGTCACAAACCAAAAGGATTAGGGCCTAAACACGTCACAAACCAAAGGGTTTCGGCATAAACACTCACAAACCAACGGATTATGGCCTAAACACTGTCGCAATCCAAAGGGTTAGGGCCTAACCACTGTCACAAACCAAAGGGTTAGCGCCTAATCACTGTCACAAACCAAAGAGCTAGGACCTAAACACTGTCACAAACCAAAGGGTTATAGCCTTAACACTGTCACAAACCAAAGGGATAGGGCCTTAAGACTGTCACAAACCAAAAGGATTAGGGCCTAAACACGTCACAAACCAAAGGGTTTCGGCATAAACACTCACAAACCAACGGATTATGGCCTAAACACTGTCGCAATCCAAAGGGTTAGGGCCTAACCACTGTCACAAACCAAAGGGTTAGGGCCTAAACACTGTCACATACCAAAGGGTTAGGGCCTAAACATTGTCACAAACCAAAGGGTTAGGACCTAAACACTGTCACAAACCAAAGGATTAGGGCCTAAACACTGTCACAAACCAAAGGGTTAGGGCCTAAACATTATCACAAACCAAAGGGTTATGGCCTAAACATTGTCACAAACCAAAGGATTAGGGCCTAAACATTATCACAAACCAAAGGGTTAGGACCTAAACACTAACAAACCAAAGGGTTAGGGCCTAAACACTGTCACATACCAAAGGGTTAGGGCCTAAACATTGTCACAAACCAAAGGGTTATGGCCTAAACATTGTCACAAACCAAAGGATTAGGGCCTAAACATTATCACAAACCAAAGGGTTAGGACCTAAACACTAACAAACCAAAGGGTTAGGGCCTAAACAATGTCACAAACCAAAGGGTTATCTCCTAAACACTGTCACAAACCAAAGGGTTAGGGCCTAAACAGTCACAAACCAAAGGGTTAGGGCCTAAACACTGTCACAAACCAAAGGGTTAGGGCCTTAAGACTGTTACAAACCAAAGGATTAGGGCCTAAACATTGTCACAAACCAAAGGGTTAGGGCCTAAACGCGGTCACAAACCAAAGGGTTAGGGCTTAAACATTGTCACAAACCAAAGGGATAGGGCCTAAACACTGTCACAAACCAAAGGGTTAGGGCCTTAAGACTGTTACAAACCAAAGGATTAGGGCCTAAACACGGTCACAAACCAAAGGGTTAGGGCCTAAACACTCACAAACCAACGGGTTAGGGCCTAAACAGTCACAAACCAAAGGGTTAGGGCCTAAACACTGTCACAAACCAAAGGATTAGGGCCTAACACTGTCACAAACCAAAGGGTTAGGGCCTAAACATTATCACAAACCAAAGGGTTAGACCTCAACACTGTCACATACCAAAGGGTTAGGGCCTAAACACTGTCACAAACCATCGGGTGAGGGCCTAAACACTTTCACAAACCAACGGGTTAAGGCCTAAACACTGTCACAAACCAAAAGGTTAGGACCTAAACACTGTCACAAACCAAAGGGTTAGGGCCTAAACACTGTCACAAACCAAAAGTTTAGGACCTAAACACTATCACAAACCAAAGGGTCAGGGCCTAAACACTGTCACAAACCAAAGGGTCAGAGCCTAAACACTGTCACAAACCAAAGGGTTAGGGCCTAAACACTGTTGCAAACCAAAGGGTTAGGGCCTAAACACTGTCACAAACCAAAGGGTTAGGGCCTAAACACTCACAAACCAAAGGGTTAGGGCCTAAACACTGTCACAAACCAAAGGGTTAGCTCCTAAACACTGTCACAAACCAAAGGGTTAGGGCCTAAAAAGTCACAAACCAAAGGGTTAGGGCCTAAACACTGTCACAAACCAAAGGGTTAGGGCCTTAAGACTGTTACAAACCAAAGGATTAGGGCCTAAACACGGTCACAAACCAAAGGGTTAGGGCCTAAACACTCACAAACCAACGGGTTAGGGCCTAAACGCTGTCGCAAACCAAAGGGTTAGGGCCTAAACAGTCACAAAACAAAGGGTTAGGGCCTAAACAGTCACAAACCAAAGGGTTAGGGCCTAAACACTGTCACAAACCAAAGGGTTAGGGCCTAAACTCTGTCACAAACCAAAGGGTTAGGACCTAAACATTGTCACAAACCAAAGGGTTAGGGCCTAAACACTGTCAAAAACCAAAGGGTTAGGGCCTAAATACTGTCACAAACCAAAGGGTTAGGGCATAAACACTGTCACAAACCAAAGGGTTAGGGCCTAAACACTGTCACAAACCAAAGGGTTAGGGCCTAAACACTGTCACAAACCAAAGGGTTAGGGCCTAAACTCTGTCACAAACCAAAGGGTTAGGACCTAAACATTGTCACAAACCAAAGGGTTAGACCTAAACACTGTCACAAACCAAAGGGTTAGGGCCTTAAGACTGTCACAAACCAAAGGATTAGGGCCTAAACACTGTCACAAACCAAAGGGTTAGGGCCTAAACACTGTCACAAACCAAAGGGTTAGGGCCTAAATACTGTCAGAAACCAAAGGGTTAGGGCATAAACACTGTCACAAACCAAAGGGTTAGGGCCTAAACATTGACACAAACCAAAGGGTTAGGGCATAAACACTGTCACAAACCAAAGGGTTAGGGCCTAAACACTGTCACAAACCAAAGGGTTAGGGCCTAATCACTGTCACAAACCAAAGAGCTAGGGCCTAAACACTCACAAACCAAAGGGTTATAGCCTTAACACTGTCACAAACCAAAGGGATAGGGCCTTAAGACTGTCACAAACCAAAAGGATTAGGGCCTAAACACGTCACAAACCAAAGGGTTTCGGCATAAACACTCACAAACCAACGGATTATGGCCTAAACACTGTCGCAATCCAAAGGGTTAGGGCCTAACCACTGTCACAAACCAAAGGGTTAGGGCCTAATCACTGTCACAAACCAAAGAGCTAGGGCCTAAACACTGTCACAAACCAAAGGGTTATAGCCTTAACACTGTCACAAACCAAAGGGATAGGGCCTTAAGACTGTCACAAACCAAAAGGATTAGGGCCTAAACACGTCACAAACCAAAGGGTTTCGGCATAAACACTCACAAACCAACGGATTATGGCCTAAACACTGTCGCAATCCAAAGGGTTAGGGCCTAACCACTGTCACAAACCAAAGGGTTAGGGCCTAAACACTGTCACATACCAAAGGGTTAGGGCCTAAACATTGTCACAAACCAAAGGGTTAGGACCTAAACACTGTCACAAACCAAAGGATTAGGGCCTAAACACTGTCACAAACCAAAGGGTTAGGGCCTAAACATTATCACAAACCAAAGGGTTAGGACATAAACACTGTCATAAACCAAAGGGTTAGGGCCTAAACACTGTCACAAACCAAAGGGTTAGGGCCTTAAGACTGTTACAAACCAAAGGATTAGGGCCTAAACATTGTCAAAAACCAAAGGGTTAGGGCCTATACGCGGTCACAAACCAAAGGGTTAGGGCTTAAACAATGTCACAAACCAAAGGGCTAGGGCCTAAACACTGTCACAAACCAAAGGGTTAGGGCCTAAACACGGTCACAAACCAAAGGGTTAGGGCCTAAACACTCACAAACCAAAGGGTTAGGGCCTAAACAGTCACAAAACAAAGGGTTAGGGCCTAAACAGTCACAAACCAAAGGGTTAGGGCCTAAACACTGTCACAAACCAAAGGGTTAGGGCCTAAACTCTGTCACAAACCAAAGGGTTAGGACCTAAACATTGTCACAAACCAAAGGGTTAGACCTAAACACTGTCACAAACCAAAGGATTAGGGCCTAAACACTGTCACAAACCAAAGGGTTAGGACCTAAACACTGTCACAAACCAAAGGGTTAGGGCCTAAATACTGTCACAAACCAAAGGGTTAGGGCATAAACACTGTCACAAACCAAAGGGTTAGGGCATAAACACTGTCACAAACCAAAGGGTTAGGGCCTAAACACTGTCACAAACCAAAGGGTTAGGGCCTTAAGACTGTCACAAACCAAAGGATTATGGCCTAAACACTGTCACAAACCAAAGGGTTAGGGCCTAAACACTGTCACAAACCAAAGGGTTAGGGCCTAAATACTGTCACAAACCAAAGGGTTAGGGCCTAAACACGGTCACAAACCAAAGGGTTTCGGCATAAACACTCACAAACCAACGGATTATGGCCTAAACACTGTCGCAATCCAAAGGGTTAGGGCCTAACCACTGTCACAAACCAAAGGGTAAGGGCTTAAACACTGTCACAAACCAAAGGGTTAGGGCCTAAACACTGTCACAAACCAAAGGGTTAGGGCCTAAACGCTGTCACAAACCAAAGGGTTAGGGCCTAAACACTGTCACATACCAATGGGTTAGGGCCTAAACATTGTCATAAACCAAAGGGTTATGGCCTAAACATTGTCACAAACCAAAGGATTAGGGCCTAAACACTTTCACAAACCAAAGGGTTAGGGCCTAAACAATGTCACAAACCAAAGGGTTAGACCTAAACACTTGTCACAAACCAAAGAATTAGGACCTAAACACTGTCACAAACCAAAGGATTAGGGCCTAAACACTGTCACAAACCAAAGGGTTAGGGCCTAAACATTATCACAAACCAAAGGGTTAGGACATAAACACTGTCACAAACCAAAGGGTTAGGGCCTAAACACTCACAAACCAAAGGGTTAGGGCCTAAACACTCACAAACCAAAGGGTTAGGGCCTAAACACTGTCACAAACCAAAGGGTTAGCTCCTAAACACTGTCACAAACCAAAGGGTTAGGGCCTAAACAGTCACAAACCAAAGGGTTAGGGCCTAAACACTGTCACAAACCAAAGGGTTAGGGCCTTAAGACTGTTACAAACCAAAGGATTAGGGCCTAAACATTGTCACAAACCAAAGGGTTAGGGCCTAAACGCGGTCACAAACCAAAGGGTTAGGGCTTAAACATTGTCACAAACCAAAGTGCTAGGGCCTAAACACTGTCACAAACCAAAGGGTTAGGGCCTTAAGACTGTTACAAACCAAAGGATTAGGGCCTAAACACGGTCACAAACCAAAGGGTTAGGGCCTAAACACTCACAAACCAACGGGTTAGGGCCTAAACGCTGTCGTAAACCAAAGGGTTAGGGCCTAAACAGTCAAAAAACAAAGGGTTAGGGCCTAAACAGTCACAAACCAAAGGGTTAGGGCCTAAACACTGTCACAAACCAAAGGGTTAGGGCCTAAACTCTGTCACAAACCAAAGGGTTAGGACCTAAACATTGTCACAAACTAAAGGGTTAGACCTAAACACTGTCACAAACCAAAGGGTTAGGGCCTTAAGACTGTCACAAACCAAAGGATTAGGGCCTAAACACTGACACAAACCAAAGGGTTAGGGCCTAAACACTGTCACAAACCAAAGGGTTAGGGCCTAAATACTGTCACAAACCAAAGGGTTAGGGCATAAACACTGTCACAAACCAAAGGGTTAGGACCTAAACATTGTCACAAACCAAAGGGTTAGACCTAAACACTCACAAACCAAAGGGTTAGGGCCTTAAGACTGTCACAAACCAAAGGATTAGGGCCTAAACACTGTCACAAACCAAAGGGTTAGGGCCTAAACACTGTCACAAACCAAAGGGTTAGGGCCTTAAGACTGTCACAAACCAAAGGATTAGGGTCTAAACACTGTCACAAACCAAAGGGTTAGGGCCTAAACAC
This sequence comes from Bathymodiolus brooksi, assembly GCA_963680875.1. NCBI lineage: Eukaryota > Metazoa > Mollusca > Bivalvia > Mytilida > Modiolidae > Bathymodiolus > Bathymodiolus brooksi. The sequence continues at coordinate 77,711,202 of OY804588.1, forward strand.
TGTCACATACCAAAGGGTTAGGGCCTAAACATTGTCACAAACCAAAGGGTTATGGCCTAAACATTGTCACAAATCAAAGGATTAGGGCCTAAACATTATCACAAACCAAAGGGTTAGGACCTAAACACTAACAAACCAAAGGGTTAGGGCCTAAACAATGTCACAAACCAAAGGGTTATCTCCTAAACACTGTCACAAACCAAAGGGTTAGGGCCTAAACAGTCACAAACCAAAGGGTTAGGGCCTAAACACTGTCACAAACCAAAGGGTTAGGGCCTTAAGACTGTTACAAACCAAAGGATTAGGGCCTAAACATTGTCACAAACCAAAGGGTTAGGGCCTAAACGCGGTCACAAACCAGAGGGTTAGGGCTTAAACATTGTCACAAACCAAAGGGATAGGGCCTAAACACTGTCACAAACCAAAGGGTTAGGGCCTTAAGACTGTTACAAACCAAAGGATTAGGGCCTAAACACGGTCACAAACCAAAGGGTTAGGGCCTAAACACTCACAAACCAACGGGTTAGGGCCTAAACAGTCACAAACCAAAGGGTTAGGGCCTAAACACTGTCACAAACCAAAGGATTAGGGCCTAACACTGTCACAAACCAAAGGGTTAGGGCCTAAACATTATCACAAACCAAAGGGTTAGACCTCAACACTGTCACATACCAAAGGGTTAGGGCCTAAACACTGTCACAAACCATCGGGTGAGGGCCTAAACACTTTCACAAACCAACGGGTTAAGGCCTAAACACTGTCACAAACCAAAAGGTTAGGACCTAAACACTGTCACAAACCAAAGGGTTAGGGCCTAAACACTGTCACAAACCAAAAGTTTAGGACCTAAACACTATCACAAACCAAAGGGTCAGGGCCTAAACACTGTCACAAACCAAAGGGTCAGAGCCTAAACACTGTCACAAACCAAAGGGTTAGGGCCTAAACACTGTTGCAAACCAAAGGGTTAGGGCCTAAACACTGTCACAAACCAAAGGGTTAGGGCCTAAACACTCACAAACCAAAGGGTTAGGGCCTAAACACTGTCACAAACCAAAGGGTTAGCTCCTAAACACTGTCACAAACCAAAGGGTTAGGGCCTAAAAAGTCACAAACCAAAGGGTTAGGGCCTAAACACTGTCACAAACCAAAGGGTTAGGGCCTTAAGACTGTTACAAACCAAAGGATTAGGGCCTAAACATTGTCACAAACCAAAGGGTTAGGGCCTAAACGCGGTCACAAACCAAAGGGTTAGGGCTTAAACATTGTCACAAACCAAAGGGCTAGGGCCTAAACACTGTCACAAACCAAAGGGTTAGGGCCTTAAGACTGTTACAAACCAAAGGATTAGGGCCTAAACACGGTCACAAACTAAAGGGTTAGGGCCTAAACACTCACAAACCAAAGGGTTAGGGCCTAAACAGTCACAAAACAAAGGGTTAGGGCCTTAAACAGTCACAAACCAAAGGGTTAGGGCCTAAACACTGTCACAAACCAAAGGGTTAGGGCCTAAACTCTGTCACAAACCAAAGGGTTAGGACCTAAACATTGTCACAAACCAAAGGGTTAGACCTAACCACTGTCACAAACCAAAGGGTTAGGGCCTTAAGACTGTCACAAACCAAAGGATTAGGGCCTAAACACTGTCACAAACCAAAGGGTTAGGGCCTAAACACTGTCAAAAACCAAAGGGTTAGGGCCTTAATACTGTCACAAACCAAAGGGTTAGGGCATAAACACTGTCACCAACCAAAGGGTTAGGGCCTAAACACTGTCACAAACCAAAGGGTTAGGGCCTAAACACTGTCACAAACCAAAGGGTTAGGGCCTAAACTCTGTCACAAACCAAAGGGTTAGGACCTAAACATTGTCACAAACCAAAGGGTTAGACCTAAACACTGTCACAAACCAAAGGGTTAGGGCCTTAAGACTGTCACAAACCAAAGGATTAGGGCCTAAACACTGTCACAAACCAAAGGGTTAGGGCCTAAACACTGTCACAAACCAAAGGGTTATGGCCTAAATACTGTCAGAAACCAAAGGGTTAGGGCATAAACACTGTCACAAACCAAAGGGTTAGGGCCTAAACATTGACACAAACCAAAGGGTTAGGGCCTAAACACTCACAAACCAAAGGGTTAGGGCATAAACACTGTCACAAACCAAAGGGTTAGGGCCTAAACACTGTCACAAACCAAAGGGTTAGGGCCTAATCACTGTCACAAACCAAAGAGCTAGGGCCTAAACACTCACAAACCAAAGGGTTATAGCCTTAACACTGTCACAAACCAAAGGGATAGGGCCTTAAGACTGTCACAAACCAAAAGGATTAGGGCCTAAACACGTCACAAACCAAAGGGTTTCGGCATAAACACTCACAAACCAACGGATTATGGCCTAAACACTGTCGCAATCCAAAGGGTTAGGGCCTAACCACTGTCACAAACCAAAGGGTTAGCGCCTAATCACTGTCACAAACCAAAGAGCTAGGGCCTAAACACTGTCACAAACCAAAGGGTTATAGCCTTAACACTGTCACAAACCAAAGGGATAGGGCCTTAAGACTGTCACAAACCAAAAGGATTAGGGCCTAAACACGTCACAAACCAAAGGGTTTCGGCATAAACACTCACAAACCAACGGATTATGGCCTAAACACTGTCGCAATCCAAAGGGTTAGGGCCTAACCACTGTCACAAACCAAAGGGTTAGGGCCTAAACACTGTCACATACCAAAGGGTTAGGGCCTAAACATTGTCACAAACCAAAGGGTTAGGACCTAAACACTGTCACAAACCAAAGGATTAGGGCCTAAACACTGTCACAAACCAAAGGGTTAGGGCCTAAACATTATCACAAACCAAAGGGTTATGGCCTAAACATTGTCACAAACCAAAGGATTAGGGCCTAAACATTATCACAAACCAAAGGGTTAGGACCTAAACACTAACAAACCAAAGGGTTAGGGCCTAAACACTGTCACATACCAAAGGGTTAGGGCCTAAACATTGTCACAAACCAAAGGGTTATGGCCTAAACATTGTCACAAACCAAAGGATTAGGGCCTAAACATTATCACAAACCAAAGGGTTAGGACCTAAACACTAACAAACCAAAGGGTTAGGGCCTAAACAATGTCACAAACCAAAGGGTTATCTCCTAAACACTGTCACAAACCAAAGGGTTAGGGCCTAAACAGTCACAAACCAAAGGGTTAGGGCCTAAACACTGTCACAAACCAAAGGGTTAGGGCCTTAAGACTGTTACAAACCAAAGGATTAGGGCCTAAACATTGTCACAAACCAAAGGGTTAGGGCCTAAACGCGGTCACAAACCAAAGGGTTAGGGCTTAAACATTGTCACAAACCAAAGGGATAGGGCCTAAACACTGTCACAAACCAAAGGGTTAGGGCCTTAAGACTGTTACAAACCAAAGGATTAGGGCCTAAACACGGTCACAAACCAAAGGGTTAGGGCCTAAACACTCACAAACCAACGGGTTAGGGCCTAAACAGTCACAAACCAAAGGGTTAGGGCCTAAACACTGTCACAAACCAAAGGATTAGGGCCTAACACTGTCACAAACCAAAGGGTTAGGGCCTAAACATTATCACAAACCAAAGGGTTAGACCTCAACACTGTCACATACCAAAGGGTTAGGGCCTAAACACTGTCACAAACCATCGGGTGAGGGCCTAAACACTTTCACAAACCAACGGGTTAAGGCCTAAACACTGTCACAAACCAAAAGGTTAGGACCTAAACACTGTCACAAACCAAAGGGTTAGGGCCTAAACACTGTCACAAACCAAAAGTTTAGGACCTAAACACTATCACAAACCAAAGGGTCAGGGCCTAAACACTGTCACAAACCAAAGGGTCAGAGCCTAAACACTGTCACAAACCAAAGGGTTAGGGCCTAAACACTGTTGCAAACCAAAGGGTTAGGGCCTAAACACTGTCACAAACCAAAGGGTTAGGGCCTAAACACTCACAAACCAAAGGGTTAGGGCCTAAACACTGTCACAAACCAAAGGGTTAGCTCCTAAACACTGTCACAAACCAAAGGGTTAGGGCCTAAAAAGTCACAAACCAAAGGGTTAGGGCCTAAACACTGTCACAAACCAAAGGGTTAGGGCCTTAAGACTGTTACAAACCAAAGGATTAGGGCCTAAACACGGTCACAAACCAAAGGGTTAGGGCCTAAACACTCACAAACCAACGGGTTAGGGCCTAAACGCTGTCGCAAACCAAAGGGTTAGGGCCTAAACAGTCACAAAACAAAGGGTTAGGGCCTAAACAGTCACAAACCAAAGGGTTAGGGCCTAAACACTGTCACAAACCAAAGGGTTAGGGCCTAAACTCTGTCACAAACCAAAGGGTTAGGACCTAAACATTGTCACAAACCAAAGGGTTAGGGCCTAAACACTGTCAAAAACCAAAGGGTTAGGGCCTAAATACTGTCACAAACCAAAGGGTTAGGGCATAAACACTGTCACAAACCAAAGGGTTAGGGCCTAAACACTGTCACAAACCAAAGGGTTAGGGCCTAAACACTGTCACAAACCAAAGGGTTAGGGCCTAAACTCTGTCACAAACCAAAGGGTTAGGACCTAAACATTGTCACAAACCAAAGGGTTAGACCTAAACACTGTCACAAACCAAAGGGTTAGGGCCTTAAGACTGTCACAAACCAAAGGATTAGGGCCTAAACACTGTCACAAACCAAAGGGTTAGGGCCTAAACACTGTCACAAACCAAAGGGTTAGGGCCTAAATACTGTCAGAAACCAAAGGGTTAGGGCATAAACACTGTCACAAACCAAAGGGTTAGGGCCTAAACATTGACACAAACCAAAGGGTTAGGGCATAAACACTGTCACAAACCAAAGGGTTAGGGCCTAAACACTGTCACAAACCAAAGGGTTAGGGCCTAATCACTGTCACAAACCAAAGAGCTAGGGCCTAAACACTCACAAACCAAAGGGTTATAGCCTTAACACTGTCACAAACCAAAGGGATAGGGCCTTAAGACTGTCACAAACCAAAAGGATTAGGGCCTAAACACGTCACAAACCAAAGGGTTTCGGCATAAACACTCACAAACCAACGGATTATGGCCTAAACACTGTCGCAATCCAAAGGGTTAGGGCCTAACCACTGTCACAAACCAAAGGGTTAGGGCCTAATCACTGTCACAAACCAAAGAGCTAGGGCCTAAACACTGTCACAAACCAAAGGGTTATAGCCTTAACACTGTCACAAACCAAAGGGATAGGGCCTTAAGACCGTCACAAACCAAAAGGATTAGGGCCTAAACACGTCACAAACCAAAGGGTTTCGGCATAAACACTCACAAACCAACGGATTATGGCCTAAACACTGTCGCAATCCAAAGGGTTAGGGCCTAACCACTGTCACAAACCAAAGGGTTAGGGCCTAAACACTGTCACATACCAAAGGGTTAGGGCCTAAACATTGTCACAAACCAAAGGGTTAGGACCTAAACACTGTCACAAACCAAAGGATTAGGGCCTAAACACTGTCACAAACCAAAGGGTTAGGGCCTAAACATTATCACAAACCAAAGGGTTAGGACATAAACACTGTCATAAACCAAAGGGTTAGGGCCTAAACACTGTCACAAACCAAAGGGTTAGGGCCTTAAGACTGTTACAAACCAAAGGATTAGGGCCTAAACATTGTCAAAAACCAAAGGGTTAGGGCCTATACGCGGTCACAAACCAAAGGGTTAGGGCTTAAACAATGTCACAAACCAAAGGGCTAGGGCCTAAACACTGTCACAAACCAAAGGGTTAGGGCCTAAACACGGTCACAAACCAAAGGGTTAGGGCCTAAACACTCACAAACCAAAGGGTTAGGGCCTAAACAGTCACAAAACAAAGGGTTAGGGCCTAAACAGTCACAAACCAAAGGGTTAGGGCCTAAACACTGTCACAAACCAAAGGGTTAGGGCCTAAACTCTGTCACAAACCAAAGGGTTAGGACCTAAACATTGTCACAAACCAAAGGGTTAGACCTAAACACTGTCACAAACCAAAGGATTAGGGCCTAAACACTGTCACAAACCAAAGGGTTAGGACCTAAACACTGTCACAAGCCAAAGGGTTAGGGCCTAAATACTGTCACAAACCAAAGGGTTAGGGCATAAACACTGTCACAAACCAAAGGGTTAGGGCCTAAACATTGACACAAACCATAGGGTTAGGGCCTAAACACTCACAAACCAAAGGGTTAGGGCATAAACACTGTCACAAACCAAAGGGTTAGGGCCTAAACACTGTCACAAACCAAAGGGTTAGGGCCTAATCACTGTCACAAACCAAAGAGCTAGGGCCTAAACACTCACAAACCAAAGGGTTATAGCCTTAACACTGTCACAAACCAAAGGGTTAGGGCCTTAAGACTGTCACAAACTAAAAGGATTAGGGCCTAAACACGGTCACAAACCAAAGGGTTTCGGCATAAACACTCACAAACCAACGGATTATGGCCTAAACACTGTCGCAATCCAAAGGGTTAGGGCCTAACCACTGTCACAAACCAAAGGGTTAGGGCTTAAACACTGTCACAAACCAAAGGGTTAGGGCCTAAACACTGTCACAAACCAAAGGGTTAGGGCCTAAACGCTGTCACAAACCAAAGGGTTAGGGCCTAAACACTGTCACATACCAAAGGGTTAGGGCCTAAACATTGTCACAAACCAAAGGGTTATGGCCTAAACATTGTCACAAACCAAAGGATTAGGGCCTAAACACTTTCACAAACCAAAGGGTTAGGGCCTAAACAATGTCACAAACCAAAGGGTTAGACCTAAACACTTGTCACAAACCAAAGGGTTAGGACCTAAACACTGTCACAAACCAAAGGATTAGGGCCTAAACACTGTCACAAACCAAAGGGTTAGGGCCTAAACATTATCACAAACCAAAGGGTTAGGACATAAACACTGTCACAAACCAAAGGGTTAGGGCCTAAACACTGTTACAAATCAAAGGGTTATCTCCTAAACACTGTCACAAACCAAAGGGTCAGGGCCTAAACAGTCACAAACCAAAGGGTTAGGGCCTAAACACTGTCACAAACCAAAGGGCTAGGACCTTAAGACTGTTACAAACCAAAGGATTAGGGCCTAAACATTGTCACAAACCAAAGGGTTAGGGCCTAAACGCAGTCACAAACCAAAGGGTTAGGGCTTAAACATTGTCACAAACCAAAGGGCTAGGGCCTAAACACTGTCACAAACCAAAGGGTTAGGGCCTTAAGACTGTTACAAACCAAAGGATTAGGGCCTAAACACGGTCACAAACCAAAGGGTTAGGGCCTAAACACTAACAAACCAACGGGTTAGGGCCTAAACGCTGTCGCAAACCAAAGGGTTAGGGCCTAAACAGTCACAAAACAAAGGGTTAGGGCCTAAACAGTCACAAACCAAAGGGTTAGGGCCTAAACTCTGTCACAAACCAAAGGGTTAGGACCTAAACATTGTCACAAACCAAAGGGTTAGACCTAAACACTGTCACAAACCAAAGGGTTAGGGCCTTAAGACTGTCACAAACCAAAGGATTAGGGCCTAAACACTGTCACAAACCAAAGGTTAGGGCCTAAACACTGTCACAAACCAAAGGGTTAGGGCCTTAAGACTGTCACAAACCAAAGGATTAGGGCCTAAACACTGTCACAAACCAAAGGGTTAGGGCTTAAACACTGTCACAAAACAAAGGGTTAGGGCATAAACACTGTCACAAACCAAAGGGTTAGGGCCTAAACATTGTCACAAACCAAAGGGTTAGGGCCTAAACATTGTCACAAACCAAAGGGTTAGGGCCTAAACACTGTCACAAACCAAAGGGTTAGGGCCTAAACTCTGTCACAAACCAAAGGGTTAGGACCTAAACATTGTCACAAACCAAAGGGTTAGACCTAAACACTGTCACAAACCAAAGGGTTAGGGCCTTAAGACTGTCACAAACCAAAGGATTAGGGCCTAAACACTGTCACAAACCAAAGGGTTAGGGCCTAAACACTGTCACAAACCAAAGGGTTAGGGCCTAAACACTGTCACAAACCAAAGGGTTAGGGCCTAAATACTGTCACAAACCAAAGGGTTAGGGCATAAACACTGTCACAAACCAAAGGGTTAGGGCCTAAACATTGTCACAAACCAAAGGGTTAGGGCCTAAACACTGTCACAAACCAAAGGGTTAGGGCATAAACACTGTCACAAACCAAAGGGTTAGGGCCTAAACATTGTCACAAACCAAAGGGTTAGGGCCTAAACACTGTCACAAACCAAAGGGTTAGGGCCTAATCACGGTCACAAACCAAAGAGCTAGGGCCTAAACACTGTCACAAACCAAAGGGTTAGGGCCTTAAGACTGTCACAAACCAAAGGATTAGGGCCTAAACACGGTCACAAACCAAAGGGTTTCGGCCTAAACACTCACAAACCAACGGGTTATGGCCTAAACACTGTCGCAATCCAAAGGGTTAGGGCCTAACCACTGTCACAAACCAAAGGGTTAGGGCTTAAACACTGTCACAAACCAAAGGGTTAGGGCCTAAACACTGTCACAAACCAAAGGGTTAGGGCCTAAACGCTGTCACAAACCAAAGGGTTAGGGCCTAAACACTGTCACATACCAAAGGGTTAGGGCCTAAACATTGTCACAAACCAAAGGGTTATGGCCTAAACATTGTCACAAACCAAAGGATTAGGGCCTAAACACTTTCACAAACCAAAGGGTTAGGGCCTAAACAATGTCACAAACCAAAGGGTTAGGACCTAAACACTGTCACAAACCAAAGGATTAGGGCCTAACACTGTCACAAACCAAAGGGTTAGGGCCTAAACATTATCACAAACCAAAGGGTTAGACCTCAACACTGTCACATACCAAAGGGTTAGGGCCTAAACACTGTCACAAACCATCGGGTGAGGGCCTAAACACTTTCACAAACCAACGGGTTAAGGCCTAAACACTGTCACAAACCAAAAGGTTAGGACCTAAACACTGTCACAAACCAAAGGGTTAGGGCCTAAACACTGTCACAAACCAAATGTTTAGGACCTAAACACTGTCACAAACCAAAGGTTTAGGGCCTAAACACTGTCACAAACCAAAAGGTTAGGACCTAAACACTATCACAAACCAAAGGGTCAGGGCCTAAACACTGTCACAAACCAAAGGGTCAGGGCCTAAACACTGTCACAAACCAAAGGGTTAGGGCCTAAACACTGTTGCAAACCAAAGGGTTAGGGCCTAAACACTGTCACAAACCAAAGGGTTAGGGCCTAAACACTCACAAACCAAAGGGTTAGGGCCTAAACACTGTCACAAACCAAAGGGTTAGCTCCTAAACACTGTCACAAACCAAAGGGTTAGGGCCTAAACACTAGCAAACCAAAGGGTTAGGGCCTAAACACTGTCACAAACCAAAGGGTTAGGGCCTAAACACTGTCACAAACCAAAGGGTTAGGGCCTAAACATTGTCACAAACCAAAGGGTTAGGGCCTACACTGTCACAAACCAAAGGGTTAGGGCCTAACCACTGTCACAAACCAAAGGATTAGGGCCTACACATTGTCACAAACCAAAGGGTTAGGGCCTAAACATTGTCACAAACCAAAGGGTTAGGGCCTAAACATTGTCACAAACCAAAGGGTTAGAGCCTAAACACTGTCACAAACCAAATGGTTAGGGCCTAAACGCTGTCACAAACCAAAGGGTTAGGACCTAAACACTGTCACAAACTAAAGGGTTAGCTCCTAAACACGGTCACAAACCAAAGGGTTAGGGCCTAAAGACTGTCACAAACCAAAGGTTTAGGGCCTAAACACTGTCACAAACCAAAGGGTTAGGGCCTAAACATTGTCACAAACCAAAGGGTTAGGGCCTAAACACTGTCACAAACCAAAGGGTTAGGGCCTAAACACTGTCACAAACCAAAGGGTTAGGGCCTAAACATTGTCACAAACCAAAGGGTTAGGGCCTAAACACTGTCACAAACCAAAGAGTTAGGGCCTAATCACTGTCACAAACCAAAAGGTTAGGACCTAAACACTGTCACAATCCAATGGGTTAGGGCCTAAACACTGTCACAAACCAAAAGGTTAGGACCTAAACACTGTCACAATCCAAAGAGTTAGGGCCTAATCACTGTCACAAATCAAAAGGTTAGGACCTAAACACTGTCACAAACCAAAGGGTTAGGGCCTAAACACTGTCACAAACCAAAGGGTTAGGGCCTAAACACTGTCACAAACCAAAGGGTTAGGACCTAATTAAACACAAATCATTTAAACAAAGGGTTATGGGGGCCTAAGCACTGTCACAAATCATTTAAACAACAAACCACATTCAATCACCTTTATTTTGCAATATTTAAACAGCACTTTCAACACATGCACTATAACATTAGGAAGGGTCAGGTACAAAAAGTAGTGTACACACAGAAAGTTACATATATATGTAGACACAGAAAGTTACATATATATGTACACACAGAAAGTTACATATATATGTATACACTGTACATGTAATAAACAGATATTGTAAGTAAATATTAAATGAGGATGTACATGTATAAAGCACCAACTCTAAATATGGTCAATTTTACTGGCAAATTATTAATGATGACTTCAGTAAACAATTGATTATTTGATTCCAGGACAACTTCGGCAAACAACTGATTACTTTATTCCAGGCCGACTTTGGTAAACAATTGATTACTTGATTCCTGGAAGACTTCAGCAAACAATTGATTACTTGATTCCCGGACGACTCTGGCAAACGATTGATTACTTGATTCCCTGAAGTGTCTTGATATTCTAAATTATGTACAGTGGTTATCAGTGTATTTAATTTATTTTCTACCTCATTATGTTGCTTAAACAAATTTAGCATTTTAAGAAATTGCCAATTATTACATTATACATAGAAAATATTTAAACAATTAAGATTAGTAGTGAATAAGAAAACTACATTTAACAAAAACTGAAATTATTTATTTCTTGCAAATCTTTTATAATCTGTAGTATGTAATTATACACTTTATTGTATAAGAAAAGTCTCTGGCTAACCAGGTGGACAAAGAACAAGCTTATTAACTTCTTATACAATATATTAACTGAAAATTCAAAAGAAGGGGGTGTGTAACATACATTAATAATGTACTTAAGAAGGGGGCGTGTACCATACATTAATAATGTGCTTAAGAAGGGGGTGTGTACCATACATCAATAATGTACTTGACACAAACAATTATAGTATAGTTAACATGATTCTCAACAGAAGCTTGTAAACCTTGTATTAGCTTCACTTTCAACAGTCTTCACGGTAACCTACTTGCCGGAAGCCCAGGACAAGTAAAACTGGAAGAAAATTAAGAAAGAATTTGTTTGAATAAATAGAAAAATTTTCTAAATTTGACTTTCGGGCAAGTAGGTGACAAAAATTAACGCAAAGACTGTTTCAATGCAGTGAATTTATTAAAAAAAATATTTAAAAAAACAACAAAATCTACTGAATCTATTGATCCTCAAAATGTTGAATTACCAGAACTTCATTAAAATTTTTTTTTTTAGGATTATGGAACACAAATTTATTAAAAGCAAATCAAAAACATTCACCACTCTTTCATCCTAATTTTTGTTTGCGACAAAAAAATATTAATTCAATGTGAAAAATTCTATAAAAAAGAAAACAACCTAGATTATATTTAAAAGAATAATATTGAATTTGTGTACACTTAAAACATGCAATGGTACATGTACATGTATATGTTGACTTGGTTTGGTAATTCAATACAAACTAATATATTTCTAGGATAATTTTTAATTCTTGACTGAAAACCACATTATTGTAAAGCATGCATACTTATTAGGATATATTTTAGTCTTAGCATGGTATTATCAATGTAAAGCTTCTTCTTCATCAATACTTTAATGACACAATCTTATTTTATTCTTATATTTCTGTTTTAAAAGATTATTTGACGCCATCAGATATTTCGAAGAAAAAAATATTTTTAATCAAAAGAGATAGTTTACAATATTCAACCAAATTTCCTAGTCTAGAAAAACTATGGAAACTTTTCTGAATTCATTGTACAATCTCCCCTTTATTCAGTCAAACTCCTGTTTTTCATTATTTTACAATCTCTCCTTTATTTAGTCAAAAATCATGTTTTTTTTTCATTAATTTACAATCTCTCCTTTATTTAGTCAAAAATCATGTGTTTCATTATTTTATAATCTCCCCTTTATTCAGTCATAAATCCTGTTTTTTACTCTGCAATCTCTCTTTTATTCAAAGATTGAAGTGACATAAAGAACAACAATTATTTGTGTTACTACATCATTACTATCTAAAACGATAACAATAACAAATTTTATATCACATAACAAATTATACTGTAGAGAGCTGGTTGGAGCCAATGGTAATCCTCGTTAAATAAATAAAGAATTACACTGTAACCATCTTTCACAATACCAGTCTTTGCATTAACTTTTTCCACCTACTTGCCAGAGAGCCAAATTTAGAAAAAAACTGTCTGAATCCAGTTTTACTTGTCCCGGCCTTCGGGCAAGTGGATTCGTGCGAAGACTGCAATACCACCAAGACACATGAAATATTGCCATGGAAACCAGGGTTCCTTTCAAAATATATGATTATGATCTTGGAGCTTCAGCTGGTTTTCACATTTTAGCAATGACACATTTCCATATTATTCAATATGGGGTGTGTGATGTTCATTTTGTTCTTGTGATCACCTTCATCTAAACAATTATTACATATCTTTATTAGTTAAAACTGTGAATTGTGTGTCACAATTAAAACACCAATCAAATCATCTATTTAATGACATTTCTGTGGTATTCAAAGTTTCATTTGTTTTTCATTATTATTAAATGTATAAAACAATGGAAACAGCCAAAATTTCCAAAATCAAATATTTTTATATGATTAACTGGGTTCATCTTTAATAATTTTATCAATCATATAGACTCACAAATATTGTAAATTAACCAAATTCCTGAATCAAACGAAGAATTAAAAGCCATGCAAGCAAAAAAATGTTTGGGTATCCTTGTTACAATAATATTGGTTATTGGCTACATTTTTGTACATTGTAAAAAATAATTAATCTCTAGAAGAAAAAAAATCTAATAAATCTTTGTCCTAAGAGTTAAGTGTCATTTATAAAAATATGCGAGATTTAGCCCTTCCCAAGTAGACTTTGGGTGTTAAATTGAAAAAAATTGTAAATTTTATCAATATGTAAAGCTAGATATACACAATAACAAACTGTCAATATACTTGCTTGTTATCTAAAACGTCAAAAAGCCACATACAAAGTCTATGTTTAATGAATTCAAAATAAAAATGTGATATTTTATAGTTTTTTGTTATTTCAAACTTTTTTACATTCATTTTTGATGCATACACCTATTAACATGTAATGATTAAATTTCATTAAAAATATTACATAAAATTGCTTTGATCATACCATAAACAACAAGTCATATTCAAATCATTTTTATTAAATTTTAATTGTAATATAAATAATTATTCTTTTTTACTATGTTTGAAAATGCATTCTTCTATTGCAGACCAACATGCAAAATATTAAAGAAAACTAGGTTTGGTTTATGGTGTTTAACACCACTTTTAACAATATTTCAGTTGTATCGTGGCGGTCAGTTTTATTAGTGGAGGAAACCAGAGTACCAGGAGAAAACCATCGACCTGTCGCAAGTACACCTCGCCATGAATGGGGTTCACTCATAACTTTAGTGGTGATAGGCATTGATTATACAGGTAGTTCAGAATTCAATTACCATATGATCATGATCATGACGACCCCCTTAAAGGAAACAAAGAATATGTTCATGGTTTAAATTGGAAGCAAACACTTGTGATTTTTTACAATTTTTTCATATAACCATGACAACTGCAGTAACATAAAATCTGATTGGGTGAAATCAAAATTTGAATTGACCAAAAATCTTTGACCTTTTTAACTTTGAACCATCAAACACCGTTCAACTATTTTTGTCAACTTTTAGCTAATGTAGGTCTGTTAATGAAGGCTAGTCTGACATGTCTAAATTTGATTCATACAAGTAAAAAATAATAAATAAAACAATAAAATGATTTTTATTGACCAGACGAACATTATTTGACTTTAAACAAGCAACTTTCACAATTGACATGCTGACAAAAAAAGTTATTGTTGAGGGTTGTAAATGTATGGTACCTGAATTTGAAAATGATAACACGTTTTTACAATGACTTCGACTTCCATTATCAGACATAGATCTAAGTGTATACATTCAGTAAATGAACGACCTTTGACATCAATTTCTTAAAACACTTCCTTGTCTATTTATAAATGTATGATTAACTGTCATAAATCTAATGCTGTTCTATTTTCACCATTTCTTTTTATGCTCATCCATACTGACTCCACCAGGGCCATAAGCCACGACCAACAAAAGTCCTCCTATAACTGACAATGTTTGGAAGAAATCATACTTCAAGAAGTCTCTCATTGGCTTATATGAGGGAATATTCCACCATGCGTTGAAATAAACATTTACACAGGTTAACCAAGATACCAAAACAAGGGCAGATAATTTGGTTTTGTAACCTACTGCTATGCAAATAATAAGAGCTGTGCCTACTAAATTCTGAATAATCTGGAAAAAGTCAAAGTCAAATCGTAACAAAGTTAGGAACATAAGAACTAGTAATATTCTTCCACTAAGCTGCATGTACTGTTTTGGATTGTTTTCACCCAACGAGGGTAGACCTGCAAACAGACTCTTTCCTTCAGCCTTGTCTTCAGCCAGCAGAAGTACGACACCACCAACTAAAGCCATATTCCTACAAAAAAATATCAAGATTAGCATAGTAATATTGTGTTCAAAGGAAAATATGGCAAGACTTCTAACAGAGGAATAATCTTTCATTTTTTTTATCGTTAATTTTGACTTTTATTTATTGATCTCACCAAGCGATATTGTCAGAATCAACTAAAATTATTGTTCAATGTGACGTCAAACACATGATGTTACAGATAAAATAACGTCAGTATCGAAGATCTCGACATACATTATCATTAGTATTGTAGTTCGTCCTATAGCATTCGCTGGAATACTAGAGATAATGTCTGACTGAGTGTGTCGTCTTTTTTATATTGAAGCAGATATGTGCAGGTTTTTTTTACTGCATTATCTTTGGAGATCCTAGTACAGGGGCGGATCCAGGATTTCAAGTTAGGGGGGGTGCACTTAAAAAAATTGCGCAGAGCGGAGGGAGGTGGCAAAATGTTTGGGGTATTTCGCATGGGGGGGGGGCACCAGGTGCGCCCCCCTCTGGATCCGCCCCTGTATAGCTGCAATAATGTAGCTCCTGTGACAAACTTGTGTCTCGGCAGACCTACAACGCGGTCCCATTCGTCACAATGGAGCAAAAAAAAAAGTTGCAGTTGAAACATAAAAACTCACTATTTACGCTTCAAACATTTCATTATAACTATTACTGATGATCCCAGTCCTTGTTAAATCGGTTTGGCTGAGAAATATTTGCTTTTCAAAGGTAGCAACAACCTTGTTCAAATTTATCGATCGTTTGTCATAACCGGAAACTACGGAAGGTGGAGCTTTTCTAAATATGGTATTTCTTACTACGATGCTTACGACGGCTGATGTAAACATTCACGCCTTAATCGCCAAATATGGTATCGACATCCAAATAGTGAGGCCGGAAATGATGAAATTCAAAATGTTCAGAGAGTTTAGTAAACATGGATTTTTATTTTGTGGGAATTACATTCTAAAATACTGGTACAGGTAGGTGATAATAACTTGTTATAATAATGGACAAAAGGAAAGGTTATGTCTTATTATTGATAAATGTAGGCATCAGAAACTCTGTAAGCGAGCGCAAAAAATCTCGGCGGCTGCTCCATTACGTGTAATGGCATCCCGTTATAACCCTTGCGAGTAAGGGAGCATTTAGGGTTTTATTATTAGAACTAGCCCCTGTAGTATGTATGCACCAAGACAATTATTTTCTCATATATGGATCCAAATTCAGCATCAGGGGTTGAAAAATTGTTTGGGCAGACCCAAGCCCAGGGATTTTTAAACTTTTTTAACCCAAGTCCGGTCAGTGCTTTGCCAAGTCCCAATTTGTAGGATAAAATTTGAAATTTTATTTTGCATATTAATATTTTGCAGTAAAAAAGACACAGTGCAAGGATTTATATATAATATTCAACAAATAAAGTAATTTACAACTATCGGTTGTTCAATTACAATCTATATATAATATTCAACAAATAAAGTAATTTACAACTATCGGTTGTTCAATTACAATTTATATATAATATTCAACAAATAAAGTAATTTACAACTATCGGTTGTTCAATTACAATAAAGTGTTAGTCATTAATACAATGTATATCTAATATTTCTGCTATAGCTTTGACTTCATTTTTGCGTCTTGGTGAATAGTGGTAGAAACTAAATATTCCCTTGATTGTACTTTCCATCTGCTCAAGATATTTGTAACTTTTGGTAGCATCATGAGCAGCTAATTCAAGCTTGTGGGCTACACAATGTAACCCCATAACATCTGGAATAACATCTCTAATTTTGGCTATAACTCCCCCTTTTTGACCTAAATTGACTGAAGCACCATCAAAATTGGCACAAATTAAACTTGGAAAACTGTCATTATTTGGCTTTAATTTATCAAAATTCAGACCTATCTTATCTAGGGCATTTTTAATAGCACTGAAAATTCCTTGAGCGTCAGCTTTATGAAGAGCTTCAATTGATATGATCTTTGTGACTGGGACAGATCTTTCAACATAACGAATGTAAACAATTTCTTGTTCGGCGACAGAGACGTCTGTGCTCCCATCAGACAGAATGCTCAGGAAATTAATATTTTTCAGCTCCTCTACTTGTTTGTCAACTAAAGTTTGTGCAATTGATGCAGCAAAAGTTTTACAACCATTAATATTTCTATAGTTTTCACCCAGGTCAAGTCCATTTTTAACTTGTATTTCACATATCAATTCATAATCTGAAAATGGTTTTCCAGCTTTGACAACACCGTAGGCAGTATTAAACAAACTTTCAAGACGTTTTCTCTGACTTTCATCTAATTTCAATAATGACTGGCCTATTGGGGTGTCAGCAAAGGCCTGTGAAGGGCCAGCAGCTGCCTGGGGATCATCAAGTTCCTTAAACCAATGCTTGACACATAACAAGTGCTCCTGGTGTTTATCGTGTAACTTAAGTCCATCAATACGTAAATTTTTAGTTCCCCGAGTAAGGGCATCTTTTCTATCTGATAAGTGTGGAAATTTTCTACAGTACTTGCAGTACATTTCCTGAGCATTCTCGTCAAAGACGACCCAAGGAAATGTATCTATCCACAAGTTTTGAAATATTCTCGTTCGTTTCTCCCTATCATACTTAAGATCTTTATTTCTGGGAGTTTCAGGATCAGTTGGCTCGTCGTCCGCTTTCCGTTTTTCCGTTTGTTTGACTGTAAAATTAAAATTAAGCAACGACATTTTTCTCAAAAGTTGTCAACATAAACATACGATTGATCAATGTTATTCCGACGCTTGACTTTATATAGGTATGTGGGAAGCGCATAGGTGATTCGGAACTCATTAATATTCATGAGGAATATCGATCCGTCCAGGATGCGTATTACCGTTCTTAAAATAGCTTTTTAGTACTTATTTACAGTGAAAGGGAATGATTGACAAAAACTTGCATGTGATTTGAATTAAAAACAAGACGTTTAGAAAAAAGTGGAGTTTTTATTTTGTTAAAGGCATGCCCGACGGGATTTTTCCATGAAAAAACGGCAAGCCCGAAGTTTCAATTTTCTAGTCCCGGGCGTCGGACTTGAGGAATTTTCAACCCCTGAGCATATATTGTTATGAGTTGGGAGTGTATTGTACTCACTTGTTTATAATGTAAAATATTCGATTAGCTTGTGCTAGTTATAATGTAACAATTAAAAAAAAAATTCTGTCAGCTTGTATACATTAAAAGGGCATTATCTGCCAAAATCGAAATTTTTGTTACCCATAAAAACTATCAGATATGATTGATGCCTTAATAAAACGTGCTTCTGTAACTTATAAATGTTATGAAATGTACGTGCATCGGGGAAAAAAGGTGCAACTAATCGTGTTTTGAGATCGATCAAGAAATGGACGCCATCTTATTAATTATCGGCATTGTTTATGGAGTTTGCCGAATCGTCATTAAATCAGTACAACAATGCACTTATTTCTTATTTTCTGTGAATCGGGTTTTAGTCTGCGTTAATTACTGACAAAGAACCATTCAAGTTTGCAGTTAATAAGCGACAAAATACAAATTATTCGTTTTTACCTGTCACTAGTAAGGTCAGTTGCATACGGAGAAAGCGAGGTCAAATTATTTGCTTGCAAGGAAATAATGAATCGATGGTAATTTTCGTTCTCAAAAGGTGAAAAGTGGTACGATAAGCTGTTTAATGTGAAATATTTACCTTCATTTCATCATTTTATAGCTATTTACCAATTTCCAAAACATATAATTTTTTTGGTCAAAATCGTAGCTAATGCCTCTTTAATAAAGGTCACTAGTACTATACCCAACTATTTACACGTGTCGGGGGTGTAATGGATCATGGGTTCAAGCTCTGATGGGGTCAAACCAAACACTATAAAATTGGTATTTGTTGCTTCTCCGTTAAGCATGCAGCATTAAGGAGAAAGAGCAAAGACTGGTTGGCTCGGAATCAGGAGTGGGGCGACATGTCTATCAGTGGACTGTTGTTTCAGTGAGCTAGCACTATAAAAAAAAATCCACCTAAGCGTGTTGGTCTAATACAAAGCAGACCTCATCATCATCTCATTGAAAATTACTGAGTTGGCATTAAACAATAATCACTCACAACTATTTACAGTACAAAAATATTTAAGTTCTCAATAACTATATACAATGTACATGTACCATGTACTCTATCCTAGCTATAGGCCAAGCATGAAATACCAACACTTACCTAAGAAGAAATTTTAAATCCCACAGTATACTATATGCTATTGTCTGAAAAGAAAAAGAAATTTATGTTACCACTTGTGTTGATCAATTTTTACTTTCCCTTAACAAGAAATATTGGTTTGTCGTAACCTGACTTAGGTTTTTTTTAATGTACAGGTAAGTATACATGTCATGTAGGTGTATATATATATATATATATATATACAGTTAGCTCTCATTGTCTCGAACTCGTTTGACTCGAATTTCTTCTCGAGTCAAATTTTTATCATCTTCGCTATGCATAAATATATATAATTTGACTCCTGTTGAGTCGAATTCGGACGAGTCGAAATTTCAGTTGTCTCGAATAAAAGTTTTGGTCCCTAGATGTAGAAAGCCATATTATTTACATTCGTTAAGTCGAATTTACCTGTCAAAACATGTGTAATACACTGGGCTTAAAACCGGATCACAGGTGAAACATCTGGTCATTGACTTTGACATTTTTACCTTAGGCTATTTCACATGTTTATTTCACAATCTGTCAAATTAATTAGTGATAATATTTGAATTGGCTTGGTATTATGACACAGGTTAGATGTGTACAATCAAAAATTATCGATTCAATCAAATAATAAGTGCCGCTTGGGTCGGCATGCATCAATGATTATGAAAAGTACACAACAGAAGTTTTATCTATTGAATTATTTGTCAGAAATTAATTTTGATTAAAGAAGATGTATAATTTCTCAATTTTGAGAGATTTGAAAAAATGTTACTCTTAATTAATCAACAGTTGCAATAAAATGAGGGAAAAAACAGCAACAAAAAAATCGAATAAGTTTAAAATCGTTCCAAGAATCGGGACATTGCTGGTTTTAGCTCTTTAAAATTTCACTCGAGTTGTCTCCCTTTCGTCGTTAAACAAACTACACTTCCGGTATTTTCATACCTGCTCTTGAGTCGAACTACTGTTGACTTAAATTTTTTCCATGGTCTCATCGAAATCGAGAATCGACTGTATTATATGGAAATTATCATTTCAAATATCTACATGTAAATGAAAGCTTACTTTATTATAAAAAATAATAACAAAAAAACTTCTTTGGAGGTCCAATCATGTCACAGCAAAGTCCTTAAAAAACATTTAACTAATGACCTCCTAAGAAGATTTGCATTTATCGCAATTTGATGGCAAAAATGTTGCGTTTGTATAAAAAATACGAGTCAAATATTAGTTATTTCTATTACCTGTAAAAGTATTATCCCAAGTAAAATACCACATGCTATAGGTACTTTCTGTCTACTTAGAACCATAACACAGCCTCCTAACTGACCAAACAAATTACTTAAGACAAACACTGTGGCCAAGAAGTAGCCACATCCCCACGTTGAGTCCATGTAGTCTCGCTGATCACCCCACTGGGTCCACATTCTGATTCCATCTTCTAGGAAAGTGCTGATCAAACAAAATCTTGCAAGATGAGGTAAAATATGCTTACTCTTCCTCAAAACCTATAAAAAAAAACCACAAATGTAATTATTTCTTCAAACTATGACCATGACTAATCATTTTTTTTTTACCTACTTGCCCGAAAGGCAAATTTTGAAAAAAAATTATATTTACTCAAACAAATTCTTTCATAATTTTCACTTGTCTCGGGGTGCGAGCAAATGCAGATACTGCTTACAAATGACAACAGTCTGGAGACTTCCTAATACTTTACCAGATTTGATACAAGAATGGAATGGGGCCAATATTTTTATAAATACAACCGCTTACATTTCACATTAATCTTGTTGTACTTCTAATTGTGGAGGGAAAGAAGATTTTGAAGTTACTAAAGGGGTAATCTCACAAAATCTGTAAATCAAAGGACAAACAACATAACGGTCAAATGGAAAAAGTATGATCTACAAAACACTACATAGAAACCTAAAGATTGAGCAACATGAACCCCACTAAAAACCGGGGGTGAACTCAGGTGTTCCAGAAGGTTAAGCAGTTCCTGCCCCACTAGTGGCACCCATCATGTTACTCTAGTTACAAACCCAATGATAAATCATGAATGAGGAAAGGACCGGGAAGTGTTTGAGACAAGTGGAACATTTGTGACACAGATATTTTTTTTATATTTTTGAAACACAGTTAAACTTATTCTTTTTATCTGTCTTTTAGTTGACTCTCATCGTCTCCAATTTCCGGTCGAGTCAAATTTTTATCGAAGTCCCGAACTTCGTTGTGTATAAATATACATGTATATAATTTGACTCCTGTTGAGTTGAATTCGGACGAGTCGAAATTTCGGTTGTCTCGAATAAAAGTTTTGGTCCTGAGATGTAGAAAGCCATATTATTTACATTCGTTAAGTCGAATTTACCTGTCAAAACATGTGTATTACCTTGGGATTACAATCGGATCACAGGTGAAACATCTGGTCATTGACTTTAACATTTTTACCTTAGGCCATTTCACATGTTTATTTCAATCTGTCAAATTAATTATAATAGGTTATTATACAGTGTTATGTACAATATGGAAAGATATTGTACAAGTCTGTATTGTACATAACACTGTATAATGACCTATTTATTATACAGCTGAAATGATCAAAACTATAACAACAATTTTATGTTTAACTTTTAATACAGTCTAAATAGAACAACTGCACAACAGTATTTCACTAGGAAAATGTTCTGTATCAATACAGATCTCGTAATCTCTAAAAATGAATTAAAAACAGCAAAATAACTGATCAACAATTATTCTAAACAACTTGTTTTCCTTCAAACTGTTAAATATCGAACAAGTTAATTTGATTGTAGATTACAATTAAAAATAATTTACTAGCAGAAGACAAAAACCAACGAGTTACTTCCCTTACATAATGTACAATACGAAAAAAAAAAATGTATTGGACGTCCAATACGGAAAAAATATGGCTTCCGGTTGTACAATACGGGAAAAATAATGTACGGTCACATGTCTTAAATGGGTGTTTTTGATTGGATTAAAATTATAGCTGTATAATAAGTGATATTTGAATTGGCTTGGTATTATGACACAGGTTAGATGTGTACAATAAAAAATTATCGAATCATAATAAGTGCGCTTGAGTCGGCATACATCAATGATTATGAAAAGTACACAAAGGAAGCGTTTTATCTATTGAATTATTTGTCGGAAATTAATTTTGATTAAAGAAGAATAGTTTTCTTCTACACTTTATTGAATAATAAAAACACACAATTTATTGTAAATAAACAGTATTGCACAAAGAAAAATATGTCATGATGGGTGAAGTTTAATGACAATGCAACAGCTGAAAAACATAATCAAAACAGATAAACATATTCATACACACAAAAAAAGATATCTAGAAGTTATCAGTCATTCCACAAGATTCAAAGAATTTAACAGAGAGAAAAAAACAGCAACAAAAACATCGAATATGTTTAAAATCGTTCCGAGAATAGGGACATGCGATGCTGGTTTTAGCTCTTCAAAAATTCGCTCAAGTTGTCTCCCTTTCGTCGTTAAACAAACTACACTTCCGGTATTTTCGTAGCTCCTCCCGAGTCGAACTACGGTTGACTCAAATTTTGTCCATGGTCCCATCGAATTCGAGATAACGAGTCAACTGTAGTTGTGTAGAGAGTAGAGAAAGCAAATGTTTTAATGCTATCTATTGTATGTACTTTAAAATATCTTTAAGAGTTCTTCAGAACTGATACAAGAATACTGTACTAAAAGAAGTTGAAAACAACCCTTTTCTTGGCCTTTCCAAATATAATGACCTGAGATGGAAACACCATATTAACAACATTGGTAAAAAGGCATCTGCCACACTAGGGTTTATAAGAAGAAATGTCCAGTTAAATGTCGTCAAACCACCTATGTCTCACTAATAAGATCTACATTGAAGTACAGGGCTATTAAATGTAACCTTTTCTACAATCTGACATTGATAAAATTTTAAAAGTTCAATGTAAAGCAGTTCGTTTTATCAGCGGGCCAAGGATTACAAATTCTGGGACTGTGGTTGTGTCAAAGACCTTGAACTACCGCTTCCTGAAGAGAGGAGAAAGCAACTGTGGATCACGTTTATGTTTAAGGCGGTTGAGGGGTTAGTATCCAGCTATACCAGCCTTCTAATATTTTGAACCAGTTCAAAATAAACGCAAAATATGTGCCACATTTTATAAAGACCATGAAACTCAAAAACAGTAAATGCTTTAACAACAAAAGGTGTAACACTAATATTTATAAAAACTATTTCATTGTGAGAACAGTTCACAAATGGAACCAGTTGAAAGATTCAATTGTTAGTGCCACTTCAATAGAGGCCTTTACTGGCTTTAGAGTTTGCCTCTCGCGTGACTAAATACATGTGCTCCCAATTCCCCACCTCCCCGTTGACTCTACGCCAGAACTGGTTACAGGTCAACGTACTTGAAACAGATACAGATAAGAATAAAATGGGGTAAAAAACATATTTTCATATTTGTCTAAAACAAATATGGTATGTCCTGCAAGCCGGTTGTCTTTCTCTTAACAAATACCGTAAAGACACAATGATAAGAGGTTCATGCTTGTTCTACCTGATCAGCTACATCTTCTGCTTTATCCATTAACTCTCCTTGACGTGGCATTTTGGCAAAAACACCAAAGTTCTCCTGATTTTCTTCAGCCACGTACCCCCATGTATTCACCGGAAGTACACACTATTATCATCACTTGAAATAAGTAATATGCAAACGTAAAATAATGAAAATTTGTGTAGTTTATATCCATCTGAATTGTTTTTATATTATTAGTTGTCAGAAAATGGTGTGATAATATTTTATTATTACATAAAATAATACAATTTGTATTTCTATTATTTATTTCGAAAAGTAATTTATGAAAATTGTAGATTTCAAGGAGGGAGTAAATGCAAATACGAGAACGCCTGCCACGTCTGCATGGAGCGCCCTCTTTTGGGGAAAAATAATATTCAAGAGGAAAGCACCCAGTTAACTTCCGGTCAAAATGTCAGGAAATTTGGATCTGTGTTTGGCTAAAAAGCAACTCCAAGACAGTCTCGGGGATGACATGACATTGTTAGATTACATTAGATATTGAAATTTTATTTTATAAACAGGGCAGAACCTGGGGTATTATCGCAGAAAAATAACATTCTGAATGAACAAGATGAAAAATAAAAACTTTCTAGATCCTATGAAACTTAACTACTAATAGTAAAATTTGGATCTGTGTTTGGCTAAAAAGCAACTCCAAGACAGTCTCGGGGATGACATGACATTGTTAGATTACATTAGATATTGAAATTTTATTTTATAAACAGGGCATAACCTGGGGTATTATCGCAGAAAAATAACATTCTGAATGAACAAGATGAAAAATAAAAACTTTCTAGATCCTATGAAACTTAACTACTAATAGTAAAATTTGGATCTGTGTTTGGCTAAAAAGCAACTCCAAGACAGTCTCGGGGATGACATGACATTGTTAGATTACATTAGATATTGAAATTTTATTTTATAAACAGGGCAGAACCTGGGGTATTATCGCAGAAAAATAACATTCTGAATGAACAAGATGAAAAATAAAAACTTTCTAGATCCTATGAAACTTAACTACTAATAGTAATACTATCCTTTGTTCAAGAACTTGCCGCAAATTCAGATAAAAATATTCAAACTGACCAATGATGGACTTTCACAAAGTTCCACATCAACGACTTCTATACAAACTCGAATTTTATGGAATCAAGAATGAAACATTAAACTGGATCTCTGCCTTTTTTATCAAACCGTACACAAACAGTGGTTCTGGATGGAGAGTCATCAGATATTGCTCCAGTCACTTCTGATGTCCCACAGGGAACAGTTCTGGGTCCTGTTCTTTTTCTGGTATATATAAATGACTTGCCAGAATATTTGAAATCCAGCCAACTCAGACTGTTCGCCGACGACAGCATCATCTACAAAACTATCAAATCCCAAAAGGATTGTGATAGTCTCCAAGAAGACCTTGATGCTGCCGCAAGATGGGAAAGTGACTGGCTGATGGCTTTTCATCCAGACAAATGCACAGTCCTTACAATAACAAACAAGAAAAATCCTGTAAAACATAACTACTTGCTACACAATTATACTTTGGAATCAGTTTCTTCAGCAAAATATCTTGGAATCACTCTTCAATCCGGCTTAAAATGGACACAGCATACAAACAATATTGTAGCCAATGCAAATAAAAGTCTTGGATTCTTGAAAAGAAACCTTAAAACCTCCAACACAAATATAAAGTCGCAGGGCATACCTATCTCTTGTCCGTCCAAAACTAGAGTATGCATGCTCAGTTTGGGACCCTCACACTGCGGAACATCGCAATAAAATTGAGATGGTCCAATGACGGGCAGCAAGGTATGCCTGCAACCGATACCATAATACTAGCAGCGTCACAGATATGCTCCAAACTCTCACCTGGCCTACACTACAACAACGTCGACTCCAAACAAAACTTATTATGTTTTATAAGATTGTTCACCATATCGTTGCAGTTCCTACAACTATATTAATACCAACAGACTCAAGAATCAGACAATTTTATCCTTTTACATACAGACATCCAGCATGCCCATTTACCCTCTGCAGAGGGTTTTTTACCCCCAAAATTGTAGGGACTTTCTATATGCAGGGGTACAAAATTAAGGAAAAAACAGCAATTGTACCCCCAGTTTCAAAACTCAGTGGGCACTCTGACATCTTCATGCATTCAAAGATCCATACAAGTACTCATTCTTTCCGAACACAATCATTTACTGGAATTTACTACCTCAAAATATAGTTCTATGCCCAACAGTCAACACGTTTAGAGAATAACTAACACCAACTGTTCTCAGCCATCTACAATTGCAAATCTAAATAAAAAGGAAATTGTAAATAGTTTTAACCACAAAATTTATTTCTGTTTGGGACTACTTGTAAATATGTTATAAATTGACTGAATATGTGTGATTTCTTTATGAATTTTATCCCACGCATGCGCAACAGCTAATGATCCTCCGGTGGATGGATATATAGCTGTATACCAAAAGAAGAAGAAAAATAATACCATCAATAGACATCATCATATTCACCACTCTTAATATATGCACGGACACTTGTCAAATTCATGCCTCTATCTAAATAGTGGTAAGTTATTGCATGAGGCAAGTGACTGTGTTTTAATGTTTTGAATACTCTTTGTCAGAATAATTAAACAATTAATCCAATATAAAGCTATGTTTAATTATTTTTATACTGATTACAATAGTTTTGTGAACTTTAAAAAATATTTATTTGACAAACTTAAAGCAAAATATTTATTTTTTGGAAGAATTATATGAATTGTAATGACATTTGATAAACGATATGGTAACAAGTAATCTCGTTAAGATTTGACTTCCAAAGAAATTTTCTGATTATATTTCTAGTCAGTGGAGATACACAATAGAAAATTTCTTTGGAAGTCAAATCTCAGTATGTAACAAGCTTAGCACTTACTGAAAATTTTAATTCTATTTTAGTATTTGAAATATACCTTAATGAATTTGATTACAAAATTTAGAATATATGCTGGGCTGCAGATAAAGGATTGTATACAGTGTTATTCAACATATCTGATATTAAAATTTATACATTAGTCAGCAATTCCACCAATATCAACAAAACAAACAATCATCTCTAAATGGTGATGTCAACAATACAAACAATCAACTCGCCTTCATCCACGTGCACTGTACACTAAAAAAAAGTGGGAACCACAACAAATCCAGATCCTGGCTTGGGACAGGTACAAAAATGTTGCAAGGTTAAACCAGTTAATTCAGACCCGCCCCCAGATCTCCCCCCCCCCCCCATTGCTAACTGGATATCCAACGACACTACATATATAAACATATATGAACTCACTCAGGTACTCTGAAATGGCAAACACTTCCTGTTCCAAAATATTATTTTGCAGTGAACAACGTCTTTAGCAATAGTTTGAAAAATAATGTCATATGTTGTTGTTTTTTTTACAGGTATTTACAGAATTTAAAGCTCTGGTTTAAACAGAAGGTATGATTTGTTTCTACCATAGATGTCTTATTTATGTACTTTAACAGTTCACAAAAATGTTTTTTGACCATATATGATTAGGGTTCATTATAAATACACACAAAAAATCAGAAAAATTGCACTTGTTCATTGCAATATTATTGATGTGACAGTGGAGGGAGTCTGTATACATATAATGTGCTGAATTACACACAGTCTTTGCTTTAATTTTTTTTACCTACTTGCCCGAAAGCCAAATTTAGAGAGAAAAAAAATGTATTCAAACATATTCTTTTATAATTTTCACTTGTCCGAATCCAGTTTTACTTGTCCTGGGCTTTGGGCAAGTGGGTTAGCATGAAGACTGTGCACATTTTTGCATGTACATAATGTGCTTATGCCAAATCAAAATTGTTAAGGACTGTGATATGACAAGATCAAGTTACTTTTTCATGACCAGTATGCTGAGATTGATATTAAGTGGTAACTCGCTGAAACAACAGTCTGTAAGTAGACATGTCTACAAGCCTTTGCTAAATGCTGCTAACTTAACAGAGAAGCAGCAAATACTAATTTGTAGTTGAAGGTGTCAGAGGAAGTTTTCACTCAATGTACTTTCCTACAAAAGGACCATAATATGGGGATCAGTTTTTAGAATGTTCCTTAAATGATCATCTAGAAAATGTACAACTCTTTATGCTTATTAGAAATCTAAGATATTGATTATAAATAAAATAGTATGCATGATACACTAGTTTATAAGGAATCAAAGGAGAAATGTTATAAACTTTGCTGAAATCACAAAACTGATTGAGCAAACAATGTAAGTAAATTGATGATTTATAACAGGTTGAACAATTCTTGTTCAGATGAGCCTCTTAATTTTTAGACTTGTCATGTTTTTTGTTTCATGCAGATTTCCAAAGAAGACTTTGACCTTGAAGCTAGAAAATTACTAACAGATGATACAGGTAAAGAAATTTTTCCAAATTAGTAAAAGTTGTTTTACACATGAAATCTGAAATATATAAATACAATGATATACAGTGGAAAAACAGACATTTGTGAAAACCTGTAAAATTACAATCTGTTAATAGATAATATCACAGTAAAACAGACATTTGTGAAAACCTGTAAAATTACAATCTGTTAATAGATAATATCACAGTAAAACAGACATTTGTGAAAACCTGTAAGATTACAATCTGTTAATAGATAATATCACAGTTAAACAGACATTTGTGAAAACCTGTAAAATTACAATCTGTTAATAGATAATATCACAGTAAAACAGACATTTGTGAAAACCTGTAAAATTACAATCTGTTAATAGATAATATTACAGTAAAACAGACATTTGTGAAAACCTGTAAATTTACAATCTGTTAATGGATAATATCACAGTTAAACAGACATTTGTGAGAGCCCCCCAAGATTTTTATCTGTTATGCGATGATATCACAGGTCTAAACATATCATTAGGTTAAACTTAAAATTAGAATACAATTCCACCAACAGTGTAAAAAAACATCAAAATGAACAACTCCAAATCACTGTATAGATTTTAGACTTAGGACAGGCAGAAAATGTGGCTGTGTTAAACCGATAGGTGGAATGCAAATATCATCTTTTTATAACAAGATTTCTAACAGTCCAGCAGAAACAAAAAATACATTTATGTGAATTCCTAGACCTTGAAGACTTACTTGAACTGTATTTCTTAGATCAATAAGATACATGTCAAACTGAGAATAAAAACAGATCTGTGTTGTGGACTTGGGACAGGCACAATTGTCTATTATTATGTAGTAATACATGTAGTTAGTGGGAAAAACAATTATTTTGTGTTTTAATCATATTTTACGGAAAAATCGAATAAAATTCTATTAAATTACAAGAAAAAAACACTTTTTTTATTTCTGCTGAAAATTTTTATGAAAATATTTGGTAAATTTCTACTAGACAAGATTTTTTATTATTATACAACTATAATTTGAATCCAATCAAAAGCACCCATTTAAGACATGTGACCGTACATTATGTTTCCGTATTGTACAATCGGAAGCCGTATTTTTTCCGTATTGGACGTCCCGATAAATCCATATTTTTTTCGTATTGTACATTATGTAAGGGAAGTAACTCGTTGATTTGTCATCTGTTTACTGGAGCTTGTATCAATGGTGGAACATTCAATGATAATTCTTATAAAATTAAAGTATATCGTTTCCTTGCCTTTTGATTGGACAAGGACACTGTCACCTATTTTTTTTTATTCGTTCATAACTCGATGAACTTTTCAATCTGCAAGCCGTAACTACGAGGATCCACCATCTTGAAAACGTGAAATTCTACATTTCATATTTACAACAATATACAAAAATAATTAAAATGCCTACCTTGTAAACTTATTTTAGTTAAATCTTATCAAAATTGAAGCGTACACGAAGCCAAATGACGCCTGATCTTTACGTTTTAAACTGGAAGTCTTCATTTGACGTCATGTTGTTAATGTTCCAAAGTCGTCAACAACATTTCGCGGAATTTTAATTTGTGCGATTTTTAGACCAGGGATATGCAAGAATAATACTATCTACAATATTGAATTTAAGAATTAAAAGTATTAAACACTTCTTTTCAAGAGTTCATGCATGTGTGCCGATGCACTCACAAACTTTACATAAACGGACGTTTATTCAGTTTGTGAGTGCATCGATACCGTTTACACATGCATGAACTCCTGAAAAGAAGGGTTTAATACTATATTAACATTAATCTACAATCAAACTAGCTTGTTCGATATTTAACAGTTTGAGGAAAAAAAAGAAAGTTGTTTAGAATAGTTGATCAGTTATTTTGTTGTTTTTAATTCATTTTTAGAGTTTACGAGATCTGTATTGATACAGACCATTTTCCTAGCGAAATTCTGTTGTGCAGTTGGTCTATTTAGACTGTATTAAAAGTTAAACATAAAATAGTATTTATCATTTCAGCTGTATAATAAATAGGTTATTATTATTAAAATCATGGTTTTTATATGAAATATATAAGGAAATATTTTAGTGCAGGAAGACTTGACCTATTACTGTAAATAAAAATTTTAAGGAGTCGATTCAGAATTATTTTCATCATATGGAAAAATGTTATTACAGTTCAATTTCCATTCAATCTTTGACATTTTCTAACTGTTAATGAATACTAAAGCCTGTTTTAATGACCACTTCTATTAACCAATAACCTGTATTATGTGGCTTCAATTTTAATTTCCCTTCACAATGCATTTCATATCAATTAAACCTGTATTTAGTGACCCCTGTCTTATGTGACCCTATTTCAGTTTTGGACGGTGACATGAGAAAGACTTGACTATTTGACCCGTTTTATTTTGAATTGTTAATATTGATAATGAAATCGCTTATAGATATAAAAAGAACCAACTTTTTTTTTTACAGTTCATCTCCATAATGAGTTCCTTCTGGCCATTATATCAAGATGTCAAAGTTTAAGTTCATCGTTAGGTAAGGTATTTGTTCAACTTAGGAGATGACTGTATTGGAGATTTGATGGTCGCAAATTGAGTTTACTGGCGATGCGATAGCGTCGCCAGTAAACGGATATTTGTGACCATGAAATCGACAATTGATGCGGTAAAATTTTCAAATACTATACAGTTATCTCCATTCTAATGTAATCATGTGTATAGATGTGTATTGTAACATTATTGACAAGATGACGTAAGCGGTAAGCAGCTAAAATTCAAAAAATATCTAATGCTATTTCAACCGTGAAATTGATACCGTGAAAATTACACCATTAAATCAACAATTAATGCAGTGAAATTTTCAAATACAAAACAGTTATCTCCATTCTAATGTAATCATGTGCATTGCCACATTATTGACAAGATGACATAGGCGGTAATGGGCTAAAATTCTAAAAATATCTCATGATATTTCAACTGTGGAATTGATACCTTGAAAATTACAGCATTTTCCAATCACAAACCAGGAATATGAAACAACTACATTAGAATTATAAATGATGTGGTTTGATTATTTTCCATATATTTTTTTCATTTATCGCTTCAAAGTTTGTTTTACACTAAGTAACTGTCATCAGTTACCATAGCAACCAGTTTTAGTGATGGATTAAGCTGGAGAAAATGCCAGAGGATCAGTAAATATCTGATGAAATTGTCATCGTTATCTGTCTGCAGACACAATATTTTTTCACAATAACTTGGGTACTATTTGACTGATAATCTGTGATTCTTGTGAAATGTTTAGCACAGTGATCCTTTGTACATGAATAAGGTTCAGATTTTAGCCCTTCCCATTTCCAAACAATTTGGAGCGAGTTGCCAAAAATTAGCCTTGTGGTGGTATCAAGCTGCCGTTAGGCCTATTTGTAAGGCATAATTTTTCTGGTTGAAATTGTATCCGGTGGAAAGAATTTAATATTAAATTTTATGTCACGGTAAATAATTTATAATAAAATACTTTCCATTGCCATAAAAAAGTATCCGGATAATAAATTATACTAAGATCTGTGTGTTATATTATGTCCGATGCTGATTATTAAATCACGAGACTCATCTGTAATATTAATACCTACACTCATAGATAAATCACCCGACCCATCAAATGAGCTAATCCGGATAATATTTTATACTAAGGTATGTAATATTAATTCCGACGCTGATTAATAAATCACCCGACCCATTCGGGAACTATTTTATAAGTACAATTTACAGGTAAATATATATATACTGAAAATATATTATAGCCAGAACCATGTCAATTTAAATGACAGATTGAGTAGTATTCAAACCCATTATAAAATCAATAGAGTCATTTAAGTTTAAATATATTAAAAATTTGATTCATCGGTAACAGTAGATATTAATTAATGGAAGAAGAAGAATACAATGATATAGTTACATATATTACGAATTTAGCTTGTTACACATATCTTCATTGGTTCTTCAACCCTGAATGTCAGCATATATTCTGAAAACAGACGGGGTATATATTTCAGTCCCCAAAAACGATTAAAACATGGACGACAAAACATTACGCTTCATTGAATCAATGGTATAATACGGAATAATAAATGTCTTTTAACCAAATTAAATGCTGTTTTTATACTCAAAACGGCTGCATGAACAAAAAAAATATTACAACGGTTAATTCCGTCACAAATACCTGATCGATTCAGCAAACTCCTATGTTCCACGGCTGTACCATAACAAATAAACAAAACGTTGAGCCTTGAAAACTTTCGACGTCATGGTGCCACACCAAGGTTTTATTTACATGTTGTTAACATTTAAATTATTGAAACTGTTTCGCAAACCTGTTGTTTTGTTATGTGATATATTAATGTTATATTTATAAAGTTTATAAAATTTACTACATATGAAACTGTATTAATTTAGAAATTTAGTACAGTATTTTCCTTCATGAGACACCCCCATACATGAAATATGACGTGACACATATTTTGACGTCATTGAAGAATGACGTCAAAGATACGGAAACGGACATCTAGAGATCCGAAAAATGAAAATAAAAGACGCAAATTTATTTAATACAGTTGAATGGTGTATTAAAAAAAACAATGGTTAAATCCGTAATATATCTGTTATTCAGCTATCAGACAGGGTATATAATGTGACATTCCCGGCTTATGATATATATTCCCTTTGGCTGCGCCTCAGGGAATATAGATCCTAAGCCGGGAACGTCACATTATATACCCTGTCTGATAGCTGAATAACATATAATATACAAGACTAAAAGTATCCACAGAATGCAGAAACTAGTAATGTTTGATTTACAAGTATCACCACAGTATATTAGTGAAGAAGATAATGAAACGGAGAGTGAAAATTAAATTTTGTGTACTCCTCAACCAAAGCGGCTGAGGAAAAGTAACAAGAGAAAATCTTATGAATATTATTAAAACATTGTAATTGTAATGATTTATATATTTACTTAAAAAATACTGCAGTAATAAAGAAATATTACACTAGTATTAAGTACATATTTATTTGCAGCAATGTAAATTAATTAATTGAAAAAATTAGTAACATATAAAATCAGATTATTTCCTCTATAATATTTTTTCAGGATGAAATATAATATGCAATGTTATCCACGGATATATTTTAATATTAAATTTCTTCCACCTCATCCGGAAAATATATAATAGCATTGGAAGAAATTTAATATTGAAATATTGTCCAAGGATAATATTTTATATTAGAAATATTCTGCTGGAAAGAATATTATGGAGGAAAAAATAAAATGTTACATATTCACATATATATGTATATCTAAAATGTCTCAAGCAAAATACTGTGGTAGCTGATTTAGAAAATAGAAGTTTTTTCCTTATAAAAAAATACCTGTTTCATCTCAAAATAAAATTTACATTTGTATAATGAAAACAGTCAATCATCCTCTTGATACTAAAGTCATAAGTTGTCAGGGGAAAAGGGGGTTGCTCTAGTCAAATCACAAATGTTTAGAGTTTCCCATAATTATGATAGTTAAATTTGTATCTTTGTTATACAACAATTAGTACCTAACATAAAAAAAAGTAACATTTGTTCTTTTCAGTTCCAAGAGATAACAGTATAACTGGTAAACTGTCCGATCAGACAAAATCTAAGCAGAAAAGTAAATTAAGACGAAAATCTACCAGTTCTAGAAGTGTAATACAGGTGAGTTAGATTGATTTTTTGGTTTATGGTGTTTAACACCACTTTCAACAATATTTCAGTCTTATATCGCAGTCTTCACGCTTAACTTTTTGGGACACAGGCCCACAGGACCTGTGCTTCAGTAATTTTACAGGCCCACCCAAAAATATGTAGGTCCAATTATTGAAAGGGATATTAGTTTAGAAGAAAATGACTGCTAATTCAGTGGACAAAAAAGACAAGAAAATGTATTAAGTTTATTCAATATTGATTTATATACTAGTATTTGTTTGTCAAAGTTGATTTTCTTGTAAAAAATATTTATAAGTGACATATAATTGTATCCTATGTAAATTAATTTTCTTTTTCAGTGTCGTAATCACAATCATCATCATCCAGATCTCTTAACATGTTTAACAGGTGCAGAACATTTTGTTGACGGTACTGGTCAAGGACCAGTTATCACAATTTCTTACTTGTTTGTGTCAGATTATTTCTATATCGTTCAGTGCATCCTTTTAAATGCCCAGTTATATTAAATATTCCCCTTGGACTAATATTCGATGGAAATGATTATAATTTTTCAGCCACACATATAACGTGGACCCTTTGTAAATTGTAACTTCATGATTTGGCACTGAATCGGAATGTAATAGTACCAATTACGGTCGTCTTATTAGTTATGGAAATATCACTATGCTTTGAATTAATACCACACAAAATGTAAAGTCATATTTGTGTAGTCTTCAGCAGAAGAAATATGTCTATGCAAATTTGCTCAACGGTCCAACTATATATAACTAGCTAGGGAATGCAAATACAGCACGAACGTATATTTATTATTGACACTGACTAAAAAACTGAAGCAAGTAAAGGCTGTAATTATTATTTGTCAGACCTCAAAACAGAGTGCAACAATGGAATAGAACCAGTCTGTGCCAAAAACTTTTTCAGCTACTAGCCCGAACTTACATTTTTATAAAATTTCAATAGTTTCCCCCTATATATTCAAACAAAATTTCTTTGAATTTTCACTAGCCCGAATCAATTTTTACTAGTCTCGGGCATACGGCTAGTGGCTAAAGGCATAGACTGTAGAACTACTGTAGTTCAAGTGTATGTTTTAACTGCAGAGGTATTAATGTTCACACAGGTCTGTCTGCATATAAACAGTTCTAGAAATAGTTCACAATTTTAAATAAAAATACCGATCGGATTTGGAAGCAGATTGAAGTGTCCCTGTGCATTTCAATGAATTTTGAATGACCAACCTTCGCAAATATGAACATATTAAATATGAGAACTACGATTTTATGTCACAGAAATGAGAAAAAATAGATCAAAAGTTTGTTTGTTAAAAGTAGCTTCGATCAAAATGTCACATAGCACAGTGCCTGATTGCACACCCTTTCTCGTGGTGCCATTTTTATTTGTTATTGAACGAAATTAAAGTTTCTAAACCGAAATGGATTAATTTTCAAGAAAGTCACTTTCAAAATACTTAATGGATACGATAGATTTCAATAAACACGATATCAACATTTTCATAAATGACACGTGACAAAAATATGCAGACCACATAGGATGACTCCTCAAAATTACAAGGCTACTTGAACTTTGCTTTTGACCAACGAGAAAGCATAGTCAGCCTCTACATGGCGACTTCTTCTCACTCTAACGTGAGCTCTCCTTCTCATCCTTTTTTAAAACCCACAGGATGGTAAAAATATCAACAAATCAAATTGCAAAAAACAGACACACCTAAATCCATTTCGAACATCGGAAAATCTTAAAAGGACTTGTTTACCTACCCATTTTTTGCATTGACTCGACAGCAACTGAAATCGGAGAACGATAAACTAAATATCTACGCACAATATCTTATGAAATCAACTTTTGAAATTTATTGAAGTTTTTTTCACAGGCCTGTCGGGCTTCTGGAATTACTCATTTTATACACCCGTGTATAATTTTACAAACCTTGGGCATCGGACTACCGCCTAATTTCGCAGACTGATATCGTGACCGTCAGTTTTATTGGTGGAGGAAATCAGAGAAAACCACAGACCTGTCGCAAGTCACTGACAAACTTTATGACATAATGTTGTATCGAGTACACGTCACCATGAATGGGGTTCAAACTCACAACGTTAGTGGTGATAGGCATTGATTGCATAGGTAGTTATAAATCTAGCTATCATACGATTACGACCACGACAGCCCCTGATTGTTTAATTTTGTAGCACTATAGTATGAAAAACAAAATATACCACACCGTCGGACGTAGAAAGAGGCAAAATCGATACCCCTAACATACAAATACATGACCACACACTTTCTTGGCTTGGTAATTAAGTAAGCTGGATATTTTCGTCCTTGTCATGGCAACAGGTTTAGTAATGAATGAGAAAAAACCAATCATCTTTAATCCTGTCATGACAATTAATCTTAGTATTGGAGGAAGTCACCAATCATCTAAGTAGAGCAGTAACATATTCAGGGGGAATCACCCTTTTCTCTTCAAAAACATTATTTGGGAAAATTCGAAAATTGGCCAAAACATAGCTGGAAACCCCTACAAATAATATGTAACTAGGTGTGCCTCTTGTTTTCCTTTTTTAACAAGCAGATTTTCACATATTAACAGGCAAGAGATATGAAAAGGTTGTTAAATTTGTCAACTTGATACCAAGTACAAATTCCTCAGTTCTTGATGAGATAGATGTGATATACTCTCATGTTTATTTTTAGAAATTTAT
Organism: Bathymodiolus brooksi; assembly: GCA_963680875.1. NCBI lineage: Eukaryota > Metazoa > Mollusca > Bivalvia > Mytilida > Modiolidae > Bathymodiolus > Bathymodiolus brooksi. The sequence continues at coordinate 77,747,841 of OY804588.1, forward strand.
TCCATCAAATCCAGTGACATTTGCAAGTCCAGCAAGTTATAAAGGAGCTGAAGAAATAAGTAAGTTATAATCTACTGTGTAGACAAGTCCTGCAAATTATAAAGGAGCTGAAGAAATAAGTAAGTTATAATCTACTATGTAGACAAGTCCAGCAAATTATAAAGGAGCTGAAGAAATAAGTAAGTTATAATCTACTATGTAGACAAGTCCAGCAAATTATAAAGGAGCTGAAGAAATAAGTAAGTTATAATCTACTGTGTAGACAAGTCCAGCAAATTATAAAGGAGCTGAAGAAATAAGTAAGTTATAATCTATTGTGTAGACAAGTCCAGCAAATTATAAAGGAACTGAAGAAATTAGTAAGTTATAATCTACTGTGTAGACAAGTCCAGCAAATTATAAAGGAGCTGAAGAAATAAGTAAGTTATAATCTATTGTGTAAAGTTGCCTTTTCCTAAAAAAAAAAGTTGCATATGTCCATTGCGGTCCATACCGGCAAAGAAAGGACAACTACCGGCGAAAATCGGGAAATGAACCAAGTCTTGGACAAAGTGAACTCCTGCACCAGTTATGTTCTGGAGGGAAGTCAGTAATTTCTTCTTTACACTAGGAATCAAATTTTATACTCGCACTCCAAAATTATCCAATGAGAACAAATAGTTATTTATTACAGTGTTCTGATTGGCTGTTTTTTTTCGAGTACTAGTACATACTCAAGCTCATATAAGTTTTATGGCCGTAAGGCCAGGTGCTGCCAATGTGTCAGATTCTATTACTCAATGTTTGACACATCCATAACAATAAAACAAGTTATTTGATTGACCAGATTTTATTGTTATACTTTGTAATTATTATTCTAATGTAGTTGTTTAATATTCCTCGTTTGTGATTGGACAATGCTGTAATTTTCACGGTATCAATTCTACGGTTGAAATATCATGAGATATTTTTAGAATTTTAGTCGATTACCGCTTACGTCATCTTGTCAATAATGTGGCAATACATATCTGTATACATAATTACATTAGAATGGATATAACTGTATTGTAGTTGAAAATTTCACGGCATCAATTGTCGATTTCATGGTCGCCAGTAAACTCAAGTTGCCACCATCAAATCTCCAATTGATGCCGTGAAATTTTCAAATACAGTTATCACCTAATTTAATGTTAATATGGGTAATTATTTTTACAGATTTTTCATCCAGAGAGTTGTCCATTCCTGATATATCAATGGTTCATGGTCGAATGTTAGTTTGTGCCTGGGAGACAGGACTTGAAGAAGTATCAGATACTGCTGTCAAACTTATAATGCAGTCTATAGAGGTAGGCTTGTTTATGGGGTGGAAAAAGGAGGGTGGGGAGAACCTGATACATCAGTGGTCTATTCTTTAGATGTTAGTATGTCTGGAATATAATTCTTTGCAAATGGATAAATACAGTCATCAAAATTTATCGTTGTTAGTAGAGATATCAGAGATGAAAATTTTGCTTTCATCTGCAGATTTCTTTATCAAGCAAAATATTTGGAAATGAATGTGTCCAAACAGCTTGAAAATGAAGATATGGGGCAGTCTATAGGGTGTCATATGAGCTATTGCTATCACTTTGCATCTGTCATCCGTTTTCCTTTTTCCATGATTTTCTTTAACATTTCAAATTTTGTTCATCTCCAAAACAACTGGACCAGTTGGAACCAAACTTTACAGAAATTATGTTTTTGAGGCCCTCTACAAAATTACCCCATCTTGTCATGATCTGGCAAAAATACATAGCTGCCATGGGCAATTCATGGTTATTATTGAATGAAACTTCAAAAACCTGCTCTTCTAACATTTCTGAACCAATAGGAACCCAACTTTGTGTTGGAATGATGTTTGTGTGGACCAATAGGAACCCAGCTTTGTGCTGGAATGATGTGTGTGTGGACCAATAGGAACCCAGCTTTGTGCTGGAATGATGTGTGTGTGGACCAATAGGAACCCAGCTTTGTGTTGGAATGATGTTTGTGTGGTCCTCTACAGAAATTCTTCATTTTGTTTTGATCCTGCAAAAAACATGGCCACTATGGTAAAGTCTTGGCTCTAATTAGATGAACCTTCAAAAATCTACTCCTCTGAAACTACAAGTCCAAATGGTTTGTAACTTTGTACAAATAATGTATATGAGGTCCTCTGTAAAGTTCTCGTTTACTCTTGATATGTCAGAAACATGCAGATATAGGTAATTCTTGGTTCTGCTTGGTTGAAAGTTTAAATGTCAAAAACATGCAGATATAGGTCATTCTTGGTTCTGCTTGGTTGAAAGTTTAAATGTCAAAAACATGCAGATATAGGTCATTCTTGGTTCTGCTTGGTTGAAAGTTTAAATGTCAAAAACATGCAGATATAGGTCATTCTTGGTTCTGCTTGGTTGAAAGTTTAAATGTCAAAAACATGCAGATATAGGTCATTCTTGGTTCTGCTTGGTTGAAAGTTTAAATGTCAAAAACATGCAGATATAGGTCATTCTTGGTTCTGCTTGGTTGAAAGTTTAAATGTCAAAAACATGCAGATATAGGTCATTCTTGGTTCTGCTTGGTTGAAAGTTTAAATGTCAAAAACATGCAGATATAGGTCATTCTTGGTTCTGCTTGGTTGAAAGTTTAAATGTCAAAAACATGCAGATATAGGTCATTCTTGGTTCTGCTTGGTTGAAAGTTTAAATGTCAAAAACATGCAGATATAGGTCATTCTTGGTTCTGCTTGGTTGAAAGTTTAAATGTCAAAAACATGCAGATATAGGTCATTCTTGGTTCTGCTTGGTTGAAAGTTTAAATGTCAAAAACATGCAGATATAGGTCATTCTTGGTTCTGCTTGGTTGAAAGTTTAAATGTCAAAAACATGCAGATATAGGTCATTCTTGGTTCTGCTTGGTTGAAAGTTTAAATGTCAAAAACATGCAGATATAGGTCATTCTTGGTTCTGCTTGGTTGAAAGTTTAAAAATCTTCTCCACTGAAACTACTATGGTAATTAGAACCAAACTTTGCAGGAATGATGTTTATGAGGTCCCCTACAGAGATACCTTATTATGTATTGATCTGGCAACCATGGGCATTTCTGTTCCTGATTGGCTAAAGCTTTAAAAAAATCTCCTCTGAAACAAACAGTCCAAATAATTTTAGACTTAGTACTTATGATGTATGTGAGGTCTTCTACAAAGATTCCTCGTTTTGTCATGTACTAGTAAAAACCATGGCTGACATGGACAATTTATGTTTCTGGTTGGCTGAAATTTTAAAATTTTTGTCCACAGAAACTACTAGTCCATATGTATTTTTACATAGTACAATTGATACATTTAATGTCTTCTACAAAAAATTATTATTAAATAATTTTACAGTGAAAAACTTGAGTTGACAGAAATTCTTGTCTCAGAAAAAATAAACTTCAAACTTATTTAAATCCATTGATAGTGTATGAATAACCAGGTAAACATTTCAGGCTATTGTGAACCTCTAGTAACAAGACATGAAGACATGAACTGATATATCAAGCATTGACAGAAAATTTGGCTTGGATACCCTACATGCTCAATTTATTTGACCCCTTAACAGATCAAGGATTGAATGAAAAGTTAGTAAGAAAGAATATGGATGAACATGAGTGACTATCTAAATTCTGAATAACTTAATTTGCATAATGCAAGTTCAATGCTATGGCAATAAACAATACATTGTCTACACATAGTGACAAAATGACAGAGAACATCGATAAGTGTATATATCAAACTTTGGATGTAGACACAAATTAAAGTAAGTAAAAGACCAGAATTTTTACGACTGTTCTGCATTATAATGTATATTATAATCGTGATTTCTTTTTCAGAACCAGTTAAAGAACATAATTACTCAGTTATTATCTAAAAGAAGTGGATACAAAGTTAGAGAGAAGAAATTCCGCTACGCTATGGGAACACAAGTTACAAATCCATATCTACGACATTCTAGTTACATACAAGACAGTACAATGGAAAGGTATTCCCCAGATTCTAAAAAAAGACTCCAAATAATGTAGAGTCACGTACAAGACAGTATAATAAGAAAGTTATTCCCCAGAATCTAAATATATACATCAAACAATGTACAGTCACATACAAGACAGTACAATGGAAAGATATTCCCCAGATTCTAAAAATAGACATCAAACAATGTACAGTCATATACAAGACAGTACAATGGAAAGAAGGGCCTGGGTGACTCAATGAGTTAGGTAGTTGGATTACCTAACAACTCATACAAGCCTACCACCAATACGGCTTTGTAAATTACAAAAAAGGGTGCACTAGACTCGCAGCCGCAAGTGATAAAGTTTACCAGTTGCTTGCCCATGGTCGGTGGTTCTCTCCGGGTACTCCGGCTTCTTCCACCACTAAAACTGGTCACCATGATATAGCTGAAATATTGCTGAAAGTCACGTTAAACACCAAATATCAAATCACAGTGGAAAGGTATTCCTCATATTCTAAAAATAAACATCAGATAATGTAGAGTCATATTCAATGGAAAGTTATTCCCCAGATTCTAAAAATAGACATCAGACAATGTAGAGTCACATACAAGACAGTACAATTGAAATGTATTTCCCAGATTCTATTGAAAACTTCAGTAGACACATGGGCTGCTACATGAAAATGCTCAGAGACCATGAGCTATTGGGTAACTATAAAGTTTTATCACAGATAAAGATAGTATTTGCTGCTTCTGGGATAAACAGGTGTCATGGTCGTGATTGTATGGTAGTTGGATTTACATGCAATCAGTGCCTATCACTACTAAAGTTTTGAGTTGGAATCCCACTTTTTGCAGTTACTTGCAGCAGGTCTGTGGTTTTCTCCGTGTACTCTGGTTTCCTCCACCAATGAAACTGACCGCCACGATATAACTAAAATATTGTTGAAAGTGTGTTAAGCACCATAACTCTCTCCAAATTTTACTTCAAGATACAAGCAACAAAATGTTGACCAAAGTGTAAGACTTTCTTGTTTATTTCTGATTGGATAATTATGTTTTTCATTGCCAGTGAAGCAACAGATATCACACCAAATGCTCTACATATCCCAAGTCGTAAAACACCTGTTGCCATTGGTGACGCCAAGGCAGCAGAACAGCTATCTACAGCACAACTTCCTGTTAGCAAAGGGCCAGTAACTCTGTTTGAATTATTAGAAACTTTACAGGTGAATATTAGACATTTTACAGATTTATTTTCATGGCTCTGACTTCATAAAAAGACACCTCTTTCTGTTGATGACTAAAAGTAATATATTTAAAAAGATGAACTCAGAGTCCCAAACTCAGATAGTATTCTTGTAAAGTGAAAAACTAGTTAGAAAACAACAACACAAAGGCAAACAAAAACAAAAGCTAGGACAGCTGGGGATACCAAAAACAAAAGCTAGGACAGCTGGGGATACCAAAAACAAAAGCTAGGACAGCTGGGGATACCAAAAACAAAAGCTAGGACAGCTGGGGATACCAAAAACAAAAGCTAGGACAGCTGGGGATACCAAAAACAAAAGCTAGGACAGCTGGGGATACCAAAAACAAAAGCTAGGACAGCTGGGGATACCAAAAACATAAGCTAGGACAGCTGGGGATACCAAAAACAAAAGCTAGGACAGCTGGGGATACCAGAAACAAAAGCTAGGACAGCTGGGGATACCAAACACAAAAGCTAGGACAGCTGGGGATACTGGTTACTTTTCATGCACAAGTTTAAATTTCACTGATTTTCACTATTATGTATTGTAACCAGTAATCAGGATACTTTTTTATATGCGTAAATCAAGAAATTCATTTTGTCCAAAAAAACATTAGAATATTTCTATAGTCATACCTGCTCATGGGATCACCTCTATTAAGCAATCACTGTATTATTTTCTTGTCCTGACATTGAAAATTCCATATGAATTGCACTTCTTTTAAGAGGTCACTTTTTCTTTGTCCCAAAGGTGACCTCTTAATACAGGTTTGACTGTAATAATGTTGTGTTAACATTGCAAGGTAAAAGACTGAGAATAGACTTTTTCTTCCACCCTGGCCACTATTTTCTTTTAGTACATAACATATAGAAATAGTAAATTTTCATTAGTCGTTAGCTAAGCACTATTTTTCAACAGTATAGTTCATTTCTTGACTACGGGAGACTATACTTCGCAACAGGCACTATACTAAAACGACCATTCTTCCTGCAGGACTATACCAAATTTCCCGTGAATTGACGTGATGAATTTTCAATAAAAGGTACTTCCCAATGCTAAACACAACATTAATATTATTATTATAAAGAGTGTTTAAGAATCTTTTGAGTAGAATAAAACATACAAATGATTCAAGCATTTTGGTGATTGTATACTATTGCACAACTATTATTGTAGAAATTTACAGGAAGTATAACAATTATTCATATCTTTTTTCAAACACATTAATTTTAATTATTATATTGTTATTGTATATTGGTAAATTTCTCTGAGTACATTATTGTATAGTACAGAATTCACAGAATACACTATATTATGAGTGGGCAGTTGTGGTCGTAATCGTATGGTAGTTAGATGTACAACTACCTATACAATCAGTGCTTATCACCACTAAAGTTGTGAGTTCGAATCCTGTTCATGGCGAGGTTTACTCGATGCAACAGTATGTGATAAAGTTTGTCTGTGACTTGCAACAGGTCAGTGGTTTTCTCCGGTTTCCTCCAATAAAACTGACCACCATGATATAACTGAAATATTGTTGAAAGTGGCGTTAAACACCATAAACCAAACCAAACAAAACCAACTATGTTATGAAGAAATAAACCATTTACATATTTTTTTTCAGCTATACAGAAGTTCTATAGCCTCCCATACAGTCTATGCTCCAGCAGTAGAGAGGGTCATACACAAATTGTGGCATCCAAGTCGTGAAGAAATTAATCAAGAACTTATACACCATCAGGAAGTTACGATAAAACAATTACACAGCCAGTCTGTTGTTAGATAACACTAATAAAATATGCATGGAATATTGTGGGGGTTTTTTTTGCAGAAAAAGCACGAAAGATGATATCAAAACTCTGCATTTGTATTCATCTGTAGTGTTACATAACTGGTGTTGCTTTCATGGTCTTTCCATCAATGAACTTAAGACATGGTGTTCTTGAATTGATAGTGAGCAGGGCTTACCAAACCAGGCGAAGTGGATGCCAACTCCCCCCCCCCATTAATCTGACTTTTTCTCCAATATTAACATACAAGGAGCTCCCATATCCCTGAAATTTGACCCATACAGGCTTTGATGTTCAACATTATATTCCAAACTCATTGATTGCATCTTTTTAAGATCGTTGTATAGCATGTTTGTTTTGTAAAAGATAGGGTGACATAGGGGTGTAACGATACACTTTTTCCACAAGCGATACATATCGCGATATTTGATATGTATTACGATACGTTTTATAGGAAACTAACTATTCCTTGAAGTCCATGCTGGTCGACATGGGCACTGCCATGTTTTTTTTATATGAGGTCGCTTACGTACTAGCGGAAATTATAAATATTTGATATTTGATTAATTAATTTTAAAAGCGTAAATTAATCGATTCACTTTTCTCAAAATATTAATTAAATGATCACCAAAAGAAGAAAATGGAAGTTCAACACTACTTTTTTTTTAAATGAGCATCATATCGTTTGTATCGTAAGCGGCCTCCACGTATCGTGAACCGAACCGTCCCCAAAATAATCACGATTTCGGTACATACGGTGAATCGTTTCCACCTGAGCGTGACATGTGGTAGCGGAGAATGAAATGTTAAAAATATGTGCAAGCTTTTCAAAGTCTCACAGATTTTCCCTCACTTCACCCTTATGTCAACAGAAAAAGAAATAAACCTGTTTTTGCCATGTGTGGTGATCCCTGAATGGGTGACTGCTGTTAAAAAGTTATTGAGAAATTTTTTAGCTACATCATTATTTGACCGAGCGAGTTTACTTTTATACACAAGAAATATACACAGGTTAAATTTGTATATTACAATATTATTGAAATGACCTTAGAAGGGGTCTGTAAAGGTACATGTATTACACAACCAAGAAATAAGGTTGAATAGTTGTTTGTTTTTCAATGACAGCAAGAACCAATTATTTTTTATGGTTTTGACTGTTTTGTACTAGATCAACACACTGAGGTGATTTGTAGTGATAGCTCACTGAAAAAATGCTCCACTCTGACACATATTCCTGACTACGATCCAACTAGTCTGCTCTTGTTCCTTAATGCTGTTGTAAATCCAACTACAATATAATCACGACAATAATGGCTTTTGTGGTGATGGGCAGGTATTGCATATGTATATGTTACTAATATGACCACAGAGGTTTTCAGGGTTAAAGACAACAAAATGTTGTGTTTCATAGCACCTTTAATAATAAGTTTATAATACAAATGTATGTATTTCACAAAACAAATTTAATTAAAAAATTGATGAAATAAATATGAAAAGAGGTATTAAAATAATCACAAAGTAATTTATCATTACTGTAGCAGTCACATAGAAAAATATAAACACATACCATTAATAGACATTCTGACGTTAATAAATCAGTTCAACTGATTTGATAATCACACACACCAAAATCTGTCCTTTTATCCTTTGAAAAACAAAATCTGAAATTTTAGAGTTATCTACCTTTATTCCTTAATAAATTATTTTTGTTAGACCAAAGCACAACAATTGGAAAAAAAATTAAAAAGTGGCAAATATAGTTAATTACCAAAAAATTGAATAAAGATAACTTTACATAACAAAATCCTTGTTTTAATAAAAATGTAGATATCAAATTCAGTACGCACGACACGTTTCTGGAATAACCTTCATCAGGTGACGCTCAAAGTCGACAGATTGGAAAACCAAATCATTCCAAATGCAAGTGGTCTACATTTTCAACAGCTAACAAAAATTTTAATTTTACATTCAATTAAATTTTGAAATTTTTATTCACTTTTCTATATTATTGATATCTTTAAACCTAACCCCACATACACACAAATTAGCAAAAAACTTAATATTATGCTCATTACTATATACATGTGAGTTTATACAACAATGTTTCACATTTATAATGACAATAGGCCGTCTGTATAGGTAAGTACCTGCATACTATGATCTTAATTTGTTGAAACATTTTCACAAATATTTTTTGGAAAATTATATTAAGACATTAAAAGTCTTCAAAATCTTACAAATAAATATACATGATTTACAACAAAAAGAAATTGCATTCTACTTATTTTTTTCTTCAAAAACTTGAACAAATTTACCATAAATCATATCATTACTCATTTTTTCATTCATAATTCACAAAATTGTGACGGCGTACAAACTGAATTTAGGACAGTAAAACAAACCCAGTTTTAACGTAAAGTATAGATGTTACGTAAACGGAACAAAATTATATTTTGTATATATAAAAATTACAACTCAAAATGACATCAACATGAAGACGAAGTTACAAATACAGAACAAAATCTGAAATAACATCACATTTCAATCAAATGTTTTGATCTTAATATACATTTCCTGTACATTTGAGATATGGGAATTGATATTAGTTTTTTAATACTTGTTTCACATCCTGTTAATTAATTTACACTCATCAAAGATATACATATATATATATAGAAAAATATGTACCATCTACACACACTTAAACTAGAGGTACTGCTGGACGCAGGAGTCCCGCTTTGATACATAAATGGAATAACTTAACTGTTCGCTACACGGGACTAATACCCCCCCCATGTCCCCATCATCTTCATTGAGCCAAAACATATTTGGAACACAACTTTTAGACTCATAATTCTGGGGAAACTCGATGGTGAAACGTTTGTAGTGTGTATTTATGATCTATACAATCAAGACCCTCGTCTCTCTCTCTCTCTCTCTCTCTGATTATGAAGAATAATGAAAGGGGAAAACTGTGTAGACATACAGTCAAACATGTCTTAAAGGGCACCTGTATATAACACATTACTGTCTATAAAGGGTGCATGTATGTAACACATTACTGTCTATAAAGGGCACCTGTATAAAACAAATCACTGTCTATAAAGGGCACCTGTTTATAACAAATTACTGTCTATAAAGGGCACCTGTATATAACACATTACTGTCTATAAAGTGCACCTGTTTATAACAAATTACTGTCTATAAAGGGAAACCTCATTTTCTCCATTTAATGAATAGTGCATATAATATGAATCTGTATATAAAGGGCACATTTTCATATTCAATTCAATGCCTGTTATATACAGATTTGGTTGTATAAAATAAAAACCAAAAAAATACCAAATGTTGGAAATCTATAAAACTACATCATATAAACACTGTGCATATGTTTGAAATGTTTTTGATTTTCCATTTACAAGTTCATTTTAGTAACTTGAGGAGTTTGGAAATTAAATATCACATAGATATTCTGTTTAAAAAACTGAAATTTGTGGGTGCCATTTTTAATTTGATATTTTAAGGTCATGACCTTCTATGTAATTTATTTTATAGTAATTTCCTTTTTTGTTGCTCTGAAATATAATGGTTTTTATTGAACTTCAGCATTGACATAAATATGTATTTCACAAACAATAGGGTTTATAGAACTTCAGAGGCGACATAAGAAGAATTTGAAGATATCAAAGGGTTATGTATATTTGTAATATATATATTACATATATACAAAAATAAATATGTATTTCACAAACAATAGGCTTTTCACAAAATTCTATTGAAACAATAAATTTGATAGAAATCACAATTTTGCTTGTAAAGAACCAGCCATTAAATCTCTCATATCTATTAAGCTTTGCCTAACTGAGTTGCCCATCTTGATAGAGTCAGTTTCTGGATTGTTGTTAAAAGCTGACACACCAAAAATGATCTGTGACTCCTGTGGATTGTAACATAAACCATAGCCATCTGGTACTACTGGACCAAATACTAACACTGATTCTTCTTTAGAAGGCACCTGAAAATATAAAGATCAAAAAAGGTAATAGTTACATACTTTCCATAAATACTTCTTGTAAAATTTCACTTTAATTGGCTATGTGGTTTCAGAGGAGAAGATTTTAAGAAATCAACTTACCAGAAACAAGAATTGCATATGAAGGTCATGTTTGTACACAGATCAGGACAAAATAAGTATTATTTATAGAGGACTTTCCACAGATACTTCCTATCAAGTTTCAGTTCATTTGGCCAAACGATTTCAGAGAAGAAGATTCAAATGTGAAAAGTTAACAGGTAGACGGTGGATGCCAAGTAATGACAAAAGTTCACATGGTCTATGGCCAGGTGAGCTAAAAAGACAGACTTATGCCACCCTTGAAGCAAGTCACTAACAAACTTTATCACATAATGTTGTATCGCCTGAAAGGAATTTGAACCTTGAAGGCAGTCAGTATTTGGTCAGAATAAAAATGGTATAATTTTAATACTGACCTGACTAGTAGAAACTTTAAAATGTACACTTGTGCTATAAGTTGTATCCATATGTAGGCTGGGAACATTCATACCATTTTTAATTGCAGCAAGTTTAAGTCCTAATAAATGTCTATCTACACCTTGTCCATTAATAGCCTGAAATATATAAACAAAAATCATAATAAATGTCTATCTACACCCTGTCCATTAATAGCCTGAAATATATATTAAAAAAATGTCTATCTACACCCTGTCCATTAATAGCCTGAAATTTATAAACAAATATCAAAATAAAGGACTAATTATACACTTTGTCCATAATGTTTTTGTTTTTAATCTGATGTATGACACTTTAGAAGTGTTAACATAATAATGATATCTGGAGCATGATGTTCTAGTGACTCAGCTGATCAATTGTCTGTAACAATCACTATCTTTTTCACCAATGAGTTATACATATAGACACAAGCATGACGTACTGGGAGATGTGTCTTAATTTTTTTCATCTACTTGCCCGAAAGCCAAATTTAGAAAAATTAATCTATCTATTCAAAATTTTTTTTCATAATTTTCACTTGTCCAAATCCAGTTTTATTTGTCCTGAGCTTCGGGCAAGTGGGTTAGCACAAAGACTGGATGTGCTTGATTTGTATACAATCTTAAGGTACTAACCCACTCTCACTTGCTTTCTTCAAGAACTCGGCATCTTCCACCACTTGAATGTGATAGTCATTTAATCAATCAATCATAATTTCTTAGAAATTTAATGTCTATGAACAAGTTATATTTGTATAATAAGTACTTATTATAACATGGTTGTGCATAAATTTCAATATCATGATAAACTCAAGAAGCAAAATTGTAAGAATTCATTTTGCCATAAAAGTACAATCAAACCTGTCTTATGTGACTTTCCAAGGGAACAGTGAAATATGGTCACATAAGGTAGGTGGTCGTTTAATACAGGTTTGACTGTATTGGGGAACCTGTGTGTATGTAATAATAAACCTACATCGTTGACATAATTCTTATGTGAGTTGACAGCTTTCCTTAACAATTCTCTTTTCTGATCTTGTGAGACATTTGGATCCACCATTGCTTTACAGAAAGCTAAGGATTCAATGGAACATGATCGTATCGTGTCTGTACGTCCATGTTGATATTTACGTAACGATGCAGTTTCATACGTGGCACATGGTTCATTGTATAATCTGTATAAAAAGAAAATAAATCAATATCAACAGTCTGGAAACAACAAGGTTATGTTAGGTACCATAATGGAAGTTCATTATATTAGTTCAACAAAATTCAGAAAATGTTCAAATGAGTGAGTGAGTTATTGTTGTTTAATGCCAACTCAGCAATTTTTCAGCTACATCATGGGGAGAACAAGTTAATTGTCAATGCGATGATGATGAGGTCCGCTTTGTACTAGACCAACAAGTTTAGTTGGATTTTTCTAGTGCTAGTTCACTGAAACAACAGTTCGTGAATAGACATGTCACCCCAGTCGGACACTTTATCGTGATTAAAAGGCAACAAGTCTTTGCTCTTTCTCCTGTATGCTGCATGCTTAGCAGAGAAGCAACAAATACCAATTTTATAGTCTTTGGTTTTATCCCATTACACCACCGTTTGACCCCATTACACCACCATTTGACCCCATTACACCAGTTTGACCCCGTTACACCACCATTTGACCCCATTACACCACCATTTTACCCCATTACACCACCATTTTACCCCATTACACCACCGTTTGACCCCATTACACCACCATTTGACCCCATTACACCACCATTTGACCCCATTACACCACCGTTTGACCCCATTACACCACCGATGTGGTTTCCCTGATGGAAGTACATTACACCAATTCAACAAAAATCAGAAAATGCTTGATAGATATGAGGATATACTTAATAATATAACATGTACTTCTGAAACAAGGGGCCATCGTGACAGCAATTATCTACCTATGCAATCAGTGCATATCAATGAAATAATATTTGGCATGATTAACCTAGTGACTGATTGTTGATTTTTGACAACAAGCTGTACATGGCTGACTTGGGTTTGCACCCTGTGATACTCATATCAAGTGTTTAAGTTTCAAGACAGCTATCCATGGCATGGAGTTTCATCGATGAGTTTGTTATAATTATCTAGGCTCTCCGCTCCAATCACGGCTGGTAATCATGATATTAAATGGCTGAAAGCGACGATCTGAGAGTGTGGTATTTTTTGTTTTTCATTTTATTAAAAAACAAATTATCGTAGGAAGGATGTGTGTTATACAAAACCAAACATGATACCTAGTGTATGTAAAAAGAAAATTGGAAAACTATTTTGAAAAAATATACCTGAATACTTTCGTACTTACCTGTAAATAGCTAACTTTAAAGAAATCTATCATAAATTCTCACCTGTAGAATGCTAACTGGAATGCTATTTGTATATAACTATCTGGACTCAACTTCTGAGACTTAGGAAAACCTTTACCATAATCTGTAAACTTGTGCACTGATAAATCTAGGTCTTTAATTTGTCTAAAATAATCATAATACTAATAATAATGTCACAATAGAGGTTACGTTAGTCAGGTGAAATCATGTTAGCTATCTGTTTGAATATGAAAACTATTTTCCCAATATTATAAACTTTCACAAGACAAAGATCTTAAGTCAGAATGAAAAAATAATCATTTACAAGTGATTTTTGTACTTTATGACAATTTTTAATTTCACCATCAATATAAAAAAAAATGCAATATAAATAAGATTGTATGATTATTTCATTATGGGGTAATGGAGGCCTTTTGTCCTATTTCAATCCGGGTCTTCGTGGCCGTGATCATATGGTAGTTGGATTTACAACTACCTATGCAATCGGTGTCTATCACCATTGATGTTGTGGGTTCAACTCCCGCTCAGGGCGATGTGTACAACATTGTGTGATTTTGTCAGTGACTTGCAGATCGGTAGTTTTCTCCGGGTACTCCGTTTTCCTCCACCAATAAAACATGATATAACTGAAATATAGCTGAAAGTGGCTTTAAATACCATAAAACTAACCAACATATTTAAATCTGAACTGTATTATTAAACTATTGTTTTTAAGAACTGACAAGAGTGATTTATCTTGTGTTTGCACAATTGCTGACAGTCTTACAGAAGATAATTGGTCGTTGAGACAACAATAAGAGACAATGTCTCAGATGGAAAAAAACAACATCTATTTTAAGATATCTTTTCAAAAATCTAAATAGAATCACCAATTATATTTATACAATATAAGTGCAGTGTTTTAAAATAGAAGTTTATGTAAATGAGGCTTATAAACTGGGACAAAAGCAATGTTCATTGAGCCTTTCCCCAGTTTTGTGTCATATATACATCAGCTTAATATTTTAAGGCACTGTATTATAATTGTGTTTATCCTGCAGGAAAATCACATTAATCCATGGATGATTATATTTGAATTAAATAATAAAATCATACCATTATCTTTATATTATATTTTCTGTCAACTAAAAGTGACCTGATTTAACTAGTTTTCCAAAGCTCAACAGGTAAAATATGTGAAAAGGGTACCAGAAAAGCTATAGTTCTGTCAGTGACCATACATAACATAAAATTATCCACTTAATGCAATTTGACTACTCAAATAGAACGAGTGCAGGATAAACTACTTCATCATTACTTACCCATCAATATCTCTAGTAGCTACTTCAATGGCTTCTAATGTTTTATCATCAAAGTTAAATGGTAATTTCCTGACAGGTTTTATGTTTACCGCTGGTAATCCTTTCTCTTGGTTCATTTTACTGAAAACAAACATACGAAAAATACCTGAAACTAGAGGCTGTATCGCCCACCTTTCATTCTATTTTTAGATAACTTTGTAAATTACGTACCATATAGGTGCCTTCTACCAAGTTTCGGTTCATTTGGCCAAAGATTTTTTTAGAAATTGACCAATCAGAAAGAAGAATTGCCTGTGACGGCCATGTTCATAAACGGATCGGGATGAAATGTGCAGTCTTTATAGAGGACCTTCCATAGATGCTTCCTACCAAGTTTCGGTTCATTTGGCCAAGTGCTTTCAGAGGAGAAGATTTTGTAGAAATCGATCAACCAGAAACAAAAATTGCCTGTGACGGCCATATCTGTACACAGATCGGAACAAAATGAGCAATCTTTATAGAGGACCTCCAATAGATATTTCCTACCATGCTTTGGACCATTTGGCCTAGCAGTTTCAGAGGAGAAGATTTTGTAGAAATCGACCAATCAGAAACAAGAAATGCCTGTGGCAACCATTTTTGTTAACGGATCTGGACGAAATAAGCAGTCTTTATAGAGAACCTTCCATAGATGTTTCTTACCAAGTTTCAGTTCATTTGGCCAAGCGATTTCAGAGGAGACGATTTTTTAGAAATCAACCTTTCAGAAACAAGAATTGCCTGTGGCAGCAATGTGCGTTAATGGATCAGGTCAAAATGAACAATCTTTATAGAGGACATTCCATAAGATGCTTCCTATCAAGTTTCGGTTCATTTGGCCAAGCGGTTTCAAAGATGAAGAGTTTTGAAATTGACCAACCAGAAACAAGAATTACCTGTGGTGGCCATGTTTGTTAACAGATCGAGACCAAATGTGCAATCTTTATAGAGGACCTTCCATAGATGCTTCCTACCAAGTTTAGGTTCATTTGGCTGAGCGGTTTCAGAGGAGAAGATTAAAATGTGAAAAGTTAACAGATGACAGACATTAAGTGATGGCAAAAGCTCACGTTGCCTTTGGCAAGGTGAGCTAAAAAGGTATATTTTTTTTTCATTGTATCCTATTATGAAAAATTAAACCACTTCATTTCAAAATATATCCCACTAAAACTGGTAGCCATGATATAGCTGAAATATTGTTGAAAGTGACGCTAAAACACCAAAAATCAAAAAAATCAAATCAAAATATATAACAATGTCAGTAAGCACAGTGTACTATATAATACTCTCGAGTGGAACCATGAGATATCAAAATAACAACTGTTTTTTCTGCTGCAGGTTAAACAATCTCCTAAAGATGTGGCCGTTGGTATGCTGAACACATAGTGACATACACATCTGGTCCCAAGAATGAACAGTAAATGCATGATCATGTTTGGAAACCATGCCTGAAGAAAATATTTGAAAATAACTACAGAAAATTAAACTATATATATTTTTGATTTTATTGAAACAATTTTTTTGAAAATCAAAAAAGAATATTGACCTGCAAAATTGTAATTTTAAATGAAATACTGCAAAGCCCGTCTAAACCGAACCTCCTTGAATTGGGACCAACTTTTGTGTTCGAAATAAGACAGGTGTTCAGTTGATGGAGATTAAATCAACAAAGATTTCCTATATTGGCACTTTATTTAAAGCTTGGTTTAAACAGGGATCCAGTTTGTTAAAGGTTCATGGTTTAGACAGGGATCCAGTTTGTTAAAGGTTCATGGTTTATACAGGGATCCAGCTTGTTAAAGGTTCATGGTTTATACAGGGATCCAGCTTGTTAAAGGTTCATGGTTTATACAGGGATCCAGCTTGTTAAATGTTCATGGTTTATACAGGGATCCAGCTTGTTAAAGGTTCATGGTTTATACAGGGATCCAGCTTGTTAAATGTTCATGGTTTATACAGGGATCCAGCTTGTTAAATGTTCATGGTTTATACAGGGATCCAGCTTGTTAAAGGTTCATGGTTTATACAGGGATCCAGCTTGTTAAAGGTTCATGGTTTATACAGGGATCCAGCTTGTTAAATGTTCATGGTTTATACAGGGATCCAGCTTGTTAAAGGTTCATGGTTTATACAGGGATCCAGCTTGTTAAAGGTTCATGGTTTATACAGGGTTCCAGCTTGTTAAAGGTTCATGGTTTATACAGGGATCCAGCTTGTTCAAGGTTCATGGTTTAGACAGCGTTCCAGTTTGTTTAAAGTTTGTGGTTTATACAGGGTTCTGGCTTGTTCAAGATTTGTGGTTTATACAGGGTTCCGGCTTGTTCAAGATTTGTGGTTTATACAGGGTTCCGGCTTGTTCAAGGTTCTTGGTTTATACAGGGTTCAGGCTTGTTCAAGGTTCGTGGTTTATACAGGGTTCAGGCTTGTTCAAGGTTCTTGTTTTATATAGGGTTCCGGCTTGTTCAAGGTTCTTGGTTTTGACAGGGTTCAGGCTTGTTCAAGGTTCGTGGTTTATACAGGGTTCCAGCTTGTTAAAGGTTCATGGTTTAGACAGGGTTCCAGTTTGTTCAAAGTTTGTGGTTTATACAGGGTTCTGGCTTGTTCAAGATTTGTGGTTTATACAGGGTTCTGGCTTGTTCAAGATTTGTGGTTTATACAGGGTTCCGGCTTGTTCAAGGTTCTTGGTTTATATAGGGTTCAGGCTTGTTCAAGGTTCGTGGTTTATACAGGGTTCAGGCTTGTTCAAGGTTCTTGGTTTATACAGGGTTCCGGCTTGTTCAAGGTTGGTTTTGACAGGGTTCAGGCTTGTTCAAGGTTCGTGGTTTATACAGGGTTCCAGCTTGTTCAAGGTTCGTGGTTTATACAGGGATCCAGCTTGTTCAAGGTTCAGGCTTGTTCAAGGTTTGTGGTTTATACAGGGATCCAGCTTGTTCAAGGTTCAGGCTTGTTCAAGGTTCGTGGTTCATACAGGGATCCAGCTTGTTAAAGGTTCATGGTTTAGACAAGGTTCAGGCTTGTTCAAGCTTCATAGTTTATACAGGGTTCCGGCTTGTTCAAAGTTTGTGGTTTTTACAGGGTTCCGGCTTGTTCAAGGATTGTGGTTTATACAGGGTTCCGGCTTATCAAGGTTCATGGCTCATACAGGGTTCCGGCTTGTGGCTTAGACAGGGTTCCGGCTTGTTCAAGGTTCAGGCTTGTTCAAGCTTCATGATTTATACAGGGTTCCGGCTTGTTCAAGGTTTGTGGTTTATACAGGGTTCCAGCTTATCAAGGTTCATGGCTCATACAGGGTTCCGGCTTGTGGTTTAGACAGGGTTCTGGCTTGTTCAAGGTTCGTGGTTTATACAGGGTTCAGGCTTGTTCAAGGTTCTTGGTTTAGACAGGGTAGTGGCTTGTTCATGGTTCTTGGTTTATACAGGGTTCCGGCTTATTCAAGGTTCGTGGTTTATATAGGGTTCTGGCTTGTTCAAGGTTCGTGGTTTATATAGGGTTCTGGCTTGTTCAAGGTTCATGGTTTATATTGGGTTCTGGCTTGTACAAGGTTCATAGTTTATATAGGGTTCTGGCTTGTTCAAGGTTCGTGGTTTATATAGGGTTCCGGCTGATCTAAGGTTTGATTTAGACAAGTTTCATTGATTATAATGAAAATATTTTATACACCTCTCTGTATGTATTATTCATTGTGTATTTAAACACCAGGGATATTAAAATCCGAAGACCTAAACAAATTTTGTTCAGTTTACAACAGATGCCAGCAGTACTTACCAAAATGCAGCTACATGGTCAATTACACTTACCAGAATGCTGCTACATGGTCCATTAAACTAACTACTGGTGGTCCTTCAGCTGTTGTATGTTCATAGTTTAATCCACAGATGCCATTTTTACCAACCAGAAACTGTAATAACAATTACAGTAAGTGACTGTGTGTAGTGTGCAATGAAAATACAGCATTTTTTCTATAATCCAGTGACTGTTGGTTAACACAGCTATATCATGGCGAGAAAAATTTAATTTACAATCAGATGATGATGAGGTCCGCCTTGTACCAGACCAACACGCTAATCTAAATTTTTATAGTGCTAGCTCACTGAAACAACAGACCGCGGATAGTTATGTCGCCCCACTCGGACACATTATCCTGATTCCTAGCCAACTTATCTTTGCTCTTTTACCTTAATGCTGCATGCTTAGTGGAGAAGCAACAAACACCAATTTTATAGTCTTTGGTTTGACCCGACCAGGGCTCGAACCCGTAGTATATACATGTATACAGGGCTCGAAATTACCGGACCCAAAGATGCTAAATGCGTCTGTTTTTACATATTTGCATCTGAAAATTGTCATGTGAACGACAAAAAATGCGTGTGCATATTGCAGCAAGTGTACAAAAATTGTACCTTTCTACCTTTGTCCTGTTCCGAAATGTGTGTTTTCTGTTTTTAATTTTAGAATAAATTTAAAAACGTAGTCTATTTATATCCTACGCTGCTGGGAGTTACAATTCAACTGGTTTGTCAGTGTCGTTAGTTCTCAACCATCGTAGTTTTGTTCAGGATTGGAAACCAGTGGTTTGGATAACACGTGTTCTAATGTTTGACGAACTATCTAATGAAAAGTCTAGAAAATCCTGAAGAGGTTTTTTGACCTGTTAACCTTGACTCACTGCTGACGTATAATATGTCAGCAAAACATGCTTTTAAAGTATTTTCCACCAAAAAATAAACATGAAATGAAAGTACCGATGTAGGTCAACCGGCAAATAAACTTAGAAAAAAATAATGAAAAAAACCTGTATAATGAAGGTGTCCGTAAATGGATGAGGGAATTGAATGTTGATGTTGGCTTCGAAACAAAAAAGATTAAAGTGGAAAGGACACAGATGTTGCCTTCGGAAGGCTATCATTGGATAAAAGCTCATCGGCAAGTCAGTTAATAAGTGTTATCCATTTTTAATTTTTTTCAGGGGTCGCCTTCCTCTTCCGCAAAAAAGATCCCATATAGAAAAATATTACCCTTTTCCAAGGTATAAAATTAAACCCACAAATGGTTCTGAATACACTAAATTTCACTTTGACTGTCACATTATTTGCTTAATACCCCTTCAAAACAGTTGTAGGCTAGTGTCTGGTCAACAGTTGATGGGAAATAAAATAATCATGTAATAGAATGTAAAACATGAGTTGTTGCATGTTATATTAGTAGCTCCTACACTGACTGTTCTTTCCATTTTTGGCACCATTCAGTAATTTTGTTAGTTGTAACCACCCCCTCCCCCTCCCCCCCCCCAAAAAAAATGCTTCTTAAATATTAAATAACACTGAATTTTGCTTGTAACTTTTAAAACTACAAGCAATGATTTGCTTGTGGTTAAAAAAGTTAATTTCTATGCCTGTGTATATATAATATTACTGTATTATGTCCACATTCTACTAGATTTTTATAGTGTTAGCTCACTGAAACAACAGTTCACAAGTAAACATGTCATTTCACTCGGACACATTATCCTGATTCCGAGCCACCAAGTCTTTGCTCTTTCTCCTTAATTCTGTAATCACTTGGAAACCTGTCAACAGGCAAAATAAGACAATAAAGAAATACAAATATAATACCTGTATAGTTTTATCAAACCACCTGTTTCCTGTGTTTAGTTTACTTCCTCCGCCATGTAACATAAGTCTAGCTGCCACACTTCTCTCATCAGACATATCTGACGGCAGGTGCTCATCCAGACACAACACAAAAATACTTCTCTGTATATTTTCTAACGAAGCTTTGTTCACTTTATCTATTAAATGAAAGATATCATTAAATATGCAGACAAACTGAAATACTTGATGCATGACTAGATATTCAGTCTGCCTATCACCACTAACGTTGTGAGTTCGAATCCTGCTCAGGCCAGGTGTACTGACCACCAGGATATAACTGAAATATTGTTGAAAGTGGCGTTAACCACCATAACTCTAACCCTCAGTCAGCTATTTTGATTCTATACCATACATGTATAAAGCTGGAAGTAGTTTTAAAATGAAATAAGAATATCTGATATATCATAGCATACTAAGTTTCTCCTCCCTCAGGGATAGGTGATCTTAGCTGATTTTGGCTATCCTGTTTAGTCCCTTTTGTTTACTTGTTCCAAAAGACTTTTAGAATTATTTGACTTTCCAATCTATTGACTATGAAGGTTATTGTGAAATACCTTATACACACTGAATTAGACTATGAGCGTACCTGATGAAGGTTATTGTGAAATACCTTATGTAAACTGAATTAGACTATGAGCGTACCTGATGAAGGTTATTGTGAAATACCTTATGTAAACTGAATTAGACTATGAGCGTACCTGATGAAGGTTATTGTGAAATACCTTATGTAAACTAAATTAGACTATGAGCGTACCTGATGAAGGTTATTGTGAAATACCTTATGTAAACTGAATTAGACTATGAGCGTACCTGATGAAGGTTATTGTGAAATACCTTATACAAACTGAATTAGACTATGAGCGTACCTGATGAAGGTTATTGTGAAATACCTTATACACACTGAATTAAACTATGAGCGTACCTGATGAAGGTTATTGTGAAATACCTTATGTAAACTGAATTAGACTATGAGCGTACCTGATGAAGGTTATTGTGAAATACCTTATACACACTGAATTAGACTATGAGCGTACCTGATGAAGGTTATTATGAAATACCTTATACAAACTGAATTAGATATATAAGTTTGATTAGCCAAACATTGTTGTGTTGAAGTCAATGTGTTCTACTATTTAACTTTATATTGGTTTAGTATTAGAGTTATCAGGGTAAATTTACCCAACAATTACAACCATATTTTTACATTCTAACCATCCAGGAAAAGGACTTTAAATTAGGTTCAATTTTATGTGTCAAGATTTTGTTCTCAAATTGACAGTTGTGAGTAGAGAAATATTGTAATCAACTAAAGACCATGCAATAATCAATACAATCAAATAAAAAAAAAACAATCCCGATACATTTGTATGTATATTCTCTACAGTAAAAAGTCATAAAGATATCAGACTTATGCAATATTTCTATAAAAAAAAAATTGAGGTTTGAAATAAAGAATTATGATAATTACCAAAAACATGTATTATTAAGTGTTTAAAATAAATATTGTTTGGTTGCTATTGACATTAATTTCTCCTATTCTTTGCATGTATGACCAGTTGGTTAAATTTTTTAAATATTTTTAGTTACCACAATCGTTAAATTTCTGCATGAATATTCCCACCAATTTCGATGGTCATTAGCAACAGAAATTAATTAACAACTTAAAAATAGTTTTTGACGTTTTGGTCATAGAAGAAACAGATTATCCTTCTGTTACCAGTGGAAGACTATATTTCTCAACTCTCGATAGCTAAATTTTCAAAATAATTTCGATCCCGAAAACTTTAAATTATTGCCTTTTTAAAAATAAATTTGAATTTGAAAATTATCTTAACATTCTCGACGATAGGGATATATTTACCTTTTGTCGCTTTAGGCTGAATAAACATAAACTACCTGTTGAATACGGACGATGGAAAAACATACCTAGGGAACTCAGAATTTGTAATGTATGTAACACAGCAGATCTTGGAGATGAGTTCCATTATTTATTAAAATGTAATTATTTCAGTGAAAAAAGAAAAACTTGTTTAGATAAAAAATACTTTAAAAATTGTAATATTCTGAAATTTGGTACTTTAATCAATCTGACAAAAAAATAAAAAATAAAAAAAACTTTGCACCTTTACAAGACACATCAATGAAAAAGTCTGCCCTCCTGGCTGAAAAATGTAACTGTAACTCTCTCTCTCTCTCTCATTTTGTAAATATTGTATATAGCTGTTTTCTTATTATGCATTGCATTGTATCTTATTGTGTATTATGTATTTATTTAATTTGTTATCTGTATACCATTGTGTTAACAAAGGTTACAAGAAATAAAGATATATATACAGATCTCGTTAAAGCTCAAGCTCTAAATTTAGAACATTTAACTATCTCTCATATAAAATTGTGAGCAGGTAAACTACAAGTCAACAATTATATCATCTAAGCCTTATATATATCTTTATACCTTTGATCAGATGATTATAAGATTTAGCCCAGGTATTTCTATTCTCAGTAGTAAGAACTCCTACAGGTACATCTGGTTTCTTGGACATATCCATGACACTTTGTAACTCTTTGTAAATTTGATCTATACTTAAAGGTTTGTTGTCTCTACCATAGGCTTCTAATGAGAAAAACTAAAATAGAATCAACATAAGTATTTATGAATTACTTGTTCCGTACTGACAATATAGCCCAAATTCCTAGTATTTATTCCCCAAATAGCAGATAAAACTAGAAGAACCAGGTAACACAACCATTAAGTAAATATGCTTGACCAATAGCCAAGTGGTGAGTAAAAATCAAAGGTCTGAGGTGTGAAATATAAGTTCACTCAACCGTATAATTAAATTTGGCTTCAATGTGAAAAGATCAAACAAGATGAACTGTGAGCTAATGCTCACTTATGATACCCCCGCTCTTCGGCAAACAGGAAGTAGGAATCTGATGGGTCCAAAAACGCTTCCCACGATATGGGGTACCTATATGAAGTTTGTGACCAAATATCAGATTTCTGCCATCAATAGTTGCTGAGAAAAATGTGACGAAAAATGTGCATATACATGTATGTTCAATGTGTATAAAAACCAACTAAGTCGGCAAACAGGAAGTATGAATCTGATGGGTCCAAAAACGCTATCCACAATATGGTATACCTATATGACGCTTGTGACCAAATATCAGATTTCTGCCATAAACAGTTACTGAGAAAAATGCGACAAAAAATATCTTGGACGGACGGACAGACGGACAGAGCTAAAACAGTATACCCCCCTCCCCCTTCGGGGAGTAGTGGTATAATTAATTAAAGTAAAAAATATGAAAATCAAACAATATTGAAGTATAAATGTGGAACATACTTATCAAACTAATAAATAAAAATCAGCTTGTCCAGTGACATAAGATGAAAAAGTTTGTTTACATAGTGATTATGAATGACAACTCAAATAGTGAGTCAGTCATTGTTGCTTAACACAAGGAGACCGATTTTGCAGAACAATATCATGGTGGGAAAAGGTTAATTTTTTGTGAGATGATTATGATGTCTGTTTTGTATTAGACCAACACAATAAGCACTAGCTATTCTCATAGCACTAGCTCACTGAAGCAGCAGTCCATGGCACACGTCGCTCCTCTCGGACACATTTAATACTCTAACTCTGAGCCAACAAATCATGTTAAGTGGAGAAGCAGAAAATACTTATCTTATGGTATTTGGTTTGACCCTACTCAGGCTCGAACCAACAATATATTGTACCGTACTTACTGCAAACACACAGTTTTATACAATATTATACTACCAAGGCATTTAACAACCACTAAAACATTAGAGATCAAATATACCATATACAGTCAAGCCTGCTTTAGTGACCACCTCTATTAAACAATAAAGTGTATTATGTGACCTTAATTTTAATTTCCATTCAGTGCATTTCATATTGATTTACCTGTATTTAGTGACCATCTGTCTTATGTGACCTTATTTCAATGTTCCCTTTGAAGATCACATAAGACAGGTTTGACTGAATTAGTTTATATTCGTATGTTTGTGTATTTTGACAGTTTGCTAAATATTCCAAAATTTATAGTGATCAAAACGAGAGGTCAAATTACAGTTAAAAGGAATCCTGATCATTCTACATTTACTAACTAAATCCCAAAATGTTATTCCCATCAAAACACCCTGCCACATAGTAGTGAGTTTTCTTACAGAATTATTGTGGATAACTGTTATATGAGTTGGTGAGTTTGGTTCATCTGGAGGGAAACATTCCCATGAATCTTTCTTTAACCCAGGAATACGACAAGCTGATAATATTTTATAAAACTGTGTCATACATAATGGATTCTTGCCCATGTACTCCACGTCCAAAGTCTGTCTGTAAAAATTAAATAAAGAAACAAATAAGTATAAGTAAAATTGATATCGAAATTAGAATATTCTTGATTTTATTAGAACAAAGCTAAAAAAAAATCACCTCAAAATGTTTTGAAACATGTGTCATAAACTATGATTCATACATTTAACTTTCAATACATTTTTTTTCCCAATTCTTAAGTAGAATATAGATGTAACAAAAGTAACTTTGAAGATCAGAAGCCGTAAATCAAAGCAGGACAGACAATACATCCTAGCACTTCCTGGTCCTTTCCTCATTCATGATTAATCACCAGTTTTGTAACTAGAGTAACACGATGGGTGGCACTAGTGGAGCTGGAACTGCTTACTCTTCTGGAGCATCTGAGTTCACCCCCAGTTTTTAGTGGGGTTCATGTTGCTCAATCTTTAGTTTTCTGTATAGTGTTTTGTAGATCATACTTTTTCAAGATCTTTAATTTTCTGCGTAGTGGTTTGTAGATCGTTGTTTGTCCATTTGTCATTTTTCTTTTGGCCATTGTGTTGTCTGTCCTTCAATTTTACGAATTCAGATTACCCCATTTGGTATTTTCAAGCTCTTCTTGACCAATAAAAAACAGAGGAAAAGAAAAACAATGGTCAACAGGATAGGGATAGAACTTAGCATGGGCCCAGTAGACCAAGACCATATAATTTCAGTCTTGGCCCCTAAAAATGTCCAGACAGTACATGTACCTAAATTATCAATATTTCATGTGCACTGTCAGTTGCTAAGCATAGGAAATTTTTTGGGCTATCAAATTTAATACTTTAAGGAGCCCAGTTGGCAACTGCAAAAATGCTAAGCTTTTTCCCTGCTCAACACTACACAGAAAACTATAAATTGAGCAACACAAACCCTACTAAAAACCTGAGGTTAACTCAGGTGCTTGAAATGATAAGCAGTTCTGAAATGTAGCATAAATTAAACTAAATTAACAGTCAATGTTACATATTCAAATAAATTTGCTTTATAAGATAATTTTGTATTATGAAATATTTGACCTGATTCTGTACGACTCTACATGACTTACTCATCAACCATTATCTTATAGTCTAGAACACCAGCAACAAGCTTCGCTGCAAATCTGAAAGAGAAGAAGGAAGTATGAATGACCTATTCTATAAATAGAAACCTAGAAATAATGTAAACGTGGTTGAACATTTTACTGTGTTGAAATTTTTTTAACAACAACTGACAATATTTACATGTTATCTACAACACAGTTGTGTGCCTGACTGAAGTGTGGTATATCATAGGTTTGAGCCCCAGTCAGGTCAAACTAAAGACAACAAAATGGTATTTTCTGCTTCTCAGCATGAAGAATTTAGAGCAAATGCCACTTTTACTGTCTTTGGTTTAACACCAAAAGAACAATTTTCTAGCTATGTCATGGTGAAAACAAGTAACATTCATTGAGATGATGCCAGCTGTGTACTAGATCATCACGTTTAGTTGAACTTTAATAGTGCTCACACATTGCTCATTTGTCATTAAATAACAAAAACTCACTGACACATTCTATATTTTTTGTACTCACCTAAGTTGTCCCTCCAGTGTTGTATAGTTCTGTTTAGGTAATACAATCCCTGGACTAACATGAATTGTAACTGGTAACCTCCACTCTAAATAAGCTGTGTTGGTCCACCAATCAGACAACTGAAAAAAATATCATTTGGTGAAACATTTTCATTATTCTGATATAATAACAGGGATGAACCTGGTTAGAAAATATAACAACTGAAATCAATGAAAAATAGCTGAAACCATCTCTATCCCCTTTCATAATGGTCTGATCGTGTCCAGCAACTTTCAAAAAACAATTTTCTGAGGAAAATAGCTGAAATCAGTTAAATAATTTAAAAGAATCATCCCTGTAATAATAATAATAGGATTTAAAAACAAAACTCAAGGAGCCAGCCACCT
Source organism: Bathymodiolus brooksi (assembly GCA_963680875.1). Taxonomy (NCBI): domain Eukaryota; kingdom Metazoa; phylum Mollusca; class Bivalvia; order Mytilida; family Modiolidae; genus Bathymodiolus; species Bathymodiolus brooksi. The sequence continues at coordinate 77,775,036 of OY804588.1, forward strand.
CATAATAAAGGATTGGGTACACAGCTGTACTTGATTAAATTTGAAGTAAACAACAAGACAGATTATTGCATTTACACTGACATCCTTATTACAGTACCTCAAAAATATATAGGGTTAGGGTTATGGTGTTTAATACAACTTTCAACAATATTTAAGTTATATTGTGGCGGTCAGTTATATAGGTAGACACCGGAGTGCCCTGAGAAAACCACCGACCTGATGCAAGTCACTGACAAACTTTATCACATAATGTTGTATCCAGTACATCTCGCCATGAGCAGGATTCGAACTCACAACTTCAGTGATAATAGGCACTGATTGGATAGGTAGTTGTAAATCCAACTACCATATGATCACGACCATGACGGCTGGGAAAAATTATATATATGGTAACATTGACACTGTGTATACTGTATACACATTGTACAGGATGTTGTTAAATGTTAGTATATATTGCTAAAGAAGGAAATAGATCACACAAACATTTAATTCTAAATAAATTGATATTAACAGGAAACGTATGCATATTAATATTACCCAATTTATTTCTTTTTCAGCTCTTTCTTCTAATAATTTTTGCAGTTTTGGACCGGAATCTCTTCTGAATTCTTCTACATACTGGAAAAATAATGAATGTTTCTTCAAATTAGCTCTGGGTTCATCATAGAAAACAAGATCTATAAAATTATTTTATTTATGGCAGAAAGTTAATGTTCAAGTTCATTGCAAAAATCACAAACAAACAAAGCTATAATATATAAAAGAATGATATTGATGACACAATAACAATAATCCATTAAAATCTAACAAACCTAGATCAAGTAGACTATAAAGTATAAACCATTTAATTTTTTTTTTTTAACTTTTAAAACAATGATTAGAATATATGTGATTTAAATAGCATTTATTCTAAAAATATACATGTGTATTTACAAACTTTCAGCCAAAAAAAATTTGACTAATAATTATGGCATAAAATTAATAAATTAAAAATGTCCAAAAATATTATATTTTTTAATGTTACTACATGTATTGCAATATTTAAAAAGTCCCGTTGTAAATAAAAGCAGGTGTTTAACAAGGCAAAAAATATTCAGGCAGTGAAACTATCTAACCTGTTGAGTTTGTTTATAATCTTCATCAGACACTAATGGTCTAACTGTTTTAAGATACTTCTGCAGTGTGGAATCTAAGGCAGGAACAGGAAGCTTAGGAAGGGAATCCTGGAGAGAGAACATTCTCCCGACAACTTTCTTATGCGCTGGCTTCATTATCTGTTGTTTTCCTAAAATGCTGCTGATCTGAAATTAAACAACAAAATTGAACTTTGGAAACCAAAAACATACACTTGTTATATAATTATTAGTTTATTGACATGATGGAAGTCATGTTTGATAATCTTGCATTGTGTTTAATGGTAAAGTTCTCAATTAGTCAGTGATATACATTTTTGCATGTAGCTGGTTTAACCCTGCCACATTTTTGTGCCTGTACCCTTAGTCAGGACATGGATTTCCAACATATATATATGTCTTAGTCTTTTTAATTTTCAACGAGTTGAGGTGAGCTGAAATGTACAAATACAAATACAAAATACAAAAAGTTTTATTTTAAGTCGGGCATATATAAAACAATAAACATATGCTCTAAAGAGTTTTTAACCGACATAGAGGTACACTGTTGTTTGTTAAAGTTAATTTTGGTGGAATTGTAGATCATCACAATGATCACTGTTTAATCTTTAATTCCATCATATCAAAGATGAAAATGTAAAAAATCAATCATAGCAAATGGTCTTATCACTAAATAAATTTTCAGGGTTAAATTATGGTGTTAAAAGCCACTTTCAACAATTTTTCAGTTATATCGTGGCGGTCTATTTTATTGGTGGAGTAAAGCGGAGAAAACCACCAACATATGTCGCAAGTCACTGACTAACTTGTATAGAGTACACCTAACAATGAGCATGGCTCGAAATCACAACTTTAGTGTTGATAGGTACTGATTGCACGGGTAGTTGTAAATCTAACTATCATGACCATGACTGCCCCCAATAAATTTTCATTCAACCCTATCTTTTATATGTTTGATATATACATGATATAATATACTTAAACTATATCGGCCAGATTTTGAGTTTTAGACTTTAAAAATATATCGAGTTCCAGTGATGGCAAGAAAACTTTATTTTTATTAAAATAAAATACAGTCGGATCTCGTTATAACAAAAGTTCATGGGGCTGTTGAAAACATTTGAGTTATCCAAAATTCGACTAAAGGGGAAGAAAAGATTAAATAAGATAGCCAACTCTGTCTGGTAAATTTGACAAATATGGAGCCGAACTACTGTTGTCCATCACGTCTGATATTTTACCATCATTTTGTACGTAATGTGTTTTGGGGTTCTCGCTACACTCAAGTTGTCCTGACATCAAACCGTAGCGCTTTGAAATTTATAACTAACCAATATTTATATAATATGACTAAGCTATCGCTTCAATGCTTCAATTAAGCAATCCAATAGTTTTCTTGGCAAATGATATTTAACAGTTATCAAAATATAATCTAACCTGACCAGTAAACACAGGAGGTCACATGCTGTTTACACCTTGTCGGGTTTGTCAATTGATTTAATACATAATTTCGACATTAACGAACAGAATTTGAATGGATTTGTATTTTAGGAACTGACAAATTACTTTGAGAAACCTGATATTTCAACACATCAAATTTTGATATAAATATACAACTACTTTTTTCATTTACTTTTATTTTGAATTTCGTATGTAAATATATTTTTTAGTGCAGTGTTCGGTTGCATAGCAGCATATGATGTCAACATTTAATTATACATAGTTCTCTTACCACCACCAGAAATACAGTACCACTACCATACTCAATGCCAGGCAATGGAACAATTTACAGTGACCAAACAAACAAGGATAAAGTGACTGTCAGTGGTCAAGCTGGTCAGTAACTTACCACAGACGATCTAACGACACGATACATATCTGTGTCCTATATATTGAACGTCCAAACACGGGTCAGTCAGTTCAGAAATCTATAAATGTTCAAAGTCCAACTCCACATCAGTTATCAGCTACACTGTATAGTTACCCCCCTTGAATTACAATGTTTATCTTCCGGTAGATGATGAGTAATAAAGGCGGGAGTTTCAAAACTTATTTTCTTCTTATTCTTCCCGGATACGAGTCGAAATCTGTAGTTACTGAGTGTGTGTGACTCGGGCGCATAAACAATCAGACAGGGGGCCCCTCCAAAACAGGTCAAAGTCCAAAGAGATGGATGGTATATACAAATAAAAGTCATGTACAATATATATAATACATTGATCTTTAAATTTAAATTTACATGTTTTTATTGTGCAGTCAATTGTGATGGTTAATTTGAATATTTATTTTGCTTATTTTCATTTTGTCTTAGTCTCACTATGTGTATTTAATCAAACTAATCAAATCTAATCAAGTTATTATTATTATGTTATATGTGTATATGTATGTGGTTTATTTTGTTATGTATGAGTCTGTATTGATTCTACTGCTCAGCTATGGGCACCATGACTGGTTTAATAAAGTATTCTTATTCTTATTCTTATTCTTAATCTTACGGCTGCACTCGTTTATCTGTGTTGTGATGAAGACCAGGGGATGGAATTCAACCTGACCTTAAAGTCCTCTAGGGAACCAGCATCTATAACTGTCTGAAGATGGTACTCGGTTCCATTCCCTGATGGATCTCGGGAAGAAGGAATGTTGGTATGTGTCCTTCTTGGCTCTGATCTGTCTGAGTCTATGGTTTCCTCTTGTTCTGGAGTCCCCTGCTGTGTAATAGTTGGCTGGTTCAATGACAATCAGCTGATGGTAGATCTTGTAGCACATTACAAGGGTTTGTTTCCATCGTCTTTACTGGAGGGATTCCCATTGAAGACTGTTTAGCAGGTTTGTTACACAGCCTGGGGAGTTGTCCTGGTAACAGTCATAGGCAAAGCGAGCTGCTCGCCTTTGTACTTGCTCTGTGTCTCTTGTGGTAATCTGGTGTGGGTCCCATAATGGGGAAGCATACTCCAAAACAGGTCGCACTAGAGTGGTGTAGGCTGTTGCTTTGGTTTTGGTAGTGCATCTTCCCAGATTTCTCCTGATGAAGCCAAGGGTCTTAGAGGCTTTCCCTATTGTCTGGTTGATGTGTTTGGTCCAGGTCAGGTCTTTGTTGATGGTGACTCCAAGGTATTATCCCCGTACACCGGAACTTGTGTTATATTTTTACATTGTCATAATAGTGAGTGATTGTTGTTTAACGTTAACGCAACAATTTTTCAACTATATCACGGCAACACACACTTTCTTTAATAGTTTTATTGGGCGTTTTAAAAATATTATTCGAACCCTGATAAAGTAATTTATGAATATTTGGCATCATTGCAATTTTTATTCTATTTTGAACTACAGACAGTGGACAAAAGTATTTGGACACTTCCAATATTCCCTATATATATTTCATATAAAACAACAATGTTTCAAAAAATTATCCTGCAGTCAATTCTAGTCTGATTTTGATAATTTTTATAACAATAAAAACAGAATTAAATGTAGTTTTACTCTATAATTTCAAAATAATTTTCTATGATAAACATTTTGAGATTACACAAGTTAAACACAACTGAATTAATTTCTTTCAAAACACAATGCAATGATAGTACTTTTGTAGACAAAGTGTTTGAAAAACATGCTTCAAAACGTTATTTCAAAATTACTACCATAAACTACCTATCTTTCTGCTTTTGTTGATAAAATAATTATCAAAATCGGACAGTTAATTGACTTAAAGATAATATTTTGAAAAACTGTTGCTTTATGTGAAATATATAGGGAAAATTAGAAGTGTCCGAATACTTTTGTCCACTATCTGTATCTTATCAGACGGGTTCGTCGTGATCGTGATCGTATGGTAGTATGGATTTATAACTACTCATACAATCTGTGCATATCACCACTATCGCTGCGAGTTTGAATCCCGCTCATGGCGAGGTGTACTCGATACAACATCATGTGATAAAGTTTGTCAGTGACTTGCCGCAGGTTGGTGATTTTCTTCGGTTACTCCGGTTTCATCCACCAATAAAACTGTTGAAAGTGGCGTTAAACACCATAACCCTAACTCAATAACTGATGAGCATAAATTTTATGTTTCAAAAGTTATATAATTACTAATTTATCAGTTTGAAGCCAAACCGTATCAGATTATATCTTCTATGCACGAATATGTTAGTCCATTGTCAAGTACGTTTTCATTGAATTGAATAACATAATGCTTTAATCATTATGGCTGCTTTAAACCTTTTTATGTATAATTACTGCACTTAAATATCACATCTGACATTATTATACCTCATAGATATAAGAGTGTCTGTGATTAGTTAAAAAACGTCACATGTCAGGAAGACAAAATTTCATGTATCTCTAGACCACGTGCTCCGGGTAAATAACTATCATTTATTCCACTCTATAATAGTTATTCTACTTATATAGAAATTCGATTGGTCGAAACCATCCCACGTGACATTTATCAAAGCATCGTATTTCCCTCTCAACAATATCGTATTTCCCTTATTCGAAATTCTCAAGATGTAACGCTTTGATCATATAACGGTGTTCCATGTTAGTAAAGATAACTCCAGAGATGTTCCGAAATAATAATTTTGTAAGCAAAAATGGCCAAAAGATTTCATTTGGCAGAATTCACCAAAACGTTGGCCTGGTAGAATAAAACATTCATTTCCCTTGCATAAGGGAGATATGAAAATTTGTTCACCCTCGGAAATATGACTTTTCTCGGGTGAACAAATCTTCATATCTCCCTTATGCAAGGGAAATAAATGTATAATATCCGCTGCTGCGTTCCCCCATGGCGACCCCCACAGGAAGTACACAAAGTGTTGTATACACAAACAACTACACAAATTGAATAAAATGTTAAATTAATTTAAACAAATGTTTTGTTGTTGTGTGTGTAATTTCGGTATAATAAATAATTTTTGGTCTTGTTGTGGGGAGATATGAAGCTTTGTTTACCCTCAGAAGTCATATTTCTCCAGGGTAAACAAAGCTTCATATCTCCCTACAACAAGGACCATAAATGTATAATGTTCAACTTGTTCGACCAATTATCGGGGTAACATATAGAATAGCATTATAAGGACAATTCCTTTCGGTTAAATAGATTCTTAACATTAAATGAACTGCTTTCCATTCCCGAGTACATGAGTTCACCTCATCAACCAAACCTCCCTTAGGTTCCCCACCTCAATCGGATCTTTTTGGGTCCGCGTTGCTCATTTTTTATTTTTTATGTGTTGTGGTGTTTCTTTTGTTTGCCATCCTTATGTGTTTTGTGCCCAAAGTTGATTGCTTCTCTGCATTGTCCATTCTTGATTTTCCTTTCGGTTTTCTCTAACGTTTATTTTGTGTCATATTCATTTTAACACCCATTCTTGTCCAGTATAAAAATACAAAGCGAAAAATAAAGTCGGGCAATAATTTTTTTTATTATACAAGACACAAACAATGCACACTGAAGTGAAATTATAATAGTTTGATGAAAACTGGACCATTACTGCTCAATTGAAGTGTTGATGTACAACAGTAATACCGGTCAATCGTAACTACTCGGCCATTCTCGCTACCCTGCAAATAATCTCGTATGCATTAGGCGTATAAATCGCACTACTGTTCACATGTCAGTTACATGAAAGTTTGATAAAGTTATATTTTAAACAATTTCCTATATTTCAATTAAAGTTTTAATTAGTATTGAATGATTAGATTTTACTTAGTATGTCTTCCATATTGGATTTTCGTGGACTATATTTTTGTGCGGCTTAACTTAACTTAACTTCCGGCAAACAATTTAAGAAGAATTTCTGCTTGGTACGTACGAGGTTATTTGCAGGGTAGCGAGAATGGCCGAGTAGTTACGATTGTAATACCGGTAAGAGAGAGAGAGAGTGAGAGAACGTTGACATGACAGTAATTGGCGAATACTAAACACAGTACAGTGAAGTCTGTCTAATCACAACCTCCTTGGGACCATTTTTGGTTCCGGAATATGTTTTTTCTTTGTTTATACAGGTTAAGCTAACACATATTAGGAATTCATTTAAAGTTCGGTTTATACAAGATTCCACTTTATTCAGGTTTAGATTTAGACGAGTTTCAATGTAGTGCATGTTCTAATTAATTTTGCCAGTTTTTGCTCAAATTCTTTGAACTGGAAATTTATGATAAGAAGGAATACTTTATAGTAAATACTGAGTAACTTATAAAGGCTGTATATTAACACAATTTGCAGTATTTTGGGCAGTACGTAACCGCTGCGGCATTATTACTGGAGCACAATTTTCCTCCGATATCTAATTCTGAACACGTGACTAAAGGTGAGTCCGCGCATAGTTTTACGGTAGTTGCAGTTGACATATAAATATTCGCGGTTATTGGAGCTGTGTGAGGCATCATTGTTGATACTGTCTGAGTCGTCTGCCTTGTTGATGCTGTCTGAGGCATCGTTGTTGATGCTGTCTGAGCCATCGTTGTTGATTGTGTCTGAACCATCCTTGTTGATGCTGCTTGTGTCATCCTTGATGATGCTGACGTTGAAGGGGGTTGAGTTCTCACTGAAAAAGTCAGAGGTCTTCCCGTAGAGGAAGAAGTCGGTACGCTTGTCATGGATCCTACATTTCCACCTGGCAAAAATACAAATCAACCTCTATTATCACTATTATAATATTTATAAACATTGTAGACTTAAAAAAAATTATTGCGAAATTTTTCGTATTGGCTATAAATGGAAAGACATTATATTTCCCCACGTTGAAATTTAAATCTTCATCTGATAGATTTAATGTTAAATCATAATAACATTAATAACTACCCACAGAAAATACAAGACTGGTAACACAGTCAGTTCTATATCAAGAAGGAAAATCTAGAAAAAGAGGAAAAATCGATATCTTAACACAAAAATACGTGCCCGTCCTTTCTACTGTCTTGGAACAGGCACATCCATAATTGAATAGCATCCAGGTTAATAAAAACGTAGATATCAAATTTAGTGTATAAACTCAAAGTCGAAAGATTGGAAAACTAAATAAACTAGTTCTGTGGGTCAAAAACTCCCCTCTTAGTGAAATGATAATTTATTTTCGAATTGTGAGGAAATGTCTACCCTCGCATATTACTAGGTGAGTAAAATGTCTACCCTCACATATCACTAGGCGAGTAAAAAGTCTACCCTCACATATAACTAGGTGAGTAAAATGTCTACCCTCGCATATAACTAAGTGAGTAAAATGTCTACCCTCGCATATAACTAGGTGAGTAAAATGTCTACCCTCACATATAACTAGGTGAGTAAAACAATGTCTACCCTCACATATAACTAGGTGAGTAAAATGTCTACCCTCACATATAACTAGGTGAGTAAAATGTCTACCCTCGCATATAACTAGGTGAGTAAAATGTCTACCCTCGCATATAACTAGGTGAGTAAAATGTCTACCATCCCATATAACTAAGTGAGTAAAATGTCTACCCTCACATATAACTAGGTGAGTAAAATGTCTACCCTCGCATATAACTAGGTGAGTAAAATGTCTACCCTCGCATATAACTAGGTGAGTAAAATGTCTACCCTCGCATATAACTAGGTGAGTAAAATGTCTACCCTCACATATAACCAGGTGAGTAAAATGTCTACCCTCGCATATAACTAGGTGAGTAAAATGTCTACCTTCACATATAATTAGGTGAGTGAAATGTCTACCCTCACATATAACTAGGTGAGTAAAATGTCTACCCTCGCATATAACTAGGTGAGTAAAATGTCTACCCTCGCATATTACTAGGTGAGTAAAATGTCTACCCTCGCATATAACTAGGTGAGTAAAATGTCTACCCTCACACATAACTAGGTGAGTAATATGTCTACCCTCGCATATAACTAGGTGAGTAAAATGTCTACCCTCGCATACCCTCGCATATAACTAGGTGAGTAAAATGTCTACCCTCGCATATAACTAGGTGAGTAAAATGTCTACCCTCACATATAACCAGGTGAGTAAAATGTCTACCCTCGCATATAACTAGGTGAGTAAAATGTCTACCTTCACATATAATTAGGTGAGTGAAATGTCTACCCTCACATATAACTAGGTGAGTAAAATGTCTACCCTCGCATATAACTAGGTGAGTAAAATGTCTACCCTCGCATATTACTAGGTGAGTAAAATGTCTACCCTCGCATATAACTAGGTGAGTAAAATGTCTACCCTCACACATAACTAGGTGAGTAATATGTCTACCCTCGCATATAACTAGGTGAGTAAAATGTCTACCCTCGCATATAACTAGGTGAGTAAAATGTCTACCCTCGCATATAACTAGGTGAGTAAAATGTCTACCCTCGCATATAACTAGGTGAGTAAAATGTCTCCCCTCGCATATAACTAGGTGAGTAAAATGTCTACCCTCGCATATAACTAGGTGAGTAAAATGTCTACCTTCACATATAACTAGGTGAGTGAAATGTCTACCCTCACATATAACTAGGTGAGTAAAATGTCTACCCTCGCATATAACTAGGTGAGTAAAATGTCTACCCTCGCATATTACTAGGTGAGTAAAATGTCTACCCTCCCATATAACTAGGTGAGTAAAATGTCTACCCTCACATATAACTAGGTGAGTAAAATGTCTACCCTCGCATATAACTAGGTGAGTAAAATGTCTACCCTCGCATATAACTAGGTGAGTAAAATGTCTACCCTCGCATATAACTAGGTGAGTAAAATGTCTACCCTCACATATAACCAGGTGAGTAAAATGTCTACCCTCGCATATTACTAGGTGAGTAAAATGTCTACCCTCGCATATAACTAGGTGAGTAAAATGTCTACCCTCACATATAACTAGGTGAGTAATATGTCTACCCTCGCATATAACTAGGTGAGTAAAATGTCTACCCTCGCATATAACTAGGTGAGTGAAATGTCTACCCTCCCATACAACTAGGTGAGTAAAATGTCTACCCTCGCATATAACTAGGTGAGTAAAATGTCTACCCTCGCATATTACTAGGTGAGTAAAATGTCTACCCTCGCATATAACTAGGTGAGTAAAATGTCTACCCTCACACATAACTAGGTGAGTAATATGTCTACCCTCGCATATAACTAGGTGAGCAAAATGTCTACCCTCACATATAACTAGGTGAGTAAAATGTCTACCCTCGCATATAACTAGGTGAGTAAAATGTCTACCCTCGCATATAACTAGGTGAGTAAAATGTCTCCCCTCGCATATAACTAGGTGAGTAAAATGTCTACCCTCGCATATAACTAGGTGAGTAAAATGTCTACCTTCACATATAACTAGGTGAGTGAAGTGTCTACCCTCACATATAACTAGGTGAGTATAATGTCTACCCTCGCATATAACTAGGTGAGTAAAATGTCTACCCTCGCATATTACTAGGTGAGTAAAATGTCTACCCTCGCATATAACTAGGTGAGTAAAATGTCTACCCTCACACATAACTAGGTGAGTAATATGTCTACCCTCGCATATAACTAGGTGAGTAAAATGTCTACCCTCGCATATGACTAGGTGAGTAAAATGTCTACCCTCGCATATAACTAGGTGAGTAAAATGTCTACCCTCGCATATAACTAGGTGAGTAAAATGTCTACCCTCGCATTCAACTAGGTGAGTAAAATGTCTACCCTCGCATATAACTAGGTGAGTAAAATGTCTACCCTCACATATAACTAGGTGAGTAAAATGTCTACCCTCGCATATATCTAGGTGAGTAAAATGTCTACCATCGCATATAACTAGGTGAGTAAAATGTCTACCCTCGCATATCATATTACTAGGTGAGTAAAATGTCTACCCTCACATATAACTAGGTGAGTAAAATGTCTACCCTCGCATATAACTAGGTGAGTAAAATGTCTACCCTCGCATATAACTAGGTGAGTAAAATGTCTACCTTCACATATAACTAGGTGAGTAAAATGTCTACCCTCACATATAACTAGGTGAGTAAAATGTCTAACCTCGCATATAACTAGGTGAGTAAAATGTCTACCCTCGCATATTACTAGGTGAGTAAAATGTCTACACTCACATATTATTAGGTGAGTAAAATGTCTACCCTCGCATATTATTAGGTGAGTAAAATGTCTACCCTCGCATATTACTAGGTGAGTAAAATGTCTACCCTCGCATATTACTAGGTGAGTAAAATGTCTACCCTCGCATATAACTAGGTGAATAAAATGTCTACCCTCACATATAACTAGGTGAGTAAAATGTCTACCCTCACATATAACTAGGTGAGTAAAATGTCTACCCTCGCATATAACTAGGCGAGTAAAATGTCTACCCTCGCATATAACTAGGTGAGTAAAATGTCTACCCTCGCATATAACTAGGTGAGCAGCATTTTCGTAAAGAACGCATAGTGCTAATCCTGAACTTAATCATGTTGACGCAGAAGTCGAATGCATGATACTAGTTATAAACTAAAGATTAAGACGACGGGTGTCACTAGTGGAGCAGGAACTGCCTACCCTTCCGGAGCACCTGAGTTCACCCCCGGTTTTTAGTGGAATTCGTGTTACTCGATCTTTAGGTCTATATGTATGTTTTGTAGATCGTTGTTTGTCCTTTTGTGCTTTTTTCCTTTTGGTCATTGTGTTGTCTGTTCTTCTTCTATTTACGGATTCTGATTACCCGTGTGGTATCTTCAAACTCTTCTTACAACATATAAATGTACGAAAACAGTAAGAACACAACTAAGATAATAGATAAGATTCTATGGTCGGCAGTTTTAATGAGTATTTCATTAGAGACATATATATTGGTTTGGAACAAATATTGTTAATAAGATTCCTTTTATAATAAAAACGTAGATCTTATTTGGATCATTCTCTGACAACTTTTACAATAGTGATGGAAAAGACTGCAATTGTGTCCCATTAATATTACAGAAAAACAACAAACTTAAATTACAATAAAAGTTGATATGTCGTTTGTTCATTTTAAATTGTATTTTTTTCATTAAAAGAAATATAAAACACATTAAGGGATACGACAAATAATGGATTTACAAATTCTCTTTTTTACCGTCACATATAGAATAATACACGTGACGGAAATGTCCCATAGCAGGGATGATCATAGTAAAAAAGAATAAAAGCTTCAAAAATTGTGTTTCTTTATATTTTAAAGATGTAATGATTACATGTCATTGCTTTGCATGCAAGGCTTCAGTTTGATTTCCTTTCCTTAGTATGCTAGATATTTTTAGTTTAGTTCATCAACTGTGCTTATTTTTAATTTAGTTCAACTACTGTGCTTTTATGTCTTATAATATGTATGTGTTCTGCTTTATATGCATGTCTGTCCTTATGCTTGTTTTGTTATTTACATGTATGTCGGTTTTAAAAGCTCTTCAGAGCTTATGTTGTATGTTTTATACTCCGACTTTAAATAAAATGTGTATCTTGTATCAGTAAACATTAAATAATAATAATAACATTTAATTCTGTCTCAAGAATGATTAATTAAACGAACTGTAGCAAATGAAACATTTGACAAATTTTCCTTTCATATAAACAAAACTCGGTATTTTGAAAAGTTGTCAGAGAATGACCCACTTAGTGTGCACGACGCGCTTCTGCAATATTCTTCATCAAATAGGCTCAATGTCATTCAGATGAAATGCATTCTTTAAAAAATAATTCTCAGAAATAGCAATACCATATTCGGGCCTGGACTAAACAACCGCATCGGTGGTGTAATGGTTAGCGTGCTCGCCTCGAGTGCAGCAGATCGTGGATTCAAGGCCCGATCGGGTTAAACCAATGACTATAACATTAGTAGTTGTTGCTTCTCCGCTAAGCACGCAGCATTAAGGAGAAAGAGCAAAGACAGGTTGGCTCGGATTCAGGATAATGTGTCCGAATGGAGCGACATGTCTATCTGTGGACTGTTGTTTCAGTGAGCTAGCACTATAAAAATCTAACTAAGCGTGTTGGTCTAGTACAAAGCGGACCTCATCATCATCTCATTGGAACTTAACGTGTTCTCGTCATGATATAACTGAAAAATTGGTGATTTGGCGTTAAACAGCAATCACTCACTCACTCCTGGACTAAACTAGTTATAATCAATATCCAATCGTAACTACTCGGCAATATAATATATATGTATATAACCTCGTAAGTAGGTGGCGGATAAATAGAACTACTTTTCATATGTCAGTTACATGAAAGTTTGATAAAGTTATATTTTAAACAATTTTCTATATTTCAATTATTTTCATGGATAAAAGTTAAAGTTTTAATTAGTTTTGCACGATTAGATTTTACTTAGTATGTCTTCCATATTGGATTTTCGTGGACTATATTTGTGTGCGGCTTATCTTCCGGCAAACAATTTAAGACGAATTTTTACTATATACTTGCGAGGTTATTGGAAGGGTAGCGAGAATGGCCGAGTAGTTACGATTGAATCAATGCTTAACAACTATATAGAGCTTACCACCACAGAGATATTTATTGCAACCAGTATTCTCACAGCACTGGTTACAAAGTTGTGTACTTCTGTGTTGTGGTACCAGGTGAAATAAAAGATCACATCTCTGAAAATAAAAGGGAAACAATTACCTAATCTTCATCCACGGTTTATGGTTCCAATAGTTAATACAAATTTACCTCCCTTGAATCAAGGGGTTAAATTTAGGGTTATGGTGTTTAACACCACATTCAACAATATTGCAGTTATATCATGGCGGTCAGTTTTATTGGTGTCCGGAGAAACCCATCGACCAGTCACAAGTCACTGACAAACTTTACCACATAATGAGTACACCTCGCCAGAGCTGGATTCGAACTCGCAACTCCAGTGGTGATTGGCACTGATTACATAGGTAGTTGTAAATCCAACTACCATACGATCACGACCATGATGGTCCCTTCCTTGAACCAAATATGTACTGTCTACTCAAGTAAGTAACAAACAACGTGCTGCTTGTTATTGTTTTTTTTTCTCTATTATATTAATGCAAGATGTCAAAATTTCTTTTTCCCCCTGATGTATTGAATTCACTTACCTTTTTTGTTTCACATCCTAGTCTAAACCTTTTCTCTAGTTTGTCATTTACGAATTCCTGCGTGAAACACATCTAAAAAAAAATCACAATTAAGTTATATATTCATAGAATGTTTGAATAAAGCACACATAATTTCACTTTAATGATCATCATATTATTTGTAATTTGTAACACAACGGACGTCGCTGGTGGAGCGGGAACTGATGATCCGTCCGGTACACACGGATTCATCTACGGTTTTTGGTGTTTGTGTTGGTCAAGCTTGAGGTTTCTGTGTAGTGTCTTGTCAATCATTGTTTACCATTTTGTTGCTTTTCATTTGGAAATTGTATCTATCTTACTTCGATTTACGACTTCTGGTTATCCCTTTGGTATCTTCAATGTTTTTCTTACAGTGGAATCCCATTGTGTTAATGACGTTTTTGACGCCAAACTGCTTAATGTATTTGTGCGAAACACAAAGAAAAACAAAAACAAGAGAATAATATAAGATCCCATAATTCTATTGGAAATATAATATATGTAGTATTAATACGTCGTCAATTGAAGTTCATTAGATAGCTTTGTCCTTGCTTGTGTTTGATTGCACTGTTGGAACAAAATATACGGTAATCTCGAAAAGTCAAAAGATCTAAATATTAGGAGTTTTAGTAAGAGAAACAAAAAACTTGAAAACATGAATTCTAAGAAATATTATAAGGTGAAACATCACAAGAAGTTCAGCTATACTCCTAGCTATGCATAAACCACATACACTGGTTTTTCACCGAAATCATAGTAGAACATCACAAAGGAAACATATAAAATTGAAAATTGAAAAACAAATTATTAGAGAAAATCGACGGAATGAACAATACAGAGACACTGGCAACATTGGACACACAAGACAAAGAACGAAATCAAACAAAGCAATGAAGAAGAACAAAAACCAACCCACATACACAACACAACACAGCAAACTACATGTAACAAGGTGAGCAGTACGGACCCCACCAAAAACCCGGGTGTGAACTCAAATGCTCGTGAAGGATAAGCATGTCCTGTCTACTACAAGACATCCACCAATGAATACGGCTTAAAAGCAATTTATACAAAACATCACAAAACACATTTATCACATGTACGTATGAGACAATTCAAATTTTCCTAAGACTTAAAACTGAGAGTAATGTCAGGTGTTCCAGAAGGGCTAGAAATGAGTTAAGAAAATAATAAAGAGAATAACTAGTTACCTCATCAGGTTTACATTTTACCATCGTTTGACAGTCTGCAGGGCTAGCAACATCAGAACAACTCAAACACTGATCAATTATTGAAGCTGTTATAAAACAAACAAAGGTCAGTCCTCCATTAAAGGTTTCGTTTAAAACCATTCTATCAATAAATGTTGCTTTCCGCTAATTGCATCTATTTTTAACTTGGCTGTTACGACCAGACCGTCTTTAATATTGTCATTAAGCAATGCTTCCTTGTACCAAGCCAATGTTCATTTAGTATAAACATCACACTGTCATCGAATATTTTAACATGAGTAACACGAAGGGTTCCATTAGTGGAGCAGGAACTGTTTACCGTTCCGGAGAACCTGGTATCACACAGCGCTTTTTAGTGGAGTTCGCGTTGCTCAATATGTAAGTATTATGTGTATCGCTTTGTCAACCATTGTTTGTCCTTTTTTCCATTTTCTTGTGGACATTGTATTGTTTGTCCTTGTTTCCATTTTCTTGTTGCCATTGTGTTGTTTGTCCTTGTTTCCATTTTCTTTTGGCCATTGTGTTGTTTGTCCTTGTTTCCATTTTCTTTTGGCCATTGTGTTGTTTGTCCTTTTTTCCATTTTCTTGTGGCCATTGTGTTGTTTGTCCTTGTTTCCATTTTCTTTTGGCCATTGTGTTGTTTGTCCTTGTTTCCATTTTCTTGCGGCCATTGTGTTGTTTGTCCTTTTTTCCATTTTCTTGTGGCCATTGTGTTGTTTATCCTTGTTTCCATTTTCTTGTGGCCATTGTGTTGTTTGTCCTTGTTTCCATTTTCTTGCGGCCATTGTGTTGTTTGTCCTTGTTTCCATTTTCTTGCGGCCATTGTGTTGTTTGTCCTTTTTTCCATTTTCTTGCGGCCATTGTGTTGTTTGTCCTTTTTTATATTTTCTTGTGGCCATTGTGTTGTTTGTCCTTTTTTATATTTTTTTTGGCCATTGTGTTGTCTGTCCTTCTTCGGATTACGGCTTCTGGTTACCTCTTTGGTATACCTTCTAGCTTTTCTTTTAATATTTAATAGTTGTGCTACTGACACCACATTATCGTGGTCGTGATCGTATGGTAGTTGGATTTACAACTACATGTGCAATCAGTGCTTATCACCACTAGAGGTGTTAGTTCGAACCCCATTCATGGCGAGGTATACTCGATACAATATTATGTAATAAAGCTCGTCAGTTACTTGCGACAGGTTGGTGGTTTTCTCCGGGTACTCCGGTTTCCTCCACCAATAAAACTGATCGCCACGATATAACTGAAATATTGTTGAAAGTGGCGTTAAGCACCATAAACCAAACCAAATTAATGCATCATGTCTATTACTAGTATTACAACATTGCACTATGACTAACTTCATAAATTCAAAGTACATGTGCAGAGATTTCACAATCAGATAGTTTACGATAAATTATTTATCTTAATTATTCTAAAGATATATTTATTT
Organism: Bathymodiolus brooksi; assembly: GCA_963680875.1. Lineage (NCBI taxonomy): Eukaryota > Metazoa > Mollusca > Bivalvia > Mytilida > Modiolidae > Bathymodiolus > Bathymodiolus brooksi. The sequence goes on from OY804588.1 coordinate 77,791,920, forward strand.
ACTATTGACTAACTCCCTTACCGTTTGAATGAGTACACGTGTTCGTATTACAAACATCGTATTTACAACATTTTTCACATACATGTAGTTGACCTCGTTTTCCAAAACCTTCGTTCATCGCTACATTGCACAACTGAAATATAGCAACGAAATCCAGTTAATACCCTGTCCATCCATTCATGTATAATACTAGATTTAAGTACCCTCTTCTAGTTTATCTAGGATTTATTATTTAGCTCAGTTGGTAGAGAGGTTGCCTCCGGAGCAAAAGGCAAGGATTAGATCACAGGCACTTATCTCTATCAACGTATGTTTACTGTCCACACTAATCTTGCTTATTAAGGAAAGCCGTACCGATGGTGTAATGGCCAGTCTCGCGTGCAATTGATCGTGGGTTATAAATACTGTTATAGTGACAGCCGGAACCTTTGAGCCGTAATGAAAGCGGGAGGTTTGGCGCTTTAATATCTGATTCAACCCACCATTTCTTTAGAAATGCCTGTACCAAGTCAGGGTCATTACGGTTTTCACAGTTTTCCGGTTGTTGACTGATTTTGTCTGTTTATATATACTTATGAGTTTTGACTTTCCCTTTGTAAGATTGTTCGGAGCTCGGTAATTTTGTTATTACCCTTATTCGATCGCCAGTCGGGCCAATCCAAGAGATTATATAATTGGTAGCTGTTCAAGAAGCACGTAACATAAATCGAGCTACATTAAAGGCTGGTTGGCCCAAAATCCTGATAAACTCTCACCAAGAGGTGCAGCATGTCTACCTGCAGACGGTTGTTTCAGTGAGCTAGTAATACAATAATCCTATTCAGCGTGTTTTAGTACAGTACGAAAATCATTATAATTGTATCAATAACATGTTCTCGCCATGATATATCTAATACATAGCCATAGGTGTAACATTATTTGCTGAATTTTATTTCTTCTTCTTGTATCAACATGATGGTTGATGGTTGATGGTCGTGTAAATTCAATAAAATGATGGAAATTCTATTTATACTTCTGCTAGTCTATACTGCGTTCACTACCGGTTTTAGTGGTGTTCGTCTTCCTCAATCTTTTTGTCTCTTTTCTTTTGACCATTGTATTAAATTGTCTGCCCTTTTCTAATTAACAGTTTATGGTTATCTCTTTGGTATCTTCAAACTTTTCAATATGTAATTTATATAATGTCTTGAAAAACTGGAGTGGTTCTATAGAACAACCACAAAATCTATAAGGAGGCCGCCGTGGTCGTGATCGTATGGTAGTTTGATTTACAACTACATGTGCAATCAGTGCCTATCACCACTAAAGTTGTGAGTTCGAATCCCGTTCATGGCGATGTGCACTCGATACGACATTATGTGATAAAGTTTGCGACAGGTCGGTGGTTTTCACCACCAATAAAACTGACAGCCACGATGCTCTGAAATATTGTTGAAGGTGGAGTTAAACACCATAAACCTAAATCAAACCAGAATCTATAAAACGAATAAAAAAAACACATTAAAACGTTGCTGACCTGACTAGGTTTACAGCCGACATTGTAGAAGATGTTTGTATCATCGTCGATTACTTGTTCTGTGTAACAAAGCTAAAACAAAGTAAACAATCTTGTCAATTGATTAACAGAAGTACTGAAAATTCTAAACATTCTTGAATCTTCGAGTTATATAAGAAACACATGTCAATAGATGTGTTCACAAACGGGCAGATTTAATTGTTAATTTAAAATACACTCAGCAACAGCTAACTGCTTAAAACAGGAGCGAAATTACACACAGAGATAAATATACCAGTATACTGCTCATGTGTGTTCACCAAAATATCAATATACCGGTATACTGTCGAACGGCATTTACAAAACAGGTACATTTACCGGTAAATTTTCTATATGTGTTCACCAGCAGATAAACATAACGGTACACTGTCATGTGTTTTCACAAAAATATCAATTAACTGCTGCTACTAAGATGTGTCCACAAACATAACTATACCAGTAGACTGCCTGCCAAGGTGTGCTCACAAACATAACTATGCCAGTAGACTGCCTGCCAAGGTGTGTCCACAAACATAACTATACCTGTAGACTGCCTGCCAAGGTGTGTTCACAAACATAACTATACCAGTAGACTGCCTGCCAAGGTGTGTTCACACACATAACTATACCAGTAGACTGCCTGCCAAGGTGTGTACACAAACATAACTATACCAGTAGACTGCCTGCCAAGGTGTGTTCACAAACATAACTATACCAGTAGACTGCCTGCCAAGGTGTGTCCACAAACATAACTATACCAGTAGACTGCCTGCCAAGGTGTGTTCACAAACATAACTATACCAGTAGACTGCCTACCAATGTGTGTTCACAAACATAACTATACCAGTAGACTGCCTGCCAAGGTGTGTTCACAAACATAACTATACCAGTAGACTCCCTGCCAAGGTGTGTCCACAAACATAACTATACCAGTAGACTAGTTGCCTGCCAAGGTGTGTTCACAAACATAACTATACCAGTAGACTGCCTGCCAAGGTGTGTCCACAAACATAAATATGCCAGTAGACTGCCTGCCAAGGTGTGTTCACAAACATAACTATACCAGTAGACTGCCTGCCAAGGTGTGTCCACAAACATAACTATACCAGTAGACTGCCTGCCAAAGTGTGTCCACAAACATAACTATACCAGTAGACTGCCATACTATACCAGTAGACTGCCTGCCAAGGTGTGTTCATAAACAAAACCTTCTACCATTATACTGTCCAGTTGTCTTCACATATAAGTGGACCAGTATACCGCCAATGAGTGTTCACAATCAGATATATATACACTAGTACCATTGTACTACCAATTACATGATCAGTTGCTTAATCAATTCTACTTCTGCAGCATTATATCATAATTTTACTTTTACTTCGATTGTCACACTAAATTTTCATGGGTTGTATATATACCTCTCCAGCTGCACACTCTGTTGTCTGTACACAGTATTTAGGATCAATTATACCATGACATGAACGACATCTTATACCTACAAGTAGAATGTTCATCGAGTAGTACAGATGATAAATGTATATCTAATTGAAACTCATTCACGGCATCTGATATTGGTATCTTCAAACTTTTCTTATTTGTCTTTTTATACGTTGAGTAAGCTTTCCAAAAATTATTGCATGCTTGGACGAAATTGTCAGGTTCGTGGACCTATACATGGAGCTGTATCACTAACGGTACTGGAAGCTAGCTTCTAGTAAATACATGAACTCTTATTCTGTTTTAGCTATTTGTCGTTCGTCTTGTCTTGTGCCAGTAGTTGATTTGTGTTCATGCATCTGATAGAAACAAGTGTCTGCAGTCTTTGTAAAACAAATATAGTCAAAACAAAAGATAAGACCAAAATGAACAAAAAAGAACAAAAATAAACAAAACAAGAAATACCCAAAAAAACAAACAAATAAACAAAAAGCAAGAACAAAGACAAAAAGCAACAGACAAACTAGTGAACATGTTTTGTAAATACTACTATACAATACTGGAACAAGTATAAACTTGTTCTGGTGTATCCTCGTCCAAATAATACGAGTAACGTCTAGAACAAAGACTATTTTAAACGCGAGTACAATACTCTATTTGTAGAGTTACATAAATCCGATGTTATACCAGAAAAATGTTCTACCCGCTTCTAGTACTGAAAAGATTCAGGACTCAATTGAAATTTTTGGTTGTATTACTGGAATTTCGAGAAAACTTTATCATTTTATATAAAACTTATCAAGTAGTATAACTTACTGTCGACTTTGTAGAATACTGTCACTGGAATTGACAAAAAACAAAATCTGATTTAATAAATAAAAAATATGAAAACAAAAATGCGTCAATGATGATTTGTAAGACATGGAAAATCAAATGTTCTCCTTCTTGTCCCCTTTTTTCGTCAACAAAGTGTATGATTTTTAAAAGTTGTTTAGTGGAGTTCGTGTTACTCGATCTTTTCTCTCCTGTGTAGTGTTTTGTAGAATATTGTTTGTTCCTTTGTTCTTTTTCCTTTGGTCATTGTGTTGCATGTCCACCTTCAATTTACAGCTTCTGATTACCCCTTTGGTATCTTAGATTTACAGCTTCTGATTACCCCTTTGGTATCTTAGATTTACAGCTTCTGATTACCCCTTTGGTATCTTAGATGTACAGCTTCTGATTATCCCTTTGGTATCTTAGATTTACAGCTTCTGATTACCCCTTTGGTATCTTAGATGTACAGCTTCTGATTATCCCTTTGGTATCTTAGATTTACAGCTTCTGATTACCCCTTTGGTATCTTAGATGTACAGCTTCTGATTATCCCTTTGGTATCTTAGATTTACAGCTTCTGATTACCCCTTTGGTATCTTAGATGTACAGCTTCTGATTATCCCTTTGGTATCTTAGGTTTACAGCTTCTGATTACCCCTTTGGTATCTTAGATTTACAGCTTCTGATTACCCCTTTGGTATCTTAGATGTACAGCTTCTGATTATCCCTTTGGTATCTTAGATTTACAGCTTCTGATTACCCCTTTGGTATCTTAGATGTACAGCTTCTGATTATCCCTTTGGTATCTTAGGTTTACAGCTTCTGATTACCCCTTTGGTATCTTAGATGTACAGCTTCTGATTATCCCTTTGGTATCTTAGATTTACAGCTTCTGATTACCCCTTTGGTATCTTAGATTTACAGCTTCTGATTACCCCTTTGGTATCTTAGATGTACAGCTTCTGATTATCCCTTTTGGTATCTTAGGTTTACATCTTCTGATTATCCCTTTTGGTATCTTAGGTTTACAGCTTCTGATTACCCCTTTGGTATCTTAGATTTACAGCTTCTGATTACCCCTTTGGTATCTTAGATTTACGGCTTCTGATTACCCCTTTGGTATCTTATATTTACGGCTTCTGATTACCCCTTTGGTATCTTAGGTTTACAGCTTCTGATTACCCTTTGGTATCTTAGATTTACAGCTTCTGATTACCCCTTTGGTATCTTAGGTTTACAGCTTCTGATTATCCCTTTGGTATCTTAGGTTTACAGCTTCTGATTACCCCTTTGGTATCTTCAAACATTTCTTTTGGCTGTAAATGTTGATCATGTAGGATATGCACATCTATTTATTTCTAGCATTTTTAGTCCTGTAATTGTTATATTTACAGTAATGTTATATCGAGATTTATAGTTTTCTTAAGTGAAGTTAGTTATCTGTATAGTGTATTGTAAATAATTGTTTGTCTTTTTCTTTTGAAAATTGTATTGTCTGTTCTTAAGTTTAAGACTTCTGATTACCCCACTGGTATCTTCAAACATTTTTTGGGGGGATTCCGCGTTTCTCACAATGACAAAATAAGAGGAAAAAAGGTCCGGTATAATATGTTAAAAGATAGCGAGTGGAAATGTACAGTCTGATGACTGTATGTATACATGTACTCATACATTCAGGGGAATAGTTCTATTACAGGGGCTCGAAATAAGTTTGATTTTCTCATATATAGATGGTCATGTATAAAGAGAGAGAGTAACCAACACGGACTACACCAACTTGTTTTAGAGACCCTGTCATGCTTATCGAGAAACAGAATATTATATACGGTTCAGTTTGTGGATAAGCGGCTTACAAGACATGATCGAAATTATTGGTATTTAAGGCCACTATCAACAATATTTCATATGCATAGTGGCAAACAACAAGAGTACCCATACGAAACCAATCCACTGTCATAGGTCACATTTACAAGTGGTCACCGACAAGCTTTGCTACATAACACTGTACCTATTGAGTTGACCTCGCCACAGTTGAGAAGGCTGGCTGAGGTACCAATAAAATATGGAAGTTGCCCACTTTGTCCCCGTGCTTTGATTAAAATAACACTGCACAGTGTGGAGTTCATCTTAATTGTGACTAATCATTAAACATATAAGGCCTGTTTTTTTAATTCTTAACCATTAACCTGGTTTTAAACTTTTTTATGGTTGAGTGTGTTTTTTACGGTGTGATTTTAACCATGCGGTTAAATGGTTAAAGAACATTTTAACCGGGATCGAAGCACGGTTGAATATGTTTGAACCTTGTTAATTACCAGAATATGTTTGTAATAGGAACATCTGTGTATTATAAACCCATTTCCAAGTTGTTTATTGACATTCTGCATTGTTGTATTTGTTTATAAAGAATTAAATTATTTTATTTGTTGTTTTTGTGTTGTTTTTGTTTTGTTTGTGTGTTTAAGAGTTGAATTGTTTTATTTGTTAATGAAAAATTAATTTTAATTTGTTAAAAAATAATCAATGAACTAGAAAATTTCTCTTAAATATTGTTCTTCAACCATTGCGGTTTTTTTTATCTATCTTAAACATGTTTATGGTTCATGATTTAAACATGTTTCAGGTTGTTTTCAACCATAAACAAGTTTGAGAATAAAAAAAACTCAGGCCTATAGAGTTTCAAAATATCAGAAATCATACATACAAAAGATTTATAAAATGCGAATGTGTTCGATTCTACCGGCAACTCGCGTGTCGATTACTCGGTGCTTCGATATCGAATTCCGATGTTTCGTGTTCACCTATATATCAAAACCCCTATATGTTTACTTACTAAAAATGAAAATCAGATAAAAGAATTCCATGTTTACAGGTAACAAGTCAGAATAATTTATGATAACGTGGGTCTTAGTGTATGTAGGACAAAGTCTTATCAATGTATTATATATTTGTATCTTATAATCTACATGCACTATATTACTCCAGCGAGTCGCCACAAATAATAATGTGTAACAACTGTAAGAATATTTGAAGATACCAAAGCCTATTTACAACTAAATAAGGGTAATAACAAAATTACCGAACTCCGAACAATCTTCCAAAGGGAAAGTCAAATCTCATAAGTATATAGACAGACAAAATCAGTCAACAACCGGAAAACTGTGAAAACCGTAATGACCCTGACTTGGTACAGGCATTTCTAAAGAAATGGTGGGTTGAATCAGATTTTAAAGCGCCAAACCTCCCGCTTTCACTACAGCTGAAAGGTTCCGGCTGTCACTATAACAGTATGTATAACAATACTGGAACAAAATAGGTAAAATAGTTGTCAAAGCAGTACCAAATTCAGTGAGGAGGGTGGAACATCTAACGTGAACCAACTCCATGGTGGGAATTAGAATACACCATGTATTGGGTTTTTTTTTTTTTTTTTTTTTTTGCTCCTACATATTTTTAAATTATTTTTCTGAGCAATCTTTGAGCTTACCTGATAAAGGTTATCCACTCCCGGTTTTTAGTTGGTTCGTGTAGCTCAGTTTTTAGTTGGTTCGTGTAACTCAGTTTTTAGTTGGTTTGGGTAGCTCAGTTTTTAGTTGGTTCGGGTAGCTCAGGTTTTAGTTGGTTCGTGTAGCTCAGTTTTTAGTTGGTTCGTGTAGCTCAGTTTTCAGTTGGTTCGGGTAGCTCAGTTTTTAGTTGGTTCGTGTAGCTCAGTTTTTAGTTGGTTCGTGTAGCTCAGTTTTTAGTTGGTTCGTGTAGCTCAGTTTTTAGTTGGTTCGTGTAGCTCAGTTTTTAGTTGGTTCGTGTAGCTCAGTTTTTAGTTGGTTCGGGTAGCTCAGTTTTTAGTTGGTTCGTGTAGCTCAGTTTTTAGTTGGTTCGTGTAGCTCAGTTTTTAGTTGGTTCGTGTAGCTCAGTTTTTAGTTGGTTCGGGTAGCTCAGTTTTTAGTTGGTTCGTGTAGTTCAGTTTTTAGTTGGTTCGGGTAGCTCAGTTTTTAGTTGGTTCGTGTAGCTCAGATTTTAGTTGGTTCGTGTAGCTGTTTTTAGTTGGTTCGTGTAGCTCAGTTTTTAGTTGGTTCGGGTAGCTCAGTTTTTAGTTGGTTCGGGTAGCTCAGTTTTTAGTTGGTTCGTGTAGCTCAGTTTTTAGTTGGTTTGTGTAGCTCAGTTTTTAGTTGGTTCGTGTAGCTCAGTTTTTAGTTGGTTCGTGTAGCTCAGTTTTTAGTTGGTTCGTGTAGCTCAGTTTTTTGTTGGTTCGTGTACCTCAGTTTTTAGTTGGTTCGTGTAGCTCAGTTTTTAGTTGGTTCGGGTAGCTCAGTTTTTAGTTGGTTCGTGTAGCTCAGTTTTTAGTTGGTTCGTGTAGCTCAGTTTTTAGTTGGTTTGGGTAGCTCAGTTTTTAGTTGGTTCGGGTAGCTCAGTTTTTAGTTGGTTCGTGTAGCTCAGTTTTTAGTTGGTTCGTGTAGCTCAGTTTTTAGTTGGTTCGTGTAGCTCAGTTTTTAGTTGGTTCGTGTAGCTCAGTTTTTAGTTGGTTCGGGTAGCTCAGTTTTTAGTTGGTTCGTGTAGCTCAGTTTTTAGTTGGTTCGGGTAGCTCAGTTTTTAGTTGGTTCGGGTAGCTCAGTTTTTAGTTGGTTCGTGTAGCTCAGTTTTTAGTTGGTTCGTGTAGCTCAGTTTTTAGTTGGTTCGTGTAGCTCAGTTTTTAGTTGGTTCGTGTAGCTCAGTTTTTAGTTGGTTCGTGTAGCTCAGTTTTTAGTTGGTTCGGGTAGCTCAGTTTTTAGTTGGTTCGGGTAGCTCAGTTTTTAGTTGGTTCGTGTAACTCAGTTTTTAGTTGGTTCGTGTAGCTCAGTTTTTAGTTGGTTCGTGTAGCTCAGTTTTTAGTTGGTTCGTGTAGCTCAGTTTTTAGTTGGTTCGTGTAGCTCAGTTTTTAGTTTTCTGTGTTGTGTATTATAGATTTTGTCTTTGACAAGATCATTGTCGTGTCTCAGTGTCCTTCTTCGATTTACGATTTCTGATTACTCCTTTGGAAACTTCAAACTTTTTTTTATTCTAGAAGCGCTTCATTTTGCTGTCTTAAGAAGTCCCTGTATAAAGTCTGTCTCATTCGAATAAAGGAATTAGTCGGTGGGAAGAGGAGGGGTACAGTTGGTATCCATAAGAATGTCGACTGTCTGTTGAAAAGAGTTATTTTATACAAAATAAGATTTGGCCTTTCCTAAAAAATATGTCTGTTGAAAAGAGTTGTTTAGGGCTGAGCACCTGTTGTCATAAACGAAGTTGCAAATTTTATACAAATATCAAAATTTACATATTTTCTACTTCATTGATTGTGAACAGACAATTGTATCCATTTTTACACCTTTCCTCTTTGTTATTTGGTATATACAGTGCTCCCTCGTTAAACCGCCACCTTCTGTGCAGTCGGTAGTTTGGCGGTATAACGAGTTTGGCGATAAACTGAGGGACATTGAAAACCGGAAGTTATGTGATCATATGAAAAGATAAACTTTCAACTCGACTGACATGCATTTTGCACTTGTATAAATAATACATGTTTAATAAATAAATAAATTAGAATAATTATATTCACATCGGAAATGTCCTGTACAGTTTGCAGATCTTTGCCAATGTTGACAAATTCTTGAACCGTCATTTGTAGCTCGGGACATCAAGGTCATTATAAACACGTGACAGCAACAGTTCATCTTCATTTGTGGGGTTATTGGAAGATCCCATTTAATTGTCAAATTATCGGCAATTTGTTATTATGTTAATTTTGGATTTTCCTTTGCATTACTTATAATTGCACGTTTTTGTTTGTCGTCTAATTAATTACGCTTTCTCTTCAAGCACGACATTTTTATGACAACTAATTAAATTACAAATTTTACTCAGGATTAAAAATACAAATGTAATCACTAGAAAAGTAAATACAGGTAATTATTCTAATCAAAACAACTGATCACCTGTTCCGACCCTCAACTATGAGATCAATGACCGTGTCCGATGACCAGTTTTGACATTCCATAATTACCTATCAATACACAGCTGTACTAGTAGTTGTGGGTGGTACTAACGGGGGAATTTAAATTGGTTTTACGACTTTTGTGTCTGAAAACCTGTGGCGGATGGCGGTAGCTGAGTTTGGCAGTATAACGGGGTATTTTTAATGGGGGAAATCGGGATAGACGAGAATTTTGGCGATAGGAGAGGGGGGCGATAGACCGAATGAGCACTGTATTCGATATTGTGGTTATATATATCAGTTATTTGGAATATTATATAGTATCTTACACCTCAATCTAAAAATAGAACTGCCCATTATGTCTGTTGTTATTAATTTGAATTCATTTTCATTTAATATATATTTTTTTTAATTCCTAAGTAAGAGTCCCGTTAGCGGTAATTGTCAGATGGTAAAGTCGACTAGCTTCACACTGGTTTCTGTGTTAAAGCCTAAATATCACTGGCATGAACTATATATTGAAATATGAAGTTATTTATTGTGATTCACTGTCTGTTAATGTGTCGTATCTGGAAAATAAAGAATTTATATTTCAGTAAGAAATATATTTTTTTAAAAACCATGCAAATTTATTAACAGTAAACCTGATTGTATCTGTGTTCATATAATTATTGACGAAAATATACAGATTTACCTTCCGGAAATTTCACCGACATTGTTTCGTAATTATTTAAAAATTTTCAACCAATGAATTTCCTTGACACATCTTCATAGCAACACAACGCCATCAACTGCAACGAAAGGGTTGTTTTCTAGTTAAAATCTGATTACATCTTGAATCTGTCATGGATCAAACGAAAAGACCGCTTCTAATTCCTCCAGAGTTTGGCACATATGCCGAAAAACATGGATTGTTTGATCTATACAAGGTTTGAACATGAATAATAAAAAATGGATCAAACAATAACAAATTAACATCACACCAAATTTTTATATATGCATGATGTGACGAAGTTTCATTTATTTTGAGTTTTAAGATAGAAATGCCAATACTATTGTATGCCATGATAATCGAACTCTAGGTTGGTCAGTACGTCATACTGTCATAAGACTTTTGTTAAGACTAAAAATACAATGTCATGTCTACTGCCAGTACTGGTCGGGGAGTAGTTCTCGCCAACTGTCTCATTTAGCACGAGCGCTCACAAATTTACGGCTGATTTTTTTACCATCATTAAAGGACGGCGTACCAATCCTTCGTATTAATTTTTATAGAATTTCATTGTGAAAACGGGTAAAAACCCTACTGCACCCCACATTCTGTCATAACATCAACAGGGGGTCACGTGTGTTGGTACTCTTAAAATAGAAAAACACATGGAATGATCATCGGAGAATCTAGTGACACCATATTTCCAATTTATCTCTACAAATCTTTAAGATCTTTCTAAAAAAGTGTCACACTTTGCCTTATTACTCATCCCTACAATCCAAATTACTCACGGTTGCAGAATAAATAGATTCCATGACGTGAATGCAAATGGCCACCTGCGCATGCACTGTTTACGTTATCAATTACCTTGACCGCTAATTTATACATGGATCCTATATTATCACATTGGGCATAAAACATGGACAAAATATTAAAATTAATTCTAGAAAAACTGGAATTATTACTTTTCATCAACAAAATGAAAATTATCAGGTAAACCGCTGTTGAAAAGGATGTATTTTACGGAATGGGGGAGCGACGTGGGGATGGCATGACAGCCTTTAAAACAGTGATGAATAATTATCAGAGTTTTCTACAAACCAACACAAAAACTGAGTCAAATTGAAGATCAGAAGACATAAATCTGTCTTTTGTTATGATTATTTTTCATTTTTTTAATATACAGAACATTATATTTAATAAGTGTTTTTAATTGACTATGAAACTTGAAATAAAAACAATAAGGTTTAATTTATAGTTACAGTTGTAGTTCTCTTTCTAAATATCAATTTGAAGACCAGAGAAGACAATCAGTTGGAAGTTATTATTTTATTTATACATTCACAGGTCAAAAGTCTTTCTGCTCTATGATATTTCCTTATATATTTCAATTTCATACTGAATCACTTATTTTCAAAATATTCTCATGAAGTCATTTCTTACCCGATTTTCTTAATTTTTTTTACACTTTTTAAAGCAGAGTTAATAAGATTCTTCTTCTGCTACCAGAGGATTACAATATTTCTCCACTCTAATGAAAGCCTTAGATTTGAGGCAATTTTTGTAACTTGGGACACAATGTCATTATTTACTTTCACTCCCCAATTGTCAAATGTGGTTTCATTTTCGAAACAGATCTGATCTGTCGCATTCTAATCCCATACAAGATTCAAAATTATTGTAGTCCTCATCAGAATGACCCTATGACATTTCTATTTCTTATACTTATTTGCAGTTTATGTCAAAAACAGAGGTGAAACAATATAAATAGAGAGTTGAACATTTACCAAATCAGAAAATATAGGCATTATAAGTTATCTACGTGTCTACCCGTGGGCATTGAGATTGTACCACCCTGAAGCACTTCTGTATAACCTGAGGTGAAGCCGAAGGTTGTACAGTGGTGCTGAAGGGTGGTACAATCTCAATGCCCACGGGTAGATACGTAGATAACGATTTTATCCCCTGTTTGAAAACAAAAACTGATTTTTAGTGGATTTTCTTGATATTTTTGTAACGTAATCATAACGTTTTTGGACTTGCGGACTAAAATAGCATAGCTCAGGTGAAACTTTGGGTGCATTTTGACCAAGTGTAGGGAGATACCTTCGGTATCACCCTACAGTTAACTAATTTTTAATGTTTTTCAGTTTTATTTTGTTGTGATTTGGTTTGTTTTGTATTTGCCGCATATTGTCACATGGATAGCGTTACAATATTAATGACGTCACCAGAAATAGGTTCAAGAATTCTATTGATAAAAAACAAATGTGTCATACACTTATAGTACGATAAAGCGAATGACGAATTCATGTGATAATAATGCGAAATAATTTTAAAATGCTTGTATTCAAACAACTTGACCATTTCTACAAAGACACAAATTTGAAATAATATCAAAATCAATGTTTCATGTAGCGCAAATAAACACTACCCGGTAAACATGGCCGTAGGAATATTAAATTTCTCAATATAATTTGCTGCATTGTTTTTGTTTTGTTTCTCATTTTTTTTTTCTCAAGAATTCCGTCCTGCCTTCTGTGTGTGGGATGCAAAGCGCTTTGATATTATGAGTTTGACATGCATAGCAACGTCAAGACCCCCTGTGAGGTTACATGACTACAAGTCGGAAGCATGGGTTTTGTACCAACAGGTCATCGACCAATCAAAAGCCGATATTTTTATCAAGCCAGGGATAATAACATTTTTTCTTGACTGATATTTTTTGACAGGTTTATTGGTAATTTTTAAACACTGTCGTTAAATATATGCCTTATCTTTGAATGATAGAAAGTAATTGTTTAACACCAAATGGAACATTTTTTAGCCATATCATGATGAGAACAAGTTACATTCAATGAGATTATGATGATGTCCGTTTTGTACTAAACCAACTTCGTTGGATTTTTATCATGCTGTCTAACTGATACAACAGTCCACGTGTAGACATGTCACTGCACTCTGACACATTATCCTGATTCAGAGCCAACAAGTCTTCGTTCTTCTCTTATTCCTTAATGCTGCTTGCTTAGCATTTAAGCAGCAGTTTGGTTTGACCGGACCAGGTGTACACAATCTACTGCACTCGATGCCAGCATGCTAACCATTATACAACTGTACCACCAATGCAGTTCTTTGAATTATTAGATTATAATAACCTGTAATACCTGACACAGTCATGCACAGAATTACAGTATTAATGGGCTTTTTTAATTACAGAGACTTATGGAACAGTTATTAGTCAACAAACCATCAGACCCTCTAGTTTTCTTGGTAGAACTTCTAAAGAGAGATAACAATGACGGTGAGTGGTGAACAAAAATCATACACAATACTAAGTCTGTTCTGTGATCAATTTAATTATTAATGTGTTTTCATTCAATTTTCTTGGTAGCAACCTGTAACACAACCCTTACACCAATAGGCCATTTACTCATTTCCAAACTTTGATTCTACAATTATACATTTTACAGGAGTTATTTCCCTTTAATGTGGTTTTCATGCAAAGTTCAATGGAAATAACATATATATTTTCTCCTCATAATCTGTTCAAAATTTTAATGTTGTAACAACTTTGAATTTTCTATTTGTTATAAATATTTTCCTCTGATTTTTTAAAAGGTTCAAATGTCGACAAATCATGAGTAAGTTATACTCAAATTCAGGGTCCTTTCCATTGCTCTTGCTAGAACGGGTACCATTTTGCTCTCCTTTCCATTGCTCTTGCTAGAACGGGTACCATTTTGCTCTCCTTTCCATTGCTCTTGCTAGAATGGGTACCATTGTGTTCTCATTCTATTGCTCTTGCTAGAACGGGTACCATTTTGTTCTCCTTTCCATTGCTCTTGCTAGAACGGGTACCATTTTGTTCTCCTTTCCATTGCTCTTGCTAGAACGGGTACCATTTTGTCCTTTCCATTGCTCTTGCTAGAACGGGTACCATTTTGTTCTCCTTTCCATTGCTCTTGCTAGAACGGGTACCATTTTGTTCTCCTTTCCATTGCTCTTGCTAGAACGGGTACCATTTTGTTCTCCTTTCCATTGCTCTTTCTAGAACGGGTACCATTTTGTTCTCCTTTCCATTGCTCTTGCTAGAACGGGTACCATTTTGCTCTCCTTTCCATTGCTCTTGCTAGAACAGGTACCATTTTGCTCTCCTTTCCATTGCTCTTGCTAGAACGGGAACCATTTTGCCGATCATAAGGGAAATAACTCCTATAAAAATGTTATAAAACCAATAATTTTAGAATCAAATCAGGAATGTGCAAAAGGTCTATTTCATTTTAGGGAATTAGTGGTGGTCTACTGATAATAACAATACAGTCAAACCTGTCATAATGGTCACCTGCTCATAACGGTCACTTTCATGCTCTCCCTGTGCATTTTACTATATATTTTAATTCGATATAGCGGTCACCTGTTCAATGTGGTCAGCGGTCACCATTTATTAGTAATTTCCAGCGTAAAACCTTTGTATAACGGTAAATTCATTTTTAAAACAATACCGGAAGTGATTTCGAAAGTTCGGTATTTTTCTCAAATGTACAAAAATTCCTGAGGGGTTACAAAATATATTGCTTAATTTGATTAACTAAAGAAACAAACACTATTAAATTTTGTGAGTAATAAATTACATAAAGGAAAGTTTATACTCGGAGGTTATTGGAGATATTTATTCATTACGACGAGAGTAGAAATTCACTCACCAAAAATATTTTGTATCTAGTGCATCATGTCAAAATCATCAACATCCGTAAATAGGAAGGGTGTGGGCGAGAAGAAGGGTGTTTTTCGTACCCAGATAATGAACATTCTTTTAAAGAAAATGTTAGATTCAATCGACGATTTTGAGAACAATGTTTCCAGTTCAACATCGTGTTACTGGAAATTGTACTTTTGTTTATTAAATATCTTTCTTTATTTATTTGTATGTTTTATTCGAATCATATCAGATTGAGATAATTTCATTCACAATAAAGGTAAACAAGAGTAACATTCCGACAGGAACAAAATAACAAACAAAACATAACATGTAATTAAAAATGTTTATTTACAACTAATGTAGAATATTTCGTCGAATAATCAAACCCCTTCATATGAAGGTTACCTGTATGTAGTGGTCATTTTGTCAATCTCCCCCAGGTGACCACTATAGACAGGTTAGACTGTATATTATCTATAATCACTGCTAATCATTCTCTATTGAAATAAACAGTTACATAAAGCTCATTTTAGAGATGAAAAATTTCAAACAGCACTTACCAAGGAACATTGGTTTCCCATGGGAACTGCAGCTTCTTACACCACTAAATCTGGACAAGAAATTTGAACATTTACTTACAAATGTACCAAGGAACTTAATTAAATCTTACTTGTCTATTTTTAGTTCCTCAAGTTATAATTTTGGGACCACCGGCCTCTGGTAAGAAGACAATGGCTAAACTATGTGCCAGTAAATTAAGAACAGCACACCTTACAGAGGACAACATGGTGGCTGAGGCTGAAACAGAAACTAAGCTTAAAGTACAGGAGATGAATAAGAAAAAACAGGTAACATATTAGACTGGTTCCCTGACTAGATATATAGGGGGTTAGGGTTATGGTCTTAAACGCCACAACATGTTTTTTGTAAATTTTAATGGTAACAAGATTTAGACAGAAAATCGGAAAACTCCTACTTTTAATTTTAGAGTCACGTGAGGTTGATATAGTGTTCCAAAGGCTCATCTGGAACGATCTAAATTAATCTTTGCAGAAATTGAAGGCTTAAACAGTATTCATAAAGTTCCATCAAGAAAAAATCTCATGCTTTTAGCCAATCAGATAAAAAATATTTATAGTCATACTCATATAATAATGATTTATATGAAATCCTCTAAAATCTTACAGAAAGTTCCTACAGAGATCTGGATAAAAATTTTGTCTGACAGAATGAAACTTGCTGACTGTATAAAGAAGGGCTGGGTTATGGAGGGATTTCCTCATACCAGACAACAAGCTCTAGCTTTACAAGCTGTTGGCATATGTGCTAAACACACAGGTGAGTTAAAACTTGAGGCTCTATAAGGGGTATTATTTAAGGTACTATTTCTGTATAAAGAAGGGCTGGGTTATGGAGGGATTTCCTCATACCAGACAACAAGCTCTAGCTTTACAGGTTGTTGGCATATGTGCTAAACACACAGGTGAGTTAGTATGATGGAAATCAAAACTTGAGGCTCTTGAAGGGGTATCATTTAAAGTCCTATTTCATATTGTTTTGGTCGTTTTAATTATGTTTTTTGTTAAATGGTGTTTAGGTCTTGACTTTTTAAATAGTGGTGAAAATTAAAATAATAATAAAAAACAACAGCAAAGAATTATTTTAAGAATTGTTTCTAATTAACTTTGAGATACAAATGATTTCAATAGACCATTATGTAGAATGACAATGTAAACATATTTAAAAAAAAAAGAAGTAAAAATACTTTTGAATTACTCTACAAATAAATGGAGATATCATTATTGTTTTCCCCCAAAAAATCAGAAATTGTAGAAAATATTGTAATGGTAGTCTAAGTCAGATATCTTTAAAATGTTAGCTGTTCAATTAAATGGAGATAATTTAGGGTAAACATAGACAAATTTATATTGTAAAATGAAAATATAACTTTACAACTACACCATTTGTTGTCTTATATTACAGTTATATTAGATGCACCAGACACTGTACTGATTGAGAGAGCACAGGGGAAAAGAATTGATCCAAAAACTGGAGGTAGGTACAGTGATCATATATATATAAGTCCCCTGAGTGAACCCCATGATAATGTAAATAGGACCGGTACATTAATCATATATAGTAGTCCCCTCAGGGAACCCCATGGTAATATAAATAGGACCTGTTTTTTCAACTATGGGGTAAAAGCCTTCCATAAGATGTGTTTGCTAAAAAGATGTGTCTGTTTAAATGTGTATGCATGTGGTATGTACCAAAGACACCAGTGTTCTAGGAACAGGATATAGATATATTCATTATGCTTAAGCTTGGAGAATGCTCTGTTGTTTGCACATCTTTTCTCCCTTAATTTTGTCGGAATGAAAATTTTTGTATAAAGTATAATTTAAGTTGATAATGAAATTTGTTCACACCACGATTTAGCTGAAATACTGCTAAAGTTGGCATTAAACACCAACCAATCAATCTAAAGTGTTAGGTAATTTAATTATCCAAACATTGTCTACATACTATTGGCTGTCATCTTCTGTAAGTTCATGGGTAAAATAATGTATTTCTTTCTATAAAAGAATAAACATATTATCATTTCAACTTATCATGAATAAACAAAACTTATCGTAAATTTTACAATTTATTTTAGTTTCATTTGACGAAATTATTATTGTCTGATGTTTAATTACAACTCTCTCAATATTTCAGCCATTTAATGTCGTGTACAGTTTACGAGATACTAACATACCAAAAGATACACCGTCCACATTAGTTAGTGTCGAAAATTAGCTTCAATTATCAGATAATTTAAAAACTATTTTATTTTATAAAAACGCAAGTATATTTCTATATCACCTGTATATTTTTTTATAGATATTTACCACACAACTTTTGACCTGCCACCAAATCCTGAAATTCAGTCACGTTTAGAGGAAGTCCCTGGTTACAAAGAGGATGAAATGGTAGAAAAACTCATTGAATACCACAGACATATAGATGGCGTACTGGATTGTTATCAAAAGACAGTAAAATCTATCAACGCTGATCAACCCAAAGCTGATGTATTTTCACAAGGTAGATTTGTTTATTTACTGGGTGAATTGTGTATACTGCCCATGTGGTCACCTGTATTAAAAGGTCACCTTTTTCTTGTCCTGTCATAGAAAATTTCATATGAATTGAACCTCTTTTAGGAGATCACCTGTCTTAGAAGACCACTTTTTCTTTTGATATGTTTTGCGTAGGGGTGTAACGATACACTTTTTTCACAAGCGATACGTATCGCGATATTTGATATGTATTACGATACGTATCATGATACGTTTTATAGGAAACTATAACTATTCCTTGAAGTCCATGCTGGTCGACATGGGCGCTGCCATGTTTTTTTTTTTAATATGAGGTCGCTTACGTACTAGCGGAAATTATAAATATTTGATATTTGATTAATTAATTTTAAAAGCGTAAATTAATCGATTCACTTTTCTCAAAATATTAATTAAATGATCACCAAAAGAAGAAAACTGAAGTTCAACACTACTTTTTTAAAAAAAATGAGCATCATATCGTTTGTATCGTAAGCGGCCTCCACGTATCGTGAACCGAAACGTCCCCAAAATAATCGTGATTTCGGTACATACAGTGAATCATTTCTCCCTTAGTTTTGCGATAATGGATTCCTCATAGCAATATCAAAAAAGAGATGCAATGAGAAGTTCATTTCGAGCAAAACATATAAAAAAAATGTGTAAATAGAGGATTTGACAAGATGACGTCAATATAAAATCACAAAGTTACAACTTACACATAGAAATCAATTGTAATTTTTCAGATCACGTTTTTCTCTTGATAGATTATTATTGTGTGTAAAGATCAAAGGGGAAATTTACAAATCGTCCATAATTATTATATTTCTTGTTTTTTTTTTAATAGAAGTAATATCATATTTTGTTGGTTGACACTAAATATATTTGAGATTTTTTTTGTGTTCTGCCACATTTTGTATATAAATTTAATTAATTTTTTTCAGTGTATACATACCTATGTAGGAACCCAAGATCTAACGCTCCACACACTCCAAGGATTGTATTACTAGGACCTACAGGATCAGGAAAGGGAGTACAAGCAGCACTTCTGGCCAACAAATATAACATAGTGAATGGTAGGTATAGTGTGATCACCTGGGTATAATTCTTACTTTTGATTGGCTCAGAAAACCATGTGACCATGTTCCATCATCTCCTGTTTTTCTTGTAGCATTCAAAACTTCTGTCCATGAACTCGTCGATCTTAGTGCATTTCATGAATATGTTGTTTTTTTTTTACACAAGTCCTCATACACAAAACAGTAAATATGTTTCGGGTTTAGTATGAAAACATACAGTGAAACCTGTCAGGCACCCGAAGTCAAAAGATTGGTAAGCCAAACAATTGAAAAATCTTTGGAAACAATACAACCAAGGAGCCTAAACAATACAGCCAACTTCAGCTACGGTCACCCATGACTGATGATTTCTTACTCAACCAAAATTTTATTTTATTTTTGCTATTACATCATAGTGCCTTGCAACAGGTCAGTGCTTTTCTCCGGATACTCTGTTTTCCTCAACCAATAAAACTGACCATAATGACATAACTGATATATTGTTGAAAGTGGCGTTAAGCACCATAAATCAATCAATCAGCTATTACATCATAGACAGAAAGCATAGGTAGATCACCTATCATATTATAAATACCTGTATATAATTAACCTTTCTTATCCACAATAGACTTCAAATTGAGCCCTTTTATGGTCCATTCTTTTCAGAAAACAGAAAAAAATATCTTGAAAATAATTTGCGAATGAAAAAAATCTTGTATTGCCAGTTATGTAATACATATAGCCATTTTATTAAAACAATTACGGTAAAAAAATTCCAGTTAAGCTCTTCATTATTATCATTGTTTTTCTTTCAGTATCATGTGGACAGTTAGTAAAACAAGCAATAGCTGATGAGACAGCACAAGGAAAAGCAGCTATACCTTATGTCTCTAAAGATATGATGGGTATGTTTACCATTTATTTTATGGATTGTATAAATGGACCATTTGTGACTTGATGTTATAGGAGTTATTTCCCTTTAATGCTGGCAAAAAGTGTCCCCTTTCATGGAAAGTTAAATTAGAATAACATATATATTCCTAATAATCTGTAAAAAATTTTGATTTTATAACATATTTGTGAATTTTGTTCAAACATATAGAAGGTGCTGTACTAAGAATCTGTGAGGCCGTGATCGTATGGTAGTTAGATTTACAACTACCTATGCAATCAGTGCCTATCACCACTGATATTGTGAGTTCGAAACTCGATCAGGGTGAGGTGTACAACATGATTATGTGATAAAGTTTGTCAGTGACTTACGGCAGGTCAGTGGTTTTCTCCAGGACTCCGGTTTCCTCCACCAATAAAATTGACCGCCACGATATAACTGAAATATTGTTGAAAGTGGCATTAAACACCATAACCCTAAGCCCCGCCCCTTGATGGTGCTGTACTAAGAATCTGTTTCCCTGTCAGTGTTAATTAATAGCTGTTGAAAATGACACATGTACTTTTATTAAACCTGCCTAATTTGTCTTTAATATATTTAGCTAATCACATATTTTGAGATTATCTAAATGTATTTTCAGTGTTCCTTGGTGTCATCCATTCTTTTCTTACAACTTATCTTGACTAATAAAGGAAAAATTTACCCAAACCTTACCACATTCCTCCTCATTATTTGTTTCCTTGAAATTAATTACAGTGAAACCTGTCTAAACTGAACCTCCAAACAACCAACTTTTGTGTTCAGAATAGACAGGTTTTCTGTTATTCAGGTTACATTAACGAAGATTTCCTAGATTAGAAACTTATCTGGATTTCAGTTTATTCAGGGTTTGGTTTAGATACGTTTCACTCTATTTATGGCTTTTTCATGCCCATCTGAGGCAAGACCGTTTTTTGCATCTTTTGGTTTTTTACACGTCAAGAGGATATTAGTTTTTATAAAAAAATATCCATAAATTTTTCACATAAAACTCAAATAACTAATATGTGAATATTGTCTTTTGCAGTGCCAGATATAATTGTACAGAAAATAGTCAGTTATCGCTTATCACAACTGGATTGTGTCAGTAGGGGATGGGTGTTACATGGTTACCCTAGGACACGGGAACAAGGAGAAATGATGGCCAAAGAGGGATTTCTGCCCAATAGGTAAGGGCTTTTGCCATCATTGTTTTTAATTGTAGAAAGTACGATCCTCTTGCTATTGTTAGGTTATATATATATTCAACCAAATATCAATAACTAGAGAACTGCATCGGTGGTGTAATAGTTTGAGTGCTTGCCTTGAGTGTAGCATTTTGTTGGGTCAATCTAAAGACCATAAAATTGGTATTTGTTGCTTCTCCACTAAGCATGCAGCATTAAAGAGAAAGAGCAAAGACTGGTTGGCTCAGAATCAGGATAATGTTTCCCAGTGAAGCGACATGTCAACCCGCAGACTGTTGTTTCAGTTTGCTAGCACTATGAAAATCTGACTAAGTGTGTTGGTCTGTTACTAAGCGGCCTTCATCTCATCTAATCATATGACCATGATATATAGCTGAAAAATTGTTCATTTGGCACTAAACAACAATCACTCACTCAATAGGTAGAAAATAAATGACAAAATTATTTATCATTTAAGTTTTTGACATGAAGCTGTCATTATTCTCTTATACTGAATTATCATTTTTTCTTCTATAATAAACGTTAGAGAATACCGAAGGGGCAATCAAAAAAGGACAATCCAAAGAAACTGACACCATAGGGTACACAAGATGAAGAAAAACAAAACAAAAACACAACACAATATGTGTTAGACACCACTATACACAAACAAATACAAATAACGTAAATAAGACATGAGCCCTTCAAACAACTGGAGGTAAAGACGAACCGAACATCGTTTTTATGTGGAAATCATAACATATAAGTTGACTGTTTTTGGCATATTTTACAAATGTATTCAGCATATTTTTTCATATTTCATCATCAACACAGTTCATTAGTAAAAGTGTCATTTTCACACAATTTACAAAACCTGGTGTCTGTGATAAAAAAAAAAAATGTCATGGTTAATTTTATACAAAACACTGGAAATAGATGTAAAAATATTTTTACCCCAAAAATGTAAAAAAAAAATTTTAAAACATTTATTTTTTCTATAGAGTGTTCTTCTTGAATGTACCAAATGATTCCGTGATAGAAAGATTAACATTACGATCGACAGACCCCATTACCGGAGACAGATATCACAGTCTTTACAATCCTCCCCGTACACAGGAAGTCAAAGATCGCTTGGAGAAACATCCAAAAGATGAAGAAGAGAAGGTCAAATCCAGATTATCACAATACCATGCTTACGTGGAAGAACTCGCGGACCTGTACACACAAGGACAACAAATTAACGCGGATCAAGATCCACATACTGTGTTTGAATGTATTGAAAGTATGATTGTAAATCCACTGCCGAAAAAATTTATGTGAGGAATAGAAACAAATTTATTTATGGATCTGTGATAACATGACTTTTATTATGACTTCAAATGACAATGTTGTTCCTTGTTATAAACATACTATTCTAATAGTTATCTTGTTAAATATGTTTATAAGAGAATAACGACAAATTATACGAGTAAGAAAGAACATAGTATCTCATTGTCGATTTGTGTAGATATTTAAATCCTTTAATATTTAAGGAATATTTTAAATTTGAATGTTATACGATATAATCTGGTGTGGAGCAGTTTACGCTTAATAAACTGTGAAGCATTTTATGAAGAACGTAAACCAGGTTATACAAGTATAAACTGATCAAAAATTTCAAATATTTCTTATAATTTTATTATGATTATTTCATATGACTATTTGAATTTGTCGTTGGTGAATGAATAATTATGTTGGCGACGTTACAATACCAACCCAGGTTTTCAAGTATAACAAATTTTTCTCCGTGCGCATCAGCCAATCAGATTGCAGTATTCACATAAAATTAAATTATTTAAAAATGACATTGGTATATTTGAATTTTGGGGTTTGAAAAAACTATGAGATAATTAAATTTAAGAGAACTTGTGGGATACATAGACATAGAAAAAAATTCAGGAGAGGAAGAACCAACGGTTAGAAAATGCATTTTCTCTGCCCTTAAAATTGCAGAGATTTTGTTTACGATTTATAATACAATGTGTATTTTCTTCCTTACGATAACAATTATATTGACATTGTTATTATATGTATATTAAATAAGAACTAATAGATAAACAATTGTTTACTTTTTGTACTTTAAAATGTTCCAACACTGCCACAGTAGTGTAATGGCCACAGAGCTTGTCTCTAGTGTACAAGATGCATGTTTTCATTGTCTATCATTGGCTAGTTGACAGTTAACAATGGGCATTCACTCACCATATAAAATATAAATTAGATGTTTATGTTCTATCTTTTAAGGACCATCGTTGTTGTGATCAAATGGTAGTTGGATTTACAACTACCTATGCTTATCACCACTAATGTTGTGAGTTTGAACCCCTCCCAGGCGAGGTGTACTCAATACAACCATTATGTGATCAAGTTTGTCAGTGACTTGCGACAGGTCGGTGGTTTTCTAAGGGTACTCCGGTTTCCTCCACCAATAAAACTGACCACCACGATATAACTGAAATATAGTTGAAAGTGGCATTAAACACCATAAACAAACAAACTTGTATCTTTTATTAACACTTTTTCATTTGGCGATACAATAATATCTAACGACATCTCATTTGAGGTCATGTCAGGTAAACAACAAACTTCTAATGTTAACTAGATTGTCACTGACCCTGTAATTGTACTGTCCATATTTGTGTTGGCATTCATTATTGAATAGTATGCAGTCATTTTTGAGTGGGAGTGAATCTAGAGGTTTTTTTTTTTAAATTAAAAAAATAAAAATTTTGGTTTATATCTGTATTACTGTTGGATATCCAATACGGTTGTTTCGAATCATTTCCATTCCGTCAAAATTTTGTTGTTTTCGTCTGCCAGATCACGTGATTTTGATGGCTATACAAACACTAGACTTCCGGTATCAATGTACACAACAAAAACTTCAATCGATATGTGCCGTTTTAACGTTTGATCCTCAGCTTTTAAAAATCTTAACGTTTGCTGTAAAAGACAGATATCAATTAAATTATTTTATTTGTATCAAAGACATGAATACAGAGAAAATTACTTCTTTAAAATTAAATTCGTTTTCTTTCTTTATTTGCTGCTGTCAGTATCATGAAACGAAAATGATCTGCCTTTATATATTTCTGATATCAGACATATACTGGGGTACCGAACATCAGTATTTATTCAGCCGTTTACTTGGTGACTCCATATTACAATTACTTATAATCTAACGCATCTACGACTATGAAATGCTGACCATGTCACAGTAATAGCGTAAACACTGGAAGTCGTCTGCCAAGGGGTTCAGACGTTATGACACGAAAAAGACGGAACGTGGTCGGAATTGACATGATTCGAAACAACCGTATTATCAAGTGGGGAGGATTTGGATACCATTAACTGGTTTAATCCTACCACACAGATTTCCATTGGTCTATTTTGTGTTCAATTATTTGAGGTGAGAGGTGAAAGACCAAAGACCATGTGATCTGGAAGGTATAGTTTCTAATATTCCATATAAGGGAACTACACCATGGAGACCTGCAAAAAGTACTTGTCACAATAATTTTTTACTGTATATTTAATTTAAAATCACATTTAAAAAAAAAATATTCCAAAGCCAATTCTAGTTTGATATTGAAATTATTATTAATCAACAAAAGAAGAATTAAAGGTAATTTCAGTATAGATTTATAACAGAAAATTTTAAAGAGTTCATGAATTATACAGAAAATTGAATTTAGAATGTCAAAAACTCAATTCAATGTTAGTAATTTTGAATACCAACAATTTAAATTTGTACAACATCTTGAATATTTAAAAAACCTTAAAAAACTACAGAAAACTGTATTCAGCTCTGAAAAACTTTTTGAAAAACTGATTTTAAATCAAATTAGTACAAAACTACTGTGACGAATATTTTTTGCACATCTCTGTACAAGCATACTTATCATCGTGATCTATTATAAAACCCAAGTATTTTCCAAATAGTTTATTGCGTATAAAGTGAGGCAGCAAAAACAATGTCCCTCTTTATCATGGATGATGCCTCCTCCATTTTCTGGTAGAGAACTGGATCTCCAATGATTCTAGCAGCATTTCTGAATTTTATTTCTTCTTCTTGTATCAACATGATGGTTGATGGTTGATGGTCGTGTAAATTCAATAAAATGATGGAAATTCTATTTATACTTCTGCTAGTCTATACTGCGTTCACTACCGGTTTTAGTGGTGTTCGTCTTCCTCAATCTTTTTGTCTCTTTTCTTTTGACCATTGTATTAAATTGTCTGCCCTTTTCTAATTCAAAGTTTATGGTTATCTCTTTGGTATCTTCAAACTTTTCAATGTGTAATTTATATAATGTCTTGAAAAACTGGTGTGGTTCTATAGAACAACCACAAAATCTATAAGGAGGCCGTCGTGGTCGTGATCGTATGGTAGTTTGATTTACAACTACATGTGCAATCAGTGCCTATCACCACTAAAGTTGTGAGTTCGAATCCCGTTCATGGCGATGTGCACTCGATACGACATTATGTGATAAAGTTTGCGACAGGTCGGTGGTTTTCACCACCAATAAAACTGACAACCACGATGCTCTGAAATATTGTTGAAGGTGGAGTTAAACACCATAAACCTAAATCAAACCAGAATCTATAAAACGAATAAAAAAAACACATTAAAACGTTGCTGACCTGACTAGGTTTACAGCCGACATTGTAGAAGATGTTTGTATCATCGTCGATTACTTGTTCTGTGTAACAAAGCTAAAACAAAGTAAACAATCTTGTCAATTGATTAACAGAAGTACTGAAAATTCTAAACATTCTTGAATCTTCGAGTTATATAAGAAACACATGTCAATAGATGTGTTCACAAACGGGCAGATTTAATTGTTAATTTAAAATACACTCAGCAACAGCTAACTGCTTAAAACAGGAGCGAAATTACACACAGAGATAAATATACCAGTATACTGCTCATGTGTGTTCACCAAAATATCAATATACCGGTATACTGTCGAACGGCATTTACAAAACAGGTACATTTACCGGTAAATTTTCTATATGTGTTCACCAGCAGATAAACATAACGGTACACTGTCATGTGTTTTCACAAAAATATCAATTAACTGCTGCTACTAAGATGTGTCCACAAACATAACTATACCAGTAGACTGCCTGCCAAGGTGTGTTCACAAACATAACTATGCCAGTAGACTGCCTGCCAAGGTGTGTCCACAAACATAACTATACCTGTAGACTGCCTGCCAAGGTGTGTTCACAAACATAACTATACCAGTAGACTGCCTGCCAAGGTGTGTTCACACACATAACTATACCAGTAGACTGCCTGCCAAGGTGTGTACACAAACATAACTATACCAGTAGACTGCCTGCCAAGGTTTGTCCACAAACATAACTATACCAGTAGACTGCCTGCCAAGGTGTGTTCACAAACAACTATGCCAGTAGACTGCCTGCCAAGGTGTGTTCACAAACATAACTATACCAGTAGACTGCCTACCAATGTGTGTTCACAAACATAACTATACCAGTAAACTGCCGGCCAAGGTGTGTCCACAAACATAACTATACCAGTAGACTGCCTGCCAAGGTGTGCTCACAAACATAACTATACCAGTAGACTGCCTGCCAAGGTGTGTCCACAAACATAACTATACCAGTAGACTGCCTGCCAAGGTGTGTTCACAAACATAACTATACCAGTAGACTGCCTGCCAAGGTGTGTCCACAAACATAACTATACCAGTAGACTGCCTACCAATGTGTGTTCACAAACATAACTATACCAGTAGACTGCCTGCCAAGGTGTGTTCACAAACATAACTATACCAGTAGACTCCCTGCCAAGGTGTGTCCACAAACATAACTATACCAGTAGACTAGCTGCCTGCCAAGGTGTGTTCACAAACATAACTATACCAGTAGACTGCCTGCCAAGGTGTGTCCACAAACATAACTATGCCAGTAGACTGCCTGCCAAGGTGTGTTCACAAACATAACTATACCAGTAGACTGCCTGCCAAAGTGTGTCCACAAACATAACTATACCAGTAGACTGCCTGCCAAGGTGTGTTCATAAACAAAAACTTCTACCATTATACTGTCCAGTTGTCTTCACATATAAGTGGACCAGTATACCGCCAATGAGTGTTCACAATCAGATATATATACACTAGTACCATTGTACTACCAATTACATGATCAGTTGCTTAATCAATTCTACTTCTGCAGCATTATATCATAATTTTACTTTTACTTCGATTGTCACACTAAATTTTCATGGGTTGTATATATACCTCTCCAGCTGCACACTCTGTTGTCTGTACACAGTATTTAGGATCAATTATACCATGACATGAACGACATCTTAAACCTACAAGTAGAATGTTCATCGAGTAGTACAGATGATAAATGTATATCTAATTGAAACTCATTCACAGCATCTGATGTTGGTATCTTCAAACTTTTCTTATTTGTCTTTTTATAGGTTGAGTAAGCTTTCCAAAACTTATTGCATGCTTGGACGAAATTGTCAGGTTCATGGAGTTTCATTTCCTTAAACTATGTACAGTGAACCATGTATTAACAAATCACACAAAAAAGAACAGAGGAGGTCAGTTTTATCAGCTAAGGAAACAAAGATACCACAGAGAAACCAGGAACAAATTTAAAAAAAATTGTTCTATCGAGGACACACTCTAGGATCAAAGCCAAACTTGTTGTGGTGATGGTCATCAATCGCATATGTTGGTGTAAATACAATACCATAGGATCACGGCCACATCAGTGCTTTCCGCGTCAAAATCTTATCATAACACCATATTATGGTTATACCTTAACATATCAAACGAAAAGTTTGAAGATACCAAAGGGGTAATCAGAAGCCGTAATTCGAAGAAGTACAGACATTGTAATAGTCAAACATATTGTCTACCTTAAGCATGATAAATGTATATCTAATTGAAGCGAATTCACGGCATCTGATTACCTCTTTGGTATCTTCAAACTTTTCTTAGTTGTCTATTTATACGTTGAGTAAGCTTTCCAAAAATTATTGCATGCTTGGACGAAATTGTCAGGTTCGTGGACCTATACATGGAGCTGTATCACTAACGGTACTGGAAGCTAGCTTCTAGTAAATATATGAACTCTTATTCTGTTTTAGCTATTTGTCGTTCGTCTTGTCTTGTGCCAGTAGTTGATTTGTGTTCATGCATCTGATAGAAACAAGTGTCTGCAGTCTTTGTAAAACAAATATAGTCAAAACAAAAGATAAGACCAAAAAGAACAAAAAAGAATAGAAATAAACAAAACAAGAAATACCCAAAAAAACAAACAAATAAACAAAAAGCAAGAACAAAGACAAAAAGCAACAGACAAACTAGTGAACATCTTTTGTAAATACTACTATACAATACTGGAACAAGTATAAACTTGTTCTGGTGTATCCTCGTCCAAATAATACGAGTAACGTCTAGAACAAAGACTAATTTAACTGCGAGTACAATACTCTATTTGTAGAGTTACATAAATCCGATGTTATACCAGAAAAATGTTCTACCCGCTTCTAGTACTGAAAAGATTCAGGACTCAATTGAAATTTTTGGTTGTATTACTGGAATTTCGAGAAAACATTATCATTTTATATAAAACTTATCAAGTAGTATAACTTACTGTCGACTTTGTAGAATACTGTCACTGGAATTGACAAAAAAAAATCTGATTTAATGAATAAAAAATATGAAAACAAAAATGCGTCAATGATGATTTGTAAGACATGGAAAATCAAATGTTCTCCTTCTTGTCCCTCTTTTTCGTCAACAAAGTGTATGATTTTTAAAAGTTGTTTAGTGGAGTTCGTGTTACTCGATCTTTTCTCTCCTGTGTAGTGTTTTGTAGAATATTGTTTGTTCCTTTGTTCTTTTTCCTTTGGTCATTGTGTTGAATGTCCACCTTCGATTTACAGCTTCTGATTACCCCTTTGGTATCTTAGATTTACAGCTTCTGATTACCCCTTTGGTATCTTAGATTTACAGCTTCTGATTACCCCTTTGGTATCTTAGATGTACAGCTTCTGATTATCCCTTTGGTATCTTAGATTTACAGCTTCTGATTACCCCTTTGGTATCTTAGATGTACAGCTTCTGATTATCCCTTTGGTATCTTAGATTTACAGCTTCTGATTACCACTTTGGTATCTTAGATGTACAGCTTCTGATTATCCCTTTGGTATCTTAGATGTACAGCTTCTGATTATCCCTTTGGTATCTTAGATTTACAGCTTCTGATTATCCCTTTGGTATCTTAGGTTTACAGCTTCTGATTACCCCTTTGGTATCTTAGATGTACAGCTTCTGACTACCCCTTTGGTATCTTAGATTTACAGCTTCTGATTACCCCTTTGGTATCTTAGATGTACAGCTTCTGATTATCCCTTTGGTATCTTAGATTTACAGCTTCTGATTACCACTTTGGTATCTTAGATGTACAGCTTCTGATTATCCCTTTGGTATCTTAGATGTACAGCTTCTGATTATCCCTTTGGTATCTTAGATTTACAGCTTCTGATTACCCCTTTGGTATCTTAGATGTACAGCTTCTGATTATCCCTTTTGGTATCTTAGGTTTACAGCTTCTGATTACCCCTTTGGTATCTTCAAACATTTCTTTTGGCTGTAAATGTTGATCATGTAGGCCATGAACATCTATTTATTCCTAGCATTTTTAGTCCTGTAATTGTTATATTTACAGTAATGTTATATCGAGATTTATAGTTTTCTTAAGTGAAGTTAGTTATCTGTATAGTGTATTGTAAATAATTGTTTGTCTTTTTCTTTTGAAAATTGTATTGTCTGTTCTTAAGTTTAAGACTTCTGATTACCCCACTGGTATCTATCTTCAAACATTTTGTTGGGGGGTTCCCCGTTTCTCACAATGACAAAATAAGAGGAAAAAAGGTCCGGTATAATATGTTAAAAGATAGCGAGTGGAAATGTACGGTCTGATGACTGTATGTATACATGTACTCATACATTCAGGAGAATAGTTCTATTACAGGGGCTCGAAATAAGTTAGATTTTCTCATATATAGATGGTCATGTATAAAGAGAGAGAGAGTAACCAACACGGACTACACCAACTTGTTTTAGAGACCCTGTCATGCTTATCGAGAAACAGAATATTATATACGGTTCAGTTTGTGGATAAGCGGCTTACAAGACATGATCGAAATTATTGGTATTTAAGGCCACTATCAACAATATTTCATATGCATAGTGGCAAACAACAAGAGTACCCATACGAAACCAATCCACTGTCATAGGTCACATTTACAAGTGGTCACCGACAAGCTTTGCTACATAACACTGTACCTATTGAGTTGACCTCGCCACAGTTGAGAAGGCTGGCTGAGGTACCAATAAAATATTACAGTTGTAGTTCTCTTTCTAAATATCAATTTGAAGACCAGAGAAGACAATCAGTTGGAAGTTATTATTTTATTTATACATTCACAGGTCAAAAGTCTTTCTGCTCTATGATATTTCCTTATATATTTCAATTTCATACTGAATCACTTATTTTCAAAATATTCTCATGAAGTCATTTCTTACCCGATTTTCTTAATTTTTTTTACACTTTTTAAAGCAGAGTTAATAAGATTCTTCTTCTGCTACCAGAGGATTACAATATTTCTCCACTCTAATGAAAGCCTTAGATTTGAGGCAATTTTTGTAACTTGGGACACAATGTCATTATTTACTTTCACTCCCCAATTGTCAAATGTGGTTTCATTTTCGAAACAGATCTGATCTGTCGCATTCTAATCCCATACAAGATTCAAAATTATTGTAGTCCTCATCAGAATGACCCTATGACATTTCTATTTCTTATACTTATTTGCAGTTTATGTCAAAAACAGAGGTGAAACAATATAAATAGAGAGTTGAACATTTACCAAATCAGAAAATATAGGCATTATAAGTTATCTACGTGTCTACCCATGGGCATTGAGATTGTACCACCCTGAAGCACTTCTGTATAGCCTGAGGCGAAGCCGAAGGTTGTACAGTGGTGCTGAAGGGTGGTAGATAACGATTTTATCCCCTGTTTGAAAACAAAAACTGATTTTTAGTGGATTTTCTTGATATTTTTGTAACATAATCATAACGTTTTTGGACTTGCGGACTAAAATAGCATAGCTCAGGTGAAACTTTGGGTGCATTTTGACCAAGTGTAGGGAGATACCTTCGGTATCACCCTACAGTTAACTAATTTTTAATGTTTTTCAGTTTTATTTTGTTGTGATTTGGTTTGTTTTGTATTTGCCGCATATTGTCACATGGATAGCGTTACAATATTAATGACGTCACCAGAAATAGGTTCAAGAATTCTATTGATAAAAAACAAATGTGTCATACACTTATAGTACGATAAAGCGAATGACGAATTCATGTGATAATAATGCGAAATAATTTTAAAATGCTTGTATTCAAACAACTTGACCATTTCTACAAAGACACAAATTTGAAATAATATCAAAATCAATGTTTCATGTAGCGCAAATAAACACTACCCGGTAAACATGGCCGTAGGAATATTAAATTTCTCAATATAATTTGCTGCATTGTTTTTGTTTTGTTTCTCATTTTTTTTTTCTCAAGAATTCCGTCCTGCCTTCTGTGTGTGGGATGCAAAGCGCTTTGATATTATGAGTTTGACATGCATAGCAACGTCAAGACCCCCTGTGAGGTTACATGACTACAAGTCGGGAGCATGGGTTTTGTACCAACAGGTCATCGACCAATCAAAAGCCGATATTTTTATCAAGCCAGGGATAATAACATTTTTTCTTGACTGATATTTTTTGACAGGTTTATTGGTAATTTTTAAACACTGTCGTTAAATATATGCCTTATCTTTGAATGATAGAAAGTAATTGTTTAACACCAAATGGAACATTTTTTAGCCATATCATGATGAGAACAAGTTACATTCAATGAGATTATGATGATGTCCGTTTTGTACTAAACCAACTTAGTTGGATGTTTATCATGCTGTCTAACTGATACAACAGTCCACGTGTAGACATGTCACTGCACTCTGACACATTATCCTGATTCAGAGCCAACAAGTCTTCGTTCTTCTCTTATTCCTTAATGCTGCTTGCTTAGCATTTAAGCAGCAGTTTGGTTTGACCGGACCAGGTGTACACAATCTACTGCACTCGATGCCAGCATGCTAACCATTATACAACTGTACCACCAATGCAGTTCTTTGAATTATTAGATTATAATAACCTGTAATACCTGACACAGTCATGCACAGAATTACAGTATTAATGGGCTTTTTTAATTACAGAGACTTATGGAACAGTTATTAGTCAACAAACCATCAGACCCTCTAGTTTTCTTGGTAGAACTTCTAAAGAGAGATAACAATGACGGTGAGTGGTGAACAAAAATCATACACAATACTAAGTCTGTTCTGTGATCAATTTAATTATTAATGTGTTTTCATTCAATTTTCTTGGTAGCAACCTGTAACACAACCCTTACACCAATAGGCCATTTACTCATTTCCAAACTTTGATTCTACAATTATACATTTTACAGGAGTTATTTCCCTTTAATGTGGTTTTCATGCAAAGTTCAATGGAAATAACATATATATTTTCTCCTCATAATCTGTTCAAAATTTTAATGTTGTAACAACTTTGAATTTTCTATTTGTTATAAATATTTTCCTCTGATTTTTTAAAAGGTTCAAATGTCGACAAATCATGAGTAAGTTATACTCAAATTCAGGGTCCTTTCCATTGCTCTTGCTAGAACGGGTACCATTTTGCTCTCCTTTCCATTGCTCTTGCTAGAACGGGTACCATTTTGTTCTCCTTTCCATTGCTCTTGCTAGAACGGGTACCATTTTGCTCTCCTTTCCATTGCTCTTGCTAGAACGGGTACCATTTTGCTCTCCTTTCCATTGCTCTTGCTAGAATGGGTACCATTGTGTTCTCATTCTATTGCTCTTGCTAGAACGGGTACCATTTTGTTCTCCTTTCCATTGCTCTTGCTAGAACGGGTACCATTTTGTTCTCCTTTCCATTGCTCTTGCTAGAACGGGTACCATTTTGTCCTTTCCATTGCTCTTGCTAGAACGGGTACCATTTTGTTCTCCTTTCCATTGCTCTTGCTAGAACGGGTACCATTTTGTTCTCCTTTCCATTGCTCTTGCTAGAACGGGTACCATTTTGTCCTTTCCATTGCTCTTTCTAGAACGGGTACCATTTTGTTCTCCTTTCCATTGCTCTTGCTAGAACGGGTACCATTTTGCTCTCCTTTCCATTGCTCTTGCTAGAACAGGTACCATTTTGCTCTCCTTTCCATTGCTCTTGCTAGAACGGGAACCATTTTGCCGATCATAAGGGAAATAACTCCTATAAAAATGTTATAAAACCAATAATTTTAGAATCAAATCAGGAATGTGCAAAAGGTCTATTTCATTTTAGGGAATTAGTGGTGGTCTACTGATAATAACAATACAGTCAAACCTGTCATAATGGTCACCTGCTCATAACGGTCACTTTCATGCTCTCCCTGTGCATTTTACTATATATTTTAATTCGATATAGCGGTCACCTGTTCAATGTGGTCAGCGGTCACCATTTATTAGTAATTTCCAGCGTAAAACCTTTGTATAACGGTAAATTCATTTTTAAAACAATACCGGAAGTGATTTCGAAAGTTCGGTATTTTTCTCAAATGTACAAAAATTCCTGAGGGGTTACAAAATATATTGCTTAATTTGATTAACTAAAGAAACAAACACTATTAAATTTTGTGAGTAATAAATTACATAAAGGAAAGTTTATACTCGGAGGTTATTGGAGATATTTATTCATTACGACGAGAGTAGAAATTCACTCACCAAAAATATTTTGTATCTAGTGCATCATGTCAAAATCATC
Organism: Bathymodiolus brooksi; assembly: GCA_963680875.1. NCBI lineage: Eukaryota > Metazoa > Mollusca > Bivalvia > Mytilida > Modiolidae > Bathymodiolus > Bathymodiolus brooksi. Next base: position 77,826,300 of record OY804588.1, read on the forward strand.
AACATCCGTAAATAGGAAGGGTGTGGGCGAGAAGAAGGGTGTTTTTCGTACCCAGATAATGAACATTCTTTTAAAGAAAATGTTAGATTCAATCGACGATTTTGAGAACAATGTTTCCAGTTCAACATCGTGTTACTGGAAATTGTACTTTTGTTTATTAAATATCTTTCTTTATTTATTTGTATGTTTTATTCGAATCATATCAGATTGAGATAATTTCATTCACAATAAAGGTAAACAAGAGTAACATTCCGACAGGAACAAAATAACAAACAAAACATAACATGTAATTAAAAATGTTTATTTACAACTAATGTAGAATATTTCGTCGAATAATCAAACCCCTTCATATGAAGGTTACCTGTATGTAGTGGTCATTTTGTCAATCTCCCCCAGGTGACCACTATAGACAGGTTAGACTGTATATTATCTATAATCACTGCTAATCATTCTCTATTGAAATAAACAGTTACATAAAGCTCATTTTAGAGATGAAAAATTTCAAACAGCACTTACCAAGGAACATTGGTTTCCCATGGGAACTGCAGCTTCTTACACCACTAAATCTGGACAAGAAATTTGAACATTTACTTACAAATGTACCAAGGAACTTAATTAAATCTTACTTGTCTATTTTTAGTTCCTCAAGTTATAATTTTGGGACCACCGGCCTCTGGTAAGAAGACAATGGCTAAACTATGTGCCAGTAAATTAAGAACAGCACACCTTACAGAGGACAACATGGTGGCTGAGGCTGAAACAGAAACTAAGCTTAAAGTACAGGAGATGAATAAGAAAAAACAGGTAACATATTAGACTGGTTCCCTGACTAGATATATAGGGGGTTAGGGTTATGGTCTTAAACGCCACAACATGTTTTTTGTAAATTTTAATGGTAACAAGATTTAGACAGAAAATCGGAAAACTCCTACTTTTAATTTTAGAGTCACGTGAGGTTGATATAGTGTTCCAAAGGCTCATCTGGAACGATCTAAATTAATCTTTGCAGAAATTGAAGGCTTAAACAGTATTCATAAAGTTCCATCAAGAAAAAATCTCATGCTTTTAGCCAATCAGATAAAAAATATTTATAGTCATACTCATATAATAATGATTTATATGAAATCCTCTAAAATCTTACAGAAAGTTCCTACAGAGATCTGGATAAAAATTTTGTCTGACAGAATGAAACTTGCTGACTGTATAAAGAAGGGCTGGGTTATGGAGGGATTTCCTCATACCAGACAACAAGCTCTAGCTTTACAAGCTGTTGGCATATGTGCTAAACACACAGGTGAGTTAAAACTTGAGGCTCTATAAGGGGTATTATTTAAGGTACTATTTCTGTATAAAGAAGGGCTGGGTTATGGAGGGATTTCCTCATACCAGACAACAAGCTCTAGCTTTACAGGTTGTTGGCATATGTGCTAAACACACAGGTGAGTTAGTATGATGGAAATCAAAACTTGAGGCTCTTGAAGGGGTATCATTTAAAGTCCTATTTCATATTGTTTTGGTCGTTTTAATTATGTTTTTTGTTAAATGGTGTTTAGGTCTTGACTTTTTAAATAGTGGTGAAAATTAAAATAATAATAAAAAACAACAGCAAAGAATTATTTTAAGAATTGTTTCTAATTAACTTTGAGATACAAATGATTTCAATAGACCATTATGTAGAATGACAATGTAAACATATTTAAAAAAAAAAGAAGTAAAAATACTTTTGAATTACTCTACAAATAAATGGAGATATCATTATTGTTTTCCCCCAAAAAATCAGAAATTGTAGAAAATATTGTAATGGTAGTCTAAGTCAGATATCTTTAAAATGTTAGCTGTTCAATTAAATGGAGATAATTTAGGGTAAACATAGACAAATTTATATTGTAAAATGAAAATATAACTTTACAACTACACCATTTGTTGTCTTATATTACAGTTATATTAGATGCACCAGACACTGTACTGATTGAGAGAGCACAGGGGAAAAGAATTGATCCAAAAACTGGAGGTAGGTACAGTGATCATATATATATAAGTCCCCTGAGTGAACCCCATGATAATGTAAATAGGACCGGTACATTAATCATATATAGTAGTCCCCTCAGGGAACCCCATGGTAATATAAATAGGACCTGTTTTTTCAACTATGGGGTAAAAGCCTTCCATAAGATGTGTTTGCTAAAAAGATGTGTCTGTTTAAATGTGTATGCATGTGGTATGTACCAAAGACACCAGTGTTCTAGGAACAGGATATAGATATATTCATTATGCTTAAGCTTGGAGAATGCTCTGTTGTTTGCACATCTTTTCTCCCTTAATTTTGTCGGAATGAAAATTTTTGTATAAAGTATAATTTAAGTTGATAATGAAATTTGTTCACACCACGATTTAGCTGAAATACTGCTAAAGTTGGCATTAAACACCAACCAATCAATCTAAAGTGTTAGGTAATTTAATTATCCAAACATTGTCTACATACTATTGGCTGTCATCTTCTGTAAGTTCATGGGTAAAATAATGTATTTCTTTCTATAAAAGAATAAACATATTATCATTTCAACTTATCATGAATAAACAAAACTTATCGTAAATTTTACAATTTATTTTAGTTTCATTTGACGAAATTATTATTGTCTGATGTTTAATTACAACTCTCTCAATATTTCAGCCATTTAATGTCGTGTACAGTTTACGAGATACTAACATACCAAAAGATACACCGTCCACATTAGTTAGTGTCGAAAATTAGCTTCAATTATCAGATAATTTAAAAACTATTTTATTTTATAAAAACGCAAGTATATTTCTATATCACCTGTATATTTTTTTATAGATATTTACCACACAACTTTTGACCTGCCACCAAATCCTGAAATTCAGTCACGTTTAGAGGAAGTCCCTGGTTACAAAGAGGATGAAATGGTAGAAAAACTCATTGAATACCACAGACATATAGATGGCGTACTGGATTGTTATCAAAAGACAGTAAAATCTATCAACGCTGATCAACCCAAAGCTGATGTATTTTCACAAGGTAGATTTGTTTATTTACTGGGTGAATTGTGTATACTGCCCATGTGGTCACCTGTATTAAAAGGTCACCTTTTTCTTGTCCTGTCATAGAAAATTTCATATGAATTGAACCTCTTTTAGGAGATCACCTGTCTTAGAAGACCACTTTTTCTTTTGATATGTTTTGCGTAGGGGTGTAACGATACACTTTTTTCACAAGCGATACGTATCGCGATATTTGATATGTATTACGATACGTATCATGATACGTTTTATAGGAAACTATAACTATTCCTTGAAGTCCATGCTGGTCGACATGGGCGCTGCCATGTTTTTTTTTTTAATATGAGGTCGCTTACGTACTAGCGGAAATTATAAATATTTGATATTTGATTAATTAATTTTAAAAGCGTAAATTAATCGATTCACTTTTCTCAAAATATTAATTAAATGATCACCAAAAGAAGAAAACTGAAGTTCAACACTACTTTTTTAAAAAAAATGAGCATCATATCGTTTGTATCGTAAGCGGCCTCCACGTATCGTGAACCGAAACGTCCCCAAAATAATCGTGATTTCGGTACATACAGTGAATCATTTCTCCCTTAGTTTTGCGATAATGGATTCCTCATAGCAATATCAAAAAAGAGATGCAATGAGAAGTTCATTTCGAGCAAAACATATAAAAAAAATGTGTAAATAGAGGATTTGACAAGATGACGTCAATATAAAATCACAAAGTTACAACTTACACATAGAAATCAATTGTAATTTTTCAGATCACGTTTTTCTCTTGATAGATTATTATTGTGTGTAAAGATCAAAGGGGAAATTTACAAATCGTCCATAATTATTATATTTCTTGTTTTTTTTTTAATAGAAGTAATATCATATTTTGTTGGTTGACACTAAATATATTTGAGATTTTTTTTGTGTTCTGCCACATTTTGTATATAAATTTAATTAATTTTTTTCAGTGTATACATACCTATGTAGGAACCCAAGATCTAACGCTCCACACACTCCAAGGATTGTATTACTAGGACCTACAGGATCAGGAAAGGGAGTACAAGCAGCACTTCTGGCCAACAAATATAACATAGTGAATGGTAGGTATAGTGTGATCACCTGGGTATAATTCTTACTTTTGATTGGCTCAGAAAACCATGTGACCATGTTCCATCATCTCCTGTTTTTCTTGTAGCATTCAAAACTTCTGTCCATGAACTCGTCGATCTTAGTGCATTTCATGAATATGTTGTTTTTTTTTTACACAAGTCCTCATACACAAAACAGTAAATATGTTTCGGGTTTAGTATGAAAACATACAGTGAAACCTGTCAGGCACCCGAAGTCAAAAGATTGGTAAGCCAAACAATTGAAAAATCTTTGGAAACAATACAACCATGGAGCCTAAACAATACAGCCAACTTCAGCTACGGTCACCCATGACTGATGATTTCTTACTCAACCAAAATTTTATTTTATTTTTGCTATTACATCATAGTGCCTTGCAACAGGTCAGTGCTTTTCTCCGGATACTCTGTTTTCCTCAACCAATAAAACTGACCATAATGACATAACTGATATATTGTTGAAAGTGGCGTTAAGCACCATAAATCAATCAATCAGCTATTACATCATAGACAGAAAGCATAGGTAGATCACCTATCATATTATAAATACCTGTATATAATTAACCTTTCTTATCCACAATAGACTTCAAATTGAGCCCTTTTATGGTCCATTCTTTTCAGAAAACAGAAAAAAATATCTTGAAAATAATTTGCGAATGAAAAAAATCTTGTATTGCCAGTTATGTAATACATATAGCCATTTTATTAAAACAATTACGGTAAAAAAATTCCAGTTAAGCTCTTCATTATTATCATTGTTTTTCTTTCAGTATCATGTGGACAGTTAGTAAAACAAGCAATAGCTGATGAGACAGCACAAGGAAAAGCAGCTATACCTTATGTCTCTAAAGATATGATGGGTATGTTTACCATTTATTTTATGGATTGTATAAATGGACCATTTGTGACTTGATGTTATAGGAGTTATTTCCCTTTAATGCTGGCAAAAAGTGTCCCCTTTCATGGAAAGTTAAATTAGAATAACATATATATTCCTAATAATCTGTAAAAAATTTTGATTTTATAACATATTTGTGAATTTTGTTCAAACATATAGAAGGTGCTGTACTAAGAATCTGTGAGGCCGTGATCGTATGGTAGTTAGATTTACAACTACCTATGCAATCAGTGCCTATCACCACTGATATTGTGAGTTCGAAACTCGATCAGGGTGAGGTGTACAACATGATTATGTGATAAAGTTTGTCAGTGACTTACGGCAGGTCAGTGGTTTTCTCCAGGACTCCGGTTTCCTCCACCAATAAAATTGACCGCCACGATATAACTGAAATATTGTTGAAAGTGGCATTAAACACCATAACCCTAAGCCCCGCCCCTTGATGGTGCTGTACTAAGAATCTGTTTCCCTGTCAGTGTTAATTAATAGCTGTTGAAAATGACACATGTACTTTTATTAAACCTGCCTAATTTGTCTTTAATATATTTAGCTAATCACATATTTTGAGATTATCTAAATGTATTTTCAGTGTTCCTTGGTGTCATCCATTCTTTTCTTACAACTTATCTTGACTAATAAAGGAAAAATTTACCCAAACCTTACCACATTCCTCCTCATTATTTGTTTCCTTGAAATTAATTACAGTGAAACCTGTCTAAACTGAACCTCCAAACAACCAACTTTTGTGTTCAGAATAGACAGGTTTTCTGTTATTCAGGTTACATTAACGAAGATTTCCTAGATTAGAAACTTATCTGGATTTCAGTTTATTCAGGGTTTGGTTTAGATACGTTTCACTCTATTTATGGCTTTTTCATGCCCATCTGAGGCAAGACCGTTTTTTGCATCTTTTGGTTTTTTACACGTCAAGAGGATATTAGTTTTTATAAAAAAATATCCATAAATTTTTCACATAAAACTCAAATAACTAATATGTGAATATTGTCTTTTGCAGTGCCAGATATAATTGTACAGAAAATAGTCAGTTATCGCTTATCACAACTGGATTGTGTCAGTAGGGGATGGGTGTTACATGGTTACCCTAGGACACGGGAACAAGGAGAAATGATGGCCAAAGAGGGATTTCTGCCCAATAGGTAAGGGCTTTTGCCATCATTGTTTTTAATTGTAGAAAGTACGATCCTCTTGCTATTGTTAGGTTATATATATATTCAACCAAATATCAATAACTAGAGAACTGCATCGGTGGTGTAATAGTTTGAGTGCTTGCCTTGAGTGTAGCATTTTGTTGGGTCAATCTAAAGACCATAAAATTGGTATTTGTTGCTTCTCCACTAAGCATGCAGCATTAAAGAGAAAGAGCAAAGACTGGTTGGCTCAGAATCAGGATAATGTTTCCCAGTGAAGCGACATGTCAACCCGCAGACTGTTGTTTCAGTTTGCTAGCACTATGAAAATCTGACTAAGTGTGTTGGTCTGTTACTAAGCGGCCTTCATCTCATCTAATCATATGACCATGATATATAGCTGAAAAATTGTTCATTTGGCACTAAACAACAATCACTCACTCAATAGGTAGAAAATAAATGACAAAATTATTTATCATTTAAGTTTTTGACATGAAGCTGTCATTATTCTCTTATACTGAATTATCATTTTTTCTTCTATAATAAACGTTAGAGAATACCGAAGGGGCAATCAAAAAAGGACAATCCAAAGAAACTGACACCATAGGGTACACAAGATGAAGAAAAACAAAACAAAAACACAACACAATATGTGTTAGACACCACTATACACAAACAAATACAAATAACGTAAATAAGACATGAGCCCTTCAAACAACTGGAGGTAAAGACGAACCGAACATCGTTTTTATGTGGAAATCATAACATATAAGTTGACTGTTTTTGGCATATTTTACAAATGTATTCAGCATATTTTTTCATATTTCATCATCAACACAGTTCATTAGTAAAAGTGTCATTTTCACACAATTTACAAAACCTGGTGTCTGTGATAAAAAAAAAAAATGTCATGGTTAATTTTATACAAAACACTGGAAATAGATGTAAAAATATTTTTACCCCAAAAATGTAAAAAAAAAATTTTAAAACATTTATTTTTTCTATAGAGTGTTCTTCTTGAATGTACCAAATGATTCCGTGATAGAAAGATTAACATTACGATCGACAGACCCCATTACCGGAGACAGATATCACAGTCTTTACAATCCTCCCCGTACACAGGAAGTCAAAGATCGCTTGGAGAAACATCCAAAAGATGAAGAAGAGAAGGTCAAATCCAGATTATCACAATACCATGCTTACGTGGAAGAACTCGCGGACCTGTACACACAAGGACAACAAATTAACGCGGATCAAGATCCACATACTGTGTTTGAATGTATTGAAAGTATGATTGTAAATCCACTGCCGAAAAAATTTATGTGAGGAATAGAAACAAATTTATTTATGGATCTGTGATAACATGACTTTTATTATGACTTCAAATGACAATGTTGTTCCTTGTTATAAACATACTATTCTAATAGTTATCTTGTTAAATATGTTTATAAGAGAATAACGACAAATTATACGAGTAAGAAAGAACATAGTATCTCATTGTCGATTTGTGTAGATATTTAAATCCTTTAATATTTAAGGAATATTTTAAATTTGAATGTTATACGATATAATCTGGTGTGGAGCAGTTTACGCTTAATAAACTGTGAAGCATTTTATGAAGAACGTAAACCAGGTTATACAAGTATAAACTGATCAAAAATTTCAAATATTTCTTATAATTTTATTATGATTATTTCATATGACTATTTGAATTTGTCGTTGGTGAATGAATAATTATGTTGGCGACGTTACAATACCAACCCAGGTTTTCAAGTATAACAAATTTTTCTCCGTGCGCATCAGCCAATCAGATTGCAGTATTCACATAAAATTAAATTATTTAAAAATGACATTGGTATATTTGAATTTTGGGGTTTGAAAAAACTATGAGATAATTAAATTTAAGAGAACTTGTGGGATACATAGACATAGAAAAAAATTCAGGAGAGGAAGAACCAACGGTTAGAAAATGCATTTTCTCTGCCCTTAAAATTGCAGAGATTTTGTTTACGATTTATAATACAATGTGTATTTTCTTCCTTACGATAACAATTATATTGACATTGTTATTATATGTATATTAAATAAGAACTAATAGATAAACAATTGTTTACTTTTTGTACTTTAAAATGTTCCAACACTGCCACAGTAGTGTAATGGCCACAGAGCTTGTCTCTAGTGTACAAGATGCATGTTTTCATTGTCTATCATTGGCTAGTTGACAGTTAACAATGGGCATTCACTCACCATATAAAATATAAATTAGATGTTTATGTTCTATCTTTTAAGGACCATCGTTGTTGTGATCAAATGGTAGTTGGATTTACAACTACCTATGCTTATCACCACTAATGTTGTGAGTTTGAACCCCTCCCAGGCGAGGTGTACTCAATACAACCATTATGTGATCAAGTTTGTCAGTGACTTGCGACAGGTCGGTGGTTTTCTAAGGGTACTCCGGTTTCCTCCACCAATAAAACTGACCACCACGATATAACTGAAATATAGTTGAAAGTGGCATTAAACACCATAAACAAACAAACTTGTATCTTTTATTAACACTTTTTCATTTGGCGATACAATAATATCTAACGACATCTCATTTGAGGTCATGTCAGGTAAACAACAAACTTCTAATGTTAACTAGATTGTCACTGACCCTGTAATTGTACTGTCCATATTTGTGTTGGCATTCATTATTGAATAGTATGCAGTCATTTTTGAGTGGGAGTGAATCTAGAGGTTTTTTTTTTTAAATTAAAAAAATAAAAATTTTGGTTTATATCTGTATTACTGTTGGATATCCAATACGGTTGTTTCGAATCATTTCCATTCCGTCAAAATTTTGTTGTTTTCGTCTGCCAGATCACGTGATTTTGATGGCTATACAAACACTAGACTTCCGGTATCAATGTACACAACAAAAACTTCAATCGATATGTGCCGTTTTAACGTTTGATCCTCAGCTTTTAAAAATCTTAACGTTTGCTGTAAAAGACAGATATCAATTAAATTATTTTATTTGTATCAAAGACATGAATACAGAGAAAATTACTTCTTTAAAATTAAATTCGTTTTCTTTCTTTATTTGCTGCTGTCAGTATCATGAAACGAAAATGATCTGCCTTTATATATTTCTGATATCAGACATATACTGGGGTACCGAACATCAGTATTTATTCAGCCGTTTACTTGGTGACTCCATATTACAATTACTTATAATCTAACGCATCTACGACTATGAAATGCTGACCATGTCACAGTAATAGCGTAAACACTGGAAGTCGTCTGCCAAGGGGTTCAGACGTTATGACACGAAAAAGACGGAACGTGGTCGGAATTGACATGATTCGAAACAACCGTATTATCAAGTGGGGAGGATTTGGATACCATTAACTGGTTTAATCCTACCACACAGATTTCCATTGGTCTATTTTGTGTTCAATTATTTGAGGTGAGAGGTGAAAGACCAAAGACCATGTGATCTGGAAGGTATAGTTTCTAATATTCCATATAAGGGAACTACACCATGGAGACCTGCAAAAAGTACTTGTCACAATAATTTTTTACTGTATATTTAATTTAAAATCACATTTAAAAAAAAAATATTCCAAAGCCAATTCTAGTTTGATATTGAAATTATTATTAATCAACAAAAGAAGAATTAAAGGTAATTTCAGTATAGATTTATAACAGAAAATTTTAAAGAGTTCATGAATTATACAGAAAATTGAATTTAGAATGTCAAAAACTCAATTCAATGTTAGTAATTTTGAATACCAACAATTTAAATTTGTACAACATCTTGAATATTTAAAAAACCTTAAAAAACTACAGAAAACTGTATTCAGCTCTGAAAAACTTTTTGAAAAACTGATTTTAAATCAAATTAGTACAAAACTACTGTGACGAATATTTTTTGCACATCTCTGTACAAGCATACTTATCATCGTGATCTATTATAAAACCCAAGTATTTTCCAAATAGTTTATTGCGTATAAAGTGAGGCAGCAAAAACAATGTCCCTCTTTATCATGGATGATGCCTCCTCCATTTTCTGGTAGAGAACTGGATCTCCAATGATTCTAGCAGCATTTCTGAATTTTATTTCTTCTTCTTGTATCAACATGATGGTTGATGGTTGATGGTCGTGTAAATTCAATAAAATGATGGAAATTCTATTTATACTTCTGCTAGTCTATACTGCGTTCACTACCGGTTTTAGTGGTGTTCGTCTTCCTCAATCTTTTTGTCTCTTTTCTTTTGACCATTGTATTAAATTGTCTGCCCTTTTCTAATTCAAAGTTTATGGTTATCTCTTTGGTATCTTCAAACTTTTCAATGTGTAATTTATATAATGTCTTGAAAAACTGGTGTGGTTCTATAGAACAACCACAAAATCTATAAGGAGGCCGTCGTGGTCGTGATCGTATGGTAGTTTGATTTACAACTACATGTGCAATCAGTGCCTATCACCACTAAAGTTGTGAGTTCGAATCCCGTTCATGGCGATGTGCACTCGATACGACATTATGTGATAAAGTTTGCGACAGGTCGGTGGTTTTCACCACCAATAAAACTGACAACCACGATGCTCTGAAATATTGTTGAAGGTGGAGTTAAACACCATAAACCTAAATCAAACCAGAATCTATAAAACGAATAAAAAAAACACATTAAAACGTTGCTGACCTGACTAGGTTTACAGCCGACATTGTAGAAGATGTTTGTATCATCGTCGATTACTTGTTCTGTGTAACAAAGCTAAAACAAAGTAAACAATCTTGTCAATTGATTAACAGAAGTACTGAAAATTCTAAACATTCTTGAATCTTCGAGTTATATAAGAAACACATGTCAATAGATGTGTTCACAAACGGGCAGATTTAATTGTTAATTTAAAATACACTCAGCAACAGCTAACTGCTTAAAACAGGAGCGAAATTACACACAGAGATAAATATACCAGTATACTGCTCATGTGTGTTCACCAAAATATCAATATACCGGTATACTGTCGAACGGCATTTACAAAACAGGTACATTTACCGGTAAATTTTCTATATGTGTTCACCAGCAGATAAACATAACGGTACACTGTCATGTGTTTTCACAAAAATATCAATTAACTGCTGCTACTAAGATGTGTCCACAAACATAACTATACCAGTAGACTGCCTGCCAAGGTGTGTTCACAAACATAACTATGCCAGTAGACTGCCTGCCAAGGTGTGTCCACAAACATAACTATACCTGTAGACTGCCTGCCAAGGTGTGTTCACAAACATAACTATACCAGTAGACTGCCTGCCAAGGTGTGTTCACACACATAACTATACCAGTAGACTGCCTGCCAAGGTGTGTACACAAACATAACTATACCAGTAGACTGCCTGCCAAGGTTTGTCCACAAACATAACTATACCAGTAGACTGCCTGCCAAGGTGTGTTCACAAACAACTATGCCAGTAGACTGCCTGCCAAGGTGTGTTCACAAACATAACTATACCAGTAGACTGCCTACCAATGTGTGTTCACAAACATAACTATACCAGTAAACTGCCGGCCAAGGTGTGTCCACAAACATAACTATACCAGTAGACTGCCTGCCAAGGTGTGCTCACAAACATAACTATACCAGTAGACTGCCTGCCAAGGTGTGTCCACAAACATAACTATACCAGTAGACTGCCTGCCAAGGTGTGTTCACAAACATAACTATACCAGTAGACTGCCTGCCAAGGTGTGTCCACAAACATAACTATACCAGTAGACTGCCTACCAATGTGTGTTCACAAACATAACTATACCAGTAGACTGCCTGCCAAGGTGTGTTCACAAACATAACTATACCAGTAGACTCCCTGCCAAGGTGTGTCCACAAACATAACTATACCAGTAGACTAGCTGCCTGCCAAGGTGTGTTCACAAACATAACTATACCAGTAGACTGCCTGCCAAGGTGTGTCCACAAACATAACTATGCCAGTAGACTGCCTGCCAAGGTGTGTTCACAAACATAACTATACCAGTAGACTGCCTGCCAAAGTGTGTCCACAAACATAACTATACCAGTAGACTGCCTGCCAAGGTGTGTTCATAAACAAAAACTTCTACCATTATACTGTCCAGTTGTCTTCACATATAAGTGGACCAGTATACCGCCAATGAGTGTTCACAATCAGATATATATACACTAGTACCATTGTACTACCAATTACATGATCAGTTGCTTAATCAATTCTACTTCTGCAGCATTATATCATAATTTTACTTTTACTTCGATTGTCACACTAAATTTTCATGGGTTGTATATATACCTCTCCAGCTGCACACTCTGTTGTCTGTACACAGTATTTAGGATCAATTATACCATGACATGAACGACATCTTAAACCTACAAGTAGAATGTTCATCGAGTAGTACAGATGATAAATGTATATCTAATTGAAACTCATTCACAGCATCTGATGTTGGTATCTTCAAACTTTTCTTATTTGTCTTTTTATAGGTTGAGTAAGCTTTCCAAAACTTATTGCATGCTTGGACGAAATTGTCAGGTTCATGGAGTTTCATTTCCTTAAACTATGTACAGTGAACCATGTATTAACAAATCACACAAAAAAGAACAGAGGAGGTCAGTTTTATCAGCTAAGGAAACAAAGATACCACAGAGAAACCAGGAACAAATTTAAAAAAAATTGTTCTATCGAGGACACACTCTAGGATCAAAGCCAAACTTGTTGTGGTGATGGTCATCAATCGCATATGTTGGTGTAAATACAATACCATAGGATCACGGCCACATCAGTGCTTTCCGCGTCAAAATCTTATCATAACACCATATTATGGTTATACCTTAACATATCAAACGAAAAGTTTGAAGATACCAAAGGGGTAATCAGAAGCCGTAATTCGAAGAAGTACAGACATTGTAATAGTCAAACATATTGTCTACCTTAAGCATGATAAATGTATATCTAATTGAAGCGAATTCACGGCATCTGATTACCTCTTTGGTATCTTCAAACTTTTCTTAGTTGTCTATTTATACGTTGAGTAAGCTTTCCAAAAATTATTGCATGCTTGGACGAAATTGTCAGGTTCGTGGACCTATACATGGAGCTGTATCACTAACGGTACTGGAAGCTAGCTTCTAGTAAATATATGAACTCTTATTCTGTTTTAGCTATTTGTCGTTCGTCTTGTCTTGTGCCAGTAGTTGATTTGTGTTCATGCATCTGATAGAAACAAGTGTCTGCAGTCTTTGTAAAACAAATATAGTCAAAACAAAAGATAAGACCAAAAAGAACAAAAAAGAATAGAAATAAACAAAACAAGAAATACCCAAAAAAACAAACAAATAAACAAAAAGCAAGAACAAAGACAAAAAGCAACAGACAAACTAGTGAACATCTTTTGTAAATACTACTATACAATACTGGAACAAGTATAAACTTGTTCTGGTGTATCCTCGTCCAAATAATACGAGTAACGTCTAGAACAAAGACTAATTTAACTGCGAGTACAATACTCTATTTGTAGAGTTACATAAATCCGATGTTATACCAGAAAAATGTTCTACCCGCTTCTAGTACTGAAAAGATTCAGGACTCAATTGAAATTTTTGGTTGTATTACTGGAATTTCGAGAAAACATTATCATTTTATATAAAACTTATCAAGTAGTATAACTTACTGTCGACTTTGTAGAATACTGTCACTGGAATTGACAAAAAAAAATCTGATTTAATGAATAAAAAATATGAAAACAAAAATGCGTCAATGATGATTTGTAAGACATGGAAAATCAAATGTTCTCCTTCTTGTCCCTCTTTTTCGTCAACAAAGTGTATGATTTTTAAAAGTTGTTTAGTGGAGTTCGTGTTACTCGATCTTTTCTCTCCTGTGTAGTGTTTTGTAGAATATTGTTTGTTCCTTTGTTCTTTTTCCTTTGGTCATTGTGTTGAATGTCCACCTTCGATTTACAGCTTCTGATTACCCCTTTGGTATCTTAGATTTACAGCTTCTGATTACCCCTTTGGTATCTTAGATTTACAGCTTCTGATTACCCCTTTGGTATCTTAGATGTACAGCTTCTGATTATCCCTTTGGTATCTTAGATTTACAGCTTCTGATTACCCCTTTGGTATCTTAGATGTACAGCTTCTGATTATCCCTTTGGTATCTTAGATTTACAGCTTCTGATTACCACTTTGGTATCTTAGATGTACAGCTTCTGATTATCCCTTTGGTATCTTAGATGTACAGCTTCTGATTATCCCTTTGGTATCTTAGATTTACAGCTTCTGATTATCCCTTTGGTATCTTAGGTTTACAGCTTCTGATTACCCCTTTGGTATCTTAGATGTACAGCTTCTGACTACCCCTTTGGTATCTTAGATTTACAGCTTCTGATTACCCCTTTGGTATCTTAGATGTACAGCTTCTGATTATCCCTTTGGTATCTTAGATTTACAGCTTCTGATTACCACTTTGGTATCTTAGATGTACAGCTTCTGATTATCCCTTTGGTATCTTAGATGTACAGCTTCTGATTATCCCTTTGGTATCTTAGATTTACAGCTTCTGATTACCCCTTTGGTATCTTAGATGTACAGCTTCTGATTATCCCTTTTGGTATCTTAGGTTTACAGCTTCTGATTACCCCTTTGGTATCTTCAAACATTTCTTTTGGCTGTAAATGTTGATCATGTAGGCCATGAACATCTATTTATTCCTAGCATTTTTAGTCCTGTAATTGTTATATTTACAGTAATGTTATATCGAGATTTATAGTTTTCTTAAGTGAAGTTAGTTATCTGTATAGTGTATTGTAAATAATTGTTTGTCTTTTTCTTTTGAAAATTGTATTGTCTGTTCTTAAGTTTAAGACTTCTGATTACCCCACTGGTATCTATCTTCAAACATTTTGTTGGGGGGTTCCCCGTTTCTCACAATGACAAAATAAGAGGAAAAAAGGTCCGGTATAATATGTTAAAAGATAGCGAGTGGAAATGTACGGTCTGATGACTGTATGTATACATGTACTCATACATTCAGGAGAATAGTTCTATTACAGGGGCTCGAAATAAGTTAGATTTTCTCATATATAGATGGTCATGTATAAAGAGAGAGAGAGTAACCAACACGGACTACACCAACTTGTTTTAGAGACCCTGTCATGCTTATCGAGAAACAGAATATTATATACGGTTCAGTTTGTGGATAAGCGGCTTACAAGACATGATCGAAATTATTGGTATTTAAGGCCACTATCAACAATATTTCATATGCATAGTGGCAAACAACAAGAGTACCCATACGAAACCAATCCACTGTCATAGGTCACATTTACAAGTGGTCACCGACAAGCTTTGCTACATAACACTGTACCTATTGAGTTGACCTCGCCACAGTTGAGAAGGCTGGCTGAGGTACCAATAAAATATTACAGTTGTAGTTCTCTTTCTAAATATCAATTTGAAGACCAGAGAAGACAATCAGTTGGAAGTTATTATTTTATTTATACATTCACAGGTCAAAAGTCTTTCTGCTCTATGATATTTCCT
This sequence comes from Bathymodiolus brooksi, assembly GCA_963680875.1. NCBI lineage: Eukaryota > Metazoa > Mollusca > Bivalvia > Mytilida > Modiolidae > Bathymodiolus > Bathymodiolus brooksi. The sequence goes on from OY804588.1 coordinate 77,842,068, forward strand.
TATATATTTCAATTTCATACTGAATCACTTATTTTCAAAATATTCTCATGAAGTCATTTCTTACCCGATTTTCTTAATTTTTTTTACACTTTTTAAAGCAGAGTTAATAAGATTCTTCTTCTGCTACCAGAGGATTACAATATTTCTCCACTCTAATGAAAGCCTTAGATTTGAGGCAATTTTTGTAACTTGGGACACAATGTCATTATTTACTTTCACTCCCCAATTGTCAAATGTGGTTTCATTTTCGAAACAGATCTGATCTGTCGCATTCTAATCCCATACAAGATTCAAAATTATTGTAGTCCTCATCAGAATGACCCTATGACATTTCTATTTCTTATACTTATTTGCAGTTTATGTCAAAAACAGAGGTGAAACAATATAAATAGAGAGTTGAACATTTACCAAATCAGAAAATATAGGCATTATAAGTTATCTACGTGTCTACCCATGGGCATTGAGATTGTACCACCCTGAAGCACTTCTGTATAGCCTGAGGCGAAGCCGAAGGTTGTACAGTGGTGCTGAAGGGTGGTAGATAACGATTTTATCCCCTGTTTGAAAACAAAAACTGATTTTTAGTGGATTTTCTTGATATTTTTGTAACATAATCATAACGTTTTTGGACTTGCGGACTAAAATAGCATAGCTCAGGTGAAACTTTGGGTGCATTTTGACCAAGTGTAGGGAGATACCTTCGGTATCACCCTACAGTTAACTAATTTTTAATGTTTTTCAGTTTTATTTTGTTGTGATTTGGTTTGTTTTGTATTTGCCGCATATTGTCACATGGATAGCGTTACAATATTAATGACGTCACCAGAAATAGGTTCAAGAATTCTATTGATAAAAAACAAATGTGTCATACACTTATAGTACGATAAAGCGAATGACGAATTCATGTGATAATAATGCGAAATAATTTTAAAATGCTTGTATTCAAACAACTTGACCATTTCTACAAAGACACAAATTTGAAATAATATCAAAATCAATGTTTCATGTAGCGCAAATAAACACTACCCGGTAAACATGGCCGTAGGAATATTAAATTTCTCAATATAATTTGCTGCATTGTTTTTGTTTTGTTTCTCATTTTTTTTTTCTCAAGAATTCCGTCCTGCCTTCTGTGTGTGGGATGCAAAGCGCTTTGATATTATGAGTTTGACATGCATAGCAACGTCAAGACCCCCTGTGAGGTTACATGACTACAAGTCGGGAGCATGGGTTTTGTACCAACAGGTCATCGACCAATCAAAAGCCGATATTTTTATCAAGCCAGGGATAATAACATTTTTTCTTGACTGATATTTTTTGACAGGTTTATTGGTAATTTTTAAACACTGTCGTTAAATATATGCCTTATCTTTGAATGATAGAAAGTAATTGTTTAACACCAAATGGAACATTTTTTAGCCATATCATGATGAGAACAAGTTACATTCAATGAGATTATGATGATGTCCGTTTTGTACTAAACCAACTTAGTTGGATGTTTATCATGCTGTCTAACTGATACAACAGTCCACGTGTAGACATGTCACTGCACTCTGACACATTATCCTGATTCAGAGCCAACAAGTCTTCGTTCTTCTCTTATTCCTTAATGCTGCTTGCTTAGCATTTAAGCAGCAGTTTGGTTTGACCGGACCAGGTGTACACAATCTACTGCACTCGATGCCAGCATGCTAACCATTATACAACTGTACCACCAATGCAGTTCTTTGAATTATTAGATTATAATAACCTGTAATACCTGACACAGTCATGCACAGAATTACAGTATTAATGGGCTTTTTTAATTACAGAGACTTATGGAACAGTTATTAGTCAACAAACCATCAGACCCTCTAGTTTTCTTGGTAGAACTTCTAAAGAGAGATAACAATGACGGTGAGTGGTGAACAAAAATCATACACAATACTAAGTCTGTTCTGTGATCAATTTAATTATTAATGTGTTTTCATTCAATTTTCTTGGTAGCAACCTGTAACACAACCCTTACACCAATAGGCCATTTACTCATTTCCAAACTTTGATTCTACAATTATACATTTTACAGGAGTTATTTCCCTTTAATGTGGTTTTCATGCAAAGTTCAATGGAAATAACATATATATTTTCTCCTCATAATCTGTTCAAAATTTTAATGTTGTAACAACTTTGAATTTTCTATTTGTTATAAATATTTTCCTCTGATTTTTTAAAAGGTTCAAATGTCGACAAATCATGAGTAAGTTATACTCAAATTCAGGGTCCTTTCCATTGCTCTTGCTAGAACGGGTACCATTTTGCTCTCCTTTCCATTGCTCTTGCTAGAACGGGTACCATTTTGTTCTCCTTTCCATTGCTCTTGCTAGAACGGGTACCATTTTGCTCTCCTTTCCATTGCTCTTGCTAGAACGGGTACCATTTTGCTCTCCTTTCCATTGCTCTTGCTAGAATGGGTACCATTGTGTTCTCATTCTATTGCTCTTGCTAGAACGGGTACCATTTTGTTCTCCTTTCCATTGCTCTTGCTAGAACGGGTACCATTTTGTTCTCCTTTCCATTGCTCTTGCTAGAACGGGTACCATTTTGTCCTTTCCATTGCTCTTGCTAGAACGGGTACCATTTTGTTCTCCTTTCCATTGCTCTTGCTAGAACGGGTACCATTTTGTTCTCCTTTCCATTGCTCTTGCTAGAACGGGTACCATTTTGTCCTTTCCATTGCTCTTTCTAGAACGGGTACCATTTTGTTCTCCTTTCCATTGCTCTTGCTAGAACGGGTACCATTTTGCTCTCCTTTCCATTGCTCTTGCTAGAACAGGTACCATTTTGCTCTCCTTTCCATTGCTCTTGCTAGAACGGGAACCATTTTGCCGATCATAAGGGAAATAACTCCTATAAAAATGTTATAAAACCAATAATTTTAGAATCAAATCAGGAATGTGCAAAAGGTCTATTTCATTTTAGGGAATTAGTGGTGGTCTACTGATAATAACAATACAGTCAAACCTGTCATAATGGTCACCTGCTCATAACGGTCACTTTCATGCTCTCCCTGTGCATTTTACTATATATTTTAATTCGATATAGCGGTCACCTGTTCAATGTGGTCAGCGGTCACCATTTATTAGTAATTTCCAGCGTAAAACCTTTGTATAACGGTAAATTCATTTTTAAAACAATACCGGAAGTGATTTCGAAAGTTCGGTATTTTTCTCAAATGTACAAAAATTCCTGAGGGGTTACAAAATATATTGCTTAATTTGATTAACTAAAGAAACAAACACTATTAAATTTTGTGAGTAATAAATTACATAAAGGAAAGTTTATACTCGGAGGTTATTGGAGATATTTATTCATTACGACGAGAGTAGAAATTCACTCACCAAAAATATTTTGTATCTAGTGCATCATGTCAAAATCATCAACATCCGTAAATAGGAAGGGTGTGGGCGAGAAGAAGGGTGTTTTTCGTACCCAGATAATGAACATTCTTTTAAAGAAAATGTTAGATTCAATCGACGATTTTGAGAACAATGTTTCCAGTTCAACATCGTGTTACTGGAAATTGTACTTTTGTTTATTAAATATCTTTCTTTATTTATTTGTATGTTTTATTCGAATCATATCAGATTGAGATAATTTCATTCACAATAAAGGTAAACAAGAGTAACATTCCGACAGGAACAAAATAACAAACAAAACATAACATGTAATTAAAAATGTTTATTTACAACTAATGTAGAATATTTCGTCGAATAATCAAACCCCTTCATATGAAGGTTACCTGTATGTAGTGGTCATTTTGTCAATCTCCCCCAGGTGACCACTATAGACAGGTTAGACTGTATATTATCTATAATCACTGCTAATCATTCTCTATTGAAATAAACAGTTACATAAAGCTCATTTTAGAGATGAAAAATTTCAAACAGCACTTACCAAGGAACATTGGTTTCCCATGGGAACTGCAGCTTCTTACACCACTAAATCTGGACAAGAAATTTGAACATTTACTTACAAATGTACCAAGGAACTTAATTAAATCTTACTTGTCTATTTTTAGTTCCTCAAGTTATAATTTTGGGACCACCGGCCTCTGGTAAGAAGACAATGGCTAAACTATGTGCCAGTAAATTAAGAACAGCACACCTTACAGAGGACAACATGGTGGCTGAGGCTGAAACAGAAACTAAGCTTAAAGTACAGGAGATGAATAAGAAAAAACAGGTAACATATTAGACTGGTTCCCTGACTAGATATATAGGGGGTTAGGGTTATGGTCTTAAACGCCACAACATGTTTTTTGTAAATTTTAATGGTAACAAGATTTAGACAGAAAATCGGAAAACTCCTACTTTTAATTTTAGAGTCACGTGAGGTTGATATAGTGTTCCAAAGGCTCATCTGGAACGATCTAAATTAATCTTTGCAGAAATTGAAGGCTTAAACAGTATTCATAAAGTTCCATCAAGAAAAAATCTCATGCTTTTAGCCAATCAGATAAAAAATATTTATAGTCATACTCATATAATAATGATTTATATGAAATCCTCTAAAATCTTACAGAAAGTTCCTACAGAGATCTGGATAAAAATTTTGTCTGACAGAATGAAACTTGCTGACTGTATAAAGAAGGGCTGGGTTATGGAGGGATTTCCTCATACCAGACAACAAGCTCTAGCTTTACAAGCTGTTGGCATATGTGCTAAACACACAGGTGAGTTAAAACTTGAGGCTCTATAAGGGGTATTATTTAAGGTACTATTTCTGTATAAAGAAGGGCTGGGTTATGGAGGGATTTCCTCATACCAGACAACAAGCTCTAGCTTTACAGGTTGTTGGCATATGTGCTAAACACACAGGTGAGTTAGTATGATGGAAATCAAAACTTGAGGCTCTTGAAGGGGTATCATTTAAAGTCCTATTTCATATTGTTTTGGTCGTTTTAATTATGTTTTTTGTTAAATGGTGTTTAGGTCTTGACTTTTTAAATAGTGGTGAAAATTAAAATAATAATAAAAAACAACAGCAAAGAATTATTTTAAGAATTGTTTCTAATTAACTTTGAGATACAAATGATTTCAATAGACCATTATGTAGAATGACAATGTAAACATATTTAAAAAAAAAAGAAGTAAAAATACTTTTGAATTACTCTACAAATAAATGGAGATATCATTATTGTTTTCCCCCAAAAAATCAGAAATTGTAGAAAATATTGTAATGGTAGTCTAAGTCAGATATCTTTAAAATGTTAGCTGTTCAATTAAATGGAGATAATTTAGGGTAAACATAGACAAATTTATATTGTAAAATGAAAATATAACTTTACAACTACACCATTTGTTGTCTTATATTACAGTTATATTAGATGCACCAGACACTGTACTGATTGAGAGAGCACAGGGGAAAAGAATTGATCCAAAAACTGGAGGTAGGTACAGTGATCATATATATATAAGTCCCCTGAGTGAACCCCATGATAATGTAAATAGGACCGGTACATTAATCATATATAGTAGTCCCCTCAGGGAACCCCATGGTAATATAAATAGGACCTGTTTTTTCAACTATGGGGTAAAAGCCTTCCATAAGATGTGTTTGCTAAAAAGATGTGTCTGTTTAAATGTGTATGCATGTGGTATGTACCAAAGACACCAGTGTTCTAGGAACAGGATATAGATATATTCATTATGCTTAAGCTTGGAGAATGCTCTGTTGTTTGCACATCTTTTCTCCCTTAATTTTGTCGGAATGAAAATTTTTGTATAAAGTATAATTTAAGTTGATAATGAAATTTGTTCACACCACGATTTAGCTGAAATACTGCTAAAGTTGGCATTAAACACCAACCAATCAATCTAAAGTGTTAGGTAATTTAATTATCCAAACATTGTCTACATACTATTGGCTGTCATCTTCTGTAAGTTCATGGGTAAAATAATGTATTTCTTTCTATAAAAGAATAAACATATTATCATTTCAACTTATCATGAATAAACAAAACTTATCGTAAATTTTACAATTTATTTTAGTTTCATTTGACGAAATTATTATTGTCTGATGTTTAATTACAACTCTCTCAATATTTCAGCCATTTAATGTCGTGTACAGTTTACGAGATACTAACATACCAAAAGATACACCGTCCACATTAGTTAGTGTCGAAAATTAGCTTCAATTATCAGATAATTTAAAAACTATTTTATTTTATAAAAACGCAAGTATATTTCTATATCACCTGTATATTTTTTTATAGATATTTACCACACAACTTTTGACCTGCCACCAAATCCTGAAATTCAGTCACGTTTAGAGGAAGTCCCTGGTTACAAAGAGGATGAAATGGTAGAAAAACTCATTGAATACCACAGACATATAGATGGCGTACTGGATTGTTATCAAAAGACAGTAAAATCTATCAACGCTGATCAACCCAAAGCTGATGTATTTTCACAAGGTAGATTTGTTTATTTACTGGGTGAATTGTGTATACTGCCCATGTGGTCACCTGTATTAAAAGGTCACCTTTTTCTTGTCCTGTCATAGAAAATTTCATATGAATTGAACCTCTTTTAGGAGATCACCTGTCTTAGAAGACCACTTTTTCTTTTGATATGTTTTGCGTAGGGGTGTAACGATACACTTTTTTCACAAGCGATACGTATCGCGATATTTGATATGTATTACGATACGTATCATGATACGTTTTATAGGAAACTATAACTATTCCTTGAAGTCCATGCTGGTCGACATGGGCGCTGCCATGTTTTTTTTTTTAATATGAGGTCGCTTACGTACTAGCGGAAATTATAAATATTTGATATTTGATTAATTAATTTTAAAAGCGTAAATTAATCGATTCACTTTTCTCAAAATATTAATTAAATGATCACCAAAAGAAGAAAACTGAAGTTCAACACTACTTTTTTAAAAAAAATGAGCATCATATCGTTTGTATCGTAAGCGGCCTCCACGTATCGTGAACCGAAACGTCCCCAAAATAATCGTGATTTCGGTACATACAGTGAATCATTTCTCCCTTAGTTTTGCGATAATGGATTCCTCATAGCAATATCAAAAAAGAGATGCAATGAGAAGTTCATTTCGAGCAAAACATATAAAAAAAATGTGTAAATAGAGGATTTGACAAGATGACGTCAATATAAAATCACAAAGTTACAACTTACACATAGAAATCAATTGTAATTTTTCAGATCACGTTTTTCTCTTGATAGATTATTATTGTGTGTAAAGATCAAAGGGGAAATTTACAAATCGTCCATAATTATTATATTTCTTGTTTTTTTTTTAATAGAAGTAATATCATATTTTGTTGGTTGACACTAAATATATTTGAGATTTTTTTTGTGTTCTGCCACATTTTGTATATAAATTTAATTAATTTTTTTCAGTGTATACATACCTATGTAGGAACCCAAGATCTAACGCTCCACACACTCCAAGGATTGTATTACTAGGACCTACAGGATCAGGAAAGGGAGTACAAGCAGCACTTCTGGCCAACAAATATAACATAGTGAATGGTAGGTATAGTGTGATCACCTGGGTATAATTCTTACTTTTGATTGGCTCAGAAAACCATGTGACCATGTTCCATCATCTCCTGTTTTTCTTGTAGCATTCAAAACTTCTGTCCATGAACTCGTCGATCTTAGTGCATTTCATGAATATGTTGTTTTTTTTTTACACAAGTCCTCATACACAAAACAGTAAATATGTTTCGGGTTTAGTATGAAAACATACAGTGAAACCTGTCAGGCACCCGAAGTCAAAAGATTGGTAAGCCAAACAATTGAAAAATCTTTGGAAACAATACAACCAAGGAGCCTAAACAATACAGCCAACTTCAGCTACGGTCACCCATGACTGATGATTTCTTACTCAACCAAAATTTTATTTTATTTTTGCTATTACATCATAGTGCCTTGCAACAGGTCAGTGCTTTTCTCCGGATACTCTGTTTTCCTCAACCAATAAAACTGACCATAATGACATAACTGATATATTGTTGAAAGTGGCGTTAAGCACCATAAATCAATCAATCAGCTATTACATCATAGACAGAAAGCATAGGTAGATCACCTATCATATTATAAATACCTGTATATAATTAACCTTTCTTATCCACAATAGACTTCAAATTGAGCCCTTTTATGGTCCATTCTTTTCAGAAAACAGAAAAAAATATCTTGAAAATAATTTGCGAATGAAAAAAATCTTGTATTGCCAGTTATGTAATACATATAGCCATTTTATTAAAACAATTACGGTAAAAAAATTCCAGTTAAGCTCTTCATTATTATCATTGTTTTTCTTTCAGTATCATGTGGACAGTTAGTAAAACAAGCAATAGCTGATGAGACAGCACAAGGAAAAGCAGCTATACCTTATGTCTCTAAAGATATGATGGGTATGTTTACCATTTATTTTATGGATTGTATAAATGGACCATTTGTGACTTGATGTTATAGGAGTTATTTCCCTTTAATGCTGGCAAAAAGTGTCCCCTTTCATGGAAAGTTAAATTAGAATAACATATATATTCCTAATAATCTGTAAAAAATTTTGATTTTATAACATATTTGTGAATTTTGTTCAAACATATAGAAGGTGCTGTACTAAGAATCTGTGAGGCCGTGATCGTATGGTAGTTAGATTTACAACTACCTATGCAATCAGTGCCTATCACCACTGATATTGTGAGTTCGAAACTCGATCAGGGTGAGGTGTACAACATGATTATGTGATAAAGTTTGTCAGTGACTTACGGCAGGTCAGTGGTTTTCTCCAGGACTCCGGTTTCCTCCACCAATAAAATTGACCGCCACGATATAACTGAAATATTGTTGAAAGTGGCATTAAACACCATAACCCTAAGCCCCGCCCCTTGATGGTGCTGTACTAAGAATCTGTTTCCCTGTCAGTGTTAATTAATAGCTGTTGAAAATGACACATGTACTTTTATTAAACCTGCCTAATTTGTCTTTAATATATTTAGCTAATCACATATTTTGAGATTATCTAAATGTATTTTCAGTGTTCCTTGGTGTCATCCATTCTTTTCTTACAACTTATCTTGACTAATAAAGGAAAAATTTACCCAAACCTTACCACATTCCTCCTCATTATTTGTTTCCTTGAAATTAATTACAGTGAAACCTGTCTAAACTGAACCTCCAAACAACCAACTTTTGTGTTCAGAATAGACAGGTTTTCTGTTATTCAGGTTACATTAACGAAGATTTCCTAGATTAGAAACTTATCTGGATTTCAGTTTATTCAGGGTTTGGTTTAGATACGTTTCACTCTATTTATGGCTTTTTCATGCCCATCTGAGGCAAGACCGTTTTTTGCATCTTTTGGTTTTTTACACGTCAAGAGGATATTAGTTTTTATAAAAAAATATCCATAAATTTTTCACATAAAACTCAAATAACTAATATGTGAATATTGTCTTTTGCAGTGCCAGATATAATTGTACAGAAAATAGTCAGTTATCGCTTATCACAACTGGATTGTGTCAGTAGGGGATGGGTGTTACATGGTTACCCTAGGACACGGGAACAAGGAGAAATGATGGCCAAAGAGGGATTTCTGCCCAATAGGTAAGGGCTTTTGCCATCATTGTTTTTAATTGTAGAAAGTACGATCCTCTTGCTATTGTTAGGTTATATATATATTCAACCAAATATCAATAACTAGAGAACTGCATCGGTGGTGTAATAGTTTGAGTGCTTGCCTTGAGTGTAGCATTTTGTTGGGTCAATCTAAAGACCATAAAATTGGTATTTGTTGCTTCTCCACTAAGCATGCAGCATTAAAGAGAAAGAGCAAAGACTGGTTGGCTCAGAATCAGGATAATGTTTCCCAGTGAAGCGACATGTCAACCCGCAGACTGTTGTTTCAGTTTGCTAGCACTATGAAAATCTGACTAAGTGTGTTGGTCTGTTACTAAGCGGCCTTCATCTCATCTAATCATATGACCATGATATATAGCTGAAAAATTGTTCATTTGGCACTAAACAACAATCACTCACTCAATAGGTAGAAAATAAATGACAAAATTATTTATCATTTAAGTTTTTGACATGAAGCTGTCATTATTCTCTTATACTGAATTATCATTTTTTCTTCTATAATAAACGTTAGAGAATACCGAAGGGGCAATCAAAAAAGGACAATCCAAAGAAACTGACACCATAGGGTACACAAGATGAAGAAAAACAAAACAAAAACACAACACAATATGTGTTAGACACCACTATACACAAACAAATACAAATAACGTAAATAAGACATGAGCCCTTCAAACAACTGGAGGTAAAGACGAACCGAACATCGTTTTTATGTGGAAATCATAACATATAAGTTGACTGTTTTTGGCATATTTTACAAATGTATTCAGCATATTTTTTCATATTTCATCATCAACACAGTTCATTAGTAAAAGTGTCATTTTCACACAATTTACAAAACCTGGTGTCTGTGATAAAAAAAAAAAATGTCATGGTTAATTTTATACAAAACACTGGAAATAGATGTAAAAATATTTTTACCCCAAAAATGTAAAAAAAAAATTTTAAAACATTTATTTTTTCTATAGAGTGTTCTTCTTGAATGTACCAAATGATTCCGTGATAGAAAGATTAACATTACGATCGACAGACCCCATTACCGGAGACAGATATCACAGTCTTTACAATCCTCCCCGTACACAGGAAGTCAAAGATCGCTTGGAGAAACATCCAAAAGATGAAGAAGAGAAGGTCAAATCCAGATTATCACAATACCATGCTTACGTGGAAGAACTCGCGGACCTGTACACACAAGGACAACAAATTAACGCGGATCAAGATCCACATACTGTGTTTGAATGTATTGAAAGTATGATTGTAAATCCACTGCCGAAAAAATTTATGTGAGGAATAGAAACAAATTTATTTATGGATCTGTGATAACATGACTTTTATTATGACTTCAAATGACAATGTTGTTCCTTGTTATAAACATACTATTCTAATAGTTATCTTGTTAAATATGTTTATAAGAGAATAACGACAAATTATACGAGTAAGAAAGAACATAGTATCTCATTGTCGATTTGTGTAGATATTTAAATCCTTTAATATTTAAGGAATATTTTAAATTTGAATGTTATACGATATAATCTGGTGTGGAGCAGTTTACGCTTAATAAACTGTGAAGCATTTTATGAAGAACGTAAACCAGGTTATACAAGTATAAACTGATCAAAAATTTCAAATATTTCTTATAATTTTATTATGATTATTTCATATGACTATTTGAATTTGTCGTTGGTGAATGAATAATTATGTTGGCGACGTTACAATACCAACCCAGGTTTTCAAGTATAACAAATTTTTCTCCGTGCGCATCAGCCAATCAGATTGCAGTATTCACATAAAATTAAATTATTTAAAAATGACATTGGTATATTTGAATTTTGGGGTTTGAAAAAACTATGAGATAATTAAATTTAAGAGAACTTGTGGGATACATAGACATAGAAAAAAATTCAGGAGAGGAAGAACCAACGGTTAGAAAATGCATTTTCTCTGCCCTTAAAATTGCAGAGATTTTGTTTACGATTTATAATACAATGTGTATTTTCTTCCTTACGATAACAATTATATTGACATTGTTATTATATGTATATTAAATAAGAACTAATAGATAAACAATTGTTTACTTTTTGTACTTTAAAATGTTCCAACACTGCCACAGTAGTGTAATGGCCACAGAGCTTGTCTCTAGTGTACAAGATGCATGTTTTCATTGTCTATCATTGGCTAGTTGACAGTTAACAATGGGCATTCACTCACCATATAAAATATAAATTAGATGTTTATGTTCTATCTTTTAAGGACCATCGTTGTTGTGATCAAATGGTAGTTGGATTTACAACTACCTATGCTTATCACCACTAATGTTGTGAGTTTGAACCCCTCCCAGGCGAGGTGTACTCAATACAACCATTATGTGATCAAGTTTGTCAGTGACTTGCGACAGGTCGGTGGTTTTCTAAGGGTACTCCGGTTTCCTCCACCAATAAAACTGACCACCACGATATAACTGAAATATAGTTGAAAGTGGCATTAAACACCATAAACAAACAAACTTGTATCTTTTATTAACACTTTTTCATTTGGCGATACAATAATATCTAACGACATCTCATTTGAGGTCATGTCAGGTAAACAACAAACTTCTAATGTTAACTAGATTGTCACTGACCCTGTAATTGTACTGTCCATATTTGTGTTGGCATTCATTATTGAATAGTATGCAGTCATTTTTGAGTGGGAGTGAATCTAGAGGTTTTTATTTTTAAATTAAAAAAATAAAAATTTTGGTTTATATCTGTATTACTGTTGGATATCCAATACGGTTGTTTCGAATCATTTCCATTCCGTCAAAATTTTGTTGTTTTCGTCCGCCAGATCACGTGATTTTGATGGCTATACAAACACTAGACTTCCGGTATCAATGTACACAACAAAAACTTCAATCGATATGTGCCGTTTTAACGTTTGATCCTCAGCTTTTAAAAATCTTAACGTTTGCTGTAAAAGACAGATATCAATTAAATTATTTTATTTGTATCAAAGACATGAATACAGAGAAAATTACTTCTTTAAAATTAAATTCGTTTTCTTTCTTTATTTGCTGCTGTCAGTATCATGAAACGAAAATGATCTGCCTTTATATATTTCTGATATCAGACATATACTGGGGTACCGAACATCAGTATTTATTAAGCCGTTTACTTGGTGTCTCCATATTACAATTACTTATAATCTAACGCATCTACGACTATGAAATGCTGACCATGTCACAGTAATAGCGTAAACACTGGAAGTCGTCTGCCAAGGGGTTCAGACGTTATGACACGAAAAAGACGGAACGTGGTCGGAATTGACATGATTCGAAACAACCGTATTATCAAGTGGGGAGGATTTGGATACCATTAACTGGTTTAATCCTACCACACAGATTTCCATTGGTCTATTTTGTGTTCAATTATTTGAGGTGAGAGGTGAAAGACCAAAGACCATGTGATCTGGAAGGTATAGTTTCTAATATTCCATATAAGGGAACTACACCATGGAGACCTGCAAAAAGTACTTGTCACAATAATTTTTTACTATATATTTAATTTAAAATCACATTTAAAAAAAAATTATTCCAAAGCCAATTCTAGTTTGATATTGAAATTATTATTAATCAACAAAAGAAGAATTAAAGGTAATTTCAGTATAGATTTATAACAGAAAATTTTAAAGAGTTCATGAATTATACAGAAAATTGAATTTAGAATGTCAAAAACTCAATTCAATGTTAGTAATTTTGAATACCAACAATTTAAATTTGTACAACATCTTGAATATTTAAAAAACCTTAAAAAACTACAGAAAACTGTATTCAGCTCTGAAAAACTTTTTGAAAAACTGATTTTAAATCAAATTAGTACAAAACTACTGTGACGAATATTTTTTGCACATCTCTGTACAAGCATACTTATCATCGTGATCTATTATAAAACCCAAGTATTTTCCAAATAGTTTATTGCGTATAAAGTGAGGCAGCAAAAACAATGTCCCTCTTTATCATGGATGATGCCTCCTCCATTTTCTGGTAGAGAACTGGATCTCCAATGATTCTAGCAGCATTTCTGACGTCACGTAATGTCTCGTTTAGTCTCTGTATACAACGAACTATGATTCCTTCCTGTACATCTGTTAACGCTGTTATCTCAGAAAATGGCTATGGAATTTAAAAAAAAAAAAAAAAAAATATATAGTCAAACCTGCTTTATAGGGCACATCTACATAACAAATCACTATCTATAAAGGACAGCTTCATTTTTTCCTATTAATAAATAGCGCATATATACCTGTATATAAAGGGCACCTTTTTAGGTTCACTTGGGTGCCATTTATATACAGTTTGACCGTACTTGCAACATTAGAACACATCTGATAAGCAGTATTTCTCACCGTTGTAAAGCAGAGACAAGACTTTCTTCCATTAATGGACCTTTTCCATGGGAGACAGGGTCACATGAACCTGTCTCCTGTCAATCAAATGTACCAATTTTTTATTTACATCATTTGAAGTCACAATGGAAATCGCCCGTTAGCTCTGTTGAGTTTTATGGTTGTATTATACAGAAGAAATATGTTCTCACACTTGTGGAGGATAATCCTGATATTCAATATCAACTCATGTAAGACTGAAGACTCTTAATTAATATTTTTTGTCTAAATGAAGGCTTGCCACAATTTTTTTAAACTGAGGGTGTGAGATTATAATAATAGTCATGGTCTAGAATATAAGATAGGAGAATTCCATCTTAGGGTTCACATTGTCCAGTAATGAACGAGGCTTGCCGAGTTTCTGATAAAAGCAAATGTTGACATGTTAAAACTAAATTGATACAGCATTATGTGATAATGTTGGACAGTTACTTGTGGTAGGTCAGTGGTTTTCTCCAGGTACTTCTGTTGTCTCCACAAATAAAATTGACTGCCACAATATAATTGAAATGTTGTTAAAAAGTGGTGTTAAACACCAATAATTCCAACCCCTGTATTAATGCATTAATAGGTTAAATGATTGTTTTATCCCTGTTTCAGCCGTACCAGGTGGATCAGGTTATGGAATGGATAAATTCATTGCTATATGGATTATTCCTAACACAGTAAAACATGTCCCCTATCATCAGAATGGAAACATAAATGCATAATAAAATATACATTGATAACAGAGTAACAAAAAAGTGAAACAGATGCACATAGACTAGTTAGTATACCAGTACACCTTCTAAGCATGCAGCATTAAGGAGAAAAAGCAAAGACTGGTTGACTTGGAATCAAAATAATGTGTCTGTGTGGAGCGACATGTCTACCTGCAGACTGTTTCAGTTAGGTAGCACCATTAAAATCCTACTAATCGTGTTGGTCTAATACAAAGTGGATAACTTTTTCATGACATGATAGAGCTGAAAAATTGCTCATTGTTTAAACAACGATCACTCCTTATGAGCATGGTTAATGTTTGTTTGTTTGATGTTGTTTAACGCCACTTTCAACAATATTTCAGTTATATCGTGGCAGTCAGTTTTATTGGTCGAGGAAACCGGAGGACCCGGAGAAAACCACCAACCTGTCGCAAGTCACTGACAAACTTTATCACATAATGTTGTACACCTCGCCCTGATCAAGATTCGAATTCACAACATCAGTGGCGATAGGCACTGATTGCATAGGTAGTTGTAAATTCAAATACCATATGATCACGGCCACAATGGCCCCTAAATGACTAGTAGAAATTTGTTGTATAATTGATTAATAAACAACACATATTTACCATTCCTCTTGCCCATTCAAATACCACTTCCATTAAATTAAATTTGAATTCCTCCTCATAATCAACAGCAGTCTGTATACCATACTGTCTCTGTAGAGAGTTAATCTTCCTGGCTATACCCAGTATCTTCTCCCTTCCCTGAAAAAAACCCCCCTCAAAATATTAATAAATTTTCAATTGGTGTTAAACAAACCATTCACATGAGGGTCAATTTTGTGAAAACGTTATCATATACAGTTGAATACATTGATTGAAAACTATTGAGGATGTTTTTTTTTGTGCATTTTATTGAAATGCAAATTAAGTGAAAATTTCCCCCAGACATTTCCACTTATACAGTAAGTTAAAATTTGCTTCCTCAATGCCATATACATATACTAGATAAAATATTAAATTCTAATGTGATGAATATTCTGTCTGTTATCCTATATACACTGAGGACAATCTACTGCAGTAATACACAGGTGAGGGGAGAGAGGAGTAGTGGCTACCTTTTTTTTTTACCTTTACCTTTACCGACGATGCCACAATATAGCTGAAATACTGCTAAATTTGGTGTTAAACACCAATCAATCAATCAATCAATAAATCAACCTCTACAGATGATAAAATCCAATCTAATTTGGCTATGTTATGATGCAAATGCAGGTGGTGGGTTAATACAGGTTTAATGGATATAAAATGCACTGTGAAGGGAAATAAAATTAAGGTCACATAGTACAAGTTATTGCTTAACAGAGGTGGTGACTAAAGCAGGTTTGACCATACAATTAATGACCTCAATCAGAGGTGGTGACTAAAGCAGGTTTGACTATACAATTAATTACCTCAATCGGAGGTGGTGACTAAAGCAGGTTTGACTATACAATTAATTACCTCAATCAGAGTCAGAGGTGGTGACTAAAGCAGGTTTGACTACAATTAATTACCTCAATCAGAGTCAGAGATGGTGACTAAAGCAGGTTTGACTATACAATTAATTACCTCAATCAGAGTCAAAGGTGGTGACTAAAGCAGGTTTGACTATACAATTAATTACCTCAATCAGAGTCAGAGGTGGTGACTAAAGCAGGTTTGACTGTACAATTAATTACCTCAATCAGTCAGAGGTGGTGACTAAAGCAGGTTTGACTATGCAATTAATTACCTCAATCAGAGGTGGTGACTAAAGCAGGTTTGACTGTACAATTAATTACCTCAATCAGAGGTGGTGACTAAAGCAGGTTTGACTATACAATTAATTACCTCAATCAGAGTCAGAGGTGGTGACTAAAGCAGGTTTGACTACAATTAATTACCTCAATCAGAGTCAGAGATGGTGACTAAAGCAGGTTTGACTATACAATTAATTACCTCAATCAGAGTCAGAGGTGGTGACTAAAGCAGGTTTGACTACAATTAATTACCTCAATCAGAGTCAGAGGTGGTGACTAAAGCAGGTTTGACTATACAATTAATTACCTCAATCAGAGTCAGAGGTGGTGACTATAGCAGGTTTGACTATACAATTAATTACCTCAATCAGAGTCAGAGATGGTGACTAAAGCAGGTTTGACTATACAATTAATGACCTCAATCAGAGGTGGTGACTAAAGCAGGTTTGACTATACAATTAATTACCTCAATCAGAGTCAGAGATGGTGACTAAAGCAGGTTTGACTATACAATTAATTACCTCAATCAGAGGTGGTGACTAAAGCAGGTTTGACTATACAATTAATTACCTCAATCAGAGGTGGTGACTAAAGCAGGTTTTACTGTATAATTAATGACCTCAATCAGTCAGAGGTGGTGACTAAAGCAGGTTTGACTATACAATTAATTACCTCAATCAGAGGTGGTGACTAAAGCAGGTTTGACTGTATAATTAATGACCTCAATCAGAGTCAGAGGTGGTGACTAAAGCAGGGTTTGACTATACAATTAATTACCTCAATCAGAGTCAGAGGTGGTGACTATAGCAGGTTTGACTATACAATTAATTACCTCAATCAGAGTCAGAGATGGTGACTAAAGCAGGTTTGACTATACAATTAATGACCTCAATCAGAGGTGGTGACTAAAGCAGGTTTGACTATACAATTAATTACCTCAATCAGAGTCAGAGATGGTGACTAAAGCAGGTTTGACTATACAATTAATTACCTCAATCAGAGGTGGTGACTAAAGCAGGTTTGACTATACAATTAATTACCTCAATCAGAGGTGGTGACTAAAGCAGGTTTTACTGTATAATTAATGACCTCAATCAGTCAGAGGTGGTGACTAAAGCAGGTTTGACTATACAATTAATTACCTCAATCAGAGGTGGTGACTAAAGCAGGTTTGACTGTATAATTAATGACCTCAATCAGAGTCAGAGGTGGTGACTAAAGCAGGTTTGACTATACAATTAATTACCTCAATCAGAGGTGGTGACTCAAGCAGGTTTGACTATACAATTAATTACCTCAATCAGAGTCAGAGGTGGTGACTAAAGCAGGTTTGACTATACAATTAATGACCTCAATCAGAGTCAGAGGTGGTGACTAAAGCAGGTTTGACTATACAATTAATGACCTCAATCAGAGTCAGAGGTGGTGACTAAAGCAGGTTTGACTATACATATATGACCTCAATCAGAGGTGGTGACTAATGCAGGTTTGACTATACAATTAATTACCTCAATCAGAGGTGGTGACTAAAGCAGGTTTGACTATACAATTAATTACCTCAATCAGAGTATCAATAAGCTTTGGTTCACTGGCTCTCTTCTGTTCAAAGACAACACATGACATTAAGGCAGCTATTTCTGTAGGATGTAATTCTGTGAGAGTATTCTCAAACACAAGCTCTGTGATCATAAGTTCATGTGTACTGATCTCGCAGGCCACTCTACCTTTAAGTTGTACGGCATTGTGATCATCAATGTAATTTAGCGATCGTAGCACCTGTAAGTAAGGAATTAAAAATTACCAACCAATCCATGTCATCTTTGCAAAATTCATTTTGATTGATTTGGTTTAGGTTTATGTTGCTTAACACCACTTGCAACAATATTTCAGTTATATCATGGGGGTCAGTTCTATTAGTGGAGGAAACCGGAGTACCCGGAGAAAACCATCGACCTGTCACAAGTCACTGACAAACTTTATCACATACACCTCGCCATGAACGAGGTTCAAACTCACGTTAGTGGTGATAGGCACTGATTGCACAGGTAGTCGTAAATCCAACTACCATTTGATTACGACCATGATTGCCCCATCAAAATTCTTTTTGATTGGATGAAATATTTCTATAATTTATAAAAACAATTTAGAAGTTTTCTAATAAAATAAAATTTACTGTACTGTACTGAAAAAATTAGCTGACATTAACCTCAAATTTTATTGTCACAAATATAATAAAATATCACTTCACTAAAGACAAGCTAACAAACTTTCAGTTTCAATGATAAATCACCAACTAACCATGGCAAAAACTGACTCAGGACCTTGATTACCAATGTCATGTCATAGCATGGTCTTTTTTTTTCAGTTAGTTAAGGTGAGAGATAATTATTTGCTTTGTTAATATTGTACAAATAGTTGACCATCACTGTTTAAACTTTCTTTTTTATAAATAAATTAAAACAGACCACATTAATGGACAATTTAGTTGTCATTTATTTATAACTGGAGAAAGATAGCAAATCAACACAAAAAAACAAAACAAAAACCAACAAAAATTCAGAAACATTTGCAACTGTAAAATGAAAGTTTATCACAAATAATCAAATGAAGCATATTTTATCCCCCCGCGATAGCAGTGAGGGGATATAGTAATAGCGGCCGTCCGTCCGTCACACTTTCTTGTTTACACGATAACTTTAGTAAACATGGATAGATTTCAATAATTTTTTGCATGTGGCTTGTAATTATCATTATCTTGGATGGGTTCTAACATGGAAATATTTGAAGCAAGGGTTTTGGGGGGAAATCTTAGTTTTTGGTTGAAAAATCACCAATATTGAGAATTGTGTCTTGTTTACGCGATAACTTTAGTAAACATGGATAGATTTGAATTATGTTTTGCATGTGGCTTGTAATTATCATTATCGTGGATGGGTTCTTACATGGAAAAATTTGAAGCAAAGGTTTTGGAGGAAAATCTTAGCTTTTTGTTGAAAAATCACCGATTTTGAGAATTGTGTCTTGTTTATGCAATAACTTCAGTAAATATGGATAGATTTGAATAATTTTTTGCATGTGGCTTGTAATTATCATTATCTTGGATGGGGTTTTACATGGAAATATTTGAAGCAAGGGTTTTGAGGGAAAATCTATATTTACATCAGAGGTTTACAGTGTTCAAAGTGGAGTACTTCCTGTATATTATTCAGATCATGCTGCAATATACTCCATCCTTCAATAAAGTATGCTATACATTAAGATTGCAAGGCTGCTTTCTATAAATATATAAAACTAAATATTATGCAAGTGTGGGGGGATACGTCGTGCATTGATGCGCTAGGCGGTTCTTTTATTTTTTATTAATTTTGCGTCATATTTCAATAACCCTTAATTTATCAAATGTATATGTTTTTACATCTTGGTTATAAGCTTTATATGCAGTGTGTTGCATCAAGACTGTTTTTTGGGGGGTTAGAGTTAGGGTTATGGTGTTTTACGCCACTTTCAACAATATTTCAGCCATATTGTGGCAGTCAGTGTTATTGGTGGAGGAAACCCAAGTACCCGGAGAAAACCATCGACCTGTCGCAAGTCACTGATAAACTTTATCACATAATGTTGTATTCAATTTAATTCTTTATTTATTTCATGAGGATTACATACAGCCAGAGGCTACTAGTAGTAATGTTGTATCGAGTACAACCTGAGAAGGATTCAAACTCACAATATTAGTGGTGATAGGCACTGATTGTATAGGTAGTTGTAAATCTACCATACGATTACGACCACAACAGCTCCTTATTTGCATTACATGAATCAATACTAAGACTTTGTCTGTACAACTAACAAACCTTAATTCTTTGTTGATATTCTGGTAGTAACTGTAGACTTTCATCAGACAGAAGAAATTTTAAATGTCTGTATTTGTTACGTAATTCCATGTTACGACTGTGTTTATCAAACTGTTGAAAACAAAAAAATATGTTACCGTAATCTGAGAATGCATTATTTGCATAAGGTACATTCATTCAATATTGATAAACACGTAAATTGCATTTTTCTTACTAAAACGGGATTTTGATTTCTGATATCAAATTTTGAAAGGAGCGCTGATTTCTTAGTATCAAGTAGATCTCGGGATGAACAGGAACAGCTGATTTCTTAGTATCAAGTAGATCTCTGGATCTCGGCATGAACAGGAACCCTACAAAAACATTAAGTGGTGATAGGCACAGATTGTACCCGGTATATGTAGATGTAAATCCAACTACCATACAATTATGATCACGGCCATGATGACCCCCTAATTATAGATAATAAAACCACTTATTTATTGTTCTATACACAAATTATCTTTTCTTCAATATAATACATCTTGCATACTGAAGCTTGCTTGTATACACCTCTCAAGATTAGATTTTGAGGTCACAGGTCATTTAAAAAAAACATCAGACAAGTTGCAATTAAATTTACCTTTAAACATGTTAAAGATAATTTATAGATCTGAGAATACCTTGTGTAGAACTTTCTTTGTGTAGAATACCTTGTGTAGAACTTTCTTTGTGTAGAGTACCTTGTGTAGAACTTTCTTTGTGTAGAATACCTTGTGTAGAACTTTCTTTGTGTAGAACTTTCTTTGTTTAGAATACCTTGTGTAGAACTTTCTTTGTGTATAATACCTTGTGTAGAACTTTCTTTGTGTAGAATACCTTGTGTAGAACTTTCTTTGTGTAGAATACCTTGTGTAGAAATTTCTTTGTGTAAAATATCTTGTGTAGAACTTTCTTTGTGTAGAATACCTTGTGTAGAACTTTCTTTGTGTAGAATACCTTGTGTAGAACTTTCTTTGTGTAGAATACCTTGTGTAGAACTTTCTTTGTGTAGAGTACCTTGTGTAGAACTTTCTTTTTGTAGAATACCTTGTGTAGAACTTTCTTTGTGTAGAATACCTTGTGTAGAACTTTCTTTGTGTAGAACTTTCTTTGTGTATAATACCTTGTGTAGAACTTTCTTTGTGTAGAATACCTTGTGTAGAACTTTCTTTGTGTAGAATACCTTGTGTAGAACTTTCTTTGTGTAGAATACCTTGTGTAGAACTTTCTTTGTGTAGAATACCTTGTGTAGAACTTTCTTTGTGTAGAATACCTTGTGTAGAACTTTCTTTGTGTAGAATACCTTGTGTAGAACTTTCTTTGTGTAGAATACCTTGTGTAGAACTTTCTTTGTGTAGAATATCTTGTGTAGAACTTTCTTTTTTTAATACAACTGTGCCATCCTTCAGAACTACAAATTATGCAGGCTATATACAGTTCTCAAATTGAAAATTTGAATTTACTTGTCCTAATCAATTCTTGAATTTATTTTTATATAGGTTTAAATAAAAACTGAAAAAATTTACTGGTCTGAACAAAGTTTTACTGGTCTTGGGCCAGGGGACTGGTGCTCATTGTGAGGACTATATATAAAAGACAAACTTATGCTCCCTCCTCTGACAGACATTGTGACTTGCATGTTCTATAAACCGTGGACAATTTATGCTCCCCCCTCTGACAGACATAGTGACTTGCATGTTCTATAAACCGTGGACAATTTATGCTCCCCCCTCTGACAGACATCGTGACTTACATGTTCTATAAACCGTGGACAATTTTTACATTGGAATTGTTTAAATGTCTCCTCTATAAACTGTATTGATTTAAACTGCTCTACAAGTTCTATGTCCCTTATGTGGAGGTCTTTTACTGGGTCCAGTCCTGCTAGACCATCAGAGTTTGTTTCGGTCAGGCGTAATAATTCTTGTGTTGCTATGGAAACTGTTTGACCAGGTGGATCATTCCTGAAATATGTAGGATTTGCAATAAGGAAAAGAAAAAGAAAAAAAAAAGAGAAAAAATATCATATATTTAATGAGAGTTCACCCCTGGATTTTAGTGGGGTTTGTGCTACTCAATCTTCAGTTTTCTGTGTATTTTCAGAAAATGTTGCTTTATATTTTAACATTTTTCCTATTGAAATTGAAATAATTCATGGAAGCCAACAGGTTGTATGATATATTAACACAAGTAACATTATTTTAATTACAATTTACCCATGTTATAATCTCCAACAAACTTATGGGGGCCATTGTGGCTGTGATCGTATGGTAGTTGGATTTACAACTACCTCTGCAATCAGTGCCTATCACCACTAACATTGTGAGTTCAAACCCTGTTCCTGGCGAGGTGTATTCGATACATTATGTGATAAAGTTTGTCAGTGACTTGCAACAGGTCGGTGGTTTTCTCCGGGTACTCCAGTTTCCTCCACCAATAAAACTGACTGCCACGATATAACTGAAATATTGTTGAAAGTGGCGTTAAACTCCATATTCCAAACTAAACCAAACCAAACCAACAAACTTATGGCTTCTATGATTTATATCTTAATTATATTAATATAACTCACCTAAACCTTGGTTGTTGTCTCTTCTTCACATCGTTGACAATTTTATCTACGTCAACTCGTATAGTCTTTGTTGTGACGATGCTGACATTTTCTGCTTTAACCTGCACCAACTCATGCCAGCATGGTCCTTCAGGGATAAACAATGAATTTCCCAACACTGGTGTAATCTTAGCACTTTTTGCTACTTCCTCTTTAGACAGAGTTACTCCCCCTTTATCACATATTGCTAAACAAGTAAATGTTCGTTCACTGTTGGTCCCAACAGTTGAACTTAATACAACTGCTACAACATTTATACGTAGCACGTCATTGATGATGATTACACGACCAGCGGAGAGAGATTTTATGGCTGCAGGATGTGACAGTACAACTCCCTGAAAAACAGAGTAATGTGGTTTGTATAATACTCATTTTTTGTTGCTGCCAACGACAAAATAATTTCACCAGACTGGCCGAGTACATCTTCAGTAATCCATGGCTGATCACCCTCCTATACTCCCCACAAATCGTCTGTGTGTCAACTGAAACAATAGTTACTTATCTAGCAACATAAAATTACTCAAATTTTACGAATTGTCTGTAGGTAAACAAAATTTAACATAAAACAATGTTTTTTAGTTTACCATTCAAAATAAGGTATAAAAGTAGTGCAAAATAATTTTCTGGTCCAGTAGAATATAATATAAGTGCAAATAATTAAAGTCCTCCAAACACAGCGGCGACAATCAGATTTGAGATGAATAAGTATATCGGAGTGTGATCAGACGTGGGTTACTGACAATGGGGCAAGTATTGTAAACAATAAATAACTTCTATTACAAATAAAGTATTGAAAGAATCATGGAATGGCTGTGTAGTATAGATTAATGTGTAGTGTACATAGGCTATTACGGTAATATTCATTCTTACAACTCTTTTTTTTTTAACAAAAAATAATAGTGACAGTGTCTACATTGAACCTCCTTGGGACCAACTTACATTGAACCTCCTTGGGACCAACTTACATTGAACCTCCTTGGGACCAACTTACATTGAACCTCTTTGGGACCAACTTACAATGAACCTCCTTGGGACCAACTTACATTGAACCTCCTTGGGACCAACTTACATTGAACCTCCTTGGGACCAACTTACATTGAACCTCCTTGGGACCAACTTACATTGAACCTCATTGGGACCAACTTACATTGAACCTCTTTGGGACCAACTTACATTGAACCTCCTTGGGACCAACTTACATTGAACCTCCTTGGGACCAACTTACATTGAACCTCTTTGGGACCAACTTACATTGAACCTCCTTGGGACCAACTTACATTGAACCTCCTTGGGACCAACTTACATTGAACCTCTTTGGGACCAACTTACATTGAACCTCATTGGGACCAACTTACATTGAACCTCCTTGGGACCAACTTACATTGAACCTCATTGGGACCAACTTACATTGAACCTCCTTGGGACCAACTTTTATGTTCCGAATAGACAGTTGTTCAGTTCATTCATTGAGTATTAAATTAAAGTTTGGATTATACAGGATTCTGGTTTATTCAGGGTTCAGATTAGACAAGCTTCAGTTTACAAAATGGGGTTATGGTTAGGGTGTTTAATGCCACTTTCAACAATGTTTCAGTTATATAGTGGCAGCCAGTTTTATTGATGGAAGAAACCAGAGTACCCGGAGAAAACCACAGACCTACAGCAAGTCACTTACAAACTCTATCATATAATGTTGTATCAAGTACACTTTGCCACGAGTGGGATTCAAACTCACAACGTTATTGGTGATAGGCACTGATTGCATAGGTAGTTGTAAATCCAACTACTATACTATCACGACCACGACAGCCCGAATATGTAATGGTCAAACATCACAAATCAGAACTCAGTGGTATCACTCAGTAATATACTAAATTTAATTGACCTAAACATTGATGTGTTGAAACATGCTTCAGGATAAATTTTATACATGTAAAAATCTGCAACAAACTATGGCTTCCATGAATTATTTTTTAAAGTACACATTTTTATAAAATACATTTTCTTTCCTGAACACTTAGTTTTAAATCCTATCTTATTAAAAGTTACCTGTAGTTTTTTCTTGAGATCATGATAATCTTTACACGTCTGATAGTACTCTTCTAAATCTATAGAACACATATAACATTCAATATCCTTGACATTAGAAATTTCCTTGTAAAGATTTTCCATGTCTTCTTTGTGTTTGACTTTATCCTTCTGAGAGTGGAACTCAGAAAAACTCCGTTTTATCATGTCTTCCACTCTGAGTTGTTCAACTCGTAGTAAATTGAGTATCATTGAGTAAGTCAGTCTAAACTGGGATTCTAACTTGGTTGGTTTACCCTGTATAAAATATAAAGACATAAAATTACATTCGTCGTAATCACAATCCAGTCCTTTCCTCATTCATGACATATCATCAAGTTTGTAAAGAGAGTATCATGTCAGGTAGTGCTAGAGGAGCAAGATCTGCTTACCCGTCCGGAGCACCTGATTTTACCCCCAGTTGTTATTGGGGTTCGTGTTGCTTGATCTCATGCGTAGTGTTTTGTAGATTATTGTTTGTCATTTTTTCCTTTTGTCTTTTTGCCATTTTGTTGTCTGTCCATCTTTAGATTTGAGGCTTCTGATTACCCCTTTGGTATCTTCAAAATATCTAATACTTTCTTTTTAAAACATTTTTGCTACAACATTTATAGGGTTCAAGAGCACAACAAAAACACCCTATGTTAAGAACTACTGTATTCAGTGGTGTATAATCAGCACGTTTTTTGGGAGAAAAAAATACATAGTCATGGTGTGTATCATACACAAATTAGAAATGCTACAAAACCTTGGGTCTCATTATCTCAAACTGGATAACTCTATGTATCGTCCACTCATAGTAATTGTAAGATAAATTTGTCTTGGAGAGTTGAATACTTGGTTAATTAAAACTAAAATAGTAGATCCCTTTGACTCCCACACAAGGTTTGATTGTATTATAATCAATAATTATCCCTTTGACTCCCACACAAGGTTTGATTGTATTATAATCAATAATTATCCCTTTGACTCCCACACAAGGTTTGATTGTATTATAATCAATAATTATCCCTTTGACTCCCACACAAGGTTTGATTGTATTATAGTCAATAATTATCCCTTTGACTCCCACACAAGGTTTGATTGTATTATAATCAATAATTATCCCTTTGACTCCCACACAAGGTTTGATTGTATTATAGTCAATAATTATCCCTTTGACTCCCACACAAGGTTTGATTGTATTATAATCAATAATTATCCCTTTGACTCCCACACAAGGTTTGATTGTATTATAATCAATAATTATCCCTTTGACTCCCACACAAGGTTTGATTGTATTATAATCAATAATTATCCCTTTGACTCCCACACAAGGTTTGATTGTATTATAATCAATAATTATCCCTTTGACTCCCACACAAGGTTTGATTGTATTATAATCAATAATTATCCCTTTGACTCCCACACAAGGTTTGATTGTATTATAGTCAATAATTATCCCTTTGACTCCCACACAAGGTTTGATTGTATTATAATCAATAATTATCCCTTTGACTCCCACACAAGGTTTGATTGTATTATAATCAATAATTATCCCTTTGACTCCCACACAAGGTTTGATTGTATTATAATCAATAATTATCCCTTTGACTCCCACACAAGGTTTGATTGTATTATAATCAATAATTATCCCTTTGACTCCCACACAAGGTTTGATTGTATTATAATCAATAATTATCCCTTTGACTCCCACACAAGGTTTGATTGTATTATAATCAATAATTATCCCTTTGACTCCCACACAAGGTTTGATTGTATTATAGTCAATAATTATATCCTGAGCTTGTTCTATTTTGTCAGACAAATTGCATTGACTGGATAAATGTTTCCTATATACGGTCACTGACCAAATATAGCTTTCCTGGTACATGTTTCATTTAGAGCCAAAGTAGGGAACGGTATCAGTATATGGGTGGACATGATAGAGGACACCATTGAAAATGATTAGAACGATGCTTATTTCTACTCTTTCAGACAAGTTGACAGTTGTTTAGGTCTTTTTGACATTGCAGGATAAACACAATATACATACATTGTTGGTAAATATAAATTTTATTAGTACTCACTGCAAAAAAAGGTCAGAAAAGCCCGCCCGATGCTCGTTTTCCCTCCTGTTTCTAAAGCTTGTACAAATAAATTTTATATTTGCCGACGATGTATGTATATTGTCTATATACTGAGTGAATACTTGTTGTATTCTGCTTAATGAAGTGAACTACATCATGGTGAGAAAATGTTACTATTGGTGAGACAATGATGATATCTGTATTGTAGTGTTTTTGGTCCCTCTAACTATGATTTGATTTGATTTATTGTGCTTAACGCCACTTTCAGCAATTAAAGCTATATCATGGTGACCAGTTTTAGTGGTGGAAGAAGCCGTAGTACCCGGAGAGAACCACGGACCATGGGAAAGCAACTGGCAAACTTTATCAGTTGCGGCTGTGAGTCGAGTACACCCTTTTTTGCAATTTACAAAGCCGGGTGCGAACCCACGCCATATTGGTGATTCTCTTGTAGGAGTTGCTAGGTAATCCAACTACCTAACTCATTGATTCACCCGGGCCCTATATTCATATTGTAGTGTTTTTGCTCCCTCTAAACTACAACTCATCATCATCATCATCATTATCATGAACAACTCAAAAAATATTCTAGCACGAGTAACCTTACTAGCATCATTTTATGAAGGTCAGAAATGATAGGAATATCTCCTTTACACAAGATTATCACAGTTCCTGTTGTATCAAGTCCACGTCTTCCAGCACGGCCGGCCATCTGTATATATTCCCCAGGAAGTAGGTCACGGAAACTTGTTCCGTCATGTTTTCGTGTCGTATCAAAGACAACAGTCTTAGCTGGCATGTTTACACCCATAGCAAAAGTCTCTGTAGCAAATAAAACCTGTTGGAAGATATTTAGAATTAAATACTGGTGTACGGTAATAGACTGTGTTGGAAGATATCTAAAATAGACCATTTGCACATTGTCGACTTTGATTCTAAAATTATACAGTATACAGGAGTTATTTCCCTTTCATGCAAAGTTTTAAATAAAGTCCCAATGAAGTAAACCTTAATTTTAAAAACACCTGTCTATTCCGAAAACAAAAAATGGTTCCAAGCAGGTTTGGTTTAGACAATTTTCACTGTAATTTAGTCTTCATGATACAAAAAATGTATGGACACAATATTTATCACTGAACACTGTATAACAGCTGATTTTTTTTTTTATCTTAGGTAACCTCATATTAACTAGGCCTCTCTTTGGATAAAACTCATCCTAACTAGACATCTTTTTAAGTAAACCTCATCTTAACTAGGCCTCTCTTATGTAAACCTCCTTTATGAAACAACATTTCCACCACCTCCTTAAAAATAGGTAAAATTCCACTGTGGTGAACACCTAGTCCTCTCTTAAGTAAACCTCACCTTAACTAGGCCTCTCTTAAGTAAACCTCACCTTAACTAGTCCTTTATGAAACAACATTTCCACCACCTTTTTAAGAATAGGTAAAATTCCACTGTGGGGAACACCTAGTCCTCTCTTAAGTAAACCTCACCTTAACTAGTCCTTTATGAAACAACATTTCCACCACCTCTTTAAGAATAGGTAAAATTCCACTGTAGGGAACACCTAGTCCTCTCTTGAGTAAACCTCACCTTAACTAGTCCTTTATGAAACAACATTTCCACCACCTCTTTCAGAATAGGTAAAATTCCACTGTGGTGAACACCGAGTCCTCTCTTGAGTAAACCTCTCCTTAACTAGTCCTTTATGAAACAACATTTCCACCACCTCTTTAAGAATAGGTAAAATTCCACTGTGGTGAACACCTAGTCCTCTCTTAAGTAAACCTCACCTTAACTAGGCCTCTCTTATGTAAACCTCACCTTAACTAGTCCTTTATGAAACAACATTTCCACCACCTCTTTAAGAATAGGTAAAATTCCACTGTGGTGAACACCTAGTCCTCTCTTAAGTAAACCTCATCTTAACTAGTCCTCTCTTAAGTAAACCTCACCTTAACTAGTCCTTTATGAAACAACATTTCCACCACCTCTTTAAGAATAGGTAAAATTACACTGTGGGGAACACCTAGTCCTCTCTTAAGTAAACCTCACCTTAACTAGTCCTTTATGAAACAACATTTCCACCACCTCTTTAAGAATAGGTAAAATTCCACTGTAGGGAACACCTAGTCCTCTCTTGAGTAAACCTCACCTTAACTAGTCCTTTATGAAACAACATTTCCACCACCTCTTTCAGAATAGGTAAAATTCCACTGTGGTGAACACCGAGTCCTCTCTTGAGTAAATCTTCCAGTTGATTTACCTGATAAAATATTGATTAAATACATTGAGTAAATCTACACATACAGTTACACCTGTCATTTATGACAGGAATAAGGAGATTTCATTGTTTATACCAGAAATACTTACAAGTAATAAAAGTTTACATAATTATATGAAAATGAGAGAATAATATTCGTCAATTCTGCTTTCAAAGGTAAAATATTAAGACAATCAGATAAGAAATGACTTCAGGAAAATTTATAGTAAATAAGTGTTTTCTTTATGAAATATACATTGTATATAGAGAAGTATTTTAGTGTGGTTTGGTTTGGTTTGGTGTTTAATGCCACTTTCAACGATATTTCCGTTATATCGTGGAGGTCAGTTTTATTGGTGGAGGAAACTGGAGTACCTGGAGAAAACCACTGACCTGTCGCAAGTCACTGACAAAACTTTATCACATAATGTGGTATCGTATTTTAGTTGTGTGACTTTTGACCTGTGAATGTAAATACGTGTACCGTTATGCCATTACCTGTGGAAGCTTTTGATCTGCCCCCTTTAATCTATTTATAGATTTATGAAAAAAGATATGAATTTCACTTTTTTCCTTTTGGTCGGTGAGATCTAAGCTTCCTAAATTGTTTGATGTATCTTCTATTTTCTTCTTAGAGAAAATAAACGATACGACAGGTAGCTTGTCCTTCTTCTTCAGCATGTCAATTAAAGATATCCACACATTTTTATCCTGAAAAAAAAAGAGAGAAATAAAGCAGTGGTAAATTTAATGGTGGAAAAGGGATAGGAATGTGGGGTGTTGGTTGCCGGAGGGAGAGGGGAATTCAAGTATTTTTTCGTGATTGTTGTTTCTTTGTGCAAGCCATCAAAAAATAGAAACAGTGTTTGTTGATAATCATATTGTACCCACTTTCTGAATCATCGGAAACTTCGAAACACAAAGAGTGTGATAGATCGTGGGTTCAAGCCCCGATCGGGTCAAACTAAAGACTATAAAATTGGTATTTATTGTTTCTCCACTAAGCACGCAACATTAAGGAGTAAGTACAAAAACTAGTTGGCCTCAAATCAGGATAATGTGTCCGATTGGAGCAACATGTCTACCCATGGACTATTGTTTCAGTCAGCTAGCACTTAAAAATTAAAAAAAGCATGTTGATCTAGTACAAACAGGCATCATGATAATCATCATCATCATCAAAATATAACTTGCTCTCTCCATGATATGGCTGAAAAATTGCTTACATGGCATTAAAAAACAATCACTCACTCACTAACAGAATTTCAAAAGAATCCATTCTATCATAAACATGAGATTAACATCAATCAGAAATACAGTTAATACCTGTCTAAACCAAACACTGAATAAACTGGAAACTTGTATAAACCAAACTGTAGATCAATGTTTGTCCTTTTGCCCTTTTTTCAATTTATGGCTTCTGACTACACCTTGGAAAGTGGCGTTAAACACCATAATCCTCCCATCCACCTTTGGTATATTCAAACTTTTCTTGTAGATCGTTGTTCGTCCTTTTGTCCTTTTTCTTTTTTGTCCATTGTATTGTCTGTCCTTTTTTGATTTACGTCTTCTGATTACCCCTTTGGTATCTTCAACCTTTTCTTTAAAAAAAAAGTCGTCTGTTAATTCAACCTGTATAAACTGAACACCTGTTTATTCTGAACACAAAACTTGGTCTCAAGGAGGTTCTGTTTAGACAGGTTTCACTGTATTGATAAACAACTATATGAATGATTGATAGATAAAATTAAGAAATTTAACATTGAACGAATTAAGTTATGTCTAACTCTGTTTGAAAATGGACGAATTTAATGAATTTTGAACAACCAAAAAATAAAACCTTTTATAATTTAGTTATTTAATAACCTGATTTGGATGACCTCCCCTTTGACCTTTGGCCCCAAAGTTTTGTGATGCTTTACTGGCTCTCTCTTTCTTGGCATCCAAAGCTTTGTTGTATCTGTAAATATAAAAAAAACCCATTAAATTCTCACATCTAAAAAGCCTGTAATCCCTCACCTGATTTATATAGGCAATTAATTCAAAAATCTGGAACGCCATCGTCTTGAGTGTTTTACCCCTCAATGTTCTATTTATAGTTAAAGCAGCCATATTGGTTGGTTGACAGAATCATGGGATACATACCTTAAAAGTGGCTCAGGATGGATTACTTCTTTTAATTGATTGTATGAAATTTGAAATAAAAATAATAATGTTTAATTAATATATCCTCTAAGGTAGAAGTATTCCAGAAAGTGAACTACAACTGTAACAGTTGTAGTTCACTTTCTGGAATACTTCTACCTTAGAGGACCCTAACCCTTTTGTTGTCATATCCGCATGACAACGAAATGAAAGGTTATGGGCCATGCTCGTTGATTATTACAATATCTGACTTCTGGGGTCCGCCAAAGTAGATTCTACCCCTCAGGTCAAGCTTGGCTAAATTGGCCAAGTGTTTTAAGAGGAGATGACCTTCTAATCAATTTTTGCTAAAGTATGCCTTATTCAGCAAAATTACAATTTTTTATGGAAAAATTTCAAATAAATTAAACAACTAATTATCTTAAAACTATTCCTTAAAATTCAGTTCATTTCAGTTTAAAATATAACAACTTTGGTTGAAATAGGCCAAATGGCTTCAATGAAGAAAACGTTCAAACACAGTTCTGTTAAATTATGCCCAATTTGCATATTTTTCACAAAATCATCAAAATTGCATATTACTGCTACACAGAAAAACACCATATATAACTAACAACTCATTTACATAAAAGTGCAGTTTAATTTTCAGATCATTTTATTTAAATATGAAGCAGTTTTAACCATTTGTTGAAATTTCTATTTTTAGTAGCTGTGGACATCTTCTTAACCATTTGTAGAAATTTCTATATTTAGCAAATAAGGACATCTTATCACTTTGGTTGAATTTTTATAGGTCATCTACAGAGTTCCTTGTTCAACCAGTGTCTTGTAATTAGCTCTACATAAGAAGAAGGATACCATGAGACTATATACGTCTAGTATACATATAAAGCAAACGTTCATACATACACCTTTATATAGGTAGTAAATACACTGATTGTAACATATATTCCTATAATATGAGGATTCTTCGAGTGGGTCATTTGTTTTTGGGAACACATTTTTAAATCAAATATCAACTTGATTACAAAGGGTGAACTTTGAACTTTGTTTTGATTGCTTGGTTTGGTTTATGGTGCTTAACGTCACTTTCAACAATATTTCAGTTATATCGTGGCTGTCATTTTTTTTGGTGGAGGAAACGGGAGGACCCGGAGAAAACCACCGACCTGTCGCAAGTCACTGACAAACTTTATCACATAATGTTGTACATATCGCCCTAATCGAGATTCGAACTCACAACATCAGTGGTGATAGGTACTATTACATTGCATAGGAAGATGTAAATCCAATTACCATACAATCACGAACATGACGGCCCCTACTTCGTTTTGAATTTTATAAATACAGTGTGGGAAACCATATTTTTCAAACACTCGCCAAAATGGCGAGTGGACTGAAAAAAGTACTCGCCAAAATGAAATAGAGCTTGCCATGTTTGGCGAGTGACATTTTTTTTAAACTCGCCAACAATTTGCAACAAATACCAAATAAACAATACAGTAATGTTCAACAATTTATTTTGCAGATTTTGACAAGTCATTAACTTAGTCAAGAAGGATCAACACTCTCTTAAGAGCTGCGTTGATCTCTTCTTCCTCAATTTCGAATTTCGTTGTCTTCGTCTTTTAAGTTTTAATGCTCGGTATAAAACATGTATGTCAAACCCGGTTCTGACACATAGTTAATTTTATGTTTTAGCATAGGTTTTCGCTACGAATTCGTTTGAAATATTTCAAAACCAAATTATTTTATTTGCATTAATTTTAAAAGTCATCACATCTATTTGTAATGAAACAATATTTCATTTAATCGTGAAATAGACCTTGGCAAAATTATGCGGGGTCGGGATTGTATACTTATTTTTTCTGTTGACAGAAATGAAGTGTCATGACTCATGGCGGAATGTTTTCTTATCGAGTACAATGATTAATAAAATGTTGGATAAATGACACAGTTAACAGAAAATTTAACTGTTTGGCAGCTATGATATTTTAAAGCTGTAACCAGTTATCGTGGCACGCGTTTTCAAGTTCCTACTCGCCTTACAACTGTTACTCGCCAGACCGGCGAGTATAAAGTGGATCTTACTCGCCACCCGAAATTTCCACTCGCCTTTGGCGAGTTGGCAAGCGGTCATTTCCCACACTGTAAATACCGCTAGATATTTGTTATACAAACCCTTCCATGAGGAAAGTCTTCCTATGGTCCTGTATAAGGAACAGTTGTGAGTTTGTCTTGTTGCTGTTCCCTGTATACAGATGATGTTCTAGTGGTACTGGTCTCTTTAGTGTACTAATTACATAAATCTTCTTTCGTTTTGTTCTCCTGAAGTATATACATTATTGATCAGTAAAGTGAACATCAGTTTTTCTTTTGATCTCATTGAGTGATTTTGTCAGTATCAACTTAGTGACTCTGATACTGGAAAATATCGGTCAGTGTGACGTCACATTATGACGTTTAATACCGATAAAAACAATAACCTCCATTTTGAAAGTCTTGACATACATTATCACTAGTATTGCAACTCGTCTCATCAGATTATCTCCGATACTAGTGATAATGTCTGTCTCGACCTTCAAAACTGCCGTTATTCTATATTTATTACATAATAATTGTGAATTTATATAAATGTGCCATGTTCACTCTTGACATTTTTGCTTCTTTATTTCATTAATAAATATCAGTACATCAATAATACTCAGTAAAAACTTGTATTTACTCCAGGACTGACAAGGAATGTCTTGAAAATCATATTGTATCATCGACTGCATAATCTTCCCTTGATGAATAATATTCTCTGACATTTATCATATTCTGGGTTTTTTTCAGGGTTCGGTTTAGATAAGTTTCACACAAATACGAAAATTAAGCTTGATAATAAAACTCACCCAATCCAGTCAGCAAATTCCAGAGTATTGGGTACAGTTGCACTGAGTAATATGATATTAACATGTTGAGGTAACATGATCAGAACCTCTTCCCAAACAACTCCTCTCTGAAATAAATAATTAAAATATTCCTCAGAATAAAAGCTACATAAAAATACCATCATTGTGACAACATTTTTTGGTTAGAATGAGACAAAATTTCCAGCAAAAATTAACAATTGTTGATACTTATCACTCTTACTTAAAGTACAAGTTAAGTAGAGAATAAACGTTTGCTTACAAGTTTTATGTTCATAAAGCTAGCATACCTGGAGAAATCTGCAGTGAGTCACTAACAAACTTCATAATTCAAAGTTATATCAACTATACCTTACCATGCATGGGATTCAAACTCACAATTTTAGTTTTGACATGCACTGATTGTATAGATAGTTGTAAATCTAACTACCATATGATCAAGTCCACAGGGCCTCCATCCCACAAATTGCACAAAGGTATGGGAAGTAATATATACAGCAGGATAAATTTAATTCTGTAATTGGCAAGACACCACTAAGAAAATGCTCTGTAAACCTCATGTATGTATTCATTATAATAATAAATAGAGGCTCAGTGCACTGAGCCTGTGTCGCTTACCTTACATTCTGTTTTGAGGAAACTTTATACAAAACCTTCCATAGGTGCTTCCTACCAAGTTTCGGTTCATTTGGCCAAGCGGTTTCAGAGGAGAAGATTTATTAGAAATCGACAAATCAGAAACAAGAATTGCCTGTGGTGGCCATGTTTGTTAACAGATTGGGACGAAATGAACAATTTTTATAAAGGACCTGCTACAGATGCTTCCCACCAAGTTTCAGTTCATTTGGCCATGTAATTTTAGAGGAGAAGATTTGTTTAGAAATCAGCCAATCAGAAACAAGAATTGCCTGTGGCGGACATGTTTGTTAACGGATCGGGACGAAATGAACATTCTTTTTAGAAGACCTTACATAGATGCTTCATACCAAGTTTCAGTTCATTTGGTGTTGCAGTTTCAGAGGAGAAGATTTTGTAGGAATCAGCCAATCAGAAACAAGAATTGCTTGTGGTGGCCATGTTTGTTAACGGATCGGGACAAAATGAACAATCTTTATATAGGATCTTACATAGATGCTTCCTACCAAGTTTCAGTTCATTGGGTTAAGAGGTTTCATAGGAGAAGATTAAAATGTGAAAAGTTTACAGACGGACGACAGACAACGATGGATGGACGACGGATCAAGTGATGGCAATAGCTCACGTTGCCTTTGGCAAGGTGAGTTAATAATAATAATAAAAACTTTTTTTATCTTAAGAGGGTGATGCAGTTAATATAAACTAATCTTCCCTGATGCCCTCAAATACAAAACAATTTTATAATACTAATGATACAGTAGATAGGTTCAAGATACATGTACAATACAATATATAAGTAAATGATAAAAACAAACAAGAGGCTCAGTGGGCTGAGCCTGTGTCGCTCACCTTTCATTCTGCTTTGAGAAAACTTAATACAGAACCTTCCATACATGTAGATACTAGATACTTCCTATCAAGTTTCGGTTCATATGGTTAAGCAGTTTCAAAGGAGAAGATTTTTTAGAAATCGACCAATCAGAAGCAAGAATTGCATGCGGTGGCCATGTTTGCTCACCGATCGGAACGAAATGAGCAATTTCATAGAGGACATCCCATAGATGCTTCCTACCAAGTTTCGGTTGTAGCCATGTTTGTTAACCGGTCAGGACGAAATGAGCAATCTTTATAGATGACCTTCCATAGATGCATCCTACCAAGTTTCGGTTCATTTGACCAAGCTGTTTCAGAGGAGAAGATTTAAAAAAATTGGCCAATCAGAAACAAGAATTGCCGGTGGTGGACATGTTTATTAATGGATCGGGACAAAATGTGCAATCTTTAGAGAGGACCTTCTATAGATGCTTCCTACCAAGTTTCACTTCATTTGGCTGAGGGGTGTTAGAGGAGAAGATTAAAATGTGAAAAGTTAACTGATGACGGATGCCAAGTGATGGCAAAAGTTCACCTTGCCTTTGGCAAGGTGAGCTAAAAAAAATAAATAAAAAAATAAATTTCAGTCTCATACAAAATAAACTTAATATACAGTAACAAAGTACAGTCAAACCTGCTCCATTGAGCAGTCACCTGTATTAACAGGTCACCTCCATTAAGCAGTCACCTGTATTAACAGGTCACCTCCATTAAGCAGTCACCTGTAATAACAGGTCACCTTTTTCTTGTTCTGTCATATAATATTTCATATGAATTGAACCTCTTTTACGAGCTCATCAGTCTTTTAAGGCCACTTTTTCTTTGTCCTCAAGGTGACCTCTTAATACAGGTTTGACTGTATACAAGTATATATGTAATAATATATTCTACCTCAGCATCATTGATATAATGAACCTCATCAAAAATAACCCACTCTAGGTCTCTAATAACATCTGATCCATTATACAACATAGACCTGAAAACATACATCATATTTGTTACATACTCTGACCACTACTTAATTTCAACAGCAACTTGCTGGAATACCCATTGATGTGCTCGCATTATATTTTTTTCAACCAAATTTCCAAATGAACCGACAGTGATTGCTTAGTACAATAAGGGTAATAACAAAATTACCGAACTCCGAACAATCTTACAAAAGGAAAGTCAAAACTCATAATTTGAGAGTATTGTACACAAAATACGAGTAAGCGTGAGATTAACTTGGTGGAGGATTTTGATTTTTGATTGATTTTTGGTGTTTAACGCCACTTTCAGCAATATTTCATGGTGACCAGTTTTAGTGGTGGAAGAAGCCGGAATACCTGGAGAGAACCACCGACCATGGGCAAGTAACTAGTAAACTTTATCACTTGCGGCTGTGAGTCAAGTGCACCCTTTTTTGTAATTTACAAAGTCGGGCGCGAACCCACTCCGTATTGGTGATAGGCTTGTATGAGTAGTTAGGTAATCCAACTACCTAACTCATTGAGCCACCCGGGCCCTAACTCGGTGGAGGAAACTACAGTACCAACATATAAACCAGACACGCCAAATTCCTCACTGGCAAACATCACATAAAGTTGTATCTATTACTTCTTGTCATGGATGGAAAACACAACTCATAACTTCAGCGGTGATAGACGCTAGTTGCAAATCCAACAATTATACGATTGCAGCCTCAATGGTTCAGAAGAATCTGAATATCCTATATACAAATAATAATTGAAAGGACAATGCTCACAGTACATGACATATTACGGTTACTACATGTATGTGTAGTCAGATCATAGATAGATTTATTTGACAAAATTCAGTGAAACTTGTCTAAACTGAACCCTGAATAAACCAGAATCCTGTATAAACCAAACTTTAATTAAATGCCCAATGAAGGAAATTGTTGTTAATTTGACCTGTGTAAACCAAACACTTGTCTATTCTGGACATAAAAGTTGGTCCCATGAAGGTTCGGTTTAGATAGGTTTACCTGTATCAACATATCATATATGCAAATCTACATTAAAATAATAAATTAGGCATCAATACACAGAAGATTCATTCATTTCAGTTTAATATTAGAATAAGTCTAAAATCAATATCAAATAAATTACAAATTAAATCAAAGATGTTAATATCAAAACTGATAAGGCTTATTCCTTATTATTTAGAAATAGAAATATTGATCAAAATAATGACCATATATATTAAAACGCAAATTTGAAATCTGAATAGTTCATGAAATCTACAGACTAGAGGCTCAGTAGGTTGAGCCTGTGTCGCTCACCTTTCATTCTGTTTTGAGGAAACTGTATACAGAACCTTCCATAGATGCTTCCTACCAAATTTCTGTTCATTTGCTTGTGGTAGCCATGTTTGTTAAGGGATCGGAACAAAATGAGCAATCTTAATAGAGGACCTTTCATAGATGCTTCCTACAAAGTTTCGGTTCCTTTGACCAAGCGGTTTCAGATGAGAAGCTTTTTTAGAAATCGACAAATCAGAAACAAGAATTGCCTATGGCAGCCATGTTTGTTATTGGATCGGGACGAAATGAGTAATCTTTATAGCGGACTTTCCATAGATGCTTCCTATCAAGATTGGGTTCATTTGGCCATGTGGTTTCAGAGAAGAAGATTTTTTTAGAAATCAACCAATGAGAAACAAGAATTGCCTGTGGTGGCCATGTTTGTAAACGGATTGGGATAAAATGAGCAATATTTATAGAGGGCCTTCCATAGATGCTTCCTACCAAGTTTCGGTTCATTTGGCCAAGCGGTTTCAGAGAAGAAGATTTTTTTAAATCGGCAAAGCAGAAACAAGAATTGCCTGTGGTGGTTATGTTTGTTAACAGATCGGGACAAAATGTGCAATTTTCATAGAGGACCATCCATAGATGCTTCCTACCAAGTTATGGTTCATTTGGCCAAACGGTTTCAGAGGAGAAGATTTACAAAAATCACCCAATCAGAAACAAGAATTGCTTGTGGCAGCCATATTTGTTAATGGATCGGGACAAAATGCTTCCTACCAAGTTTCAGTTCATTTGGCCGAGGGGTTTCAGAGGAGAAGATTAAAATGTGAAAAGATAATGGACGACGGACGCCAAGTGATGGCAAAAGCTCACCTTGCCTTTGGCAAGGTGAGCTAAAAATGATACTATCCACCATCAATAATCAGTTGTCTTATAAGACAGGCACTCTCCTTACCTTAGGATTTCAGTTGTCATTATAAGACAGGCACTCTCCTTACCTTAGGATTTCAGTTGTCATTATAAGACAGACACTCTCCTTACCTTAGGATTTCAGTTGTCATTATAAGATAGGCACTCTCCTTACCTTAGGATTTCAGTTGTCATTATAAGATAGGCACTCTCCTTACCTTAGGATTTCAGTTTGTCATTATAAGACAGGCACTCCCCTTACCTTAGGATTTCAGTTGTCATTATAAGACAGCCACTCTCTTTACCTTAGGATTTCAGTTGTCATTATAAGATAGGCACTCTCCTTACCTTAGGATTTCAGTTGTCATTATAAGACAGGCACTCTCCTTACCTTAGGATTTCAGTTGTCATTATAAGATAGGCACTCTCCTTACCTTGGGATTTCAGTTGTCATTATAAGACAGGCACTCCCCTTACTTTAGGATTTCAGTTGCCATTATAAGATAGGAACTCTCCTTACCTTAGGATTTCAGTTGTCATTATAAGACAGGCACTCTCCTTACCTTAGGATTTCAGTTGTCATTACGCACTCTCCTTACCTTAGGATTTCAGTTGTCATTATAAGACAGACACTCTCCTTACCTTAGGATTTCAGTTGTCATTATAAGATAGGCACTCTCCTTACCTTAGGATTTCAGTTGTCATTATAAGATAGGCACTCTCCTTACCTTAGGATTTCAGTTTGTCATTATAAGACAGGCACTCCCCTTACCTTAGGATTTCAGTTGTCATTATAAGACAGCCACTCTCTTTACCTTAGGATTTCAGTTGTCATTATAAGATAGGCACTCTCCTTACCTTAGGATTTCAGTTGTCATTATAAGACAGGCACTCTCCTTACCTTAGGATTTCAGTTGTCATTATAAGATAGGCACTCTCCTTACCTTAGGATTTCAGTTGTCATTATAAGACAGGCACTCCCCTTACTTTAGGATTTCAGTTGTCATTATAAGATAGGCACTCTCCTTACCTTAGGATTTCAGTTGTCATTATAAGACAGGCACTCTCCTTACCTTAGGATTTCAGTTGTCATTATAAGACAGGCACTCTCCTTACCTTAGGATTTCAGTTGTCATTATAAGATAGGCACTCTCCTTACCTTAGGATTTCAGTTGTCATTATAAGACAGGCACTTTCCTTACCTTAGGATTTCAGTTGTCATTATAAGACAGGCACTCTCCTTACCTTAGGTTTCAGTTGTCATTATAAGACAGACACTCTCCTTACCTTAGGATTTCAGTTGTCATTATAAGATAGGCACTCTCCTTACCTTAGGATTTCAGTTGTCATTATAAGATAGGCACTCTCCTTACCTTAGGATTTCAGTTGTCATTATAAGACAGGCACTCCCCTTACCTTAGGATTTCAGTTGTCATTATAAGACAGCCACTCTCTTTACCTTGGGATTTCAGTTGTCATTATAAGATAGGCACTCCCCTTACCTTAGGATTTCAGTTGTCATTATAAGACAGGCACTCTCCTTACCTTAGGATTTCAGTTGTCATTATAAGATAGGCACTCTCCTTACCTTAGGATTTCAGTTGTCATTATAAGACACGCACTCCCCTTACTTTAGGATTTCAGTTGTCATTATAAGATAGGCACTCTCCTTACCTTAGGATTTCAGTTGTCATTATAAGACAGGCACTCTCCTTACCTTAGGATTTCAGTTGTCATTATAAGACAGGCACTCTCCTTACCTTAGGATTTCAGTTGTCATTATAAGATAGGCACTCTCCTTACCTTAGGATTTCAGTTGTCATTATAAGACAGGCACTTTCCTTACCTTAGGATTTCAGTTGTCATTATAAGACAGGCACTCTCCTTACCTTAGGATTTCAGTTGTCATTATAAGACAGGCACTCTCCTTACCTTAGGATTTCAGTTGTCATTATAATACAGGCACTCTCCTTACCTTAGGTTTCAGTTGTCATTATAAGACAGGCACTCTCCTTACCTTAGGATTTCAGTTGTCATTATAAGACAGGCACTCTCCTTACCTTAGGATTTCAGTTGTCATTATAAGACAGGCACTCTCCTTACCTTAGGATTTCAGTTGTCATTATAAGACAGGCACTCCCCTTACCTTAGGATTTCAGTTGTCATTATAAGACAGGCACTCTCCTTACCTTAGGATTTCAGTTGTCATTATAAGACAGGCACTCTCCTTACCTTAGGATTTCAGTTGTCATTATAAGATAGGCACTCTCCTTACCTTAGGATTTCAGTTGTCATTATAAGACAGGCACTTTCCTTACCTTAGGATTTCAGTTGTCATTATAAGACAGGCACTCTCCTTACCTTAGGATTTCAGTTGTCATTATAAGACAGGCACTCTCCTTACCTTAGGATTTCAGTTGTCATTATAATACAGGCACTCTCCTTACCTTAGGTTTCAGTTGTCATTATAAGACAGGCACTCTCCTTACCTTAGGATTTCAGTTGTCATTATAAGACAGGCACTCTCCTTACCTTAGGATTTCAGTTGTCATTATAAGACAGGCACTTTCCTTACCTTAGGATTTCAGTTGTCATTATAAGACAGGCACTCTCCTTACCTTAGGATTTCAGTTGTCATTATAAGACAGGCACTCTCCTTACCTTAGGATTTCAGTTGTCATTATAATACAGGCACTCTCCTTACCTTAGGTTTCAGTTGTCATTATAAGACAGGCACTCTCCTTACCTTAGGATTTCAGTTGTCATTATAAGACAGGCACTCTCCTTACCTTAGGATTTCAGTTGTCATTATAAGATAGGCACTCTCCTTACCTTAGGATTTCAGTTGTCATTATAATACAGGCACTCCCCTTACCTTAGGATTTCAGTTGTCATTATAAGACAGCCACTCTCTTTACCTTAGGATTTCAGTTGTCATTATAAGACAGGCACTCTCCTTACCTTAGGATTTCAGTTGTCATTATAAGACAGGCACTCTCCTTACCTTAGGATTTCAGTTGTCATTATAAGATAGGCACTCTCCTTACCTTAGGATTTCAGTTGTCATTATAAGATAGGCACTCTCCTTACCTTAGGATTTCAGTTGTCATTATAAGACAGGCACTCTCCTTACCTTAGGATTTCAGTTGTCATTATAGGATAGGCACTCTCCTTACCTTAGGATTTCAGTTGTCATTATAAGATAGGCACTCTCCTTACCTTAGGATTTCAGTTGTCTTATAAGATAGGCACTCTCCTTACCTTAGGATTTCAGTTGTCATTATAAGACAGGCACTCTCCTTACCTTAGGATTTCAGTTGTCATTATAGGATAGGCACTCTCCTTACCTTAGGATTTCAGTTGTCATTATAAGACAGGCACTTTCCTTACCTTAGGATTTCAGTTGTCATTATAAGACAGGCACTCTCCTTACCTTAGGATTTCAGTTGTCATTATAAGACAGGCACTCTCCTTACCTTAGGATTTCAGTTGTCATTATAAGACAGGCACTCTCCTTACCTTAGGTTTCAGTTGTCATTATAAGACAGGCACTCTCCTTACCTTAGGATTTCAGTTGTCATTATAAGACAGGCACTCTCCTTACCTTAGGATTTCAGTTGTCATTATAAGATAGGCACTCTCCTTACCTTAGGATTTCAGTTGTCATTATAAGATAGGCACTCTCCTTACTTTAGGATTTCAGTTGTCATTATAAGATAGGCACTCTCCTTACCTTAGGATTTCAGTTGTCATTATAAGACAGGCACTCTCCTTACCTTAGGATTTCAGTTGTCATTATAAGACAGACACTCTCCTTACCTTAGGATTTCAGTTGTCATTATAAGATAGGCACTCTCCTTACCTTAGGATCTCAGTTGTCATTATAAGATAGGCACTCTCCTTACCTTAGGATTTCAGTTGTCATTATAAGACAGGCACTCTCCTTACCTTAGGATTTCAGTTGTCATTATAAGACAGGCACTCTCCTGGTGAATCTGAACATCTCCTGTTATTAATCCTACTTCACCAAATGTTTGTTTGAAATCTCTGTATTTCTGATTAGATAAAGCTTTGATAGGTGAGGTGTAAATCGTCCTGGAAACAAAATTAATAAATGAAAATGCTGCTGGAACATAGTATTTTTAAGATATGATTTTGTTAAAACTTTATAATACCAAATACTTCTGAAATCATAAAAGTATTTCTGTTAACTAAAATAAACCCTGAATATTCCAATATCTTGTACAATCTGACACATTTCCCTGGTCCTTTGGTGTGTCGGATTAGACAGGTTTCACTGTACTTCTGAAATCATAATTGCTTTACAGTACTTTTTAATACATCTAGGATTTACTATGTGTTTTCCGGCATTGAGTGCGGTAGAGCGTGGGTTTGAGCCCCGTTCGAATCAAAATATAGACTATCAAATTGTTTTTTGTTGCTTCCCTGCTAAGCACGCAGCACTAAGGAAAAAGAGCAAAGACTGGTTGGCCCAGAATCAGAATAATGTGTTCGAGTGGAGCAACATGTCTACTCCCGGACTGTTGTTTTAGTGAGCTAGCACTATCAAAATCCAACTCAGCATGTTGGTCTAAAACAAAGAGGACCTCATCATCATCTCATTGTAAATTAACTTGTTATCGCCATAATATAGCTGAAAATTTGCTGAATTGGCTTTAAACAACAATCACTCACTTACCGACCCTTGGTGATTTTTTAAGGTACTTCACATTACTAATTCATAACTTTTCTTGACAGTCTTCATTGTTGCATCTAGAAGACAATCAATCAATATACCGTATATCCGGTAATTTCTGCAGTTTTGGACTTAAAACAAGACATTTAATTTTTGCGGATTTTTTTCCCTGCGGATTGAAAATCTTGGCGCCGGAAAAAAGGTTGTATTACAGGAAGCGATGAAGGACAACTTCATAATTTAACGATAAACAACTGGTGCATAGGACAGTGGTCCTTAGATGTAAAAACATATTTAATTCTTTTTGAATACACATTTGGTAGCTTCAAATTTTCCTCAGTAAGTATTTTTGTCACTGTTTTCGCAATCTATTTAATTGACAGGAAATACGAAGTCATCAGTTGGATCGATATCGGTATAATGTTTGATAGTTTGGATATATATTTTTAAAGTCGAATTTTCATACTTTAGCATATACAATTTTATTTTGAAAAAGAATTTGAATTAGAAGCAATTCTATTCATTTATTTTAGCATAATGTAAACATAAAAACTCGGGTTAAATGGAATTCTACTAATAT
This sequence comes from Bathymodiolus brooksi, assembly GCA_963680875.1. Taxonomy (NCBI): domain Eukaryota; kingdom Metazoa; phylum Mollusca; class Bivalvia; order Mytilida; family Modiolidae; genus Bathymodiolus; species Bathymodiolus brooksi. The sequence goes on from OY804588.1 coordinate 77,886,520, forward strand.
AGTACATTTCTATTTTTTGGTTTTTAGATGAATCCTGAGATCACAGTTTGAAAAAATTATTTAATTGCAGCTACAACAATTAAAAAATCGACTAATGTTAATCTATAGAATAACAATTTTAAATATTGCTTTAATAAACTTTAGTATGTAAACATTTGATCATTTGATTGTTTCAATTATTGTCGGTGTCAGCTTGGTACAATCATTATATTTCTAGACCTAGATTAATTGTAATTAATGGTTAACAATAATCATGATACAGCTAACTAACCTGTAATTGTTGTGTTAACATGTATATAGTACCAGTTTTTTCCTTTATCTGGATATAGTAATTAAATATTTGACACTTCCTGATTAATTGGAGTTAGAGTTTGTACTGATTTATTATTACGGGACATTAAACATTTATTTTACATAATATTCTGCGATTTTAATTTCTGTGATCCCGAGTTGACAGCAGAATACCACAGAGATTACCGGTTATACTTTTTAGCTTTCATCGACAGAAGTAAAGAGTTCCCCTCAACTGAAGGCTAGAGGCTGTTTCACACTCAATTGAGGAGTTCCTTAACGTTAATTTTTGTCGAAGTCTAATGCTGGATAGTCTCTCATGTTCATTATATCTACACTAAATATTTGGGTATGAGTAATAAACATCCTTTTAGCATCGTCCCCTGTCGTCTTCTGCTGAAGGGCAACCTATGTGCTTGCCTTTCTGCTTTAGACACAGGGAGGATATAAATGACTCATACCTCAAAATTCACGGTTGACTATCATCCTTTTAGCACCGTCACCTGGTGTCTCCTGCAGAGAGGTTATCATTGTGTTTGCCTCTCTGCTTCAGACACGGGTAGGATACAAATAGTCTGCTCTATCTATTTATTTTTCATCGTATTTATATGATATATATATCATAGCTGCATGTATTAAAACATATCAACCACACTGAGCATATAAATGACATGTTATAAAAGTTATAATATAGTTATGTTTTAAATAATTATATATGTGAATATTCATGCCTCTCGTGGGCCCATAATTGGTAAATAAAAGTATATTATCTTATCTTATCTATATCATTTCTTATTAATTGTCAATCAATCAATATATACCTTGTCATGTGTTTAAGCGACAGTGCTATGGCGTATTCTGCTATCACAGTTTTCCCAGCCGAGGTATGAGCAGCTATAAATACACTGTCATGATTCTCAAGGTGTAATATCGCTTGTTTCTGAAACACGTCCAATTCAAATGGCCACTGAAATGAAATAATCAAAACATTTTGTCAATTTTTTTTTATTATAAAATTTTAATTACAGTGGTCTCCCCTGTTATATGGCCACAGGCACTTGTTTCTATCAATGGGGGCCCCTTCCTCCCGATTGATAGAAACAAGTTCCTGTGTATATGGCCCCTCTCGCAAAAGGCCACATATTTTATCTGACTAGATTTCAGAATGTCCCTATTGAAACAAAAATAAACAAAATACATGTAATAAAAAAATAACTGCACAAGCCACACCTTTACAGAAATGTTGAAAATATGAACATGGACAGTAAAAGATGAGATCAAGGTCAGGCAACACATGCCTAGATGACATACACAAAATGGTTCATGTGTGGACCATATATGGTCAACTTAGGCTGTATAGTAATGGAGAAACTGCCCTAATCACAAAAAGTTGACATAATAATAACCAAATTTAACAGTGAGTAGACCATGAAAATGAGGTCAAGGTAAGATGACAATGCCTGGCTGACATGTCCACAACATGATTGATGTGTGGACCAAATATGGTGAGCATAAATTGTATGGTAATGGAGAAACTGATCTAATCTAAAAATTTACATTGCTAAAACTGTAATCACCGCCACGGGAAAAGCAATGCCTATCTCGACTTCAGCAATTTTTGTCACAGGCGAGACAAAACCGGCACATGCGTGGAAAAAAAAGAGGCCATTTGCTACAGTGGCATTAAAACCTATAAGTAAAAATTAGGCTAGGTCTAATGTTAAGTTGGTCATTTATATAGATGTATTCAATATTAGATAACCCAACTCTTCCGGACCTGGCATACTGTATTAAAGTACCCAATGTTATATATGTCTGACAAACAATACAATTTCTTCATATTGCCTTGTGATATTTGCATATTTAACATTTCAAAGGGACACAAACCTGAAGTTTTTATCATCTGTCTATACTTAACATAGGGGGTTTTTACAATAAAATCTTATTCTATATCTATTTTTAGAACTGGTGTTTTCCACTTGTCAATCCCAATGTTTACCTTTTCATATAGATGACAGTAGAAGTTTTTCATTGACAATATACAGTAAAATACATAATTTATCACAGCTCCAGGGGCAAATAAACCAGAAGTACAATCTCTGTTGAATGCAACATCCAATGGTTATGGAGGCCAAATCAAATATAAAACTCACCCTAAAGGTAGGACATGTGTAGTTTAACCGTGGATTTGTTGTTAAATCTTTAGTTTTCTGTGTAGTATTTTGTAGATTATTTTTTTTCTTTTTATTCTTTTTCTTTTATCTATTATATTGTCTCTGCTTCTTAGATCTACAGCTTCTGATTACCCTTTTAGTATCTTCAAAGTTTTCTTTAATCAGGGTTGTAGTTTTATTTCTTTAAGTCAGTTTTTTTTCTCAATTCCACTTATTTTCTCTATTCCATTATATATTTGTTTTTGCTTGGTTTTAATTGTTTTAACTTCTTACAATACATACTTAAATCACGTAAAATGTTTAGAAGATTGAAACGTTGGCAATAAAAGTTTGAATTTGCATAAATAAACTTAACCAATACATTACCTTGTAAGCCATCTGTGGAATTCTCTTGTAGAAATCATCCACTGGATGATCTATATCCACATCAAAGGCCCATTCCTCTTTGACTGGTGCTGCAACAGTCACACTTTCATTCGTGGAACTGTTTGGTAGTGTGGACTATAACAAACAAATAAAAATGTGGAATTCAGCTGGAAATGATATGTACGTAAATGAACACGAGAGACTATCCAACATTACACTTGGACACAAATTAAAATAAAGAAACAGCACTTTTATTGCTGCTCATGATGGAACACATCCTTTCAATTTTCATCCACATGAATCAGATAAAAAAAAATTTTTCTTTAGATTCAATTTTACAATTACATATGAAACAAAATTCCATTGAAAATTATGCTTGATATTCAACAACAGAGGAAGGAGGGAGATCTAGGACTGATTCGAAAAGTTGAGGTGGAACTGTCGATCCAAAAAATACTAAAAAGGTCATTTTGGCTTCAAAAGCATACACTTTATAACCCTTGGTTAACTGTACAATAAATAGATGTTTGCTACCATGTTGAAAATTCAGCTTTTTCTTAAATTTCTGCCACAAAAAGTGAAAAGTGGGTGTGCGACGGGAGAGGAAAACATTTTCAAAGTAAGCAATTGCCTCCCTTGTCATCCCGGCCCCTACGCCCCTGCTTAATAACACATAATACACTTACAGAAACAATGTTTTCCATACTTTCACTTCTTTGTATGGTAATTTGTTCATTTTTATCCTACAAAACAGAAAGATACATGAATGAAATAATATCACACAAACTTCTGACAATCTTAATTATAATTAATTATACATGTATATATTATATATATATGGTGACATTCTAAAAACAAGTAAAAGAGGTGCATAAAATTTTTTTTCCTATGACAAGTTGACTGGGATTTTTAAGTTCTCACTTATCATAATTTAGAAGAATATTGTCCTATATTAAACTACGTTTTCACTGTATTTTCTTGTTTTTATGGCCATGATCGTATGGTCATTGGATTTTCAACTACCTATGCCATCAATGCCTATCACCACTAATGTTGACAGTTTGAACCCTGTAAATGGTGAGGTGTACTCGATACAACAATATGTGATAAAGTTTGTCAGTGACTTGCGATAAGTTAGTGGTTTTCTCCGGGTGCTCCAATTTCCTCCACCAATAAAACTGACCGCCACGATATAACTGAAATATTTTTTCTTATGACAAGTTGATTGGGATTTTAAGTTCTTATTTATCATAATTTAGAAGAATTTTATCCTATATTTAGATTAAGTTTTCAGTGTATTTTCTCGTATTTGATATAACAGATTTTCTGTGATTCATAATCAAGTTCCTGCCCCCCTTCCCCCCACCTTACCTCCTTGGGTATATCTTTCTCCTCCTCCTCGTCTTTATCCCAGTCTCCTAGATCATCAAAATCTTGAGTAAGGATATCTGTCAGATTTATAACAGTGGGCATGGCATTCTCTGTGGGAGGGGTTATATTTGTTAACTCCACCTCTGAGTTGGTTTTAGTTACTTCAAATGTCATTCCAGCACTCATACCAGGAGCAACAGTTAACATATCTGGAAAACAAAGAGCTATACTTGAATAATGTCCATAACAATCCCAGGTTTTGGTGTTTGTTATTTTTTGGCTGGTTTTGTTTCTTTTTATTTACAAGGGCATCCATAAGCTCTTGCAAATATCACAATTGTGGTTTTTTGGTGGTTTACAGGCAGTACCAGTTAAACTGGGAGCGTGGGTATAAATAGCTGTGGGCGAAACAAACATTCAGATTGTTCATTATTTTGGCCATGGTTATCTCGAAGAGGAAAAATCAATGATACATAGTTTCAGTTACTTTTGAAGCAAAATATTTGACAGGCATGGTTACTAATGTTCCTCCCTCCGAAACTTTCAGTTTTATTAAAAATAATATTCTTCATCAGTCTAAAAACTACAAAAATCACTTTGAAAATTCAAATTTTTGAGGAATGTGACCTTTAGGTCACGTTGGTCATGTGATATACAGTTTCATAAATATTCTGTTCATATCAACGGGGATTTTTGATGATAAGCTCCGCCCACAAATTTTGTCGGTAGGCACTACCGCAAATTCCCCTTTAAGCAGGCAACAATCCAGTTAAACCTGTCTACACTGTACTCTTAATAAACCTGAAAATTAAATAAAGCCCCAATGTATGATATCTTTTTTAAAATAAGCTGTATAAACCGAACACCTGTCTGTTGTGAATAAAACAATTGGTTTAAATGAGGTTTCGGTTTAGGCAGTTTTAATTGTACTCACCAATTAAATTATTTACTGAGTAAAAACAGAGAAAATTATACACAACTTATATACTTTTAAATATGTTTAATTTATATAAAGGGGTTGTCGAAGTCATGATCTTATGATAGTTGAATTCACAACTACCTAATTAAACAATCAGCGCCTATCACCACTACAGTTGTGAGTTTGAATCCCGTTCATGGTGAGGTGTATTCAATACAACATTATGTGATAAAGTTTGTCAGTGATTTGCAGCAGGTTGGTGGTTTTCTCTGGGAACTCCTGTTTCCTTCACCAATAAAACTGACCGCCAGGATATAACTGAAATATTGTTGAAAGTGGCATTAAACACCATAACCCTAACCCTATTTATATAAACTTTACCTTTCTCTAAAAACAAAGAGTCAGAAGAGATATCTCCTGTCAAGCTGTTAATATCTGGTTCTTCAAGACCTCCTGTAATGACAACAGTCTAATTTAATTTAAGTTGACCATTTCTATGAAATACTGACGGCCATATGTTAACAAGTTGAAGATTATGTCAGAGGTTGTTCTACTTCTACTTCTATCAAGTTGCAAATTTTATACCAGTAAAACACTAAGAAAAAAGCCAATATTAATGAAACAAAACTTGACAAGAAATTAAAAAAAAACCTCATTTCTTTGGAATTCCCGATAACACTTTCGGGTAGGGTCAGTTTTGGTTAGTCTGGTAGCAAAGCAAAATAAAATTATGGACGGCTTAAGACAATGTACATATATTGTGTTTATCGTGTAATGGCAAAAAGCCCATAACAACTGTCAAGATGTTTAAAAAGAGCAGAAATAAGTGTCGTTCTCATCGTTTTTGATGGTATCCTCTGGGGAAGTCCATGCATATACTGTTACCGTTTCTTACCAATCTTATTAATCAGGTACCAGAAAAACTATACCTTAGTCGGTGACCGTATATAACAAAAATTTCTCCAGTCAATGCAATTTGACTGCTCAAATAGAACCCAGTCCTCATAAATTAAAATTTGAATTTACTGCTCCGAATCAAATTCTTGAATTCATTTCTATAGTTCTAAATAAAAACTTGGGCCAGATGACCGGTGCTCATTGTGAGGACTGAAAACCAGTGCAGGATAAAACAAAACAATCAGTTGTTTTACTACAGTTGTATTTATGTTTAAAGCCATTATAAAGTACACACCTGGCCAGAAAGGATTATGGGTACTTGAGCCCTTGACATTTTGTTGTATTGGTCCTGGCTGTCTTTTAAGTGATAATGAATTCCTGGCATTCTCACTGATGTTAGCTAGGTATTCCTACAACGAAGATATAGATTTATAAGTGTTGTAAAAAAAAAATTCCGGTGCAAAAATGTTTCACATATTTTGATTTGGTTTCATTCTCATATCTCCTCTGACAATATTCTAATATTGAGAGATCTCAGCTTATATATTTCATTTTAATATCTCACATTTAGCAACACTCCTCCCTCCCTTCCTCTTGATGTGCTTTGTGCATTGTATCACAACTGTCCTTTGTACTTAATTTTCCAAGCATATGAGCATGGTGAGAATAATAAATAAAAAATATTAAAATGACCAGATCAGATGAAACTCAGTAAATTTTTTATTAAGTTAAGGTTTGGTTTGGTTTTTGGTGTTTAACGCCACTTTCAACAATATTTCAGTTATATCGTGGCGGTAAATTTTATTGGTGGAGGAAACCGGAGTACCCAGAGAAACCATCGACCTGTCGCAAGTCACTGACAAGCTTTATCACATAATAATGTATCGAGTACACCTCGCCATGAACGGGATTCGAACTCACAACTTTAGTGGTGATAGGCCAGATAGGCACTGATTGCACAGGTAGTTGTAAATCCAGCTACTAAATGATGATGACCATGACGGTCCCTCAGTTCAGGAACAGCACTGACATTGTTGATTTGTTTTATCTTATTAACTCTTTACCTCTTTATAACCTAACAGTTTGCCAGTTGTAGGATTACGAACCACATCAATGGTTGTCTGACACGGACAAACATCGGCAGAATACAAACTTTCAGGACATGGTTCCCTTTTCCAAAACCTAAAAGTAGAAGTGATTTATTTATGTGCAGTGAAAGCTGTCTAAACTGAACCTCCTTGGGGCAAACTTTTTGTGTTTGAAATAAACAGGCGTTCTGTTTATACAGGTTAAACAAACAACGATTTCCTACATCGGGACTTTTGGTAAATTTTGGTTTATACAGGATTCCGTTTTATTCAGGGTTTGGTTTATACAGGATTTCGTTTTATTCAGGGTTTTGTTTATACAGGATTTCGTTTTATTCAGGGTTTGGTTTAGACAGGATTCCGTTTTATTCAGGGTTTGGCTTAAGACAGGATTCCGTTTTATTCAGGGTTTGGCTTAGACAGGATTCCGTTTTATTCAGGGTTTGGCTTAGACAGGATTCTGTTTTATTCAGGGTTTGGCTTAGACAGGATTCCGTTTTATTCAGGGTTTGGCTTAAGACAGGATTCCGTTTTATTCAGGGTTTGACTTAGACAGGATTTCGTTTTATTCAGGGTTTGGCTTAGACAGGATTCCGTTTTATTCAGGGTTTGGTTTATACAGGATTTCGTTTTATTCAGGGTTTGGTTTATACAGGATTTCGTTTTATTCAGGGTTTGGTTTATACAGGATTTCGTTTTATTCAGGGTTTGGTTTATACAGGATTTCGTTTTATTCAGGGTTTGGTTTATACAGGATTTCGTTTTATTCAGGGTTTGGTTTATACAGGATTCCGTTTTATTCAGGGTTTGGTTTATACAGGATTCCGTTTTATTCAGGATTTTGTTTTATTCAGGGTTTGGTTTATACAGGATTTCGTTTTATTCAGGGTTTGGTTTATACAGGATTTCGTTTTATTCAGGGTTTGGTTTATACAGGATTCCGTTTTATTCAGGGTTTGGTTTATACAGGATTTCGTTTTATTCAGGGTTTGGTTTATACAGGATTTCGTGTTATTCAGGGTTTGGCTTAAGACAGGATTTACTGTATAACAGTTTGAAAAGTAAATGAGAGCGACATTTACAGTTACTATTGATTTCTCTCTTTTTACCCACTAATAAAAAATACAAAATACTTCAATTCATTGATTGATTTATTGGTGTTTAATCCCATCTTTAGCAGTATTTCACCTATATCATTTTATTCTTAATTTTAAACATGATACTTCTATGCATAAAATCAAAAAAACACAATAAGAGAAACATGCCCAAATATGGTGTTTACAGAAGAATAGAGTACTGCTCAACTGTTAGCTGAGGGGGTGTTTCATACTCATCTTAGGGCATGAGTTATGCTCTCATTATTGATTATGCTACTACGACAGTGAAATGTAAGAAAGCATTGTTCCTTTACTTTAATCTGTGTCTAGATGTAAACTTGGATAGTCCCTTGTGTTAATTTACATCTATATCCTTTCTTACTAATAAGTGTATTGAGAAAAATTTAAGAACATATGTCTAGGAGCGTTGTTGTTCCCTGGGAGTTTATAATTGCCATTTAATCTATCGATACTTTCAATTAATAATTTATCTACTTTTTCATAGATAATTAGTCTACCTACTGTACATAATTGACCTACTTTTGACTTCTGTTAATGTAGTTGATAGGTAAATCATCGATGCATGTCAGATATTGTTCTAGTTCCTCTCTCCATTCATCCATAACATTATGTTCTGCCATTTTCTGAAAATAGAAAAAGAGAAATTATGTAAAAAAAAAAAGGTAAATTACCAATAACAAATTTTTAATAACAAGAAATATTAAAAGATACATGTACATGTATTTGTAAATAAAACAACACCAGTGAAAAACTAGAGAATCACCAGAGCTTGCACGGCTAACCTGGTTATTTATGTACAGTAAGCGTAAAAAAACCACACCAGACATTTCATAGAGAACTATCTGAAGAATATTCCAGCCAAGCTTGATTTCAAATCATAGTTCAATGATTTCAGAGAAGATAAATTTAAAATGATAATAGGGAGTCAGTGAGCGATTGTGTCAATGCAAAGTGAGCAGTTTGTCAGCTATGTCATGTGGAGAACAAGATTCATTTTGATGAGATTATGATGATGTCCGTTTTGTATTAGATCAACACCCTAAGCTGGAGTTTTATAGTGCTACAATCTAACTCACTGAAACAACAGTTCCCGTATAGACATGTCATTCCATTCTGGGCCAATCATTCTGCTTTTACTTCTTAATGCTGCATGTTCAATGGAGAAGCAACAAATACCAATTTTATGGTCTGTGGTTTGAACCAACCATAGCTTGAACCCACAAGCTTACAAGAGATTTTGAGAAGCTGCTATATCTTGTTTCATGTCTCTGTTCTAATCATTGTATTTGACTATTCTGCTCGAAAGTGTATGCAGCTTTGATAAAATGGCTTTTTTGTTTGCTTGGTAAGTTGATACAGGTAATTCGCTTGCGAAATTTGCAATAAAAAATTGTATGCTGGGCATATATATCTTTATAAAAATTACTATAGTGTTTTTTAAATTTGCTATTATTTTTTTGAAACAAGGAATGACATCTATGAGTGGTCGTTTGCTTATGTCAAAATTGTAAAGAAACCGTCACTGGGCTGAGCATATGTCTTTATAAAAATTATTATAGTGTTTTTTAAATTTGCTATTATTTTTTTGAAACAAGGAATGACATCTATGAGTGGTCGTTTGTTCATGTCAAATTTGTGAAGAAAACATCACATTGCTTTTTCCATCACGATATTTGCAACAAGTAACGGCTTATTTTCAAGAAGTATCGTGTTACTTGTTAAACCCAAATGCATTGGTGTTTTTTCATCACCACGATGTTAACAAATATAGATAAAGTTTTTCAGACCTTAAGTGAACTTGTCAAAATAAAAAGTTACTAGCATAAAATAGGCTTATTTGTTGAAAGTATTGTGATGAAAAAAGCAATGACATGGTTTCATGGAGGAATGAAAGCAACAACAAAGAAACTCAACCCCCCCCCCCCCCCAAACAAATAGGTCCAAGAGCTAAATCTAATCAAGATTAAACAAGGCACTGTGCATTAATAGAGTTCAATAAAGCACGATACTTCTTGAAAATAAGCCGTTACTTGTTGCAAATATCGTGATGGAAAAAGCAATGTGATTTTTAGATTTTAGATTATCCATCTGCTAGATCTATAACAACCAGTGTATATACATATTTTATGAGTCGTTTTATGTGACTGTGATAGGAACTTTTATAAATATTTATTATACGCGTCGCTATATATTATGGTGGTGAATTGACATATTATGTGTTTTATACTGTGCCAGTCTGTGGTGATAGTGACTTTTATGTATCCTTGATAGTGACTTTTATATATATATATTACGCGTCGTATTTATTATAGTGGTGGATTAACCTTCCTCTTTTATTGAGGTGTGCCTTGATTGGCAGAAATTCGTCTACAGATACCTTTGTCTATTGTTTTTATGATTTGTTTGCATACATAGAGCTACCGAAGAAAATCTGTCAATCATGAAGCTATTAAATTGTCCGGTCTAAAATGTCTGCCATTGTATAGGCCCTACGTGTTCCTTTTTTTGTACAAAGCGCGATCAATACAACTTTCACTTTGCACGTTCAATCCATATCTCACCCGTATCCGAATCCAGCTTTTTTAATATTTTGTTATCTTCCGGTTTCAGAAAAAACGTGTGTTATTTCTTTAATATTTTTTTAATCGCTTAGACAACATGAAAATATAGCAATACACACGTAACTCATTATGAAGAATTACCACGAGACATATGGGAAATATATCTCAGTTTAATTTAACAAGTAAATATTTCCAAAAGTCCGATTCGTAAAGACAAAGTCAAAGATTGACAAGCATAAATGTGTCTTAAAAGTTAAATGGCCAAGTTCATGAGTTGTCCTACATGTATTTAAGTCAAGAACAAATCCAGCATATAAAAACTGGTATTTTGAATATAGCATAAACAGACCTTATCTTGATTCTTCCCCGTCCAGAAGTGAAAGGGGGAAAATGACGAGTCCAGTTCAAAAGAGTACATTAAAATTTAAAGTTTCCTGATTAACAATCTAATTAAAATTAGAATTTTGATTCATCTTTATGTTTTATGTATTTTGACGACATCCTAACATCTAACAACAACCCGTTTGGAGTCTTATCATGTAACGCTTTATTCATCTTTGACGTCCAATCACATACAAGACGGTTAAATATACTGACCAATTTAATTATGCAACCACTCATTGCATGTTTCCGGGTTTAAATGAGAGTAATCTCATTGCCGGTGTCATATGGTATTTGGATTAAAATAGCAGAGACATGTTAAAATCAAATGTGTATATTGTGAGTCATGGGTTTTGAACCAACATTATACATGTCACTTTCAACAATATTTCTGTGTTGTTTCATTCAAATTTATTGGTAGAGAGCTAGCTAGAGGAAACCAGATTATTCAGGGAAATTCACAAACCTGACGTTGACACACAAAGTTGTATTGAGTACAACTCACCTATTTTATATCCAAATACTGTATCATGGTGGTACAAGGTATCACTGAGGGAAAAAATGGAATTACAGTCGTATACATGTACATGTATATAAAATAAAATAAATATCAAGACCACATGGTGACTGAAAGGAACTGTAACTTTTCTGTTTGCTTACATTAACAACATTTTCTCACCCCTTGGATAAAGTAGTCCGTTAGTTTAGGTGAAAAAGATTTTTCTATTTTACCCCGGCTCCAGGGTAAGACAAGCTACACGCCGTTTTCCCCGCAATATTGTTTTCCATTGTTGAATTAAATTGTTGATTTATAGTGTCTTGACAGTATTTTAAATGTATTTCACAATAAAATACAATAAAATACAATGTATTTTATTTATAAATACATTATAAATGCTATTACAACAGCAATAAATGCCTGTAAAAAAATTAATTTGACGTTGGTCAAAGGGAGGAAATTGTTTTTATTTACATTAGTTACCTAACAAGGGAGAGTACTCTATATTTTCTCAATGTAAACAAATATTGAAAGATGAGAAAAAGAGACAAACATCGTAAAAGGTGCAAGATTTTGTTATTGTAGAATCTATCACAAGTTTGTTAACTTTATTATTTTGAAACTCTTTAAAGTTGTAAAATGAAAATCTTGTTTTATTTTATTACGTGGCATTTTGGTCAGGACTGTGGCTGTGATACGGTTTGCAAATTAATGCACCAAACTACACAACAAGTAAACAAACATTGACACGGTAGAAAGGGGTGAGAAAAAGAGTCAAACACCGTAAAAGGTGCAAGATAGTAAAATCTGTGACACCCTCGGGTAAGATTTAAATCATATTGGACTCGGACAAGCCTCGTCCGATACGATTTAAATCTTACCCTCGGGTGTCACAGATTTTACTATCTTGCACCTCTCCCGGTGTTAGACCCTATATATCTTGTGTTTATGTTGAATTATATTTCTTTCTTCCATAATATTTCTTGTCACAAAAAGACAGAGATTTCTTTCCCAAAGAGAGGTAAGGTTTTTATGGTGTTTAATGTCACTTTGAACAATATTTCAGTTATATTGTGGCTCTCAGTTTTATTGTTGCAGGAAACCGGAATACCCTGAGAAAACCACAGACCTGTCACAAGTCACTGACAAACTTTACGACCATGATGGCCCCCTCTTTCCCAAATATCGTGTATATTTTGAATTCATAGTTCGATCTTCCGTAATGTTTCTTGTTTCAAATTTCTTTCCCACAGACAGAGAGAGATGATGTACTACAGGTACTTGTGTTTGTTTATTCTGTTGATACTAAAGTATTTGCAATATTTTTTTTTCAGACATCAAAATGTCCCTGTGAAACTATTTAAAAATTGTCGGATGGAAATAGTCGAGTGTATTTATCATACTGGACCTGTCACAGCGCTCCATGTGTTGGACAAAAACGTGATTGCAGGTATTGAAGCAACAATTTAATCTGAGGAGAGGGAGGGATAGATAAAGGGCCCAATGTAACATTCAGTTAAAATTAGTCTTAAAACTTTTGTATCAACAACAATTACAGGAATAAATACTTTTGTTATGCCCTGTGAAACAAAAAGTTTCAAAAATACTTGGAAATATTTTCCCCCAACAGAACTAAACCACTTTCTTTTCACAATGTAATAGAAGAATACTGCATACCTGATGAAGGTTATTCCAGAAACGTGTCCTGCACACTAAATAAGATATCTATGTTGTTATTATAATATTTAAAATATAAGGTATGATGCCTTGTACGCTGAGTTGATTTGTTTGCCTTTGTCTTAAAATAGTGTTGTGCACCTTAATTGTGGTCAACAACCATAACAACTGGGCCACATAGGCCCATACATTTTATGAATGTGATTATACTCATGAGGTCAAGCCATGGTTCTGTCAAACAAAAGCATATAGAATTGGTATTTGTTGCTTCACTGCTAGACTTGCAGCATTTAGGAGGAAGAGCAAAGACTGGCTGATTCGGAACCAGGATAATATGTCCGAGTGAAGTGACATGGAATGTTGTTTCAGTGAGCTAGAACTACAAAATGTATAAAAACCCAACTAAGTGTGTGGTCTAGTACAAAACAAGCATGATTATCTTCTCATGGAATTTAACTTGTTTTCATCATGATATCTAGAGCTCTGCAAAAGTGCTCTTTAGTGTTAAACATATTAAATAAAAATCGCTCACTCATTCCAAATCTTTTGTTATTCATCTTGTGTATGTTTCTGTTTTAAGGTTGTGGAGATTCCCTATACTTTGTTATTCAGCCTGTGTATGTTTCTGTTTTAAGGTTGTGGAGATTCCCTGTACTTTGTTATTCAGCCAGTGTACATGTATGTTTCTGTTTTAAGGTTGTGGAGATTCCCTGTACTTTGTTATTTAACCTGTACATGTTTTTCTTTTAAGGTTGTGGAGATTCCCTGTACTTTGTTATTTAACCTGTACATGTTTTTCTTTTAAGGTTGTGGAGATTACCTGTACTTTGTTATTTAACCTGTACATGTTTTTCTTTTAAGGTTGTGGAGATTCCCTGTACTTTGTTATTTAACCTGTACATGTTTTTCTTTTAAAGTTGTGGAGATTCCCTGTACTTTGTTATTTAACCTGTACATGTTTTTCTTTTAAGGTTGTGGAGATTCCCTGTACTTTGTTATTTAACCTGTACATGTTTTTCTTTTAAGGTTGTGGAGATTCCCTGTTCTTTGTTATTTAACCTGTACATGTTTTTCTTTTAAGGTTGTGGAGATTACCTGTACTTTGTTATTTAACCTGTACATGTTTTTCTTTTAAGGTTGTGGAGATTACCTGTACTTTGTTATTTAACCTGTACATGTTTTTCTTTTAAGGTTGTGGAGATTACCTGTACCTATATGATGTAGATACAACACAATGTTTCCAGAGAATTTCAGTTTTACCTTGTACAAGAATACATGGAATTAGATCACATAATGGTAATATATACTTATATTGTTAACTAAATGTCAGAGGTGCTATCTATTCTAAATGTCAGAGAAAACTGAAGGAGCTATCTATTCTATATGTCGGAGAAAACCGAAGGTGCAATCAAGAATAGATACCATATAACTAACTGTCAGAGAAAACCGAAGGTGCAATCAAGAATAGATAATCCATAGAACTAACTGTCAGAGAAAACCGAAGATGCAATCAAGAATAGATAATCCATAGAACTAACTGTCAGAGAAAACCGAAGGTGCAATCAAGAATAGATACCATATAACTAACTGTCAGAGAAAACCGAAGGTGCAATCAAGAATAGATAATCCATAGAACTAACTGTCAGAGAAAACCAAAGGTGCAATCAAGAATAGATAATCCATAGAACTAACTGTCAGAGAAAACCGAAGGTGCAATCAAGAATAGATAATCCGTAGAACTAACTGTCAGAGAAAACCGAAGGTGCAATCAAGAATAGATAATCTGTAGAACTAAATGTCAGAGAAAACCGAAGGTGCAATCAAGAATAGATAATCCATAGAACTAACTGTCAGAGAAAACCGAAGGTGCAATCAAGAATAGATAATCCATAGAACTAAATGTCAGAGAAAACCAAAGGTGCAATCAAGAATAGATAATCTGTAGAACTAACTGTCAGAGAAAACCGAAGGTGCAATCAAGAATAGATAATCCGTAGAACTGAATGTCAGAGAAAACCGAAGGTGCAATCAAGAATAGATAATCCATAGAACTAAATGTCAGAGAAAACCGAAGGTGCAATCAAGAATAGATAATCCGTAGAACTAACTGTCAGAAAACCGAAGGTGTAATCAAGAATAGATAATCCATAGAACTAACTCAGAGAAAACCGAAGGTGCAATCAAGAATAGATACCATAGAACTAACTGTCAGAGAAAACTGAAGGTGCAATCAAGAATAGATAATCTGTAGAACTAACTGTCAGAGAAAACCGAAGGTGCAATCAAGAATAGATAATCCTTAGAACTAACTGTCAGAGAAAACCGAAGGTGTAATCAAGAATAGATAATCCATAGAACTAACTGTCAGAGAAAACCGAAGGTGCAATCAAGAATAGATACCATAGAACTAACTGTCAGAGAAAACCGAAGGTGCAATCAAGAATAGATAATCCGTAGAACTAACTGTCAGAGAAAATGGAAGGTGCAATCAAGAATAGATAATCCGTAGAACTAACTGTCAGAGAAAACCAAAGGTGCAATCAAGAATAGATAATCTGTAGAACTAAATGTCAGAGAAAACCTAAGGTGCAATCAAGAATAGATAATCCGTAGAACTAACTCAGAGAAAACCGAAGGTGCAATCAAGAATAGATAATCCGTAGAACTGAATGTCAGAGAAAACCGAAGGTGCAATCAAGAATAGATAATCCATAGAACTAAATGTCAGAGAAAACCGAAGGTGCAATCAAGAATAGATAATCCGTAGAACTAACTGTCAGAGAAAACTGAAGGTGCAATCAAGAATAGATAATCCATAGAACTAACTCAGAGAAAACCAAAGGTGCAATCAAGAATAGATACCATAGAACTAACTGTCAGAGAAAACTGAAGGTGCAATCAAGAATAGATAATCTGTAGAACTAACTGTCAGAGAAAACCGAAGGTGCAATCAAGAATAGATAATCCATAGAACTAACTGTCAGAGAAAACCGAAGGTGCAATCAAGAATAGATAATCCATA
Source organism: Bathymodiolus brooksi (assembly GCA_963680875.1). Lineage (NCBI taxonomy): Eukaryota > Metazoa > Mollusca > Bivalvia > Mytilida > Modiolidae > Bathymodiolus > Bathymodiolus brooksi. The sequence continues at coordinate 77,902,884 of OY804588.1, forward strand.
GAACTAACTGTCGGAGAAAACCGAAGGTGCAATCAAGAATAGATAATATGTAGAGCTAACTGTCAGAGAAAACCAAAGGTCCAATCAAGAATAGATAATCTGTAGAACTAACTGTCAGAGAAAACCGAAGGTGCAATCAAGAATAGATAATCCGTAGAACTAACTGTCAGAGAAAACCAAAGGTGCAATCAAGAATAGATAATCCGTAGAACTAAATGTCAGAAAACCAAAGGTGCAATCAAGAATAGATAATCCGTAGAACTAACTGTCAGAGAAAACCGAAGGTGCAATCAAGAATAGATAATCCGTAGAACTAAATGTCAGAGAAAACCGAAGGTGCAATCAAGAATAGATAATCCATAGAACTAAATGTCAGAGAAAACCGAAGGTGCAATCAAGAATAGATAATCCGTAGAACTAACTGTCAGAGAAAACCGAAGGTGCAATCAAGAATAGATAATCCGTAGAACTAAATGTCAGAGAAAACCGAAGGTGCAATCAAGAATAGATAATCCGTAGAACTAACTGTCAGAGAAAACCGAAGGTGCAATCAAGAATAGATAATCCGTAGAACTAACTGTCAGAGAAAACCGAAGGAGCAACACAGACCACACCACAAAAAACCAGGGTTGAACCCAAGTTCTTGTGTAGGGTAATCAGTTCCTGTTTCTTATCAAACAACTGGAATGTAACTCATATTATAATCAAGTGCTGTAAAAGTCTTGTAGGTGATACAGGAAAGATCCATTACCATTTGAGTAATGGATATTTTGTAACGGTCGAACAGTTTGTGAGGATGATCGTAGAATTTCTAATTTTAAGATAATTCCAGTACTATAAGATATTGTAATATGTATATTTGAATTATGAATTTAAATTCTGAATTTTGATTGATTAGGATTATTGGTGTTTGTCGTCACTTTCTACTATTTTTAGCTATATGCATATTATGACTACATGACTTATTGTAGGATCCCATGGACTTCAGCAGAAAGAAAATTTAGAATACTATTGTAGTTTATTATTGATAGGTAACCATGGTGATTTGTGTGTGTTTGGTGAGAAGAGAATCTTGTATTGTTAAATTGTAGTTTTTTATTGACAGGTAACCATGGTGATTTGTGTGTGTTTGGTGAGAAGAAATCTTGTATTGTTAAAGTAGACAAAAATGGTTTGACAGCGACAGACCGGAAAATAGAATTAAAGGACTGGATTTGGGACGCACAGTTTCTAAACGTTTGTATAATACTATATTAACATACATATGGTACTAATTGATCATTTTGAACCACATCTGTGGTGTAATGTAGAGTGCTGGCCTCGCGGTCGATTGTGGATTCATGCCCAGGTCATGAACCACATCTGTGGTGTAATGTAGAGTGCTGGCCTCTATTGCGGTAGATTGTGGATTCAAGCCCAGGTCATGAACCACATCTGTGGTGTAATGTAGAGTGCTGGCCTCTATTGCGGTAGATTAGATTAAACATATTTTATTGCTAAATATTATAACAATTGGATTGGACACAAATTATAACAATTTACAAGGGTCCTCTCCACATAATAAATAATTACAATAGTACATGCATCAGCAATAGTAAAATACAATATACAATATTATAATAAATTCTTTGAAAAATGAAAAAAAAGGAGACACAACAAAAAAACAAAAACAAAATACAAAACAAAAAGCATGAAATTATATAATATAAGCATGTTTTACCATTCTTGTATCTGAGATGAAATTGATTGATTGATTGTTAAATTAATCAAATATATATTTGGGAGGGGGGGGGGGGGAGTGTTGTGATCATAAATGGGTAAAACGTTTTGTTCGTTTGATGTAAAGTTGTACAGATTTGAAAATTTGCAGATTCTGCATCTCAGTTAAGGTGTCATCGCCAAAAAGTAAGACTTCAATTTTAAGTTCATAAAGAAAAACTAGTCTTAATTTCAATTCTTCTCTTGCTTCGTTGTAAAGACAACATTCTAATATATAATGAATTGCATCTTCAAATGCACACCCACATATACAGCCTGGATCATTAGCCAAATGCACACGAAAAAGATCAGCATTCAAGCTACTGGATCTATGTAAACATTGATCATTTATATTGCCTGTATACTATATTAACATTTGAGTACTGGCTGTATATAAACATTGATCATTTATATTGCCTGTATACTATATTGACATATTAGTACTGGCTGTATATAAACATTGATCATTTATATTGCCTGTATACTATATTAATATTTTAGTACTGGCTGTATATAAACATTGATCATTTATATTGCCTGTATACTATATTAATATTTTAGTACTGGCTGTATATAAACATTGATCATTTATATTGCCTGTATACTATATTAACGTTTTAGTACTGGCTGTATATAAACATTGATCATTTATATTGCCTGTATACTATATTAACGTTTTAGTACTGGCTGTATATAAACATTGATCATTTATATTGCCTGTATACTATATTAACATTTTAGTACTGGCTGTATATAAACATTGATCATTCATATTACCTGTATACTATATTAACATTTTAATACTGGCTGTATATAAACATTGATCATTTATATTGCCTGTATACTATATTAACATTTTAGTACTGGCTGTATATAAACATTGATCATTTATATTGCCTGTATACTATATTAATATTTTAGTACTGGCTGTATATAAACATTGATCATTTATATTGCCTGTATACTATATTAACGTTTTAGTACTGGCTGTATATAAACATTGATCATTTATATTGCCTGTATACTATATTAACATATTAGTACTGGCTGTATATAAACATTGATCATTTATATTGCCTGTATACTATATTAACATTTTAGTACTGGCTGTATATAAACATTGATCATTTATATTGCCTGTATACTATATTAACATTTTAGTACTGGCTGTATATAAACATTGATCATTTATATTGCCTGTATACTATATTAACGTTTTAGTACTGGCTGTATATAAACATTGATCATTTATATTGCCTGTATACTATATTAACATTTTAGTACTGGCTGTATATAAACATTGATCATTTATATTGCCTGTATACTATATTAACGTTTTAGTACTGGCTGTATATAAACATTGATCATTTATATTGCCTGTATACTATATTAACATTTTAGTACTGGCTGTATATAAACATTGATCATTTATATTGCCTGTATACTATATTAACGTTTTAGTACTGGCTGTATATAAACATTGATCATTTATATTGCCTGTATACTATATTAATATTTTAGTACTGGCTGTATATAAACATTGATCATTTATATTGCCTGTATACTATATTAATATTTTAGTACTGGCTGTATATAAACATTGATCATTTATATTGCCTGTATACTATATTAATATTTTAGTACTGGCTGTATATAAACATTGATCATTCATATTACCTGTATACTATATTGACATATTAGTACTGGCTGTATATAAACATTGATCATTTATATTGCCTGTATACTATATTAACGTTTTAGTACTGGCTGTATATAAACATTGATCATTTATATTGCCTGTATACTATATTAACATATTAGTACTGGCTGTATATAAACATTGATCATTTATATTGCCTGTATACTATATTAACGTTTTAGTACTGGCTGTATATAAACATTGATCATTTATATTGCCTGTATACTATATTAACATATTAGTACTGGCTGTATATAAACATTGATCATTTATATTGCCTGTATACTATATTAACATTTTAGTACTGGCTGTATATAAACATTAGAGGTACATGTATCACTTTTCTTTGTATGTGTTATCTTGGTTGTCATGACATTATAGTTAATCTATAATTGCTGTACCACACTTTATGGTATTTAATCAAATCTTCCACATTTTATTTAGGTGACATATGAGCTAAGAAACTTTGTTAGATTATAGAAACAAGTGACATCTGCCTTCCACAAAATACATACAGTCAAACCTGCATTAAGAGGTCTCCTTTCGTAAAAAGAAAAAAATGTTTTTTTAAGACAGGTGACCTCTTAAAAGAGGTTCAATTCATATGAAATTTACTATGATAGGACAAGAAAAGGGTGACCTTTTAATACAGGTGACTGCTTAATAGAGGTGACTACATGGGCAGGTTTGACTGTATATTTTTTAACATTATTTTATAGCACTGGTATTGTCATATATATACATTTTGTATATATATTAAAAAAAGCGGATGTGGTCGAATGGTCTAGGGCGCTGGACGTAAGGCTAAGCGAATGGTGCTGCAGTGTATCAATGGTGTGAGTTCAAATCCCGTCGAGGGAAGAACAAAAATTTGACAGCTCAAAAATCTAATTCTAACACTATTTGGTTTAATTTTCAGACGTATATATTAAAAAAAAATATATATATATATATGGACTGTTGATTTTGTGTATTATAGACCTAATTATTCTTGTTATGCAGGTTAATGAAGACAATAAAAGGGAGATTGTATTTGCCTTGGCACACAATACAATTATCAGATGGGATAGTGACGGCAAACGGATATTAGATGTCATACAGTGTGACGAAAACAGTATATTGTATCCAATTTCTGTATATTTTATACTAAAGGTTTCGATGTACCTTGTCACACAAAACAAAAATGAGATCTGTTGGTGGTGGGGTTTGTTTGTTTGTTTGTTGTTTGATGGTGTTTAACACCATTTTCAACAATATTTCAGTTATATCTAGGCAGTCAGTTTTATTTGTGAAGAAAACTGGATGACCCGCAGAAAACCACCGACCTATTGCAAGTTACTGACAAACTTTATCACATAATGTTGTACACCTCGCCCTGATCGAGATTTGATCTCACAACATCAGTGGTGATAGGCACTGATTGCATAGGTAGTTTTAAATCCAACTATCATACGATCACGACAGCCACAGGGACAATATGAAGAATACAGTAACGCTATAATTATGAAAAGAAAGTTTATGCAATGACGGTTAACAATTCTGTCTATATCAACAAAACAATCACCTCTCATCTTAACTCACTGAACACACAAAAAAGACCATGAGTATAACGTTGGAAGTCCAGATCCTGGCTTGAGACAGGCACAAAAATGTGGCAGGGTTAAAACTGTATCTAATTACTGTTTATTTCTGACTAAAGGTCTATATTTACCTTGACACACAAAACAATATTCAGATGAAATGGTGGTGGGGGAATTGGGATGTGGGGGCAGTCTGAATAAAACAGTATACTGGAAATCAGAAAATAAATCAATAACCAGCATGTGTCAACATCACCAGCGTTCTTTAGAAATCATGTCAACGAATGACAACTATTTACATACGTCAGTCGATTGACAGCTTTCTTTAATATTTTTACTGGAAAAATAAATAGATGTTAAGAAACCAAACTAACAATTTAATATTTGCATTCACCACTGTCCTGTATAAATACCTGAAATCACTCTGAAATGTCAAGGCGTACTCGATACAACATTATGTAATAAAGTTTGTCATTGACTTCCGACAGGTCTGTGGTTTTCTCTGGGTACACCACCAATAAAACTGACTGCCACGATAAAATTGAAATATTTTTGAAAGTGGCGTTAAACACCATAAATCAAAAACCAAACCACTCTGAAATGATGTCTATAATATTTCTGTCAGTGCACAAGTATGTCAGGAATTTCATCATTACATTGTTTATATAGCTAAAAAAGGACTTCATATAATAGAATATACAATATTTTACAGTATTGTTTTAAACACTGGGTTGGATGTGGTATTTATAATGCAAAATGTTTTATAAAGTGGCATTAAATTTAATTTATTAATTTTGAATTGATTCATTGAAGTCATCTTTAATTAATGTTGTTTTCTTTAATAAGAAAATAACAGATATTGTGCTAGATTTATCACAGCAGATTGGAATAAACTTATACTAGCTGCTGGAACAGTCATTAATCAGGTGTTACTGTGGTCGCCCATGACAACCAGAAACAACTCGGGAGAGTGTACAGTGATGCATAGGTTCAAAGGTCACCAGGTATAATGACAATTTTTTAATAGATTTATTGAATTGGTTTTTTTTCTTTCAAATATCTGGAAAAAAATTGAATAAAAAATGCTTTTAAGGTCAATAAAAAAAATATTTCCCTAATATTCTTGAAAACAACATAGTAGGTTGACAAAACTTTAAAGAAAAATTGTTTACCTAGGGTATACAGAAGAAGAATCTGACTAACAGGCCTTGTCCAAAAATGACCAAAAAAAAACTTACAGTGGGCACTAAAAATTATTATTATATTTTTTTGGTATAATGGTCAAAAATTCTAAAAATAGGAATATATTCTAGGGTATCTGAGTGACAGAACTGGAGAGTACCAGTCGACAGCAGACTAGGGTTTATTTTACACTCATTTTAGGCAGCAAGTTATTCTCATTATTGTAGATGCTACTGTGACTTAACAAAAATAATAAAAAATTAGATTGAATGTTGTGTAATGCCAACATTAAATATATTAATAAATTTATGTTCATTCATTCTTTCATTAAAGTATTTCTCTTTCAGAGACAAAACTTTGTTTTAAAGTATTGTATGAAATAACTTTTAATTCTATTTTTAAAATGGACATTTTTACAGGAGTTAAATGTTAGATGGAAGAAAGTTAAGGTAGAAATCGTGACATCATTTAAGTGGGTTATTTCCCCTTTTTTTATCTAACAAGACGAATATTGTCATGTGGGTATATTTAACCCTTGACCTTGGTCCTTTTAAATATTGTTTTTAAGAATATTTTACATTTATTGTGAAACTAGTGGATGTTATTTAATGAAATTTGGTTTGATTTTCATTTTTCAAATTGGGATATTTTTGTTTTCTTATACTTGTATGATGTCTTTTGATTCAATTTTGAAATAATAATATATAACATATTTTGTGTTTCTCCATTTTAAAAAAAATTATAGGTGAACAGCTGAGTGAACAGCTGACAACTGTTATTTCTATTGTCACTGTTTTCACGTATGCAACAAAAACATTTGACCAAATTATGATAATTCAATTGTTTCAAATCTTGCTTTCTCACTCTGAATTTCTGTTACTTTAATCAAGAACAGCATCTGTGGTGTAATGCTTGCTCGCCTCGAGTGCGGTAGATCATGGGTTCTTGTTATCGGGCCGGTCAAGCCAAAGACTATGAAATTAGTATTTTTGGTTCTCTGCTATGCATGCAGCACTAAGGAGTAACAAAGCAGACATCATCATCTCATTAACATGTTCTCATCATGATATAGCTGAGAACTTGCTCGTTTGGCATTAAACAATAATCACTCACTCACTCAAATTGTTTCAAATCTTGTTTTCTCATTAAACATTTTTGTTTTGTACAGTTTACTTTATTAATTTATAGAGACATTTATTATATTCAGATATAATGGTTACCAGGATTACAGCTGACATTTACCTTTTTATCTTAGGTAACATTGGATTAGGCAACTTGTACTTTCTGATTGTACAATTGCCATGGTAACCACTTACAATGACCATGACTGTTTTTTTATCGTTGTTTTGTAGGAAGTTATCTAATATTTTGTATCAGATGGCAGACATTCCCTGTAAGATTTGCTTTGACAACATATGACCTTGACCTGTTCTTTTTATATTGTTTGGAGGTAGTAATATTCTCTGTCCATTTTAATTTTCACAGACAATAAATATACTTTAGGTCCAGTTTTAGAATATAACAGATGATATTTCATTGTAAGATTACCATGATATCATCTGACCTCCACCTTGTATTTTTTAGGGAGTGATATTCTCTGTCCGTTACAACGCTCATAGACATCAAATATGTTCAGTGTCCGATGACAGAAGTATAAGAATATGGCAGCTGACATTTACTGGAAAAAATACCATGGCAACAAGTAACCTTGACCTAGAAGACTGGATACAATGTCAGAACACTCCATTACATGTGTTATATGGACATTCTGCCAGAGTGTGGGATATTAACTTGTTAAGTCATGTAATGATAAGTATTGGAGAGGTAATGTTATAGATATATCTCCTCTTCTTAGTATGTTTAACCAGATATTAACTTGTCATAAAGTCATGTGATGATAAGTATTGGAGAGGTAATATTATAGATATTTCTCTCTTTCTTAGCATGTTTAACCAGTTGGTTAAATTATCATAATATTATAAATCACTACAGTGTTAAATTCCTGCCAATTTCTTTTCGACAGTCATTAACAAATGATATTAACAACTTCAAATTATTTTTGACATTTTAGTCATAGAAGAAACAGATTTGTCTTCCGCTACCTGATAGGATTATGATAATTCTCCCCTCTCGATAGTTAAATTTTCAGTGGAGAATTATCGTAATCCACTGGTAGCGGAAGAATAATCTAAATATAATATTGTTGGTCAGCAGATAATATTGTCATTCACACGAGCAGATGTGATACTGAGAGGAAATATGAGCTGCTATGTAAAATTTTGAAGAATAGTTTGGACAAAGGATAATGTTAAAACTCTTGGCATTCATCATGGTTATAATATACAAAATGATGAGATATGGAAATCAATAATAGATAAAATGAAAAATTGTGTCCACGTTTGGAAAAGTAGAAACTTGACATGTACAGGAAAAACTTTAATAGTGAAAAATCTCTTGATCTCTCTTTGTGGTTACGAAATTGAAATGCGGGGAATACCAGAAAAATAAGTAAAAGAAATAACAACTTTGGTATGGGGTTTTATCTGGGGAGGGGGTATTAATCAAATAGATAGGAAAGTTTGCTGCTTGGGAGTAGAAAATGGAGGCATGGGTATGATTAACATACAAGAGTTTATTGACAGCAAAAGAATTAAGCTTCTATACCGAATTTTACATGAACCATTAGAAAGTTGGAATGCAATTGGTAAGTATTGGCTCCGTAAGTTAGACATCAAGTTTAAGGAAAAATATTTTGTATGTAAATGCTCTAATGTATCAACTCTAAATTTAAATATGTTACCAATTTTTTACAAAATATGTATCCAATCATGGTCAAAATTACAGGAACTTATTCAATTGTGTAATAATGACAGTAACAATAACTTTTAAAAACAAACCATTAGGGTTTACCTCGTTTCTGCAAAGTAACTTACGAACTATAAACGATATTTGGGATTCAAATAATACAAATTTTAAAAGTTGTCATGATATATACAATTTATTAATAGATAGGAGGAACTGTATTTCAGAGTTTTCTAAGATAAAAAAAGCAATCCCTGAAAAGTTCATAAAAGTCTTAAAAGGTGAAACTACAATAGTACCAGAACGTAGAGTTACCTTAAATATCAACGATAAGCTACAATTTTTAAATGAGTCAAATACAACTATATCACCTGATAAATTGAAAATAAAAGTAATTCAGGGAATCTTTAAACAAAATATAAAACCAAAATGTCAGATTAAGTGGGAAGAACAGTACGGGGGTAATATTGATTGGACACAAATTTGGACAAAATTAAAGAAAATCAAAGTTACTAATAAGGTCAAAGAATTCCAGTGGAAATGTCTCCATAATATAAATTATACAGAACATAGATTGAAAAAAATGAATTTGTCAAACGGAAGATGCCATCTCTGCCAAATTAGAGACAACGATGAAACGATGCAGCATCTATTTTTTAAATGTCCTTCTGTGAATAAAATTATAAAAGAAATAGAAGCAATATTTAACAGATCTGGATTAACAGCTAATATAGAAATCAAGGAATTAAATATAATGTTAGGGCTATATGGGGGTGAGGATTTAGACGTCATTTTTAATACCGTAATATTTATCTCAAAGTGGGAAATATGGAAAATACGTAATAAGGTGAAATATAACCAATCCCGAATTGGAGATCAAACAATTTTCAACACTTGGAAAAATAATTTTAAAAAACATTTACATTGCACATTACAAACTTCGCATATTAATGAAAATGATAAAAACAAATTAGAACTTTTTCGGAATAACATATGAATATTTATTATTTATGAACATAAAGCTAATGCATGGTAATAATTGTATCGTCTAATTGTGTATATTATAATGAAATGTAAAAACAAATGAATATGAAATATGTCAGTTTAAGTGGACTTTTTATTTTTATTTTCACTTGCTACCCCTGGACAAGTGAGATTTATGTAAAACAGGGACCCTTAATGTTCACTCCTGGGCCATTAAGGTTATTGTAAACAGGAGATTTTGAATAAACTATATTATGATGAAAAAAAAAATATATTTATGTAAGATTTCTTCAAAACAAAAATGATGTTGAACAACGAGACACTGAAGCGTTTCGCCCAGACAACATATATTACATTTGACAAGTGTAAGTTTGTTCCAAATTTTAGTTCAACGACTTGACCAATGTAACATTCCACAAGTCACCAAATATTGTTATAGCGACACATATGGATCACTCCTCATATGAAATTTACTGACCCCGTATATAACGTTTTAGGTCACTAGCACACTGTATAACTAATAATGTCAAATTATTTATATTTCAGGATAGTCTTTGTTGTGTATGGAACTACAATGGAGAAATCATTCAAAAGTTCAAAGGTCACAAGGTATTTAATTTTAATAGAGGTGAGGGGTCTACTATATAAACAATATCTAGTGATGATGAATATAGAATTTATTAGACAAGGCTGAGAAACAGACAAGAAAGGCCAGCTTTAGCGAATGGATTTAAAAAAATCATTATCCAAATGATAACCTTACTATTTTATGGAGTGATATACAAGAGTTGTAAAATGGACAAAAATTTGTGTAAAAATAGTACCCGAAAAGAAGTGAAATAATTTTTATTTGATAAAATACTTTGATTAAGATTAAAAGCCAGATTGGAAATTCGTAAATCTAGAACCTGAAACATATATCTTTAATATGTTTTCAATAGATATTTGTAATTTATATCGCATGTGTATGACACTTATAAATGTACACACATGTAAACACATGAATGTTACAAGTACACAACAACTTTCATGATTTTCAGATGGCACTGACAGGTTAATTTGTAGAAGAGTGTCATTTAGGTCCTCATCAATCATGTCATTACCAGGTAGAGACAATAGTGGGGGCCATTCTGTTTTAAAGCACGACACTTCCTAGTCTGCAAACAGTGCACTGCAGACAGATTTTTTTTAAAAAGATTTATTTTTTCATTTATTTCTGTGAGTTGTTTAGATTAAATTAAGTATAGAACAAATGCTGAATTTTAATATCATTTGTTTCATTTAATTCATTTTATCTGTTTGTCCAGTTTTTATATTATTATGTTTTATTACAGTAACATATAATTTGATATTGTAGGGTAAAAACATATGGAGTTTGGCTTCAGATCAACAGGACAAATTCTTTGTAAGTAAATTTTATCCCTCTCTATAACATATACAACATATGGTGAGGAATTGCTGGCGGGTTTTGTTTGTTTTTGTTTTCGTTTATGATTTATTTGTTGTTGGTTTTTTGTTTCTTGTCTACCGCAATCTAACATACAAAATGGAAACTATTTTGAATAATAGATTTCATTGATAGCATGCATAGAGTGAAAAGGAAACAGTTTTTAGATACTCAATCGTTCATTTGTCGTGCTATAAAAACAAATTCCTTTACTTAGAAATTTTCCTAACATGTTTAATGAGTTTTCATTCATATTTTTATTTATGTCTGTATCACTGGTAAAAAGGAGTCGTCACAGTGATCGTATGGGATTTACAAATAGGTATGCAATCAGTTCTTATCACCACCAAAGTTGAAAGTTTATTTCTGCACATGACAAGATGTACTTGATACAATCTTATGTGAGAGAGGGCGTCATGGCCGTGATCGTATGGTAGTTGGATATACTACTACCTATGCAATCAGTGCCTATCACCACTGAGGTTGTGAGTTCAAATCTTGATCAGGGCAAGGTGTACAACATTATGTGATAAAGTTTTTGAGTGACTTGGGACAGATCTGTGCTTTTCTCTGGGTCCTCCGGTTTCCTCCACCAATAAAATTGACTGCCACGATATAGCTGAAATATTGTTGAAAGTGGCATTAAACACCATCAAGCAAACAAACAAAAACAATCGTATGTGATAAAATTTGTCAGTGACTGGCGACAGGACTATGGTTTTCTCCATCAATAAAACATGTTGCAACAATATGATTGAAATATTTTAGAAAAGTGGCATTCAACACCAATAATTAAATCTTGTAAATATATGACTGGATATGAACAAACAAATGATGGGGGAGAGGGTAAGATGGCATATAAGTTTATATATTCCAAGGACAGATAATTTATGTTTGTCATGTGCTCCTATACAATCATGTGACTTTCTGAATCAGCTGCTGTAGAAATACAATGTATATTAAGTATAAAACATGTCTATGATTTAATATATCAGGTGACAGGAGGAGGGGATACCAGTATAAGGATGTGGAAACTACAACAAACAGAAAACCAGTCTGAAAGTAAAATACAGTGTCAAAGTCTCCCATTCCCTGAGAAAGATGTGAGTACTTATCTATACTAATAATAATAAATCTCGACACTAGACATGTCGCCCTACTTTATACTGATTCCAAACCAACTTGTCTTTGCTCATAATCCTTAAATCTGTGTGCATAGAGAACCAACAAATACCTATTTTATAGTCTGTGATTTGAACTGACTGGGATTCGAACCACCACAATTTAGGCAAGCATGCTAACCATGACACCACCGCTGTACTTTATTACAATGTTAAGCAGTTGCCATACATTCTAACCAGTTTGCATGTTCATAATGTCATTGTTAAATAGATGTCTGACAGAATTGAAATGATTGTAAAAATAAGTATAATTGTTATTTGATTTTTTTCAGGATTTTGTGAGAACTGTATCATTTTGGAGGTCAGATTATGTACTGGGGATGACAAATGAAGGGTAAGTTTGCTATTTACAATGTGTCATGTGTTTCTGTGTAAAACTTTAAATAAGGATGTCATATGATTGAAATTTCTCTCTAAGGCAGAAATAGCCTTAAGTCTGTTTTGGTGTAATTTTGGTTTGTTTGTTTTATGGTGTTTAATGCCACTTTCAACAATATTTCAGTTTTATTGGTGGAGGAAAGTGCTCAGAGAAAACCACTGACCTGCCACAAGTCACTGACAAACTTTATCCATCATGATGCTATTAGACAAAAGTACTACTAAAGAAACTATTAGTAAAATTTCATACATAACTTTCCTTTTTATTTTTATTTCAGTTCACTACTTATATACAGTTTGACGGATGGTTACAAGAGTGTAATTTTTACCGACATCAATTTCAAATCATACACCGTGATGTCAGTATCGGATGCTATATGTGTGGGGAACATTAAAGGAACACTTCGTATTATTTATGCAAATGAAACAGGTATGCTGTGACCTAGAATCCATTTTAAAGGAACACTTCATATTATTTATATTAATGAAACAGGTATGCTATGAGCTAGAATCCATTTTAAAGGAACACTTCGTATTATTTATGTAAATGAAACAGGTATGCTGTGACCTATAATCCATTTTAAAGGAACATTTTGTATTATTTATATTCATGAAACAGGTATGCTATGAGCTAGAATCCATTTTAAAGGAACACTTCGTATTATTTATGTAAATGAAACAGGTATGCTGTGACCTAGAATCCATTTTAAAGGAACACTTCATATTATTTATATTAATGAAACAGGTATGCTGTGACCTAGAATCCATTTTAAAGGAACACTTTGTATTATTTATGTAAATGAAACAGGTATGCTGTGACCTAGAATCCATTTTAAAGGAACACTTCATATTATTTATGTTAATGAAACAGGTATGCTATGACCTAGAATCCATTTTAAAGGAACACTTGTATTTTAGATAAACAACAGAAGATGAAGTTTATGTGGAAGGATTATGATATATACAATGGAAAGGTGTTTTCTATACTATGGCTGTCAGAAATATATTTATTAACAACAGGACCAGACGGAGTAATTGTAAGTATGAAATATAATGTTAAAAAAACCCAAGAAATCCCTAAAAAAACCATTTAAGTCTTCTAAACATCATAATGTTTAGCATCTAACGTTGCATGAGTGAGTGAGTGATTGTTGTTTAATGCCACTTCAGCAATTTTCCAGCTATATCATGGCGAGAACAAGTTAATTTTCAATGAGATGATGATGAGATCCACTTTGTTCTAGACCAACACACTTAGTTGGAGTTTTATAGTGCTAGCTCACTGAAACAACAGTCCGCGTGTAGACATGCAGCTCCACTCGGAAACATTATTCTTATCCCGAGCAAACCAGTCTTTGCTCTTTCTCCTTAATGCTGCATACTTAGCGGAGAAGCAACAAATACCTATGTCATAGTCTTTGGTTTGACCCGGTCGGGGCTCGAACCCACGATCTACTACACTCGAGGTGAGCACGCTAACCATTACACCACCGATGCAGTTTCTCACCTTATAAGATATTACGGAGAAATTACTCACTTGGAATTAAACGACAATCTTATGACTTAAAATAAAACAGAAATTCCTTTAAAATCTATTCCCTGTGAATATTAATAAAATTATGCTACATATTGTTGCTCAGGTGCCATTTTTTGTATGCAATTTTCGTGACTGAATATTGAAACTCACAAAGCTATTATCAACAAATGAATGTTTGTTACCAAATTAAATGGTTGAGCATTTGTTTGCTAACACTAAATATATGCAAATATTTTTTGTTTTAATATTTATTTGAAAAATTCACTGCTAAATACTGTTTTGAATGTCGTTGTGGATTTTTTGTCAACTTCATCAGTATTTGCAAATAAGGACAATTAACTCCTGCTCCATAAGATGCCACCTGGATCATACATGATAGGGATCTGTTTTTCAACAATGCTTGTCCAAGAATGACAATCAAAACTTTAGGATAGGAACTAAAAATGGGAGCTAGAGGAAGCACAGGTATTTTTGTTTGGTCTAATGTACGGACAGGTGTATAGTAAGTTTTCGTATGCTTCTTAAAATGTCACCAGTAATGGACTGTAGGGAAGACCTGAACATCTTTTTTAGTCAGAAAGCCTGCTGAGCACCACAAAACATAAATAAAAACATTGATGCCCATTTCAGTAATATTGACATATCAGAAATACAACCAGTTTACATTTACTTAGACCTAATTTTTTTTCAGAATTTTTATTATCATGTGACTAGAGAGAATGATATTTTTTTCAGAATTTTTATTATCAAATGACTAGAGAGAATGATATTTTTTTCAGAATTTTTATTATCACGTGACTAGAGAGTATGAATTTTTTTTCAGAATTTTTAATATCACGTGACTAGAGAGAATGATAATTTTTCAGAATTTTTATTATCATGTGACTAGAGAGAATGATATAGGAGATTTCAATCTTATGAAGAAATTTTGTCTGCCATCTTGTAAACAGAGGTGGGTGTCTGCTGCTGCTTTAACCACTGATGGACGGAGCTTAATTTGTGGTGACAGGGCTGGAACAATCCATGTTTATAACTGGGGAGAACTTGGTGATAAGGTAAGGGCTATTCCAAATAAAAAATGGGGATGATTCAATAATTCCATAAGTTCCAATAATCCTGCTGTACAATTTTAATTAATTGAAGAACAATGTAGTACCCTCATACAACTAGTTCTGTAAAAGTTCTAACATGCTTAGACCGAAAAGTTTTAAATAATGGGAAAACAATGTTAACAAATTCCTGTTTGGATAAGACAAGGGAATGAAATAAAATGGCAGTCACATTCAACCTAATGTTGGCAATCACCTATGGACTGATGGTGAAAACTCCCACTGATGTTGGAAGGGTTCACAAGGTCATTCTCAATTTGATGAAAGACTTCTTTGCTCCCTTCATTCAATTACATGAAAAAATGGTCATCAAGTGCATTAAGTCTTAATTTTAAAGAGAAGTGAAATCCTTGGGACCAACTTTTGTGTTCGGAATAGACAGGTGTTTGGTTTATACAGGTTAAATTAACAAAGATTTCCTGCATTAGGACTTTATTTAAAGTTCGATTTATACAGAATTTCGGTTTATTCAGTGTTCGGTTTAGACAGGTTTCACTGTATTTTGCCAAACTAGACATTTATCAAAATCAATTTTTGTGTTTGATTTGAGAATTAAAAGTTACAGTATGAAGTGTGAATTTACACGTTCCTGTTATAGCTACTACAAGAATGAAGATTGAAGAGAAAGTATTTTGTATTTTCAGACACAGGACCCTGTACAGAGTTTTTGGAAGATTCATGGGAAGACAGGCGTGACAGATATTCGTAGAACAGAAGACATTGTTTATACGTGTGGCCGTGATGGTCACTACAGAACATTTAAAATAGATAACGACCGGCTTACACTACTCAATAGTAACAGGGTAAGGCAGGGCTTTCGATATTTTTGAAATGTACCAGTACATCACTATTTACAGGTGTGACTTTTTTTTAGAATTTGAACATTTTTCATGAATATCTTATGGAACAGTCTTTGAAATTATGAGGTACCAATTACCATTTTAAGTGGGTAATATTACCTTACTGAAAGACCTGGTACTAAGGGCTATTTTTTTCTGTAGAATTGAATTTTCATGCCAAGCATTAAACTTTTTTTTTACTTTGAAAGTTCAGCATTTAAACAAGAAAACGATCAGCTTGCACTACTCAGTAGTAACAGGGTAAGGGGTTATTTTTTTCCTGTAGAATTGAATTTTCATGCCAATCATTAAAAAATTATGTTGACTTTGAAAGTTAAACCAATTTTAAGCAGTTTTGTGCAATAAAAAAGTAGATATCAAATTTAGTGTACACTGGTTTCTGGAATAACTTTCATCAGGTGACATTCAATGTTGAAAGATTGGAAAACCAAATGATTTAAACTATTGGGAGCAATAAAACCAAAGGGCTAACTAATGCCAAAATCGGCTAAAGTCACCTATGCCTGAGGGAGGAGAACCTTATTATCCCCTCACCAACGAAGTTGCGAAGGGATATAGAAATGCTACCGTCCGTCCTTCCGTAACATCCGTGTGAACACTCTAGAATCAACATCCTTCAATGGATTTTGACCAAACTTGGTACATACTTAGTCCTTAAGAGAATCTGGAACCCTATTGATTTTCAAGGTCATAAGTCAAAGGTCAAGGTCACTGGGTCAAATTTTTAGGCGAGGAGATATGCCACGCTTTGTTCTTAGTTTCATTTTGATACTCTCACCTTTCACTAAATGGTATAATTTGCATTGTAGGTTTCTAAAGGATTTGATTGGTTAGATAAACTAGAACTTCAACCAGATGGTGATATATTTATTTATGGCTTTCAATCAGTAGGTATATATTGTGTTTAATTAGAAATGAATATAAACAATACACTTGATTGGAGATCTTGTATAGTATAGATTAGTTGGTTGGTTTATGGTGTTTAATGCCACTTTCAACAATATTTCAGTTATATCGTGGCGGTCAGTTTTATTTGTGGAGGAAACCCGAGTACCTGGAGAAAACCACCGACCTGTCACAAGTCACTGACAAACTTTATCACATAATGTTGTATCGAGTACACCTGACCATGAACGGGGTTCGAACTCACAACTTTAGTGGTGATAGGCACTGATTTCATAGATAGTTGTAAATCTAACTACCATGCGATCACGACCACAACTGCCCCTTAATGTACAGTATAGAAATGAACATGTTTCAGTGTTTTAATTGCTGCTTCTCATCTTACAGTTTTAGTTTATTGGATTGCGATCTCCATGGCTACGATTCTATGATTATTATTGAATCTACATTTACATCTGAAATCAGTACATATCACCACCAAAGTTTTTGAGTTAAAATGTAGTTGATTCTTCCTTATGTGATAATATTTCACTATGACTTGTGGACATTATGTGGTTTTTTTCCAGGTTACTCTGGATTTCTACACCAATAAAACTGCCAGTCATTATACAACTGAAATGTTGTTAAATGTACCCTGTAGTGTTAAGCACACAGACGTCTTGTCTTCTCCTTTCTCTGTAATGCATGGGTAGAGTTTCGGTAAAAATTTTCCAAGCAAGAAACTTCAAATCATCATTGATATTTCATACCAAGTAGATCTTTTACACATACACATAGGGAAAATTTTCTTATGAATTTCAGGTTAGGATTATATTATATATTTTCAGGAATTCAGATTTTGCATAAGAACAAAAAAGTTAGGAGACTCGAACTGCTGGAAAATAAATTTTTGATATAAAAAAAAAAGAAACGTAAACCAATTTCAGCAATAAATATAAAACATTTTACACAGAAATTCAGATTTAACTAGAAAGTATTGAATTAGTTTTAAAAAATCATGATAGTATGACGAAGTTTTGATTTAAAATTTCAGGATAGCTTCATATTATTTAGTACCTACAACAATCAACGATTGGTCCAGATCCCCTGTGGTGGTGGACATAGAACCTGGGACTGTCAGATTGTTGACAACAAGGTCAAATTTGTTTATTTAAAGATGAAGGAAGTTGTTTTATGTTGTACAGATCTTCTTACAAATCAAGTCATGATAAAAGTAAGTTATATACTTTAAATATATCATTATAAACAGAACCGCATCGATGGTGCAATAGTTAGCATGGTCACCTCGAGTGTGGTAGATCGTGGGTTCAAAGGTCAAAGCAAAGACTATACGATTGGTATGTTCTGCTTCTCCGCTAAGCACACAGCATTATAGAGTAAGATCAAAGACTGGTTGCTACAATTAGGATAATGTGTGCCAGTAGAGCGACATGTCTACCCGCAGACTTGTTTCAATGAGTTAGCACTATAAAAATCCAACTAAGCGTGTTGGTCCTGTACAAAGCTGGCAGCATCGTTATCTCATCGATTGTTACTTGTTTGCGCCATGATATCGGTGAACAATTGGCATTAAACAGCAACCTGTCACTCACTCACTCACTCACTCATTATATACAGAAGCAGACAGAAGACAACTTTATTGGATGAAATTTGTGAAATAAATTATGTGAAGCCACTAGGTACATGTAAATAGAATGGAGTGAAGTTGTATTCATTGAATATCAGTTTTCTTTAATTTTGTTGATCATTCAATGCATCATTTGAAAAACTCAATGAAATTAGAATTTCCCATGGAGCTAAAAGGAAGCCCATTTTATATTATCATTAATACAACTGACTAAATTTGTTTTTCTTTTACAGGAGAGTTTACATGGAAGGGAGACAACTTGTGTGAAACATTTATATAGATATTTATCAGGTAGACTTGATATTTTTATTGTACTATATTTTGAACTCCAGCCTATATAGGGAACATTTGTAATTGTTATACAATGTATAACTGAACAAATAAATCTGTGGTTTTCATGTTCTTTTCAAGCTATACAATGCAAGATTTTCATAGAGCACAGCAATTATTTATTGGATATATATGAAACTTCATGACTTTCCATTTCTGTGTTCATTATTTTGTTTTTATATGTTTTATTGAATACAGATTCCGGCTTTCTGTATTCCGGTACCTCTGGGTTCCTTCAAAATCAGTTACAAAAAATTCATAACTATTTTAATTGTTATTTTTCAAAATAATTTGCAAGGATGTAATCAAAATTCAAATTTTAAGACTATGTTATTGCTGTTATAATATGTATGAATTTCCTTTTATAAGAATATTGTTCTTATTTCAAGAAATGTTCACTCAAAGATGTTCCCAGTTTCCAAAGAAAAAAATGGTGATTTCAATTGCAAATGTGATTATACTATACAAGTAGATGTACATATTTAGGACTATTTTTATGTTTACAGGGGCATGAGGTTTTACCCATGTCCGTTTGTCCGTCCATATATCAGGCATTTGATTTCAGTTTAATAATTCTAGTTTACCTTATATTAAAGCAGATCATTTGAATTTGATACACAAGGTCAGTAACCATAAAAGTAAGGCCAAGTTTGATTTCGAACTGTACCACTTTTTTCATTCTAGAGTTATGCTCCTGTTTACTTTAGCTGGAGTTATGCTCTTGTTTACTTTAGCTGGAGTTATGCTCCTGTTTACTTTAGCTGGAGTTATGCTCCTGTTTACTTTTGCTGGAGTTATGCTCCTGTTTACTTTAGCTGGAGTTATGCTCCTGTTTACTTTAGTTGGAGTTATGCTCCTGTTTACTTTAGCTGGAGTTATGCTCCTGTTTACTTTAGCTGGAGTTATGCTCCTGTTTACTTTAGCTGGAGTTATGCTCCTGTTTACTTTTGTTGGAGTTATGCTCCTGTTTACTTTAGCTGGAGTTATGCTCCTGTTTACTTTAGTTGGAGTTATGCTCCTGTTTACTTTAGCTGGAGTTATGCTCCTGTTTACTTTAGCTGGAGTTATGCTCCTGTTTACTTTAGCTGGAGTTATGCTCCTGTTTACTTGTTTACTTGTTTACTTTAGCTGAAAGTCGAGGAATCCATATCCTATGAACACATTCTTCCATTTTGTCATCTTCATGTAAGGTTATTTTTCTCTGATATTATTACATGAACAAATTGATATTTTTTTTATTCTACTTTTTAGGTGACAACCAACCTGCTGACATTATTGTAACATGTAGTGAAGACACCACAGTTCTTGTCTCTAACTTAACTTGTATCCTTCTAGTTTTACATTTTACAACAAATGTTTTGGGTAGAATTAAACAGAATTAATTAGTTAGAAAGATTAATGATGTAAATTAAGATGAGAGACTATCCAACTTTACACTTAGAAACAAATTAAAGGAACAAGAGCTTTTATTGCTGTTCTATATTTCACAGTCACTGTAGGATCTTTAACTATGAGTATAAGCCATACCCATTAGTCAGCTGACAACACATGAATAAGGAATATATAATGTCAAAATTATATTTCCAAATCTTTCTGTTGGGTATAAAAAGATTTGCCTCTACATTAAAGAGAAATCATAATTACAATAGTCTTAACTAGAGGGGTCGTCGTGGTCATGATCGTATGTTAGTTGGATTTTCAACTACCTGTTCAATCAGTGCCTCTCACCACTAAAGTTGTGAATTTGAACACCCTTCATGGCAAAGTGTACTCAATACAACATTATGTGATAATATTTGTCAGTGGCTTGCAACAGGTCTATGGTTTTCTCTGGGTCCTCTGGTTTCTCCACCAATAAAACTGACCACCACAATATAACTGAAATATTGTTGAAAGTGGCATTAAACATCATAACACATAAACCATCTTAACTAGAACACAGATAATGATAAAGGAGTAATGAAGCTTTCACGTCTACACACGTTTAGAGATCACATCTCTAATGTGAAGTGTATGACATTCTGTGTGTCATATACTACTGGCAGCCATTTGTTTTTTACTGGAGGTTCAAGAGCTCAACTAGTAGTGACCAGAATTACTTTAAAAGAAGACACAGACCGCTGTGGTGTAAAAACATCATTTCAGACTTTAAAATCTTGTCACCTTGGAGAAGAATGGTTGACTAGAAAGCAGAAAAAATTAAAATCTTTCAGATCTAATCCTGAAACAAGAATTATGGACTTGTGTGTTGTGCCTTTGAGAGATATTATAGTAAATTGTCTGGATCATTTGTATGTTTTAGGAAGTGCATGTTCTGATGGTTATGTGAGGTAGGTTAAGATCTATAGATCATTTGTAAGTTTTAGGAAGTGCATTTTCTGATGGTTATGTGAGGTAAGATCTATAAAATATAGTAACTCTAAAAAATATACCTGTAGTTCTTCACAATTTATCCGGAGTTTACTTTGTAAATTCATAACATTAAGCTTTTTATGTAACCATGGGTATTTGAAACTGATACATGATAGCCTGTTTACTGATCACATAGAGGGGGGAAAAACATGAATGAGTTATCTCCCTTAGTAGTCAGATCTCACGGTCATAAACTTTCGAGCATGATTTTTATATTCTTACTTTAAAAAATGGCCAATCAAACACAGTACCATTATCTTATACATACAGATTTCTGATTGGACGATTTTGGAGTACGAGCGGTATGCTCATTCTTGAAATTTTATGACCATAATCAGGAATGTACGTCATAATTGGAAGCCATTTTGTGCAGCTTGAAGGTAGGTTTTTACTTATGACATTAGTTATTGTAAGGATAACATTAAATGTGATAGTGTGTCAAATGCCCCTAATTGTCCGCTAAATACCAGTGTGTCCATCGTTCAAAAACTTGTTGTCAAACTCTCAAACACTTTGACAATGTTATTTCTACCTGTTGTGATCACATTTAATGTTATCCTTACAATAACTAATGCTATATAGTAAAAACTTACCTTCAAGCGGGACAAAATGGCTTCCAATTATGATGTACATAGAATGAGAAATATTAATAACTTACCTCCCGTTAAGTAGTTGGAAAAGTGAGATGATGAAAGGGATTAAAGTTATGGTGTTCAACGCCACTTTCAACAATATTTCAGTTATATAATGGTAGTCAGATAATAAATGATCTCCATTAATTTGGTAAGGGAGATCAAAAAAGATTTGTGTTTAGTGTGAAAGATTTATTGTCTCCCTTATCTAAGGGAGATAACTCACTAATTTATTCCTTAATATGAAAAGATAGTGTAAACAGTGATGCCGATGGTCAACAGTTCTACCAATATCAACAAAACAAACAATCACCTATTACCTCAAATCATTGTACACAAATCATATATAATTATACCCCCCGCTCCCCAAAGAGGGAGGGGGGTATGCTGTTTTACCTCTGTCCTTCCATCCGTCCAAGATATTTTTCGTCACATTTTTCTCAGTAACTATTGATGGCAGAAATCTGATATTTGGTCACAAGCGTCATATAGGTATACCATATTGCGGGTAGCGTTTTTGGACCCGTCAGATTCTTACTTCCTGTTTGCCGACTTAGTTGGTTTTTATACACATTGAACATATATGCACATTTTTCGTCACATTTTTCTCAGCAACTATTGATGGCAGAAATCTGATATTTGGTCACAAGCTTCATATAGGTACCCCATATCGTGGGAAACGTTTTTGGACCCATTAGATTCCTACTTCCTGTTTGCCGATTTTGTTGATTTTTATACACATTTAACATACATTTGTATATGCACATTTTTCATCGCATTTTTCTAAGCAACTATTGATGACAGGAATCTGATATTTGGTCACAAGCTTCATATAGGTATGCCATATTGTGGGAAGCGTTTTTGGACCCGTCAGATTCCTACTTGCCGAAGAGCGAGGGTATCATAAGTGAGCATTAGCTCACAGTTCATCTTGTTGGATCTCCATCGGCAACACAAATATAAACAAAACCAAAATACCTGCACAGTTTAGCTTCCATTGAGTTTATATTTTAATTAAAGAGACTGGTACTAATTTATCATGTTGACAAGTAAATCAGTAATTGTGATTCATAGCAACACATTATTTTCTTTCTTTTTTTTCCAGATTTTATGTATTTGATGAAAAGTTCCAGATTCTAACTCCAGTTTGTGAATCTGTCTACCATGATCATTGTGTCTTAAAAATAGTTCATACATTCATAACTAAAAAAGATGTTAGACATTGTATATTTTTGTCAGCAGGAACTGATGGTAAAATTGCATTATGGGAAATAACAAAACATTTGACTAAGTTTTTATCAAGATATAAATATCACAGTGTTAAAACATTGCAGAGAACTGATAAACTAACTACCAATCCTTCACATTCCAAAAATGGAGAAAATATTCTGACCAATCAGAATCCAGATAAGTCAAATCAAGTAAACCTAGTTGAAATGTCAAAAGTCTTAGCAGACGACAGTGAAATAGTGGATACATGTCAGACAGAAAATTCATCAAGTGAAAAGAACTCGGATGTTTATGAGGAGGAGAACAGACTTAATGAACCATTGTTTGTGATTTCTAGTCATCAGTCTGGTATAAATGGTATCAGTACGTTAGATTTACAGGGTGAGAATTTTATTGGCCAACATTTTGTATTGTCAGTTTTGATTCTATCTAATATTGCCTCCTATTTTCAAATTTTAATCTTCATTTCCTGAAACACTGGATCCTCATCTTTTCATTATTAAAAATCAATATAAAGAACGAGCACTCATAAAAAGGCTTGACTGATATTTCATAACAAATATATGTGAAAGTCAGATAACTTATACATTTCAAACTACATTGGTGCTGTAATGATTAGTATGGCTACTTAGAGTGCATTGGCTTGCTCTTAGGTCAGGTCAAATCAACATTAAAAAACTAAGAATTAGGTATTTGTCCTTTAAGAAGTTACATGTATACGGAAAAACTGTGTGTTTTGAGGTCTGAATAGTATATACAAATGGTGTAACATGTCTTCCTGCATACTGTTGTTTTAGTGAGGTATATACAAATGGTGTAACATGTCTTCCTGCATACTGTTGTTTTAGTGAGCTACATAAATCACTAAAGCTTTTTTCTCCCCATGCACATCAAATATCAATAGTCTATTTTGCTGAAGAAACCAAAATGTTATATAATCAAACGAACTTCTGCAATGAAGAAGTGACCTTGTAAGAGAAGTGCCACTCGTTTTATATTCAGGTTAAAAGTATATGCACCGTTCATTAAGAGGAAAAATGAGACTGCCCTTTATTGACCATGATTTGTTGACTGTATCTTTCTATCTTAGTGCATCTGAACAACAATGGCTCGATAAAAGAGGTGGCCTTTGTTGTGAGAGGGTTTTATAAGAAGAGGACAACTGTATACACTAATATAAATACTCCCTCCTTATGGACATGATAGAGTTATAAACTGATACATTTTAACTTTTTGATTCCAGAAGGAAAGTTACTGTTGGCTACTGGAGGAGATGATAATTGTCTGGTTATATCAATAGTGTCACTACAGGAAAATAACAGCATCAAAATAGATACAAAATGTCAACAGTTATCTGCCCATGCTGCTCAAATAACAGGTAAATGTCAAGAGTTATCTGTCCATGCTACTCAAGTAACAGGTAAATGTCAAGAGTTATCTGTCCATGCTGCTCAAGTAACAGGTAAATGTCATGAGTTATCTGCCCATGCTGCTCAAATAACAGGTAAATGTGAAGAGTTATCTGCCCATGCTGCTCAAATAACAGGTAATTGTCAAGAGTTATCTGCCCATGCTGCTCAAATAACAGGTAAAGTGGCATTTAAGAATTGAATGCTTTGTTTGTTCATGGTTTTTAACGCCACTTGAAACAATATTTCAGTTATATTGTGGCGGTCAGTTTTATTGGTGGAGGAAACCGGAATACCCAGAGAAAACCATCGACCTGTCTCAAAACACTGACAAACTTGATCACATAATGTTGTATTGAGTACACCTCACCATGAACAAGGTTCGAACCCACTACTTTAGTGCTGATAGGCACTTATTGCATAGGTAGTTGTCAATCCAACTACCATACGACCAAGACTGCCCCCAAGAATTGAATAGTTTTATTGGCATGTGAAAGTGTTTTCCGAAACTTTTCTTTAAATGTACTTCTGTTAACACTTTTACAACCCTATTATAAAACTACAAAAATTGTATTAAATACAGTTGAATTTATTATTATTTGTTTAAATATCCCCAGAAGTGAGCATAGTTTCAATTTCTAGGTCACATACCAACCTTTGGACCAATAACATGGGACTTTTTTTTAATGTAATTAAATGTTTCTAGTATTAAATTACTCCATATGTCTATCTTTTTGCTTTATAAATGGAATAAATAGAGCCAGCAATTAATTTACTTCAAGCTGTATTCAGATTCATCTGACTATATTTTTCACAGGTGTCTGTATTTTAAGCTCATCAAAGATCTTGACAGCCTCAGTAGATCAGCGGGTGTGTTTGTGGGATATAGATTATGCAGTGTCTTTTCCAAGGGTAAGACTTGTAGATTATGCAGATTTCATTCCAAATATAAGATTGTCATTTAAAGATTCCTATTTTTTAAAAAAAAAGTTTAAGCTGATGGTCAATAGTTCCACCAACAGGGAGGGGTGGGGGTGTATTGTCCCTTTAATTTGATAAAGCACCTCCATTTTATAGAAAGGAAGGGCATATTGAACACATGCAATTCTCCTTTGTGTATATTTTTTGGAACATTGTTTGTGTACAAATTCTCAACAACGGGTCCCTGTTTTTCATAACAAAGGGGTCATTTGATCCCATTTTGAAAAATCCCAGATGCAACCCTTCTTCAATATGAACAATATGAACCACTATTTCTAACCTAAAACCATTGAACAGTAAAAATAGACCATATTATTATACCTCATATATTAATTACCATAAATAGATTAATTTGATTGAACAATGGGTAAAAATCAGAACACGTGATCACACAGGACAAAAATCATATTCCAACCCCTCGGAAGTCTCGCGGGTTTTCCCGCCAGAGTTATCGTTCTTTGACAGGAAAATGTCGGAGGCACTCGGAACGCACCACTTGTTGTGGATGTGGTTTTTAAATGTCTGAGACAACGTTCCAACTTAAACTGTTTGCCAGCAGTATTTTACATATATGTGTTTTCTTGGTTTCATTCGGTATAATAAAACATTTATAGCATGCAGGTTCAGGAAATATGAAAATTTATTCACCCACAAGTATCATATTCTCCACGGGCATTGCCCTCAAGGAATATCATACTCTTGGGTGAATAAATTTTCATATTTCCCTCACCAACATGCAATAGATGTATAACATTGCATAGAATTGGAATATTAAATAGAAAGGTAGAAGATACCAGGATAATTTTTTTAATTCAGTATACAGTAGTCCCCGTATTATTAGGCCACTCCCACCAAAGGCCACAGTGCTCTGAGATAGCCCACTTTTTCATTGCAGAAGGGGAGCCTGAAAAAGGGAGACATGTGGCCCTCCATGACTGCTAGCTTGGACCACATGATCCCCTTCTTATTGATTTTGAAATATTAGGAAGTTTGGTGCAGGAACTGCTTACCCTTCTGGAGTACCTGAGTTCACCCTCGGTTTTTAGTGGGGTTCGTGTTACTCGATCTTTAGTTTTCTGTGTAATGTTTTGTAGATCATTGTTTGTTCTATTGGCCATTGTGTTGTCTGTCCTTCGAATTAAAGATTTCGATGACTACTTTGGTATCTTCTACCTCTTCTTATAAATTTGTATTTCAGCTCTCATTGGTATGGTGTAAGTTTGTAAATGTACCAGATATAGCTCATATGGAAGCTTGGCCAATGGAAAACAAGTAAGATGAAGATATTATTATTTTAAGAATGTGGATAGAAGAAATGAAAAACCAAAAAATATCGCACCATCAGTACTGTTCCAAAATCTAACTGATTAATCATAGAAACAGAGGCAAGACACACTCATGGGTCAAAAGTATTTCCCCACCGAGATATTTCACTATATATTTCATATAAAACCACTTATTTTCATAACATTTTCATGAAGTCATTCCTTAGCCGAATTTCATGAAATTTTCACCTTTAATAGTAGAATTATTAGTTTATTTTAATATCTTCATGTAATTTTTTCGAACTTTTATTTACAAGCATTTATGATTTAAACACAAATGTAAATTTTTGACGTCACAATTTTATGATTATATAGTAAGATTTGGTGAAAAAATTAAACTTTGTTTTTAAATCAATTCTTAAGGGAAAGTAGAAATAAAATTATTTGAAAATTATACAAAGAAACTATATTTATTTCTGAATTTAATGCTGAAAATTTCATGAAAATCAGATAAGGAATGACTTCAAGAGAATGTTTTGAAAATACATGGTTGTATATGAAATATATAGGGAAATACTTTTGGCCCGTGAGTGTAGATTCTCCTAACATACATGACTGCTGACTTTCCTGACTTGATACAGGCACCTCAATAAAATATGTCCGAGTTAAACTAGAAATATTCAATATAGATTCATTGAGTTAGGGGAAAGGGGGGATGGCAGTGGACGTCACCCAGCAAGGTGAAAAATTCCAATGCAAATCATAAATGGTCTTGTTGATGGAAATTAAATTATCATTGATGTAGATAAATTTTGTAAAAATAATATATATATATATATTATTTCTTTATTTTACAGATTAACAGTGGGCTTGTGTGGAGAAGGATTGTCTATATTTGACGTGGAGATAAATAAAAAATGAATTTTGTACAAATTGTTTTATACTGGACCAGTTGATTTTTGAAAGAGTGATAATAAGTTTACTGCTTCAAACAATACATAATCAATAATTAAATTCAGGGTAATGGTTGTGGTGTTTAACGCCACTTTCAACAATATATCAGTTATATCATGGCAGTCAGTTTTATTGGTGGAGGAAACCACTGACCTGCCGCAAGTCACTGACAAACTTTATCATATAATGTTGTATAAGAGTACACCTCGCCTGAACCAGATTCAATCTCATGTAAGTGGTGATAGGCACTAATTGGTAGACACAAACCTGTACTTCTTCCCCTTTTTCATAACTTAATCACTGGAGTAACATGACTGGTGTCACAAATGGAGGAGGAACTGCTTACTCTTCTGGAGCACCCGAGTTTGCTCCCGTTTTTTTAATCATCTTAGTGGAATTAGTGTTGTCATATTACATATTTTCACATTTTAGTTCTGTTATGATTTCTGCGTATAAATGATGTTTGATTTGTCTTGACTCCCATTTATTTGATAGGTTCAAGTTTTATTTATTTACATATACTGGTGTCCTACACTATTTCTATATCAGATGATGTTTGTGTCGTTTTAACAGTAACACAACCGGTGCCACATGTTGAACAGGACCTGCTTACCCTTCTGCAGCACCGCAGTTCGCCCCTGCTTTTTACTCGTCTTCGTGGAATTACATGTCTTTACATTTTTAGTTCTTTGTTATGATTTCCACATAAAAACGATGTTCGAATCGTCTCGACTCCCATTTGTTCATGTTTTATTTAAGTTATTTTTATTTATTTACATATACTGGTGTCAAATACGATTTCCATATCAGATGATGTTTGTGTCGTGTAACTAATACAACAGGTGTCATATGTGGAGCAGGAACTGCTAACCCCTCCGGAGCACCTGGGTTCATTCCTGGTTTTTAGTGGGGTTCCTGTTGCTGGATCTTTAGTTTTCTGTGTAATGATTTGTAGATTGTTGTTTGGCCATTGTATTGTCTGTCCTTTGATTCATGACTTCTGACTCAGTTTGGCATCTTCAAACTTTTCTTACAGCTATTTATTTAATGTTTAAGGATACAATGTTAACAAGGGCAATGCAAAGCATGGCAAATCCCCTCGCCTAATAATTTGACCAGGTGACCTTGAAAATCAATAGGGTTCCAGATTCTCTTAAAGACTAAGTATGTACCACGTTTGGTCAAAATCCATTGAAGGATGTTGATTCTAGAGTGTTCACAAGGATGTTACGGAAGGACGGATGGTAGTGTTACTATATCCCTTCGTAACTTCGTTGGCGAGGGGATAATAAACCAGAGGCTCGCTGCTCACTATGGTTGGTTTTAATGCACTTTTTAGTTTCAAATTTATGGAAGTTTCTGAGACATATAAAATGAGTTTTGTAAATTGGCTAATCAGAAAAAGAATTGTCTGTGGAAGCCATGTTATTAGCTAAATCATGACGAGATGAGGAATTTTGTAAAAAAAACTTTTAAACATCATTTCTGCAAAGCTTGGTTCTAATTAGCACAATAGTTTCAGAGAACATTTTTTTTTGGTATATTGGCAAATCAGAAAAAAAGAAATGCCATGCTTTTTGTTTGTCTAATCAAAAATTAAATGATGGATGAACAACATACACTAATATAAGTGATGGCAAAAGCTCACATGACCCTTTTTGGTTAGGTAAGTTAACAAAAATACACATGCTATTGAGTGTTGAATAAACTTTATTTTTATAATGTCAGAAAATGTTCTGTCCAATGAGAGGAAGAGATGACTTCT
Organism: Bathymodiolus brooksi; assembly: GCA_963680875.1. NCBI lineage: Eukaryota > Metazoa > Mollusca > Bivalvia > Mytilida > Modiolidae > Bathymodiolus > Bathymodiolus brooksi. The sequence continues at coordinate 77,932,909 of OY804588.1, forward strand.
TCATTATATAACAAATATGTTACACCATGGTCAATGATGGGTTATGGTTTTGATTTTTAATAAAATTTAGGAACGAGCAATAACACTCATCTGTCATTAGAAGATTACTTTAATCTTTTAATTAATTTATCTAACAATTCATTGACATTAAATTTCAATAACTTAAGGTAATTTATAGCAGATCACCTTCTAGATTACACGTTTCAATTGGTATTGAGAAAGGAGTTTAAAAAAACTGTACGAGAAAACTCTTCTCTTGAATGAATTCACCTGTAAACAAAGACTATTGTATTCAATCAATAGACGGGTTCCTTTAGCAGTTTTTATAAATCCTTTCTCAATATCACTTGAAACATGAGTAAATCAGACATGGCATCTGAAATAAATAGAATGGAATGTTGTTATATTACTAAAGGTCAGTAGTTGTTTAAAAAAAAAACATATTTGGAAAATGGGTGAAAAATAATGATGAATTTCTTAATGATAAAAATAATCCTTTTAACAACCTTTCTAAAATCCAGTATAAATAAAAAATATAATTTGACAATAAAATCATCATTTTAGTCTTTAGTACACATAGATAAATCTGTAAATGGCACATCACACTAACTCTAACACCTGTAAAAATAAATAAAGGTTAGGGGTTATGGTGTTTAACTCCACTTTCAACAATATTTCAGTTTTATTGGTGGAGGAAACCGGAGAAATCCACCAAACTGCTGCAAGTCACTGACAAACTTTATCACATAATGTTGTATCGCCTGAGTGGGATTCGAACTCACAACGTTAGTGGTGATAGGTACTGATTGCATAGGTAAATCCAACTAGCATGCGATCACGACCACAACGGCCCTTGTAAAAAAATAAATGTCATGACATTTGTGTACATGTAATGTATGTTGCTTTTTTTAACACAGAACCACTCAAATCGGTTTTGATTGTATATATTGTCCCATACGTGTAGAAAAGGTATGAAATTGAGCAAATAATAGATGTTCCACATTAACTCTGTTGTAATGGAATAACAATTGAATAAGTCAAGGCATGACTATACCAATAATAATTTATTATAAAGGTTATAATTAAACAATTGTGTGTTTGCTATTAACAGTCTCAATGTTATTAGTGGATAGGTATGATGGAAAAATTATTTCTTTTTCATCACCCATTAAAAGGTCATTTGGATCTGAAAAAGTAATAATTTATTTAGTTGTTTGGAATATATGAATCTTAGTGCTTAAGAATTTATATATAAAACTAGAAGATCGGACAAAATAAATATTAAGTTGTTTGAAATACAATTTGTTGTCATAGTTACACTTACTTTGACTGTTCCTTGACTATTTGCTGCTACCATCACATTGGAACCCTAAAACAGTGAAACAGATTACATAATAAGTGTTCCAACTGTTGCTAAAATGTATTAAAAAACGAGTAAATTAGAGAATATACATTGTATTTAAATGTGTAAACACCTATAGACATTTAAACTAGGATTATTGAAATGTTTTTTTTTTATAGGTTTATGGTGTATAAGGCCACTTTCAACGATATTTCAGTTATATCGTGGCAGTCAGTATTATTTGTGGAGGACACCGAGAAAACCACTGACCTGCCCCAAGTCACTGACAAACTTTATCACATAATGTATCGAGTACACCTCACCATGAACAGAGTTCAAACTCACAATGTTAGTGGTGATAGGCACTGATTGCACAGATAGTTGTTAATCCAACTACCATACGATCACAACCACCCCGATGATTGAAATGAATTTGAATTTTGGTGTTTAACGCCACTTTCAGCAATATTTCAGCTATATCATGGCGACCAGTTTTAGTGATGGAGGAAGCCAGAGTACCTGGAAAGAACCACCGACACTGGGCAAGTAACTGGTAAACTTTATCACTTGCGGCTGCGAGTTGAGTGCACCCTTTTTTATAATTTACAAAGCTGGGCGCAAACCCACGCTGTATTGGCGATAGGCTTGTACGAGTTGTTAGATCCAACGACCTAACTCATTGAGCCACCTGGGCCTCTGATTATTGAAATGGTAGCTATCAATAGCGATATAGAGCAGCACGATGAAATATTTAATAGAATTTGTTTCCATCCTGCTTGAACCAAACCTTTTATAAAACAGAATCCTGTGTACAATGAGTGTTAAATTTAGAATCAATAATTTGACTTGTTACTAAATGTTACCCGTCTGTCCTTTGTCAAATAAATTATATTGTAAACATTAACAATAAAATTCATATTAAACAAAAGAATGAAAGTATCAGAAGATTCTCTGTGACTGTATGGTAGTTAAACTGTCATATACTTTTGTCGCTTCTGGTCGAGGACCAATTATCACCATATTACAGGTGAGCACACTGGAATTTTTGGAGGAAAACAATAGAGATAGGTTGAGAACTAGACAACAATATTATACATTTCAATCTTTGCCTATTCCAAAGAAATCGAGTAAAACATACAAGAGCTCATCACTATTAACATCACATGGACATCAATCTAAACAAATTTAGAAAATACATGTGTTGAAAGTAAAATCTTACCTAGCATTATTTCAATATAATTTTTTCTAAATATTACCAGTAAATTAACACATGTATCTAAAATACACACAAGGCCTTATGTTTGATTCATGATACCCATATTTAATTATTATCGTTTCTTTGCAAAGTGTAGTTCTGCATTTTTTCCTTGTTTTAAAGAAAAAGAAATAGTAAATTGGTGTACTAGGATTACAGGACAATTATGAAACCTTATTTTTATTTTATTTAAGACAATCTCTTAGATCTATGTTGCTGATTTAGACCTCGTTTTTCACAACTTATAAGATAGCTATAATTGGTACTGTCCCCCTCCCCCCCTGAATAAGTCTAAAAAATCAACAATTTTAAAAGGGCTCCCTGATGTGCGTGTGTACAGAAAAATAATAATTCTATGGACGGTCAGTCCATGGGTAACATTTAAAATAATGAGGCATTTAAAGGTCTGCAATGTTCAATTTAGAAATAACTTATCAAAATAGCAATAATTGGTCCTTTACCAGTATCACCAATAGGGCTTGTGAATTTAAGTAACCCCAAACAACTTACAGGTCTCCAGGAGACAGCACTCACAAATTCATTAACTTCTTCTTCCTTTTTGTTCTTTTCCTATAAATAAAAATGCTATCATAAATATTAGTTTTCTTCAGTAAAAAAATACCCCTGCTATATAATATTAGGAATTCTTGAATGCACAACCATCATTAACTTGTGAATATAAAGCTACATTCCTTGCCAAACCAGATGCAGTATCAAAATTATACTCCTTGGGGATAACATCTTAATTGGATGTTAAATGGAAAATATGCACAGAATAAATGTAAAATTGTGTTTCTTGTGTTTAATCCAATTTCTAAATTCTATGACATTTTATGCTTGCATTCACTCTTACGGAAAATGTATCAATTATTTGGCCGACAAAGATTACTGAATTTTGACAGGTGTGATTATTGCTTTTTCAATTTAATTCTCCCAGAAAACTATTTATAAGCAGAAATAGACAACAATAATATTTTCTGTAGGTCAGTAAAATTACTCTCAGATTATACTTTTATAATTTTAATATAATTTCTTAAAAAGGAGAATAATAATTTGCATACAATAACAATATTACATACCAGTACACTTTTGACTGTTTCAAACTTGAAGGTCAGCAGCTGCTTTGACAACCCTTTATAGTACACATATAAGGAATTATTTTCACTTCCTGCAAAACAAAATACACAATACATGTATTATAAAAACCAAAAAAAAATACCTATTACTGTCAAACCTGTTTTAGTGACCAACTCTATTAAGCAATAACTTGTATCATGTGACCTTCATTTTATTTTCCCTTCAGTGCATTTCATATTAATCAAACCTCTATTTAGTGACCACCTGTCTTTTGTGACCCTATTTCAATGTTCCCTTGGAAGGTCATGTAAGACAGGTTTAACTGTACATGTATTATAAAAACGGCAACACATTTATGGTAATTATAATTTTGGTGAGATGTCAAGCATACTGATGACAATGTTTGTAAGATTACTTGACTCATTTGTTTTCTAGGGGGGTTCATATTTTATTTATGCTATATGTATTTACAAATATATTTGCATATACTGGTGTCCAACACAAGTTCCATATCAGATGATAATTGTATCATTTAACAGTAACATGACGGGTGTCACTAGCGGAGCAGGAATTGCTTACCCTTCCAGTGTACTTGCACTTGCCCCCAGTTTTTTGTGTCAATATAGGTGGTTTTACACCTTGCTGAAAACTCAACTTAAATCAACCTTAAGAGCCAGTACCTTTTGAAGACTATAGAAGGTTTGGTGTGTTGTTTACACCACTTTCAACAATATTTCAGTTATATTGTGGCAGTCATTTATAACTGTACCTACCACAGGCTACATAGTCACCATCTGTAGCTAGTCCTACAAAGTTTTTCTCGTTTGTATGTCCTTGAAACGTTCTCAGACAGGTAGGTTTACTGACATCCCACAGTTTTAATTGACTATCTGTGGATCTGTAAAATAATCAAACCAAATTCGTCAGAAATGATTACATACATTAAAAAATTAAAAATCTCAAATAGGGAGGGGTTAGCTTCAGAAAAATGCCATTCTCTGGCTTTTCAGACAAATACAAAAACAAAATTCCTTCTCAAGGAAAAATAGATACATCAGTTTTAAAACTGGGTTTATAGTAAAATGCTTTGATCTTATTAATGTAGATACATTGTATATACAGTGTTTACTTTTTATTTTCAAGTATTTTGCTTTTTTTTTTTTTTATATCTATGTATTAAGAAGAGTTTGAAGATACCAAAGGGGTAAAGCGCCTTAGAATAATTTTATAAGATAGTGACGGTATACAAATTCTATAATAATAAATAAAAATTGTTGACCAACAATGTTTGAATTTTCTTTGCATTATGCACAATACACAACAGACTTCTACTACTTACGCTGAAACAATTTCCCGAGAATTTACAAATTTACAATAAGAAACAGCTTTCCTATGTCCTTTAAAAACCATCACAGCCTGTTTAGTGTTCCGTAGATCATAATAATGAACACAGTGATCTGAAATACATAACAAAAAAACTAATGTATTCTAATATAATGCAGTTTTTGCTTAGAAATATCATCTATACTATTTTTGAGAGAAAAAAAAGATTTTTAAAGTTTAAGCCAATGAGAAACAAGAATGGCCAGTGGTTGTCATAGTTTTTTTTTTGCCATATCAAGATTAAATAAGGAATATTTTGTCCAGGATCTCACAAATATCATTTGTAATAAGCTACAAATCAGAAGGACTTTTAGTTTCAGAGGAGAATAGATTTTTTTTTAAATGTCAATCAATCAGAATTGCCCATGTTTTTCGCCATATCCACATGAAATGAGAAATTCTAACGAACAACATTTCAAGATTGGTTTTAATTGGCCCAGTAGCAGTCCTTTCCTCATTCATTACTTATCACTGGATTTGTAATTAGATTAACATGACTGGTGCCACTAGTGGAGCAGGAACTGCCTACCCTTCCGAAGCACCCGAGTTCACACCTGGTTTTTAGTGGAGTTCGTGTTACTCAACCTTTAGTTTTATGTGTATGTTTTATAGATCGTTGCTTGTCCTTTTGTACTTTTACTTTTGGCCATTGACATTGTGTTGTCTGTTCTTCTTTGATTTACGGATTCTGATTACCCCTTTGGTATCTTCAAACTCTTCTTTTAGAGGAGAAGAAGATGTTTGGTTTTAATTGACCCAGTAGTTTTAGAAGAGAAGAAGATGAAGATATGAAATGTTAATTATGAAATGATAGATGTGCAGATGAACAAAAGATAATGGTAAAAACTCAACTGGTCGTGTGAGCTAAAACCAACAGCTGCATTTTCGAACTGCAAATATTTTCATGTCTCATCTACAACATGTCACCTTGTTCTAATAAACATTGCTGAAATACTCTTCACTGGGTGTGGAGTAACAAACAGTCAAAATCATATTCCACATTTGGTCTTAAAAAGATAATCCACATTTTGGACTTAAGATGATAATCCACATTTTGACAAAGTAAAGAAAACTGCCAACTTTCTACAAATGGGTCAAAAATAAACATCATTAAAAGATGAAACTCTTCAATGTACAGGGATACATTAAATATACATACCTGCAGAACCGAATGCAATATGGTAACGACTTTCTGGATTAAAATATACACAGCACACATTAGCTTTAGCTTCTAAACAAGCTATAGAATGATCTGTGTTGATGGACCACAACTTGACTGAAACAAAACATGTTAATTATTAGCTTTAGCTTCTAAACAAGCTATAGAATGATCTGTGTTGATGGACCACAACTTGACTGAAACAAAACATGTTAATTATTAGCTTTAGCTTCTAAACAAGCTATAGAATGGTCTGTATTGGTGGACCACAACTTGACTGAAACAAACCATTGTAATTATTAGCTTTAGCTTCTAAACAAGCTATAGAATGGTCTGTATTGGTGGACCACAACTTGACTGAAACAAAACATGTTAATTATTAGCTTTAGCTTCTAAACAAGCTATAGAATGGTCTGTATTGGTGGACCACAACTTGACTGAAACAAACCATTGTAATTATTAGCTTTAGCTTCTAAACAAGCTATAGAATGGTCTGTATTGGTGGACCACAACTTGACTGAAACAAACCATTGTAATTATTAGCTTTAGCTTCTAAACAAGCTATAGAATGGTCTGTGTTGATGGACCACAACTTGACTGAAACAAAACATGTTAATTATTAGCTTTAGCTTCTAAACAAGCTATAGAATGATCTGTGTTGATGGACCACAACTTGACTGAAACAAAACATGTTAATTATTAGCTTTAGCTTCTAAACAAGCTATAGAATGATCTGTATTGGTGGACCACAACTTGACTGAAACAAAACATGTTCATTATTAGCTTTAGCTTCTAAACAAGCTATAGAATGATCTGTATTGGTGGACCACAATTTGACTGAAACAAAACATGTTAATTATTAGCTTTAGCTTCTAAACAAGCTATAGAATGATCTGTATTGGTGGACCACAACTTGACTGAAACAAAACATATTATTTATTAGCTTTAGCTTCTAAACAAGCTATAGAATGATCTGTGTTGATGGACCACAATTTGACTGAAACAAAACATGTTAATTATTAGCTTTAGCTTCTAAACAAGCTATAGAATGGTCTGTAATGGTGGACCACAACTTGACTGAAACAAAACATTGTAATTATTAGCTTTAGCTTCTAAACAAGCTATAGAATGATCTGTATTGGTGGACCACAATTTGACTGAAACAAAACATGTTAATTATTAGTTTTAGCTTCTAAACAAGCTATAGAATGATCTGTATTGGTGGACCACAATCTGACTGAAACAAAACATGTTAATTATTAGCTTTAGCTTCTAAACAAGCTATAGAATGATCTGTATTGGTGGACCACAATTTGACTGAAACAAAACATGTTAATTATTAGCTTTAGCTTCTAAACAAGCTATAGAATGATCTGTATTGGTGGACCACAACTTGACTGAAACAAAACATGTTAATTATTAGCTTTAGCTTCTAAACAAGCTATAGAATGATCTGTATTGGTGGACCACAACTTGACTGAAACAAAACATGTTAATTATTAGCTTTAGCTTCTAAACAAGCTATAGAATGATCTGTATTGGTGGACCACAACTTGACTGAAACAAAACATGTTAATTATTAGCTTTAGCTTCTAAACAAGCTATAGAATGATCTGTATTGGTGGACCACAACTTGACTGAAACAAAACATTGTAATTATTAGCTTTAGCTTCTAAACAAGCTATAGAATGATCTGTATTGGTGGACCACAACTTGACTGAAACAAAACATGTTCATTATTAGCTTTAGCTTCTAAACAAACTATAGAATGATCTGTGTTGATGGACCACAACTTGACTGAAACAAAACATTGTAATTATTAGCTTTAGCTTCTAAACAAGCTATAGAATGATCTGTATTGGTGGACCACAACTTGACTGAAACAAAACATGTTAATTATTAGCTTTAGCTTCTAAACAAGCTATAGAATGATCTGTGTTGATGGACCACAACTTGACTGAAACAAAACATTGTAATTATTAGCTTTAGCTTCTAAACAAGCTATAGAATGGTCTGTATTGGTGGACCACAACTTGACTGAAACAAACCATTGTAATTATTATACATATCATTTCTTTACAGTTAAAAAGTCTAACCATAAGCCTAACTCTACACACCAGTTACATTGTAGGAAAACAAAACATGTTCATTATTATACATATCATTTATTTACTGTTAAAAAGTCTACCATAAGCCTAACTCTACACACATGTTACATTGTAGCAAATCTTTATTAATTTAACCTGTATAAACCGAACACCTGTCTATTCCAAATCCAAAGCTGGTCCCAAGTGGATTCGGCTTTGACACGTTTCACTGTACATGTATATGTTATAGAAATTCACCATGTACCAAAAAAACAAGTCTGAATCTTTTTAGTCTCTAAAATTTTATATTTGAGGGGTTATGATTATGGTGTTTAACACCACATTCAACAATATTTCGGCTATATCATGGCGGTCAATTTTATTGGTGGAGGAAACCGGAGAAAACCACTGACCTGTCACAAGTCACTGACAAACTTTATCACATAATGTTTTATCGAGTACACCTCGCCATGAACGGGGTTCTAACTCACAAGATTGGCACTGATTATACAGATAGTTGTAAATCCAACTACCATATGATCACAACTCTTGACGGCCTCCAGTAATTCTGGTGGCAACACAACTTTTTTTTAAAGTTGAGGTAAGGTTATGAGCAGGTTTGCTTTATTGTTTTATCAATAGGGAGGAATGATATCCAAATAATCAATTGAACCCTGCCATCACTGTTATAATAATCAATTGAATCCTGCCATCACTGTTATGTTAACTTGTTTTAACAAACCAACAGGTACAAACTTTTCTTACCTTTGGCGTCATCAGAACCTGAGGCTAATAATTTAGGATCCATTCTGTTGAAATCTACGCTCCAACATCGTTTTTCATGTTCCTGAAAATTTCAATCAATGCACAGATTAATGCATGTTGTTTATACATACAGTAAACCTGTATTAGGAGGTCACCTTTGAGACAAAGGAAAAGTGGTCTCTTAAGACAGGTGACCTCTTAAAGGAGGTTCAATTCATATGAAATTTTCTATGACAGGACAAGAAAAAGGTAACCGTTTAATACAGGTGACTGCTTAATTGAGGTGACCGCATGGGAAGATTTGATTAATATATACAGTAAAACTTGTCTAAACTAAACCCTGATTAAACCAAAATCCTGTACAAACCGAACATTAAATAAAGTCCCCAAGTAGGAAATCTTTGTTAATTTAACCTATAAAAACCAAACATCTGTCTATTCTGAACACCAAAGGAGGTTTGGTTTAGACAGGTTTCACTGTACCTTTCTATAAGAAACTATCCTAACTATAGTTTTGAGTTCGATTTCTGTCTGTAATGAGGTGTACTGAATGAAATTATAAAACAACTATTTTTTTTTATATTTCTCAATATCTCAATTTCAATAATAAATTACCTTATAGAATTTATCAAAGATGATCATTACTATTAATTATTTATACAAACAAAGCATCTACAATAGTAATTGGTTGTTGTTAATTGTGGTGTGAACAGTGTTTCAGCTATATGTGTCATCAATAAATTGTCTACTTTGTGAAAACTGTTTAGTCTAATATCCCTTTACTTACCTGAAATATTTTAGAAGTTTGACCCGTAAATGCATCCCAGAGGGTGATTGTCCCTTCATAATCAGAACTGGCCAGCACATTTTTATGATAAGAACTCCACGTCACACAACTGTAATAGAAAATAGTATCCGATTAATTTTAAACAATTTTTGCCAAAAGTAAATGTACATAACTTGTCAATAGTTTTAAATACATATATACTTCTGCTCTATGGTATGTGTAATTTTGGTTGTCAAGGTAACACATTTACATGTATAAAAGGCAATATATTCATGGTTAATGGCAGATCTTACACAATTTGAAGTAAGGGAAGCTGTAGAAAACCAAGAAGTGTCAGAAAGTATCTGATAAACTTTCTCAATTGAGGTAAGATTGAATGAGATGGGCAGATACATACAAGTCAGTTAACAAGAGGCTAACCATAACCAATATTGTTCTATGTTAAATTAGTACAGTGGTGGTGGCCATCTTGGATTTAACCTTGACACAAATAAATTTAATTTGTAAGGGATTATCCCATGATTATTCATTTACGATATCTACGTTCAATAATCCAAACCATTATTTTACCCAACAGCAACTAAAATCACTGATACAAAAAGTTTTAAACAAACCTCAAGGAAATGTCTAGGACTGGATTGTGTTGGGGCCATCGTGATCGTATGGTAGTTGGATTTACAACTACCTGTGCAATCAGTGCCTATCACCACTAACGTGAATTTGAATTCCGGTCATGGTGAGGTGTACTCAATACAATATTATGTGATAAAGTGTGTCAGTGACTAGCGGCAGGTTGGTAGTTTTCTCTGGGTACTCATGTTTCCTCCACCAATAAAACTGACTGCCACAATATAACTGAAATATTGTTGAAAGTGGTGTTAAACACCATAACCCTAACCCCTGAAATTTGTTTAGGATCTTCGACTTTTGCTTGGGATCCTTGACAGTAGACAAACTAATACCTACCTTATTTTAGAATTACACACCATTTCATTAACAGGGTAATGTATATCTACAGCATCTTTTATCACAGTGTCATATTCATAAATCTGAAAAATGGAAGGCAAACCTCTAGAACTGTACAACAAAATGGAAAAGAAAATTTTTGTAATCTGACATTCAAACTAAGAATGGAATAATGTGTACATAGCACAAGGATGACCCCACTTCAGATAGAAGGATATATATTCGGACATGACAAAACTTATTATCCCAGCAGGCTTGATAAAAATGTTGGCTGTTGATTTGTCAATGACCCGTACGCACAAAACATATGCACCCGGTTGGTAGTCACGTAATGTCACAGGGGGTCATAACATGTCAAACTCAAATAATCTCAAACATCTTTGCATCCAACACGGAGAACGAAATTCTTCAAAACAAAAAAATTAAAAACTTCCCTATAAATACAGAAAAATAACAATGCAGCAAATTATATTGAGAGATTTAATATTCCTACAAAAAGAACAAGAAAATCCACTAAAAATCAGTTGTTGTTTTCAAACCGGGGATAAAATCGCTATATACGTGTCTACCCGTGGGCATTGAGATTGTGCTACCAAATCAGCACTACTGTATATAGAAGTGCTTCAGAGTGGTACAATCTCAATGCTCACAGGTAGACAAGTAGATAACTGATAATTTTGTACTTACTTTTATTTTTCTAGTTACACCAGCAATAGCAAAATAATCACAATCTCTGTCAAATTCTATACTGTTAATGTAAAATGTATACAGAATTAACAATCAGATAAAGTACACTGAGAAATGACAATTAAAGGTCATACAGTCATAAATGATTTCTTTGACAAATGTAAACCCAAAACACATGATTTATCACTAAAAATATCTAAAGAAGCATCTTTTAGATTGTTTAAAGACAATGATTCTATGGAAGGTCTATATTGTCTGTGTATATTTGTTTGATTGCTAGATATCTAGGGACTGGTTGATACAGTTTAACTCTGTCACATTGTTGTGCCTGTCAAGGCCTAGATTTACATTGTATTATTTGCAACAGGAGTGGTTCATGTTGCAGTTGGTAATATTTTCAATCATTACTGTGTAAACTTATTTATTTTCTAATTTCCTCAACTTTACATGTCTTAAAAGTGGAACTGAGTAATATTAGTATTTCACAGGATTCTATTAACGAGATGTAAAAATTTCTAACATAACAGTAGTAAACTTGATGTCTGGTTAACACAGGTTTCTACTTAAGACAGTCAATGTATGTAAATTACCTAGACACAATATTACTGGATCCATTGTACATATCACTTGCATAACACAGAGTTGCTAGTGGTCTAAACGAACTAAATCTAGTAAATTTTGAAAGACTTTCAGTAAATTCATCTAAACCATCATTTTTATCTTCAAATTCAAACAGTCTTTTCTGTCTTATTGAAAAATAACATTGTTCTAAGTCTTCATAATGTTGGTGAACTTTCTTCCGTCTTGTAGCAGTTGTTGCATTGAAAAAGGGTTTTGCTGCCTAAAAATAGAAATGAATATCATATTGTAGTGACAAAAGGTGTTTTCCTGCCTAAAAATAGAAATGAATAGTATGTTGTATTGGAAAAGTGTTTTCCTACCTAAAAATAGAAATGAATAGCATGTTGTATTGACAAAAGGGTTTTCCTGTTTAAAAATAGAATGAATATCAAGTACTGAAAAAGGGTTTTGCTGCCTACAAATAGAAACGAATATCATCTATTGAAAAAGGGTTTGCTGTCTAAATATAGAAATGAAAATTATATTGCACTGATAACAGTTTAAACAATATAGATAAAACTCATTCGTTGCAACCAAGACTTTCTGAACCAATAAAACTGAATTTTCTTTTTCGAAAGTTATGATAAATATTTAATATGCATGAAATATTAATACATTGCAACTAGTCAAACCTTAAAAATGTAGTCTTTTTTCTTGTTTTTATGCCATACTTTATTTTAATTTGTTTCTAAATGTAATGTTGGATAGTCTCTCATGTCCATTTACATCCATATCCTTTCTTACTAATTAAAACTATATAAAATTGGTAAGGCTTTTACCCTGAACTATTGCAACAAGCAAAATACTTCTCTTAATATTTGTATATTAATTTTTTTTTTATTCTTTCATTGCATTAGTATTATACCACTTTATTCTTTATTTAATGGTCTCTAAAATCAATTTGTTTTCAACCTAAGATGTCTACTCACATTCTTACTACCATTAAAACCATCTTGACTACCACTATCTGTTGACATGTCAAATCCATTAGGTACAAGATGATCCTATAATTAATATATTTCTACATGTATTAATGTTTACATATTTCTACATGTATTAATGTTTACATATTTCTACATGTATTAATGTTTACATATTTCTATATGTATTAATGTTTACATATTTCTACATGTATTAATGTTTACATATTTTTCTATATGTATTAATGTTTACATATTTCTACATGTATTAATGTTTACATATTTCTACATGTATTAATGTTTACATATTTCTACATGTATTAATGTTTACATATTTCTACATGTATTAATGTTTACATATTTCTACATGTATTAATGTTTACATATTTCTACATGTATTAATGTTTACATATTTCTACATGTATTAATGTTTACATATTTCTACATGTATTAATGTTTACATATTTCTACATGTATTAATGTTTACATATTTTTCTATATGTATTAATGTTTACATATTTCTACATGTATTAATGTTTACATATTTCTACATGTATTAATGTTTACATATTTCTACATGTATTAATGTTTACATATTTCTACATGTATTAATGTTTACATATTTCTACATGTATTAATGTTTACATATTTCTACATGTATTAATGTTTACATATTTCTACATGTATTAATGTTTACATATTTCTACATGTATTAATGTTTACATATTTCTACATGTATTAATGTTTACATATTTCTACATGTATTAATGTTTACATATTTCTACATGTATTAATGTTTACATATTTCTACATGTATTAATGTTTACATATTTCTACATGTATTAATGTTTACATATTTCTACATGTATTAATGTTTACATATTTCTACATGTATTAATGTTTACATATTTTTCTACAGCTAAAGAAGAGAGTTACTTGTAGCCATAGCCATTGGCTGTAAGTAATCCTTGTTATAAGAAACTATTTCATATACATTTTTATCTATACGTATATCATAGTAGCCTGCTAAGAATAGTGTAATCGAAATACTTTCAGTAAAATACCATCCAATAAGGGCAAAGATTTTACAGGCATTTCAATAAAGGGTGGCACCATGGTACTTTTACCAGCCTAAAATGGTCTTTGGTGCCTCCTGATTTTAAAGAGTGTTGTATAAGATCTTCATGAATATTGTTCCAATTTTAAGTAAAGGTACATCCTGTAAATAGTGAAGTACTGGTAGACTTGAATAAAATAGTGAAAACCCTGGGTTTTATTGATGTGATCATAATTACCAGCAAATTTTCAGTCATATTATGACTACCTGACTTACTTGGGGAGAAAAGCCTGGGCACATGTAGCAAACTGACTGATGAAAACTCATAGCCTTTGGGTAGGTGTGTGAAAACTTTAACACTAGAGTTGGGCAACAAGGCCCAAACTAACATCAGTGGGGTTAGGCTTGTAGTCAGAGGTCAATGATCTTAACAACTTGGTCGTCAAGGCCCAATCATTAGGTCAGAGTTCAAAGAAGAATTACAAAAACAATAACACATGTACATTTGGTTGTCAAGATTAAGATTAGTTTTTGTATTAAAACTTACAGAAAATGAGGAATATCTTCTCTTGGTTTCAGAAATCAACACCTAAAATGTAAAAAAATAAATACATGTTGTATTGATCAGACATAACTGAAGAGTACTGCTTATCTACAGGCTAGAGGCCGACTTATTTTTATATCACTTTCCATTTCCATGCTTTGGTTTTCAATGTTCATATTGATGAAATAACAGATTGCCAAATGATGTGCCATGGATGACGGAACAATATATTAATTCATAAATGCTCTATCTAAATGCTAGAACTAGTTTTTACCTGAGAGTATGAAAAGTTTGAAGATACCAAAGGGGTAATTAGAAGCTGTAAATCAAAGGACAGAAAATGCAATGGTGAAAAGGACTACACAGAAAAAGTAAATTGATGATCATAGAATGGAAGATTTAGAAATTCTGTCTTTCATCATGAGGAAAACAAATCAAGAATATCTCACACAAATACAAGATATTCTGTAGCTAGATCTCAATTTTGGTCACATATACGATTCTATTTCTTATCTAAATAATGTCTAAAAGAAGGGAAAATAAAACATGTGTTTTTATCAGTTACTATGACAACAGTAAACAAAGTTCTCACCTCCACCTTTGATAAATCTTCATCAATCAATGATAATTCTTTTTGAAGCTGATCCAATTGCTGAAATAGTTAAAAAAAAAATAAACATTTACCTTAAATAGTCGAAAACAGTTTAAAGGTGCGAAAGATAAAAGTTCTGCAAAAATGTGATGAGCAAAATTTGATCAAGACCATTTACTTGTGAATGCAAAAATAACCAGAGGCTCTCAAGAGCCTGTATCGTTCACCTGGTAATAAAAAAAACCAATTGGTCCTATGTAAAAACTATGTCCTGCAGTGGTAGTCATCTTGGAATTACGATCAACATAAAAAACACAAAGTTTGTAAAGGACCTTCCAATGATTGATGCACAGTTTAGGTTCAATCAGTGCAATAGCTTCAGAGAAGAATATATTTCTGTATTTTCCCCATATGGTTCTGTGTTAATACTATGACCTGTGGTGGCAGCCATCTTGGATTTCCGATCGGCATAAAAAAACAGAAACTTTGTAGAGGACCTTCCAATGATCATTCCTGGGCAGTTTGGTTTCAATTATCCAAGTGGTTTCAGAGAAGAAGCGTTTTGAAACATTTTTCCCATAGGGTCCAATGTTAAACTAAGTCCTGCCGTAGCCGCCATTTTGAATTTCATATCGAATAAAAAACGTAAATTTTGTAGAGGACCATTCAATGAACATTCATGTACAGTTTGGCTTTAATCATATTTGTAGTTTCTGAGAAGAAGGCATTTGAACATTTTCCCATAGGGTCCAATGTTAATCTATGTCCTGCGGTGGTGGCCATCTTGGATTTCCGATCGGCATAAAAAACACACACCTTGTAGAGGACCTTCCAATGATCATTCCTGGGCAGTTTGGTTTCAATTATCCAAGTGGTTTCAGAGAAGAAGCGTTTTGAAACATTTTTCCCATAGGGTCCAATGTTAAACTAAGTCCTGCCGTAGTCGCCATTTTGAATTTCATATCGGAACAAAAAACGTAAAGTTTGTAGAGGACCATCCAATGTACACACATATGGACAGTTTGGCTTTAATCATATGTGTAGTTTCTGAGAAGAAGGCATTTGAACATTTTCCCATAGGGTCCAATGTTAATCTATGTCCTGCGGTGGTGGCCATCTTGAATTTTCGATCGGCATAAAAAACACACACCTTGTAGAGGACCTTCCAATGATCATTCCTGGGCAGTTTGGATTCAATTGTCCAAGTGGTTTCAGAGAAGAAGCGTTTTGAAACATTTTCCCCATAGGGTCCAATGTTAAACTAAGTCCTGCCGTAGCCGCCATTTTGAATTTCATATTGGAACAAAAAACCTAACGTTTGTAGAGGACCATCCAATGAACATTCATGTACAGTTTGGCTTTAATCATATTTGTAGTTTCTGAGAAGAAGGCATTTGAATATTTTCCCATAGGGCCCAATGTTAATCTATGTATTGCGGTGGCGGCCATCTTGGATTTCCGATCGCCATAAAAAACATAAAATTTGTAGAGGACCTTCCAATGATCATTCCTGGGCAGTTTGGTTTCAACTGTTCTAGTGGTTTCAGAGAAGAAGCGTTTTGAAACATTTTTCCCATAGGGTCCAATGTTAAACTAAGTCCTGCCGTAGTCGCCATTTTGAATTTCATATCGGAACAAAAAACGTAAAGTTTGTAGAGGACCATCCAATGAACATTCATGTACAGTTTGGCTTTAATCATATTTGTAGTTTCTGAGAAGAAGGCATTTGAACATTTTCCCATAGGGTCCAATGTTAATCTATGTCCTGCGGTGGTGGCCATCTTGGATTTCCGATCAGCATAAAAAACACACACCTTGTAGAGGACCTTCCAATGATCATTCCTGGGAAGTTTGGTTTCAATTATCCAAGTGGTTTCAGAGAAGAAGCGTTTTGAAACATTTTCCCCATAGGGTCCAATGTTAAACTAAGTCCTGCCGTAGCCGCCATTTTGAATTTCATACCAGAACAAAAAACGTAAAGTTGGTAGAGGACCATCTAATGAACATTCATGTACAGTTTGGCTTTAATCATATTTGTAGTTTCTGAGTAGAAGGCATTTGAATATTTTCCCATAGGGTCCAATGTTAATCTATGTCCTGCGGTGGCGGCCATCTTGGATTTCCGACCGGCATAAAAACCAAAAAATTTGTAGAGGACCTTCCAATGATCATTCCTGGGCAGTTTGGTTTCAACTGTCCAAGTGGTTTCAGAGAAGAAGCATTTTGAAACATTTTTCCCATAGGGTCCAATGTTAAACTAAGTCCTGCCATAGCCGCCATTTTGAATTTCATATCGGAACAAAAAACCTTAAGATTGTAGAGGACCATCCAATGAACATTCATGTACAGTTTGGCTTTAATCATATTTGTAGTTTCTGAGAAGAAGGCATTTGAACATTTTCCCATAGGGTCCAATGTTAATCTATGTATTGCGGTGGCGGCCATCTTGGATTTCCGATCGGCATAAAAAACATAAAATTTGTAGAGGACCTTCCAATGATCATTCCTAGGCAGTTTGGTTTCAATTATCCAAGTGGTTTCAGAGAAGAAGCGTTTTGAAACATTTTTCCCATAGGGTCCAATGTTAAACTAAGTCCTGCCGTAGCCGCCATTTTGAATTTCATACCGGAACAAAAAACGTAAAGTTTGTAGAGGACCATCTAATGAACATTCATGTACAGTTTGGCTTTAATCATATTTGTAGTTTCTGAGTAGAAGGCATTTGAATATTTTCCCATAGGGTCCAATGTTAAACTAAGTCCTGCCGTAGCCGCCATTTTGAATTTCATATCGGAACAAAAAACCTTAAGATTGTAGAGGACCTTCCAATGAACATTCATGTACAGTTTGGCTTTAATCATATTTGTAGTTTCTGAGAAGAAGGCATTTGAACATTTTCCCATAGGGTCCAATGTTAATCTATGTCCTGCGATGGCGGCCATCTTGGATTTCCGATCGGCATAAAAAACAGTAACTTGGTAAAGGACATTCCAATGATCATTCCTTTACAGTTTGGGTTCAGTCAGTTCATTAGTTTCAGAGAAGAAGATCTTTGAAATTTCAGCCAATCAGAGCATATTATTGGCCCTGGCAGCCATATTGAATATCCGACTGGAACGAAAAACAGTAACTTTGTAGAGGACCATCCAAGGAACATTCCTGCTAAGTTTGGTTCCAATCGGCCAAGTGGTTTCGGAGAAGAAGCTTGAAATGTGAAAAGTTTACAGACGACAGACTACAGACGACGGACGCCAAAGGTCCAGGTGAACTAATAAAATTGGTTGTTATTTGCCGTTGAATTAATACCATAACAACTTCATATAATATCAAATATGAGATTGAATTTAAAATAAAACAGGTTTATTTCTATCTAAACTTTATCTAAATTTAATGGTATAAAGTTCACAGATATAGATTTTGACAATCAGCATATCCATGAAAAAAATGATTACTTGCAACAACATTTAGCATTTCAGGTCACGCTATTCCTAGTATAGAGTGTTATCTTACTTCCTGTTTTTTCAGTCTAACATGTTGTAAAAAGTCCTTTAATATTAAGTGCTGGGACAGCTGGTTATCCTGTAATGGAAAATACATTTTTTTAAATCTAAAATATTTGTTACAAAACTTACATGTATGTGTGTTTATTTCTTGCTACATGTATTTCCTAATATTTCTTTCATGGCATGAAAACAATTGTTTTAAATATAGCTACATAACAACTCTCTTTCAATTATTTGAATCTCCTTAAATTCTACAAAATTTTGCCAACATTCAACCTGGTTACTATGCTTAGTCAAAAAAATAAATCCTGTTATGAGATGACTTAAAAAATAGCCAATCAATAAATTAAAATATTTCTGTAATAAAAACAAATTTAGCCAAATGATTATATCAACATACAGCTTCTAGTTTCTGTTTCTTGTTCTGTAATATTTCCAGTAAATTGTTTACATTTGGTAGATCTAAATTGTCTTCTGAAATCAGGTCATACCAATCAGTTCCTGCACCATTTACATTCTGTAAAAGTGAAAGTAGAATTATTCATATTTTAACATGGTAAAAGTGAAAATAGAATTATTCATATTTTGACATGGTAAAAGTGAAAGTAGAATTAACTTTAACACTGTAAAAGTGAAAGTAGAATTAACTTTAACACTGTAAAAGTGAAAGTAGAGTTATTCATATTTTAACACTCGTAACCAAGCAACAACAATTCACTCAAGAACTATCATGCTTTTGTGAATTTCTGTATTGTTTGGTTTCTCTTTATTTATTTTCGATATTCGAAATGCAAGAGTAGTTATACTATAAAAATTCTGATTCAATATATAGCGAAAAGTTGTAACATTGAAATATCAAGTGTCAAAAGAGAAGTGCGTAAAAAAAGGAGGAAAAAAGAAAAATTTACAGCAAACAGACATCAAGACACTAAAGGCTGACAATAGCTCACATGACCCTTGAATACACTTACATGTTCTAATTTAATCTTTTTCTCTTCTAACTTTCCTCTCTGTTTCAATATCAATTCATTTACTGTAAATAAATATACATGCCATAAATATTTACGTAACCAAGACAACAAAACACAACATAAAAATAAGAGCCATATTTTAATGTATTTTAATAAACAAACAAATATAAATCTTCATTATACTCTTAATATTTTGTAAAAAATATTTTATTTCAATATCTGAAGACATCAATTGTTGAATGTACTGTCACAAATGCAGGTAGTTTTCTTTTGGCAAAGGCTAAAAGTAATACAAATATTATACATGTGACAAAATCTATGTTATATCATATGTGCTACACCAGAAGATATCTGATCTCCTTCTTTCATATTTCATATTATTCCATGGTTCATAACTAATAGCAGAAGAAGAATCTATCTTTACATAATTTTTCATCTTAATGATATAATTTCTATGGAGAAATGAAAAGAATTATTTCTTGTTCCAAATAGGACAATTAACCTACATAACCAATTGTAACCTCAATATGAATTTTAAGAACCAACCATAAATTTCTTAATGTGGGGTCGATTTCTTATTTGGACAGTGCTTTTATCTCACTTAACAAAGGATTAAAGAGGAAATATTGAGGTATTAGACATTGTTTTCACTAAACAGGAGGCAAAATATTTTTCTAAAAAAACTTCTCAAGACAAGAAAATAGTAGGTGACTTCTAAACGAAATTCAAACATGTGTACACCTCTCACTTGATGACCCACCCACTTGGTAAACATGTAGTAATAGACTATATTTAATACCATGGGATTTTTAAGAGGGAGGGGGCATGTATAATATTCTATATTTACCAAGTACTTGTGATAAAGAAGTTAAGAATTAGCCATCTCTACATTACTAAATCTGTCTAAAAGCCATAAAAACATATTCTTTTTATTAGATTGTAAGATTAATGTTAACTATGATCAGAGCTATGTGTAGTGTCACATGATTGTTAGCCTCATTATCCTAACTAATACATTGTATAATATCCTGGTAAAAAAAATTAAAAAAATTGAAACATTTAATTTCATTTTAAACTAGAGGCTCAGCCCACTGAGCCTGTGTCGCTCACCTTTCCTTCTGCTTTGAGGAAACTTAATACAGAACCTTCCATAGGTGCTTCCCACCAAGTTTCGGTTCATTTGGCTACCGTAAGCAGTTTCAGGGAAGAAGATTTTTAGAAATTGACCAATCAGAAACAAGAATTGACTGTGGTGGCCATGTTTGTTAACGGATCGGGACGAAATTAGCAATCTTTATAGAGAACCTTCCATAAATACTTTCTACCAAGTTTTGGTTCATTTGGCCAAGCGGTTTCAGAGGAGAAGATTTTTTTAAATCGGCCAATCAGAAACAAGAATTGCCTATGGCGGCCATGTTTGTTAATGGATCGGGACAAAATGAGCAATCTTTATAGAGGACCTTCCATAGATGCTTCCTACCAAGTTTCAGTTCATTTGGCTGAGATGTTTCAAAGGAGAAGATTAAAATGTGAAAAGTTTACGGACGACGGATGCCAAGTTGATGACAAAAGCTCACCTTGCCTTTGGCAAGGTGAGCTAAAAAAATGTTAAGTATCATTTTTATTTCTTTATCTTGTATCTTTATCTGAAGATTTTTTTTTATCTTTTTCATTCATCATGTACTAAAATGAACTGACACACATATTTGAAGTTCTTGAACAGGATACCAGCTGATAATAATGCAGGTAACTGAGTCTGTTTGGGTAATTTATAGTATAACAATGTGTCTTGTTCACATCCTGTAGAGTACATCTAATCTATGGCAAAGTTTACATGGGAATTTAAATTTTCCATTAAAAAAAAATATATATACGGTATATAATCCATAAAATTAGTTTATACAAAAGTTCTTCAAGAAAGTAAACAAATGAATAAAGAAGAATTGCTAAATTTGCAAACTGTTATAGAAAAAAATCTCAATTTCAAATTGCACATGTTGATTTTGAATTCATTATTATTATTTAAACCTACATATAGAAAAAGTTCTATTTCTAAATACATATGGTTAGTGACGCTACATATACATACATGCATACTGGTCTTTGGATTCTCGTCAATTTTAGGGCATTAAATCATGAACAAATTATTCTTTTGTACTGTAGGGAGGTCATTTGTGGAACATCTAGTTCCATTTTATGCTGAAAAATCTTAATTTTGACTTTAGGAACAAGCTGCCATTTTTTTTATTTAAATACTGGCATCAAAATTAAGATATGGAGTGGACATTTTTTTTACACTGTATGCATAAAATTATGTTTTTAATAAAAACTATTTTTTCCTAAAATTCACTGGTGCAGGAAAGCCCAAACTAGAGGCTCAGTGGGCTGAATCTGTGTCGCTGACCTGTCAGACCAACCAGAAATAAGAATTGTCTATGGCGACCATGTTTGTTAACGGATCAGGACGAAATTAGCACTCTTTATAGAGGATCTTCCATAGATTCTTCCTACCAAGTTTCGGTTCATTTGGCGAATTGGTTTCAGAGGAGAAGATTCAAATGTGAAAAATTAACAGACGACGGATGACAAATGATGGCAAAAGATAATAAATTGCTTTCTCATAAATATCTATTTTTGATGTCTAAAAATAGTTATTCCATTTGATATTAATTCAGTACTTGATAATCTATTTGTTTGCAAATAGGATTCCGTAATTTGACATTAAGGTTTTTTCACCCGGAATTAGAAATGGTTCAAATGTCATGACTGTTGATAACATATAAAATGGGGAGGGGGGGGGCTCTACAGAAAAGTCCTTGGATGGTACATGTGTACCTGAAACTCCAAATTACAGACACAAGTGAGTGAGTGAATTATTTATACAAGTTGCTTTGTTAATTTGCAAAAAAAAAAGCATGCAACAAATAAAATATTTTTGAAGATACAAACAAGCTGTCAAAAGTTCCCACTCAAATTCGCCGGAAACTTGCTAATTTTGGAAAATCGTGAAATTTGTATTAATCTGCATTTTCCACACAATTTTTTTTTTAAGTTAAGTAAACGGTTGGAAATTTGCAATTTATCTAGATAAAGCCTGGACTTGTCCATTTTCAGATATGTCTCCCGGACTCTGACATCAAATTGCTCTGATAGTAACAGATATACTTACAACTGAAGTTAGGGAATATCTGATCAGAGCTCTCTATCAGGTAATTACATTTAGGACATCGGTTACTATTCTCTAAACTCTGTTTGATACACTTGTAACTGAAAAAGGAGGATAATATAATACACTAAAGTATCCTCCACAATAGAGGCAAACTCTCTTATAAGGTCACTTTTTCATTGCAGATAGGAGTGGGTTTACAAGGAGTGAGTGAGTGATTGTTGTTTAACACCAACTTAGCAATTTTTCAGTTATACCATGGTGAGAACAAGTTAATTTTCAATGAAATGATGATGAGGTCAACATGCTTAGTTGGATTTTTATAGTTCTAGCTCACTGAAACAACAGTACCACAGATAGACATGTCGCCCAACTAGGACGCATTATTCCTGATTCCGAGTCAACCAGTCTTTGTTCTTTCTCCTTAATTCTGTGTGCATAGCAGAACAGCAACAAATACTAATATTATAGTCTTTGGTTTGATTTGATCAGGGCTCCAACTCACGATCTTACAAGAAGGGGACTACTGCATCAGATGTATGGGCAACTGTATACATATGTATTTTGTGTGCTAATGCCGTAATGGTGAAAGGGAGGAAAACCAAAACCTAAAATATTTGTTTGGGCTAGACAATAGGAAGACCCTTAAATGTTAATCCATTGTTGCTGATCCTCAATATATTGGTTTTCTGTAGAGAATTTGTATTTTAATGTCACACACCAATCCTAATTTTTTGTTCTAAAAATTCAAATTGTTAAATCAATTTGAAGTGGTCTAAAATTAATCTTCATGTACATGTACATATGATTTATCTGAATCAATGTTTACAATCTTTATAGACTGAAATAATTCCATTCGTAGCCTACAAAGGGGGTCAGAGTTTTTCTAAAGTACAAAATAAATGTTTGAAATATAATCAGATAAACAGAGCAGGTGGAGACAATCAAAATGTTCAGGGGCCCGGGTGGCTGAATGAGTTAGGTAGTTAGATTAATTGACAACTCATACAAGCTTATCACCAATATGGCGTGGGTTCGCGCCCGGCTTTGTAAATTACAAAAAGGGTGCACTTGACTCGCAAGTGATAAAGTTTACCAGTGAGCTGCTTGCCCATGGTCGGTGGTTCTCTCCGGCTTCCTCTACCACTAAAACTGGTCGCCATGATATAGCTGAAATATTGCTGAAAGTGGCATTAAACACAATAAATCATAATATTCATTAGGTTTTCAAAAATCTGTCAAGATCTATTTATATTGTCAACTTACCAGAATGTATGTCCACATTTGGTCATGTGAGCTTCTTCTATAATATCAAAACATATTGGACTGTAAAAAAAATAATAAAAAATTAATTCAAACAGTCGAAATAAAGTTTAGTAAAACATCTCTGGAATCTCCTCATCAACCAGCTACTATTAAAACTATCAACTGGAATCCCAAAAAAGTACCTTTGCAATGTTTAAAAAAACTTACAAATTGGTGAGTGAGTGTTGTTTAATGCCAAGTGTGATTTTTTTTAGAGGATGTCTGTAATTTGTTCTAGACAAAAAATTGCCAGCTGACTATATAGTGCTACATTTTAGCTCACAGAACATGCTGAAGCAACAGTCCATAGGTAGACATGTTACTCCATTTGGACACACTGCATAATCTAATTCATATACATGACTGATGCAATTAGATGTTTTTACGATCTTTTATAAATATTTTTTAAGTGAAACACTAAGATCTAACGACATCCGACCCTCATGAGGTTATGTCAGACTCAGGTCAAATTTTACTCATCTTTGACTGTCCAATGAAAGAAAGATAGTAAAACAACAGCTATCACAGCTTGGGTGAAATACTCAAAATATTGAAGCTTCTGTCTGACCAATGTTTTCTTACTAGCTGTGAGACAGGAAAAAAAGGTTTACCAACAGACTCTTACTTTTTTATCTGTTTCTGAAGCTCATACAAATAAATTACATATAATATATTCCAACAACATACATGCATTTATTGAAATACTATATAGGGGACATGAAGGCTGTTTTTCTTAAGGAAACTTGAAAGGCCTCAATGGCAATGGTTGTGATTGCTACACAGGCGCTTGTGTAGAGTCAAAAATATCCTCGCTATGTACATTTTGTACCTAAAATACCACAAGGCCGGACTCACTCCTACTACCCCTGTCACTTCAACCGCTATTTTCCCTATCAAAATGTCGATAGGACGCAAATCGCTTACTAATTTGCGTAGTGAAATGATTTTTCTTCAAGGAAAACCCGTTTTTAATATCTTCCTACCATCTACACCCCCATACTGACAGATAATCTTCTGATTTTGTTGACAATGGACAACTCCGTGGCTGCAAAAGCGAAAGTAGGTTGCGTCCTATCGACATTTTGACAGGGGTAGTAGGAGTGAGTCTGGCCTTGTGGTATTTTAGGTACATAGCGAGCATATTTTTGACTACACAAGCGCCTGTGATTGCTATTGTTCCCGCCCTGGCTCTGGCATAAAAAGTCAACATTGATCATCATGGTATTCTCTAGAATAATTCTGTTCAAAGTTCAAATTGCATCATGTATAAATATTCCCTTGATTGGGAAGTATACTGAAAGAGAACAATAAATCTACAAATGTGCAACGATGACAATGAAACAATAAATCTACAAATGTGCAACGATGACAATGAATGTGTGGGCGTGCAGACGACAACAAATTGAAAAATAAAATTTGACCTAATTTTAAAATATTTAATGAATGAGAAACTAAAAATACAAATAAATTAATTGTGAATCACACATTATGTAGAAATAAATCTGCTTACCAAACAAAATCATTGTCTTTGTCCTCAAACGACCCACTTATTCCAGTGTACACGGGTGGCAGGGTTCGATTTGGATTTCTTTTTCTTCGTGTTCGGTCAGCTTGTTGTTGAGTTCTCCCTGACATAATGTGCAAATGAAATGTTACATGTTGGATTTAAATATTCTCCATTGCATCCATTACGAGATCGCAACTATTGCATTCATGAAATGTGCATTGTTACTATTTTGAACCGCTTTGTATGCAAAATGTGCACGGAGAACAACAAACGGAAATCGTTCTGAATGTTTTGATTATTCTGCGCATGTCGGTGAATCTCACATTCCAAAGTCCTTATGTCGTTACAAAAATTAGTTAAATCTCCCATACGGTACATATGCCCATTATTTACTTATATCGTCTATAAAATATATATTTTATGATGATTAGATGTTTTAAAAATGATAATAAAGAAATTTAAAAATAATTTATTTTTATTTATTAAGGACATAAGCGATCAGTGGGAAAACATGAATGAGGCAAAAGTTGAAACGGGTGCTCAGGTGCATATAACTAAACTACTAACGTAACTGTCACAACACTGATAATTTAGACTGTAAAAATAAATATTCTAACATAACCTCCTTTTTTCGCTTTGTTAACAAACGAGTGAGTTATCTACATTTGGGCAGTTTAAAAAAAATGACTCCCAACAAAAAAAAAATCACAGAAAAAAAATGTTGCTTTAAATTTGATTTTCTCTGTCATTTCTTATTGCATATACATTCTAGTTTCTGAAATTAGCTGGAACAGGCAAATAACTAAAGAAATATTATATATATATTTATTAACTAGTAACACAGAAAATTAATAATAACATAACAATAACATACTGACTTTTTTACTGTATTCCTTAAGTTATTTTCTCAATGACTCATAAATACCAATTATTTTGGCAAGAAACAAATATATGAACATAATTGATTATTTAAGTGCCATTGGTTTCAGTGTGATTGTGAATTTTTTTTTAAATAGCATTTTAGGTCTGTTTGGTCCATTTTTTTCCAGAAGGCATGAAAAAAGTTCTTATATCAGAAAAAAGTCCTAATTGTTTATGAAAAAAAATGTCATTTGATCAAATCCAAATGAATAAAGTTTATGCATACCAAAAATTAGACTGATTGCGTAGTTATTTTTTAAGTAAATATATATATATACATGCAAGCTCTCTTGAGCACAATATTTGTCACTCTCCTGACATAAGCAGTTAGTATACATAATTAACTATTACCAGTTTAAATGAACATGTACTTGCAAAATATTGTCATGCCTTGCTTAAGCAAAGAGGTGTTGTAGTTATTCTGGATACAACTTTTTCTGGCATATGTCGAAAAAATATTTCTAATTTTTAGGCATTATAAATTGTATTTGTTTTTGTATTTAGACAGTCTAGTGATAAAAAAGTACATTGATATTTTTACAATCAGAAACACACATTTCTTTTGAAAGCAATACCACCTGAAACCATTGTCAACTGATTTGAAAACCATTGTTCATATATCTTTTAAAATATTAACCCCAGAAAAAATATCATTCTTTTTTCTATATAAGCAGTTAGTATACATAATTAACTATTACCAGTTTAAATGAACATGTGCTTGCAAAATATTGTCATGCCTTGCTTAAAGAGGTGTTGTAATTATTCTGAATACAACCTTTTCTGGTACATGTCCAAAAAATATTTCTAATTTTTTTAGGAATTAATTGTATTTTTTGTGTTTACAACTGTCCAATGATAAAAAAGTTAATTGATATTTTTACAATCAGAAACACACATTTCTTTTGAAAAATATACCACCTGAAACCATTGTCAGCTTATTTGAAAACCATTGTTCATATATATCTTTTAAAATATTAACCCATGAAAAATATAATTCTTTTTTCTATATTTGTCACTCTCCTGACATGAGCAGTTGCCAAACAAAATTAATTACTACATGTACATTTGTAGCTATTCAAATGACAATATGCTTACAAAATATTGTCATGCATTACTTAAAGGGGTGTTGTAACCTAACTGGTTAACATTATGTGGAATAATTAGGTATTATTTCCGATAAAAGTAACAAGATTATTAATTAACCAGTGAAAATATTTAAATAACAATTAAAAAGTGGTATATAACATTTCTAAATTACATATGGTGATGATAAAAAGTTTGTTGTGTAGAAATATTTGATTTAGAACTGAAATATATTGCAAATATAAATGATAAGAAAATATATAAAAAAATCAGTGACACTCCTGACATTCAAAAACTGGTATTGTGGCAATTATACACCACATTCAGGTCTAATATTGGCTGATATTTGTTTGTCTGTTGGGATTTTTCTTAAAAATAAACACATACAACATATTAGAATGCATTATCATTAAATTTTAACAAAGTAAACATGAAATGTCACACCTCCTGACATTTGAGGGTACTACACTTATTTAACCTCTACATATTTAATTTTATCCACAATATCTATTTAATTGCATTTTTTAGCGAGGTTATATATAATATTAGTAGATTAGTAAGGGTAAGTTCTACATATATATGACAATCCAATTCAATACAACAGCTTTTTCATCAATATTTTGATAACTGTGTCACTCTCCTGACATTGCATAGGCATTTTTCACGATCAGTTTTGAACTACATTCTAATACTGTATGATTTTCACAGTTTACAAAATAAAAAGACGAGATATCAAATATTCTTCAAATGTTACCTTGTGGTATGGATAACTTCATACAAATGTTTTGTTACCTTTTAAAAATTAATAAAAAAATATAAATGTCACACAAAAGTGTCACTCTCCTGACAATTTTGGTATCATTTTTGGGCAAAACTTTCTTCAGACATAAGATAATTTAATGAAATTTTCCACAAATAAACATCATGCCACTACACACTTATTAAAATATTAATATATAATAATAATTGCATTACAAATCCTACACAAAGGTTAAAGCAAAGGAGTCATTTTTTTTAAACTACCCATTTGGGTAAAGTCATAATGATGTACCGTATTGTGCATGGCTTAGTAGACATACCAACTACCCATTTAACTCCACAAGCAACATTAGTGAGAGGGCACATGTACAGATACAAGATACCGTTCGCAAGAACTTTAATATACCAGAGGTCTTTCTTTCCAGACACCATCAGAATCTGGAACAATCTACCAGCACAAATAGTGGAACAGTCATCCTTGGAGTCATTCTGTCAAGGATTGGACAACACCAGACTCCACTAATATGATTCCAGCTGTTTTTAACTAACACTGTATATACCCTTTTTTCACACAATTTTACTTTATTTTTGTTCAGTTATTTTTAATCTGCACCGATCATGTGCGACAATGCACCAAGTGGTGTCTGTACGCTTATGGAAGAAGAAGAAATTGAATGTATCATTTTTCGGTTTTTGGTTCAAAACATAAAATTAAAAGGGTTAGTAATTTTCAAGTTTCTTGTAATAATCATATAATTTCTTCACAAAAAAGTGTTAAATATTTAGGACTCAACATTGATCAGTCTTTATCAGGTGAAGTTATAGTTAATAATATAATCAAAAAAGTTAACTCCAGACTCAAGTTTTTGTACTGAATGTACAGACAAGCTAATTGTTTGTCTGAGACATCAAGAAAAACACTTAGTATGGCTTTAGTTCAATGCCACTTTGATTACTCTTGTTCATCTTGGTATAAATTTTATATTAAAGATGTTTATTTAAATAAATTTAATAGGTTATAAAAATAGTAAATAAGTCCTTTTATTTACGTTACTTGATATTTTGTCAATTCATTGGGAATATAAAAACGGAAAACAGTTGATGAAGCGGAATACACAAATTATTGCCAATTGAGTTTTAAAGTTAAAAAATAAAAATGTCACGATGTTGTATAATTCTAAATAATATGTTAAAAAAATTACCAGTAATGATGGAAGCAAGTACAGATAACTTGAATCCTTTGGATTAAAAAAAAAGTGTTTACTGCCTGGGAGCAATGAGGGTGATGACATTAATAAAGCTAGTGAAACTGTGTGCTTTGAAGTGAGTCCGACCCACTAGGCACTACAGGTGGTGTCTTCTATCTAATCCCACTTTTAAAAAATAACTATTCCAGGTATTCCCACTTACAAATAACAATAGGTATTGTTACAGTTAATTTGCTGTTTTTGCAATTAGTATTTAATTAATTATTACCTGTCATTTACCTGTATTTTATGTCAAATATTGCAGAAAAAGCCAAAATATTAGTTGAGTCAAGTAAGAGTTATTAATCAAATAAATAGAAATTGGAATGAAACATTTTTTTCATATGGATTGAAATTAAGTATGACATGAATAGTAAAATATAATTTAAAAAATATTTGTACCTTTGAAAAAAACATGAATCATAAGAATTTCTTTAAAAAGAAAATGAATAATAACAAACATAAGCTAAGACATGCTTGTTTATTATTTCATGTAATTTAAAAAATAAATTATAAGTTCTATGGATGCTGAAATATAAATATATTGATAGAGATATCACTTATTCATGTATGTATCTGTTATACACCCTAAGTCCCAATGTTTGCACATTGTTTATACAATAATTACAGCTATTCCCACTTGAAATTTTAGATTTCTTTAATGAATTTTTAAAAAGTGGGATTAGGTGGATGCAACCGGTCACCGACACTAGTACTGATACACCATACCCAGAAGCTGAGCACCTTGTTACAACTGTTAGTGTCATTTCAGAAACTTCAAATTCTTTATTACCTAACACAGCTTCAAATGACATCCATTAATTTTCCAACAACATGTAAATAGTGCAAATAGTGGCGATGTTGATAATGATTCACAGTCTGACTGTCACTCAGTCTCTGATTTGGACAGTTGTGCTCCAGAGGTCATGGTACCAGATGCCAGGGTGTTTAGTTCAATAAAGAATGAACAAAAATACCCATGGCTATATGACAGTGTAGTACACCAAGTGTATTTATGTAAGTTTTGTGAACTGTTTTGTGGTCATTCTTCTTCATCACAATAATTTGTTACTGTTGGCATTAACCTTGGTACAGTATATACATGTATATATATATGATCGCTATTCTATTACTGGATATCCAAACTAATAAATTTACTCTTCCCATCTTTTCCCAATTCACATCATTTACACGCTAATTTTCCCAATTATAAGGGATCCGGACCCCAGATACAAATGAGTAGGAAAATCACTGGGTGTAAAAGAATTTATTTTTAACCGATGTAGGGATGTATATTCAAATGATTTTTGTTTCATTAGTAGGGATGTATATTCAAATGATTTTTGTTTCTAATGAATGTCCAAAAGAGTTCATTAGTTTTTAAAACATGTTTATAATAAAAGTTTAAGTCACCTCTTAGTCCTGCCAAAGTCAATGTCTAGTCAAACCATTTTAAGTATTATTTATATTACTTAAAGAATAGGACCCCATGGGAAATAAGCTTAGTAAGCTTTATGGGTTATCCTAGGTTTAATATCAACATTTATAATTTTTATTTTTTTATTTTTTTTTAAATAGATTTTAAAAATTTCAATTTTAGACTGAAATGGGTGAAGCTTCTATGTATTATTGCATATTTTTAATTCTATTATTTTATATACATATTTGCATATTGTATGTTGATATTTTATCAAATAAATCTATCTATCAATTCGGTATAATCTCATTAGCACATGCGCCGGTGAATGTGACTGATTTTTCCATTGGCAGCATAAACAATTTATGTGCGACATTTTTCGCAAGCGTAAATATAAATTACCGTCTTCCAATCAAAGTATACTACCGTATTTGTACTCTTAGACATATCAGAATCGAAAAAAAATCATGGAAACCAGAATGTGTTTTGAGTTTTAACATGGATTGGCAGATATTAGTAAATTTTATCCCTCGCTTTTGGCTCGGGATAAAATACTAATATCTGCCAATCCATGTTAAAACTCCCAACACATTCTGGGTTCCATGATTTATTTCTTAAATCGACCTATATGTTTTTAATCAAAACTTTGCAATGTACAACCACATTTGCTTCACATTTTTACTACATAAAACCCCAGTTTTGTGCAAATTGTTACTTTCATTGAAGATAACAATCTTGATAATATATGGGAAAATCTGGGTTCTGTGTCGGTCATGACAAAGCTTAAACAGTATTGCATCGTCAAATCGAAAACTGGAGCAAATTATATAAATGTGAAAGCTAGAGTCCACAGAGTCAGAGACGTGAAGTGTGATACAGTTTTTTTTAATGTAGCTCTTGAGGTGTAAGGGAAGATAACTGTTGTCGATAAATTAGGAGGGATCTCAAATATGGTTACTAAAATTAGCCAAAAGAGTAGTATCCTAAAACAAAGCTATTTCTGAGACGTCTGTGATTTAACCAATATAAAAAGATTCAAAACAAATGTAAATACTGTACATCTTGTATATTTTTCGTGATTCTCCAAAATTCCTCATGGATATCTACAGTTGAAAAGGTTGGCAAATGTTTATCGAGAAAGGTGTTTTATCCATATTTCAACAGAATATTACCATATTTACCAACTTGAACAATCACCTCTCTTAACTGAGCTAACTGAACACAATAAAGACTTTGACATATATGTTAGAAATCCAGATCCTGGCTTGAGACAGGCACAAATGTATCCTTACCCTCCCCACTTGATAACTGGTGGCTTAAGACAGGCACAAAGGTATCCTTACCCCCCCTCCCACTTGATAACTGGTGGCTTGAGACAGGCACAAAGGTATCCTTACCCTCCCCACTTGATAACTGGTGGCTTGAGACTGTCACAAAGGTATCCTTACCCTCCCCACTTGATAACTGGTGGCTTGAGACAGGCACAAAGGTATCCTTACACTCCCCACTTGATAACTGGTGGCTTGAGACAGGCACAAAGGTATCCTTACCCCCCCCCCCCCCCCCACTTGATAACTGGTGGCTTGAGACAGGCACAAAGGTATCCTTACCCACCCCACATGATAACTGGTGGCTTGAGACAGGCACAAAGGTATCCTTACCATCCCCACTTAATAACTGGTGGCTTGAGACAGACACAAAGGTATCCTTACCCTCCCCACTTGATAACTGGTGGCTTGAGACAGGCACAAAGGTATCCTTACCCCCCTCCCACTTGATAACTGGTGGCTTGAGACAGGCACAAAGGTATCCTTACCCCCCCCCTCCCACTTGATAACTGGTGGCTTGAGACAGGCACAAAGGTATCCTTACCCTCCCCACTTGATAACTGGTGGCTTGAGACAGGCACAAAGGTATCCTTACCCTCCCCACTTGATAACTGGTGGCTTGAGACAGGCACAAAGGTATCCTTACACTCCCCACTTGATAACTGGTGGCTTGAGACAGGCACAAAGGTATCCTTACCCTCCCCCACTTGATAACTGGTGGCTTGAGACAGGCACAAAGGTATCCTTACCCACCCCACATGATAACTGGTGGCTTGAGACAGGCACAAAGGTATCCTTACCATCCTCACTTAATAACTGGTGGCTTGAGACAGACACAAAGGTATCCTTACCC
Organism: Bathymodiolus brooksi; assembly: GCA_963680875.1. NCBI lineage: Eukaryota > Metazoa > Mollusca > Bivalvia > Mytilida > Modiolidae > Bathymodiolus > Bathymodiolus brooksi. The sequence continues at coordinate 77,966,211 of OY804588.1, forward strand.
CCACTTGATAACTGGTGGCTTGAGACAGGCACAAAGGTATCCTTACCCTCCCCACTTGATAACTGGTGGCTTGAGAAAGGCACAAAGGTTTCCTTACCCCCCCTCCCACTTGATAACTGGTGGCTTGAGACAGGCACAAAAGTATCCTTAACAACCCCCCCCCCCCCCCCCACTTGATAACTGGTGGCTTGAAACAGGCACAAAGGTATCCTTACCCTCCCCACTTGATAACTGGTGGCTTGAGACAGGCACAAAGGTATCCTTACCCTCCCCCACTTGATAACTGGTGGCTTGAGACAGGCACAAAGGTATCCTTACCCTCTCCACTTGATAACTGGTGGCTTGACACAGGCACAAAGGTATCTTTACCCTCCCCACTTGATAACTGGTGGCTTGAGACAGGCACAAAGGTATCCTTACCCTCCCCACTTGATAACTGGTGGCTTGAGACAGGCACAAAGGTTTCCTTACCCCCCCTCCCACATGATAACTGGTGGCTTGAGACAGGCACAAAGGTATCCTTACCATCCCCACTTAATAACTGGTGGCTTGAAACAGGCACAAAGGTATCCTTACCCTCCCCACTTGATAACTGGTGGCTTGAGACAGGCACAAAGGTATCCTTACCCTCCCCCACTTGATAACTGGTGGCTTGAGACAGGCACAAAGGTATCCTTACCCTCTCCACTTGATAACTGGTGGCTTGACACAGGCACAAAGGTATCTTTACCCTCCCCACTTGATAACTGGTGGCTTGAGACAGGCACAAAGGTATCCTTACCCTCCCCACTTGATAACTGGTGGCTTGAGACAGGCACAAAGGTATCCTTACCCCCCTCCCACTTGATAATTGGTGGCTTGAGACAGGCACAAAGGTATCCTTACCCCCCCCCCCTCCCACTTGATAACTGGTGGCTTGAGACAGGCACAAAGGTATCCTTACCCTCCCCACTTGATAACTGGTGGCTTGAGACAGGCACAAAGGTATCCTTACCCTCTCCACTTGATAACTGGTGGCTTGACACAGGCACAGAGGTATCCTTACCCTCCCCACTTGATAACTGGTGGCTTGAGACAGGCACAGAGGTATCCTTACCCTCCCCACTTGATAACTGGTGGCTTGAGACAGACACAAAGGTATCCTTACCCTCCCCACTTGATAACTGGTGGCTTGGCACAGGCACAAAGGTATCCTTACCCTCCCCACTTGATAACTGGTGGCTTGAGACAGACACAAAGGTATCCTTACCCCCACTTGATAACTGGTGGCTTGAGACAGGCACAAAGGTATCCTTACCCTCCCCACTTGATAACTGGTGGCTTGAGACAGGCACAAAGGTATCCTTACCCCCCTCCCACTTGATAACTGGTGGCTTGAGACAGGCACAAAGGTATCCTTAACCCCCCCCCCCCCCCCCCCACTTGATAACTGGTGGCTTGAGACAGGCACAAAGGTATCCTTACCCTCCCCACTTGATAACTGGTGGCTTGAGACAGGCACAAAGGTATCCTTACCCTCCCCCACTTGATAACTGGTGGCTTGAGACAGGCACAAAGGTATCCTTACCCACACCACATGATAACTGGTGGCTTGAGACAGGCACAAAGGTATCCTTACCATCCCCACTTAATAACTGGTGGCTTGAGACAGACACAAAGGTATCCTTACCCCCACTTGATAACTGGTGGCTTGAGACAGGCACAAAGGTATCCTTACCCTCCCCACTTGATAACTGGTGGCTTGAGACAGGCACAGAGGTATGCTTGCCCTCCCCACTTGATAACTGGTGGCTTGAGACAGACACAAAGGTATCCTTACCCTCTCCACTTGATAAGTGGTGGCTTAAGACAGGCACAAATGTATCCTTACCCTCCCCACTTGATAACTGGTGGCTTAAGACAGGCACAAAGGTATCCTTACCCTGCCCACTTGATAACTGGTGGCTTGAGACAGGCACAAAGGTATCCTTACCCTCCCCACTTGATAACTGGTGGCTTGAGACAGACACAAAGTATCCTTACCCTCCCCACTTGATAACTGGACCTCTAACGACAATACCTTGTACATATATAAACAAACGATTAAAAACCTTCAGTCACAGATTCGCTTCCACTGAAAAAGACCACATACTATCACATATATGAATGACAACATATACATGGACAGTACAAAAGCAGGGTCAATGAATGCTCATAGTAAAAAACTGACTACTACTGTACTAGCTAAGAATGTAGAATCTGTAGCTTAAAGACCATTAATTTTTTAGCAAGGTAGGGGGTTGGTGAACAGTTATCCCCATATTCCGGCTACTGAATTCTTCAATTTTAACCCTAACATGTCTTAAATCAGTTGCACTATTGAAAAAAAACCAATTCAATGACTTTTGATTGATTGATTATTGCTTAACGTCCAGCGAGTACCAAAGACCGAGTGTAGGACCAGTGTCTATTGTGATTTGCTTTCCATAAAATGATAAGACACAGGGTACCAGGAGACTTTTTATATCCAGTAATAATTTTATTGTTGATATTTCTGTATTTTCTTTTGTAGTTACTGGCAAGACTTGGTAATAGGTCTAGTATAAACGGGATTGAAGATTCTTTATTTAACGATGGACCTAATTTTAAAGATGTGTATGAGTTTTATGGATCAGAAGGAACAGGGAAAACAGAATTATTGTTAAATCTAATTACTTCTATGATACTTCCAAAAGAATGGAACAGTTTACAGTTAAATGGATCAAATGCTGGAGTCATTTTTATAGACACAGATTACAAATTTCAAATTCTACGTCTTGTAAACATCATGGAAAAAAGAATAGTCAGAACGACAGAAGGAAAAAGCTTAGATATTCAAGAAAAGACCTCGTCAGAAGAAATTGAGAATCTTGTTAAAGAGTGCTTAAAGAAATTAATGATTATAAGATGCTGCAGTAGTTTTCAGTTACTGGTGACACTGCACAGCCTTGAGTCAACTATCTCAAATAACCCAGACATTGCCTCAATAATGATCGACTCTATATCTGCTTTTTATTGGATAGACAGGAGTAATGGCGGAGAAAATATCAGTGCACAGGAAACAATTATGAAGAATATTGTAGAGATTTTATCCAAACTAGTTAATAATTATAACTTAGTGTTGTTTACAACAAAAGCAGCACATTTTAAAAGTAAGAATAAAGAAAGTGAAAAGAATGAAGACAAATGGACGAGTAAGGAGATTGCCTCCAAGGGAGATAACTCTGCTTCTCCAGCTTTACACAAACAGACTAAAGATATTCATACAGAATTTTTATGTAAATCGTGGCATAAATTTGTCAAACATAGATTAATTTTGCAGAAATATTCTAAATGTTTTAGTATTTATTCTAATTCTTTAAATGTTGATATAGAATTTTCTATAAATGATGATGGAATTTGTTTTAAGAAAGAAAAGAAAGTTTGAAATTATTTTGACCTTATTTTTTGCCTTGCATACATTAATATAATTTGAACTTTAACTTCGAAATGAAAAATCAAACAGTGATAGTCAACAATTCCACCAACATCAACAAAATGAACAACCACCTCTCACTTCTAAAGTTTTTGTCAAATCATCTTTATAGTTTTCTGTGTTTTGTTTGTCTTCATCCTGTGTCTTGTGTGCTCAATGTTCCCAGTGTCTCTGGATTGTCTTCATCCTGTGTCTTGTGTGCTCAATGTTCCCAGTGTCTCTGGATTGTCTTCATCCTGTGTCTTGTGTGCTCAATGTTCCCAGTGTCTCTGGATTGTCTTCATCCTGTGTTCTCAATGTTCCCAGTGTCTCTGGATTGTCCATTCTTGATTGCCTCTTTGGTTTTCTGTAGTGATTATTTAGATAATAATTTATTGACAGCCAAGCCTTGTTATCTTAAACAGGGATTCTCTGGTATTTATCTCCTGTAACCAAATCTTTTATCTCACAATTAAAGAGTAGCATACAAGTAAAAGTTTACATGTAGTGGAGTAAGAACTGCCTACTTTTTCCAAGCACCTGAGTTCACCCCTGGTTTTTAGTGGGGTTCATTTTGCTTTTATCTTTAGTTTTCTGTGTAGTGGTGGACTACATTTTGTCTTTTTGTTCTTTTTCTTTTGATCATTTTTTGTCTGTCTTTCTTTAATTTACACTTCTGATTACCTCTTAAGTATCTTCAAAGTTTTCTTACAGTTGAAATACGAGTCAAACAGTCTTTGTTCCTTAATGTTTAATGAAGAAGTAACAAATACCAATTTTATATTCATTAACCAGAGTTATGGTGTTTAATGCCACTTTCAACAATATTTCAGTTATGGAGTCAGTTTTGTTGGTGGAGGAAACCGGAGGACCCGGAGAAAACCACCGACCTGACACAAATCACTGACAAACTTTATCACATACTGGTAATGTTGTATCGAGTACACTTCGCCCGAGTGGGATTCGAACTCACAACGTTAGTGGTGATAGGTAGCTATAAATCCAACTACCATATGATCATGACCACCCCTTTCACTAACTGAGATGACTGGGGATCAAACCCATATCTACAAATCTTGAGGTGATCAAGCAAACCATTAAACCACTAAAATAAAAATAAATGTAAAATCCTCCTACTTTTGTGCTTCATATCAAGTATAAGAAGTCTGTCAGGGTTACCAGTCCCCATGTCAAGGTATGTGATACAACCTTGGGTAATAAAGTTAGGCTAAAAGAAAGTCAGTCTATTTCTTTAGGGTTCCTTCATCAATAAAACTGACTGCCATAATATAATTGAAAGATTGTTGACGGGGAGTTACCATGGAGATATTAAAGGCACATTTTACAACAATATGAAATCTTTATTGACAGTCTTGTTACATGTAGTTTCACAATTATGTCTGAACAGTATTATGGCTTTCCCTTCAAAATAATTTTTTCCACTGATTTTAAAGATATGAACCTTTTCTTTTCAAAAAAGTTATAAATGGCAATACAATATTATAAATGTGCCATGTTTAATTGATGAAAGAAGATACAATTTCAACCAATTGCCACAATTTTCTTTTTTTGGTACAAGGCCAAAAAAAAATATATGTGTGTTTACTGACACATGTCAAAAAAATCTAGGGTCGGGATTAATTTTTTTTTTTTCATTATTATTATCGGCAAAACCGGAAATAGTCGTTCCCGGTTCCGGTATTTCATTTTCAAAATTTCTGGTAAAATGACGAATTATGCAGTTTTTCTACCTTCTTTGCTCTCAATTTCGACAAAAAGCTAGCAGTTGAATAAATAAAACATTGCTGCTGGTTAAACAACAAAAATGGTTATCCGAATTCTGTGTAAAAATTCATAGGGTCGCTAGCAAAAATTAGGGTAGGTCGGGTGACCGTAAACACACATTTTTTTTTTTTTTTGGCCTAAGAGATTTAAGACACAACCTAAAGCATGAATCAACAAAAAAAATATGTTATATACCATTAATTAATGTAACTCATCAAAATATATGTAATGTTTTGTTTGTGCATGTTGCAGATCAAACCTTTTTTCAAATAACGCAAGGGCCTGGGTCAGTGGGTGGCTCAATGAGTTAGGTAGTTGGATTACTTAACAACTTGTACAAGCCTATCACTAATATGGCATGGGTTCGCACCCAGCTTTGTAAATTACAAAAAAGGGTGCACTCGACTTGCAGCCGCAAGTGATAAAGTTTACCAGTTTCTTGCCCATGGTCAGTGGTTCTCTCCGGGTACTTGTTCCACCACTAAAACTGGTCACCATGATATAGCTGAAAGTGGCGTTAAACACAATAAATCAATCAATCAATCTAAATAATGCAATTACAAAATAAAACAACATCAACCTAGTACATAATATATTTTCTCTCCATTAAGAAATCAAAGTAGAGACCTTTCATACTCGACAAATATATACCGGTACCAATCATGATCAAATATATACTAATCATGATCAAATATATACCAATCATGATCAAATATACATTGTATGTAACCTTGACGAACTAACTCCTTCAACATGTTTGATAAAAAGTAGTTTAGCTGATCACATGGATTTTATTTTTAAACAGAAATTGTAAGTATCAGTCTTCACGCTAACCCACTTGTCCAAAGCCTGGGACAAGTAAAACTGGATTCGGATAAGTGAAAATTATGAAGGATTTTGTATGAATAAGTAGAAAAAAAAATCTATATTTGGCTTTCGGGTGAAAAAAACTAAGGCAAAGAAGACTAAAGTATTATCTCAGTTTGTCAAAAAGTTGTAAAAATAAACTGGTAACAAATCCAACAATAAAAAATAAATAACTCGTTCAGAGTTAAATTAATTATCAAATTACTGTTTTTTAACTATAAATCTTTGTGGACATTTGAAATGAAGAAAAATGTAATCTTTAAAATGCTATACTTTATTTACAATTTTAGAAACTGCTGTAATAAATAATATGGTCAACTGGATAAAATTTTAAATACTTTTATGTCATTGGTCAAATTAATAAAAAAATTATATACCTATGACCAACTGGATTTTAATTTTTTTTTTAATGAAATAATGAGTGTTCCCTAATTTTAAAGTAGATTGACATTATAATAAATCCTATGCATACTTAACATAATAAATATAAGACACTATGACACAGACTAATTATCCAAATCTAGCCATAAATAATGCATTGTTTGTTTGCCCTCACGTGACCTACCAAAAAATAAGTGCCAACTAAAAAAAAATAATTTCAAATCAAATTTATTTTTTTTTATTTCTGGATATTTCCAAGTTCTATAGTGATAAGGTAATCTTATATCAAATTTTAAAACATTAAAAAAAACAAAACAAATTCCAATCCTACCTGCCCATGTCCCAACACCTATGGATCAGGTTTGGACAAACTATTAAACATTTTGTTAAGGGTTGCCTTAATTAATACTTTTATATGACATTCATTGGTAATTTTAGAACAAAAATGAGTTATGCATAATTCTATAAAAATTCTAAATAGCTTCATTTCGTTGGCAAGAAATATAGAATATTGGCAGGTATAAAGGTTGAGACAGACATTATCGCTAGTTTCAGAGCGAGTCCGAAAGGACAAGCTGTGATTGGTGTCGGTCCGTTGATACTGAAAGAATCTCTCGGTGAGATCAAAGAAAAAATATATAATGATGATTAAAATATTTATCTGACCACTTTTTTTTTTAATTTAAATGTAAAAAAATAATTTATCAGTTTGTAATACATACTAAATTCATAGTAAAAATCCCAACTACATCAAACAAAAATAAAGTCACACACTGATATTACACTGATTAATCGTCAGTCGAGTAATACATTTAAATGACTAATTGGCCATTTTAGAAAATAATGAATTATGGGTAATTGAATAAATATTACATGGCATGATATCATTGGTCAGTAAATGATTGTGTGTAATAATGTTGACCAATGGGGATGTACTTTGGTGTATTAGTGACTCAAAATGTACCAATTTATGACCTGGCAAATGATCATAAAATCTGTCTAGGATTTTCAACACATCAATATATATTCAAGTCTTCTTTCCACGCTTAGCTTTCTGAGCTACTTTCTTAATAGCTTTATTTTTAGTTTTAGATACAGTCACAGTTAATTCTTCCTCTGGTTCATTTTCTTCTTTTTCTTCACCTTTCTTCTTTTCATCCGTTTCAATGACATCCATCTTCTCCTCTGACTCAGTAATGCTTAGCTGTGATTGGTCGGTTTGCTCCTCTCCAGTTTTTTCCACAGACTCCTCCTGTTCACCATTTACAGTTTTATCAAGATTTTCATCATCAATCTTTCCTTCATCATTCTTCTTTTTTTCAACTTCTTCATTTTCAACTTTTACAGAAATATCTGATTCACTATTTTTATCTTTCTCATTTCCTCTTCTCTCTATCTCCTTTTGTGTTTCTTTGTTCTCCTCAGTTTTACCTAAAACATTTGCCATTAATTTGTTCTGTAATAGAAAACAAACAAACCAATCAATTTACAGTTAAACTTGTCCATGCGGTCACCTCTATTAAGCAGTCACCTCTATTTTGCAGTTACCTGTATTAAAAGGTCACCATTTTCTTGTCCTGTCATAGAAAATTTCATATGAATTGAATCTCTTTAAAAAGGTCACCTATCTTATAAGGCCACTTTTTCTTTGTCCCAAAGGTGACATGTTAATACAGGTTTGACTGTATATAAGCTTGATTTAAATTTTAGTAATTACATGTAACATCTAACCAACACTGTTTAAAATACAAAAAGCTTCAAAAGCTAACCCATTCAAATATCTGACAAAGCCAAATCTAGATAGAAACCAAAACATATATAATCCAAATTTGGATGAAACATCTCAGTAATGGAATGTCTGTAGAATCACTGATGTGGACACGGCAGGTGCCACATGTGAAGCAGGAACTGTTTGCCCTTCCAGTGCACCAGAGGTCACCTCCGGTTTTTAGTGGGGTTTGTGTTGCTAGATCTTTAGTTTTCTGTGTAGTGTTTTGTAGACCATTGTTTAAACAAATAACTTATAAAATATGATCTTAATATTAATTTCCATTTACAGTTCATGACATATTAATTAAACCTGCTTTTAGCGACCACCTGCCTTATGTGACCTTATTTTAAAGTTCCCTTGTCGTGTCACATCTGACACATTTTTACTGTACAATGTACAGTCACACCTACCTTAAAGGGCACTTCTATATAACAAATCACTGTCTATAAAGGGCAGTCTCATTTTTCCCAATAACGAATAGCTCATATAATATTAACGTGTATATAAAGGGCAACTGCTCATAAAGGCCACATTTTCAGGTTCCTTGAGTGGCCTTTATATACAGTTTGACTACAATAAATACTTGCCATTATAACATCATGGAACTTGTCGTAATGTTGTTTACTTCTACAGTGTATTGATTTAGCAGCAGTTTCTGTAGAGTAGAATTTGTGGCACAGTTTACAGAAATAACCAGATACTGGTATAACATAATTTTTACCTGAAAAAAATAAAATTTGGATGCAGATGCAGATTTTTAAAGTATTTTATTTATGTTACCATGGATACATCTAGTATTATTTAACTCAATTTGTAATACACAAATAGAAAAAGATAACAAATTTACTAAACTATCAAGTATAGGTCACTACCTTTTTTTAAAAACAACTTGAGTTCTTCAAAACAACTTTATGTGATAAAGTGTGTAAGCGACTTGTGTCAGATCGTTGGTTTTCTTGATTTCACTTTATATAACAAACAAATTAAAAATTTTCATACCTTTCAAAACTTAAAAATAAAATAAAAAAAAGAATAATTTCAATACATTTAATGGGTTTAAAACTTTTAAAGAAAATCATTATTGCCCAGGTGAAGTGCAACAGACCATTCACACTAATACAACTGTCTATTTGGAATCTAGAAAATACTGTCAAACCAGCTTTAGTGACCACCTCTATTAAGCTACAGTCAAACCTGCTTTAGTGACCACCTCTATTAAGTTAGTCAAACCTGCTTTAGTGACCACCTCTATTAAGTTAGTCAAACCTGCTGTAGTGACCACCTCTATTAAGTTACAGTCAAACCTGCTTTAGTGACCACCTCTATTAAGTTAGTCAAACCTGCTTTAGTGACCACCTCTATTAAGTTACAGTCAAACCTGCTTTAGTGACCACCTCTATTAAGCTACAGTCAAACCTGCTTTAGTGACCACCTCTATTAAGTTAGTCAAACCTGCTTTAGTGACCACCTCTATTAAGTTAGTCAAACCTGCTTTAGTGACCACCTCTATTAAGTTACAGTCAAACCTGCTTTAGTGACCACCTCTATTAAGCTACAGTCAAACCTGCTTTAGTGACCACCTCTATTAAGTTAGTCAAACCTGCTTTAGTGACCACCTCTATTAAGTTAGTCAAACATGCTTCAGTGACCTCCTCTATTAAGTTAGTCAAACCTGCTTCAGTGACCTCCTCTATTAAGTTACAGTCAAACCTGCTTTAGTGACCACCTCTATTAAGTTACAGTCAAACCTGCTTTAGTGACCACCTCTATTAAGTTAGTCAAACATGCTTCAGTGACCTCCTCTATTAAGTTAGTCAAACCGGCTTCAGTGACCTCCTCTATTAAGTTACAGTCAAACCTGCTTCAGTGACCACCTCTATTAAGTTACATTTGTATAGGTTGTTTAAAATGTCAATTTTTCACTATATACAACAGCATACAGACAAAATTACAAATGTAGCACTGGTCGGTACAAATTCTTTGTGGCAAATTTTTTATCAATTTATTGCCAGGGGACCCTCATACTATTATAAATAGGAAGCTAAACCAGCTTTAATTGCAGATTTCAGTCCATACTTTGAGCAATTCCAGCTGTCATGTGATAATAACCAATGTTCCCTCCCCCTTTACAGCCTTACATATGTTACTGTAGTATATGATAGATTAAGATGTGTCGTTTGTGTTTGTTTACATCTAGTGGTGTGAAACATGACTATTTGAGTAACATGGCGGGTGTCTTATAATAGGCAGGAATTGCCTACGCTTCACGAGCACCTGGGTTCATGTTGCTCATCTTTTTAGTTTTCTGTGTTGTGTTTTTGTTTTGTTTGTCTTCATCCTGTGTCTTGTGTACCCAATGTTGACAGTGTCTCTGGATTATCCATTCTGGAGTGGCCCTTCTGATGTCTCTGGATTGTCCATTATTGATTGCCCCTGCAGTTTTCTCTTAAAGTTTAATATTTAAAGTATGTCCGTTTCTTTTTTTTTCTTTTTGTTTATTCTAGATATGATTAATAACATACCAAAGGAAACATTGGGGTCATAATCTGGGATGACATAATCGTCGTCCTGTCCAGTCTCATTCTTTACATCGTCTGTTTCCTGTTATTTGAAGTACATACATGTAAAAACATTTTTTTTTTAAACTTGAATGCATCATATTTGTTTTTTAATCTTGAGATTTTTCTTCAATCTACGTTGGATTTTTAATCTATAGCAATAAATTGTAACCACATCGGTGGTGTAATGGTTATCGTGCTCACCTTGAGTGTGGTAGATTGTGGGTTCGAGCCCCGATCAGGTAAATCCTAAGACTATATAAAATTGGCATTTGTTGCTTCTCCACTAAGCACGCAGCATTAAGGAGAAAGAGCAAAGTCTGGTTGGTTCGGAATCAGGATAATGTGCCTGAGTGGTGCGACATGTCTATCCGCAGACTGTTGTTTCAGTAAGCTAGCACTATAAAAATCCAACTAAGCGTGTTGGTCTAATACAAAGTGTACCTCATCATCATCAACTATTTAAAATGAACTTGTTCTCGCCATGAGATAGCTGAAAAATTGATGAGTTGGCATTAAACAACAATAACTCGCAATCAAAAGTTAGAGAGAAATAGTCATATATATAAACAACAACAATATATAAAACCATTTCTCTGTAAATCATCAAATTTCTAAATGCAAATATAACAATGACATAAGCTGATGGAAGTGTAAGTTCTGGCTTGGGATAGGCACAAAAATATGGCAGGGTTAAACCAATATAATGGAATCCTCTCCTTATCTAGTAGCCAAACAAATAAAGGGTAAGGGTTAGGGTTATGGTGTTTTACGCCACTTTCAACGATATTTAAGTTGGAGTTTTATTGGTGGAGGAAGCCAGAGTATCCGGAGAAAACCACAGACCTGCCAAAAGTCACTGACAAACTTCATCACATAATGTTGTATCGAGTACACCTCATCTGAGTGGGATTTGAACTCGCAAAGTTAGTAGTGATAGAAACTGATTGCATAGGTAGTTGTAAATCCAACTATCATATGATCACGACCATGACTGCCCGCCCAAACAACTAAACATCATATATTGACTACAATGCTGTATTAACCAATGAGATCCAGGTAACACTAAAGGTTTCAACTTAAAAAAAGAACTACAGATTATAGAAGGCTACGATAGATTTAGCCATATAAGTCAATGGTAGTTATCTTAGATTTTTTTACCAACAAAAGACAACAACATATTAGGATCACTATCAATGGATGTCTTTAAGAAATAGAAAAGAAAGAATAGTTTACCATATAAATATCATCTTGATCTTCAAAGCCGATTTCATCGACAGTAACCATATCACCAAGATCACCAGGAAAACTGGCATTTGATGACTCGTCATAGTCCCGTTCTCTGTGACGACGTCTATCACGATTACCCTACAAAATAATTGTATGCATATATATATATTATAATTTATAGCGATTGGTGCTGCAGTGTATCAATGGTGTAAATTCAAATGTCGTCGAGGGAGAACAAAAATTTGTCAGCTCAAAGACTGTTGGATTAAATTTTCAGACGTATATATATATATAATTTACACTTCAATGGAAATCATATTGGAGGTGATTATTTAAGAATATACCCCTGTAATTATCAAGATAAGATAACAGAGAGAAGGTTACAATATTCTATAAATAGTCACAGATCATATTTGTATAAATGAATTACATTGGGCCAAAAAAAAAATGTGTGTTTACGGTCACCCGACCCACCCTATTTTTCAGCCGCCGACCCTAACCTTTGTTATCAGCAATTATTCCACCCTAATTTTTGCTAGCGACCCCATCAATCTTTACACAGAATTTGGATAACCATTTGTGTTGTTTAATCAGCAGCAATGTTTTATTTATTCAACCGCTAGCTTTTTGTCGAAATTGAGAGCAAAGAAGGTAGAAAAACTGTGTAACTCGCCATAAAACAAATGACGGCTTACCGGAAATTTCGAAAATGGAATACCGGAACCGGGCACCAATATTTCCGGTTTTGCCGACCCTTTATTTTTTTGACATGTGACAGTAAACACACACATATTTTTTTTTGGCCTTGTAATCTTTTATTAACACATCAGTTCATTTCCAGCCCATATTTTCCCTTCCTGCTATGAATTTGTGTTTACAGTAAATTATTGTACCTGATTTTGTGAACCACGGAGAGAGTTCCGTGCTGGAGATTGGAAAGAGCTCCTAGATGGAGTATTCTGGAAAGAGCTCCTAGATGGAGTATTCTGGAAAGAGTTCCGAGATGGAGTATTCTGGAAAGAGTTCCTATACAGGGGAGGCTGCTGAGGTGTGAACATTCTTCCTCTACCATAAAACTTCAGATATAGTGAGAGAGATAGATTTAATGTAGGCAATAGAAACAGATCTAAATGTTGTGAAACAGTTGAGTCAATTCAACAAAAGATGAGAACAAAAGAATTTGAATAATAAATGTCAACATAGCATAATTTCTTCATGATTACTGTAAATATGGACATTTTCACCAACTATGAAATGTATTTGACAGCAAAAAAAAATTTCAGCACTAAAACTTTGTTAAGCCATAAACTATGTATGGTAAATAATGAGATTTTACCAATAATTTTACTCTACCATATTTAGGGTTGCATAATGTGCAGGATTTTGCCCAGATTCTTTATTTTGTAGGAGGGGTGCGCATTATAAACAGGAACAATGTGTTTCACTCTATCCCAGACCGGGAAATCAAATGTCTGCCATGTTTTTTTGTTTAGTATTGTCATCATGCAAAGTTAAATATTTCTTAAATTGTTTGGACACTATTCCACAAAATAATTAATTGCATCTACTATGTTTTAATTGTTGAAGAATTAAAACTGTCTAGTAAAATAACGGATTGTCGGCGCTCTTTGATGTACGTAACAACCGTATTTTCAACAACTCCTCACAAGCTTAGCAATGTTCAACAATGTCATACTAAGTGACAATTGTTTGCCTTTCTTTATTCTATATCATTATTTTCTGTCATCTTCAACTATCAACTGCATTAATTTCCATTCAGATCCGGAATTTAAACTTATATTTACCGATGCTGTACTAGATTTCGAATCCATTACATAACATCCGGATATTAAAAACATCATATGAAAACGCCAATAAAACCCAACACATTTAATATTTTGCAACTTTATTGAAGATGAAAAGAGATAAATGATTCTTAAATTCTCCCAGCAAATGAAACATGCTCAAAGGACTGAAAAATATATACGATTGATATTTAATTCTTACATTTCCGACAGCGATTTTTTTTAAAAAGTCCATACGCATTATAGACACGAACTAGGTTTTTTCTGGAGATTTTCAAGTCTAAGAGGGGGTGTGCATTATGCAACCCTAATGACGGTAATTTATAAAATGTTAGAAATCTGAAATCGAAATATTAATACATTTATTTTTTTTTTATCATTTTCTCTATATTTTGAGTGTGGATATCTGGATTGTCTGGATTGACAAAGTTGGTATCATGAATGACAGTTTCATGTGTGTAGACTCTAGGACGACCCGCCATTGTATAATTTTTTTTAAATGGGTCCCAGAAAAGTGAGAAACGAAACACAGTGAAACGAAATGAAATAAAATGTCAATAAAGTACATGTTCAAAATCAGCTCAGGTGGCTCAATGCGTTAGGTAGTTGGATTACTTAACAACTCGTACAAGTCGATCACCAATACGGTGTGGGTTCACGCCCGGCTTTGTAAATTACAAAAAAGGGTACTTTCGACTCGCAGCCGCAAGTAATAAAGTTTATCAGTTGCTTGTCGATGGTCGGTGGTTCTCTCCGGTACCCTTTTAAAATTGCGCTTAAATATTTATTAAATAATTTATGCCGTCCATTTGAAAATTGCGAATTTACGCCGCCATTCTACAGGATTACCCAATATATACTGCATAGAAAAATAATTTATCAATTGAAGGTAACAATACCTAAGGAAAAAATGTTTCCAAGCAACAGAAATAAATAAGTGACTTTTCTTGCTTCTTTATATTTTTTCATTTCAAAATTTCAGAGCCTAATAAATCATGGGTAATTGTCTTACCGGTAACCATGGTTACAATAATTTGTCAGTGTCCATTTTTTTTTTACTACCAATCATATCACATTTGGACCTTAATGTGTCAAACTTGAAAGGTCAAATATTTTATATCAAATTAACAAAGTTATCAGGACAAATTAAGTGATCAATTACCACATTCTTAGTTATATTTATCCAAGAAAACACTTGACCTGAAATCAAGACAAGGTTGGTCTGTATATTTTGTTATATAAATGTCCCATCATGGGCTAGTTCTGAAATAATGAATTGTGTTACCTCCCTTTAGGAGAAAGGGCAGATGCCATCGTTACTTTGTAGACAAATTAATTAAAACATGAATATTCATGACACCTATGTAAGAAAGAGAGTATAGAATCAGAAATAAAAAGTCAGGTCAGTAAGGATGATCTCATATTAGAAAGTTATGCTTAAATTTATTACGATATAACCATTGCAAAATGCTTGCATTCCATGAAGATAATCCTGCTCTTGACTCTAAAGTAAATATATTCAGTTACCCGTCTGTCTGTGGATCCCCTTCTTGGTGAGTGGTCTCCCCTCCTGTTATGATCTTCATTCCTGTACATTAAATAAAAAGAGTTTGAAGAAATCAAAGCGGTAATCAGAATCTGTATATCGAAGAAGAATAGACAGCACAATGGTCAAAAGAAAATGTACAAACATCGATCTACAAAACATACATATAAAACCAAAGATCGAGTAACCAGGCGACCGTTTCACTAAAGTGATCGTAAATCGTAAGCTTAAAATCACTCTTAAGATTTCCTTACATGCACGTATACGTGTGTTTCACTAAACTAGTCCTAAATGTAAGAGTTACGACTTACGACTTGCGACAAGTAACATCTCCTATAATGGAGGTAAAAAAATATATTGTATCATAAACAGCTCAGAAGTCGATTACATTAATAATCACATTTTAAATGTGTTAAAATACATTTTTAATATTTAACTAATTCTAAAACTCTAAAGTGATTTTTGAAATGAATAAACCAAAGCTATTAGAAAAAAATTGTTAAGTGTAAAATTTTACCGAAATTTCAGAGGAAATTTATTTTATGGAATATATTGTAATAAATTTCATGCTACAAATGTATATGTAAGGGGAAATTTCAAAAATGTGACCATTGATTTGGCAATACATTCACATTCTGCACCGATATTCCGTTTGCAGTGCATTTCAATTGCGTGGAAAAAAATCTTACATTTACGTGAAGAACACCTGACAATTGTGCAGAATTTGTTTTTACCTTTCTTTAAAGCATATTTCGTATTTGATTGGTTTTTATAAGCACTGTTGCTGCAACTTCTTTTTTACCTCTTTTGCCAGCCAGAAATTACTTAATCTGTAACCCCTGCCCACCATTGGGGGAGGGGGGGGGGGGGGGGGTGAGGGTGAGGGTGAGTAGGATTTGGGTAGTTTTATTACATCACTGTATTCATATACATATAAAATAATATGATTTTCCATCAACACATAAAACAACAAAAATACACATCTTACCATATTAAACCTTAACATGTACTGTTGATTTCTATTCATAATGAGTGTTTTAATGCTTTATATAATCAATAAAAACTACCAATGAATTTTATTATTTGGACTGCAGAAATATCTATTGCCTTCAATATTATTGGTTTTTTTTATACATGTATGTTACAAATTAATCTTTTTAAAATTTATATTTCATATATTTGTATGTTATTCTTATATTTTTTGTTTTCATTTTAAAGGCTGACGAAAGTGGTGAATAATCCATATTGCATCATCAGTCATGCTGCAAAATGCAGAAAATGTTATGAATAAATTAAATATATTCTAAATAACAGGCAATCCGCGCAAATGTAAAAAAACCAACCTCTCAGGTACAGTTTACGGGCAATTGTAATGCTCTTTCTCCGTGCAAATGTAAGTACCTTCGTTAATAAAATATGTTGAAATTGTAAATGCAGAACTGATAGAAAGTACACTGAAACAAACAATAATGTGTACATAGCTGTTTTAATGATTTTTTATTGCTCTCGAAATATAAAAATTGTTGCATGCATCTAATATGTATTGCTCGCTTCATTTGATTAATGTTCATATTAAAAAAATACAGATAGCAATTCTTCTCTTCAAAAATAGGTTTACGATTTACGACTTACGAGTACCTACCACCTTTGCAATAACTTTTTACCGTAAGTCGTAAATCCTAACTTTAGTGAAACGGTCGTAACTCTTAAGAGTACACTTGCGTCTACGTTTACGACTTACGACCTTTATTAAAACGGTCGCCAGAACCCCACTAAAAGCCGGGGATGAACTTTTCATTTATCAGCCAATAAAAACTGGAGGCTAACATCTACTTGCATCACTCATATGGTTATAAAAATATTATAAAATTTCTGTTAATTATTTAATATTATTTTTATACAGTTTGGATTCAAATAGTTTCATAATTTATGACAACACTCCTATTCAACATTTACCAATTGCGCTACATGTATATTAAGCTGATAAACTTTCTCACATAATGTTGTATCGAGTACATGCACCTTGCCATGAGAGGGATTAAAACTCACAATTTTAGTGGTGATAGGCACCAATTGCATAGGTAGTTATGATCACCACCATGATGACCACTTCCAAGTCAGTTACAGAAAACTAGCGTTTATTTTTTTTACGAAGAAGGGCTTAAGGTGTTTTAAAATAACCAGAGGCTCCCAGGAGCCTGTAATCGCTCACCTGAATCAAAGCTGCTTTCAATAACAACGCAACTGCACTGTGGTGGCCATCTTGGTGGGAGAGCGCGACTGCCGGACACAATTTTGGAAAAGGACCATCCAATGACTATTCCATCAAAGTTTGGTTCTAATTGAGCTACTGGTTCCAGACAAGATGGTTTTTATGCAAATTTCCCAAAGGGTCCTATGTTAAACTAAGTTCAGCTGTGCAGCCATCTTGGTCAGAGGGTCGAACCACCGGACACATTTTTGGAAGAGAACCATCCAATGACTATTTCATCAAAATTTTGTTCTTATTGAGCAAATGGTTTCAGACAAGAAGATTTTTATGGGAATTTCCCATAGGGTCCTATGTTAAATTAAGTTTGGCTGTGGTGGCCATCTTGGTCGGAGGTCTGAAGGGGACCACCCAAGGATCATTTCAGCAAAGTTTGGTTGAGATTGGCTCAGTAGTTTCAGAGGAGAAGATTTAAAAATATCATCCCCCTTTTTTCTATTTTTAGCTTGGTGGCCATCTTGGTTGGAAGTTGGGATCACTGGACACAATTTTTAAGGGGGGCCACCCAAGGACCATTCCACCAAAGTTTGGTTGCAATTGGCCCAGTGGTTTCTGAGGAGAAGATTAAAATGTGAAATGTTGACGGACGGACGAAAAGTGATGGCAATTGCTCACATGGCCTAAAGGCCAGGCGAGATAAAAACGGAATATATGTTAAACTACTCATTGCCATGTAGCTGCAGTTAAAATTTGAGCTCAGTTTGGTTTATAATAAAGCAGCAATGGACAATTGAAGAAATTCCTATTTTTAGCAACAGCAGCCATCTTGAATGGAGGGCAGGGGCTGTCGGACATAATTTTGAAAGGGACCCACCTAGGGACCATCCCTGCCAGGTTTGATTTAATTTGGTTCATCGGTTTCAGAGGAGAAGATTTAAATGTGATCTGTTATCAAAATATGCCTAATTTGCATAATCGGTATAAATCGGCTGAAAGAAAAATTTCACAGAAAAACCCGGAATAAATCTTAAACTACTCATTGCCATGTAGCTGCAGTTAAAATTTGAGCTCAGTTTGGTTTATAATAAAGCAGCAATGGACCATTGAAGAAATTTCTATTTTTAGCAATAGCAGCCATCTTGAAAAGAGGGCGGGGCTGTCGGACACAATTTTGAAAGGGACCCACCCAGGGACCATCCCTGCCAGGTTTGATTTAATTTGGTTCATCGGTTTCAGAGGAGAAGATTTAAATGTGATCTGTTATCAAAATATGCCTAATTTGCATAATCGGTATAAATCGGCTGAAAGAAAAATTTCACAGAAAAACCCTGAATACATCTTAAACTACTCATTGCCATGTAGCTGCAGTTAAAATTTGAGCTCAGTTTGGTTTATAATAAAGCAGCAATGGACCATTGAAGAAATTTCTATTTTTAGCAATAGCAGCCATCTTGAAAAGAGGGCGGGGCTGTCGGACACAATTTTGAAAGGGACCCACCCAGGGACCATCCCTGCCAGGTTTGATTTAATTTGGTTCATCGGTTTCAGAGGAGAAGATTTAAATGTGATCTGTTATCAAAATATGCCTAATTTGCATATATCGGTATAAATCGGCTGAAAGAAAAATTTCACAGAAAAACCCGGAATACATCTTAAACTACTCATTGCCATGTAGCTGCAGTTAAAATTTGAGCTCAGTTTGGTTTATAATAAAGCAGCAATGGACCATTGAAGAAATTTCTATTTTTAGCAATAGCAGCCATCTTGAAAAGAGGGCGGGGCTGTCGGACACAATTTTGAAAGGGACCCACCCAGGGACCATCCCTGCCAGGTTTGATTTAATTTGGTTCATCGGTTTCAGAGGAGAAGATTTAAATGTGATCTGTTATCAAAATATGCCTAATTTGCATAATCGGTATAAATCGGCTGAAAGAAAAATTTCACAGAAAAACCCTGAATACATCTTAAACTACTCATTGCCATGTAGCTGCAGTTAAAATTTGAGCTCAGTTTGGTTTATAATAAAGCAGCAATGGACCATTGAAGAAATTTCTATTTTTAGCAATAGCAGCCATCTTGAAAAGAGGGCGGGGCTGTCGGACACAATTTTGAAAGGGACCCACCCAGGGACCATCCCTGCCAGGTTTGATTTAATTTGGTTCATCGGTTTCAGAGGAGAAGATTTAAATGTGATCTGTTATCAAAATATGCCTAATTTGCATATATCGGTATAAATCGGCTGAAAGAAAAATTTCACAGAAAAACCCGGAATACATCTTAAACTACTCATTGCCATGTAGCTGCAGTTAAAATTTGAGCTCAGTTTGGTTTATAATAAAGCAGCAATGGACCATTGAAGAAATTTCTATTTTTAGCAATAGCAGCCATCTTGAATAGAGGGCGGGGCTGTCGGACACAATTTTGAAAGGGACCCACCCAGGGACCATCCCTGCCAGGTTTGATTTAATTTGGTTCATCGGTTTCAGAGGAGAAGATTTAAATGTGATCTGTTATCAAAATATGCCTAATTTGCATAATCGGCTGAAAGAAACATTTCACAGAAAAACCCGGAATAAATCTTAAACTACTCATTGCCATGTAGCTGCAGTTAAAATTTGAGCTCAGTTTGGTTTATAATAAAGCAGCAATGGACCATTGAAGAAATTTCTATTTTTAGCAATAGCAGCCATCTTGAATAGAGGGCGGGGCTGTCGGACACAATTTTGAAAGGGACCCACCCAGGGACCATCCCTGCCAGGTTTGGTTTAATTTGGTTCAGCGGTTTCAGAGGAGAAGATTTAAATGTGATCTTTTATCAAAATATGCCCAATTTGCATAATCGGTATAAATCAGCTGAAAGAAAAATTTCACAGAAAAACCCGGAATATATGTTAAACTACTCCTTGCCATGTAGCTCATTTTGACAAAAACTAAAACAGCAATGGACAATTAAAATTGCATCCCCCCTTTTTTCTATTTTTAGCTTGGTGGCCATCTTGGTTGGAGGTCAGACACAAATTTGGAAGGGGGTCATCCAAGGACCATTCCACCAAAGTTTGGTTGCAATTGGCCCAGTGGTTTCTGAGGAGAAGATTAAAATGTGAAATGTTGACGTACGGACGACGGACGAAAAGTGATGACAATAGCTCACATGGCCTAAAGGCCAGGCGACCGTTTCACTAAAGTGATCGTAAATCGTAAGTCTAAAATCACTCTTAAGATTTCCTTATGTGCACGAATACGTGCGTTTCACTAAACTAGTCTTAAGCTCAGTTACGACTTACGACATGCGACAAGTAACATCTCCTATAGTGGAGGTAAAAATACATTGTATATGTTACAGGCGATTTAAAGAATCAAGCATTCTGTAGAATGACTGTAATTTTAGGCAATCTATAGAATGCCTAACATCAATAGGAATTCTATCGAATGCCTAAAAATATCTAGTCATTCTATAGAATGCCTGATTTTTTTTTAGCTATTTTCAATAAATCGTATGAAAATTATTACTAATACTTTAAATAAAAGAAATTCACAGTTTTGTCCAATACATTTATATCATATTGAATGTTTTTAAGAAAGATTGTAAGAAAATGATAATCCCCTCCTTCATGATTAAGTACTCACTTTGCTCATTCTTAATCATGAAGAAGGGGATTATCATGTTTTTACATATACAAAAATACCCCTAGGCTTTATTTATGTATAACTAATTGAACAGGTTAAAATTGTTGTCAACATTATCTTAGGGTGAGTTTGTCTTCACTCAAAACTGAATTAATTCTATCATTCTGTAAAAATTGTCATGGCAGAAGAATGCAGTGTGCTCTCCAATGAGCAAACATTTACTAATAAGCTTTGTGAGACTTTGGAGTCTTAATTCAAAATCAACCATATGGTAAAGAGATAAATACTACAATATTCTAAACAAAATAAAGACTGGAGAAAAAGAAAACAAAGTGGATTACTACTATATTCAAAGGTAAGCAAACTAACAAAGGACCGAGATTGCAATTAATTTAAATTCTGTAAATGGTCATTTCAACAATTTATGTCTCATCAGTGCAGATAAAGTCAAAAGATTTGGAAGATCAAAAACCGAAAGAACAATGTCTGATTAAGAACAAATAACCTGAAGGGCCTAAACAGTAATGCCTAAACCAGCTAAGGACAGAGCTTTGCACAAGGGAGATACTCCTTAGTTTTATAAATTTCTAAAATTTTAGATACTGTCAATTTTCAAAATAATATCTGTTTTTCGTGCCGAAGTACTTGGATACTGGGATGGTGAATACCCTCGGGGACTGTTGACTAACAGTCCACCAGACAGTGGCTTCGACCCAGTGGTAATAAACTAACAAAGTACCAAGATTGCAGTTAATTTAAATTCTGCAAATGGCCAAATACATGGTTTTAAGGTTGCATGACATTTGAGCTGTTTTTTACCAATCGACGTCCTTGGTTAATTAGTCCGTCTGTCTTCCATTCATTGAATAAATATAATCATGCATGCCAAAATCTACCTTTGCTGGAAAGTTCAAAATAATCTGATTACTTTGTTGACTTTTTATACGACCGCACATAAGAGTGGTTGTATTATGGTATGGGCCGAAACGAGTGTTATATTAACTTATCTATACAGGGTTCATTATTTGTCAAAATTGAATGCAGTTTTTAATGAATTTCTCAATGAGCAGTGAGCACACCTTTTACTATCGTTTTTGACAATAATAACTGTATTTTCTTATAACTTTTCAACCATATAAACGAGAGCAAAATGAAACTTCCAAAGATGCTCAGGCTGAGTCAGCAAGAGTAGAGTTCTACAAAACTAAATGGGTTTTTTTTCTTTAAGTTTTAAAACTGTATGAGCTCTATAAGGGACATATAAAGATATTCAATTGAACAAAACATATTTCTTTTTTCAGATTTGACGTAATACAGTGTGGTGACATTGAAAAACTGATTAAAAAGAGACAAGCAATTACAGACCCAATTCTTTATTATGCCTTTGCTGAAGAAAGGTACAGCATTGTCTTGAGGGCTCATCTGAATACTGGACACGGAGGAAGAGATAAAATGTTAATATGCTAATGTTACAAGAGATGTCCTGAATTTATTCAAAGAAAAGTGCGAGGAATGTCAACTGAAAAAGAGAAAAATTGCAAGTAAGGGCATAGTCGTCAAACCACTTCTTAGCAAGGATTTTTCAGTCGAGGATAAGTAGATTTAGTTGATATGCAGTCCATGCGTGATGGTGACTCTTTGCATTATCAAAATCATCTCCAATTTAATAGATTGCAATGCAATCGTGGAAAATAAAAAAGGGAGGTAACTCAAATTTAATAGATTTTTTTATATTAGAGTTATCCCCCTTGTTTATATTGGAGTTATCTCCCTTTTTTATATTAAAGTTGCAACCCTTTTTTTATATTAGAGTTATCTCCCTTTTTATATTGGAGTTATCTCCCTTTTTTATATTGGAGTTATCTCTCTTTTTTATATTAGAGTTATCTCCCTTTTTATATTAGAGTTATCTCCCTTTTTTATATTAGAGTTATCTCCCTTTTTTATATTAGAGTTATCTCCCTTTTTATATTGGAGTTATCTCCCCTTTTATATTGGAGTTATCTCCCTTTTTATATTGGAGTTACCTCCCTTTTTTATATTAGAGTTATCTCCCTTTTTATATTGGAGTTATCTCCCTTTTTATATTAGAGTTATCTCCCTTTTTTATATTAGAGTTATCTCCCTTTTTATATTAGAGTTATCTCCTTTTTATATTAGAGTTATCTCCCTTTTTTATATTAGAGTTATCTCCATTTTTATATTAGAGTTATCTCCCTTTTTATATTAGAGTTATCTCCCTTTTTATATTAGAGTTATCTCCCTTTTTATATTGGAGTTATCTCCCTTTTTATATTGGAGTTATCTCCCTTTTTTATATTGGAGTTATCTCCCTTTTTTATATTAGAGTTATCTCCCTTTTTATATTGGATTTATCTCCCTTTTTATATTGGAGTTACCTCCCATTTTATATTAGAGTTACCTCCCTTTTAATATTGGAGTTATCTCCCTTTTTTATATTGGAGTTATCTCCCTTTTTTATATTAGAGTTATCTCCCTTTTAATATTAGAGTTATCTCCCTTTTTATATTGGAGTTACCTCCCTTTTTTATATTAGAGTTATCTCCCTTTTTATATTGGAGTTACCTCCCTTTTTATATTAGAGTTATCTCCCTTTTTATATTGGATTTATCTCCCTTTTTTATATTGGAGTTACCTCCCTTTTTATATTGGAGTTATCTCCCTTTTTATATTGGAGTTATCTCCCCTTTTATATTGGAGTTATCTCCCTTTTTTTATATTAGAGTTATCTCCCTTTTTATATTAGAGTTATCTCCCTTTTTTATATTAGAGTTATCTCCCTTTTTATATTGGAGTTATCTCCCTTTTTATATTGGAGTTATCTCCCTTTTTATATTGGAGTTATCTCCCTTTTTTATATTAGAGTTATCTCCCTTTTTATATTGGATTTATCTCCCTTTTTATATTGGAGTTACCTCCCTTTTTATATTAGAGTTACCTCCCTTTTAATATTGGAGTTATCTCCCTTTTTTATATTGGAGTTATCTCCCTTTTTTATATTAGAGTTATCTCCCTTTTTATATTGGAGTTATCTCCCTTTTTATATTAGAGTTATCTCCCTTTTTATATTGGAGTTACCTCCCTTTTTTATATTAGAGTTATCTCCCTTTTAATATTGGAGTTACCTCACTTTTTATATTAGAGTTATCTCCCTTTTTATATTGGAGTTATCTCCCTTTTTTATATTGGAGTTACCTCCCTTTTTATATTGGAGTTATCTCCCTTTTTATATTGGAGTTATCTCCCCTTTTATATTGGAGTTATCTCCCTTTTTTATATTAGAGTTATCTCCCTTTTTATATTAGAGTTATCTCCCTTTTTATATTAGAGTTATCTCCCTTTGTATATTAGAGTTATCTCCCTTTGTATATTAGAGTTATCTCCCTTTTTATATTAGAGTTATCTCCCTTTTTATATTGGAGTAATCTCCCTTTTTATATTGGAGTTATCTCCCTTTTTATATTAGAGTTACCTCCCTTTTTTTATTAGAGTTACCTCCCTTTTTTATATCAGAGTTATCTCCCTTTTTATATTAGAGTTACCTCCCTTTTTATATTAGAGTTATCTCCCTTTTTTATATTGGAGTTATCTCCCTTTTTTATATTGGAGTTACCTCCCTTTTTATATTGGAGTTATCTCCCCTTTTATATTGGAGTTATCTCCCTTTTTATATTAGAGTTATCTCCCTTTTTTATATTAGAGTTATCTCCCTTTTTATATTAGAGTTATCTCCCTTTTTATATTGGAGTTACCTCCCTTTTTATATTGGAGTTACCTCCCTTTTTATATTAGAGTTACCTCCCTTTTTATATTGGAGTTACCTCCCTTTTTATATTGGAGTTATCTCCCTTTTTTATATTGGAGTTATCTCCCCTTTTATATTGGAGTTATCTCCCTTTTTTATATTAGAGTTATCTCCCTTTTTATATTAGAGTTATCTCCCTTTTTATATTGGAGTTACCTCCCTTTTTATATTGGAGTTACCTCCCTTTTTATATTAGAGTTACCTCCCTTTTTATATTGGAGTTACCTCCCTTTTTATATTGGAGTTATCTCCCTTTTTTATATTGGAGTTATCTCCCCTTTTATATTGGAGTTATCTCCCTTTTTTATATTAGAGTTATCTCCCTTTTTATATTAGAGTTATCTCCCTTTTTATATTAGAGTTATCTCCCTTTTTATATTGGAGTTACCTCCCTTTTTATATTAGAGTTACCTCCCTTTTTATATTGGAGTTACCTCCCTTTTTATATTGGAGTTATCTCCCTTTTTTATATTGGAGTTATCTCCCCTTTTATATTGGAGTTATCTCCCTTTTTTATATTAGAGTTATCTCCCTTTTTATATTGGAGTTATCTCCCTTTTTTATATTAGAGTTATCTCCCTTTTTATATTAGAGTTATCTCCCTTTTTATATTAGAGTTATCTCCCTTTTTTATATTAGAGTTATCTCCCTTTTTATATTAGAGTTATCTCCCTTTTTATATTGGAGTTACCTCCCTTTTTATATTGGAGTTATCTCCCTTTTTTATATTGGAGTTATCTCCCCTTTTATATTGGAGTTATCTCCCTTTTTTATATTAGAGTTATCTCCCTTTTTATATTAGAGTTACCTCCCTTTTTATATTGGAGTTATCTCCCTTTTTTATATTAGAGTTATCTCCCTTTTTATATTAGAGTTATCTCCCTTTTTATATTACAGTTATATCCCTTTTTTTATATTAGAGTTATCTCCCTTTTTATATTAGAGTTATCTCCCTTTTTTATATTAGAGTTATCTCCCTTTTTATATTAGAGTTACCTCCCTTTTAATATTGGAGTTATCTCCCTTTTTTATATTGGAGTTATCTCCCTTTTTTATATTAGAGTTATCTCCCTTTTTATATTGGAGTTATCTCCCTTTTTATATTAGAGTTATCTCCCTTTTTATATTGGAGTTACCTCCCTTTTTTATATTAGAGTTATCTCCCTTTTTATATTGGAGTTACCTCCCTTTTTATTTTAGAGTTATCTCCCTTTTTATATTGGAGTTATCTCCCTTTTTATATTGGAGTTATCTCCCTTTTTTATATTGGAGTTATCTCCCCTTTTATATTGGAGTTATCTCCCTTTTTTATATTAGAGTTATCTCCCTTTTTATATTAGAGTTATCTCCCTTTTTATATTAGAGTTATCTCCCTTTTTTATATTAGAGTTATCTCCCTTTTTATATTAGAGTTATCTCCCTTTTTATATTGGAGTTACCTCCCTTTTTATATTGGAGTTATCTCCCTTTTTTATATTGGAGTTATCTCCCCTTTTATATTGGAGTTATCTCCCTTTTTTATATTAGAGTTATCTCCCTTTTTATATTAGAGTTACCTCCCTTTTTATATTGGAGTTATCTCCCTTTTTTATATTAGAGTTATCTCCCTTTTTATATTAGAGTTATCTCCCTTTTTATATTACAGTTATATCCCTTTTTTTATATTAGAGTTATCTCCCTTTTTATATTAGAGTTATCTCCCTTTTTTATATTAGAGTTATCTCCCTTTTTATATTAGAGTTACCTCCCTTTTAATATTGGAGTTATCTCCCTTTTTTATATTGGAGTTATCTCCCTTTTTTATATTAGAGTTATCTCCCTTTTTATATTGGAGTTATCTCCCTTTTTATATTAGAGTTATCTCCCTTTTTTATATTAGAGTTATCTCCCTTTTTATATTAGAGTTATCTCCCTTTTTATATTGGAGTTACCTCCCTTTTTATATTGGAGTTATCTCCCTTTTTTATATTGGAGTTATCTCCCCTTTTATATTGGAGTTATCTCCCTTTTTTATATTAGAGTTATCTCCCTTTTTATATTAGAGTTACCTCCCTTTTTATATTGGAGTTATCTCCCTTTTTTATATTAGAGTTATCTCCCTTTTTATATTAGAGTTATCTCCCTTTTTATATTACAGTTATATCCCTTTTTTTATATTAGAGTTATCTCCCTTTTTATATTAGAGTTATCTCCCTTTTTTATATTAGAGTTATCTCCCTTTTTATATTAGTTACCTCCCTTTTAATATTGGAGTTATCTCCCTTTTTTATATTGGAGTTATCTCCCTTTTTTATATTAGAGTTATCTCCCTTTTTATATTGGAGTTATCTCCCTTTTTATATTAGAGTTATCTCCCTTTTTATATTGGAGTTACCTCCCTTTTTTATATTAGAGTTATCTCCCTTTTTATATTGGAGTTACCTCCCTTTTTATTTTAGAGTTATCTCCCTTTTTATATTGGAGTTATCTCCCTTTTTATATTGGAGTTATCTCCCTTTTTTATATTGGAGTTATCTCCCCTTTTATATTGGAGTTATCTCCCTTTTTTATATTAGAGTTATCTCCCTTTTTATATTAGAGTTATCTCCCTTTTTATATTAGAGTTATCTCCCTTTTTTATATTAGAGTTATCTCCCTTTTTATATTAGAGTTATCTCCCTTTTTATATTGGAGTTACCTCCCTTTTTATATTGGAGTTATCTCCCTTTTTTATATTGGAGTTATCTCCCCTTTTATATTGGAGTTATCTCCCTTTTTTATATTAGAGTTATCTCCCTTTTTATATTAGAGTTACCTCCCTTTTTATATTGGAGTTATCTCCCTTTTTTATATTAGAGTTATCTCCCTTTTTATATTAGAGTTATCTCCCTTTTTATATTACAGTTATATCCCTTTTTTTATATTAGAGTTATCTCCCTTTTTATATTAGAGTTATCTCCCTTTTTTATATTAGAGTTATCTCCCTTTTTATATTAGAGTTACCTCCCTTTTAATATTGGAGTTATCTCCCTTTTTTATATTGGAGTTATCTCCCTTTTTTATATTAGAGTTATCTCCCTTTTTATATTGGAGTTATCTCCCTTTTTATATTAGAGTTATCTCCCTTTTTATATTGGAGTTACCTCCCTTTTTTATATTAGAGTTATCTCCCTTTTTATATTGGAGTTACCTCCCTTTTTATTTTAGAGTTATCTCCCTTTTTATATTGGAGTTATCTCCCTTTTTATATTGGAGTTATCTCCCTTTTTTATATTGGAGTTATCTCCCCTTTTATATTGGAGTTATCTCCCTTTTTTATATTAGAGTTATCTCCCTTTTTATATTAGAGTTATCTCCCTTTTTATATTAGAGTTATCTCCCTTTTTTATATTAGAGTTATCTCCCTTTTTATATTAGAGTTATCTCCCTTTTTATATTGGAGTTACCTCCCTTTTTATATTGGAGTTATCTCCCTTTTTTATATTGGAGTTATCTCCCCTTTTATATTGGAGTTATCTCCCTTTTTTATATTAGAGTTATCTCCCTTTTTATATTAGAGTTACCTCCCTTTTTATATTGGAGTTATCTCCCTTTTTTATATTAGAGTTATCTCCCTTTTTATATTAGAGTTATCTCCCTTTTTATATTACAGTTATATCCCTTTTTTTATATTAGAGTTATCTCCCTTTTTATATTAGAGTTATCTCCCTTTTTTATATTAGAGTTATCTCCCTTTTTATATTAGAGTTACCTCCCTTTTAATATTGGAGTTATCTCCCTTTTTTATATTGGAGTTATCTCCCTTTTTTATATTAGAGTTATCTCCCTTTTTATATTGGAGTTATCTCCCTTTTTATATTAGAGTTATCTCCCTTTTTTATATTAGAGTTATCTCCCTTTTTATATTAGAGTTATCTCCCTTTTTATATTGGAGTTACCTCCCTTTTTATATTGGAGTTATCTCCCTTTTTTATATTGGAGTTATCTCCCCTTTTATATTGGAGTTATCTCCCTTTTTTATATTAGAGTTATCTCCCTTTTTATATTAGAGTTACCTCCCTTTTTATATTGGAGTTATCTCCCTTTTTTATATTAGAGTTATCTCCCTTTTTATATTAGAGTTATCTCCCTTTTTATATTACAGTTATATCCCTTTTTTTATATTAGAGTTATCTCCCTTTTTATATTAGAGTTATCTCCCTTTTTTATATTAGAGTTATCTCCCTTTTTATATTAGAGTTACCTCCCTTTTAATATTGGAGTTATCTCCCTTTTTTATATTGGAGTTATCTCCCTTTTTTATATTAGAGTTATCTCCCTTTTTATATTGGAGTTATCTCCCTTTTTATATTAGAGTTATCTCCCTTTTTATATTGGAGTTACCTCCCTTTTTTATATTAGAGTTATCTCCCTTTTTATATTGGAGTTACCTCCCTTTTTATTTTAGAGTTATCTCCCTTTTTATATTGGAGTTATCTCCCTTTTTATATTGGAGTTATCTCCCTTTTTTATATTGGAGTTATCTCCCCTTTTATATTGGAGTTATCTCCCTTTTTTATATTAGAGTTATCTCCCTTTTTATATTAGAGTTATCTCCCTTTTTATATTAGAGTTATCTCCCTTTTTTATATTAGAGTTATCTCCCTTTTTATATTAGAGTTATCTCCCTTTTTATATTGGAGTTACCTCCCTTTTTATATTGGAGTTATCTCCCTTTTTTATATTGGAGTTATCTCCCCTTTTATATTGGAGTTATCT
Organism: Bathymodiolus brooksi; assembly: GCA_963680875.1. Classification (NCBI taxonomy): domain Eukaryota; kingdom Metazoa; phylum Mollusca; class Bivalvia; order Mytilida; family Modiolidae; genus Bathymodiolus; species Bathymodiolus brooksi. The sequence goes on from OY804588.1 coordinate 77,996,025, forward strand.
CCCTTTTTTATATTAGAGTTATCTCCCTTTTTATATTAGAGTTACCTCCCTTTTTATATTGGAGTTATCTCCCTTTTTTATATTAGAGTTATCTCCCTTTTTATATTAGAGTTATCTCCCTTTTTATATTACAGTTATATCCCTTTTTTTATATTAGAGTTATCTCCCTTTTTATATTAGAGTTATCTCCCTTTTTTATATTAGAGTTATCTCCCTTTTTATATTAGAGTTACCTCCCTTTTAATATTGGAGTTATCTCCCTTTTTTATATTGGAGTTATCTCCCTTTTTTATATTAGAGTTATCTCCCTTTTTATATTGGAGTTATCTCCCTTTTTATATTAGAGTTATCTCCCTTTTTATATTGGAGTTACCTCCCTTTTTTATATTAGAGTTATCTCCCTTTTTATATTGGAGTTACCTCCCTTTTTATTTTAGAGTTATCTCCCTTTTTATATTGGAGTTATCTCCCTTTTTATATTGGAGTTATCTCCCTTTTTTATATTGGAGTTATCTCCCCTTTTATATTGGAGTTATCTCCCTTTTTTATATTAGAGTTATCTCCCTTTTTATATTAGAGTTATCTCCCTTTTTATATTAGAGTTATCTCCCTTTTTTATATTAGAGTTATCTCCCTTTTTATATTAGAGTTATCTCCCTTTTTATATTGGAGTTACCTCCCTTTTTATATTGGAGTTATCTCCCTTTTTTATATTGGAGTTATCTCCCCTTTTATATTGGAGTTATCTCCCTTTTTTATATTAGAGTTATCTCCCTTTTTATATTAGAGTTACCTCCCTTTTTATATTGGAGTTATCTCCCTTTTTTATATTAGAGTTATCTCCCTTTTTATATTAGAGTTATCTCCCTTTTTATATTACAGTTATATCCCTTTTTTTATATTAGAGTTATCTCCCTTTTTATATTAGAGTTATCTCCCTTTTTTATATTAGAGTTATCTCCCTTTTTATATTAGAGTTACCTCCCTTTTAATATTGGAGTTATCTCCCTTTTTTATATTGGAGTTATCTCCCTTTTTTATATTAGAGTTATCTCCCTTTTTATATTGGAGTTATCTCCCTTTTTATATTAGAGTTATCTCCCTTTTTATATTGGAGTTACCTCCCTTTTTTATATTAGAGTTATCTCCCTTTTTATATTGGAGTTACCTCCCTTTTTATTTTAGAGTTATCTCCCTTTTTATATTGGAGTTATCTCCCTTTTTATATTAGAGTTATCTCCCTTTTTATATTGGAGTTATCTCCCCTTTTATATTGGAGTTATCTCCCTTTTTTATATTAGAGTTATCTCCCTTTTTATATTAGAGTTATCTCCCTTTTTATATTAGAGTTATCTCCCTTTGTATATTAGAGTTATCTCCCTTTTTATATTAGAGTTATCTCCCTTTTTATATTAGAGTTATCTCCCTTTTTTATATTAGAGTTATCTCCCTTTTTATATTAGAGTTATCTCCCTTTTTATATTAGAGTTATCTCCCTTTTTTATATTAGAGTTATCTCCCTTTTTTATATTAGAGTTATCTCCCTTTTTATATTGGAGTTACCTCCCTTTTTATATTAGAGTTATCTCCCTTTTTATATTACAGTTATCTCCCTTTTTTTATATTAGAGTTATCTCCCTTTTTATATTAGAGTTATCTCCCTTTTTATATTAGAGTTATCTCCCTTTTTATATTGGAGTTATCTCCCTTTTTATATTGGAGTTATCTCCCTTTTTATATTAGAGTTACCTCCCTTTTTTTTATTAGAGTTACCTCCCTTTTTTATATCAGAGTTATCTCCCTTTATATATTAGAGTTACCTCCCTTTTCATATTAGAGTTACCTCCCTTTTTATATTGAAGTTATCTCCCTTTTATATTGGAGTTACCTCCCTTTTTATATTAGAGTTACCTCCCTTTTTATATTGGAGTTATCTCCCCTTTTATATTGGAGTTATCTCCCTTTTTTATATTAGAGTTATCTCCCTTTTTATATTAGAGTTATCTCCCTTTTTATATTGGAGTTACCTCCCTTTATATATAGGAGTTATCTCCCTTTTTTATATTGGAGTTATCTCCCCTTTTCTATTGGAGTTATCTCCCCTTTTATATTGGAGTTATCTCCCTTTTTTATATTAGAGTTATCTCCCTTTTTATATTGGAGTTATCTCCCTTTTTAATATTAGAGTTATCTCCCTTTTTATATTAGAGTTATCTCCCTTTTTATATTGGAGTTATCTCCATTTTTATATTGGAGTTATCTCCCTTTTTTTATATTAGAGTTATCTCCCTTTTTATATTAGAGTTATCTCCCTTTTTATATTAGAGTTATCTCCCTTTTTATATTGGAGTTATCTCCCTTTTTATATTAGAGTTATCTCTCTTTTTATATTGGAGTTATCTCCCTTTTTATATTAGAGTTATCTCCCTTTTTTATAATAGAGTTATCTCCCTTTTTTACATTAGAGTTACCTCCCTTTTTTATATTAGAGTTATCTCCCTTTTTATATTGGAGTTATCTCCCTTTTTATATTAGAGTTATCTCCCTTTTTATATTAGAGTTATCTACCTTTTTATATTGGAGTTACCTCCCTTTTTATATTGGAGTTATCTCCCTTTTTTATATTGGAGTTACCTCCCTTTTTTATATTAGAGTTATCTCCCTTTTTATATTGGAGTTATCTCCCTTTTATATTAGAGTTATCTCCCTTTTTATATTGGAGTTATCTCCCTTTTTTATATTGGAGTTAACTCCCTTTTTTATATTGGAGTTACCTCCCTTTTTTATATTGGAGTTATCTCCCTTTTTATATTGGAGTTATCTCCCTTTTTTATATTGGAGTTATCTCCCTTTTTTATATTAGAGTTATCTCCCTTTTTATATTGGATTTATCTCCCTTTTTATATTGGAGTTACCTCCCATTTTATATTAGAGTTACCTCCCTTTTAATATTGGAGTTATCTCCCTTTTTTATATTGGAGTTATCTCCCTTTTTTATATTAGAGTTATCTCCCTTTTAATATTAGAGTTATCTCCCTTTTTATATTGGAGTTACCTCCCTTTTTTATATTAGAGTTATCTCCCTTTTTATATTGGAGTTACCTCCCTTTTTATATTAGAGTTATCTCCCTTTTTATATTGGATTTATCTCCCTTTTTTATATTGGAGTTACCTCCCTTTTTATATTGGAGTTATCTCCCTTTTTATATTGGAGTTATCTCCCCTTTTATATTGGAGTTATCTCCCTTTTTTTATATTAGAGTTATCTCCCTTTTTATATTAGAGTTATCTCCCTTTTTTATATTAGAGTTATCTCCCTTTTTTATATTGGAGTTACCTCCCTTTTTATATTGGAGTTATCTCCCTTTTTATATTGGAGTTATCTCCCCTTTTATATTGGAGTTATCTCCCTTTTTTATATTAGAGTTATCTCCCTTTTTATATTAGAGTTATCTCCCTTTTTATATTAGAGTTATCTCCCTTTGTATATTAGAGTTATCTCCCTTTGTATATTAGAGTTATCTCCCTTTTTATATTAGAGTTATCTCCCTTTTTATATTGGAGTAATCTCCCTTTTTATATTGGAGTTATCTCCCTTTTTATATTAGAGTTACCTCCCTTTTTTTATTAGAGTTACCTCCCTTTTTTATATCAGAGTTATCTCCCTTTTTATATTAGAGTTACCTCCCTTTTTATATTAGAGTTATCTCCCTTTTTTATATTGGAGTTATCTCCCTTTTTTATATTGGAGTTACCTCCCTTTTTATATTGGAGTTATCTCCCCTTTTATATTGGAGTTATCTCCCTTTTTATATTAGAGTTATCTCCCTTTTTTATATTAGAGTTATCTCCCTTTTTATATTAGAGTTATCTCCCTTTTTATATTGGAGTTACCTCCCTTTTTATATTGGAGTTACCTCCCTTTTTATATTAGAGTTACCTCCCTTTTTATATTGGAGTTACCTCCCTTTTTATATTGGAGTTATCTCCCTTTTTTATATTGGAGTTATCTCCCCTTTTATATTGGAGTTATCTCCCTTTTTTATATTAGAGTTATCTCCCTTTTTATATTAGAGTTATCTCCCTTTTTATATTGGAGTTACCTCCCTTTTTATATTGGAGTTACCTCCCTTTTTATATTAGAGTTACCTCCCTTTTTATATTGGAGTTACCTCCCTTTTTATATTGGAGTTATCTCCCTTTTTTATATTGGAGTTATCTCCCCTTTTATATTGGAGTTATCTCCCTTTTTTATATTAGAGTTATCTCCCTTTTTATATTAGAGTTATCTCCCTTTTTATATTAGAGTTATCTCCCTTTTTTATATTAAGAGTTATCTCCCTTTTTATATTAGAGTTATCTCCCTTTTTATATTGGAGTTACCTCCCTTTTTATATTAGAGTTACCTCCCTTTTTATATTGGAGTTACCTCCCTTTTTATATTGGAGTTATCTCCCTTTTTTATATTGGAGTTATCTCCCCTTTTATATTGGAGTTATCTCCCTTTTTTATATTAGAGTTATCTCCCTTTTTATATTAGAGTTATCTCCCTTTTTATATTAGAGTTATCTCCCTTTTTTATATTAGAGTTATCTCCCTTTTTATATTAGAGTTATCTCCCTTTTTATATTGGAGTTACCTCCCTTTTTATATTGGAGTTATCTCCCTTTTTTATATTGGAGTTATCTCCCCTTTTATATTGGAGTTATCTCCCTTTTTTATATTAGAGTTATCTCCCTTTTTATATTAGAGTTACCTCCCTTTTTATATTGGAGTTATCTCCCTTTTTTATATTAGAGTTATCTCCCTTTTTATATTAGAGTTATCTCCCTTTTTATATTACAGTTATATCCCTTTTTTTATATTAGAGTTATCTCCCTTTTTATATTAGAGTTATCTCCCTTTTTTATATTAGAGTTATCTCCCTTTTTATATTAGAGTTACCTCCCTTTTAATATTGGAGTTATCTCCCTTTTTTATATTGGAGTTATCTCCCTTTTTTATATTAGAGTTATCTCCCTTTTTATATTGGAGTTATCTCCCTTTTTATATTAGAGTTATCTCCCTTTTTATATTGGAGTTACCTCCCTTTTTTATATTAGAGTTATCTCCCTTTTTATATTGGAGTTACCTCCCTTTTTATTTTAGAGTTATCTCCCTTTTTATATTGGAGTTATCTCCCTTTTTATATTGGAGTTATCTCCCTTTTTTATATTGGAGTTATCTCCCCTTTTATATTGGAGTTATCTCCCTTTTTTATATTAGAGTTATCTCCCTTTTTATATTAGAGTTATCTCCCTTTTTATATTAGAGTTATCTCCCTTTTTTATATTAGAGTTATCTCCCTTTTTATATTAGAGTTATCTCCCTTTTTATATTGGAGTTACCTCCCTTTTTATATTGGAGTTATCTCCCTTTTTTATATTGGAGTTATCTCCCCTTTTATATTGGAGTTATCTCCCTTTTTTATATTAGAGTTATCTCCCTTTTTATATTAGAGTTACCTCCCTTTTTATATTGGAGTTATCTCCCTTTTTTATATTAGAGTTATCTCCCTTTTTATATTAGAGTTATCTCCCTTTTTATATTACAGTTATATCCCTTTTTTTATATTAGAGTTATCTCCCTTTTTATATTAGAGTTATCTCCCTTTTTTATATTAGAGTTATCTCCCTTTTTATATTAGAGTTACCTCCCTTTTAATATTGGAGTTATCTCCCTTTTTTATATTGGAGTTATCTCCCTTTTTTATATTAGAGTTATCTCCCTTTTTATATTGGAGTTATCTCCCTTTTTATATTAGAGTTATCTCCCTTTTTTATATTAGAGTTATCTCCCTTTTTATATTAGAGTTATCTCCCTTTTTATATTGGAGTTACCTCCCTTTTTATATTGGAGTTATCTCCCTTTTTTATATTGGAGTTATCTCCCCTTTTATATTGGAGTTATCTCCCTTTTTTATATTAGAGTTATCTCCCTTTTTATATTAGAGTTACCTCCCTTTTTATATTGGAGTTATCTCCCTTTTTTATATTAGAGTTATCTCCCTTTTTATATTAGAGTTATCTCCCTTTTTATATTACAGTTATATCCCTTTTTTTATATTAGAGTTATCTCCCTTTTTATATTAGAGTTATCTCCCTTTTTTATATTAGAGTTATCTCCCTTTTTATATTAGAGTTACCTCCCTTTTAATATTGGAGTTATCTCCCTTTTTTATATTGGAGTTATCTCCCTTTTTTATATTAGAGTTATCTCCCTTTTTATATTGGAGTTATCTCCCTTTTTATATTAGAGTTATCTCCCTTTTTTATATTAGAGTTATCTCCCTTTTTATATTAGAGTTATCTCCCTTTTTATATTGGAGTTACCTCCCTTTTTATATTGGAGTTATCTCCCTTTTTTATATTGGAGTTATCTCCCCTTTTATATTGGAGTTATCTCCCTTTTTTATATTAGAGTTATCTCCCTTTTTATATTAGAGTTACCTCCCTTTTTATATTGGAGTTATCTCCCTTTTTTATATTAGAGTTATCTCCCTTTTTATATTAGAGTTATCTCCCTTTTTATATTACAGTTATATCCCTTTTTTTATATTAGAGTTATCTCCCTTTTTATATTAGAGTTATCTCCCTTTTTTATATTAGAGTTATCTCCCTTTTTATATTAGAGTTACCTCCCTTTTAATATTGGAGTTATCTCCCTTTTTTATATTGGAGTTATCTCCCTTTTTTATATTAGAGTTATCTCCCTTTTTATATTGGAGTTATCTCCCTTTTTATATTAGAGTTATCTCCCTTTTTATATTGGAGTTACCTCCCTTTTTTATATTAGAGTTATCTCCCTTTTTATATTGGAGTTACCTCCCTTTTTATTTTAGAGTTATCTCCCTTTTTATATTGGAGTTATCTCCCTTTTTATATTGGAGTTATCTCCCTTTTTTATATTGGAGTTATCTCCCCTTTTATATTGGAGTTATCTCCCTTTTTTATATTAGAGTTATCTCCCTTTTTATATTAGAGTTATCTCCCTTTTTATATTAGAGTTATCTCCCTTTTTTATATTAGAGTTATCTCCCTTTTTATATTAGAGTTATCTCCCTTTTTATATTGGAGTTACCTCCCTTTTTATATTGGAGTTATCTCCCTTTTTTATATTGGAGTTATCTCCCCTTTTATATTGGAGTTATCTCCCTTTTTTATATTAGAGTTATCTCCCTTTTTATATTAGAGTTACCTCCCTTTTTATATTGGAGTTATCTCCCTTTTTTATATTAGAGTTATCTCCCTTTTTATATTAGAGTTATCTCCCTTTTTATATTACAGTTATATCCCTTTTTTTATATTAGAGTTATCTCCCTTTTTATATTAGAGTTATCTCCCTTTTTTATATTAGAGTTATCTCCCTTTTTATATTAGAGTTACCTCCCTTTTAATATTGGAGTTATCTCCCTTTTTTATATTGGAGTTATCTCCCTTTTTTATATTAGAGTTATCTCCCTTTTTATATTGGAGTTATCTCCCTTTTTATATTAGAGTTATCTCCCTTTTTATATTGGAGTTACCTCCCTTTTTTATATTAGAGTTATCTCCCTTTTTATATTGGAGTTACCTCCCTTTTTATTTTAGAGTTATCTCCCTTTTTATATTGGAGTTATCTCCCTTTTTATATTGGAGTTATCTCCCTTTTTTATATTGGAGTTATCTCCCCTTTTATATTGGAGTTATCTCCCTTTTTTATATTAGAGTTATCTCCCTTTTTATATTAGAGTTATCTCCCTTTTTATATTAGAGTTATCTCCCTTTTTTATATTAGAGTTATCTCCCTTTTTATATTAGAGTTATCTCCCTTTTTATATTGGAGTTACCTCCCTTTTTATATTGGAGTTATCTCCCTTTTTTATATTGGAGTTATCTCCCCTTTTATATTGGAGTTATCTCCCTTTTTTATATTAGAGTTATCTCCCTTTTTATATTAGAGTTACCTCCCTTTTTATATTGGAGTTATCTCCCTTTTTTATATTAGAGTTATCTCCCTTTTTATATTAGAGTTATCTCCCTTTTTATATTACAGTTATATCCCTTTTTTTATATTAGAGTTATCTCCCTTTTTATATTAGAGTTATCTCCCTTTTTTATATTAGAGTTATCTCCCTTTTTATATTAGAGTTACCTCCCTTTTAATATTGGAGTTATCTCCCTTTTTTATATTGGAGTTATCTCCCTTTTTTATATTAGAGTTATCTCCCTTTTTATATTGGAGTTATCTCCCTTTTTATATTAGAGTTATCTCCCTTTTTATATTGGAGTTACCTCCCTTTTTTATATTAGAGTTATCTCCCTTTTTATATTGGAGTTACCTCCCTTTTTATTTTAGAGTTATCTCCCTTTTTATATTGGAGTTATCTCCCTTTTTATATTAGAGTTATCTCCCTTTTTATATTGGAGTTATCTCCCCTTTTATATTGGAGTTATCTCCCTTTTTTATATTAGAGTTATCTCCCTTTTTATATTAGAGTTATCTCCCTTTTTTATATTAGAGTTATCTCCCTTTTTATATTAGAGTTATCTCCCTTTTTATATTGGAGTTACCTCCCTTTTTATATTGGAGTTATCTCCCTTTTTTATATTGGAGTTATCTCCCCTTTTATATTGGAGTTATCTCCCTTTTTTATATTAGAGTTATCTCCCTTTTTATATTAGAGTTACCTCCCTTTTTATATTGGAGTTATCTCCCTTTTTTATATTAAGAGTTATCTCCCTTTTTATATTAGAGTTATCTCCCTTTTTATATTACAGTTATATCCCTTTTTTTATATTAGAGTTATCTCCCTTTTTATATTAGAGTTATCTCCCTTTTTTATATTAGAGTTATCTCCCTTTTTATATTAGAGTTACCTCCCTTTTAATATTGGAGTTATCTCCCTTTTTTATATTGGAGTTATCTCCCTTTTTTATATTAGAGTTATCTCCCTTTTTATATTGGAGTTATCTCCCTTTTTATATTAGAGTTATCTCCCTTTTTATATTGGAGTTACCTCCCTTTTTTATATTAGAGTTATCTCCCTTTTTATATTGGAGTTACCTCCCTTTTTATTTTAGAGTTATCTCCCTTTTTATATTGGAGTTATCTCCCTTTTTATATTGGAGTTATCTCCCTTTTTTATATTGGAGTTATCTCCCCTTTTATATTGGAGTTATCTCCCTTTTTTATATTAGAGTTATCTCCCTTTTTATATTAGAGTTATCTCCCTTTTTATATTAGAGTTATCTCCCTTTTTTATATTAGAGTTATCTCCCTTTTTATATTAGAGTTATCTCCCTTTTTATATTGGAGTTACCTCCCTTTTTATATTGGAGTTATCTCCCTTTTTTATATTGGAGTTATCTCCCCTTTTATATTGGAGTTATCTCCCTTTTTTATATTAGAGTTATCTCCCTTTTTATATTAGAGTTACCTCCCTTTTTATATTGGAGTTATCTCCCTTTTTTATATTAGAGTTATCTCCCTTTTTATATTAGAGTTATCTCCCTTTTTATATTACAGTTATATCCCTTTTTTTATATTAGAGTTATCTCCCTTTTTATATTAGAGTTATCTCCCTTTTTTATATTAGAGTTATCTCCCTTTTTATATTAGAGTTACCTCCCTTTTAATATTGGAGTTATCTCCCTTTTTTATATTGGAGTTATCTCCCTTTTTTATATTAGAGTTATCTCCCTTTTTATATTGGAGTTATCTCCCTTTTTATATTAGAGTTATCTCCCTTTTTATATTGGAGTTACCTCCCTTTTTTATATTAGAGTTATCTCCCTTTTTATATTGGAGTTACCTCCCTTTTTATTTTAGAGTTATCTCCCTTTTTATATTGGAGTTATCTCCCTTTTTATATTAGAGTTATCTCCCTTTTTATATTGGAGTTATCTCCCCTTTTATATTGGAGTTATCTCCCTTTTTTATATTAGAGTTATCTCCCTTTTTATATTAGAGTTATCTCCCTTTTTATATTAGAGTTATCTCCCTTTGTATATTAGAGTTATCTCCCTTTTTATATTAGAGTTATCTCCCTTTTTATATTAGAGTTATCTCCCTTTTTTATATTAGAGTTATCTCCCTTTTTATATTAGAGTTATCTCCCTTTTTATATTAGAGTTATCTCCCTTTTTTATATTAGAGTTATCTCCCTTTTTTATATTAGAGTTATCTCCCTTTTTATATTGGAGTTACCTCCCTTTTTATATTAGAGTTATCTCCCTTTTTATATTACAGTTATCTCCCTTTTTTTATATTAGAGTTATCTCCCTTTTTATATTAGAGTTATCTCCCTTTTTATATTAGAGTTATCTCCCTTTTTATATTGGAGTTATCTCCCTTTTTATATTGGAGTTATCTCCCTTTTTATATTAGAGTTACCTCCCTTTTTTTTATTAGAGTTACCTCCCTTTTTTATATCAGAGTTATCTCCCTTTATATATTAGAGTTACCTCCCTTTTCATATTAGAGTTACCTCCCTTTTTATATTGGAGTTATCTCCCTTTTATATTGGAGTTACCTCCCTTTTTATATTAGAGTTACCTCCCTTTTTATATTGGAGTTATCTCCCCTTTTATATTGGAGTTATCTCCCTTTTTTATATTAGAGTTATCTCCCTTTTTATATTAGAGTTATCTCCCTTTTTATATTGGAGTTACCTCCCTTTATATATAGGAGTTATCTCCCTTTTTTATATTGGAGTTATCTCCCCTTTTCTATTGGAGTTATCTCCCCTTTTATATTGGAGTTATCTCCCTTTTTTATATTAGAGTTATCTCCCTTTTTATATTGGAGTTATCTCCCTTTTTAATATTAGAGTTATCTCCCTTTTTATATTAGAGTTATCTCCCTTTTTATATTGGAGTTATCTCCATTTTTATATTGGAGTTATCTCCCTTTTTTTATATTAGAGTTATCTCCCTTTTTATATTAGAGTTATCTCCCTTTTTATATTAGAGTTATCTCCCTTTTTATATTGGAGTTATCTCCCTTTTTATATTAGAGTTATCTCTCTTTTTATATTGGAGTTATCTCCCTTTTTATATTAGAGTTATCTCCCTTTTTTATAATAGAGTTATCTCCCTTTTTTACATTAGAGTTACCTCCCTTTTTTATATTAGAGTTATCTCCCTTTTTATATTGGAGTTATCTCCCTTTTTATATTAGAGTTATCTCCCTTTTTATATTAGAGTTATCTACCTTTTTATATTGGAGTTACCTCCCTTTTTATATTGGAGTTATCTCCCTTTTTTATATTGGAGTTACCTCCCTTTTTTATATTAGAGTTATCTCCCTTTTTATATTGGAGTTATCTCCCTTTTATATTAGAGTTATCTCCCTTTTTATATTGGAGTTATCTCCCTTTTTTATATTGGAGTTAACTCCCTTTTTTATATTGGAGTTACCTCCCTTTTTTATATTGGAGTTATCTCCCTTTTTATATTGGAGTTACCTCCTTTTTTATATTAGAGTTATCTGCCTTTTTTTGTTGGAGTTATCTCCCTTTTTTATATTGGAGTTATCTCCCTTTTTATATTGGAGTTATCTCCCTTTTTTATATTAGAGTTACCTCCCTCTTTTATATTGGAGTTATCTTCCTTTTTATATTGGAGTTATCTCTCTTTTTAGCTCACCTGGGTATAATAACAACATCAGTCAATAAAACTTGATAACTTCGGTGAAAAAAATTAACAAATGTAGCCTTCGTCATTGCAGACCCCTTCTACAAACAAATTTGGGCAGGGGTTCCCCCTTTAATGTAAGTTATCAAAATTGCTGTAAAAAAACATAAATGTCAATGATTCTCAAAATTTAGCTTTTCCTACTTCACATTTTGTAATAGAGTTGCTTCCCTTTGATTATTTGAGTAACCAAAAGCAGTGAGTCAACAAAAAAATGCATTTCAAGAGGAATAACTCTTCACACAGTTGTCGCACATTTTTAACTGTGGGAAATTTTTTGTAGATCTTAACATGCTGAACATTTTTGCAGTTTAAATTTTCCCTCTATCTCTAATAGTTTTTGAGATATAAGATGATAGTATTAAAATTGAGAACATTTTGATGAAAAAAGGGCAATAACTCAAAAATGGGTAATGGAATTTACTTCAAAATTGCAGGGTAGGAAGATCTTGACATGCTGCAAATTTTTGCAATTTAAACTTAACCTTTATCTCTTATAGTTTTTGAAATATAAGACGAAAAGTATTAATTTTGTTTTTTAATTTGATGAAAAAAAGGGCAAGAACTCCTAGATGGCTAATCATATTTACTTCAAAATTGCAGGGTAGGTAGATATCGACATGGTGCACATTTTTGCAATTTAAACTTAACATCTATCTCTTATAGTTTTTGAAATATAACACGAAAAGTATTAAAATTTAAAACCAGAGGCTCTCAAGAGACTGTATCGTTCACCTGGTTATAAAAAAAACCAATTGGTCCTATGTAAAAACTATGTCCTGCAGTGGTAGTCATCTTGGAATTACGATCAACATAAAAAACACAAAGTTTGTAAAGGACCTTCCAATGATTGATGCAAAATTTAGGTTCAATCAGTGCAATAGCTTCAGAGAAGAATATATTTCTGTATTTTCCCCTGTGTTAATACTATGACCTGTGGTGGCAGCCATCTTGGATTTCCGATCGGCATAAAAAAAAAAAAATTTGTAGAGGACCTTCCAATGATCATTCCTGGGCAGTTTGGTTTCAACTGTCCAAGTGGTTTCAGAGAAGAAGCATTTTGAAACATTTTTCCCATAGGGTCCAATGTTAAACTAATTCCTGCCGTAGCCGCCATTTTGAATTTCATATCGGAACAAAAAACCTTAAGATTGTAGAGGACCATCCAATGAACATTCATGTACAGTTTGGCTTTAATCATATTTGTAGTTTCTGAGAAGAAGGCATTTGAATATTTTCCCATAGGGTCCATTGTTAATCTATGGCCTGCGGTGGCAGCCATCTTGGATTTCCGATCGGCATAAAAAACAGAAACTTTGTAGAGGACCTTCCAATGATCATTCCTGGGCAGTTTGGTTTCAACTGTCCAAGTGGTTTCAGAGAAGAAGCATTTTGAAACATTTTTCCCATAGGGTCCAATGTTAAACTAAGTCCTGCCGTAGCCGCCATTTTGAATTTCATATCGGAACAAAAAACCTTAAGATTGTAGAGGACCATCCAATGAACATTCATGTACAGTTTGGCTTTAATCATATTTGTAGTTTCTGAGAAGAAGGCATTTGAATATTTTCCCATAGGGTCCAATGTTAATCTATGGCCTGCGGTGGCAGCCATCTTGGATTTCCGATCGGCATAAAAAACAGAAACTTTGTAGAGGACCTTCCAATGATCATTCCTGGGCAGTTTGGTTTCAACTGTCCAAGTGGTTTCAGAGAAGAAGCATTTTGAAACATTTTTCCCATAGGGTCCAATGTTAAACTAAGTCCTGCCGTAGCCGTCATTTTGAATTTCATATCGGATCAAAAAACCTTAAGATTGTAGAGGACCATCCAATGAACATTCATGTACAGTTTGGCTTTAATCATATTTGTAGTTTCTGAGAAGAAGGCATTTGAATATTTTCCCATAGGGTCCAATGTTAATCTATGTCCTGCGGTGGCAGCCATCCTGGATTTCCGATCGGCATAAAAAACAGAAACTTTGTAGAGGACCTTCCAATGATCATTCCTGGGCAGTTTGGTTTCAACTGTCCAAGTGGTTTCAGAGAAGAAGCCTTTTGAAACATTTTTCCCATAGGGTCCAATGTTAAACTAAGTCCTGCCGTAGCCGCCATTTTGAATTTCATATCGGAACAAAAAACCTTAAGATTGTAGAGGACCGTACAGTTTGGCTTTAATCATATTTGTAGTTTCTGAGAAGAAGGCATTTGAATATTTTCCCATAGGGTCCAATGTTAATCTATGTCCTGCGGTGGCAGCCATCTTGGATTTCCGATCGGCATAAAAAACAGAAACTTTGTAGAGGACCTTCCAATGATCATTCCTGGGCAGTTTGGTTTCAACTGTCCAAGTGGTTTCAGAGAAGAAGCATTTTGAAACATTTTTCCCATAGGGTCCAATGTTAAACTAAGTCCTGCCGTAGCCGCCATTTTGAATTTCATATCGGAACAAAAAACCTTAAGATTGTAGAGGACCGTACAGTTTGGCTTTAATCATATTTGTAGTTTCTGAGAAGAAGGCATTTGAATATTTTCCCATAGGGTCCAATGTTAATCTATGGCCTGCGGTGGCGGCCATCTTGGATTTCCGATCGGCATAAAAAACAGAAACTTTGTAGAGGACCTTCCAATGATCATTCCTGGGCAGTTTGGTTTCAACTGTCCAAGTGGTTTCAGAGAAGAAGCATTTTGAAACATTTTTCCCATAGGGTCCAATGTTAAACTAAGTCCTGCCGCAGCCGCCATTTTGAATTTCATATCGGAACAAAAAACCTTAAGATTGTAGAGGACCATCCAATGAACATTCATGTACAGTTTGGCTTTAATCATATTTGTAGTTTCTGAGAAGAAGGCATTTGAATATTTTCCCATAGGGCCCAATGTTAATCTATGTCCTGCGGTGGCGGCCATCTTGGATTTCCGATCGGCATAAAAAAACAGAAACTTTGTAGAGGACCTTCCAATGATCATTCCTGGGCAGTTTGGTTTCAACTGTCCAAGTGGTTTCAGAGAAGAAGCATTTTGAAACATTATTCCCATAGGGTCCAATGTTAAACTAAGTCCTGCCGTAGCCGCCATTTTGAATTTCATATCAGAACAAAAAACGTAAAGTTTGTAGAGGACCATCCAATGAACACTCATGTACAGTTTGGCTTTAATCATATTTGTAGTTTCTGAGAAGAAGGCATTTGAATATTTTCCCATAGGGTCCAATGTTAATCTATGTCCTGCGGTGGCAGCCATCTTGGATTTCCGATCGGCATAAAAAACAGAAACTTTGTAGAGGATCTTCCAATGATCATTCCTGGGCAGTTTGGTTTCAACTGTCCAAGTGGTTTTAGAGAAGAAGCATTTTGAAACATTTTTCCCATAGGGTCCAATGTTAAACTAAGTCCTGCCGTAGCCGCCATTTTGAATTTCATATCGGAACAAAAAACGTAAAGTTTGTAGAGGACCATCCAATGAACATTCATGTACAGTTTGGCTTTAATCATATTTGTAGTTTCTGAGAAGAAGGCATTTGAATATTTTCCCATAGGGTCCAATGTTAATCTATGTCCTGCGGTGGCAGCCATCTTGGATTTCCGATCGGCATAAAAAACAGAAATTTGTAGAGGACCTTCCAATGATCATTCCTGGGCAGTTTGGTTTCAACTGTCCTAGTGGTTTCAGAGAAGAAGCATTTTGAAACATTTTTCCCATAGGGTCCAATGTTAAACTAAGTCCTGCCGCAGCCGCCATTTTGAATTTCATATCGGAACAAAAAACCTTAAGATTGTAGAGGACCATCCAATGAACATTCATGTACAGTTTGGCTTTAATCATATTTGTAGTTTCTGAGAAGAAGGCATTTGAATATTTTCCCATAGGGCCCAATGTTAATCTATGTCCTGCGGTGGCGGCCATCTTGGATTTCCGATCGGCATAAAAAAACAGAAACTTTGTAGAGGACCTTCCAATGATCATTCCTGGGCAGTTTGGTTTCAACTGTCCAAGTGGTTTCAGAGAAGAAGCATTTTGAAACATTATTCCCATAGGGTCCAATGTTAAACTAAGTCCTGCCGTAGCCGCCATTTTGAATTTCATATCAGAACAAAAAACGTAAAGTTTGTAGAGGACCATCCAATGAACACTCATGTACAGTTTGGCTTTAATCATATTTGTAGTTTCTGAGAAGAAGGCATTTGAATATTTTCCCATAGGGTCCAATGTTAATCTATGTCCTGCGGTGGCAGCCATCTTGGATTTCCGATCGGCATAAAAAACAGAAACTTTGTAGAGGATCTTCCAATGATCATTCCTGGGCAGTTTGGTTTCAACTGTCCAAGTGGTTTCAGAGAAGAAGCATTTTGAAACATTTTTCCCATAGGGTCCAATGTTAAACTAAGTCCTGCCGTAGCCGCCATTTTGAATTTCATATCGGAACAAAAAACGTAAAGTTTGTAGAGGACCATCCAATGAACATTCATGTACAGTTTGGCTTTAATCATATTTGTAGTTTCTGAGAAGAAGGCATTTGAATATTTTCCCATAGGGTCCAATGTTAATCTATGTCCTGCGGTGGCAGCCATCTTGGATTTCCGATCGGCATAAAAAACAGAAATTTGTAGAGGACCTTCCAATGATCATTCCTGGGCAGTTTGGTTTCAACTGTCCTAGTGGTTTCAGAGAAGAAGCGTTTTGAAACATTTTCCCCATAGGGTCCAATATTAAACTAGGTCCTGCCGCAGCCGCCATTTTGAATTTCATATCAGAACAAAAAACGTAAAGTTTGTAGAGGACCATCCAATGAACATTCATGTACAGTTTGGCTTTAATCATATTTGTAGTTTCTGAGAAGAAGGCATTTGAATATTTTCCCATAGGGTCCAATGTTAATCTATGTCCTGCGGTGGCAGCCATCTTGGATTTCCGATCGGCATAAAAAACAGAAACTTTGTAGAGGACCTTCCAATGATCATTCCTGGGCAGTTTGGTTTCAACTGTCCAAGTGGTTTCAGAGAAGAAGCATTTTGAAACATTTTTCCCATAGGGTCCAATGTTAAACTAAGTCCTGCCGTAGCCGCCATTTTGAATTTCATATCGGAACAAAAAACGTAAAGTTTGTAGAGGACCATCCAATGAACATTCATGTACAGTTTGGCTTTTATCTTATTTGTAGTTTCTGAGAAGAAAGCATTTGAATATTTTCCCATAGGGTCCAATGTTAATCTATGTCCTGCGGTGGCAGCCATCTTGGATTTCCGATCGGCATAAAAAACAGAAACTTTGTAGAGGACCTTCCAATGATCATTCCTGGGCAGTTTGGTTTCAACTGTCCAAGTGGTTTCAGAGAAGAAGCATTTTGAAACATTTTTCCCATAGGGTCCAATGTTAAACTAAGTCCTGCCGTAGCCGCCATTTTAAATTTCATATCGGAACAAAAAACCTTAAGATTGTAGAGGACCGTACAGTTTGGCTTTAATCATATTTGTAGTTTCTGAGAAGAAGGCATTTGAATATTTTCCCATAGGGTCCAATGTTAATCTATGTCCTGCGGTGGCAGCCATCTTGGATTTCCGATCGGCATAAAAAACAGAAACTTTGTAGAGGACCTTCCAATGATCATTCCTGGGCAGTTTGGTTTCAACTGTCCTAGTTGTTTCAGAGAAGAAGCGTTTTGAAACATTTTCCCCATAGGGTCCAATGTTAAACTAGGTCCTGCCGTAGCCGCCATTTTGAATTTCATATCAGAACAAAAAACGTAAAGTTTGTAGAGGACCATCCAATGAACACTCATGTACAGTTTGGCTTTAATCATATTTGTAGTTTCTGAGAAGAAGGCATTTGAATATTTTCACATAGGGTCCAATGTTAATCTATGGCCTGCGGTGGCGGCCATCTTGGATTTCCGATCGGCATAAAAAACAGAAACTTTGTAGAGGACCTTCCAATGATCATTCCTGGGCAGTTTGGTTTCAACTGTCCAAGTGGTTTCAGAGAAGCATTTTGAAACATTTTTTCCATAGGGTCCAATGTTAAACTAAGTCCTGCCGTAGCCGCCATTTTGAATTTCATATCGGAACAAAAAACCTTAAGATTGTAGAGGACCATCCAATGAACATTCATGTACAGTTTGGCTTTAATCATATTTGTAGTTTCTGAGAAGAAGGCATTTGAATATTTTCCCATAGGGCCCAATGTTAATCTATGTCCTGCGGTGGCGGCCATCTTGGATTTCCGATCGGCATAAAAAAACAGAAACTTTGTAGAGGACCTTCCAATGATCATTCCTGGGCAGTTTGGTTTCAACTATCCAAGTGGTTTCAGAGAAGAAGCATTTTGAAACATTATTCCCATAGGGTCCAATGTTAAACTAAGTCCTGCCGTAGCCGCCATTTTGAATTTCATATCGGAACAAAAAACCTTAAGATTGTAGAGGACCGTACAGTTTGGCTTTAATCATATTTGTAGTTTCTGAGAAGAAGGCATTTGAATATTTTCCCATAGGGTCCAATGTTAATCTATGGCCTGCGGTGGCGGCCATCTTGGATTTCCGATCGGCATAAAAAACATAAATTTTGTAGAGGACCTTCCAATGATCATTCCTGGGCAGTTTGGTTTCAACTGTCCAAGTGGTTTCAGAGAAGAAGCATTTTGAAACATTTTTCCCATAGGGTCCAATGTTAAACTAAGTCCTGCCGTAGCCGCCATTTTGAATTTCATATCTGAACAAAAAACCTTAAGATTGTAGAGGACCATCCAATGAACATTCATGTACAGTTTGGCTTTAATCATATTTGTAGTTTCTGAGAAGAAGGCATTTGAATATTTTCCCATAGGGTCCAATGTTAATCTATGTATTGCGGTGGTGGCCATCTTGGATTTCCGATCGGCATAAAAAACAGAAACTTTGTAGAGGACCTTCCAATGATCATTCCTGGGCAGTTTGGTTTCAACTGTCCAAGTGGTTTCAGAGAAGAAGCATTTTGAAACATTTTTCTCATAGGGTCCAATGTTAAACTAAGTCCTGCCGTAGCCGCCATTTTGAATTTCATATCGGAACAAAAAACCTTAAGATTGTAGAGGACCATCCAATGAACATTCATGTACAGTTTGGCTTTAATCATATTTGTAGTTTCTCAGAAGAAGGCATTTGAACATTTTCCCATAGGGTCCAATGTTAATCTATGTCCTGCGATGGCGGCCATCTTGGAGTTCCGATCGGCATAAAAAACAGTAACTTGGTAAAGGACATTCCAATGATCATTCATGTACAGTTTAGGTTCAGTCAGTTCATTAGTTTCAGAGAAGAAGATCTTTGAAATTTCAGCCAATCAGAGCATATTATTGGCCTTGGCAGCCATATTGAATATCCGACTGGAACGAAAAACAGTAACTTTGTAGAGGACCATCCAAGGAACATTCCTGCTAAGTTTGGTTCCAATCGGCCCAGTGGTTTCGGAGAAGAAGCTTGAAATGTGAAAAGTTTAGACGACAGACGACGGACGACGGACGACAAGTGATGGCAATAGTTCACCTGGACGTCCAGGTGAACTAAAAAAAAATTGATTGAAGGGCCGAATCGCCGAACACATTTTTGGAAGAGAACCATCCAATGACTATTTCATCAAAATTTTGTTCTTATTGAGCAAATGGTTTCAGAAAAGAAGATGTTTATGGGAATTTCCCATAGGGTCCTATGTTAAATTAAGTTCGGCTGTGGCGGCCATCTTGGTCGGTGTTCTGAAATGCGGGACACAATTTTGGAAGAGGACCACCCAAGAATCATTTCAGCAAAGTTTGGTTGAGATTGGCTCAATAGTTTCAGAGGAGAAGATTTTTTCTTAATTTCATCCCCCCTTTTTTCTAATTTGCATAATCGGTCAAAATAGGCAAAAGTTCAAAGTTCATAAAAAATCCTGTAATATATGTTAAAAAGCTCATCATTATGCTTCTACAGTTCAAATTTCGGCACTTTCTGGCTTAAAATAGAGCAGTTTTGGCCATTTGAAGAAATTTCTATTTTTAGTAATGGCGGCCATCTTGGATACAGGACGGCGCTGACGGACACAATTTGAAAGGGGACCACCCAAGGATCATTTCAGCAAAGTTTGGTTGAGATTGGCTCTGTAGTTTCAGAGGAGAAGATTTTTTTTTAATTTCATCCCCCCTTTTTCTAATTTGCATAATCGGTCAAAATAGGCAAAAGTTCAAAGTTCATAAAAAATCCCATAATATATGTTAAAAAGCTCATCATTACGCTTATACAATTCAAATTTGGGCACTTTCTGGCTTAAAATAGAGCAGTTTTGGCCATTTGAAGAAATTTCTATTTTTAGTAATGGCGGCATCTTGGATACAGGACGGCGCTGACGGACACAATTTTGAAAGGGGACCACCCAACGATCATTTCAGCAAAGTTTGGTTGAGATTGACTCTTTAGTTTCAGAGGAGAAGAATTTTTTTTAATTTCATCCCCCCTTTTTTCTAATTTGCATAATCGGTCAAAATGGGTAATGGGATTTACTTCAAAATTGCAGGGTAGGTAGATCTTGACATGCTGAACATGTTTGCAGTTTCAACTTACCACATGTCTCTTACAGTTTTTGAAATAAAGGACGAAAAGTATTAAAATTTTGAAAATTTGATGAAAAAAGGGAAATAACTCCAAAATGGGTAATGGGATTTACTTCAAAATTGCAGGGTGGGTAGATCTTGATATGCCGCACATTTTTGCAATTTAAAGTTAACCTTTATCTCTTATAGTTTTTGAAATATAAGACGAAAAGTATTAAAATTTTACAAATTTGATGAAAAAAGGGCAATCAGATTTACTTCATAATTGCAGGGTAGGTAGATCTTGATGTGCTGATCATTTTTACCCCATGTCAGATTTTTGATATTATTAACGGTTTTTGAGTTATTACCCAAAACCTGCAATTTTACCATATGTTCTATTTTTAGTAACAGCGGCCATGTTGGTTGGTGCACGGCATCACCGGACACAATTTTGAAACTAGACACCCTAGTGATGATTCAGACCAAGTTTGGTTTCCATTGGTCTTGTACTTTCAGAGGAGAAGATTTTTGAAAAAGTTTACGACGTACGACGGACGCCAAGTGATGGCAATAGCTCACATGACCCTTTGGGTCAGGTGAGCTAAAAAGTCATTTTCATTATACCATGGTCCTATTATGATATGGAGACAACAGCTGCAAAATTTCTACTTCTAATTCTACCAATTATTGACCTACATCAAACCGTTTGAAGATTATGTCACGGAAATTGAGTGTGAAAAAGACCCAAAAAAAAAACAAAATAAGTTTAAAAATATGTTCAAAACCGGAAGTAAATTTAAAGATTAGATGAAGTAATGGCAAACCTGAAGGACTCAACTGAGTCACTCAGCACTGCAGTCTTGACTGAATATTACAAATTTGACCCCTTATATTAACCTTACCTTGGTTTCTTCTCAACAGTACGTAGATGTTCTTCAGCCTTCATTCTTGACACTTGTTGTTCTGATACTTGTATATGAGCACTGCCAAGATTTGCCATTCTGCTTAAATGTTTTTTACTCTTCATATGACGAGCAAACCCCTAAAATAATTATAATGTGATGTCATAACAGTGGTAGTCTCCCACTTAATAGGTCTCACCTGCTGCTATGAACAAGTGGCCTTATAAGAGGAGTGGCCTCTTATGAGGGGGACAATTTAGTAATATTTTATTAATTTGGTGCATCTCAAATCTGGCCTGATATCAGAGGTGGCCAGCTTTGTAAGAAGAGGCTACTGTTTTCTTCAAAAACATTGTATTTGTGTAATTTTCACTCAATGAAATGGATTCACGTTATAGATAAGAAATGGACAATTTCATGTGTCATTATTTGTGAAAATATATTTATGTGCTGAACATTAGTTAAACTTGTATTCAACGGTCAATGACAGAGTAAGATAGTATCGGTCAATCCAGATGGTCAGTTCCGGTCCGTATTGATTCGTATATTACTGTTACCAGATGGCAATTATTTGAACTAATTGGTAGTGACTTTGTCATGCTACAGTGTTTTTGTAATGATTAACAGTTTAATTAATTAATCAATCAATAATTTGATAGTTAACGTAGCATGTTTAGTACAATCATGTATTGAAAACAGCTCAAAAGTTAATTACAGATGAATTTGCAAAGTCTAGAATGAAAACTGACTGGTAAATAAAAGTAAACTGACACAATGGGATAAACTTTGAGTAGGTTGGAAGGGTTTTAAAACTGGCTGCTTGACTGTATATGGTTCCAAAATATATGGATGTTTCATTTTCTCATAATGTTTTAACATCAATTTTAAATATAAACAAAAATTAAGACACTCTGCTACCTGGAAGAGTCCTTACCTCAAAGTCATGACACTCAAGTTTACAAGCATGACAATAAACACTTTTATCTTTTGTCTTTGGTGATGTCATGTCTCCTCTCGTTTCTTTCTTCACCTTGTAAAATAAAATTAACGTCTCATTTATCCTTCACTATGACGACTGCTATTCAATAATTTGGTAGCTTAATTAGTACAATCGTATATTGAGAACACCTCAATAATTAATTATTGTCCATTTTTAAATACAGTCTAGAATTAAAAACTGGTAAAATAATATGATGGAATAAGCTTTGGGCGACCATGATCACATTGCTGAGGTGACCACTTATTTGTTTTTATAAAGGACATGCACAACCAACTAAGAGGGTCTTAAATTGACAGTTTACAACAGGTGACAGCTAATACAAAGTGACCGTGAAGGCAGGTTTGACAGTATATCTAATTACCAAAGCAGAATCATTAACACTGCGTCCCTTGCTGTCAATAGTAACAGTCATAGTAGTATCTGGTACATCCTCATCTTTGCTTGGTGTGCTGGTCTTTGTCTCTACTATAACAACCTCATCGTCAGTCTTCTCACTTTTGTCTGTCATTTCAACGTCTTTTTTCTCAATCTAAAACAAAATGGAAGACATTAGTATATTGACTGCCTTTTTAAACATGTTTAACTAGTAACCTGATAGTAATAAAAATGTAGATATCAAATTTAGTGCACACGATAATCTCCATCAGGCAAGCTCAAAATCGGAAAGCCAGATAACTTAAAATAGGACTATCAATTGTTATTGCGAAACTGGATTTTCTTTGTAATTAATATCTGGTGTTGTTGTAAGTTACAGTACCAATAACTTTAAAGTGACAGTCCCTACGATTTTTCATACAACTTGAAAATAAGATAGATAAATCAGTAAAATGACCAAATAATCATCTCAGATAAACCGAAATTTGTTTAATTAGATGTAATTAAACAAATTACTTCTGATCGTCTGCTGGCCAAGGTCATTAATTATTCATGACCCAGCATGATAACAGAGAACGCATTGACCCAGATTTATCAAAACAAAGACATGGATGATCTATCTTTAGACTAAAATGTATAATTCATACATGTTTAATGATAAATTACACATATTTACCTATAAGAACACAATTTATCAATCAAAACTCAAATTAATATTATTAGCCATTTTCGGCCAAAGTCGGTTTTCTTCCACGGTTAGATTTTCCAACAGAAGACATTTTCATCAACAAACCGATTCCGTGTGTGCGCAGTTCATCATACAGGGGCGGAGTTATCTTGATTGACTTGAATTATAGACACAAATTGCTTGCGAACACGTTTTCCCGGAAATATTTCGTTAAAACCACTTTTCGGTGTTTTTGTCTGTTTTAGATGAATTTTTACTCACATCAGTTCAAGTTTGGGAGAAAAATTCCGATTTAAAAAATCTGACAAAATCGTAGACACTGTCACTTTAAGATGAAAGTTTGTATGAAAAGTAAGTGTTCTCTAAACCGCATTTATCTTAGAAAAAAAACATGATAAATATAATAATTTTGTTGCTGTAAATGGGAGATAATTTTGCAAAATTACCACATAGCAGGGTGATTATTTTGTAATATTTATTGTACAGCAGGATCATAATTTTGTAATATTTAGGCTGCAAATAGGTGATACTTTTGTAACATTTAACATACAATAGTGATAATTTGCACTATTGCCGTACAGCAGTGTGATAATTTTGTAATATTGCTGTACAGCAGGGTGATAATTTTGTAATATTGCCGTACAGCAAGATGATAATTTTGTAATATTGACGTACAGCAGGGTGATAATTTTGTAATTTTAATGTACAACAGGGCAATAATTTTGTAATATTGCCCTACAGCAGTGTAATAATTTTGCACTATTGCCCTACAGCAGAGTGATAATTTTGTAGTATTGCCATACAGCAGTGTGATAATTTTGTAATATTGCCATACAGCAGGGTGATAATTTTGTAATTTGTTATGTACAACAGGGTGATAATTTTGTAGTATCTATCATACAGCACAGTGATACTTTTGTAATATTGCCGTACAGCAGTGTAATAATTTTGTACTATTGCCCTACAGCAGCGTGATAAATTTGTAATATTGCCGTACAGCAGTGTGATAATTTTGTAATATTGCCATACAGCAGGGTGATAATTTTGTAGTATCTAACATACAGCACAGTGATACTTTTGTAATATTGCCCTACAGCAGTGTAATAATTTTGTACTATTGCCCTACAGCAGGGTGATAATTTTGTTATTTTACCCATGATACTTCAGTTAACTGTACTTCCTCATCCTCAGTAGGTTCTGCAGGATCATACTCATCTTTATTCTCTCCTTTCTTATCATGTACCTTTTTTCCTACATCCTGTGTCTTGCTTCGATCATGTGACTTTCTATCTGTACTGTGTGACTTGCGATCTGAATCACGTGACCTTGAAGAATCTAAATATAAATTTGTAAAGCATTTAACACATAATACTAGAATATTTCTAGTATCCATAATTTCTATTGATGATGCTACCTTTCATACTTACCACGTCAATACAACTGTACTGTAAAAATAAATAAAAGAGTATGATGAGGGGGGAGGGAAATAAGAAAAATTATTATCTAGTAAGAATATCAACCATGAATCCTTCAGCTATATGTATATCATATTTTTGAGTCTCTAGTTATGGCAACGAAAATACATAAATGGAGAGAGAGAGAGAGAGAGATCACTACGATTACAGAGCCAACTTTATTCAGCTCACCGTTCATCAAACTGAACACGAGATTATTCTGCTGTGATAAGCTAGAGGACAGTGGACAGGAGATCATAATATATACCTTGAATCACAAACAAGAATGGACTCACAAAGACAGGAAGATAACCAAACAAAACAATGCATGGAAATAGAGAAAAGATGAAAAACAAACAAAACCATTCATAGAATCTAATTTTCAATAGGATTTTAAGATAAGCATGGCTGACCTATGACCTTGATTTGTTAATTGATTGTGTCGTAGGTCATACTTTGACATTTTGCTTCCTGCTCACTGTTGATGTTTATTATATAGTTTGGCATGGCTACCAGCCTTGTAAGTATTAAAATGAAGATATAGTACCAATATAAAGATTAAAGTGAATTCTCAGATGATAGACATCAAATATTTATATTGACAGTTTGTTTCCTGTTCACTGTTGATACTTGATATATGGTTTGTCATGGCTACCAGCCTTGTAAGTAAAAGGTCCATTATTAAAATGAAGATATAGTACCAATATAAAGATTAAAGTGAATTCTCAGATGATAGACATCAAATATTTATATTGACAGTTTGTTTCCTGTTCACTGTTGATACTTGATATATGGTTTGTCATGGCTACCAGCCTTGTAAGTAAAAGGTCCATTATTAAAATGAAGATATAGTACCAATATAAAGATTAAAGTGAATTCTCAGATGATAGACATCAAATATTTATATTGACAGTTTGTTTCCTGTTCACTGTTGATACTTGATATATGGTTTGTCATGGCTATCAACCTTGTAAGTAAAAGGTCCCTTACTAAAATGAAGATAAAGTACATGACATACATGTATACAAAGATTAAAGTGAATTCTCAGATGAAGGACATCAAATTGGCTATGAATATCAAAATGGTAAAAGATAGTCAAACTAATTCTGAAGATTTTTGTGGAAATAAACATTAGAGAAACCCGAAGGGACAATCCAGAGACACGGGTAGCACTGGGTAATACTAACCAATACAGAATGAAAACAAATAAAAGAAAAAAACACAACACAGAAAACTAAAAAGATCAGCAACACCAATCACACGAAAAAACAAGAGGTCTACAGGTCATGCCGACTTCTTAGTAAGGCAAAGAATGTATAACTGACGTTACATATCTGTTGGTAAAACTGAGGGTGACAAAATATCTTGTAGCAACCTTGTCAACTTGAACAAATATGTTTTCATTTGCCTATAAATGATACAAAATGATATAGTAAAATATGATAGGTCTTTAGGAGAAACAGGAGTTGACCTCTAAAGACAGGTCAAAGTTGATTTCATTAAATTAAAGTCATTACAGTGTAAAAGATAAGATCTACTGTACTTCTCCCCTGTATTTTATAACTTTTAAAGATTTAGTGTAGCACTAGTTCTTTATGTATTGTAGCTGAACATTTTGTTGTTGTCTTTACATATATTTTTGTTTGTATCTGTGTGGGTATATGATTTCTCTTACTGTACACTCGTTTATGATGCACTGACATGTATGTATAACATGAAATATTGGTACAGGTAGGACTACCTATAAGGTGTAGAGAGAAATACATAATCTAAAACCAGCTTATTGAAACAGACAAAGGGACTCCATGATTTTCCAGTACATATTAATTATAACTAAATACACAAGATTACTGGTATATCATTTTATCATGCGCAGGGTCATAAGAAAATGGTTGAGACATGGAATTACAAATAATGGAATTTTGACAAGAAGATATATAGAATAAATTACCTCCCTTGTCTGAAACATTGACAAGGCATACAGTAATTATCTCCCTTGAGACATGAAAATATTGCATTTAGATTTTCGACTAATACAATTCAAGCAGTATATACTGATATATGACAACATGGGACAGAATAATTGGTGTAAACATGGAAAGAGCACAGGTTGTGTACTATGTGGAAAGCTAGAACAATTTTATTTCATGTGTTAATGTTCACTATACACAGTTACTGGTATGTATATTTGTAGTACACATGTTCAGACTTTTAGGGGTTTATTCATTTTCAGTATTACATACTCATACATTCTACATTGCATATTCATGTCCAGATGTACCTCACACAGTGTCGGATTTAGGACAAATGAGGCCCTGTACTAGTTAAGTTATGAGGACCCTTACTCTTGGCCCTGAAGGAGGTAGACCCGGTAAGACTACACAGGCAGTCATACATACATGCTCAAGAAATTTTTAAATTTTAAATTGCACCACATAAGCAAAAATCCATCGCAAAAAAAATATTTTGGCAGGAAGATGGGCCCCCCTGGCCAACAGAGCCCTGTGCTTAAGAACACCTAAGCACAATGGTAAATCCAGCATTGACCTCACAGATCAACAAGAAACAAATCTATAGGAAAATGAAATAATATGGTGTAGATAAGGATGTCTTCTTATTCAGTATAAAAAGAAGAAAAAAACATGTTCAATTTAAGTTGGAGAGTACAAAATTTAAAAATGTCAGCAATTCCTTCTTTTTCCAAAATAAACCAAATTTTTTCACACTATTTCTACACTACATAAAGGTTGCAGATATTGTAATTACAAAAGAATATACAGCCAAACCCGTCTTATGTGACCTTCCAAGGGCACATTGAAATAGGGTCACATCAGACAGGTGGTCACTAAATACAGGTTTATTTGACATGAAATGCAGAGAATTAAAGTTAAGGTCATATAATACAAATTATTGCTTAATAGAGGTGGTCACTAAAGCAGGTTTGACTAACAAACAGATGGAGTCTAAGCCAATAGTCTTCAGGCAAACATAATAATATATAATAATATACACAGGTCTAGATCCTTTAAAACATGGATCAGAGGATATAATATGAGGGATGATTCTGGATAGAAAAGAAAATAACTGAAAATCAATGAATATTGATGTAACCATCTACACCCTCTTTCAAAAAGGTGATTTGTGACCTGTTCTGTATGTGTCCTGCAATTTTCGGAAATTCTTTTTCACAGAAAAATAGCTGACATCAGTGAAATAACTGAGAAAAAAACATCCCTGTATTTTAAAGACTAATGTACAGGTCTGAAGAAAACGTAACTCTCAAGACTTGCTTGCTGCAGAATTTCAGAAACTTTACTTCTATTACGAAATAATATGAAGACAAAAAAGACAATGTTTAAATGTTGTCACACATTAGCTAATAGCTATATGTTTTTTGTTGATTATTGTAGAATTTGTAGTTAGAGTATATGGAAGTTGAATTCAACTATTAAGGAGAGAGATAAAGATTTTGACCACAAACCCCTGTGTCGGACATAAAATGATGTTGCTATGGTGATGTAATATTAACTGTACCTGGTATAACAGATGTTCATTTGTGTCTTGTTGTGTGAATTTGTCTCAGATTGGGTCAGATGTAGAATATTCATCATTATAAGTATGTCAAAACCATGATGAAAGATACAGAATACTGCATACCAAAACAAGGAAATAAAAGATGGATATGAAAGAAATTGTGGTAGAAGAGTTGTCTTCCTTGGAAAGCTTAGGAGCCAGTGTAATCTCCCTTGACGGGAGAATGTTACCTGAATCCCGCCAATTTCTTCTGTCGTTACTTGATGTACGATCGGGTCTGTTATTTCTGCGATCTGTACCTCTGGACCGACCTCTGCTGTCTGAGCTTCGGTCATTTCTGTTTCCTTGACGACGAGTGTCTTGTGGAGAAGGCTGAAATTTGCAAATGGCCCTGACATTTATGAAAATATATCTGGTGCATAGTGAAATGAATGTAAAATGACATGTACAGAGAAATGAATAATAACTGGAACTACAATAATCCAAATTTCTTTGAATTGTCCAAAACAGTCAAGAAAAGTACAGTCAAACCTGTATTAAGAGGTCATGTTGGGACAGAGAAAAGTGGTCTTTTAAGACAGGTCACCTCTCAAAAGAGAGTCAATTCACATGAAAGTTTCTATGACAAGATAAGAAAAAAATGACCTTTTAATACAGGTGACATCATTGGCAGGGTTGACTGTGTCAGCATAAAGCAAAATGCATATATATATAACAACAATAAACGTCAGATTTATGTGCTCTAATTGAAGGTCAATAGTAAAAATACAGATTTGGAAAGAAAAAATCTTCGATTCTGGTAAAATAAGTGGAATACATCATATTAGAAGAATTAATTCTCACGAAGAAAGGATTATCAAAAATCAAAAGGTTTCAATTTTTTATCAGCTATGATGCAATTAATCCATCCCAAAAAACAAAACAAAATATCAAAAATTGCCAAATGAAGGAGTAAACTGTTGTTAACTACAAGGTAAAAGAGGTAGGAAGCCAGGCTACTGGAGAACATCAGTGAACAATGTACTTTCAATGTAGGTGACATTATCAGTACATGTAATATAACATCACATGATCACTAGAGGGGAGATAACTAACTCATGACTGGTTTACAATATCTATTGCACAACACCAACCATTTCAGAATCAGAAAGGTTAAATGTATATATGGTACCAGATGTAATAAAACTAGAGGCTCAGTGGGCTCAGCCTGTGTCGCTCACCTTTCATTCTGTTTTGAGGAAACTTTATACAGAATCTTCCATTGGTGCTTCCTACCAAATTTCTGTTCATTTGGCTAATCGGTTTCAGAGAAGATTTTTATAGAAATCAACCAATCAGAAACAAGAATTGCATGTTTATAAACGGGTCGGGATGAAATAAGCAATTCTTTATAGAGGACCTTCCATAGATGCTTCCTACCAAGTTTCCGTTCATTTGGCCAAGCGGTTTCAGAGGAGAAGATTTTTAGAAATCGACCTATCAGAAATAAGAATTGCCTGTGCCGGCCATGTTTGTTTACGAATTGGTCCGAAATTAGCAGTCTTTATAGTGGACCTTCCATAGATGCTTCCTACCAAGTTTCAGTTCATTGGGCTAAGGGGTTTCAGATGAGATGATTAAAATGTGAAAAGTTTACAGACGGATGAGGATGACGACGAACGGCAAGTGATGGCAATAGCTTGTGTTGCCTTTGGGCTTTGGCAAGGTGAATTCTAAAAGCTTATATAAAACAAAGTAATAGATCATTTTTTATCTTGTGTAAAAAATAATTCCAATAAATTATCAAGCCATAACACACCAACTGTTATATTCACATGACAATAATACATGTCCAAGAATATTTTTACTGCAAATTGTATTTAGAAATAAAAATATTTTTTCAAGAACTAAATGAAAAGGCTGAAGAACAATGGGATCTCACGAGAAATACCGGTATATGTTTACAAGAACACTCAACAGAATACAATGTACATATGTTATATAATAAAGATAAAATGTATAGATTATAAATGTTGGTTCTGTTAACAGGATAATTCATTATAGACAGGTACTGGTACTCATTTGCTAATCAGCGTCCATTATAGAAAGGCTGGAACTTTATAACACAACTGAAGCTTTAAAATCAGTCAATCATGAAGGTTTTACAGACCATCAGAGATAAGATCCAGTCTGTGCCAAAAATTTTTGACATACTAGCCTGAAAGGCTAATTTATGGAACTTCGTCTATTTATCTAACCAATTTTAATGCAAATTTTCACTAGCCCGTACCAATTTTTACTAGACTCGGGAATCGGGCTAGTGACTAAAAGTGCAGACTGAAGATCTGATATTTATATAATGACATTCACAACAATAATTCACTCAATAGAAATGTGGTCTTTACATTTGTAATGTATAGCCAGTCAGCTAGAAAAGCTACATACATGTATATATACATACAAATAAACATGTATTAAAGAGTTCACATTTATGACAAGGACAAAGTGACCTTATAAGACAGGTTACCTCTTAAAAGAGGTTCAATTCATTTCCAATTTTTTATGACAGGACAAGAAAAAGGTGACCATTTAACACATGTGACTGCTTATGGTAAAAGAGGTGACCGCATGGTCAGGTTTGACCCATACATGTACGTGTGTGGTTAAAACTCATACACTATTGTATAAATATGATATAAAGTCACCCGTTTGACTGATTGATTGATTGGTGTTTAACACCAACCTTAACAATATTTCAGCTATATTGTGGCGTGAACTAATTGTCACCCGTTTAATGTGAATGAGATTTTTGAATGCCTACAGAACATCAAAAGTATTGCCATTGGAAAGTAGAAGTTCAGAAAATATGCGAGCATGTCCAATTTAGTGCCAGAACAAATATCTTCTCTTCAACAGAAAGCTAAACTGATGATGATAGTTCCAATGAAACAAAATTCTTTCTAGGAGTATATCAAGGTTATTTTTGGGAAGAATTTCAGATGTGTTCAGATTTTCCCTTTGTAATATGTGCTGTCTACATTTGGATCTCTACATAACTCTATCCCACACAGACACACTATCACTAATTAAAAAACTGCTGTAAAAAATGTTTGTGTGATATCAATAATTATACACTGGATTAAAACAAATAGATTACATGTACATGTAGATGAGAAAAAAGGTTAGATTTTTAGGACAGACAACACAATGGCCAAAAGAAAAAGAACAAAAGGACAAACAACGATCTACAAAACATACATATAAAACTAAAGATCAAGTAATACGAACCCCATTATAAACCGGGGGTGAACTCAGGTGCTCTGGAAGGGTAAGCAATTCCTGCACCCATCATGAGAGTCTGGTAGTAAAGTTTTATCAACAATACAAAATGTAGAAGATCCTTCTAATAAATCACAGGCAAAGATGGAATGAAATGTCAAAATATACCGGTAGTTGAGAACTAGAGACATGTTACTTAAAGCTACTGTTCATATAATACTATTACTCCAACACTAGAACCAGAATGTGTATGTATTGTATATACAGTAGTGACCAACATCCTATTATGATTGAAATGTATGTATGTATGATATTAAATGTTTTAACATTTTTCTATCATATTTGTAGGTATTGAAATAACAGCAGAAATTGCATTCAACAAATTCTGTAATAAATTTTGTAAAATAAAACATGGATTAATTAGAATTTTGTGGATTGTGAAGGAACCTCGAAATGCTTGAAAACTGATAATTCATCATACTGCCATCACATGTACTGTGTACAGATGTGTCAGATTTATGTCAAATTAACCAAGTGACAAACTATCCTACAGGACCCCTGAAATGTTCACAGAATGTAACTGACAAACTATCCTACAGGACCCCTGAAATGTTCACAGAATGTAACTGACAAACTATCCTACAGGACCCCTGAAATGTTCACAGAATGTAACTGACAAACTATCCTACAGGACCCCTGAAATGTTCACAGAATGTAACTGACAAACTATCCTACAGGACCCCTGAAATGTTCACAGAATGTAACTGACAAACTATCCTACAGGACCCCTGAAATATTCACAGAATGTAACTGACAAACTATCCTACTACAGGACCCCTGAAATGTTCACAGAATGTAACTGACAAACTATCCTACAGGACCCCTGAAATGTTCAAAGAATGTAACTGACAAACTATCCTACAGGACCCCTGAAATGTTCACAGAATGTAACTGACAAACTATCCTACAGGACCCCTGAAATGTTCACAGAATGTAACTAACAAACTATCCTACAGGATCCCTGAAATGTTCACAGAATGTAACTGACAAACTATCCTACAGGACCCCTGAAATGTTCACAGAATGTAACTGACAAACTATCCTACTACAGGACCCCTGAAATGTTCACAGAATGTAACTGACAAACTATCCTACAGGACCCCTGAAATGTTCACAGAATGTAATTGACAAACTATCCTACAGGACCCTTGAAATGTTCACAGAATGTAACTGACAAACTATCCTACAGGACCCCTGAAATGTTCACAGAATGTAACTGACAAACTATCCTACAGGACCCCTGAAATGTTCACAGAATGTAACTGACAAACTATCCTACATGACCCCTGAAATGTTCACAGAATGTAACTGACAAACTATCCTTCAGGACCCCTGAAATGTTCACAGAATGTAACTGACAAACTATCCTACAGGACCCCTGAAATGTTCACAGAATGTAACTGACAAACTATCCTACCGGACCCTGAAACGTTCAGAATGTAACTGACAAACTATCCTACAGGACCCCTGAAATGTTCACAGAATGTAACTGACAAACTATCCTACAGGACCCTGAAATGTTCACAGAATGTAACTGACAAACTATCCTAAAGGACCCCTGAAATGTTCACAGAATGTAACTGACACCAAGATATGTCAAAAGCTTGCATACAGTCAAACCTGTATTAAGAGGTCACCTTTGACCTTTGAACAAAGAAAAAGTAGTCTTATAAGACAGATGATATCTTAAGGGAAGTTCAATAATAATACAAAATTTTCTATGACAGAACAAGAAAAGATGACCTCTTAATACAGGTGACTGCTTAATAGAGGCATGGTGACCACATGAGCATGTTTGACTGTAGTCAAAAAATGATAATTGAATATAAATTTCCTATTGACACTTACTCCACTGTTTCTTCGGAATCTTTTCTGTCCAGACTGGTCTCGTCCACCATAACTTGTCCTCTTGCCAAGTATTCCACCTCTCTTATTGGTACTAATGTCAAATAAAGAAGGGATTGAGGACTGTTCTCCTCCCAACTGTGGCCCTGGTCCCATAATTCCTTGACTACCGCCTCCTGGTCCCATAATTCCTTGACTACCGCCTCCTGGTCCCATAATTCCTTGACTACCGCCTCCTGGTCCCATAATTCCTTGACTACCGCCTCCTGGTCCCATAATTCCTTGACTACCGCCTCCTGGCCCCAATATACCTGGACTTTGATTGGTTCTGCCCTGCCCCCTCAAACCTTGCCTGTTACCGCCTTGCTGTCCCATAATGCCTTGCAAATTTCCTCCTTGCTGTCCAACCATGTTGCCTCCTTGTCCCATGATGCTTTGCATATTGCCTCCTTGTCCCATGATGCCTTGCATACTGCCACCATGTCCCATGATGCCTTGCATACTGGATCCCTGTCCATCCAGTCCTTGCATCTGATTTTTTTGGCTGAATATAGCATCTTGCATGTTACTAAGGAGACTGCTTCCTCCGTCAAGTATCCCTGCTCCTGATACATTGATATTGCTACCAAGATAAGAACTTCTATTTAAATCATCTCCAATGGTTGATCGTCTGCTCTGATCTTGTCCCCTGTTATCTCCTAGAAAGGAACTTCTCTTTAAATTATCACTACGGCCAATATTTTCACCAAGTAAAGAGCTTCTACCACCATGACCGTAGTCTCTACTCATGCTATCCTGATGGTAACCGTCATCATAAAAATCTTGTCGTCTGCTTTCTCTAATACTATTATCCTGCCCGAGATTGTCATCCAACAAACTACGACCTACATGCATGCTACTCTGACCCAGGATACCAAGACCTCCTCTAGTGTTGTTAGACATGTCATCTGTAGTGAAACCTCTTCTACCCATGTTGTCATGGTAACCACTATCAGACATCAGATCTCTTGGCATACTACTTCTGTGGCCATCATCTACTAAGTTATTACTCTGAAAGTTATTCCTCTCCCTACCACTGCTTGCCATGCTTCCTTCCATGTTATCATGGAGACTGGCTCTACCAGCATTAATTTGTTGTTGTTGCTTCATTAAAAGAGAGTTCATCATCTGAAGCTGAGATTCACGAAAGGAAGACTGCATCTGATTGTTCTGCTTTTCTCCACCGAACTGCTGCGGGGGTGGCCTTGTGCGGCCCTGCATTCCAGGAGACACATTACGCATCCCTCCTGGTGGAGACATGTGTGGCACACCAGGTGGCGGCTTAAACTGACCAGGTTTCATTCCCATTGCCATTAAACTAGGGCCATCACCAAGGATACCAGCACCAGCATTCACTGGCTGGGGTCGTTGTCTTGAAAGATTGTTGCCTCCAATACCCCCTATACCCTGAGGTCTGTTTCCTCCTCCCCTTCCTCGTCCTTCAGGTCGACTTCTATTCATTGCTGTATTGATTGCCTGCAAAGAGATGAATACCAGAAATGTCAAGTTGGTCAAAAACAGTTTTCAAGTATTGCAATCGTTTGTGTATCATGCACAATTTTTAACTCAGAAAGTTATTTGACTAGCATAGGAGAGTAGAGTAGTCTGCCTCTCATAAGGTATTCTCACCAAAGACCACACCTCTTATCAGGACAGATTTCACGTGCACTGAAAGAGAATACTACTATATTGTCCCGCTCAATAGGAGAGAAGGGGTGGTGTCCTTATAAGAGTGGGAAATACTGTGTTACAAATATTTGGGGCCTTTGGCTTTGGTAATAAAACCAAATTATATTTTTAAAAGTTTGTATCGTATTAGTAAATTATAATAGTCCAATCAGATCACTTTATAGATCAGCTACACTGTTCTGATTGGCTGTTTGGTGAATATGAAAAAAAAATTGTACTAGAATTTACATGGACGATTCTCAATACAGTAGTAAATAAAATAAATGAAATAATGAAAAATAACTGAAAACATCTGCACCCCCTTTAGAAAGGTCAATTGTTTACCTGATCTGACCATGTTCTCCAATTTTCGGAGGGAAAATTAAAGGAATATAGCTGAAATCAATTAAATAACTGAAAAAAATCATCCCTGAGAAAAGATTAAGCCGAAAAAAATCATGGTTCTCACAAATGTTGAAACCAGTATTAGAAGTGCCCGAATTCCTCAGACTAATAGATATAGAAATGAGAAAGACAGTATCTGATCACCTTTACCACATCAGGTTATATCTAGTGGCTTCATTGTCAAACCTCAGACTTATAGATATAGAAATGAGACAGTATCTGGTCACCTTTACCACATCAGGTTATATCTAGTGGCTTCATTGTCAAACCTCAGACTTATAGATATAGAAATGAGACAGTATCTGGTCACCTTTACCACATCAGGTTATATCTAGTGGCTTCATTGTCAAACCTCAGACTTATAGATATAGAAATGAGAAAGACAGTATCTGGTCACCTTTACCACATCAGGTTATATCTAGTGGCTTCATTGTCAAACCTCAGACTTATAGATATAGAAATGAGACAGTATCTGGTCACCTTTACCACATCAGGTTATATCTAGTGGCTTCATTGTCAAACCTCAGACTTATAGATATAGAAATGAGACAGTATCTGATCACCTTTACCACATCAGGTTATATCTAGTGCACCTCACAATGAGTAAGAATCACACTCACAAAGAGTGCATCCTTTATCTGACACCCTGGGACGCGCTGACTCAGCTGAGAAGGGTTTGAGCTCTGGGAACCTTCACACAGCGACTGAATTGGTATGCTTGCAATATATGTACATGCATATGTAGCTGCAATTATAAACTGGCTCCAATTCTCAGGACTTACAATGTACATGTAAGTCTGATTTTGATTTTTTTTTTGAAAAACCTGATTAAGGGACCGACCATTTAACTTGAAGGGGGGGGGGGGGGGGGGGTTATGGTTTTTGACTGGTTCAGAATTTCTTTTTCGGACAACACAAGAGTTAGAATATTTATTTTTTTGTCGCACAAAGCGCGAATTTTTTTTCCAGAATTCCACATTAGGTTATATGACAAAAACTTTGAATCAGATTATTTTTTTTTCCTCCACCAAAATCAGAATATCTTTTTCAGCAACATTGGGAATCAGAATATTTTTTTAGAAAAAAAAACCATAAACCCCCCCTTCAAGTTAAATGGTCGTTCCCTAAATTTGAAAAAACTCAAACATGTCGAACAAAAGCCCTAATTTTGACATCAATTTGTTCTTTCTTTACACACACATTAAAGAAGAATAACGGTTAGCCTGAGTTATGTCCCTTGTTCTACTATATATATATATATATATATATATACTATTTATTCTATTTGAATGAAATTTCCCATAACATATACAGGAGATGATTTAAATTAAACAGATAAACTGGTGGCACAGCATTTAAAGATAGGACACATTATAGTACTTGTCAGTACTCACCAGAAGATGATTTAAATTAAACAGATAAACTGGTGGCACAGCATTTAAAGATAGGACACATTATAGTACATGTCAGTACTCACCAGAAGATAATTTAAATTAAACAGATAAACTGGTGGCACAGCATTTAAAGATATAGGACACATTAGTACATGTATGTCAGTACTCACCAGAAGATGATTTAAATTAAACAGATAAACTGGTGGCACAGCATTTAAAGATATAGGACACATTAGTACATGTATGTCAGTACTCACGAGAAGATAATTTAAATCAAACAGATAAACTGGTGGCACAGCATTTAAAGATAGGACACATTATAGTACATGTCAGTACTCACCAGAAGATGATT
Organism: Bathymodiolus brooksi; assembly: GCA_963680875.1. Lineage (NCBI taxonomy): Eukaryota > Metazoa > Mollusca > Bivalvia > Mytilida > Modiolidae > Bathymodiolus > Bathymodiolus brooksi. Next base: position 78,033,252 of record OY804588.1, read on the forward strand.
TAGATTAAACAGATAAACTGGTGGCACAGCATTTAAAGATATAGGACACATTAGTACATGTCAGTACTCACCAGTAGATGATTTAGATTAAACAGATAAACTGGTGGCACAGCATTTAAAGATATAGGACACATTAGTACATGTCAGTACTCACCAGAAGATGATTTAGGTTAAACAGATAAATTGGTGGCACAGCATTTAAAGATAGGACACATTAGTATACAAATGTATGTCAGTACTCACCAGAAGATGATTTAGATTAAACAGATAAAATGGTGGCACAGCATTTAAAGATAGGACACATTATAGTACATGTCAGTACTCACCAGAAGATGATTTAGATTAAACAGATAAACTGGTGGCACAGCATTTAAAGATAGGACACATTAGTACATGTCAGTACTCACCAGAAGATGATTTAGGTTAAACAGATAAATTGGTGGCACAGCATTTAAAGATAGGACACATTAGTATACAAATGTATGTCAGTACTCACCAGAAGATGATTTAGATTAAACAGATAAAATGGTGGCACAGCATTTAAAGATAGGACACATTATAGTACATGTCAGTACTCACCAGAAGATGATTTAGATTAAACAGATAAACTGGTGGCACAGCATTTAAAGATAGGACACATTAGTACATGTCAGTACTCACCAGAAGATGATTTAGATTAAACAGATAAACTGGTGGCACAGCATTTAAAGATATAGGACACATTATAGTACATGTCAGTACTCACCAGAAGATTATTTAGATTAAACAGATAAACTGGTGGCACAGCATTTAAAGATATAGGACACATTATAGTACATGTCAGTACTCACCAGAAGATGATTTAGATAAACTGGTGGCACAGCATTTAAAGATATAGGACACATTAGTACATGTCAGTACTCACCAGAAGATTATTTAGATTAAACAGATAAACTGGTGGCACAGCATTTAAAGATATAGGACACATTATAGTACATGTCAGTACTCACCAGAAGATGATTTAGATAAACTGGTGGCACAGCATTTAAAGATATAGGACACATTATAGTACATGTCAATACTCACCAGAAGATGATTTAAATTAAACAGATAAACTGGTGGCACACCATTTAAAGATAGGACACATTATAGTACATGTCAGTACTCACCAGAAGATGATTTAGATTAAACAGATAAACTGGTGGCACAGCATTTAAAGATAGGACACATTATAGTACATGTCAGTACTCACAAGAAGATGATTTAGATTAAACAGATAAACTGGTGGCACAGCATTTAAAGATAGGACACATTAGTACATGTCAGTACTCACCAGAAAATGATTTAGATTAAACAGATAAAATGGTGGCACAGCATTTAAAGATAGGACACATTATAGTACATGTCAGTACTCACCAGAAGATGATTTAGATTAAACAGATAAAATGGTGGCACAGCATTTAAAGATAGGACACATTATAGTACATGTCAGTACTCACCAGAAGATGATTTAGATTAATTAGATAAACTGGTGGCACAGCATTTAAAGATAGGACACATTATAGTACATGTCAGTACTCACAAGAAGATGATTTAGATTAAACAGATAAACTGGTGGCACAGCATTTAAAGATAGGACACATTAGTACATGTCAGTACTCACCAGAAAATGATTTAGATTAAACAGATAAAATGGTGGCACAGCATTTAAAGATAGGACACATTATAGTACATTTCAGTACTCACCAGAAGATGATTTAGATTAAATAGATAAACTGGTGGCACAGCATTTAAAGACAGGACACATTCGTATACAAATGTATGTCAGTACTCACCAGAAGATGATTTAGATTAAACAGATAAACTGGTGGCACAGCATTTAAAGATAGGGCACATTATAATACATGTCAGTACTCACCAGAAGATGATTTAGATTAAACAGATAAACTGGTGGCACAGCATTTAAAGATATAGGACACATTAGTACATGTCAGTACTCACCAGAAGATGATTTAGATTAAACAGATAAACTGGTGGCACAGCATTTAAAGATAGGACACATTATAGTACATGTCAGTACTCACCAAAAGATGATTTAGATTAAACAGATAAACTGGTGGCACAGCATTTAAAGATAGGACACATTATAGTACATGTCAGTACTCACCAGAAGATGATTTAGATTAAACAGATAAACTGGTGGCACAGCATTTAAAGATAGGACACATTATAGTACATGTCAGTACTCACCAGAAGATGATTTAGATTAAACAGATAAACTGGTGGCACAGCATTTAAAGACAGGACACATTAGTATACAAATGTATGTCAGTACTCACCAGAAGATGATTTAGATTAAACAGATAAACTGGTGGCACAGCATTTAAAGGAAGTGGTGCCACTGCTGGTGCCACTTTAGGTATAAGTCCAGCAGACACTGTAACTGTATTAGTCTTCATTGTTAAACAGAGGTATCATTCCAAATGTTACACTTGAAAAAATATTCTAATTAAATGTTAATTAGTTTTTCTTTTCTTTTACACATTTCTGCATAAAATGAGGCACTTTAAGGTTTTTTTTCTATATATTAATCATTTACACATGACTTTAAAATAAAGATACAAATTGAAAATTGAACCAGAAAGTTATTTTTTTACACCTTTATATTCTAATTTTCCATACAAATGTTAACTTCTGTTTGAACTATAGATCATAAAAAAATACCTGTAGCTTGTATTCTCCCCTATGTGGAGCCCCAAGTAATTAATGGTAAACAAGTTTAATTAAAAACTCTAATGAGCTTGCTACTTGTATGAATAATTAATTACCATGAAACAAAAATAAAAAATGAACATTCTGTTCTGCCTTGAAGGCATCATAAAACAAGGTGTTGAAATCGACACGAAAATAAATTACAAGTCAGACTTTTTAACATCACGAAATGTAATTAAATGGAATTGATTAATAATTTATAATTAAATCTCTTTCAACAAAATTACATTGAAAAGAAACTAAGGCTGATCAGTGGGCTGAGCCTGTGTCGCTCACCTGTCATTTTGCTTTGAAGAAACTTTATACAGAATCTTCCATAGGTGCTTCCTACCAAATTTCAATTAATTTGGCCATATGGTTTAGAGAAGATTTTTTTAATTGGCCAATCACAAACAAGAACTGTCTATTGTGGCCATATTAGTTGTATGATCGACACGAAATATGGAAATTTTGTACAGGATCTCTCATACATCATTCCTACAAATTAACAATTCATTGTGCCTCCTAGATTAATAGGAGAATTAGAATTGCCCATGGCGATCATGTTTTTTGTCCAATCAGGATGAAATGAGGAAATCTTCCATAGATGCTTCCTGCCAAGTTTCGGTTCATTTACTAAGTGGTTTCAGAGGAGAAGATTAAAATCTGAAAAGTTAACGGATGACGAACAACAGACAAGGGACAACAAGTGATGGCAAAAGCTCACATTGACATTGCCTTTGGCAAAGTGAGCTAAAAATGACTCCTTTTCTTTTTTCCTTTCCATAGTTGTGTTCCTTGTCTTTTTATGTCATATTTCTGCTAATAACAGTATATGCTTGTGCCCACAAAATATCATTGAAATACAATGTATCTCTTTCCAGAAATAATTGCCATTGAAATATGTTGTCAAAAATGTCAGGAGTGTAACACATTTTTTTCCCCACTGAATTTAAAGAGTTTGTCAAATAAAAAATATATACACCAGAATCTTGAGATATTATGAAACTATAGTACATTTGAATTATCTATCAAGAAATCACTTAGTTAACCCTGCTGATGGTTAATAAAAATAAAATGGTGACATTGAAAAACGAATACTAAAATATATTCGTGATATTGGGATGAAAAATATCAATATACAAAAAAATGTATTGAAAAGAAAGTGTCATCAGGGCTTTCAATATTTTTTTCAACTTGACCAGTAATTCACTATTTACAGGCGGTACTTTTTATTAAAATTTGAACAATTTTCATGAATATCTTATACTACACTAGTCTTTTAAAATCAGGCAGGTAAAAATACCTGGTACAACCCCTTATTGAAAGGCTTGTGTCTTGTGGAATTTCCGAAAAAATGTAGTGCTTTTAGATTTTGAGTGATATTTAATCAATTGTATATTGAAACTGCATCGCATGATGCATGTTTCATGAAAAACATTTTCACTGCCCCATGCATCGTTTTGACCTTCACATAAATAGTCAGGAGGGTAACAACATATGTTTACATTGTCATTATTTTATACATTGTCGCATTTTGTTGAATTTTGTGACTTTCAGTAACACTCATCACTGTAATTATGCTCATCCCAAGATGGCGGACATGAAATTAGGTAAGAATATTTTTTGTCGATTAAATTGTTTCTATATTGTATTTTAAATGACACATGCATTAGTACAATAGTAATCTATGAACTTTTCATAAGGAAATCACAAATTACGACTGAAAAATGTATATGAAAGAGAAAATTTGATTTAAAAAAATCGCTAAGATGACCACTGAGACTAGTGATAGTCAAAAACTGAAGAAAGATTGCAACAATGGAGGAAAGCTGTGTTAACGTTTGTAAACACATGTCTGTATGTAAATAAACAGTTCGATAGATCGTAATATTAACCCGGTGTCGAGTATAAAATACCAATGCGGATGGATAAATATCTGAAGCGTCTACGTGCATTTCAACGAATTTTGAATTGCAATCTTCGCATATATGAACATATTTGATATGAGAACTATGATTTTATGTCAGTCACAGAAATGAGAAAGTTCGTTTTGTTGAAAGTAGCTTCGGACAAAAAGTTTGGTCAACATTTCCTGTAGCACAGTACTGCATTTCGTCCCCTCACCAAAATGGCGCCATTGTTGTTTGCTTACGAAAAACAAATACAAATAGTTTTATTTTAAGCCAGGCATATACAAACAATAAACAAAACTTCTAATGAACGAAATTAAAGTTTCTATAAACCGTAATGGATTACTTTGCAAGAAAATCACTTTCAAAATACTTAATAAAGGATACGATATATTTCAATAAACACCAGTGCCTGAAATGGACGGTCGCCCAGTCGCCGAATGCGACTAATATCTTATTCGGGCGACCAAAAGCTGCTCCAAATTAGGTAGTCACTGGCCCAACAAGAAACGTCTGGGCGATTGCCTAAAAGACTGTTAAAAATTGTTGCTTTACCGAAACCGGTCATAAACTAACTACAACGGTAGATAACTCTTCTGTTCTAGTCGAAAACGGTTTGTTACGAGCACAGCGATTGGTCCAAATACATTGTTGTAGCCAATGAATACACAGCTAATGTAATTTACTGTTCTCCCCAATTATTTATTTTTATCCAGCCAATCAATACACGTTTCCTACACGTTTTCATGTAATACACAAGTATTCACTAAATATTTAATTAAAAAAGAAACGTGTTTTTTTGTTTCTTCATGATTTAATTATTAAAATTGTTAACTTTCACGGACGAAGTGGAAAGTTGTGAAGAGAATTCTGTCAACTTAAAATGTTTGCGATCTGGTATCTTCCACGGTTCGGAAATTTATTCATTCAATCTGCTGCAAAATGTACATGTACGAATTTCATTTTACAGAAATCGGAAACCTTTTTGTGTCGATCCTTAGGTACATTGTAATCATTGAAAAACTTTTCCCAAAACAACGGAGAGAAAATCGTTGACAGTAATGTCAAACTACGGCAACGATCTTCTTTTAAACTTTTCAGTTCATCTCTATATGTACACGGCTACGTTTTAATGACAATTGGGAGTGTTTTCTTTATTGGAACCAGAACTTTTGTTTACAAATTAAAAAATAACAGGAAAAGTTAACAGTTGTTTATATAACGGAAAATGACAGCACCGTTTGTTAATTCAACAAAGTGAGAACTTGTTTGGAATGAATAACCAACTGACATTACCCCGAACTGAGAGTGAGAGGTTATTTTACTTTGAAATCACTTCTTCATAGTGGATTGAAACAAGTGATGTCACTCTTCACTTTGGGGAGTGCAAGAGCAGTCCTTGTAGTGGCATTAGTCTACTCTTTTCCGGATGTCTTTAATGTGATCATGGCATTGATCTCCCCTTACACAAACCAGCCTTTTATTGTCCCCATCCGACGGACTAGCATCGTTTCTTGAGACCAATGGCGTCAATGTTGTCGAAAAGGTTATAACAAGTAAATTCAGGTTTCATTTGATAGCAATATATGCATTGGGGTGTTTTCGCAAATTCAGCTGCACACCTGTACCAAAATTACCTTGAAGAGTCCCCAACCCCCATGAGACTAGTGAAAGAATGAATTTTAATGTTATTGATAAAAAAACAATTAACCTGAAAACTGTTTATATATCGATATCTGATGTCTTTTTTTCTAAAAAAAATGTCACAAAATTGTTGGGCCACCATTATGCCATTTGGGCCAGTGACTATTTTTTTACTGGCCCAAAAATTTTTCTTCAGGCACTGAAACATGCTGTGTTAGCGGTAGACGATCGCCACGTCGCATTTTGCGAATATAATGGTAGTGTGGCGAGGATAATTTGTGTAGCAGTAGCCACACTGGGCCGACTGGCGAACGAAAAACTTTTAAAGTGTGCATCTGACAACGATCTTTTATTATGTAGAAAGTCAACTTCGAATAAAACGCGTTGTAGACAATGATTTGATCGATGTATAACATCCAAAATGATTTTAAAAAGCGGGTCAAATTGATTATTTCCGGTAGTTTTTATTATCCGGGTCCCATTCCGGAAATAGTTTTGAATTTAGTCACCGACTGACTGATTTCCTAAATTAAGCTTTATTCTGTCTGTCCTTCTATCTAAGCTTGAATCTAAAACGAAAAGGTCAAGCATGGCAAAGCGTGAATCCGGGTCCATTCGCCCTAATTCTCTGTTCGCCCTGGGTCAATTCGTCCTGATAATTATAATTATGTAGGGTATTAAAAATAATAGAAAAATAAGTGATATTTGATTGCTTATGAATATTAAATTGAGAAATTTTAAATATGCGGCATGCTAAAGTGTACAGTCAATGAACATAGGTATTCGTCACTCGAATTTACGCTATATATTTCATATAACACATTGTTCAAAAAAATTATTTTGAAGTCATTTCTAAACGGATTTTGATAATTTTTGCACCAGAATAAGCAGAAATATTAAAGATTTTTGTTTATTTCAGCATGATTTTCCATTAGATTTCCTTTATTTTCTTATGAATTAAAGACAATTTTTGTTTTTTGTCGTCAAATTTGCTATATACTGTATTTTAACGATAGTGACAAATACTTATACATGTATATGTCCATGGACTGTATGTTTCGATAATGGTCAAAGTTAAACATTTTAGTCCTTGGAATAAGTGAATCAGGTAACGATTCAGTAGTGAATCCATTGAGTCTAGAAAATGTAGGATATTAAAAATAATTGGTATGCTAAAGTGTATGTTTCTATAATGAACAAAGTTAAACGTTTTAGTCCTTGGAATGAATGAAGCAGGTAAAGATGAGTGAATCCAGAGTCTGTAGAAAATGTATGTGTCCTTGGAATTAGTAAATCAGGTAAAGATGAGTGATTCAAGAGTCTGTAGAACATTATACTTGATTAAAGTTTTAAAAAAGTAATAAATATAACAAAGATAGTTTAAGCAAGCTATTAACATAATGTTCAAGTTACAAAACAAAGTTGCATAGTATAGAAGCTGTAATATTTTAATTCTGTTGTGCAACATGGTCCAATGGGTTGTTTGTTGGCTTATAAAGACCCGATATCATTTTTAATAATCAGGGCGAACGGACGGACCCACTTGTAGGGCAAACAGACCTGATACCGCCAAGCGCCAAAGATCTATTTTATCCTTTTTTGGCAACGCCAACGGCCCCACACAGCAAAAAACAACAAAATCATACGAATATTGAATGTTCTGTTTATCTAATGTTCAAAGTTTGTTGTTTATCATGATAATATATGAATTATTATTGTTAGTTAATTAAATAATAAAGTTTTGAACTTTCAACTGTTTTATGCTCTTTGTTTATATTTAGTGTGGCTAACTGAAATTGAGTGTGGCTAAAAGAAATTAGTACGCATTAGCCACAGTGGCTAATAAAAAAAAAAGTCTACCGCTAACACAGACATGTGCACGATTTCGACATTTTCATAAATGACTAGTGGAGAAAATACTCGGGCGGCGACATAGGGCGACTCTTCAAAATTACAAGACGACTTGAACTTTGCTTTTGACCAACGAGAAAGCGAAGTCAACCTTCACAAGGCGACTTCTTCGCCCTCCAATGTGAGCTCTGTAAGTTCTATTGTAGAGCCTCTCTGGTCATGAAAACAAAAGTAAAAACATCTGTCATATTTCTGTGTCTTTCACACAATGCAACATTTTTTTTATATTGGAAAAAGGCAGAAAACATAATATTATCATTAAAAGATCAACACCAAAGATCTGAAATTTCTACTTAGCTTTCTTGACCAGAAAGGCGATCCAAAGGATAAATTATGCAACAAATTGAATGAAAACGAGATTAATGAAAAGATCTACGCAGTGTGGGAAACCATTTTTTAAAGTTACTCGCCAATCTGGCTACATTGTAGTAACTATTGAAATCTACTTGCCAAAATTAAATTCCACTAGCCAACTATGGTGAGAGATCCCTCATTTGAACTCTCCATATCTTCCATAACACTAACTGTCAAATTTTCCTCATATAGCCTAGGAAACACCCCATTCCCTTGTTCACATCATGCATCAACCATTTTCTCCCTATTTTCCATTTAGGGATAAATTTTCTCACTGTCTTTTGGCTAACAAAAAACATCTTTTTCAGGTGAAGGATTTCCTTTTGGCTTAAAATTACTTTTAAAAATGTTCATGTTGAGTTTAGTTTCATTCCTAATTCAAATTTGCCGCCAGGGTCAACATGTTTGAAATAACAAAACATCTGTTTTTAAGGGTATTTCATACTGTATCTCATTCACGATTTCTAATCAGAAACGATAAGAAAATAACAACCAAGGTCGGGACAAACGCGTAAGTTTTTAGTGCTTCCATAAAAACTGTGATGGTGTCCGCAACAAAAAATGAGTGACAATTTGAATAAAAACTTATGTTTCGATACTATTTTATCGGAACACGCAATTAGTAAATCACATTCAATCAATCCATTCAATCGATTTTGGACTATTTATTTTGTTACATCAACTGTCGAGCAGTAAATTATCGTATTTCGCACAGACATGCCAACTCGCCAGAATGGCTAGTACTTGGATAGAAATACTTGCCAAAATCATTTTACATTCGCATTTGGCGAGCGGTAGTTTCCCACACCAGGGTTTGAACTTATTTTTCAAGTAGCCATGTGGGCCCCTAAACTAATAAAATTGGGGGCCCACATTTTTGTACTGTATTACATGTAAATTTTGTATATCATATTTTAAGTGGTTTTTTTTTTGTTGTGTTTGATTTGAGCGTTTTTACTGTAATTTATGAACTGTTGTGTGTGTTGACAGGGCATTGTTTGTAGGAATTTGCCTTGTGAACGATTCACTGAAATTTATTGAAATAAAATCAATTTACATTTTTTGAATTTATTTAATCAATACACATTTCGTCAACTTCACACAACAAGAGAAAGTCATTAAAAGGTCTATCATGTTTAATTAAATAATGGCAAGTACGGAACATCTCTAATTTACTGTAAATATCTTTCTTTAATGTCTTAATTATTTTAACTGCATCAGTTTCCTCGATGGCCAGGGTTTATGGTTGATCTGATGGTCTATGATTTGCTGAACTGCCGTGACCTTTTTACTTTGTTATAGTCCTTGTAATAATCATTTCTATCTTCGACCTTCCGTTTCACAGAGTGAGAGTTCCCGTTACAATTAGGAAAGAATTTGTCCAGACTAATTTGTCGTGACATAGTATGCTAGTCAGAAAGTAAAATCATATTCTGGATAACGGAAATCAACAAATGAATATAAATTTAAATCCGATCGGGAAAAATACGGTTGATTTCCGTAATTAATATTTTTAGATTTAAAACAATCATGAAGAAAAATCTAGATGGGATGAGATAATAACTGATGCAATTAAATGTTATTATTATCAAAGACATTTTATTCAGATATGTTTAAAATAAAATTATACATAAATTATGAACAAGTCATTCTTTAAGAAATTTTATTTTCCGGAAGTAACACTGTTAGAAGGAATAGCCAAATGTTGGACACAAAGGTTAAATTGAACAGCCAATTTTAGAATACAAAACAATCGTAACTCTTTGGATTTTTTTGGCAATCACATGCAAAACGTCCGAAGAAATACGTAGAGCCCAAATATTGATTCAGCCAGGAATAAAGCCCAGGATCCCAAGTTAAAGAAATATCGCGATTTTATTAAAAACTGTACTTTCAATTTCTAGGATTTACTTGCCACGTGGGCAAATGGATTTGAAAATTGAGGGGCCCACACTGAAAACCAATCGCTGTGGGCGACCGCTAATTTCAAACCCTGCACACTGTCTACGCAAGATAGACAAATAAAAAATAAAAGAAGGAGTTAAAGTAAAGAAATGTGATATATCAGTTGCATCGCTCCATGATATTGTAAACAAGCTTAGTGGCTGCCACAAGTCACAGACAAATAATTTAACTTTATATAATGTTGTTCCGAGTACACCTCAGTTGAGCGGGGTTCGAACTCATGCCAGTGGTGATAGGCACAAATTGCATAGATAGTTGTAAATTTAAAATCTAACTACCATAAGATCACAACACACCCCTTCTGGAAATTAAAAAATCTGTTTCTGAATGGATTTTAAATTTCCAGTAGGGCACTGTTACTTTCGTGATCATATGCTACATGTATATGGTAGTTACTCGACCTCAGATTTTATATGAAAGGTTTTGAATAATTGGGGACATTGAGAAAATGTATACTGTCTTCACCTCATTTCGTGTTATACCTCGTACCGAGGTATTTTCTTTTTGTGTTTCACGTACTTCCATTTACGCAGTCGCCGGTCAGAGAATGCAGGTCACGTTCCACTGACGACACGCTTTGTTTACATCACCTACTTTTTGGAAATGCTTGCATTTCAGGTAAGCTTTTGCCATTTTATATATATATAATAATAAATCTCAACTTCTCCTTCACCCTTATATGCCATCTCATTTGATAAATCTTAAAAACCAACTTAGATATCGTTTATTGAACATGTGAAAACTGTTTTGTGTTCGTCTGCTATCCAGCTTCCTAGTTACCAATGACAATAAAGTTGCACTTCCAGTAAAAAACTATGGAAAGCCAGATTAACAATTATGAGAATTTTGTTATTTTTCGATAATACGACCGGAGTAAATTTCACCCGTTAATATTTTTTAGAAAAAAAGATCAAGTGTTGTTTTTTGGAATTATACCATCATATGTTTCTTCCAACTCTTAAAATGTGAAATGTAAATTTAAAATGAAAATTGCCAAAAAGTGCATAAAATTTCACCCCAAACAAAAAATCAATTGTTGCTTTTTACATTTTATGCAATCATGTTTTTACCATCTGTTAAAGTGTGTTATTTAAGAAATAATTCATGGAAACCATATGTATATATTGTTTTTACCATGGGTAGGCCTTTATTTCACGAAGTTTTACCCCAAGTATTAGCGAGGGGTAAAAAGCTGACATAAAGGCCTACCCGTGGTAAATATATGAGGAAGAATATGGTATTTGAATCGTTTCTGATAACGATAGAAAACTGATAAAATTGGATATTTCTTTGATATATGTTGTAATTCTATGGCCAAATGGTTGGTTGGTGTGTTAGATGAATGGTGACCATTGATATATTGTAAATATTTTATGAATACAAATTATTTTTAATGTCCATCTTCGTACTTTTATGCGTCGTTTCTTATCGTTATTTTCGTCTCCGAACTGCGTAACGGAGTTGGATTTCCACACAACTGTTACATACAAAAATGTAAGCTAGTCGTTAAAATATTGACAAACATTGATAATGAAGAATGGAGAGAAGAAAATTTTGAGCAGAGTAAGTATTTCTGTTACAGGTGTCATATATTGCACGTTACATTGGTTTCCGATTTCGTAACGCTATTTTAAGTTGTGTTATCTCCTTTTTGTAACAGTCGCCACAACAACGATTAGCATAAATAAACTCTTGTGAGATGTTTAAATAGATTAATCACGGATGTTTACATTTAAGCTTTTCATTTTCTATTTTTTTTATTCAATCATCCACCTGTTCCGTTATGCGTTACATGTCATCCAAAAAGAAAGGTTAATTTAAAGATTAAATAAATTGGTATGATTTACAATTTCCGCCCAATTGAACTTCCGGTCACAAGTGAACCATGTGTAATGGAAGTGTGATTTTCGGAACATGTATACAATTTTTGTATGATAATATTATAACTCTGATACAGTGCTTGTGGTTTCCTGTCACGTTAAAAAAAATAAAAAAAATATACTACTTTAATATTTAAAATGGTATATAAATGCATTAAATAACCCAAGAAAAAAACCAAATGGTCTTAGATGGTGCCGTTTCATACATTTTTATCGTGACAGGAAACCAAATGTTTATTACCATAACTTGTAATAAACATTTGGTTTCCTGTCACGATAAAAATGTTTAAAAAGTTGGGTAAATATTTTTTCCTGATATCACTTGTTTCTCTTACACAGTGTTGATATAATCATATTCCACGTTTGAAATATTTAAGTTTTAGTATTTAACCATTTGGATACCAAAAGAAACCGAAAGTTCAAATACCATATTCTTGCTCATATACATATGGCTTCCATGAATTATTTCGATTCCAATATGTAAAATATCGTTATAAATTGTCGATGACGTCATAAATTACAATGGGTGTAGCAGCATGCCCATTTACCCTCTGCAGAGGGTTTTTTACCCCCAAAATTGTAGGGACTTTCTATATACAGGGGTACAAAGTTAAGGAAAAAACAGTAATTGTACCCCATTGTACCCCCAGTTTCAAAACTCAGTGGGCACCCTGGGTGTAGGTATATATTATTTTTACCACGGGTTTGGACTAAAGTGTTTGAAGGACGTCATATTAGAAACAGAATTAAAATAATAAAAATTTCTTTTATTTGGTCCAAATATATCTGATATAAATAACCTGCCACAGCAGTCAAGCATATTAGCCCCAATGGCTCTCCATAACAGGGATTTCCCAGGCAGAACTGTTAACAATCGATAACTTGAATACAAGGTAAACACTCCTGTTTTAAAAGGATATTATTATTTTTTATTAGTTCATAGCATAATATGTTTGTATAAATACAGATTCATTCAAATGATAGGTATCAGATAATATACAAGGTGTGTTTCCGTAAGACCATCGGAACGAGGTAAACCCAGTATACTATAAAATGTTATTAATTTCCAGAATACCTTTGTTAGTACTTGTGACGAAATTAGACTGGAGTCATACAGTCTTTTCAGAGCAGAAAATTTCTTCAGAAGTCAAATCTCAACGAGATTAATGCACGCAGTAATGCTGGAATAAAACCATAGAAGAAGTTGTATGTGCATTGAAAATGAAAGCAAGAACACATGGATATTAGAGTATATCGAATGGTGCGTTTCATTATTCGTTGGTAAAATTCCAGATTCCAGATCCTGTGAATTTATGTCACTTTGGAGGGATCTGAAGTGCAGAAGAAAGACAGAAAATATAGCACTTTAGTTTTCAAGCATAAACTGTAATAGCTTTCGTTGTGCTTACCTGTAATTTACAAAGACTTCACTGGAAATGAAATTGTTAACACTACAGCCGCATTGTAAATGCTCACTTCCGGTCTTAACCGATCGATAAAAACCGGAACAGGCTAGGGGTGATTTTAAAACAAGAAACGAAACGAAACAGGTTTTGAATCGGGTTCATAAGAATAATAAGAATAAGAAAACTTTATTTTGATTCGGCACATAATAAAACAGTACAACATAAGCTCTAATGAGCTTTTTACCGAATATACATTAACAATAAAACAACACAAGTCACATGCAAAGTTACAAACTAAAATAAGCTAAGACATATAGGCATAAAAAGGAGGACTGTGTATAGATCTGAACAAGAACCCACGTGGCAAGTGCCTCTTTGGACTCTTGTTCAAGATCCACACACAGATGCTCCAACATAAAGCAGCATTTAAAAAGAAGCATCAGGTAAAAAAAAATAATGAAATAATAATACTGAATATTTAAAACTGGTACCAACATAATCAGTAAAAGTAGCACTGTCTAACTAAAAAATCAAAGAATATAAAATTTTCATGCCAAACTAAAAAAAAATAATAATTAAAAAAATTAAAAATTAAAATTAAGCAAACCAGAAGCAAAATTTGAATCATCTACATGTAGATGCAGCAAATCTGAAAGAGTTTTTACTGTACCGTGCATACTGCATATAGATGCCGGCCGGGGACCAGGTGGCAATGCCTCGCTGGGTTCCCATCGGCATCCACATGCATCATGACATAATAAAGCAGAAAATTAAGCATGTTTGGATAAAAAATTGACAAGCACTAAAACAAAGCAATATATATCTAAAAGCTATATGCAAATAAAAAGAGCAAAAACAGTAGCAGAATATTTATCATCTGCATGCAGAACAGCAACATTTAGTACCATTCCAGGACTGCATTAAGCTCTTAAATTGAGAAAAACTGTTTTCAGTCCTGAAATGGTCTGGGAGGCTGTTCCACAATGTAGCAGCAGCAAATTTAAATGTTTTTTTGCCATACCTTGATGTTCTGACCTGTGGAATGTCCAGTATATTGTTGTATCTAAAATAATATTTTGAATTTCGTAAATGCACAAGGCTATGGAGACATGATGGCGACAGTTTATTCATAATCTTAAATGTTTCCAGGGCCATAGTTCTCATTCTACGAATCTGCAAGGAAGGCACCTTTGCTTTTTTCAATAAATTATCATATGAGCTATTGTAATCCTCATACACAAAGCGAAGAGCTCTTTCTTGCACTTTTTCTATCTTTTTGGAATTGTTCTCCGTACAAAAATGCCAGGCCAAAGGGCAAAAGTTAAAATTACTAAGAATAAAAGTATGGAAAATTGTAAGTTTGTTTAATCTGTTCAAATAGGGGCCTAAACGTTTGATAATGTTCAGCTGTTGGGATGCCTTCCTGCAGATTGTACTTATATGTGTGTCAAAATTTAATTGATAATCAATCTCAATGCCTAGTAATTTAACGCTGTCTTCACATGTTAGTTCAAAATTTTGTATATTTATAGTTGGACGTTTTTCATAGGTTTTCTTCCCCACCGCCAAAACTTGAAATTTATCAGGATTAGCCTGCATTTTGTTAATTTTGAACCATTCAATGAGATGATTTGAGTCAGACTCTAGAGTAGAAATAAGTAGATCAAAATCGGGACTGCCAAAGGAAAGGGTATTATCGTCTGCATAATTGTACAGAGAACTGTCTTTAATGAACAAAAATATATCGTTTATGAAGACATTGAATAAGAGGGGACCAAGTATAGATACTTGCGGAACCCCTTTATGGATGTCAGCCCAGTTACTCAGAACACTATTGACCTTTATTTGTTGTTTTCTGTTTGATAAGTATGATTTTAGTAACGAGACCGAATTATCTGAAACTCCATAAGCTGACAATTTGTCTAGCAGTATGGCATGTGGTAGGCAATCATTCTTGATGGTCATCTTAAACTTGAGAAGCACTTGGAGTACAAATATTGTCCTTGAATACCCCACCCCTCAATTTGAATAGCGACATTGTTGCAGTATTTGATATATGCTTATGATTCTCTGCAGATTTATAATATGGACAGTTAGTAGAGCTACCCAGTACCGAGTCTTCATAGTGCAAAACTGTCATATATCTGTATCTGTATTAATACTGGAAGTTAACTCAGTCACCAGAGGCGGATTTAGACGGGGGCGTGCGGGGCCTGGACACCCTACAATTCGCAAAACATATGTTATACAACGTTAATTAAGCAGTTCAACAAACAACTTTTTCATGAATGGTTAACTCGTGACCTGTAGTAAAATATTCCTACACATTGTAAATACACGTTGGGGTGTTCGCTGATTCATATATGGATTCGCAGTCAGTACGACAGTAGTTCAAAGATTATTCCATTCTGATTGGTTCCGAGGTACCAGACATCAACTATTTTTTCACGCTAATTAAACATTATTTCTTGAGTCAATTTTACAACTATAAGAAAAACAAATCTTTACAGATCAAAGCATTTAGTAAGCTTAAATCCTGATACTGATGTTCTTTCAACATCAGTATCATTCATAACCAGATACAAATTGATGAATTACACGCAGAAGCTCCATTCGGACGGGCAGTATTAACTAGAACCACTCAAAAGGACAAGCACCGAAAGTACAGACCAATTAGTGAAATGAGGAATGCGTTAAAACTAAACCAATAGTTCTTTGAAGGGTTAAAATATCGTGATTGATCAGTCATGAGCACAGGTACTTGTGGACAGGACCCTATGGTTTTTTTTTAAGATATTGCCCTCCCCCCTTTTTTTTTTTTTTTTTTTTTTTTTGAACATCGACTTTTTTTCATATAAACAACATTTTGCAACTTTCTATGTATCACTGTATGACATATATACAATAAATACAATCAAACAGTAGTTTCTATCCATGCCGGGTTTCTGACATGATATAGAAGGTAAGTCACTCTTCTTTGTTTACATTGGGGTACTTGTTGTGCATTCATCTTAAATTTAGTGAATAAAAAAGGCCTACCTGTCTGGAAATTGGCTTATTCCTTCTCTGTATATATTATTCTCCCTGAAAACACACATCAATATTTATTTGCAGCAGCTGACAACTCTCCATGGAATATTTTCCACTCGCGATTTGCGATTTTCAGACGACATTTTTGAAAACTCGAATTAAAGCTACGGAAGTGTGATATTAGCGACATCTGCTGGTCATTTCAAATATTGACGATACGGTAAATCGCGAGAGTTCCGGGTAAAATTAAATTTTGCGCCAAAAAATTCCCGAACTTTTTACCCGGAACTCTCGCGTTTTACCGTATCGTCAATATTTGAAATGACCAGCAGATGTCGCTAATATCACACTTCCGTAGCTTTAATTCGAGTTTTCAAAAATGTCGTCTGAAAATCGCAAATCGCGAGTGGAAAATGTTCCATGGAGAGTTGTCAGCTGCTGCAAATAAATATTGATGTGTGTTTTCAGGGAGAATAATATATACAGAGAAGGAATAAGCCAATTTCCAGACAGGTAGGCCTTTTTTATTCACTAAATTTAAGATGAATGCACAACAAGTACCCCAATGTAAACAAAGAAGAGTGACTTACCTTCTAACTTATATCATGTCAGAAACCCGGCATGGATAGAAACTACTGTTTGATTGTATTTATTGTATATATGTCATACAGTGATACATAGAAAGTTGCAAAATGTTGTTTATATGAAAAAAAGTCGATGTTCAAAAAAAAAACAAAAACAAAAAACATAGGGTCCTGTCCACAAGTACCTGTGGTCATGAGTTGAACAATTCGCATCACAGTTGTTCAAAAAAAGTTTTACTTTAGGTTCTTATAATCTGACAAAAACATACTGTTAACAATTATCCGACAAAATTAAGACTCAAAGTCAAGTTTTTTTGGTCTGATAAAAATGGTGTGGTTGGTTCAAAATTGTCGTTCAAATAAATGTCTGTAATTCCTCAAACCCTTAGAGCTTCAGGGGGGATTTGTCCCCCTGGGCCCCCTTAAGCGGTCCCCAGACCCCTCGCCTACTCACGCCCCCCCCCCCCCCCCCCCCTAACCACAAATCCTGGATCCGCCCCTGGTCACTGAGCAAAAGTTATTCATATATGTTATATGTTCCTTACCTTAAGCTTTCACTTATTCTTATAATCATGGAATCTTTATACAATGCAGTTTTTTCCCCAAAAAGATCTTAGAATGGACGTAATAAACTTTGGTTGGGTTTTGAATTTATAATTTACAATTTACAATTTTCTAAACTAGTTTAGAACTGCAGATTGATAAAAAAAAATCCCGCTAATATAGCTGTGTAGTCTAATAAGACGCATCTGCTAATTAGACTCATCAGCATTATTTAATTTTTTTTTAAATGAAAAATATTCTTTTATGGTTATAGGTTGAGCAACTTGAATTTTTGTGTGGATTCGGAGTGAGAAAGTGAAAATTGGCTAAGGGGGCACCCCCAGTAATTTGTGGAATCTTCAATTAGTTGAAGGCGGCCTCTTATGAAGTAGAGGTAGAAGCAGAGTATCATGAATGTTCTCCTATAAAGCAATATTTTGACGTGTTTGCATAACTAATGGATACATTCCTATAAGCCACCCATGTTCTGAATGTCGTAGAAGAATGAAATTTCGTACAAACGTTGATATCCAATCGTCACTACTATTAGAGAAACATCAACATATAATCTCCGTAATAATGATGACTAATGTACTCGGAGGTGTCGTCTGCACACTTGTCTAGCTCCAAGTCTTTCTTTGTTTCTACAATAAAATTGTGGGATTCTTTACCTGACAGTGTAAAATCTCTACCCACTTTTTCCAAATTAAAAAAAAACCAGGAACCCTTTGTACAGTAGACTCCTTGTTAACAGTTACCCTCTATCAAGAAAATCGTGATTGGAACCACAACCTCTAGAATGCATAAATCGAGAGGTACTGCAGATCACCGGCCCGGTAGGTGCTACTGGAATGTTGCTATATATAAATGGAAAGCTCACAATGGGAAAATGAAATCATCTCTTTTGTAGAAATGCTTCGTTGTTAAACAACACTCATTGTCAATTTCTACGTGTAGAGGAACATAGTTGGTATCCGTAGGAATGCCGACTGTCTGTTGAAAAAAACTCACGTCAACCAAACATAGCAAATATGTAGTCAATCAAGAATCCGAGCATATTGATGATGTCAGTTTCAGAGAACTTTAAAAAAATTTTTTTTTATCAAAATAAGATGTGTCCCTGCTTAAAACAAGATATTTGCATCTACGTTTGCCATTATTATTATTTTTGTTTTGTTTTTGTGAAACATAGTTGAACTAGTGTTACAGTTTCTCTGAAACCCGCCTTTGACCTCTGATAGAAATAGATGTTAATAAATCTTTTCCTATGCAGCTTATAGCCTTACAGCTGATTTGTAACTTGCATGGAGGGATGGAGGGGAATCTGTACAGGTGTTTTATCATGTATTTTTATATATCGCCAGTTACTGTACTTTTTACTTTACACATATTTTATTGTCAAGCAATTATACAGACAATGCACCCAGTTACAGGGGAAGGTTGGGATCTCATTAACAGGAATAACCCCGCCACAATTGTGTGCCTGTCCCAAATCAGGACTGTTATGTTTGTTATCATATACAGTAAAACCCCGCTTTATTGCCCCTCGATTCACCGCCAAACTCGCGTATCGCCAAGAATTTCTGCAGTCCCGTTTTCCGTATGTAGTAATAACCCCGTTAAAATGCCAAACTCGCACATCGCCATCCGCCACGATAATTAAAGATCAAACGGTCAATTTACTGTTATTTAAACCTCGATCATAATGCCAATCAATAATGTCACACCTCGGTGATTTTAGAAGTGCCTGTCAATCAAGGTAAGTAAACAAGGAGTCAAGGCAAATAGATATCGCTGTGAAAACAGTTAATTGTTTTCTTTACCATAAATTTTTACAACCCTGAACTGAATACTTTTCATTCTGAATAAAACTTAATAAATTTGTTTGTGTGTTCTTTTCATTTGTGTTGAAAATGTCGACGCCTAAGCGTAAACGAAATTTGCTTGATCCAACGAACAATGAAACTTGGGAAGCAGCTCGACATCGATATATTGGCAAATGATGTCCTCCAGTCACCTCGACTTTCTGAACATTAATGAAGAAATAAGTACAAGCCTTTCTTTTAATGGGTTATAATCAACGTGAACATGTTGTGAATTATTTGATTGTGAATGCATGCGTAAAAACGACAGAAATGTTTATATGTGAATAGATTTTAACATGCAGCTTCCGGTTATAGAAATCAAATTTACTGACGGTGACATGCTTCCAGCTTCTAAGTGTTGTATAAACATTTTTCAATTAAAGTATAACACCCTTGCTTCAATAAACATATGTTATCACCTTTCTTTAAACAATTATTCATAAGTTAACTGTACATTTGCCCCAGGGACAGGATTAATCTTGTGACACGACAACGAGTGAGAAAAAAACCTTTATTGTTCTTTTTTTAGTTGTGGTAAACAAAAATTGTAAATAAAATGGAGAGTAAATATTTGTAATAGATCATAAGCCGGGAATGTCACATTATATACCCTGTCTGATAGCTGAATAACAAATATATTACGGATTTAACCATTTTTTTGTTAAATACAGAACCAAACTGTCGTATAAATTTTTTTTCAATTTTTATTTTTTTTTGTTTTTTTTTTGTTTCCTTTTCGTTTGTTTATTTTTATTTTCCTTTTGTTTTTTTTTTACCACGTACATAGTCCCAATTCATATTTAAAACTTTATTAAATATTTTGCGTCTTTTATTTTCATTTTCCGTATTTCTAGATGTCCCTTTTCGTACCTCTGACATTCTTTGTTCAATGACGTCAAATATTTGTCACGTGATATTTTATGTACTGAGGTGTCTCATAAAGGAAAATCCTGTTCAATATTTCTAAACCAACACAATTTCATATGCAGTAAATTTTATAAACTTTATTATTATAACATTAATATAACAAAACAACGAGTTTGTGAAACAATTTCAATAATTAAAATGTTAACAATAAGCAAAAACTTGGTGTGGCCCCGTGACCTCGAAAGTTTTAAAGGCGGAAAGTTTAACACACTTTCACTTGTTGATTGTTATGTTCAAATTTGTAATGGTACAGTCGTGGAACATGGGAGTTTGCTGAATTGTTCTGGTGTTTGTGACGGAATTAACTGTTGTAAGAGTGTTATAATCACAAAATAAATCATCATAATTACATCCAAAATGTCAACGACGTCCGTAACCGACGATGAAACATGTGTATTGGCTCTCATTTGAACAAGTGATGTTGAACTTGAACTGTTTTGTGTCGGCGGCATGAGTTGCAACCGGGAAGTACTGTGCGGTGGCATTATTGAGGATAGTTGAGATGGTTGCTCTCCACGAACAGAACTTGTGATAATGTCTCCCATAACTTGTTTTTCCTTTGATGAAACACGTTGATATACTGCAACTGACGAGGCAGATTTGTGTCCGGTAACTGCCATAATTTGTGTCATTGAACAGTTTCTTCCGAGGATAGTTGCACCCGTTGCACGAATGGAGTGGTTGGTGTAGATTTGTGAAAGGCCTGTTTTTTTACTTAATGTGAACATAAATGATGCCAATGTGTCTTTTCCTATCGGTCTTTTTTGGAACCAACATTCATCGGAAATATTAAAACTGTCTGTAGGAAATTGCCAAAGCCTGTTGCACTGAGGGTGGAGTTTTTGAAGGTAGGTCTCAAAATTTCTAACTGGACAATATTCAGGCATTTCACGATCCTCCGGCATATGCCCAGAAATATTTTCTCTGTCCATTTCCCTACGATTTTTAGTTAATTCGTCCACCTTTTTCATTACATATCTCCTGCCAGTGACTGAATAAATTCTAATGACAAAACAGCATTTAATTTGGTAAATATACATTTATTATTCCGTATTATGATATTGATTCAGTGAAGCGTAAATATTTCTGTTTTTGTCAACCGTGTTGTTATTGTTTTTTGAGGCCCAAATGAGGGAGACCGAAAACGTACATATATACCCCGTCTGTTTTCCGAATATATGCTGACATTCAGGGTTGAAGAACCAATGAAAATGTGTGTAACAAACTAAATTCGTAATATATTATAATTGTAAGTGATAATACTCATTTCCGGTAAACTTGTAAAAATCAAACCGTCAGTCATTCCAAATTTAAAATCAAACTGTTGACTTCCGGTTTTCTGTCCTTACTCAGTTTATCGCCAAACGCGTTATAACGCCAAAATCTGGCTGGACAGATGATGGCGGTTTAACGAGGTTATACTGTAGATTCTCTACATGCTGTGACTGTAACTTATTCATAAACACTTTCTATCTTTAATGTGACAGTTCCCACGGAACGCCCATAAGCTTTATGCACTACTCTGTTTTCCTCATCATATGTTTGTAATTATATGTAGTTAGGGACCGACCATTTAACCTTGAAAGGGCGGGGGTTATGTTTTTTTGTTTAGTTCAGAATATTTTTTTCCAGAATATAACATTAGGTTATATGACAAAAACTCTGAATCAGATTATTTTTTTTTCCTCCAACAAAATCAGAATATTTTTTTCAGCAACATTGGGAATCAGAATATTTTTTTAGAAAAAAAACAATAACCCCCCCTTCAAGTTAAATGGTTTTTTTTCTGTGTTCAGTGAGTTAAGGTGAGAGGTGATTGCTTGCCTTGTTTATATCTATAATGGACACTAGAAAAAAAGGCCATAAGAGCTACGGTTCCACAGCTACTTGTTTCTCAGACTTATTTATTACATTGTAGTATGTATCATATATAGATCAATATTGTAATGTTATGTTGAATTTATTAATAAAATAAAAACCGCATCGGTGGCGTAGTGGTTACCGTACTCGCCTCGATTGCGGAAGATCGTGGGTTCGAGCCCAGCTCGGGTCAAACCAAAGACTATCAAATTGGTATTTGTTGCTTCTCTGCTAAGCACACATCATTAAGGAGAAAGAGCAAAGACTGGTCGGCTCGGAATCAGAATAATGTGTCCGAGTGGAGCGACATGTTTACCCACGGAGTGTTGTTTCAGTGAGCTAACACTATCAAAATCCAACTCAGCGTGTTGGCGGTCTAGAACAAAGCGGACCTCATCATCATCTCATTAAAAGTTAACTTGTTCTCACCATGATATAGCTGATAAATTGCCGAATTGGCGTTAAGCAACAATCACTTACTCACTATTAATAAAATTCGTTTATTATACCCCCCCCCCCCCTTTCCATTTCTGGTCCTCTTTTCTAAAATTTGCTCTTCATGTCTACCCATTAAATTGCACCGGTCAACGTTCACGTCGTTGTATATATTTTTTTATCTTGATAACTGATCAATCTAATAGTTTGTTTCCTGTTTCAATTGTATGTACCGGTATACTTAATTTCCATAGGCATTTCAATGTTCGGACAAAATATTCCGCGGGCTATTTGTTATTTGTAGCTTTAGCACTTCCTTGCCAGTTCGGACAAGATGAAAAATAAATATCATAGTAGTGACATTTTAAAGAAAACATGGTAATTCATTTATATAATTAATTAATTATCAATAATTGAAGTAAAACAGATTTATACAAACACGGCTGGTAATCGGCACAAGCAGATCAGTTGGTTCTGCAAAGAAATTCGTGAGGATAACTTCCGGTTTTGGTGGAGGAGAGTTCACGAAGACGCTTCGCAAGGTATGTACATGTCAAAAATTAAATATTTTTTTTTACTGCTCGAATATTGCAAAATTAGAGAATGCTATGCTGTGGCGAATGCTTTCACGATTAGAAACATGTATAGTTTATTCTTGTATATGAAGTGTAACTCTCGCAAAATCAATCGTCCCACGAAAAACATGACGAAAATTGTGACACTCTTACATTTCTAAGATGTTCTTGACAAAGATGCAAGTTAAATTTTCAATATTTTTTCATCATGGGAGTCTAAATGTAATCGGGGATAAATTCCGATTCGTCAGAAGTAAATTGAAGTCTAGATAAATCTACAAACTGTCAATTTTCTCGTTTTCCTGCTTGAGGAGATCGGTTCTGATAGAGCACATTGCGAATGCATGAGGAGATTTGCTAGTTTTGTTAATTGTTTTCTGCAAAATTGATAAATTGACACTTTTAAACACAAAACTGATAAATACTCTAATCAAAATAAACTATTCTCTGTCCACTTTCATGAGATGCCAGGATTCAAGGGAAAGAGGAAAAGGGGACTGACATTGACTCTTTACAAAAAACCATTTCGATATAGATTGCCTGTATCACCGCCAAGGAAACGAACAAAAACAAGTAGCAGTACACCAAATTTAAAATCTCCATCAATCGGGACACCAAGTTTATTAAAAAAATCTCTTTCAATTTCAAAATATTTATATCCTTTCAAACGGGTTTCCACATCTATTCGGCGCAAACTTTTTACTAAAGATGACGGAAACTTCACCGCAGATCTACACAAGTTATAATATTACATGATTTCAGCACATACATAGGTCTAAGGTAAACTAAGCATTCACTTAATTAGTGCTAGTAGTCATGAATAAATTAAACACAAGATGTCAATTAAACTGTGGACATATCCTTAAAATCGGTAAAGTGTGTACACATAACACACTACATCATAGAAAAACAAACCACAAATTAATATTATTCTCAACTGTATATTTAATTTAGAGTGTATCATTTGTATTAGAAATTATAAAGATATGATTCACATTAAGTATTATATATACCATGGTAACTTATTTAAACCAACGAATCCGAACCGATCTCCTCAAGCAGGAAAACGAGAAAATTGACAGTTTGCAGATTTATCTAGACTTCAATTTACTTCTGACGAATCGGAATTTATCCCCGATTACATTTAGACTCCCATGATGAAAAAATATTGAAAATTTAACTTGTATCTTTGTCAAGAACAACTTAGAAATGTAAGAGTGTCACAATTTTCGTCATGTTTTTCGTGGGACGATTGATTTTGCGAGAGTTACACTTCATATACAAGAATAAACTATACATGTTTCTAATCGTGAAAGCATTCGCCACAGCATAGCATTCTCTGATTTTGCAATATTCGAGCAGCAAAAAAGAAAATTTTAATTTTTGACATGTACATACCTTGCGAAGCGTCTTCGTGAACTCTCCTCCACCAAAACCGGAAGTTATCCTCACGAATTTCTTTGCAGAACCAACTGTTCTGCTTGTGCCGATTACCAGCCGTGACAAAGCATATACTAATCTTATGGGGGATGGGGGTGAATGTACGTCATTTTGTGCCGCTTGAAAGTAAGTTTTTACATGCATATAGCATACATGCCAACCCTCGAGAGACTAAAAGCGGTAGAGGGGGGTCTGAGGGGGTTTGCCCTCACCCCCTCCCAGAAATTTTTTTCAGAAGGACGCAAAATGGTGCATTCTGCTGCATTTTGGATATAAAATCTGTGTAGTCAAAAATTTAAATACAGTATGATAAAACCATGGAAAAATAAGGATGCAAAATGGTGCATTCTGTTGCATTTTGGATATAAAATCTGTTCAGTCAAATCTTTAAATATCGTATGAAAAAACCATGGAAATTAGCATTTTACATATATATATATTTGTCAGAGTTTTAATAACACAGACTGTGACATAGGTATGAAATACAATTAAAAAATTACTTCCTGTAATCTAATCAAAATAGATGTACGTCATTTCCAAGATACAATAAACATGACATGTTTCAATAGTTAAGAGCCTGATATGTTACAGATTTACAACGTGCTAAGAGGTCACCAGTTGGTTTCCATTCATGACAGTTTGTGCCCTTGAACATATTTATTTTGCTGGTAAGAAGTCCGCAAAGAGTGTTTCTGACGCCATGAAAATGTAGTGCTTCAAAACTTTATTTTAAATACCGTTTCTGATTGGATTAATGATAAAGAATTGACCAATGGAAGTTTCCGGTACAAATTAAGAGGGAAACGATTACGGAAAGGGCCTAAATAATTTGGATTTGTACTCATTTATACGTCGTAGATATCTACAAGAATAATCAACATATGAACAATATTAATTCACGATAAACAATTTTACATTCATTACTTTTTTAAATCGGTAGGAAAACATCTAAAATCGGTAGGCGGTAGAAGACTTAAAAATTCGGTAGACTACCGCGTAAATCGGTAGGGTTAGCATTAGTTATTGTAAGGATAACATTAAATGTGATATTGTGTCAAATGCCCCTAAATGTCCACTAAACAACGGTGGGTCCATCGTTCAAACACTTGTTGTCAAACTTACAAACACTTCGACAATATTATTTCCACCTCTTGAGAAAACGTTGTCGAAGTGTTTGAGAATCTTGAATCTTTGTAAGAGATAAGTTTTAACCGGAACAACATGGTGTTATCTAAATGTAGGAATGATGTTTGTGTTTATAATAACCGTAAAAACATTTAGCATGACTCTCGTTTTATTTTGTAGGGGTGGTGTAGGGGGGAAGGGTAATTTCCTTTATTCGTGTTACTACGGATCAACCAATTGTTTTTACCACATGGCATGGAATTGTCCCCTTTTAACCTTTCTGCTTACATATTGATGTTCAATATCAAAATATCTCTGTTTTCCTGTATTAAGGTGTTCGTATTATATCCATACAATGTTATGGTAACAATAGCTTGCTCTCTATATTTATTGTGGACAAGGGCAATAAATTTAGTAGACATTTTCAATAAATATGTAAACAATAACCTTGATGTTATTTTTTTTAGTATTGACGGGATTACATGCCATAAAGCACAAACTATTGTATACGGTCTTACAACTATGTGCTGTCAGAAAGGGAAATTTTGCTATTTAACATTCCAATATAAATTTCAAAAGTTATTCTAGATTCCAATTTCTGTGAAAATCTCACTTGATATATTCGTTAATATTTTTGTTAATATATAAACAAGTGTGCATGTTAATAAATTAGTCTATTTTATTTGAACTGTTTAATGATAATTGTTTATATTTCAATTTCAGAGGTAATGGGTTTAAAACAAAAGCTGACTCTTTTAATAGTGACATTTTTGTTTTTATTAATATTTCTTCAAATTCGCTTTGGTAAGTAAAAATAAGTAACACTAAGAACATATGTATAATTTACTTACCATCAACTTATAGCAAATATTGTTTACACAGTTGTCTGCCCTTATATGGTACAAACCACCTGAAATTGTCGTTCACTGCTGGAGAGAGCCTCAGAGAGTGATTGTTGTTTAACGCTAATTAAGCAATTTTTCAGCTATATCATGGCGAGAACAAATTCATTTTCACTTTGATGAGAAGATAATGATATCCTCTTTGTTCTAGACCCAACACGCTGAGTTAATTGGATTTTTATAACTAGTTCTAGCTCAATGCAACAATAGTCTATGCGTTAGGTCTACATGTAATTCCACTCGGGCACATTATTCTGATTCAGAGCCAACCAGTCTTTGCACTTACCCCTTAGTGCTTAGCAGAGAATTTACAAATACATAATCTATAGTCTTTGTTTTGACTCGATCGCGACTCAAACTCACGATCTAATGCGGTCCATCTACTGTTTTTGTGAAATGTACCAGTTCATAGTTTTAGACTATTTTTATTTGAGCAAAGATACAAAAATGATTATATTATAAGTTTTACCAACGTCATGAAGTCTTCCCCTCGACACACCACATCAGTATAATATAACGCACAGAGGATGTACACAGTAACAAAATATTGAATCAGTTTTTAGGAAATAAACGTCATATATGTAGGTTTAAATTATTATAAAAAAAGTTTTATCTAAAATTCATATTGTATTAAAAGTGAAAAAGTTTTGTTTGGAAAACGAATTACATGTACATGTATTTGTACATATTTGCATACTAGCGTTGTGAGGTGGAACTCCGTTCACGAGGTGTACTCGATACAACGCTATGTGATAAAGTTTGTCAGTGACTTGCGACAGGTCGGTGGTTTTCTACGGGTACTTCGGTTTCCACCACCAATAAAAATGACCACCACGATATAACTGAAATATTGTTGAAAGTGAATGACGGGAACCAACATATTTTAATTTCAAGTATAAGACAGAATTATTACATATTTTTGTGATATATATTTTTTCTCCCTATTCCATACAGAGAAGATTATTAAACCAATGTTGAATACATCACTCTATGAACAGATAGGTAATGTTGTTGACTGGAGAACTATGCATGAACAATTATTTTTGAAATCAGATGAACAATATTATACAGAATATGACGAAGAAGAAACAGTACAAAGAAACACCACTGATGAAAGAGTGGATGTGATGTTATTTGGATACGCAAGAGCTGGCTCCACATACGTAGGTCAAATATTGGGACATAACGACGGTGCGTTCTATTTCTATGAACCGCTGTGGACAAAGGAAGGTGGTCTTAAATATTACAGGAACAATTATGTTTGTGAAATGAACAGCATAGCTTGCAGGTTAGTTAGTGGTTTAGATTCTATTTTATTTGATTTTCTTTGATTAGGTAAATTTATATTACCATTATATATATGTAGTATTATTTCGCTCTCCCTCCAAATGAAAATAACACTTTTACTGTAGGGTTCTTCTATTTTTATTTTCTTAGACACAATTATTTCATATATAATATATAATATAATCTCTAATATCACTTAGAAAAGAAAAAAGTTCTCCAAATATTTAGAATCACAGCTCGAAATTTCATTGTTGCACAGAGATACATCAAAAGCAATATGGTGTCGTATAGAATTAAAGACAATAGACAAAGGAATTTACCGCCAAAAATAGAAGAGACCAAAGAAGATAAAGTAATAGTGCCGTTCAACGAACCATGGATAGAAATGGTTAGAGTTAAATATAGTAGAACCAGTCCGTGATTATATCATGTCCGTCAAACAGGTCTATAGTAAAATCAATTAATCAAAATAATATCAACATACTTAATTACACTTTGTAATTAATCTATAATAAAAGAAAGTAATTAAATAATTCCGTTTAATTAACTTATTACCAATGACAATACTGAAAAAGAATAGAAATACAAAAAGATATAAAATGATTAAAATACAGACTATCACATGTATGTAAAGAGAGAATTGCTGGGACCCCCATCAATCGGTTTAACCCCGCCATGTATGCAAAGAGGGAATTGCTGGGACCCCCATCAATCGGTTTAACCCCGCCATGAATGTAAAGAGGGAATTGCTGGGACCCCCATCAATCGGCTTAACCCCGCCATGTATGTAAAGAGGGAAGGACTGGGACCCTCCATCAATCAGTTTAACCCTGCCATGTATGTAAAGAGGGAAGGACTGGGACCCTCCATCAATCGGTTTGACCCCGCCATGTATGTAAAGAGGGAAGGGCTGGGACCCTCCATCAATCGGTTTAGCCCCGCCATGTATGTAAAGAGGGAAGGACTGGGACCCTCCATCAATCGGTTTAACCCCGCCATGTATGTAAAGAGGGAAGGACTGGTACCCTCCATCTATCGGTTTAACCCCGCCATGTATGTAAAGAGGGAAGGACTGGGACCCTCCATCAATCGGTTTAACCCCGCCATGTATGTAAAGAGGGAAGGACTGGGACCCTCCATCAATCAGTTTAACCCCGCCATGTATGTAAAGAGGGAATTGCTGGGACCCTCCATCAATCGGTTTAACCCCGCCATGTATGTAAAGAGGGAAGGACTGGGACCCTCCATCAATCGGTTTAACCCCGCCAGGTATGTAAAGAGGGAAGGACTGGGACCCTCCATCAATCGGTTTAACCCCGCCATGTATGTAAAGAGGGAAGGACTGGGACCCTCCATCAATCGGTTTAACCCCGCCATGTATGTAAAGAGGGAAGGACTGGGACCCTCCATCAATCGGTTTAACCCCGCCATGTATGTAAAGAGGGAAGGACTGAGACCCTCCATCAATCGGTTTAACCCCGCCATGTATGTAAAGAGGGAAGGACTGGGACCCTCCATCAATCGGTTTAACCCCGCCATGTATGTAAAGAGGGAAGGACTGGGACCCTCCATCAATCTGTTTAACCCTGCCATGTATGTAAAGAGGGAAGGACTGGAACCCTCCATCAATCGGTTTAACCCCGCCATGTATGTAAAGAGGGAAGGACTGGGACCCTCCATCAATCTGTTTAACCCCGCCATGTATGTAAAGAGGGAAGGACTGGGACCCTCCATCAATCGGTTTAACCCCGCCATGTATGTAAAGAGGGAAGGACTGGGACCCTCCATCAATCGGTTTAACCCCGCCAGGTATGTAAAGAGGGAAGGACTGGGACCCTCCATCAATCGGTTTAACCCCGCCATGTATGCAAAGAGGGAATTGCTGGGACCCCCATCAATCGGTTTAACCCCGCCATGAATGTAAAGAGGGAATTGCTGGGACCCCCATCAACCGGCTTAACCCCGCCATGTATGTAAAGAGGGAAGGACTGGGACCCTCCATCAATCAGTTTAACCCTGCCATGTATGTAAAGAGGGAAGGACTGGGACCCTCCATCAATCGGTTTGACCCCGCCATGTATGTAAAGAGGGAAGGGCTGGGACCCTCCATCAATCGGTTTAGCCCCGCCATGTATGTAAAGAGGGAAGGACTGGGACCCTCCATCAATCGGTTTAACCCCGCCATGTATGTAAAGAGGGAAGGACTGGGACCCTCCATCAATCGGTTTAACCCCGCCATGTATGTAAAGAGGGAAGGACTGGGACCCTCCATCAATCGGTTTAACCCCGCCATGTATGTAAAGAGGGAAGGACTGGGACCCTCCATCAATCGGTTTAACCCCGCCATGTATGTAAAGAGGGAAGGACTGGGACCCTCCATCAATCGGTTTAACCCCGCCATGTATGTAAAGAGGGAAGGACTGGGACCCTCCATCAATCGGTTTAACCCCGCCATGTATGTAAAGAGGGAAGGACTGGAACCCTCCATCAATCGGTTTAACCCCGCCATGTATGTAAAGAGGGAAGGACTGGGACCCTCCATCAATCGGTTTAACCCCGCCATGTATGTAAAGAGGGAATTGCTGGGACCCTCCATCAATCGGTTTAACCCCGCCATGTATGTAAAGAGGGAAGGACTGGGACCCTCCATCAATCAGTTTAACCCCGCCATGTATGTAAAGAGGGAATTGCTGGGACCCTCCATCAATCGGTTTAACCCCGCCATGTATGTAAAGAGGGAAGGACTGGGACCCTCCATCAATCGGTTTAACCCCGCCATGTATGTAAAGAGGGAAGGACTGGGACCCTCCATCAATCGGTTTAACCCCGCCATGTATGTAAAGAGGGAAGGACTGGGACCCTCCATCAATCGGTTTAACCCCGCCATGTATGTAAAGAGGGAAGGACTGGGACCCTCCATCAATCGGTTTAACCCCGCCATGTATGTAAAGAGGGAAGGACTGGGACCCCCATCAATCGGTTTAACCCCGCCATGTATGTAAAGAGGGAAGGACTGGGACCCTCCATCAATCTGTTTAACCCTGCCATGTATGTAAAGAGGGAAGGACTGGAACCCTCCATCAATCGGTTTAACCCCGCCATGTATGTAAAGAGGGAAGGACTGGGACCCTCCATCAATCGGTTTAACCCCGCCATGTATGTAAAGAGGGAAGGACTGGGACCCTCCACAATCGGTTTAACCCCGCCATGTATGTAAAGAGGGAAGGACTGGGACCCTCAATCAATCGGTTTAACCCCGCCATGTATGTAAAGAGGGAAGGACTGGGACCCTCCATCAATCTGTTTAACCCTGCCATGTATGTAAAGAGGGAAGGACTGGAACCCTCCATCAATCGGTTTAACCCCGCCATGTATGTAAAGATGGAAGGACTGGGACCCTCCATCAATCGGTTTAACCCCGCCATGTATGTAAAGAGGGAAGGACTGGGACCCTCCATCAATCGGTTTAACCCCGCCAGGTATGTAAAGAGGGAAGGACTGGGACCCTCCATCAATCGGTTTAACCCCGCCAGGTATGTAAAGAGGGAAGGACTGGGACCCTCCATCAATCGGTTTAACCCCGCCATGTATGTAAAGAGGGAAGGACTGGGACCCTCCATCAATCGGTTTAACCCCGCCATGTATGTAAAGAGGGAAGGACTGGGACCCTCCATCAATCGGTTTAACCCCGCCATGTATGTAAAGAGGGAAGGACTGGGACCCTCCATCAATCGGTTTAACCCCGCCATATATGTAAAGAGGGAAGGACTGGGACCCCCATCAATCGGTTTAACCCCGCCATGTATGTAAAGAGGGAAGGACTGGGACCCTCCATCAATCTGTTTAACCCTGCCATGTATGTAAAGAGGGAAGGACTGGAACCCTCCATCAATCGGTTTAACCCCGCCATGTATGTAAAGAGGGAAGGACTGGGACCCTCCATCAATCGGTTTAACCCCGCCATGTATGTAAAGAGGGAAGGACTGGGACCCTCCATCAATCGGTTTAACCCCACCATGTATGTAAAGAGGGAAGGACTGGGACCCTCCATCAATCGGTTTAACCCCGCCAGGTATGTAAAGAGGGAAGGACTGGGACCCTCCATCAATCGGTTTAACCCCGCCATGTATGTAAAGAGGGAAGGACTGGGACCCTCCATCAATCGGTTTAACCCCGCCATGTATGTAAAGAGGGAAGGACTGGGACCCTCCATCAATCGGTTTAACCCCGCCATGTATGTAAAGAGGGAAGGACTGGGACCCTCCATCAATCGGTTTAACCCCGCCATGTATGTAAAGAGGGAAGGACTGGGACCCTCCATCAATCGGTTTAACCCCGCCATGTATGTAAAGAGGGAAGGACTGGGACCCTCCATCAATCGGTTTAACCCCGCCATGTATGTAAAGAGGGAAGGACTGGAACCCTCCATCAATCGGTTTAACCCCGCCATGTATGTAAAGAGGGAAGGACTGGGACCCTCCATCAATCGGTTTAACCCTGCCATGTATGTAAAGAGGGAATTGCTGGGACCCTCCATCAATCGGTTTAACCCCGCCATGTATGTAAAGAGGGAAGGACTGGGACCCTCCATCAATCGGTTTAACCCCGCCATGTATGTAAAGAGGGAAGGACTGGGACCCTCCATCAATCGGTTTAACCCCGCCATGTATGTAAAGAGGGAAGGACTGGGACCCTCCATCAATCAGTTTAACCCCGCCATGTATGTAAAGAGGGAATTGCTGGGACCCTCCATCAATCGGTTTAACCCCGCCATGTATGTAAAGAGGGAAGGACTGGGACCCTCCATCAATCGGTTTAACCCCGCCATGTATGTAAAGAGGGAAGGACTGGGACCCTCCATCAATCGGTTTAACCCCGCCATGTATGTAAAGAGGGAAGGACTGGGACCCTCCATCAATCGGTTTAACCCCGCCATGTATGTAAAGAGGGAAGGACTGGGACCCTCCATCAATCGGTTTAACCCCGCCATGTATGTAAAGAGGGAAGGACTGGGACCCTCCATCAATCGGTTTAACCCCGCCATGTATGTAAAGAGGGAATTGCTGGGACCCTCCATCAATCGGTTTAACCCCGCCATGTATGTAAAGAGGGAAGGACTGGGACCCTCCATCAATCGGTTTAACCCCGCCATGTATGTAAAGAGGGAAGGACTGGGACCCTCCATCAATCGGTTTAACCCCGCCATGTATGTAAAGAGGGAAGGACTGGGACCCTCCATCAATCGGTTTAACCCCGCCATGTATGTAAAGAGGGAAGGACTGGGACCCTCCATCAATCGGTTTAACCCCGCCATGTATGTAAAGAGGGAAGGACTGGGACCCCCATCAATCGGTTTAACCCCGCCATGTATGTAAAGAGGGAAGGACTGGGACCCTCCATCAATCGGTTTAACCCCGCCATGTATGTAAAGAGGGAAGGACTGGGACCCTCCATCAATCGGTTTAACCCCGCCATGTATGTAAAGAGGGAAGGACTGGGACCCTCCATCAATCGGTTTAACCCCGCCATGTATGTAAAGAGGGAAGGACTGGGACCCTCCATCAATCTGTTTAACCCTGCCATGTATGTAAAGAGGGAAGGACTGGAACCCTCCATCAATCGGTTTAACCCCGCCATGTATGTAAAGAGGGAAGGACTGGGACCCTCCATCAATCGGTTTAACCCCGCCATGTATGTAAAGAGGGAAGGACTGGGACCCTCCATCAATCGGTTGAACCCCGCCATGTATGTAAAGAGGGAAGGACTGGGACCCTCCATCAATCGGTTTAACCCCGCCAGGTATGTAAAGAGGGAAGGACTGGGACCCTCCATCAATCGGTTTAACCCCGCCATGTATGTAAAGAGGGAAGGACTGGGACCCTCCATCAATCGGTTTAACCCTGCCATGTATGTAAAGAGGGAAGGACTGGGACCCTCCATCAATCGGTTTAACCCCGCCATGTATGTAAAGAGGGAAGGACTGGAACCCTCCATCAATCGGTTTAACCCCGCCATGTATGTAAAGAGGGAAGGACTGGGACCCTCCATCAATCGGTTTAACCCCGCCATGTATGTAAAGAGGGAATTGCTGGGACCCTCCATCAATCGGTTTAACCCCGCCATGTATGTAAAGAGGGAAGGACTGGGACCCTCCATCAATCGGTTTAACCCCGCCATGTATGTAAAGAGGGAAGGACTGGGACCCTCCATCAATCGGTTTAACCCCGCCATGTATGTAAAGAGGGAAGGACTGGGACCCTCCATCAATTGGTTTAACCCCGCCATGTATGTAAAGAGGGAAGGACTGGGACCCCCATCAATCGGTTTAACCCCGCCATGTATGTAAAGAGGGAAGGACTGGGACCCTCCATCAATCGGTTTAACCCCGCCATGTATGTAAAGAGGGAAGGACTGGGACCCTCCATTAATCGGTTTAACCCCGCCATGTATGTAAAGAGGGAAGGACTGGGACCCTCCATCAATCTGTTTAACCCTGCCATGTATGTAAAGAGGGAAGGACTGGGACCCTCCATCAATCGGTTTAACCCCGCCATGTATGTAAAGAGGGAAGGACTGGGACCCTCCATCAATCGGTTTAACCCTGCCATGTATGTAAAGAGGGAAGGACTGGGACCCTCCATCAATCGGTTTAACCCCGCCATGTATGTAAAGAGGGAAGGACTGGGACCCCCATCAATCGGTTTAACCCCGCCATGTATGTAAAGAGGGAAGGACTGGGACCCTCCATCAATCGGTTTAACCCCGCCATGTATGTAAAGAGGGAATTGCTGGGACCCTCCATCAATCGGTTTAACCCCGCCATGTATGTAAAGAGGGAATTGCTGGGACCCTCCATCAATCGGTTTAACCCCACCATGTATGTAAAGAGGGAAGGACTGGGACCCTCCATCAATCGGTTTAACCCCGCCATGTATGTAAAGAGGGAAGGACTGGGACCCTCCATCAATCGGTTTAACCCCGCCATGTATGTAAAGAGGGAAGGACTGGGACCCTCCATCAATCGGTTTAACCCCGCCATGTATGTAAAGAGGGAAGGACTGGGACCCTCCATCAATCGGTTTAACCCCGCCATGTATGTAAAGAGGGAATTGCTGGGACCATCCATCAATCGGTTTAACCCCGCCATGTATGTAAAGAGGGAAGGACTGGGACCCCCATCAATCGGTTTAACCCCGCCATGTATGTAAAGAGGGAAGGACTGGGACCCTCCATCAATCGGTTTAACCCTGCCATGTATGTAAAGAGGGAATTGCTGGGACCCTCCATCAATCGGTTTAACCCCGCCATGTATGTAAAGAGGGAAGGACTGGGACCCTCCATCAATCGGTTTAACCCCGCCATGTATGTAAAAGAGGGAAGGACTGGGACCCTCCATCAATCGGTTTAACCCCGCCATGTATGTAAAGAGGGAATTGCTGGGACCCTCCATCAATCGGTTTAACCCAGCCATGTATGTAAAGAGGGAAGGACTGGGACCCTCCATCAATCGGTTTAACCCCGCCATGTATGTAAAGAGGGAAGGACTGGGACCCTCCATCAATCGGTTTAACCCCGCCATGTATGTAAAGAGGGAAGGACTGGGACCCTCCATCAATCGGTTTAACCCCGCCATGTATGTAAAGAGGGAATTGCTGGGACCCTCCATCAATCGGTTTAACCCCGCCATGTATGTAAAGGGGGAAGGACTGGGACCCTCCATCAATCGGTTTAACCCCGCCATGTATGTAAAGAGGGAAGGACTGGGACCCTCCATCAATCGGTTTAACCCCGCCATGTATGTAAAGAGGGAAGGACTGGGACCCCCATCAATCGGTTTAACCCCGCCATGTATGTAAAGAGGGAAGGACTGGGACCCTCCATCAATCGGTTTAACCCCGCCATGTATGTAAAGAGGGAATTGCTGGGACCCTCCATCAATCGGTTTAACCCCGCCATGTATGTAAAGAGGGAATTGCTGGGACCCTCCATCAATCGGTTTAACCCCACCATGTATGTAAAGAGGGAAGGACTGGGACCCTCCATCAATCGGTTTAACCCCGCCATGTATGTAAAGAGGGAAGGACTGGGACCCTCCATCAATCGGTTTAACCCCGCCATGTATGTAAAGAGGGAAGGACTGGGACCCTCCATCAATCGGTTTAACCCCGCCATGTATGTAAAGAGGGAAGGACTGGGACCCTCCATCAATCGGTTTAACCCCGCCATGTATGTAAAGAGGGAATTGCTGGGACCATCCATCAATCGGTTTAACCCCGCCATGTATGTAAAGAGGGAAGGACTGGGACCCCCATCAATCGGTTTAACCCCGCCATGTATGTAAAGAGGGAAGGACTGGGACCCTCCATCAATCGGTTTAACCCTGCCATGTATGTAAAGAGGGAATTGCTGGGACCCTCCATCAATCGGTTTAACCCCGCCATGTATGTAAAGAGGGAAGGACTGGGACCCTCCATCAATCGGTTTAACCCCGCCATGTATGTAAAAGAGGGAAGGACTGGGACCCTCCATCAATCGGTTTAACCCCGCCATGTATGTAAAGAGGGAATTGCTGGGACCCTCCATCAATCGGTTTAACCCAGCCATGTATGTAAAGAGGGAAGGACTGGGACCCTCCATCAATCGGTTTAACCCCGCCATGTATGTAAAGAGGGAAGGACTGGGACCCTCCATCAATCGGTTTAACCCCGCCATGTATGTAAAGAGGGAAGGACTGGGACCCTCCATCAATCGGTTTAACCCCGCCATGTATGTAAAGAGGGAATTGCTGGGACCCTCCATCAATCGGTTTAACCCCGCCATGTATGTAAAGGGGGAAGGACTGGGACCCTCCATCAATCGGTTTAACCCCGCCATGTATGTAAAGAGGGAAGGACTGGGACCCCCCATCAATCGGTTTAACCCCGCCATGTATGTAAAGAGGGAAGGACTGGGACCATCCATCAATCGGTTTAACCCCGCCATGTATGTAATGAGGGAAGGACTGGGACCCTCCATCAATCGGTTTAACCCCGCCATGTATGTAAAGAGGGAAGGACTGGGACCCCCCATCAATCGGTTTAACCCCACCATGTATGTAAAGAGGGAAGGACTGGGACCCTCCATCAATCGGTTTAACCCTGCCACATTTTTGTGCATGTTCCAAGCCAGGTCATGGATTTCTATCGTCATATGTCGTGGTTTTTTTTTGTGTGTTCCGCGAGTTAATTTCAAAGGTGATTATTCGTTTTGTTGATATTGGTGAAAATGTTGACCATTACTGTTTAAATTTCTTTTCATAAAATTAGATCTTTAATTGTCCCCCTTTTTTTCCCTGATATGTCTAAGTAACTCCGTACAAGTCAAATTCAGGTGACCTTTTACAATAAAAGAGTTGACCAATCAGGAGATGCGTTACTTCAATTAACGTATATGTGTCCTTGTTAATTGAAAAAGTCAAAAAGTTAAAACTTGTTTTTTCTCCATTATTTAGATATTAAAAGTGTACCCTTTGCACCGGGAAATAAAGTGGCAAATAACGATATCAAATAGTTTTCATTGATTGATCGATTGTTGATTAACCTCAAGAAGTCGTTCTTCAGCTATAAGGCAGGTTTTCACAAATTGAATAGGGTAGTAAGAAGGCGACAATGGGGTCTGTCTTTGCCTTTGGACATGGATATGTTCATTACCACAAGTAAAAGCGGATATACGAATGAAAGACCAACGACCTCTCCTAAACATTTATTTTAGTTGCAAAAGTGGTGATATCGAAAAAGGACTATTAATGGCTCTCCAACGAATCTATTTTTGATTACAAGACCATAGTTGATATCAACGGCTGCTCACGCTTCGATTACTCTGCACTCATCACTGTGCGCATGCGTGGACAGTAATCGAACCGACGATGTTACGATACATGAGCAGTTGCGATATTGATAACGTACGACCGCTGAACGCGCTCTCGGTACGGTTGAAAACAAGTAGAAACTAGACGATGCAATATTTATATACCATGATGTTTACCACAAATTTAGAATACAAACCAGAAACTATATAGATTTTCAATACAATAAGTATTGCTCCCCACCGTTAAATCCGGTTACCAAAACCGGCTATCAATCCTCCACGTAACTTTTTGTTTGTACAACTAAGATAAAACATATTTTGTTTTAGGTACAACGCATCCACTGATATTAGCAGTTATCTGAACAAAATCAAGTCTATTTATGGATGTGAGCCTAATGCTTTTTCAAACATTTTTGTGACAGATTGGCAAAAACATTTAGGGGGACCGGCTTGGAAATTACCACACACGAGTTCGAATAAAAATAAATTATACCAAGAAAAATGCATTAAATCAAACTCTAGAGTTTCCAAAGTGCTACGAATTACAGGAGAAGACATAGACAGTTTATTGATATCAAATACCAAGTTAAAAGTGGTTTATTTATATAGAGACCCGAGAGGGATCATTAATTCTAGACTTAAACTGAGATATAGACCGGTATGGAATGTTACCATGGGAACGGTTAAACAAATTGCTGATGGTTTGTGTAAAAAAATGGAAATGGATTCCAAAGTGATATTCAAATTAATAGAGATAAAATATCCCAAACGAATAATTCGTGTAGCTTATGAAGATATCGTGAAAAATCCAACTCAAAGTACAAAAGACATTTTCAGATTTCTGGAGGTAAATATTTCTGAGAATTATCTAAGCAAAGTGTCAGATATGGGCAAACATGATGGTATTAGTAATAGAGAATGGAACAGTGTCTTCCGAGCAAACGGTCTTTCCACAGCCATGAAATGGAATCAAGAGTTATCTAACCTTGACAAGCAGGCAATCGACCAATCATGTGCTCTTATATATAAACGATTCGGATATAAAGTTTCAAGTTATGATGATACATGATCTTGATCCCTCTCACATTTCAAATACATAACTTTCTATTTATTTATTTTGGAGTGCGAATCGTCATTTCTTTTCACATTTTAAGTTGTAATAATCTCCATCTAATTAAAATTACCTGTATGCTATATCTTTTTTTTTATTTTCTTCTTGGCCATACACTAACATCTAACAGCAAAACGTTATGGGACCACATCAGGTTTCATATCTTCAACCGACCAATCAGTGATGAGCATACTAAATCTTTTAGTTATCAAAACTGAGTACACACAAAGAAATGTTTTCCGATTGGTCAATATATTGTACTATATTGCATGTGATTGGACGGTCAAAGATAAATGAAATGTTTTCTACCTTTATATTAGGTTTTTATTAGGTTTTATGGTGCTTAACGCCACTTTCAACAATATTTCAGCTATATCGTGGCGGTCAGTTTTTTGGAGGAGGAAACCGGAGGACCCAGAGAAAACAACCGACCTGTCGCAAGTAACTGACAAACGTTATCACATAATGTTGTACACCTCGCCCTGATCGAGATTCGAACTCACAACATCAGTGGTGATAGGCACTGATTACATAGGTAGTTGTAAATCCAACTACCATACAATCACAACCACGACGAACCCATCTTTATATTACATTACATGACCACAAACAGGATGTTATTAGATAATAGTGTATTGCTAAAGAAAAACAAAAGATACAACAAACATCTAATTCTAATTCATCAAGGATTTATATATATAGTAAGAAAGATATGAATCTCGGGAGATTTAACATAGATTGTATGTAAGTATGTTGCGTGGCGAGATTGCAATGATAACATCAAAGGAGTGGGAAATTTGTCAAGTCCTGGATGCAACGAAATCAACGTGATGAGCCTTTTTAATACTATTCCAAGAACTAAGCGTAGCCATGGTCATAAAAGAATTCAACATCCTAATGTTAAAAAGTCCTCTAAACCAAGAACGTTACCAGATACTTTTAATGATTTACTTTCTAATATACAGAAACCTCTTGGAATTCATCATATTCGTACAATCTTATTTTCACTACCTGTAAACTACCTCAAAGATCTTAGGGATTTTGGACTTGACAAAGGAGGCGTAGATCCTTTTTCTCCTAAGTACAGATTGTCTAGTATTATATGTGACGTGGCGTCCTTTCGTCTTTTTAAACCAGTTCGATCTGAACCTCTTCATGATAACAACAGAAAATTCCTCCATATTCCGTTTGCTAACAAAGGAATCGATGCTATTAACATCAGCAACATTCTTAATAGAAAAGAGGTCGTAAAAGAAATTCCACCATATTTCAAAAATCAATCTGTTCCCATTGTCTCCTATAGTTACACTAACAGCATTGGCCGTAAAATTTACAACTACAAAGAAGCATTGCAAGATATTAACATAGAAGAGTACCTTAAGAACCCTCTGACTTGTGACTGCTCCCACTCTCCTTTTCAATACAACCCATCTGGACATGTAATCACTGGTGATCTGAATATCATTCAACATGAGAGTCTCCGAAAGGTGATTTCTCATGGTCCTAAATTCAGAGAACCTCAACACATCAATTGGAAACATAATTTCAAGATAATTATGGATGCTGTTGAAGATTATGCCAGAAGGTGGATAAAGAGAGAAGTAGACCAAGATCCTGAGTTAGAGTCCTTGTCAGACTGGGTTAGAACAATTAGGTCTCTAGTACAAGGTCGGATTCACAAACTCAAAAATTGTGTTAATAGTCGACCCAAGTCTGTATTTAAAGACCAAGAAGCTGTTAAGTGTCTTTCCTCTCTTCATGACAAATATGTTATCGTTCCTGCGGACAAGGCTTCCAACAATATCGTGTTTGTATGTAAATCATATTACTTCGAATGCCTAATCAAGGAATTAGGTATAAATAGCAACACCTCTAGTAATACCACATACAAACCAACTTCGTTCGACAAAGATGAAATCCTAGCTAACCACAGCTCATTCATGACCTCTTTAAACATTCCCTCTGGTAAAAAGTCTGAGGATTTACCCTATTTATATTGGATACCTAAACTCCATAAGACACCATACAAAGAAAGGTACATAGCGGGATCATCAACTTGTTCGACGAAAGAATTGTCTATTCACCTAACAAAGATTCTGTCTGCAGTAAAAGAGGGACAACAGAAATATTGTGAAACTGTTTACTCGCGTAGTGGCATAAATCACATGTGGATTTTGAAAAACTCTAAAGATCTTTTGGATAACCTGAAATCAAGATCTTTCTCTCAGGTATCCTCCATCAAAACCTTTGATTTTTCAACTCTATATACCACCCTACCGCATGACAAATTAAAAACCCGCTTAAAAGAAACAATTCATAAAGCTTTTAGTCATAGAAACTATGGCTCAAAATTTGTTGTGTTAGGCTACAATTCCACATATTTTTCAAACAAAATTCATAAAGGTAAAACATGCTACTCCGAGGAACAAGTGATCAGTATGCTGGAGTTCCTCATCGATAACATATTTGTCTCCTTTGGAGGGACACTGTTTCAGCAGGTCGTCGGCATACCAATGGGTACGAATTGTGCCCCTCTTCTAGCCGATTTATTTTTATACTCATATGAGTCGGAGTTTCTTCAAAAGCTTGTAAAAGATAAGAAGATTCATGAGGCTAGAGCCTTTAATTTCACATACAGGTATATTGATGACGTTTTATCTATCAATAATTCTAGATTTGCAGAATTTCTTCCATTGATATATCCTCCAGAGCTGGAAGTTAAAGAGACCACCGATACAGCTTCGTCCGCATCATTTTTGGACTTATACCTCGAATTTGACGACAGTGGTCAACTCAGTACTAAAATTTATGATAAGCGGGACGACTTCAATTTTAAAATCATAAATTTTCCAAATATGTGCAGCAATATACCAGCTTCTCCTGCATATGGTGTTTACATCTCGCAATTGATTCGCTATGCAAGGGGCAGTAGCAATTATTCTGATTTCCTGAAACGTCATCTTCATCTGAGAAACAGGCTACTGGACCAGGGCTATAAAAAGATTCGCCTTATTCGATCTCTTAAAAAGTTTATATTCCGATACCAATATCTTGTCGAAATATATTCCGTCTCTGCAGAAAAAATTATAAGCGATGCATTTTCATATGGTGAAAATGTATAAAGATAAAGAGTCAAATATGTCAAGAATTTTTTTTTTTTTTGTCAATGTGTGACGTAAAAATATTTTTGACATTTACGTCACCGAATATGGTACTGCTTTGACAACTATTTTACCTATTTTGTTCCTGTATTTAAATACTGTTACAGTGACAGCCGGAACCTTTGAACCGTAATGAGAGCGGGAGGTTTGGCGCCTTAAAATCTGATTCAACCCACCATTTCTTTAGAAATGCCTGTACCAAGTCAGGGTCATTACGGTTTTCACAGTTTTCCGGTTGTTGACTGATTTTGTCTGTTTATATAATTATGAGTTTTGACTTTCCCCTTGTAAGATTGTTCGGAGTTCGGTAATTTTGTTATTACCTTTATTTACCCATAGTGCAATTCGTTGACGATGCGCGTGTCTTGGTTAACGGTGGAAATTTTCATCGCTTCAACATTTTAAACTAGTATTTGTAAGTATATAAAACTATAATTACAGGAATAAAGTGAAAATATTTGTTCTAAATACCAATCATTGATAAAGTATCGACTTTTTGTAGATGTATCACCCATATCTCATCAATAATTGACATTAATCGATTTGTCCTTTTGACCTTCATGGGCTGTCAAAGCTCGAATTTAAATTTCAAACTCCTCTTCACTCATCATACCGAATATTGAAGCGGAGCCGTCATTTTTGTGATAATATAATATTTTTCAATGTTAAGTAGGAGTTTTATTGAAAACAGTGTTCCCAATTTGTATTTATTAAGGATTGTTTATATCATTTGTCAAAATAGCGGCGTTCTGGGAGGAAATGGGAGTGGCTAATTAGAAATCAATAAACTTCATTGTTTACATGAAATCGACACACCAAAGTGTATAAATGTGTAGTTTAGAGTGTATTCAATGTATACCACAAAACTTGGCGTGATTAGTTGCTTTGTTTTATCATTTTTTATATGTTTTTAGATGTATGAAACTCTATTTTTTTTATATTTTACGTGTATGAGGGGTGATACAGAAAAAATCAACACGAGTAGCATAAAATCTAGATAAAGCGAGAAAATACGAGTTTCATATCCTTCCTAAGGTTTCATTAATTACCGGAAAATTCAAATAATAAAGAGATAAAGTATTATAAATAAAGATTCAACAGTGATGGTCATCAATGGAGACCATTCACCCAAATTTACTCAACAGGTGTCGCTCGAGTACCAACGGTGGTTAGCGGAGCGTTTTATTATCGCTAAGACGTTTGTAATCTATGTAAACTATTATTTCAAACACAATTTCTGGCTAATTATCCAACAATAATTATTTTTTATTTGTATAACAATATTCCTCAAGTTAACAACAAATGCATCATAAGTTGTAACCATCTTCTGACATGTTACTAAATTACTACAGTGATCACGTCATTACGTTGAAATAAGACAAGGACAACGTGGCAATCATATCTGGGTCACGAGCACCTGTTACTAACTGTGAATGCGAATATAAAATAAACTGATGATTGAATACATTCTTATTTATTTTTTCTTATGTTCTCCATGAGCAAAAATCAATATTTTCAATACTTTTGTAATTTAATAGTAAATACGCATAGCATACGTACAATAACTGTAGAATGAGGAAACTATAGTACACGTGTACGTACGTTGTTAAACAAAGTTTGATATTTGTTCACATTCTTTGTATTTCCCTTTTTAAAAGATTTTCGTGTTGGTTTCCTAGTTTTGTTGTATCGTGATTTTCTACTTTCATGGTAAATAATCGTTTATTAATGGTTAGAATCAAATAATTTAGATCAATTTCACATGCATTAATTATTCTTGGCGAATTTTATGTACTGTTCTGTTCCGGATTCCAACCACAGTGGCTCGTCTTTAAGATATATAACATGCACCCCTATATCATTTTTAAGATATATATATATATATTATATAAAAAAACAACTAAGCGTGTTGGGACCTCATATTCATCTCATTGAAAAATAACTTCGTGATATAGCTGAACAATTGCCGTAAACAACAATTACTCACTGATCCCCAACATGATGTTAAAAACATATTCTGTCTCAAACATAAATATCTACATTTATTAATCTACTATTTAAGTGGTTATTTTCGAAGGGGTGTTAATTTTGGCCATTTTTAGTCAAACTGTTCGCGTGGGCTCTAATTTTGCGAAAATTGGAAAAAGCAAAATTAAAAATTTTACGATTTCAGCTTCATCTTAAGCCATTCAAATAAGGCATCAAACATTCTGAAGATTTTGATAAAAAAAAATCAAACGTGAATACCTGGGTCGTATTATAGATAATGTTGATTTTTTTCATGAACAGTCATGTGCACATTTCATTTTCATCAAGTCATGTGTGGATTTTATTTTTCATCAACAGTCGCTTGACTATTATTAATTGGTAATAATACTAATGTGATTTCTATGTGA
Source organism: Bathymodiolus brooksi (assembly GCA_963680875.1). Taxonomy (NCBI): domain Eukaryota; kingdom Metazoa; phylum Mollusca; class Bivalvia; order Mytilida; family Modiolidae; genus Bathymodiolus; species Bathymodiolus brooksi. The sequence goes on from OY804588.1 coordinate 78,078,142, forward strand.
TAATGTTTGTCAGTGACTTGCGGCAGGTCGGTGTTTTTTTCAGGGAACTCCTGTTTTCTCCACCAATAAAACGGGCCGAATAAAACTGCCCGTCACGAAACAAGAAGTGTACTGTTTCATTTCAACGGTAATACATGTACAAGCTATTTAACAACCTCTACACTAAATACAAAATATATTTGGGCGGTATTGATTAAATTACATGATAGTGCTACATATGATGATAGAAGAAAATCATATGAATGGTAAAAGCACCAAGCATTAAAATGCAACTTATCTCTTTGAAAGTTTACTTTTTAAGGAATCAATCTTATCGGGACAAATCCGCGAATCAGAAACAATAATTAAATTGTTGAACTTTCTTGGGATAGACATGTCGCCCCACTCGGACACATTATCCCGATTCCGAGCCGACCAGTCCTTGCTCTATCTCCTTAATGTTGCGTGGTTACCAGAGAAGCAACACATATCAATTTGTATAGTCTTTGGTATGACCCGACAGGGGCTCGAACCCACGATCTACCGCACTCGAGGCGGAGACACACATTTATGTCATTAAGGGGACGACCATTTAACTTTTAGATTTTTTTTTTCTGAAAAATAATATATTAATTATGTGGTGAAATTTTAAAGAATCAAAATAATTTGAAACGAAAGAAGCAAAAATATCATTAATCCGGCCCCACAGTTCTCAACGAGAAATTTATGATAAAAATTTGAAGGGAATTTACTGATTTTTGTTTATGTCCAAAAAATAAAATTCTAATTTTTGTTTCCTGTGATAAAATATATCGCTGTGGGGGAAATGATAGTTTTCTGTGTAGTGTTTTGTAGATCAGTGTGATTGTTCTTTTTCTTTTGGCCATTGTATTGCCTGCCCTTGCGCTTGGGGATCTTAAAACTCTTCTTGCATTATTTTTGAAGCAAAAGCGAGTACGCAAATTTACATGGTTAGACCCTATACAGTGTGAAAAAAATACGTGTACAATTTTCAATCGGGTTCAATTTAGTTTGAAAACTCATGTGCAATATTATGTCATTAGACAACAAATGAATTAAAAAAAACTCGTGTGCAATTTACGTCATTAGACACCAAATGAAGTAAAAAAAAAAAAAACCCACGTACATGCAATTTTACATTGCCATTGGCATTGCAGGCATTGGGCCCTATAGGCTATGATTGTTACCGGTCACTGTAAAATAAACTAGAAAAAAAGGTGGAAATATCAAATTAGAATCTATTATTTTCACTTCCGTCCTCTCTATAGGCCGTGCCTACCGTCATATTACGCAACGTTTCAGATCAAGGACACCACGTAGGTAATGATATTGCCATTTGATTACAATGGTTACAAGCGTTTATCGGAAAACAAACGTTTTCCTAACCACCGTTGGTACAGCGACGCCACCTGGGGGGAAAATGGGTGAATGGTCTCCATTGTACCAATATCGACAAAACTCATCTTAACTCACTGTACACTAAAAAGGTAACCACAATATAGGACGTTAGAAATCCAGGTTCAGGCCTGGGACAGTCACACAATTGTTTCGGGGGTTAAATAGGTAAATGGGATCCCAACCTTCCACTCTTGATAACTGGATCTTCAACGGCAATACAAATATAAACAAACGGTATAAAACATAAACAGATTCGTTTCCAAGCGAGAGGACCATGCTACTTATGCATAACACAAAGTAATGACAACATAAAGATGAGCAGTACAATACCAGGGCTAATGAATGTTTGTGGTGAACACAAATATATTTGTTGGTACTTTATTGATAATATTCCAGGCATCAATCACTTTCATGAATTACCTGAAATAATGAGAAAAGATAGTAGGGTTGATGAATAGATATTAATTACTCGTTGGTCGTAATTACAATCCTGACCTTTCCTCATTCATGTTTTATCAACGAGTTACACGACGGGTGCCACTAGTGGAGCAGGAGCTACTTACCATACCAGAGCATCCAAGTTTACACCAGTGTTTAGTGGGGTTCGTGTTGCTCAATCTTTAGTTTTCTATGTAGTGTTATGTAACCCGTTGTTTGTCTTTTTTCCTTTGACCATTGTTGTATTGTCTGCCCTTTAATTTACGGCTTCTGATTAACACTTTGGTCTCTTCTAACCTTTGACCATTATTGTATTGTCTGTCCTTCTTTGATTTACGGCTTCTGATTAACACTTTGGTGTCTTCTAACCTTTGGCCATTGTTACATTGTCTGTCCTTCTTTGATTTACGGCTTCTGATTAACCCTTTGCTGTCTTCTAACCATTGACCATTGTTGTATTGTCTGTCCTTCTTTGATTTACGGCTTCTGATTAACACTTTGGTCTCTTCTAACCTTTGACCATTGTTGTATTGTCTGTCCTTCTTTGATTTACGGCTTCTGATTAACCCTTTGGTGTCTTCTAACCTTTGGCCATTGTTGCATTGTCTGTCCTTCTTTAATTTACGGCTTCTGATTAACCCTTTGGTGTCTTCTAACCTTTGGCCATTGTTGTATTGTCTGTCCTTCTTTGATTTACGGCTTCTGATTAACACTTTGGTGTTTTCTAACCTTTGACCATTGTTGTATTGTCTGTCCTTCTTTGATTTACGGCTTCTGATTAACACTTTGGTGTCTTCTAACCTTTGACGATTGTTGTATTGTCTGTCCTTCTTTGATTTACGGCTTCTGATTAACACTTTGGTGTCTTCTAACCTTTGGCCATTGTTGCATTGTCTGTCCTTCTTTGATTTACGGCTTCTGATTAACCCTTTGCTGTCTTCTAACCATTGACCATTGTTGTATTGTCTGTCCTTCTTTGATTTACGGCTTCTGATTAACCCTTTGCTGTCTTCTAACCATTGACCATTGTTGTATTGTCTGTCCTTCTTTGATTTACGGCTTCTGATTAACACTTTGGTGTTTTCTAACCTTTGACCATTGTTGTATTGTCTGTCCTTCTTTGATTTACGGCTTCTGATTAACACTTTGGTGTCTTCTAACCTTTGACGATTGTTGTATTGTCTGTCCTTCTTTGATTTACGGCTTCTGATTAACACTTTGGTGTCTTCTAACCTTTGGCCATTGTTGCATTGTCTGTCCTTCTTTGATTTACGGCTTCTGATTAACCCTTTGCTGTCTTCTAACCATTGACCATTGTTGCATTGTCTGTCCTTCTTTGATTTACGGCTTCTGATTAACCCTTTGCTGTCTTCTAACCATTGACCATTGTTGTATTGTCTGTCCTTCTTTGATTTACGGCTTCTGATTAACACTTTGGTGTCTTCTAACCTTTGGCCATTGTTGCATTGTCTGTCCTTCTTTGATTTACGGCTTCTGATTAACCCTTTGCTGTCTTCTAACCATTGACCATTGTTGTATTGTCTGTTCTTTGATTTACGGCTTCTGATTAATACTTTGGTCTCTTCTAACCTTTGACCATTGTTGTATTGTCTGTCCTTCTTTGATTTACGGCTTCTGATTAACCCTTTGGTGTCTTCTAACCTTTGACGATTGTTGTATTGTCTGTTCTTTGATTTACGGCTTCTGATTAACCCTTTGCTGTCTTCTAACCATTGACCATTGTTGTATTGTCTGTTCTTTGATTTACGGCTTCTGATTAACCCTTTGGTGTCTTCTAACATTTGACGATTGTTGTATTGTCTGTCCTTCTTTGATTTACGGCTTCTGATTAACACTTTGGTGTCTTCTAACCATTGACCATTGTTGTATTGTCTGTCCTTCTTTGATTTACGGCTTCTGATTAACCCTTTGCTGTCTTCTAACCATTGACCATTGTTGTATTGTCTGTCCTTCTTTGATTTACGGCTTCTGATTAACACTTTGGTACCTTCTAACTTTCCTTAGCTATTACTGTAAATACTAGTAAACACATAAAACAAAACCTCCAACAACTCGAGACATGTGATGTTTACAGCAGTTAATGTTAACTAATGAGAAACCATTTATATATTCAGATGTCTTCTCCTTATTAAAGATAAGCTGTCCACGTTCTTTACACCCTGCTCATTCTGTTATATTTATGGGTCGGTAATTTATTGACATGCGCAAAAGCGTTGCATGATCACATAATTTCTCTCCGATTATGAACGTATCCGATGAAGGTTATTCCAGACACGCACTGCGTGCCCTTAAATTTTATATCTATGTTTTTATAGATAACGACAAGTTTAGCCTTGACCTCTTGACCCAAAGTCAGTTAATTATCAGACTATATAAACAACCAATGTTGGATAAAGACTGTCTTTCTCATGTATAACAAAGATAACAACGTGTGTAGAGAGTAGTCAGTTAACTATCATTAATAGCGTTAGAGAAAACCGAAGGGGCAAATCAAGAATGGACAATCCAGAAAAACTGGCAACTTTGGGTACACAAGACACAGGACAAAGGCAAGCAAAGCAAAAACACAACACAGAAAACTAAAAAAGATGAGAAACACGGACCCTACTAACAACCGAACAATGGAGGGGGGGGGGGGGGGGGGGGGGTGAACCCAAGTGCTCGTCAATGGACATTCACTAATCCTGTTTTTGAAAGGTTTTTGTTGTGTTCTTGGTACTGTTTTTCATATTGTTTATGGTGTCGCCACAACTATATCTTTTGGTTTCTGAACCTGTTTGTTTATATTTGTTTGGCTACAGTAATAACTGTCTATCTAGATAACAAGAGGAGCCAGATAACAGGTTTTAATAACGCCACAGTATTGTATCTGCCTCAAGACAATGCTAAGATGTCAATATCCTTCAGTTGTTATCTATTCTGTTTCTTACCCTTCCGAAACACATGAGTTCACCCCGGTTTTTAGTGCGGTTTTATGTGTATGTTTTGTAGATCGTTTTTTGTCCTTTTGAAATTTTTCTTTTGGCCATTATGTTGTCGGTTCCTCTTCGATTTACGGATTCTGATTACCACTTTGACATCTTCAAACTCTTCTTGAATTAGTTCCTGTTGATACTGTTGATTATATTGTCGACAAGGTCTTACTGTCATAAAACTTTCGAATACGATATTTGTCCCCGTACTCGAATAATGACCAATCAAAATGACAATTCAAGAAATTCAGTGTTCTGATTGGACGATTTTGGAATACAAGTGCACAAATCGTACTATGAAAAATGTAATGACCACAAGTCCAGTACTGGTTATTATCCTATCTAAAGTTCCAAATAATTCTGCTTTAATTACACTTACCCAACGGGAGCGGCCAAAGATGCTGAAAGCCAAAAATATATTATTAATATTGATCATAGCAGTATCAACGAATGGTATATAAAATCTTGTTATGTCGAAGTCAAATTATTATTTAATTTCAATTAACCAAGTATTCGAGTTATCAGTGTGCATTTAACAGTTAGTAGTCAGTGTTTCGACACTTTGGTTTATTAGATAAATTTATTTTTGAAATTCTAAATTTCTAAATAATGTAAATAATATTTAAATCAATCTAAACTTTGCAATCGAACGGAATGCAGTAATAATTCACTCATTCACTGACACACACTTGTAAATTACTGCTTTGTTCGATTACAGGTGATTTAATTCTACAGGTGATTTAATTCGGAATGCAAAAGTAGCTTACTTTAAGTAAAATAAGTGTAGTAAACATAAAGAAAATAAAGAATTATCTAATAAAGCGACTTGTCAGAGTCCGAATTACCCAATAAAACGAAATATCATAGTTCGAATTATCCAATAAAATGACTAATCAGTGTTCGAATTATGCAATTAAAAATACTTATCAGTGTTCAAATTATCCAATAAAAAGACTTAAATCAGTGTTTGAATTATCCACTAAAACCACTTATCAGTGTTCGAATTATGCAATAAAGCGACTTTTCAGAGTTCGAATTATCCAATAAAACAATTTATCAGAGTTCGATTTACCCAATAAAACGACATATCAGATTTCGAATTATCTAATAAAACGAATAATCAGTGTTCGAATTATGCAATTAAAAAAAATTGATTAATGTTCGTATAATCCAATAAAACGATTTATCGGAGTTCGAATCGTTCAATAAAGCGTCTTATCAGAGTTCGAATAACTCAATAAAATGACTTATCGGAGTTCGCATTATCCAATAAAACGACTTATCAAAGTTCGAATTATCCAGGCGACATATCCAAGTTTTTTGCGAGGTTTTATTGGAAACTTGTAAATGCTAACTTACCGAAATATTCCGTGCAGAGGTTACAAGATTTAGGACAAGTTGCAATAGCATAGTCCTTGGTTGACTGTAACGTTGCTGTACATAGAATGCCCTGGTAAATGGGGTCAGCACACTTTACATGATGGTCTAAACAAGGATGTAATGTACTGCTTCCTGAAACTTTAATCAACACGAAAATAAGATAGATCTTTCGGTAAATACTGCACAGGAATACATTTTTATTGCTGAACCTGTACACATCAAAGTGATTAGATAGTCATGATTTAACTTTGGTGGGTTTCTCTCTCTTTTTTTTTAATAAGAATCTTTAATTAAAAACCCACTTTACACGAGACGCAAAATGGTATCAATCGTGTTGTGCGTCCGTCTGACGTCAGTATGTCACTAACACCACTTTTCCTGACTGAATTTCCGCAAACTTTACAGGATTGTTTTGCTACTTGTGAGTAAAATGTCAATCCTCATATAATTGAGTGAGCAGCGCTGTTGTAAAGAGTAATATATGTTACACACTTGTCTGTAGCTAAAACTGAATGGCATTGCAACACGACGGGTGCCATTAGTGGAGCAGAAACAGCTTAGACCTCCAGAAGAACCTGCGTTCATCACCGGAGTTTAGTGGGATTCATGTAGCTTGATCTTTATTTTTCTGATTAGTTCTTTATAGATTATTGTAACTAGATTAACACGACGGGTGCCACTAGTAGAGCAGGAACTCCGGAGCACCTGAGTTCACCCCCGTTTTTTGTGGGGTTCGTGTTACTAGATCTTTAGTTTTATGAGTATGTTTTGTAGCTCGTTGTTTGTCCTTTTGTACTTTTTATTTTGGCCATTGTGTTGTCTGTTCTTCTTCGATATACGGACTCTGATTACCTCTTTGGTATCTTCAAACTCTTCTTTCCCTTTTGTCCCTTTTCTTGTGGCCATTGGATTGTCTGTTCTTCTTCGAGTTACGACTTCTGATTACCCTATGATATCTTCAATCCTTTCTTATTCAATACAGATACAGTGGAACTTGTGCAATCCAACACCCCAGTTATCCGATATCCACTGACATCCGACACATTTCCCTGGTGCCTTTGTGTTTCGGATTAGATATGTTCCACTGTATATTATACATACCTGTTGATGGTGTTGGTGTTGGCTGTGTATTACCTGTTAAAATAAACATGGGTGACGGTTATGGATACCAATTTGAAGAAGATTTCACTTATATCATGGCATTCAGTTTTATTGATGGAGGAAGTCAGGTTACGTGGAAAAATTCAGTGACCGGCGGCAAGTCACCAGTGGCAAACGATACCATAAGAACACAACCATGATGACATATTATAAATATATGTTTTTTTGTTTTGTTTGTCTTCATCCCGTATTTTGTGTGCTCAATGTCGCCCGTATCTCTAGATTGTCCATTCCTGATTGCTCTTTCGGTTTCCTCTAACTTTTATTTAGATTCCTGATTACTCTTTCGGTTTCCTCTAACTTTTATTTAGATTCCTGATTACTCTTTCGGTTTCCTCTAACGTTTATTTAGATTCCTGATTACTCTTTCGGTTTCCTCTAACGTTTATTTAGATTCCTGATTACTCTTTCGGTTTCCTTTAACTTTTATTTAGATTCCTGATTACTCTTTCGGTTTCCTCTAACATTTATTTAGATTCCTGATTGCTCTTTCGGTTTCCTCTAACGTTTATTTAGATTCCTGATTACTCTTTCGGTTTCCTCTAACATTTATTTAGATTCCTGATTGCTCTTTCGGTTTCCTCTAACGTTTATTTAGATTCCTGATTACTCTTTCGGTTTCCTCTAACGTTTATTTAGACCTATTCGAGAAGCTTACTCAACTTAGAAAAGATATCACGGAAAATCTGAAACAATGATCCACAAAACACTACACAAAAAAACCCCGAAAGATTTAGTAACACAAAACCCATTAAAAACCATGAGGTCAGTAGTTCCTGTCCCACTAGTGACAGGGACCGTTTTACTGTTAAACGACACTGTTTTTGGTGTTGTTCAATGTTTTTATATGGTTCTTTTGTGTTCTGTTATTTATTTTGTTTGTCTTTGTGTCTTGTGCCCACAATGTTGCCAGTGTCTGTTGTTCGTCCATTCTTGACCCGTTGCCAGTGTCTGTTGTTCGTCCATTCGCGACCCCCTCGATTTTCTCTGATGTTTATTGGATACTATTTACACATACATGTACTTACTTCCACAAAGTCCGCAAAATTTTGGACATCTAATTTTAGCAATAGTTAACAGAGTTCCGAAAGCAGCTGAACATAACCCGTAAGAATCTTGGTACGATTGACATGTAAACAGGACATCTTCATCATCAGTACAAGCTAAAGATGATGGAGCTGTAGAAATATGGCTTCATTTTAAAACATAGATGAGACATGACAATTCGTAGAACTCGCCGCATCTTAGAAATATATTTAGGTGCAACAGATTACACATAAAACATAAAAATCGAGTAACACGAACTCCACTAAAAACCAGGTGTGAATTCATGCGCTTTGGAAGAGTAAGCATTAACAATAATATTTTTGTTCAGAGTTGACTATTGTTACCCTTAATATTATGTCTTCTGATGGCCTTGTGTACATTATAATATTTCAATGATGACTGAGGTCACCGATTTTCTTTTTAGAACTAGTATCATATATATGACAACATCTTTTGTCACGATGATTAATTATATCATATATAAAGATTAAGATTACTACTCTTTACAACATTTTACTCACGTGTAGAAAATACCTGCTTTACCGCATCAGGAGGTTCGAGTTGAAGAAACTAGTTTAAACCAACCATTTTTTTTATTGAAATTCTTGTATCAAGAAAGAGAAGTGAGCGGTGATGTATACTAAATTACTAACATGTGTTTTGTCTCTTTTTCTACGACTGTTCCAACAGTGTTAAATTGTTCGTTTTTCATTTTTTTTTTGACACATTTATTGAAGCTGCCATTATTGCACTATTGACGGAGTTAGGGTTTATAAACACATTGTGTAGTTTAAACATTTCTTATATTCCATAACTGGCAAACAGATCACACATAAGTAAACACTCGACACAACGTCTTTTCGACTACAACATATAATAGCACGTCAATTACAAACATATTAATATTTGCAATATAAAATAGATTCCACTATTTCTAAGTACTAACAACTGCATCGGTGGCGTGATGGTTAGCGTGCTCGCCTCGAGTGCGGTAGATCGTGAGTTCGAGCCTCGGTCGGGTCAAACCAAAGTCTATAGAATTGGTATTTATTGCTTCTCCGCTAATCACGTAGCATTAAGGAGAAAGAGCATAGACTGGTTGGCTCGGAATCAGAATAATGTGACCGAGTGGAGCGACATGACGGGATAATGTCATTACTCCGACACTCAATACTCCGACAGTCATTACTCAGACACTTATTACTCCGACAATCATTACTCCGACTCTTAATACTTCGACAGTGACCGATAGTCTTTGCAATTCTGGCGCTTTTAGCAATCCAAATACAGTACGGGACTGCCCATTTAACTTGAAAGGGGCATGGTTTTTATCCCAGAGTCGGAAGTTATTTTCGTATGAAGCGCTATTTTTACAAAAGAAAATATTATTTCATGTAGATCTAATAAAAATGCTTTCTCTGATTAGTTTTGTTTCTTCGATTCCCGTCATATTTCCCTCAAAATTCAGGATAGCAAAAATACATGTTATCAAGTCGTCTCATAGTTGAGCGACACCTACCTACCATTGCATCAGATGCGTACGGAATTGGGTTTGTTGAAGAGACCCGCACTACCCACGACCAATACTGCGGGTGCATTGCAACAGTTTCAGACAAAAATTGCTCCACTCGCATTCGGTCGAACTCATTGGGCTCGTAATTTTGTGGGTTTTTTCCCTTTAGATTGTTGTCTGTGCTCCCCAGGTTTGTATATAAAAGGCCAAGATTGGATTTGGTTGTTTGTTGTTGTTGTTATTTTCCTTCACTTCTTTATTGACTCCGCACAGGACACTTGTAAACACACATAACATTAACAAATGTGCCAAGTTTGGAAGTATTCTGTTGGGTAGTTCATCTAAATTTTCGACTATATCTTTTATTTTCGTCAATGAAATAAATATAATAATCAATTGCACGTCGTGAATATTGAATGTATGATCACTCGTGCGCGTAGCAAGTTCCGCACACTCGTTTAATCTGATGCGTTTTGCGGCACTCGTGATCATATTTTCAATATCCACTCCGTGCAATTATCCTATAGTTGTTTGGAGTTGCGATTAGATAGGATATGATGATACAGTCCGGGATGCATGGTCGGAGTATTAATGAGCGTCGGAGTAATGACTGTCGGAGTTATGAGTATCGGAGAAATAACTGTCGGAGTTATGACTGTCGGAGTAATGACACGACCCCGACATGACTACCCGCGTACTGTTGTTTCAATAAGCTAGCACTTTAAAAATCCAACTCAGCGTGTTGGTCCAGTACAAAGCGTGCCTGATCATCATCTCATTGAAAATTAACTTGTTCTCGCCATGACATAGCTGAAAAATCGCTGAATTGGCGTTTAACAACAATCAATCAATCTAAGTACTAACCTTGTGTAGTAGTTGGAGCTGCCATTGTTGTATCTGTTTGAACCATAGAAGGTGTTGTAGAAGGTATTGGAGAAGGTGTTGTAGAAGGTATTGGAGAAGGTGTTGTAGAAGGCATGGGCATGGCGGTAGTGGTCAACGAATCTACAAATTAATTATATGATCACAATTATTGATGGATTATTGGTGGTAGATGTGTAAAACCAACTACCATTCGATCATGGCCGCTATGGTTTCCTGTACATAATTTGAAATGCATAAAATAAAATTCAATATGGCTTATAATAAAAAATAATTTCTTACTGCCACTTGTGACGTTGCAATTGTCTTAAAACGTTCGCTCACATTTATCGTCTTATAAGATTAGTGTCGCTTGTGAGGTTAACAAATATTTTAAAATCACTCGGTCTTATATAGTGTCTTAGTAAGTCAATGTTGCTTATCATGTTTTAACCTACTGTACATGTATATTATTACTTAAATTCAGATTAAACGAAGTTGAACGGAAATGATAGACGAAATCCAACAAGATTGTCCAGTAAAGGCACGGACTAGCTGTGAAACCGTAGCTCTTTTTGTACTTTTTGGACGGGAGAATTACGGATTTGATAATTTGTAAACTTGCAGAATTCCCGACCCAATCTGAGGTCGGCAGGTCGTGTTGGTCGAGTAGTCGACCCACCTGGAACACATGTTCTAAATCCTCGATTTTATGTGTTATCTCGTGTTGTCTACGAAGCTGAAAACCTCCCCCCACCCATGACGTAGAACACGATGTTTTGTCTAGAGTCACGTGGGATAGTCTCAACCAATCAAATGTCTACATACCTATAATAATTTACATAAAGTAGAACAACAATAGTTATTTTTGTTGGGAGAATAATGATGTGCCAAACATAATATTTTTCAATTTTAACATTAAAAAGACTTACAAACCAAATTCACACAAAAACTGTCATCACAATGGCAGTGTCCATGATCGGGTAAGACATGGCCACACTGTGGATGGTTCCCATGCTGCAATTAAACAACTTAAATGTCAATTAGTGGCAATAATCTATACTAAGAGGCCTAATGGGGAGGAGGAAGAGAGGGGGCTAATGGGGGTAATAATTCAATGACAGTGTCCATGAACGGGTAAAGCATGTCCACATGCTGCAATTAACAACGTAATTGTCAATTAGTGTCATTAATCTATTCTAAAGAGGGGGATAATGAGGAGGGGGGGGGGGGGTATGATTAAATGACAGTGTCCATGATCGGGTAAGGCATAGCCACATGCTTCAATTAACAACGTAATTGTCAATTAGTGGCATTAATCTATACTAAAGAGGGGGCTAATGGCGGGGGTGGGGGTGGGGTGGTAATGATTCAATGACAGTGTCCATGAACGGGTAAGATATGTCCACATGCTGCAATTAAACAACGTAATTGTCAATTAGTGGCATTAATCTATACTAGTAATAATCAAATGACGGTAGCCATATTCCCAGTTGATATCTCACAATCTAAACAGCAAACATATTGATACTGTTCTGTTCCAGTGGTTTGTTTAGACCCCTGAACTATTAACTGTTGATCGTCTGTGAAGGAGATTATGATAATAATCAATGGAAGTTCAGATTTGTATTATTTGTCAGGATAAATAATAACACCAGCTTTAAATTGGTAACAAGTGGATCGTAGACATCATGGAATGACTAAATAATTATAAAATAAGGTGCTATTGTTCCCAATATATATAGACAAATTAGATTATGACAATAAAAACTGACCAGCCAGCATCACCAATTAGATAAAACAGGAAACACAAAAAACTACCACATTGTCGGTACATTTCTAAAATCAAATATCAAAATCTTATAAAGAGGCAAAATAGATAGCACTAACACAAATACACTTTCCTGACTTGTTACAGGCACTTCAATAATAAGTGGCGGGGTTACGCTAAAAACTAAAGATAACAAGTCAGTCTGTATGATTAATAATATCTAAACACCAGGTAATATTTCTCGTTAGGCAACAAATAATCGCGCCAAGTAATTTCTAACTGGCTTAAATGCGTATACGCAGCATATGCTGCAAAGCGTATATGTAACATATGCTGAAATGTGCATGGGTAACAAATGCCACAATGCGCATACGTAACAGATACCGCAGTGCGTATATGTAACAGATGATGTAATGCGTATACGTACCATATGCTTAAATGCGCATACGTAACAGATACCACAATGCGTATACGTAACAGATCGTGAAATGCGTTTACGTAACAGATGCTGCAATGCGCATACGTACCATATGTTGAAATGCTTATACGTAACAGATGCCACAATGCGTATACGTAGCAGATGATGTAATGCGCATACGTAACAGATGTTGTAATGCGCATACGTAACAGATGCTGCAATGCATATAAGTACCAGAAGCTGAAATACGTATACGTAACAGATGCCATAATGCATATGCGTAGCATATGCTGTAATGCGCATACGTAACAGATGCTGCAATGCGCATACGTAACAGATGCTGTTATGCGTATACGTAACATATGCTGAAATGCGTATACATAACAGATGCTGCAATGTGTATGCGTAACATATGCTGAAATGTGTATGCATAACAGATGACGCAATGTTTATACGCAACAGATGCTGAAATGTGTATGCGTAACAAATGCTGCAATGCGTATGCGTAACAGATGACATAATACATTTACGCAACAGATGCCACAATGCGTATGCGTAACAGATGTCACAATGCGTATGCACAACAGATGCCACAATACATTTACGTATCAGATGCCACAATGCGTATGCGTAATAGATGCCACAAATGAGTATGCGTATCCGATGTCACAATGCGTAAGCGTAACAGATGTCACAATGCGCATGCGTAACAGATGCCACAATGCATTTACGTAACAGATGCCACAATGCACATGCGTAACATATGCTACAATGCGCATATGCAACAGCTGGTGCAATGCGCATACGTAACAGATACTGAAATGCGCATACGCAACATATGAGTTTTATTGGCTGTTATCGTCAACTTGGTTGTACCTACTGTAATGCATAGCTTGAAATTCGGGGCTCGACCCCTCGCCGTGGGTGTTAGGCTTGTGGTCAGAAATTAAAGTTTAACAAGAACTTAATACTACAGATACTAATAACTTATTCACTACTGAAGGCTTACCTGATGTTGCTTGTCACAGGAACCAGTTGAGGGGTATCCATGCTGAAACTCTATCTTGCATACCTGCAATAAAAATGGCGTCCATAATTATAATATACATAGATATATCATTACTTTTATTCCATGATACTTAAGTATCTAACATTATTTAAGTTTTACGTTGAAATTTAAGAAAATAGCCAGTCTGATACAAGATGAATGGCACGATGTTGCACGAAACGTTCTCTGCTGGACTACTTGTTCATGTAATTGGTATTCATATACACACATCGTTACAACAGACTGTACAACAAACTGCACGAAAACGGTTTTAAAAGGAATAAATGGTATAAACAAAATGACGATAGAAAGATGATTTACGTTATTTGTGTTTGTTTACGTATAGTGATGTCCAACACATATTGTGTTGGTTTTTTGTTTTTGTTTGTTTGTTTGTCTTCGTTTTTTGTTGCCCGTTTCTCTGGTTTGTCCATTCTTCATTGCCCCTTCGGTTTTCTCTAACGTTTATTTGATAAGTGTGCTATTCTCTGTCGAGAACAAACCACCACATGACTTACCGTCGTTGGAGGGTGACATGTTTCAGTAAAACAGGAAAGTCCGGATGTGGTTTTAACTGTAACAACAACAAAAACAGATACATGTACATTTTCATGATAAATATGTACATGTTTGCTTCATTTTATTTCTCTGGCGTTGATTTGACTATCTAACCGGATTTTGATTTTGTACTTAACGGTATTTGTTGGTAGTTAACATGGTCTTAATACATTTTATATAATGAGGATGTACATATAAAACAGGTAATAAGCAGACAGTAGTGATATTAATGGCTCATTATCAATGCCTTGCATATGACTGTTAAAGGTACCATCCTTGACGACTCGTTTTCTCTTGCGTATTAAAATACTCATTACATAACAATACAGCTGAAACTGTCTTTCGTTTAAGAGTATGACAATAGTGTCATCAGTGAAGCAGGAACTGCTAACACTTCCGGGGCACCTGTGTTCGGCCGCGGGTTTTAATGGGGATCGTGTTGGTCGATCTTGTTTTCTGTGTAGTGTTTTGTAGATCATTGTTTGTCCGACTTCTGTTTACAGCTTCTGATCACACTTTGTGTGTCTTCAAGCCTTTCCTGTGATGACACTACCGCTAATCGTAACTACTCGGCCATTCTCGCTACCCTGCAAATAACCTCGTACGTACATAGTAGAAATTATTCTTAAATTGTTTGCCGGAAGGTAAGTTAAGTTAAGCCGCACAAAAATATAGTCCACGAAAATCCAATATGGAAGACATACTAAGTAAAATCTAATCATGCAAAATTAATTAAAACTTTAATTGAAATATAGAAAATTGCTTAAAATATAACTTTATCAAACTTTCATGTAACTGACATGTGAAAAGATTAAAACTTACCGATGAACATAAAATATAAACCAAAACCTACAAAGCTAACCATGATGAATAGTGGTCTGATTATTATTAAACAAACATTAGATTAGGTAATGATAAGACATCTGACGATTGTCTTGTCACGAACTACTCATGATCTAAACAAACCATGGCTTACTTTATAGACAAGTAACTGTATAATACTGTTAATATAGATTAGATCGCGTTATATAGCAGTAGTTTAACCTGTACATGTATGTGTGCAATATTAAAAAAACTGGACCTCAAATAGAAAACATACATTTCAATCAAAATCGAACATTTCCACCAAAAGTGGAACAGTTAGGGTACGTCTTCATGATAACCTTCCCAGAGCAGCTAATGTAACAAGACAGTCTTAGTCAGGATCAACAAAAAACAAAGGAAAAAAAAGAGCAATGTCAAAAACGCTATATCGTCCCAACACTTGACGTGATGTCATATGTAAAACCCTTCTGAAGTTCACCAGCAGTTTTTAGTGGAGTTCATGTTGCACGATCTTTAGTTTTCTGTGTAATGGTTTGTAGATCATTGTTTGCGCTTTTTCATGTCCTTTGGCTATTGCATTGTCTGTTTTTCTTCGATTTACGGCTTCTGATTACCTCTTTGTTATCGTTTGGTCATTGTGTTGTCTATCCTTCGTGTTACGGCTTCTGATTACCTCTTTGGTATCGTTTGGTCATTGTGTTGTCTGTCCTTCGTGTTACGGCTTCTGATTACCCCTGTGGTATCGTTTGGCCATTGTATTGTCTGTCCTTCGTGTTACGGCTTCTGATTACCCCTGTGGTATCGTTTGGTCATTGTGTTGTCTGTCCTTCGTGTTACGACTTCTGATTACCCCTGTGGTATCGTTTGGTCATTGTGTTGTCTTTCCTTCGTGTTACGGCTTCTGATTACCCCTGTGGTATCGTTTGGTCATTGTGTTGTCTGTCCTTCGTGTTACGACTTCTGATTACCTCTTTGTTATCGTTTGGTCATTGTGTTGTCTGTCCTTCGTGTTACGGCTTCTGATTACCTCTTTGGTATCGTTTGGTCATTGTGTTGTCTGTTCGTCGTGTTACTGCTTCTGATTACCCCTGTGGTATTGTTTGGCCATTGTATTGTCTGTCCTTCGTGTTACGGCTTCTGATTACCCCTGTGGTATCGTTTGGTCATTGTGTTGTCTGTCCTTCGTGTTACGGCTTCTGATTACCCCTGTAGTATCGTTTGGTCATTGTGTTGTCTGTCCTTCGTGTTACGACTTCTGATTACCTCTTTGTTATCGTTTGGTCATTGTGTTGTCTGTCCTTCGTGTTACGGCTTCTGATTACCTCTTTGGTATCGTTTGGTCATTGTGTTGTCTGTTCTTCGTGTTACGGCTTCTGATTACCTCTTTGGTATCGTTTGGCCATTGTGTTGTCTGTCCTTCGTGTTACGGCTTCTGATTACCCCTGTGGTATCGTTTGGTCATTGTGTTGTCTGTCCTTCGTGTTACGGCTTCTGATTACCCCTGTAGTATCGTTTGGTCATTGTGTTGTCTGTCCTTCGTGTTACGGCTTCTGATTACCCCTGTGGTATCGTTTGGCCATTGTGTTGTATGTCCTTCGTGTTACTGTTTCTGATTACCCCTGTGGTATCGTTTGGTCATTGTGTTGTCTGTCCTTCGTGTTACGGCTTCTGATTACCCCTGTGGTATCGTTTGGCCATTGTGTTGTCTGTCCTTCGTGTTACGGCTTCTGATTACCCCTGTGGTATCGTTTGGCCATTGTGTTGTCTGTCCTTCGTGTTACGGCTTCTGATTACCCCTGTGGTATCGTTTGGTCATTGTGTTGTCTGTTCTTCGTGTTACGGCTTCTGATTACCTCTTTGGTATCGTTTGGTCATTGTGTTGTCTGTCCTTCGTGTTACGGCTTCTGATTACCCCTGTGGTATCGTTTGGTCATTGTGTTGTCTGTCCTTCGTGTTACGGCTTCTGATTACCCCTGTGGTATCGTTTGGCCATTGTGTTGTCTGTCCTTCGTGTTACGGCTTCTGATTACCCCTGTGGTATCGTTTGGCCATTGTGTTGTCTGTCCTTCGTGTTACGGCTTCTGATTACCCCTGTGGTATCGTTTGGTCATTGTGTTGTCTGTTCTTCGTGTTACTGCTTCTGATTACCTCTTTGGTATCGTTTGGTCATTGTGTTGTCTGTCCTTCGTGTTACGGCTTCTGATTACCCCTGTGGTATCGTTTGGTCATTGTGTTGTCTGTCCTTCGTGTTACGGCTTCTGATTACCCCTGTGGTATCGTTTGGCCATTGTGTTGTCTGTCCTTCGTGTTACGGCTTCTGATTACCTCTTTGGTATCGTTTGGTCATTGTGTTGTCTGTCCTTCGTGTTACGGCTTCTGATTACCTCTTTGGTATCGTTTGGTCATTGTGTTGTCTGTCCTTCGTGTTACGGCTTCTGATTACCCCTGTGGTATCGTTTAGTCATTGTGTTGTCTGTCCTTCGTGTTACGGCTTCTGATTACCCCTGTGGTATCGTTTGGCCATTGTGTTGTCTGTCCTTCGTGTTACGGCTTCTGATTACCCCTGTGGTATCGTTTGGCCATTGTGTTGTCTGTCCTTCGTGTTACGGCTTCTGATTACCCCTGTGGTATCGTTTGGTCATTGTGTTGTCTGTCCTTCGTGTTACGGCTTCTGATTACCTCTTTGGTATCGTTTGGTCATTGTGTTGTCTGTCCTTCGTGTTACGGCTTCTGATTACCTCTCTGGTATCGTTTGGTCATTGTGTTGTCTGTTCTTCGTGTTACTGCTTCTGATTACCTCTTTGGTATCGTTTGGTCATTGTGTTGTCTGTCCTTCGTGTTACGGCTTCTGATTACCCCTGTGGTATCGTTTGGTCATTGTGTTGTCTGTCCTTCGTGTTACGGCTTCTGATTACCCCTATGGTATCGTTTGGCCATTGTGTTGTCTGTCCTTCGTGTTGCGGCTTCTGATTACCCCTGTGGTATCGTTTGGCCATTGTGTTGTCTGTCCTTCGTGTTACGGCTTCTGATTACCCCTGTGGTATCGTTTGGCCATTGTGTTGTCTGTCCTTCGTGTTACGGCTTCTGATTACCTCTTTGGTATCGTTTGGTCATTGTGTTGTCTGTTCTTCGTGTTACGGCTTCTGATTACCTCTTTGGTATCGTTTGGTCATTGTGTTGTCTGTCCTTCGTGTTACGGCTTCTGATTACCCCTGTGGTATCGTTTGGTCATTGTGTTGTCTGTCCTTCGTGTTACGGTTTCTGATTACCCCTGTGGTATCGTTTGGTCATTGTGTTGTATGTCCTTCGTGTTACGGCTTCTGATTACCTCTTTGTTATCGTTTGGTCATTGTATTGTCTGTCCTTCGTGTTACGGCTTCTGATTACCCCTGTGGTATCGTTTGGTCATTGTGTTGTCTGTCCTTCGTGTTACGGCTTCTGATTACCTCTTTGGTATCGTTTGGTCATTGTGTTGTCTGTTCTTCGTGTTACGGCTTCTGATTACCTCTTTGTTATCGTTTGGCCATTGTGTTGTCTGTCCTTCGTGTTACGGCTTCTGATTACCTCTTTGGTATCGTTTGGCCATTGTGTTGTCTGTCCTTCGTGTTACGGCTTCTGATTACCCCTGTGGTATCGTTTGGCCATTGTGTTGTCTGTCCTTCGTGTTACGGCTTCTGATTACCCCTGTGGTATCGTTTGGCCATTGTGTTGTCTGTCCTTCGTGTTACGGCTTCTGATTACCCCTGTGGTATCGTTTGGCCATTGTGTTGTCTGTCCTTCGTGTTACGGCTTCTGATTACCCCTGTGGTATCGTTTGGTCATTGTATTGTCTGTCCTTCGTGTTACGGCTTCTGATTACCCCTGTGGTATCGTTTGGTCATTGTGTTGTCTGTCCTTCGTGTTACGGCTTCTGATTACCCCTGTGGTATCGTTTGGCCATTGTGTTGTCTGTCCTTCGTGTTACGGCTTCTGATTACCCCTGTGGTATCGTTTGGTCATTGTATTGTCTGTCCTTCGTGTTACGGCTTCTGATTACCTCTGTGGTATCGTTTGGCCATTGTGTTGTCTGTCCTTCGTGTTACGGCTTCTGATTACCTCTTTGGTATCGTTTGGTCATTGGGTTGTCTGTCCTTCGTGTTACGGCTTCTGATTACCCCTGTGGTATCGTTTGGTCATTGTGTTGTCTGTCCTTCGTGTTACTGCTTCTGATTACCCCTGTGGTATCGTTTGGCCATTGTATTGTCTGTCCTTCGTGTTACGGCTTCTGATTACCCCTGTGGTATCGTTTGGCCATTGTATTGTCTGTCCTTCGTGTTACTGCTTCTGATTACCCCTGTGGTATCGTTTGGCCATTGTGTTGTCTGTCCTTCGTGTTACGGCTTCTGATTACCCCTGTGGTATCGTTTGGCCATTGTGTTGTCTGTCCTTCGTGTTACGGCTTCTGATTACCCCTGTGGTATCGTTTGGCCATTGTGTTGTCTGTCCTTCGTGTTGCGGCTTCTGATTACCCCTGTGGTATCGTTTGGCCATTGTGTTGTCTGTCCTTCGTGTTACGGCTTCTGATTACCCCTGTGGTATCGTTTGGCCATTGTGTTGTCTGTCCTTCGTGTTACGGCTTCTGATTACCTCTTTGGTATCGTTTGGTCATTGTGTTGTCTGTCCTTCGTGTTACGGCTTCTGATTACCTCTTTGGTATCGTTTGGTCATTGTGCTGTCTGTCCTTCGTGTTACGGCTTCTGATTACCCCTGTGGTATCGTTTGGTCATTGTGTTGTCTGTCCTTCGTGTTACGGCTTCTGATTACCCCTGTGGTATCGTTTGGCCATTGTGTTGTCTGTCCTTCGTGTTACGGCTTCTGATTACCCCTGTGGTATCGTTTGGCCATTGTGTTGTCTGTCCTTCGTGTTACGGCTTCTGATTACCCCTGTGGTATCGTTTGGTCATTGTGTTGTCTGTTCTTCGTGTTACGGCTTCTGATTACCTCTTTGGTATCGTTTGGTCATTGTGTTGTCGGTCCTTCGTGTTACGGCTTCTGATTACCTCTCTGGTATCGTTTGGTCATTGTGTTGTCTGTTCTTCGTGTTACTGCTTCTGATTACCTCTTTGGTATCGTTTGGTCATTGTGTTGTCTGTCCTTCGTGTTACGGCTTCTGATTACCCCTGTGGTATCGTTTGGCCATTGTGTTGTCTGTCCTTCGTGTTACGGCTTCTGATTACCCCTGTGGTATCGTTTGGCCATTGTGTTGTCTGTCCTTCGTGTTACGGCTTCTGATTACCCCTGTGGTATCGTTTGGCCATTGTGTTGTCTGTCCTTCGTGTTGCGGATTCTGATTACCCCTGTGGTATCGTTTGGCCATTGTGTTGTCTGTCCTTCGTGTTACGGCTTCTGATTACCCCTGTGGTATCGTTTGGCCATTGTGTTGTCTGTCCTTCGTGTTACGGCTTCTGATTACCTCTTTGGTATCGTTTGGTCATTGTGTTGTCTGTTCTTCGTGTTACGGCTTCTGATTACCTCTTTGGTATCGTTTGGTCATTGTGTTGTCTGTCCTTCGTGTTACGGCTTCTGATTACCCCTGTGGTATCGTTTGGTCATTGTGTTGTCTGTCCTTCGTGTTACGGCTTCTGATTACCCCTGTGGTATCGTTTGGTCATTGTGTTGTCTGTCCTTCGTGTTACGGCTTCTGATTACCTCTTTGTTATCGTTTGGTCATTGTATTGTCTGTCCTTCGTGTTACGGCTTCTGATTACCCCTGTGGTATCGTTTGGTCATTGTGTTGTCTGTCCTTCGTGTTACGGCTTCTGATTACCTCTTTGGTATCGTTTGGTCATTGTGTTGTCTGTTCTTCGTGTTACGGCTTCTGATTACCTCTTTGTTATCGTTTGGCCATTGTGTTGTCTGTCCTTCGTGTTACGGCTTCTGATTACCTCTTTGGTATCGTTTGGCCATTGTGTTGTCTGTCCTTCGTGTTACGGCTTCTGATTACCTCTTTGGTATCGTTTGGCCATTGTGTTGTCTGTCCTTCGTGTTACGGCTTCTGATTACCCCTGTGGTATCGTTTGGCCATTGTGTTGTCTGTCCTTCGTGTTACGGCTTCTGATTACCCCTGTGGTATCGTTTGGTCATTGTATTGTCTGTCCTTCGTGTTACGGCTTCTGATTACCTCTGTGGTATCGTTTGGCCATTGTGTTGTCTGTCCTTCGTGTTACGGCTTCTGATTACCTCTTTGGTATCGTTTGGTCATTGTGTTGTCTGTCCTTCGTGTTACGGCTTCTGATTACCCCTGTGGTATCGTTTGGTCATTGTGTTGTCTGTCCTTCGTGTTACTGCTTCTGATTACCCCTGTGGTATCGTTTGGCCATTGTATTGTCTGTCCTTCGTGTTACGGCTTCTGATTACCCCTGTGGTATCGTTTGGCCATTGTATTGTCTGTCCTTCGTGTTACTGCTTCTGATTACCCCTGTGGTATCGTTTGGCCATTGTGTTGTCTGTCCTTCGTGTTACGGCTTCTGATTACCCCTGTGGTATCGTTTGGCCATTGTGTTGTCTGTCCTTCGTGTTACGGCTTCTGATTACCCCTGTGGTATCGTTTGGCCATTGTGTTGTCTGTCCTTCGTGTTGCGGCTTCTGATTACCCCTGTGGTATCGTTTGGCCATTGTGTTGTCTGTCCTTCGTGTTACGGCTTCTGATTACCCCTGTGGTATCGTTTGGCCATTGTGTTGTCTTTCCTTCGTGTTACGGCTTCTGATTACCTCTTTGGTATCGTTTGGTCATTGTGTTGTCTGTCCTTCGTGTTACGGCTTCTGATTACCTCTTTGGTATCGTTTGGTCATTGTGTTGTCTGTCCTTCGTGTTACGGCTTCTGATTACCCCTGTGGTATCGTTTGGTCATTGTGTTGTCTGTCCTTCGTGTTACGGCTTCTGATTACCCCTGTGGTATCGTTTGGCCATTGTGTTGTCTGTCCTTCGTGTTACGGCTTCTGATTACCCCTGTGGTATTGTTTGGCCATTGTGTTGTCTGTCCTTCGTGTTACGGCTTCTGATTACCCCTGTGGTATCGTTTGGTCATTGTGTTGTCTGTTCTTCGTGTTACGGCTTCTGATTACCTCTTTGGTATCGTTTGGTCATTGTGTTGTCTGTCCTTCGTGTTACGGCTTCTGATTACCTCTCTGGTATCGTTTGGTCATTGTGTTGTCTGTTCTTCGTGTTACTGCTTCTGATTACCTCTTTGGTATCGTTTGGCCATTGTGTTGTCTGTCCTTCGTGTTACGGCTTCTGATTACCCCTGTGGTATCGTTTGGCCATTGTGTTGTCTGTCCTTCGTGTTGCGGATTCTGATTACCCCTGTGGTATCGTTTGGCCATTGTGTTGTCTGTCCTTCGTGTTACGGCTTCTGATTACCCCTGTGGTATCGTTTGGCCATTGTGTTGTCTGTCCTTCGTGTTACGGCTTCTGATTACCTCTTTGGTATCGTTTGGTCATTGTGTTGTCTGTTCTTCGTGCTACGGCTTCTGATTACCTCTTTGGTATCGTTTGGTCATTGTGTTGTCTGTCCTTCGTGTTACGGCTTCTGATTACCCCTGTGGTATCGTTTGGTCATTGTGTTGTCTGTCCTTCGTGTTACGGCTTCTGATTACCCCTGTGGTATCGTTTGGTCATTGTGTTGTCTGTCCTTCGTGTTACGGCTTCTGATTACCTCTTTGTTGTCGTTTGGTCATTGTATTGTCTGTCCTTCGTGTTACGGCTTCTGATTACCCCTGTAGTATCGTTTGGTCATTGTGTTGTCTGTCCTTCGTGTTACGGCTTCTGATTACCTCTTTGGTATCGTTTGGTCATTGTGTTGTCTGTTCTTCGTGTTACGGCTTCTGATTACCTCTTTGTTATCGTTTGGCCATTGTGTTGTCTGTCCTTCGTGTTACGGCTTCTGATTACCTCTTTGGTATCGTTTGGCCATTGTGTTGTCTGTCCTTCGTGTTACGGCTTCTGATTACCTCTTTGGTATCGTTTGGCCATTGTGTTGTCTGTCCTTCGTGTTACGGCTTCTGATTACCCCTGTGGTATCGTTTGGCCATTGTGTTGTCTGTCCTTCGTGTTGCGGCTTCTGATTACCCCTGTGGTATCGTTTGGCCATTGTGTTGTCTGTCCTTCGTGTTACGGCTTCTGATTACCCCTGTGGTATCGTTTGGCCATTGTGTTGTCTGTCCTTCGTGTTACGGCTTCTGATTACCCCTGTGGTATCGTTTGGTCATTGTATTGTCTGTCCTTCGTGTTACGGCTTCTGATTACCCCTGTGGTATCGTTTGGTCATTGTGTTGTCTGTCCTTCGTGTTACGGCTTCTGATTACCCCTGTGGTATCGTTTGGCCATTGTGTTGTCTGTCCTTCGTGTTACGGCTTCTGATTACCCCTGTGGTATCGTTTGGTCATTGTATTGTCTGTCCTTCGTGTTACGGCTTCTGATTACCTCTGTGGTATCGTTTGGCCATTGTGTTGTCTGTCCTTCGTGTTACGGCTTCTGATTACCTCTTTGGTATCGTTTGGTCATTGTGTTGTCTGTCCTTCGTGTTACGGCTTCTGATTACCCCTGTGGTATCGTTTGGTCATTGTGTTGTCTGTCCTTCGTGTTACGGCTTCTGATTACCCCTGTGGTATCGTTTGGCCATTGTATTGTCTGTCCTTCGTGTTACGGCTTCTGATTACCTCTTTGGTATCGTTTGGCCATTGTGTTGTCTGTCCTTCGTGTTACGGCTTCTGATTACCTCTTTGGTATCGTTTGGTCATTGTGTTGTCTGTCCTTCGTGTTACGGCTTCTGATTACCCCTGTGGTATCGTTTGGTCATTGTGTTGTCTGTCCTTCGTGTTACGGCTTCTGATTACCCCTGTGGTATCGTTTGGCCATTGTATTGTCTGTCCTTCGTGTTACGGCTTCTGATTACCCCTGTGGTATCGTTTGGTCATTGTGTTGTCTGTCCTTCGTGTTACTGCTTCTGATTACCCCTGTGGTATCGTTTGGCCATTGTATTGTCTGTCCTTCGTGTTACTGCTTCTGATTACCCCTGTGGTATCGTTTGGCCATTGTGTTGTCTGTCCTTCGTGTTACGGCTTCTGATTACCCCTGTGGTATCGTTTGGTCATTGTGTTGTCTGTCCTTCGTGTTACTGCTTCTGATTACCCCTGTGGTATCGTTTGGTCATTGTGTTGTCTGTCCTTCGTGTTACGGCTTCTGATTACCCCTGTGGTATCGTTTGGTCATTGTGTTGTCTGTCCTTCGTGTTACTGTTTCTGATTACCCCTGTGGTATCGTTTGGTCATTGTGTTGTCTGTCCTTCGTGTTACGGCTTCTGATTACCCCTGTGGTATAGTTTTGCCATTGTATTGTCTGTCCTTCGTGTTACTGCTTCTGATTACCCCTGTGGTATTGTTTGGCCATTGTGTTGTCTGTCCTTCGTGTTACGGCTTCTGATTACCTCTTTGGTATCGTTTGGCCATTGTATTGTCTGTCCTTCGTGTTACTGCTTCTGATTACCCCTGTGGTATCGTTTGGTCATTGTGTTGTCTGTCCTTCGTGTTACGGCTTCTGATTACCTCTTTGGTATCGTTTGGCCATTGTGTTGTCTGTCCTTCGTGTTACGGCTTCTGATTACCCCTGTGGTATCGTTTGGCCATTGTGTTGTCTGTCCTTCGTGTTACGGCTTCTGATTACCCCTGTGGTATCGTTTGGCCATTGTATTGTCTGTCCTTCGTGTTACGGCTTCTGATTACCCCTGTGGTATCGTTTGGTCATTGTGTTGTCTGTCCTTCGTGTTACGGCTTCTGATTACCTCTTTGGTATCGTTTGGTCATTGTGTTGTCTGTCCTTCGTGTTACGGCTTCTGATTACCCCTGTGGTATCGTTTGGCCATTGTGTTGTCTGTCCTTCGTGTTACGGCTTCTGATTACCCCTGTGGTATCGTTTGGCCATTGTGTTGTCTGTTCTTCGTGTTACTGCTTCTGATTACCCCTGTGGTATCGTTTGGTCATTGTGTTGTCTGTCCTTCGTGTTACGGCTTCTGATTACCCCTGTGGTATCGTTTGGTCATTGTGTTGTCTGTCCTTCGTGTTACGGCTTCTGATTACCCCTGTGGTATCGTTTGGCCATTGTGTTGTCTGTCCTTCGTGTTACGGCTTCTGATTACCTCTTTGGTATCGTTTGGTCATTGTGTTGTGTGTTCTTCGTGTTACGGCTTCTGATTACCTCTTTGGTATCGTTTGGTCATTGTGTTGTCTGTCCTTCGTGTTACGGCTTCTGATTACCCCTGTGGTATCGTTTGGTCATTGTGTTGTCTGTTCTTCGTGTTACGGCTTCTGATTACCTCTTTGGTATCGTTTGGTCATTGTGTTGTCTGTCCTTCGTGTTACGGCTTCTGATTACCTCTCTGGTATCGTTTGGTCATTGTGTTGTCTGTTCGTCGAGTTACGGCTTCTGATTACCTCTTTGGTATCGTTTGGTGATTGTGTTGTCTGTCCTTCGTGTTACGGCTTCTGATTACCTCTTTGGTATCGTTTGGCCATTGTGTTGTCTGTTCTTCGTGTTACGGCTTCTGATTACCTCTTAGGTATCGTTTGGCCATTGTGTTGTCTGTCCTTCGTGTTACGGCTTCTGATTACCCCTGTGGTATCGTTTGGCCATTGTGTTGTCTGTCCTTCGTGTTACGGCTTCTGATTACCCCTGTGGTATCGTTTGGCCATTGTGTTGTCTGTCCTTCGTGTTACGGCTTCTGATTACCCCTGTGGTATTGTTTGGCCATTGTGTTGTCTGTCCTTCGTGTTACGGCTTCTGATTACCCCTGTGGTATCGTTTGGTCATTGTGTTGTCTGTTCTTCGTGTTACGGCTTCTGATTACCTCTTTGGTATCGTTTGGTCATTGTGTTGTCTGTCCTTCGTGTTACGGCTTCTGATTACCTCTCTGGTATCGTTTGGTCATTGTGTTGTCTGTTCTTCGTGTTACTGCTTCTGATTACCTCTTTGGTATCGTTTGGTCATTGTGTTGTCTGTCCTTCGTGTTACGGCTTCTGATTACCCCTGTGGTATCGTTTGGCCATTGTGTTGTCTGTCCTTCGTGTTACGGCTTCTGATTACCCCTGTGGTATCGTTTGGCCATTGTGTTGTCTGTCCTTCGTGTTGCGGATTCTGATTACCCCTGTGGTATCGTTTGGCCATTGTGTTGTCTGTCCTTCGTGTTACGGCTTCTGATTAACCCTGTGGTATCGTTTGGCCATTGTGTTGTCTGTCCTTCGTGTTACGGCTTCTGATTACCTCTTTGGTATCGTTTGGTCATTGTGTTGTCTGTTCTTCGTGCTACGGCTTCTGATTACCTCTTTGGTATCGTTTGGTCATTGTGTTGTCTGTCCTTCGTGTTACGGCTTCTGATTACCCCTGTGGTATCGTTTGGTCATTGTGTTGTCTGTCCTTCGTGTTACGGCTTCTGATTACCCCTGTGGTATCGTTTGGTCATTGTGTTGTCTGTCCTTCGGGTTACGGCTTCTGATTACCTCTTTGTTGTCGTTTGGTCATTGTATTGTCTGTCCTTCGTGTTACGGCTTCTGATTACCCCTGTGGTATCGTTTGGTCATTGTGTTGTCTGTCCTTCGTGTTACGGCTTCTGATTACCTCTTTGGTATCGTTTGGTCATTGTGTTGTCTGTTCTTCGTGTTACGGCTTCTGATTACCTCTTTGTTATCGTTTGGCCATTGTGTTGTCTGTCCTTCGTGTTACGGCTTCTGATTACCTCTTTGGTATCGTTTGGCCATTGTGTTGTCTGTCCTTCGTGTTACGGCTTCTGATTACCTCTTTGGTATCGTTTGGCCATTGTGTTGTCTGTCCTTCGTGTTACGGCTTCTGATTACCCCTGTGGTATCGTTTGGCCATTGTGTTGTCTGTCCTTCGTGTTGCGGCTTCTGATTACCCCTGTGGTATCGTTTGGCCATTGTGTTGTCTGTCCTTCGTGTTACGGCTTCTGATTACCCCTGTGGTATCGTTTGGCCATTGTGTTGTCTGTCCTTCGTGTTACGGCTTCTGATTACCCCTGTGGTATCGTTTGGTCATTGTATTGTCTGTCCTTCGTGTTACGGCTTCTGATTACCCCTGTGGTATCGTTTGGTCATTGTGTTGTCTGTCCTTCGTGTTACGGCTTCTGATTACCCCTGTGGTATCGTTTGGCCATTGTGTTGTCTGTCCTTCGTGTTACGGCTTCTGATTACCCCTGTGGTATCGTTTGGTCATTGTATTGTCTGTCCTTCGTGTTACGGCTTCTGATTACCTCTGTGGTATCGTTTGGCCATTGTGTTGTCTGTCCTTCGTGTTACGGCTTCTGATTACCTCTTTGGTATCGTTTGGTCATTGTGTTGTCTGTCCTTCGTGTTACGGCTTCTGATTACCCCTGTGGTATCGTTTGGTCATTGTGTTGTCTGTCCTTCGTGTTACGGCTTCTGATTACCCCTGTGGTATCGTTTGGCCATTGTATTGTCTGTCCTTCGTGTTACGGCTTCTGATTACCTCTTTGGTATCGTTTGGCCATTGTGTTGTCTGTCCTTCGTGTTACGGCTTCTGATTACCTCTTTGGTATCGTTTGGTCATTGTGTTGTCTGTCCTTCGTGTTACGGCTTCTGATTACCCCTGTGGTATCGTTTGGTCATTGTGTTGTCTGTCCTTCGTGTTACGGCTTCTGATTACCCCTGTGGTATCGTTTGGCCATTGTATTGTCTGTCCTTCGTGTTACGGCTTCTGATTACCCCTGTGGTATCGTTTGGTCATTGTGTTGTCTGTCCTTCGTGTTACTGCTTCTGATTACCCCTGTGGTATCGTTTGGCCATTGTATTGTCTGTCCTTCGTGTTACTGCTTCTGATTACCCCTGTGGTATCGTTTGGCCATTGTGTTGTCTGTCCTTCGTGTTACGGCTTCTGATTACCCCTGTGATATCGTTTGGTCATTGTGTTGTCTGTCCTTCGTGTTACTGCTTCTGATTACCCCTGTGGTATCGTTTGGTCATTGTGTTGTCTGTCCTTCGTGTTACGGCTTCTGATTACCCCTGTGGTATCGTTTGGTCATTGTGTTGTCTGTCCTTCGTGTTACTGTTTCTGATTACCCCTGTGGTATCGTTTGGTCATTGTGTTGTCTGTCCTTCGTGTTACGGCTTCTGATTACCCCTGTGGTATAGTTTGGCCATTGTATTGTCTGTCCTTCGTGTTACTGCTTCTGATTACCCCTGTGGTATCGTTTGGTCATTGTGTTGTCTGTCCTTCGTGTTACGGCTTCTGATTACCTCTTTGGTATCGTTTGGCCATTGTGTTGTCTGTCCTTCGTGTTACGGCTTCTGATTACCCCTGTGGTATCGTTTGGCCATTGTGTTGTCTGTCCTTCGTGTTACGGCTTCTGATTACCCCTGTGGTATCGTTTGGCCATTGTATTGTCTGTCCTTCGTGTTACGGCTTCTGATTACCCCTGTGGTATCGTTTGGTCATTGTGTTGTCTGTCCTTCGTGTTACGGCTTCTGATTACCCCTGTGGTATCGTTTGGCCATTGTGTTGTCTGTCCTTCGTGTTACGGCTTCTGATTACCCCTGTGGTATCGTTTGGCCATTGTGTTGTCTGTTCTTCGTGTTACTGCTTCTGATTACCCCTGTGGTATCGTTTGGTCATTGTGTTGTCTGTCCTTCGTGTTACGGCTTCTGATTACCCCTGTGGTATCGTTTGGTCATTGTGTTGTCTGTCCTTCGTGTTACGGCTTCTGATTACCCCTGTGGTATCGTTTGGCCATTG
Source organism: Bathymodiolus brooksi (assembly GCA_963680875.1). Lineage (NCBI taxonomy): Eukaryota > Metazoa > Mollusca > Bivalvia > Mytilida > Modiolidae > Bathymodiolus > Bathymodiolus brooksi. Next base: position 78,107,348 of record OY804588.1, read on the forward strand.
TGTTGTCTGTCCTTCGTGTTACGGCTTCTGATTACCTCTTTGGTATCGTTTGGTCATTGTGTTGTGTGTTCTTCGTGTTACGGCTTCTGATTACCTCTTTGGTATCGTTTGGTCATTGTGTTGTCTGTCCTTCGTGTTACGGCTTCTGATTACCCCTGTGGTATCGTTTGGTCATTGTGTTGTCTGTTCTTCGTGTTACGGCTTCTGATTACCTCTTTGGTATCGTTTGGTCATTGTGTTGTCTGTCCTTCGTGTTACGGCTTCTGATTACCTCTCTGGTATCGTTTGGTCATTGTGTTGTCTGTTCGTCGAGTTACGGCTTCTGATTACCTCTTTGGTATCGTTTGGTGATTGTGTTGTCTGTCCTTCGTGTTACGGCTTCTGATTACCTCTTTGGTATCGTTTGGCCATTGTGTTGTCTGTTCTTCGTGTTACGGCTTCTGATTACCTCTTAGGTATCGTTTGGCCATTGTGTTGTCTGTCCTTCGTGTTACGGCTTCTGATTACCCCTGTGGTATCGTTTGGCCATTGTGTTGTCTGTCCTTCGTGTTACGGCTTCTGATTACCCCTGTGGTATCGTTTGGCCATTGTGTTGTCTGTCCTTCGTGTTACGGCTTCTGATTACCTCTTTGGTATCGTTTGGCCATTGTGTTGTCTGTCCTTCGTGTTACGGCTTCTGATTACCCCTGTGGTATCGTTTGGTCATTGTGTTGTCTGTCCTTCGTGTTACGGCTTCTGATTACCCCTGTGGTATCGTTTGGCCATTGTGTTGTCTGTCCTTCGTGTTACGGCTTCTGATTACCCCTGTGGTATCGTTTGGCCATTGTGTTGTCTGTCCTTCGTGTTACGGCTTCTGATTACCTCTTTGGTATCGTTTGGCCATTGTGTTGTCTGTCCTTCGTGTTACGGCTTCTGATTACCCCTGTGGTATCGTTTGGCCATTGTGTTGTCTGTCCTTCGTGTTACGGCTTCTGATTACCTCTGTGGTATCGTTTGGCCCTTGTGTTGTCTGTCCTTCGTGTTACGGCTTCTGATTACCTCTTTGGTATCGTTTGGTCATTGTGTTGTCTGTCCTTCGTACGGCTTCTGATTCCCTCTTTGGTATCGTTTGGTCATTGTGTTGTCTGTCCTTCGTGTTACGGCTTCTGATTACCCCTGTGGTATCGTTTGGTCATTGTGTTGTCTGTCCTTCGTGTTACGGCTTCTGATTACCCCTGTGGTATCGTTTGGTCATTGTATTGTCTGTCCTCGTGTTACGGCTTCTGATTACCCCTGTGGTATCGTTTGGCCATTGTGTTGTCTGTCCTTCATGTTACGGCTTCTGATTACCCCTGTGGTATCGTTTGGCCATTGTGTTGTCTGTCCTTCGTGTTACGGCTTCTGATTACCTCTGTGGTATCGTTTGGCCATTGTGTTGTCGGTCCTTCGTGTTACGGCTTCTGATTACCCCTGTGGTATCGTTTGGTCATTGTGTTGTCTGTCCTTCGCGTTACGGCTTCTGATTACCCCTGTGGTATCGTTTGGTCATTGTGTTGTCTGTCCTTCGTGTTACGGCTTCTGATTACCCCTGTGGTATCGTTTGGTCATTGTGTTGTTTGTCCTTCGTGTTACTGCTTCTGATTACCCCTGTGGTATCGTTTGGCCATTGTGTTGTCTGTCCTTCGTGTTACGGCTTCTGATTACCTCTTTGGTATCATTTGGCCATTGTGTTGTCTGTCCTTCGTGTTACGGCTTCTGATTACCTCTTTGGTATCGTTTGGTCATTGTGTTGTCTGTCCTTCGTGTTACGGCTTCTGATTACCTCTTTGGTATCGTTTGGTCATTGTGTTGTCTGTCCTTCGTGTTACGGCTTCTGATTACCCCTGTGGTATCGTTTGGTCATTGTGTTGTCTGTCCTTCGTGTTACGGCTTCTGATTACCCCTGTGGTATCGTTTGGTCATTGTGTTGTCTGTCCTTCGTGTTACGGCTTCTGATTACCCCTGTGGTATCGTTTGGCCATTGTGTTGTCTGTCCTTCGTGTTACGGCTTCTGATTACCTCTTTGGTATCGTTTGGCCATTGTGTTGTCTGTCCTTCGTGTTACGGCTTCTGATTACCCCTGTGGTATCGTTTGGTCATTGTGTTGTCTGTCCTTCGTGTTACGGCTTCTGATTACCCCTGTGGTATCGTTTGGCCATTGTGTTGTCTGTCCTTCGTGTTACGGCTTCTGATTACCTCTTTGGTATCGTTTGGTCATTGTGTTGTCTGTTCTTCGTGTTACGGCTTCTGATTACCTCTTTGGTATCGTTTGGCCATTGTGTTGTCTGTCCTTCGTGTTACGGCTTCTGATTACCCCTGTGGTATCGTTTGGTCATTGTGTTGTCTGTCCTTCGTGTTACGGCTTCTGATTACCCCTGTGGTATCGTTTGGTCATTGTGTTGTCTGTCCTTCGTGTTACGGCTTCTGATTACCCCTGTGGTATCGTTTGGCCATTGTGTTGTATGTCCTTCGTGTTACTGTTTCTGATTACCCCTGTGGTATCGTTTGGTCATTGTGTTGTCTGTCCTTCGTGTTACGGCTTCTGATTACCCCTGTGGTATCGTTTGGCCATTGTGTTGTCTGTCCTTCGTGTTACGGCTTCTGATTACCCCTGTGGTATCGTTTGGCCATTGTGTTGTCTGTCCTTCGTGTTACGGCTTCTGATTACCCCTGTGGTATCGTTTGGTCATTGTGTTGTCTGTTCTTCGTGTTACGGCTTCTGATTACCTCTTTGGTATCGTTTGGTCATTGTGTTGTCTGTCCTTCGTGTTACGGCTTCTGATTACCCCTGTGGTATCGTTTGGTCATTGTGTTGTCTGTCCTTCGTGTTACGGCTTCTGATTACCCCTGTGGTATCGTTTGGCCATTGTGTTGTCTGTCCTTCGTGTTACGGCTTCTGATTACCCCTGTGGTATCGTTTGGCCATTGTGTTGTCTGTCCTTCGTGTTACGGCTTCTGATTACCCCTTTGGTATCGTTTGGTCATTGTGTTGTCTGTCCTTCGTGTTACGGCTTCTGATTACCCCTGTGGTATCGTTTGGTTATTGTGTTGTCTGTCCTTCGTGTTACGGCTTCTGATTACCCCTGTGGTATCGTTTGGCCATTGTGTTGTCTGTCCTTCGTGTTACGGCTTCTGATTACCTCTTTGGTATCGTTTGGTCATTGTGTTGTCTGTCCTTCGTGTTACGGCTTCTGATTACCTCTTTGGTATCGTTTGGTCATTGTGTTGTCTGTCCTTCGTGTTACGGCTTCTGATTACCCCTGTGGTATCGTTTGGTCATTGTGTTGTCTCTCCTTCGTGTTACGGCTTCTGATTACCCCTGTGGTATCGTTTGGACATTGTGTTGTCTGTCCTTCGTGTTACGGCTTCTGATTACCCCTGTGGTATCGTTTGGCCATTGTGTTGTCTGTCCTTCGTGTTACGGCTTTTGATTACCCCTGTGGTATCGTTTTGTCATTGTGTTGTCTGTTCTTCGTGTTACGGCTTCTGATTACCTCTTTGGTATCGTTTGGTCATTGTGTTGTCTGTCCTTCGTGTTACGGCTTCTGATTACCTCTCTGGTATCGTTTGGTCATTGTGTTGTCTGTTCTTCGTGTTACTGCTTCTGATTACCTCTTTGGTATCGTTTGGTCATTGTGTTGTCTGTCCTTCGTGTTACGGCTTCTGATTACCCCTGTGGTATCGTTTGGTCATTGTGTTGTCTGTCCTTCGTGTTACGGCTTCTGATTACCCCTGTGGTATCGTTTGGCCATTGTGTTGTCTGTCCTTCGTGTTACGGCTTCTGATTACCCCTGTGGTATCGTTTGGTCATTGTATTGTCTGTCCTTCGTGTTACGGCTTCTGATTACCTCTTTGGTATCGTTTGGCCATTGTGTTGTCTGTCCTTCGTGTTACGGCTTCTGATTACCTCTTTGGTATCGTTTGGTCATTGTGTTGTCTGTCCTTCGTGTTACGGCTTCTGATTACCCCTGTGGTATCGTTTGGTCATTGTGTTGTCTGTCCTTCGTGTTACTGCTTCTGATTACCCCTGTGGTATTGTTTGGCCATTGTATTGTCTGTCCTTCGTGTTACGGCTTCTGATTACCCCTGTGGTATCGTTTGGTTATTGTGTTGTCTGTCCTTCGTGTTACGGCTTCTGATTACCCCTGTGGTATCGTTTGGTCATTGTGTTGTCTGTCCTTCGTGTTACGGCTTCTGATTACCCCTGTGGTATCGTTTGGTCATTGTGTTGTCTGTCCTTCGTGTTACGGCTTCTGATTACCCCTGTGGTATCGTTTGGTCATTGTGTTGTCTGTCCTTCGTGTTACGGCTTCTGATTACCCCTGTGGTATCGTTTGGCCATTGTATTGTCTGTCCTTCGTGTTACTGCTTCTGATTACCCCTGTGGTATTGTTTGGCCATTGTGTTGTCTGTTCGTCGTGTTACGGTTCTGATTACCCCTGTGGTATCGTTTGGCCATTGTGTTGTCTGTTCTTCGTGTTACGGCTTCTGATTACCCCTGTGGTATCGTTTGGCCATTGTGTTGTCTGTCCTTCGTGTTACGGCTTCTGATTACCTCTTTGGTATCGTTTGGCCATTGTATTGTCTGTCCTTCGTGTTACGGCTTCTGATTACCCCTGTGGTATCGTTTGGCCATTGTGTTGTCTGTCCTTCGTGTTACGGCTTCTGATTACCTCTTTGGTATCGTTTGGCCATTGTGTTGTCTGTCCTTCGTGTTACGGCTTCTGATTACCTCTTTGGTATCGTTTGGCCATTGTGTTGTCTGTCCTTCGTGTTACGGCTTCTGATTACCTCTTTGGTATCGTTTGGCCCTTGTGTTGTCTGTCCTTCGTGTTACGGCTTCTGATTACCTCTTTGGTATCGTTTGGTCATTGTGTTGTCTGTCCTTCGTACGGCTTCTGATTCCCTCTTTGGTATCGTTTGGTCATTGTGTTGTCTGTCCTTCGTGTTACGGCTTCTGATTACCCCTGTGGTATCGTTTGGTCATTGTGTTGTCTGTCCTTCGTGTTACGGCTTCTGATTACCCCTGTGGTATCGTTTGGTCATTGTATTGTCTGTCCTCGTGTTACGGCATCTGATTACCTCTTTGGTATCGTTTGGCCATTGTGTTGTCTGTCCTTCGTGTTACGGCTTCTGATTACCCCTGTGGTATCGTTTGGCCATTGTGTTGTCTGTCCTTCATGTTACGGCTTCTGATTACCCCTGTGGTATCGTTTGGCCATTGTGTTGTCTGTCCTTCGTGTTACGGCTTCTGATTACCTCTGTGGTATCGTTTGGCCATTGTGTTGTCGGTCCTTCGTGTTACGGCTTCTGATTACCCCTGTGGTATCGTTTGGTCATTGTGTTGTCTGTCCTTCGTGTTACGGCTTCTGATTACCCCTGTGGTATCGTTTGGTCATTGTGTTGTCTGTCCTTCGTGTTACGGCTTCTGATTACCCCTGTGGTATCGTTTGGTCATTGTGTTGTCTGTCCTTCGTGTTACTGCTTCTGATTACCCCTGTGGTATCGTTTGGCCATTGTGTTGTCTGTCCTTCGTGTTACGGCTTCTGATTACCTCTTTGGTATCATTTGGCCATTGTGTTGTCTGTCCTTCGTGTTACGGCTTCTGATTACCTCTTTGGTATCGTTTGGTCATTGTGTTGTCTGTCCTTCGTGTTACGGCTTCTGATTACCTCTTTGGTATCGTTTGGTCATTGTGTTGTCTGTCCTTCGTGTTACGGCTTCTGATTACCCCTGTGGTATCGTTTGGTCATTGTGTTGTCTGTCCTTCGTGTTACGGCTTCTGATTACCCCTGTGGTATCGTTTGGTCATTGTGTTGTCTGTCCTTCGTGTTACGGCTTCTGATTACCTCTTTGGTATCGTTTGGTCATTGTGTTGTCTGTCCTTCGTGTTACGGCTTCTGATTACCCCTGTGGTATCGTTTGGCCATTGTGTTGTCTGTCCTTCGTGTTACGGCTTCTGATTACCTCTTTGGTATCGTTTGGCCATTGTGTTGTCTGTCCTTCGTGTTACGGCTTCTGATTACCCCTGTGGTATCGTTTGGTCATTGTGTTGTCTGTCCTTCGTGTTACGGCTTCTGATTACCCCTGTGGTATCGTTTGGCCATTGTGTTGTCTGTCCTTCGTGTTACGGCTTCTGATTACCTCTTTGGTATCGTTTGGTCATTGTGTTGTCTGTTCTTCGTGTTACGGCTTCTGATTACCTCTTTGGTATCGTTTGGCCATTGTGTTGTCTGTCCTTCGTGTTACGGCTTCTGATTACCCCTGTGGTATCGTTTGGTCATTGTGTTGTCTGTCCTTCGTGTTACGGCTTCTGATTTCCCCTGTGGTATCGTTTGGTCATTGTGTTGTCTGTCCTTCGTGTTACGGCTTCTGATTACCCCTGTGGTATCGTTTGGCCATTGTGTTGTATGTCCTTCGTGTTACTGTTTCTGATTACCCCTGTGGTATCGTTTGGTCATTGTGTTGTCTGTCCTTCGTGTTACGGCTTCTGATTACCCCTGTGGTATCGTTTGGCCATTGTGTTGTCTGTCCTTCGTGTTACGGCTTCTGATTACCCCTGTGGTATCGTTTGGTCATTGTGTTGTCTGTTCTTCGTGTTACGGCTTCTGATTACCTCTTTGGTATCGTTTGGTCATTGTGTTGTCTGTCCTTCGTGTTACAGCTTCTGATTACCCCTGTGGTATCGTTTGGCCATTGTGTTGTCTGTCCTTCGTGTTACGGCTTCTGATTACCCCTGTGGTATCGTTTGGCCATTGTGTTGTCTGTCCTTCGTGTTACGGCTTCTGATTACCCCTTTGGTATCGTTTGGTCATTGTGTTGTCTGTTCTTCGTGTTACTGCTTCTGATTACCTCTTTGGTATCGTTTGGTCATTGTGTTGTCTGTCCTTCGTGTTACGGCTTCTGATTACCCCTGTGGTATCGTTTGGTTATTGTGTTGTCTGTCCTTCGTGTTACGGCTTCTGATTACCCCTGTGGTATCGTTTGGCCATTGTGTTGTCTGTCCTTCGTGTTACGGCTTCTGATTACCTCTTTGGTATCGTTTGGTCATTGTGTTGTCTGTCCTTCGTGTTACGGCTTCTGATTACCCCTGTGGTATCGTTTGGTCATTGTGTTGTCTCTCCTTCGTGTTACGGCTTCTGATTACCCCTGTGGTATCGTTTGGACATTGTGTTGTCTGTCCTTCGTGTTACGGCTTCTGATTACCCCTGTGGTATCGTTTGGCCATTGTGTTGTCTGTCCTTCGTGTTACGGCTTTTGATTACCCCTGTGGTATCGTTTTGTCATTGTGTTGTCTGTTCTTCGTGTTACGGCTTCTGATTACCTCTTTGGTATCGTTTGGTCATTGTGTTGTCTGTCCTTCGTGTTACTGCTTCTGATTACCTCTCTGGTATCGTTTGGTCATTGTGTTGTCTGTTCTTCGTGTTACTGCTTCTGATTACCTCTTTGGTATCGTTTGGTCATTGTGTTGTCTGTCCTTCGTGTTACGGCTTCTGATTACCCCTGTGGTATCGTTTGGTCATTGTGTTGTCTGTCCTTCGTGTTACGGCTTCTGATTACCCCTGTGGTATCGTTTGGCCATTGTGTTGTCTGTCCTTCGTGTTACGGCTTCTGATTACCCCTGTGGTATCGTTTGGTCATTGTATTGTCTGTCCTTCGTGTTACGGCTTCTGATTACCTCTTTGGTATCGTTTGGCCATTGTGTTGTCTGTCCTTCGTGTTACGGCTTCTGATTACCTCTTTGGTATCGTTTGGTCATTGTGTTGTCTGTCCTTCGTGTTACGGCTTCTGATTACCCCTGTGGTATCGTTTGGTCATTGTGTTGTCTGTCCTTCGTGTTACTGCTTCTGATTACCCCTGTGGTATTGTTTGGCCATTGTATTGTCTGTCCTTCGTGTTACGGCTTCTGATTACCCCTGTGGTATCGTTTGGTCATTGTGTTGTCTGTCCTTCGTGTTACTGCTTCTGATTACCCCTGTGGTATCGTTTGGCCATTGTATTGTCTGTCCTTCGTGTTACTGCTTCTGATTACCCCTGTGGTATCGTTTGGCCATTGTGTGTTGTCTGTCCTTCGTGTTACGGCTTCTGATTACCCCTGTGGTATCGTTTGGTCATTGTGTTGTCTGTCCTTCGTGTTACGGCTTCTGATTACCCCTGTGGTATCGTTTGGTCATTGTGTTGTGTGTCCTTCGTGTTACGGCTTCTGATTACCCCTGTGGTATCGTTTGGTCATTGTGTTGTCTGTCCTTCGTGTTACGGCTTCTGATTACCCCTGTGGTATCGTTTGGTCATTGTGTTGTCTGTCCTTCGTGTTACGGCTTCTGATTACCCCTGTGGTATCGTTTGGCCATTGTATTGTCTGTCCTTCGTGTTACTGCTTCTGATTACCCCTGTGGTATTGTTTGGCCATTGTGTTGTCTGTTCGTCGTGTTACGGTTCTGATTACCCCTGTGGTATCGTTTGGCCATTGTGTTGTCTGTTCTTCGTGTTACGGCTTCTGATTACCCCTGTGGTATCGTTTGGCCATTGTGTTGTCTGTCCTTCGTGTTACGGCTTCTGATTACCTCTTTGGTATCGTTTGGCCATTGTATTGTCTGTCCTTCGTGTTACGGCTTCTGATTACCCCTGTGGTATCGTTTGGCCATTGTATTGTCTGTCCTTCGTGTTACGGCTTCTGATTACCTCTTTGGTATCGTTTGGCCATTGTATTGTCTGTCCTTCGTGTTACGGCTTCTGATTACCCCTGTGGTATCGTTTGGCCATTGTGTTGTCTGTTCTTCGTGTTACGGCTTCTGATTACCACTGTGGTATCGTTTGGTCATTGTGTTGTCTGTCCTTCGTGTTACGGCTTCTGATTACCCCTGTGGTATCGTTTGGCCATTGTGTTGTCTGTTCTTCGTGTTACGGCTTCTGATTACCTCTTTGTTATCGTTTGGTCATTGTGTTGTCTGTCCTTCGTGTTACGGCTTCTGATTACCTCTTTGGTATCGTTTGGTCATTGTGTTGTCTGTTCTTCGTGTTACGGCTTCTGATTACCCCTGTGGTATCGTTTGGTCATTGTGTTGTCTGTTCTTCGTGTTACGGCTTCTGATTACCTCTTTGGTATCGTTTGGTCATTGTGTTGTCTGTCCTTCGTGTTACAGCTTCTGATTACCCCTGTGGTATCGTTTGGTCATTGTGTTGTCTGTCCTTCGTGTTACGGCTTCTGATTACCCCTGTGGTATCGTTTGGCCATTGTGTTGTCTGTCCTTCGTGTTACGGCTTCTGATTACCCCTGTGGTATCGTTTGGACATTGTGTTGTCTGTCCTTCGTGTTACGGCTTCTGATTACCCCTGTGGTATCGTTTGGCCATTGTGTTGTCTGTCCTTCGTGTTACGGCTTTTGATTACCCCTGTGGTATCGTTTTGTCATTGTGTTGTCTGTTCTTCGTGTTACGGCTTCTGATTACCTCTTTGGTATCGTTTGGTCATTGTGTTGTCTGTCCTTCGTGTTACGGCTTCTGATTACCTCTCTGGTATCGTTTGGTCATTGTGTTGTCTGTTCTTCGTGTTACTGCTTCTGATTACCTCTTTGGTATCGTTTGGTCATTGTGTTGTCTGTCCTTCGTGTTACGGCTTCTGATTACCCCTGTGGTATCGTTTGGTCATTGTGTTGTCTGTCCTTCGTGTTACGGCTTCTGATTACCCCTGTGGTATCGTTTGGCCATTGTGTTGTCTGTCCTTCGTGTTACGGCTTCTGATTACCCCTGTGGTATCGTTTGGTCATTGTATTGTCTGTCCTTCGTGTTACGGCTTCTGATTACCTCTTTGGTATCGTTTGGCCATTGTGTTGTCTGTCCTTCGTGTTACGGCTTCTGATTACCTCTTTGGTATCGTTTGGTCATTGTGTTGTCTGTCCTTCGTGTTACGGCTTCTGATTACCCCTGTGGTATCGTTTGGTCATTGTGTTGTCTGTCCTTCGTGTTACTGCTTCTGATTACCCCTGTGGTATTGTTTGGCCATTGTATTGTCTGTCCTTCGTGTTACGGCTTCTGATTACCCCTGTGGTATCGTTTGGTTATTGTGTTGTCTGTCCTTCGTGTTACGGCTTCTGATTACCCCTGTGGTATCGTTTGGTCATTGTGTTGTCTGTCCTTCGTGTTACGGCTTCTGATTACCCCTGTGGTATCGTTTGGTCATTGTGTTGTCTGTCCTTCGTGTTACGGCTTCTGATTACCCCTGTGGTATCGTTTGGTCATTGTGTTGTCTGTCCTTCGTGTTACGGCTTCTGATTACCCCTGTGGTATCGTTTGGCCATTGTATTGTCTGTCCTTCGTGTTACTGCTTCTGATTACCCCTGTGGTATTGTTTGGCCATTGTGTTGTCTGTTCGTCGTGTTACGGTTCTGATTACCCCTGTGGTATCGTTTGGCCATTGTGTTGTCTGTTCTTCGTGTTACGGCTTCTGATTACCCCTGTGGTATCGTTTGGCCATTGTGTTGTCTGTCCTTCGTGTTACGGCTTCTGATTACCTCTTTGGTATCGTTTGGCCATTGTATTGTCTGTCCTTCGTGTTACGGCTTCTGATTACCCCTGTGGTATCGTTTGGCCATTGTGTTGTCTGTCCTTCGTGTTACGGCTTCTGATTACCTCTTTGGTATCGTTTGGCCATTGTGTTGTCTGTCCTTCGTGTTACGGCTTCTGATTACCTCTTTGGTATCGTTTGGCCATTGTGTTGTCTGTCCTTCGTGTTACGGCTTCTGATTACCTCTTTGGTATCGTTTGGCCCTTGTGTTGTCTGTCCTTCGTGTTACGGCTTCTGATTACCTCTTTGGTATCGTTTGGTCATTGTGTTGTCTGTCCTTCGTACGGCTTCTGATTCCCTCTTTGGTATCGTTTGGTCATTGTGTTGTCTGTCCTTCGTGTTACGGCTTCTGATTACCCCTGTGGTATCGTTTGGTCATTGTGTTGTCTGTCCTTCGTGTTACGGCTTCTGATTACCCCTGTGGTATCGTTTGGTCATTGTATTGTCTGTCCTCGTGTTACGGCATCTGATTACCTCTTTGGTATCGTTTGGCCATTGTGTTGTCTGTCCTTCGTGTTACGGCTTCTGATTACCCCTGTGGTATCGTTTGGCCATTGTGTTGTCTGTCCTTCATGTTACGGCTTCTGATTACCCCTGTGGTATCGTTTGGCCATTGTGTTGTCTGTCCTTCGTGTTACGGCTTCTGATTACCTCTGTGGTATCGTTTGGCCATTGTGTTGTCGGTCCTTCGTGTTACGGCTTCTGATTACCCCTGTGGTATCGTTTGGTCATTGTGTTGTCTGTCCTTCGTGTTACGGCTTCTGATTACCCCTGTGGTATCGTTTGGTCATTGTGTTGTCTGTCCTTCGTGTTACGGCTTCTGATTACCCCTGTGGTATCGTTTGGTCATTGTGTTGTCTGTCCTTCGTGTTACTGCTTCTGATTACCCCTGTGGTATCGTTTGGCCATTGTGTTGTCTGTCCTTCGTGTTACGGCTTCTGATTACCTCTTTGGTATCATTTGGCCATTGTGTTGTCTGTCCTTCGTGTTACGGCTTCTGATTACCTCTTTGGTATCGTTTGGTCATTGTGTTGTCTGTCCTTCGTGTTACGGCTTCTGATTACCTCTTTGGTATCGTTTGGTCATTGTGTTGTCTGTCCTTCGTGTTACGGCTTCTGATTACCCCTGTGGTATCGTTTGGTCATTGTGTTGTCTGTCCTTCGTGTTACGGCTTCTGATTACCCCTGTGGTATCGTTTGGTCATTGTGTTGTCTGTCCTTCGTGTTACGGCTTCTGATTACCTCTTTGGTATCGTTTGGTCATTGTGTTGTCTGTCCTTCGTGTTACGGCTTCTGATTACCCCTGTGGTATCGTTTGGCCATTGTGTTGTCTGTCCTTCGTGTTACGGCTTCTGATTACCTCTTTGGTATCGTTTGGCCATTGTGTTGTCTGTCCTTCGTGTTACGGCTTCTGATTACCCCTGTGGTATCGTTTGGTCATTGTGTTGTCTGTCCTTCGTGTTACGGCTTCTGATTACCCCTGTGGTATCGTTTGGCCATTGTGTTGTCTGTCCTTCGTGTTACGGCTTCTGATTACCTCTTTGGTATCGTTTGGTCATTGTGTTGTCTGTTCTTCGTGTTACGGCTTCTGATTACCTCTTTGGTATCGTTTGGCCATTGTGTTGTCTGTCCTTCGTGTTACGGCTTCTGATTACCCCTGTGGTATCGTTTGGTCATTGTGTTGTCTGTCCTTCGTGTTACGGCTTCTGATTTCCCCTGTGGTATCGTTTGGTCATTGTGTTGTCTGTCCTTCGTGTTACGGCTTCTGATTACCCCTGTGGTATCGTTTGGCCATTGTGTTGTATGTCCTTCGTGTTACTGTTTCTGATTACCCCTGTGGTATCGTTTGGTCATTGTGTTGTCTGTCCTTCGTGTTACGGCTTCTGATTACCCCTGTGGTATCGTTTGGCCATTGTGTTGTCTGTCCTTCGTGTTACGGCTTCTGATTACCCCTGTGGTATCGTTTGGTCATTGTGTTGTCTGTTCTTCGTGTTACGGCTTCTGATTACCTCTTTGGTATCGTTTGGTCATTGTGTTGTCTGTCCTTCGTGTTACAGCTTCTGATTACCCCTGTGGTATCGTTTGGTCATTGTGTTGTCTGTCCTTCGTGTTACGGCTTCTGATTACCCCTGTGGTATCGTTTGGCCATTGTGTTGTCTGTCCTTCGTGTTACGGCTTCTGATTACCCCTGTGGTATCGTTTGGCCATTGTGTTGTCTGTCCTTCGTGTTACGGCTTCTGATTACCCCTTTGGTATCGTTTGGTCATTGTGTTGTCTGTTCTTCGTGTTACTGCTTCTGATTACCTCTTTGGTATCGTTTGGTCATTGTGTTGTCTGTCCTTCGTGTTACGGCTTCTGATTACCCCTGTGGTATCGTTTGGTTATTGTGTTGTCTGTCCTTCGTGTTACGGCTTCTGATTACCCCTGTGGTATCGTTTGGCCATTGTGTTGTCTGTCCTTCGTGTTACGGCTTCTGATTACCTCTTTGGTATCGTTTGGTCATTGTGTTGTCTGTCCTTCGTGTTACGGCTTCTGATTACCCCTGTGGTATCGTTTGGTCATTGTGTTGTCTCTCCTTCGTGTTACGGCTTCTGATTACCCCTGTGGTATCGTTTGGACATTGTGTTGTCTGTCCTTCGTGTTACGGCTTCTGATTACCCCTGTGGTATCGTTTGGCCATTGTGTTGTCTGTCCTTCGTGTTACGGCTTTTGATTACCCCTGTGGTATCGTTTTGTCATTGTGTTGTCTGTTCTTCGTGTTACGGCTTCTGATTACCTCTTTGGTATCGTTTGGTCATTGTGTTGTCTGTCCTTCGTGTTACGGCTTCTGATTACCTCTCTGGTATCGTTTGGTCATTGTGTTGTCTGTTCTTCGTGTTACTGCTTCTGATTACCTCTTTGGTATCGTTTGGTCATTGTGTTGTCTGTCCTTCGTGTTACGGCTTCTGATTACCCCTGTGGTATCGTTTGGTCATTGTGTTGTCTGTCCTTCGTGTTACGGCTTCTGATTACCCCTGTGGTATCGTTTGGCCATTGTGTTGTCTGTCCTTCGTGTTACGGCTTCTGATTACCCCTGTGGTATCGTTTGGTCATTGTATTGTCTGTCCTTCGTGTTACGGCTTCTGATTACCTCTTTGGTATCGTTTGGCCATTGTGTTGTCTGTCCTTCGTGTTACGGCTTCTGATTACCTCTTTGGTATCGTTTGGTCATTGTGTTGTCTGTCCTTCGTGTTACGGCTTCTGATTACCCCTGTGGTATCGTTTGGTCATTGTGTTGTCTGTCCTTCGTGTTACTGCTTCTGATTACCCCTGTGGTATTGTTTGGCCATTGTATTGTCTGTCCTTCGTGTTACGGCTTCTGATTACCCCTGTGGTATCGTTTGGTCATTGTGTTGTCTGTCCTTCGTGTTACTGCTTCTGATTACCCCTGTGGTATCGTTTGGCCATTGTATTGTCTGTCCTTCGTGTTACTGCTTCTGATTACCCCTGTGGTATCGTTTGGCCATTGTGTGTTGTCTGTCCTTCGTGTTACGGCTTCTGATTACCCCTGTGGTATCGTTTGGTCATTGTGTTGTCTGTCCTTCGTGTTACGGCTTCTGATTACCCCTGTGGTATCGTTTGGTCATTGTGTTGTGTGTCCTTCGTGTTACGGCTTCTGATTACCCCTGTGGTATCGTTTGGTCATTGTGTTGTCTGTCCTTCGTGTTACGGCTTCTGATTACCCCTGTGGTATCGTTTGGTCATTGTGTTGTCTGTCCTTCGTGTTACGGCTTCTGATTACCCCTGTGGTATCGTTTGGCCATTGTATTGTCTGTCCTTCGTGTTACTGCTTCTGATTACCCCTGTGGTATTGTTTGGCCATTGTGTTGTCTGTTCGTCGTGTTACGGTTCTGATTACCCCTGTGGTATCGTTTGGCCATTGTGTTGTCTGTTCTTCGTGTTACGGCTTCTGATTACCCCTGTGGTATCGTTTGGCCATTGTGTTGTCTGTCCTTCGTGTTACGGCTTCTGATTACCTCTTTGGTATCGTTTGGCCATTGTATTGTCTGTCCTTCGTGTTACGGCTTCTGATTACCCCTGTGGTATCGTTTGGCCATTGTATTGTCTGTCCTTCGTGTTACGGCTTCTGATTACCTCTTTGGTATCGTTTGGCCATTGTATTGTCTGTCCTTCGTGTTACGGCTTCTGATTACCCCTGTGGTATCGTTTGGCCATTGTGTTGTCTGTTCTTCGTGTTACGGCTTCTGATTACCACTGTGGTATCGTTTGGTCATTGTGTTGTCTGTCCTTCGTGTTACGGCTTCTGATTACCCCTGTGGTATCGTTTGGACATTGTGTTGTCTGTTCTTCGTGTTACGGCTTCTGATTACCTCTTTGTTATCGTTTGGTCATTGTGTTGTCTGTCCTTCGTGTTACGGCTTCTGATTACCTCTTTGGTATCGTTTGGTCATTGTGTTGTCTGTTCTTCGTGTTACGGCTTCTGATTACCCCTGTGGTATCGTTTGGTCATTGTGTTGTCTGTTCTTCGTGTTACGGCTTCTGATTACCTCTTTGGTATCGTTTGGTCATTGTGTTGTCTGTCCTTCGTGTTACAGCTTCTGATTACCCCTGTGGTATCGTTTGGTCATTGTGTTGTCTGTCCTTCGTGTTACGGCTTCTGATTACCCCTGTGGTATCGTTTGGCCATTGTGTTGTCTGTCCTTCGTGTTACGGCTTCTGATTACCCCTGTGGTATCGTTTGGCCATTGTGTTGTCTGTCCTTCGTGTTACGGCTTCTGATTACCCCTTTGGTATCGTTTGGTCATTGTGTTGTCTGTTCTTCGTGTTACTGCTTCTGATTACCTCTTTGGTATCGTTTGGTCATTGTGTTGTCTGTCCTTCGTGTTACGGCTTCTGATTACCCCTGTGGTATCGTTTGGTTATTGTGTTGTCTGTCCTTCGTGTTACGGCTTCTGATTACCCCTGTGGTATCGTTTGGCCATTGTGTTGTCTGTCCTTCGTGTTACGGCTTCTGATTACCTCTTTGGTATCGTTTGGTCATTGTGTTGTCTGTCCTTCGTGTTACGGCTTCTGATTACCCCTGTGGTATCGTTTGGTCATTGTGTTGTCTCTCCTTCGTGTTACGGCTTCTGATTACCCCTGTGGTATCGTTTGGACATTGTGTTGTCTGTCCTTCGTGTTACGGCTTCTGATTACCCCTGTGGTATCGTTTGGCCATTGTGTTGTCTGTCCTTCGTGTTACGGCTTTTGATTACCCCTGTGGTATCGTTTTGTCATTGTGTTGTCTGTTCTTCGTGTTACGGCTTCTGATTACCTCTTTGGTATCGTTTGGTCATTGTGTTGTCTGTCCTTCGTGTTACGGCTTCTGATTACCTCTCTGGTATCGTTTGGTCATTGTGTTGTCTGTTCTTCGTGTTACTGCTTCTGATTACCTCTTTGGTATCGTTTGGTCATTGTGTTGTCTGTCCTTCGTGTTACGGCTTCTGATTACCCCTGTGGTATCGTTTGGTCATTGTGTTGTCTGTCCTTCGTGTTACGGCTTCTGATTACCCCTGTGGTATCGTTTGGCCATTGTGTTGTCTGTCCTTCGTGTTACGGCTTCTGATTACCCCTGTGGTATCGTTTGGTCATTGTATTGTCTGTCCTTCGTGTTACGGCTTCTGATTACCTCTTTGGTATCGTTTGGCCATTGTGTTGTCTGTCCTTCGTGTTACGGCTTCTGATTACCTCTTTGGTATCGTTTGGTCATTGTGTTGTCTGTCCTTCGTGTTACGGCTTCTGATTACCCCTGTGGTATCGTTTGGTCATTGTGTTGTCTGTCCTTCGTGTTACTGCTTCTGATTACCCCTGTGGTATTGTTTGGCCATTGTATTGTCTGTCCTTCGTGTTACGGCTTCTGATTACCCCTGTGGTATCGTTTGGTCATTGTGTTGTCTGTCCTTCGTGTTACTGCTTCTGATTACCCCTGTGGTATCGTTTGGCCATTGTATTGTCTGTCCTTCGTGTTACTGCTTCTGATTACCCCTGTGGTATCGTTTGGTTATTGTGTTGTCTGTCCTTCGTGTTACGGCTTCTGATTACCCCTGTGGTATCGTTTGGCCATTGTGTTGTCTGTCCTTCGTGTTACGGCTTCTGATTACCCCTGTGGTATCGTTTGGCCATTGTGTTGTCTGTCCTTCGTGTTACGGCTTCTGATTACCCCTTTGGTATCGTTTGGTCATTGTGTTGTCTGTTCTTCGTGTTACTGCTTCTGATTACCTCTTTGGTATCGTTTGGTCATTGTGTTGTCTGTCCTTCGTGTTACGGCTTCTGATTACCCCTGTGGTATCGTTTGGTTATTGTGTTGTCTGTCCTTCGTGTTACGGCTTCTGATTACCCCTGTGGTATCGTTTGGCCATTGTGTTGTCTGTCCTTCGTGTTACGGCTTCTGATTACCTCTTTGGTATCGTTTGGTCATTGTGTTGTCTGTCCTTCGTGTTACGGCTTCTGATTACCCCTGTGGTATCGTTTGGTCATTGTGTTGTCTCTCCTTCGTGTTACGGCTTCTGATTACCCCTGTGGTATCGTTTGGACATTGTGTTGTCTGTCCTTCGTGTTACGGCTTCTGATTACCCCTGTGGTATCGTTTGGCCATTGTGTTGTCTGTCCTTCGTGTTACGGCTTTTGATTACCCCTGTGGTATCGTTTTGTCATTGTGTTGTCTGTTCTTCGTGTTACGGCTTCTGATTACCTCTTTGGTATCGTTTGGTCATTGTGTTGTCTGTCCTTCGTGTTACGGCTTCTGATTACCTCTCTGGTATCGTTTGGTCATTGTGTTGTCTGTTCTTCGTGTTACTGCTTCTGATTACCTCTTTGGTATCGTTTGGTCATTGTGTTGTCTGTCCTTCGTGTTACGGCTTCTGATTACCCCTGTGGTATCGTTTGGTCATTGTGTTGTCTGTCCTTCGTGTTACGGCTTCTGATTACCCCTGTGGTATCGTTTGGCCATTGTGTTGTCTGTCCTTCGTGTTACGGCTTCTGATTACCCCTGTGGTATCGTTTGGTCATTGTATTGTCTGTCCTTCGTGTTACGGCTTCTGATTACCTCTTTGGTATCGTTTGGCCATTGTGTTGTCTGTCCTTCGTGTTACGGCTTCTGATTACCTCTTTGGTATCGTTTGGTCATTGTGTTGTCTGTCCTTCGTGTTACGGCTTCTGATTACCCCTGTGGTATCGTTTGGTCATTGTGTTGTCTGTCCTTCGTGTTACTGCTTCTGATTACCCCTGTGGTATTGTTTGGCCATTGTATTGTCTGTCCTTCGTGTTACGGCTTCTGATTACCCCTGTGGTATCGTTTGGTCATTGTGTTGTCTGTCCTTCGTGTTACTGCTTCTGATTACCCCTGTGGTATCGTTTGGCCATTGTATTGTCTGTCCTTCGTGTTACTGCTTCTGATTACCCCTGTGGTATCGTTTGGCCATTGTGTGTTGTCTGTCCTTCGTGTTACGGCTTCTGATTACCCCTGTGGTATCGTTTGGTCATTGTGTTGTCTGTCCTTCGTGTTACGGCTTCTGATTACCCCTGTGGTATCGTTTGGTCATTGTGTTGTGTGTCCTTCGTGTTACGGCTTCTGATTACCCCTGTGGTATCGTTTGGTCATTGTGTTGTCTGTCCTTCGTGTTACGGCTTCTGATTACCCCTGTGGTATCGTTTGGTCATTGTGTTGTCTGTCCTTCGTGTTACGGCTTCTGATTACCCCTGTGGTATCGTTTGGCCATTGTATTGTCTGTCCTTCGTGTTACTGCTTCTGATTACCCCTGTGGTATTGTTTGGCCATTGTGTTGTCTGTTCGTCGTGTTACGGTTCTGATTACCCCTGTGGTATCGTTTGGCCATTGTGTTGTCTGTTCTTCGTGTTACGGCTTCTGATTACCCCTGTGGTATCGTTTGGCCATTGTGTTGTCTGTCCTTCGTGTTACGGCTTCTGATTACCTCTTTGGTATCGTTTGGCCATTGTATTGTCTGTCCTTCGTGTTACGGCTTCTGATTACCCCTGTGGTATCGTTTGGCCATTGTATTGTCTGTCCTTCGTGTTACGGCTTCTGATTACCTCTTTGGTATCGTTTGGCCATTGTATTGTCTGTCCTTCGTGTTACGGCTTCTGATTACCCCTGTGGTATCGTTTGGCCATTGTGTTGTCTGTTCTTCGTGTTACGGCTTCTGATTACCACTGTGGTATCGTTTGGTCATTGTGTTGTCTGTCCTTCGTGTTACGGCTTCTGATTACCCCTGTGGTATCGTTTGGCCATTGTGTTGTCTGTTCTTCGTGTTACGGCTTCTGATTACCTCTTTGTTATCGTTTGGTCATTGTGTTGTCTGTCCTTCGTGTTACGGCTTCTGATTACCTCTTTGGTATCGTTTGGTCATTGTGTTGTCTGTTCTTCGTGTTACGGCTTCTGATTACCCCTGTGGTATCGTTTGGCCATTGTGTTGTCTGTCCTTCGTGTTACGGCTTCTGATTACCTCTTTGTTATCGTTCGGTCAGTGTGTTGTCTGTCCTTTGTGTTACGGCTTCTGATTACCTCTCTGGTATCGTTTGGTCATTGTGTTGTCTGTCCTTCGTGTTACGGCTTCTGATCACCCCTGTGGTATCGTTTGGCCATTTTGTTGTCTGTCCTTCGTGTTACGGCTTCTGATTACCCCTGTGGTATCGTTTGGTCATTGTGTTGTCTGTCCTTCGTGTTACGACTTCTGATTACCCCTGTGGTATCGTTTGGTCATTGTGTTGTCTGTCCTTCGTGTTACGACTTCTGATTACCTCTTTGGTATCGTTTGGTCATTGTGTTGTCTGTCCTTCGTGTTACGGCTTCTGATTACCTCTTTGGTATCGTTTGGTCATTGTGTTGTCTGTCCTTCGTGTTACGACTTCTGATTACCCCTGTGGTATCGTTTGGCCATTGTGTTGTCTGTCCTTCGTGTTACGACTTCTGATTACCTCTTTGGTATCGTTTGGCCATTGTGTTTTCTGTCCTTTAATTTACTGCTTCTGATTACCCATTTGGTATCATGAATCTTTTTTAAGCGACTTATTGTGAGGTCATAGTAAAATTGAGACTATTTAAAGCAACATTTTATACTGTCAATTCACATTGAATGAAGAAATACATGTAGCACAACTACAGGATAAAATTAAGTATTCGGTTAATTTCGAGATTTTATCGACACAAACACAGATAATCGTAGTGAACACTTAAACCAAGGGAATGATGTTTTTGATTTTATGCTTTATGTTTGTCTGTCTACATTGATATTATTTGATTTGTGTTGATATGTATAGATTTTTCTTGATATCAACAACACAACAAATGTAAAGGAAAAAAATAACAAACCAAATAATAAGAAAAAACTGGGAAACTTAATCACAATCCGGTCCTTTCCTCTTTCATGACTTGTCATTAGCATTATAACAAGAGTAGCATGACGGATGCCACTAGTGGAGAAGAAACTATAATAGCCACATTGTGAAAATTGAGTGAGTGAGTGATTGTTGCTTAGCGCCAATTCATAAATTTTTCAGCTATATCAAGGCGAGAACAAGTTAATTTTCAATGAGATAATGATAAGGTCCACCTTGTTCTAAACCAACACGCTGAGTTGGATTTGCATAGTCCTAGCTCACTGAAACAACAGTCCGCGGGTAGACATGTCACTCCACTCGGACACATTATTCTGATTCTTAGCCAACCAGTCTTTGCTCTTCCTCCTTAATGCTGCGTGCTTAGCGGAGAAGAAACAAATAACGATTTTATAGTCTTTGGTTTTATCCGCCCGGGGCTCGAACCCACGATCTACCCCACTCCAGGCGAACACTCTAACAATTACGCCACCGATACGGTTTTTGAATATTGCTTAAATATATATATGAAATATAAAATAAATATTGGTGCAAAGAACAACAAATATAGGGGTCAACTGTGGAACCATTGTATGATAAATTTATTATAATGTTTTTCAATTTAAAAATTGTGTAGAAAATAACTGCATATCATTTTATCGATTCCGTTCGGAACGTTTTAGCAGCGCCTTCTCTAGGCCCATCATAGGAGATTCGAATGCTAGAGATGATACGAATGCTACTGCATATGATAAGACCAGGTGACCAAGAAACTCGTATGTCTGAAAAAGTGAAGAAAAAGAAACCAGTAACGAACCAATTTTCACAAAAAGAGCCATATAAAAAGTCACAAGTAAAGAAATCAGAATACACGTGAGTTCGTTGTAATGAAAATGTAATACGCGTGAGTTCGTTGTGCTCAATCTTTAATTTCCTGTGTAGTGTTTTGTCAGCCATTGTTTTTCTTTTTACACTTTTTCTTTTGGTGATTGTATTTTATCTGCCAATCATCGAATCACGGCTTCTGATTACTACTTTAGTATCTCAAATCTTTCATAAAAAAGCCATTAAAATTTTCTCGTATTAGAAACAGTGTATATAAAAATGATACAAATATTTTAAATAAAACAAAAGACTTTCATATATGTTGTACATTTAGTCGGATTAGACCCATAAAACTAGCTTAACCCCGCCACATTTCATTGAGGTGTCTGTACCAAGCCAGGAAAGTCAGATGTCTGTAACAAGCCAGGAACGTGAGATGTCTGTACCAAGCCAGGAAAGTCAGATGTCTGTACCAAGCCAGGAAAGTCAGATGTCTGTACCAAGCCAGGAAAGTCAGATGTCTGTACCAAGCCAGGAAAGTCAGATGTCTGTACCAAGCCAGGAAAGTCAGATGTCTGTACCAAGCCAGGAAAGTCAGATGTCTGTACCAAGCCAGGAAAGTCAGATGTCTGTACCAAGCCAAGAAAGTCAGATGTCTGTAACAAGCTAGGAAAGTCAGATGTCTGTAACAAGCCAGGAAAGTCAGATTTCTGTACAAAGCCAGGACAGTGGGATGTGAGAAAGTGTGGTATTTGTGTATTTATCATTTTACTTGTAAGATTAGCAATCAAACCTGCTATCAAACATTAACTTCTTTTTTATTACCTAAATGTAAATTTTCATTTGCAGTGCATTTTATGTTAATTAAACCTCTGTTAAGCGACCACATGACTTATGTAAGACTATTTCAATGTTCCTTGAAGGTCACATACGATCAATCAATTAATTATCTAAAAGAATAAGGATTTGTAAATAAAGTCTTAGCAAACGGTACCATGCATTGGCATCACTTCCGGTTTTTTATGTGGGAGTTGATGTTATGCAATTTAATTACTTAAGCCAAGACAGAGAATCTAGAATTAAAAAAATAAAAAAACAAGCAAAAACAAATTAACAAGCAAAAATAAACAAAAACAAAAAACAAAGCTAAAGAAAACATTAAAAAGGAAACAACAACAAAACCCCCAATAGCCTTAAGAACTAAACAGGACTTACTACTTCTGTATCGGAGAAATGACTGAGTTTATGTCGTCTGAGTAAGTAGTAGTAGATAACGATAGGATGTACTAGATAGGCACAATATGTCAGACGACTCAGAGGTATTAACGCCTTCCATGACAAAAGAGTATTGATGAAACCTGAAATATGACAAATGTTAGATTGTTGAATGATTCAAGGGTATTAACGCCTTCCATGACAAAATAGTATTGATGAAACCTGAAATATGACAAATGTTAGATTGTTGAATGATTTAAGGGTATTAACGCCTTCCATGACAAAATAGTATTGATGAATCCTAAAATATGCCAAATGTTAGATTGTTGAACGACTCATTAGTACCAAGTCTCCTATGTGACAGAATTACATAGAAAGAATGGACATCACAATTAAAACGGGCGATACAGCTATATTTAAATAAGAGCGCATGCGCGATAGGGCTTCCATTGTCAGCCAACGAGAAATAAAACTTATTTGATATATTTGGCAACATCTATTATATAACACGATTGATTAAATGATTGTAGTTTAACGCAGTGTAAACGGTATCTCATCTATATCCATTACGAGAGCAACATAATAAAAGAAAGTTTAAACAGTGATGACCAACAATTCCACCAATATCTTGAAAGCGAACAACCACCTCCAAACACAAAAAATAGCTTTAATAAATGTATATCAACATGTGGCGCTGTGATGGCCCCATCTATTGGCGGGCGGTAATTAAATTAAGAAATAAATCATGGAAGTCAGAATGTGTTGGGAGTTTTAACATAGATTGGCGGATAAAATTTACTAATATCCGCCAATCCATGTTAAAACTCAAAGCACATTCTGGCTTCCATGATTTCTTTCGATTCTGATATGTCTAAGAGTACAAAAGCGGTAGTATACTTTGATTGGAAGACGGTAATTTATATTTACGTTTGCGGAAAATGTTGCACACAATTTATTCTGCCAATGGAAAAGTCAGTCACATTCACCGGCGCATGTGCAAATGAGATTATACGATCGATCAATCGCTTGTTTGTCTACAAAGCGAAAGAAGGAGGTCATGTTAGAATCTTACAATAGATCGGATATTTTTGCCTGACAACAGGCTATCAACGACCACACATATCAAGTTGATAACAGATCACCAGGAGATGATCCATGTTGTTTAATAAGGAGTGTGACATTGTCGAAACACAAAGATACTCATTAAAGTTCCGCTCTAAGGTCGAATTACGTATTCGACTCGTTCTTCACAACTAGGTTCGCGCACGCAGTGAAGAAACCCGGTTTTATTTATATACCATACGATTCCGGTCTCTGGGGCTAAATACCATCTTTAAAAAATGAAATATCCGGAAATGATCAATGGGTTAGAGTTGTGGTATTCAACGTCAGTTTCAACAATATTTCCTCTATATCGTGGCGGTCAGTTTTGTTGTTGATGGAAACCGACCTGACGCAAGTCCCTGACAAACTTTACCACATCATGTTGTATCGAGTACACCTCGCCATGAGCGGGATTCACGAAACGATAAATAACAATCGCATTGTGTTGGTTCAGATAACGCTCAAACGGTTATACATGATGTACATAGTAGAGAAATGTACCGGAAATCAACTTTAATGTTATGTTTTATTGTAACATGACACATATACTTGAAGCTTGCCTGCCGTAAATCACTGACAAACTTTACCACATAATGTTGTATCGAGTGCACCTCGCCTGAATGGGGTTCGAACTCACAACGTTAGTGGTGATAGGCACTGATTGCATAGGTAGTTATAAATCCAACTACCATATGATCACGATCTCGACGATTTCAAACATATTGATATCTTAGATTATTCGATCTGGGTCTTTTAACCAACAGAAATGCTACAAAATATCACGCGACATTAAAGATGAACTTTAATAATAATAAAACATATTATTGATCAACTGATGGATCGTCGTGGTCGTGATCGTATTGTGTTTGGATTTACAACTACCTGTGTCTATCACCACCAAATTTGTGAGTTCGAACCCCGTTCATTGCGTGTATTCGGTGGTTTTCTATGGGTACTCCGGTTTCCTCCATCAACAAAACTGACCGCCACGATATAACTGAAATATTGTTGAAAGTGGTGTTGAACACCATAAACAAAACCAATTAACTGCTAACTTCGAACTGAAAAATATGAAACAGAATCACACACACACACACACACACACACAAACCTCCGTTTCCTGTAGCACATGCAAATATAACCCAACAAACACAAGCCGCCCACACTATTCTATGAGTAGTAGTATAGAGTGCTGCTACATCTGTAGACAAACGGTTCCCTGTTACGTCCTCGTGTAAACCATAAAGTACAGTACATGCCAAAGCCGTAAAGAATATCCAAGCTAGTATATTTACAAACTGGAAAGAGAATTTGTGAATACCTTTGTATAAAATACAAATTGCTTGTCGTTAATAATAAAATTTACATACTTTTCAATGAAAAGTGAAAATAAATAAATAAATAAATAAATAAATAAATAAATAAATAAATAAATAAATAAATAAATAAATAAATAAAACTGAAATTCTGAAGCTAGGTCAGTCTACATAGTCGAAAAGCATACGGTTACTAATAAAATTTACATACTTTTCAATAAATAAAATAAATATGAAAATAAATAAATAAATAAATAAATAAATAAATAAATAAATAAATAAATAAATAAATAAATGAATGAATAAATAAATAAATAAATAAATAAATAAATAAATAAATAAAACTGAAATTCTGAAATTCAGTCTACAGAGTCGGAAATCATACGGTATATATAAGAGATAACAAAAACAAATATAAAAATAAATTATTCAATTGTCTCCCTTTAGTAACTTTTTAATGGAGGTTTTTTTTCTCAATAGGTGGCGACTATAAGCTACATTCTTACTTTGTTAATCCGATATTTACAATCCGTTCTGTATAATATATAACCCACATAAATACCAATCAGATACGGTCCTATCCTGTTCCATGGTTTTACATATTCATTAAAGAATTTTGTGGAATTTCCTCTAAAAGATAAAAAACGATTACAAACAATCATATCTATACTTATGTTAACGTTGTTTGTAGATATATAGGAATATACGTACATTGTCGGAAAATATTTGATTTATTTGTACGAGCTGTATTAACAAGTAGAACAGCGAGTCTTTTGAGATCTTTTCTGTTTCGCAGCGAGTGCAAATTAGTTTTACATTAATCGACAATGTACGTATATTTTGTTTGTTCTGCAAAAATTTCAAAACAACTGACAAATTGTCTGAAGCAAGCGCCGTTCTATCGTATTTTGATGGTGTCCTCTATGAACTCCGCGTTTCAACTTTTACCATCTCTTTATGGAACATTTGTGATCTATAGAGGACATCATTTGCATTTGTTGTTGATTCTAAAACAATATTCAGTCGTTTGTCCCTTAAAGACTGTCTGTATTCTAGTTCCTTTTAGTTTTTAATTTTTTTTTTTTACCTTATTTCATTTTTAATTTCGTATTGGATATACCTGAAAAGAAAGAAAAGTATTGATCAACTATTCCAACAATTTCTACACTGTTTAAACTTTATTTTCATAAAACGGACAATCACCTCTCACCAGAAATATTTGTTCATACAATAGACCACGCCATATGGCGTTTGAATTCCAATTTCTGGATTAGAACAGGCACAACAATATGGTACTCACCCGTCAAAGATGGACGCTGGTAAATCATAATGTGCTGAAAGGACACCACATGATATAAGGGCTCCCAACAGGAATGCCATAAGTACAGCTACACCAATCAAATGATAGCTGAAAGAAACTATCATGTCAATCAAAAAACATGTTTTGTTTTTTAAAACAATGTGCTTAGTTCGAATTAGATTGAAATTAACCTACGTGTACACTAAAACCTGTCATAAGAAGAGGTTGTAGATATCACAGGTGTAACGAGAAGCCGGAAAGCGATAAAAGACAGACAATACAATGGCCAAAGGGAACAAAAGGACAAACAATTATTTC
Organism: Bathymodiolus brooksi; assembly: GCA_963680875.1. NCBI lineage: Eukaryota > Metazoa > Mollusca > Bivalvia > Mytilida > Modiolidae > Bathymodiolus > Bathymodiolus brooksi. Next base: position 78,133,378 of record OY804588.1, read on the forward strand.
AAAAATATTGCACAGAAAACTAAAGATTAAGCATCACAACGCTACTAATAACCCCGGTTGAACTTAAGTGTTCATTGACTCTTATCAAATGTGAATGTGCTAGAGGGGTAAACAAAGACGTATTTTCAAGATAAGCATGCTTAAAACTGCTATCAATCGACATCTGCACAATGGCAGGAGTTCAGTTAGCACATTGCATCTGGGATATTAAGTTATGTATACCAAAATGACATTGAAAGAATAAAGATGTCAAGATGTAGCGTTTGTCGACAGAAGTAAAGAGAACCACTCAATTGTAGACTAACACATTGCATCTGGGATATTAAGTAAAATATACCACAATACCATCGAAACGATAAAGATGTCAAGATGTATCGTATGACGACAGAAGTAAAAGTACATCTCGATTGAAGACTAGGGGCCGTTTAATGCTCTTTTTATTTAGGATATGAGTTATGTTCATTTTTAAAGACCTTAAATAACTGTCCCTGTGACATGTAGAGCAACAATACAAGTGGCGTTCCTTTGTTCTAATTTATGTCTAAGTGTTAAATTGGATTGTCTCCCATGTTCATGTACATCCATATCCTTCCTTACTCTGTTCACGATATACATAGAATAACGGCAATTTTGAAGGTCGAGACAGACATTATTGTTAATATCTCAGCCAGTCCGATAGGACCAACTGGGATATTTGTGATAATGTCTGTCGAGGCCTTCAGAAATGACGTTATAGTTTTTATCGATGACGTCATAATGTACTTTACGTCAAATTGACCTATAAAGTTTCAGATGCGAATTACGAACTGACCTCATATTTTTGTGGATCAAGGTCAGTTCACTAATCCAGACTTGATCAGCGGCACACATCAAAGAGAAAATGTCCAATTTGCCGATAAATCTAAACACTGCTAATATTGGTATTAATTACCAAACAAGCAATGAATCAATCTTTCTTACACATTATCACAAAAAGAAAGGTATACTTACTAAAAAAGGGGGAGTATAATGAGTGGACTTATCACGAAGAATTGCATATCATTAGCCAAATACCAACTCCATGCCATACACTGTGAATATAATTTTATTTTATTAATGCACACAAATAACCCATTTGGGTTTTAGCATTACATTTTAGCATTGCAATTTACAATTACAATTTATAATAAATGCATATCCCACAATTAATAACCCAAAAATGATTATTCAAGAAAACCGGGATTTTTTGTTATTGTTCTTACTGAATATGTCACATTCTAATAAAATGAAAAGTAAGATATACCACATTATCGGAACAGTTTCAAAGTCCGATAAAAAAAATCGTAGAAAGATGCAAAATCGATTGTTGATTCGCGCTACATAAAACTTTTTTTTTTTATGTTATTTCAGATTTATGTTTTTCATAAAATTTTTCAATTTGTTCAAATGCAGCCATTTTAAAATCATTTCGCATTTTTGTTATCATCTGAATTCTTGATCATATTATTGGTGACGTCATGAATACTGTAACCGCTATCCACGTTGAAAATTGGTCAATGGGTGATACCAAAAGTATCTCCCTACACTTTGTCAAAATGCACACAAGTTTTCACCTGATCTATGGTAGTAATGTCCACATGTACAAAAACGTTATGATTACGTTACAAAAAGAACAAGAAAATCCACTACAAATCAGTTTTTGCTTTCAAACCCGGGAAAAAATCGCTATCTACGTGTTGACCCATAGGCGTTGAAATTGTACCACCTTCCTACAGTACAGAACTACTCGACATCCTTCAGCTTCGCCTAAGGCTTTTCAGAAGTGCTTCAGGGTGGTACAATCGCAGTGCCCACGGGTAGACACATAGATAACTGATAATGTACGTCGGGTCTTTACTTACTACTTACCATATCATATCCATCAACAAATAAGTTGTTAACGTAGAGTAAGTTACGATGCCATGAATGTATACAATAGTCTGTTTCTGCGCCATCTTTTAGCCATCCGGGACCTTCTCCAATGTATGGGAATAGAGAAACATAAACCATCATGATCAACATATAGGGAGGAGTCAATCTGAAGACAAAAGTAATAACATAAACCATCATGATCAGCATATAGGGAGGAGTCAATCTGAAGACAAAAACAATAACATAAACCATCATGAATAACATATAGGAAGGAGTCAATCTGAAGACAAAAACAATAACATAAACCATCATGAATAACATATAGGAAGGAGTCAATCTGAAGACAAAAACAATAACATAAACCATCATGATCAACATATAGGGAGGAGTCAATCTGAAAACAAAAGTAATAACATAAACCATCACGATCAACATATAGGGAGGAGTCAATCTGAAGACAAAGGTAATAACATAAACCATCATGATTAACATATAGGGAGGAGTCAATCTGAAGACAAAGGTAATAACATAAACCATCATGATTAACATATAGGAAGGAGTCAATCTGAAGACAAAAACAATAACATAAACCATCATGAATAACATATAGGGAGGAGTCAATCTGAAGATAAAAACAATAACATAAACCATCATGATTAACATATAGGAAGGAGTCAATCTGAAGACAAAAACAATAACATAAACCATCACGATCAACATATAGGGAGGAGTCAATCTGAAGACAAAAACAATAACATAAACCATCATGATCAACATATAGGGAGGAGTCAATCTGAAAACAAAAGTAATAACATAAACCATCACGATCAACATATAGGGAGGAGTCAATCTGAAGACAAAGGTAATAACATAAACCATCATGATTAACATATAGGGAGGAGTCAATCTGAAAACAAAAGTAATAACATAAACCATCATGATTAACATATAGGGAGGAGTCAATCTGAAAACAAAAGTAATAACATAAACCATCACGATTAACATATAGTGAGGAGACAATCTGAAGACAAAATAATAACATAAACCATCACGATCAACATATAGGGAGGAGTCAATCTGAAGACAAAAACAATAACATAAACCATCATGATCAACATATAGGGAGGAGTCAATCTGAAGACAAAAACCATAACATAAACCATCATGATCAACATATAGGGAGGAGTCAATCTGAAGACAAAGGTAATAACATAAACCATCACGATCAACATATAGGGAGGAGTCAATCTGAAGACAAAAACAATAACATAAACCATCATGATTAACATATAGGGAGGAGTCAATCTGAAAACAAAAGTAATAACATAAACCATCACGATTAACACATAGGGAGGAGTCAATCTGAAGACAAAATAATAACATAAACCATCACGATCAACATATAGGGAGGAGTCAATCTGAAGACAAAAACAATAACATAAACCTGCATGATCAACATATAGGGAGGAGTCAATCTGAAAACAAAAGTAATAACATAAACCATCATGATTAACATATAGGGAGGAGTCAATCTGATGACAAAATAATAACATAAACCATCACGATCAACATATAGGGAGGAGTCAATCTGGAGTCAAAAACAATAACATAAACCATCATGATCAACATATAGGGATGAGTCAATCTGAACACAAAAACATACAATGGTCAGTTTTATGTTTGAGCAATGGTAAGTTATATGGACAAGTTAAACATGATATTTTAATGGTAGTTAAATATAAAAGAGCATGGGACAGAATGTATCAATAAAATAATAAATTATGAAATATCACACCGTCGGAACAATTCCAAAATATAATAGAAAATTCACGGAAAGAAGCAAAATCGATACCCTTAATACACAAATACTTGACCGCTCACATTCCGATCTTGGTACAGGCACTTCAATGAAAAGTGGCGGGGTTAAACTAGCTTTATGTGCCCACACCTCCGTTGTTAGCTAAATGTGAAAATTATATAAAAGTTGATGAACACATACATAGGACGTCAAATACCAACATAGATGACACAATTGTACATTTCAGGTGCACTTTAATCGATCTTTAGTTTTATATGTATGTTTTGTAGATCGTTGTTTTTCCTTTTGTCCTTTTTCTTTTGGTCATTGTGTTGTCTGTTCTTCGTCGATATACGGATTCTGATTATCCCTTTGGTATCTTCAAACTCTTCTTAGATATAGTTGTACGTCATTTTCTCCTGAATGAAGATCAAGTAAAATAACTGAACACAACCATGCCCTTGTAGTTGTCGTTTATTGTACATCTCTACAATAGACAATACATGACTTGTCTATAATAGTAACACGGTGGGTGTCTGATAAGGAATATGAACTGTTTACCTTTCCCGAATAGCTGAGTTTACCCCCAGTATTTTTGGTAGGATCTGTGTTGTTCATCCTTTTACATATCTGGGGTTTAGTCAGATCTGTAACGCCGCGACATATCAGTAAAGGGGAGTAAGTAAGAGATGTGATTTTAATAAGAATAGTTGTTGACATTGTAAATAACGGTAATAACAAAATTACCGAACTCCGAGCAATCTTACAAAGGGAAAGTCAAAACTCATAAATATATAAACAGGCGAAATCAGACAACAACCGGAAAACTGTGAAAACCGTAATGACCCTGACTTGGTACAGGCAGCTCTAAAGAAATGGTGGGTTGAATCAGATTTTAAAGCGCCAAACCTCCCGCTTTCATTACGGCTCAAAGGTTCCGGTTGTCACTATAGCAGTATCTATAACAATACTGGAACAAAATAGGTAAAATAGTTGTCAAAGCAGTACCAAACCCAGTGAAGCAAATGTCAGATGTGATTTTTAATAAGAATAGTACTAGACCAATACACATAGTATGATTTTAAAGTGCTAGAGACATGTCAATCAGTAATTTGACATTTAGTTGCTCCACCAAGCAGGCTATCATGCTTAGCTGTTGACATTATAATCTTTTCTGATAAAATGTACACGTGATAAAATAAAGTATAGATCTAGTTTAGTGCACAAGACGTGTCGCTGGAACACCATTTTTTATGTACTCTCAGATAAGGTCACCAATGACCCAGGGAGGAAAATCTTAGTTTTAATATTAATAAAACTTGCATATGTAAATGAAAATCCATTTAACATAAAAATAAGTACAATATATATATTAGAACAATATGTACACAAACAGTACCTCCAAAACCTATGGAAATAGAACATGGGCCAGTTCATTTTACCATTGTTCTTCTTTAAATCCTTCATTACAAGGTAAGTAAGTAAAAGGCCACTGAAATATAAAATATAAATATTTTTAAGTATCAAATCTGGCTCAATTAAAAACGTAGATATCAACTTTAGCGCACACGATATATTTCTGGAATATAATACCCTTCATCAGGTACACTCACAACCAAAACATTTAAAAGCCAGATAAGTTAATATGCGAGCTTAAGCGAGCTTTTTATGGTATAAAATGTGTACTTAGGATTTTTTAACAAACACGGCTGAGCATACTGTCGAAGAAAAAAAAATCGACGCTTTGCAAACACCGGTTTCCGTGTAACACACTAACACACTCAACTAAGGTAGATCTTCTTAACATAAAGCCCAAAGGTGATCCTGAAGTCTCGTACCCTCTCTCGTACGTGCGATACCAGTGAAACCCGGAACCCGTTTGTAATAAAAGTCATTTTTTTTAGCTTGTTTTACTTATATTGATATTTTTAAATTTATTAAATCTCTTCTGACATACTGAAAAGAATGTTTGTTTCTAAGCGGGAGTTAACTTTTGAGATTTCGTAAGGAACGATAACTCGAATAAAGGAACGACAGCTCGATTGAATGAGACTAGATTCGGCCCTAAAAAAAGTCGTCCCCAATATATCTCGGCCCAAAAAGTCTCGACACTTGTTGATGCACTGCGTGCAATTGCCAGATAATTGTCAGATGCGCGAGCATTCATGGCCGTGCCGGTTTCATATTAGTCTTTGGGAGAAAGAGACCAAAGGAAATAGACCAAATAGCCAATATGAACTAAGGTTAAGAAGAGTTTGACAATACGACAGTTCGGAGTTAGGGGAAGAGTTATGTCCCGTGTCTAGCTCTTTGGCTTTAAGAGTACATACGGTGTACATCCGAGTCTCATTTTCGGATACTTTTTTAAGATGGCTACCACCCTTTGCTACAAATAGCTGTCATTATCAGCTGAGAAAAAACTTTCCCTTCTATACCTTACTGGGTAGTGGTTGCGTGTTAATTTCATATTATATGTTATCACTGATCATTGCCTGGCTAGGTTAGGATTATTCATCAGAAGCTGAAACTGCAGATAAAGAAACTTTGCTATATTGTGCAGTATCGCCGCTTCGGTTGTAATGACAATGTTCAAATTTAGTTACCGTAGATGACACTGAACATTTCAGGAGTAAAATTACCTGCTTTATGAAAAAAAAATTGAGCAGACTATATTTAATGAAAATAATTGACATTTTATGATTTTATTTGTCACAAAAGAAACATACTTCTCTTTTTTACGAACGTATTTTCCCTGTATCAATATTAGATTTACAGTAACATAATATACAGACAAACCAATTATTATTTGTCATATTAGAAAGAATACATAAATAGCTGTGGGTATTATTTTTTTAATATTTTCCTGCATCAATGTTCAATTCAAAGGAACATAATACAGAGTAAAACCCGCCATTTTGAATAAACGTCCAACGGCGGGAAATATAAATAGTGCTACTTTACCTCCTTCACAAAAGACTTTCTAACTCCCAACTCCCGTATTAAGTTTGTTTTCTCTAACGGAGTGTGAGAAGTGTCAGAAGAATGACTCACATTGACGTTATTGCTAATGCATGTAATAAATTGCAGTATGTGAAGAAATTAATATATGTAGGTATATTAGCCAAAGCTTTTGGTAGACTTTGTTAAAGAAGCCACCAACCAGATATGGTTGAGTGGAGATCTTAGATACGGTTGAGTGGACATCTTAGATACGGTTGAGTGGAGATCTTAGATACGGTTGAGTGGAGATCTTAGATAGGGTTGAGTTGAGATCTGAAATATGGTTGAGTGGAGATCTTACATAGGGTTGAGTGGAGATCTTAGATATGGTTGAGTGGAGATCTTAGATACGGTTGAGTGGAGATCTTAGATAGGGTTGAGTGGAGATCTTAGATACGGTTTAGTGGAGAACTTAGATAGGGTTGAGTGGAGATCTTAGTTACGATTGAGTGGAGATCTTAGATACGGTTTCTGTAGCCTTGCTTTTACAAGAGTAATATAAAGAATTTCACATGTGTTGCTCTATCATTTGCTTTCGTGTAATGGTGAGTAGATTGTTGTTTGTCCCTTTGTCATGTATTATATTATAACCTTCCATTGCATAAATAAGAGTAATAACAAAATTACCGAACTTCGAGCAATCTTCCAAAGTGGAAGGCAAAACTCATAAGTGTAAAAACAGACAAAATCAGTCAACAACCGGAAAACTGGGAAAACCGTCATGGCCCTTACTTGGCACAGGCATTTCCTCATGTTAAACAGATTGATTAAAGAATCTTCTATTGTAAAACCGTTGATGCAATAATCTCATTTCCAGCTACTAGTATATTGCATTGCCCGTTAATAACCTATGATATTTGCTCTGTTTTGATTTGAATTGAATTTAGATTTTGGTGTTTTAACGCCAGTTTCAGCAATATTTCAGCTATATCATGTCGACCAGTTTGAGTGGTGGAAGAAGCCGGAGTACCCGTAAAGAACCACCGACCATGGGCAAGCAACTGGTAAACTTTATCACTTGCGGAGGGGAGTCGATTGAATGTTTGTTGGTAATTTACAAAGCCGGGCGCGAACCTACGCCGTATTGGTGATAGGCTTGTTGCGCCACTCAGACCATTGCTCTGTTTTGTTCTGTTCCCCCTGGTACTCTAGTACATTTTAATGATTTTAAAAGAAAGAAATACCTCAATGCAAAAAAGGTATCGACAGCAGGAAAAGCATTATATATAGGACCAAATGTTACTCTGGAAAGTCTGTCGGCTAACCAGGTATATGTGTTATCTACAAGATATAGACATGAAATGTTAGTATTTCGGTAGACCATGTCAATGTGCTATTATGCTAGTATTTAGGATAACTATGTAAATGTGCTATCTAAAAGACATAGAAATGTAATAAAATTATACAAATAGTCAAACCTGTATTAAGAGGTCACCTGTGGCAGAAAGGAAAAGTGGTCTTATAAGACAGGTGACAGGTTCAATTCATATGAATTGTTTTTATGACAGGACAAGGAAAATGTGACCTTTTAATACAGGTAACAGCATAATAGAGGTGACCGAATGGGCAGGCTCTACTGTATATACAGAATTGTAGGTTGACTTAAATTAGTCCTGTTACCATTAGAAAGGAAGGAGACATCTATTATCTCCCCGTTCGTCCTTACTTTCATTTTGATTTGGGAGGGTTCATATTTCATTTAGTGAGGTTCGTGTTACTCGATCTTTAGTTTTACATGTATGTTTTGGAGATCGTAGTTTGTCCTTTTGTGCTTTTTCGCTTGGTCATTGTGTTTCTGTTCATCTTGGATTTACAGATTCTGATTCTGATTCTGATTACCCCTTTGGTATTTTCAAACTCTTCTTATCAATGCATTTGTTTCGAATACTATTATCTAATACGATTTACATATCAGATAAGGTTTAATAGAACCACAAGTAAGACAGGAACTGCTTGCTTTTCCCGAGGACTTGCAATCACTCCGCGTTCGTGTTGGTCAATCTTAGATTTTCTGTTTTGTGTATTATTGCTTGTCATTTTCTCATTTTTCTTTTGGTCATTATAGCTGTCCTTCTTTGGTTTACACAGCTTCTGATTAACTCTAAGGTATTATATCTTCAAGCTTGACTTTTCACCTCTTTCTTGGGATCATTATCGCTGTTCTTCTTTGATTTACACAACTTCTGATTAACTCTAAGGTATTATATCTTCAATTTTGACTTTTCACCTCTTTCTTGGGATCATTATCGCTGTTCTTCTTTGATTTACACAACTTCTGATTAACTCTAAGGTATTATATCTTCAATTTTGACTTTTTCACCTTTTTCTTGGGATCATTATCGCTGTCCTTCTTTGATTTACACAGCTTCTGATTAACTCTAAGGTATTATATCTTCAATTTTGACTTTTCACCTCTTTCTTGGGATCATTATCGCTGTTCTTCTTTGATTTACACAACTTCTGATTAACTCTAAGGTATTATATCTTCAATTTTGACTTTTTCACCTTTTTCTTGGGATCATTATCGCTGTTCTTCTTTGATTTACACAACTTCTGATTAACTCTAAGGTATTATATCTTCAATTTTGACTTTTTCACCTTTTTCTTGGGATCATTATCGCTGTCCTTCTTTGATTTACACAACTTCTGATTAATTCTAAGGCATTATAGCTTCAAGCTTGACTTTTTCACCTTTTTCTTGGGATCATTATCGCTGTCCTTCTTTGATTTACACAACTTCTGATTAATTCTAAGGTATTATATCTTCAATTTTGACTTTTTCACCTTTTTCTTGGGATCATTATCGCTGTCCTTCTTTGATGTACATGGATTCTGATTAATTCTAAGGTATTATATCTTCAAGCTTGACTTTTCACCTCTTTCTTGGGATCATTATCGCTGTTCTTCTTTGATTTACACAACTTCTGATTAACTCTAAGGTATTATATCTTCAATTTTGACTTTTCACCTCTTTCTTGGGATCATTATCGCTGTTCTTCTTTGATTTACACAACTTCTGATTAACTCTAAGGTATTATATCTTCAATTTTGACTTTTTCACCTTTTTCTTGGGATCATTATCGCTGTCCTTCTTTGATTTACACAACTTCTGATTAATTCTAAGGCATTATAGCTTCAAGCTTGACTTTTTCACCTTTTTCTTGGGATCATTATCGCTGTCCTTCTTTGATTTACACAACTTCTGATTAATTCTAAGGTATTATATCTTCAATTTTGACTTTTTCACCTTTTTCTTGGGATCATTATCGCTGTCCTTCTTTGATGTACATGGATTCTGATTAATTCTAAGGTATTATATCTTCAAGCTTGACTTTTTCACCTTTTTCTCGAGATCATTATCGCTGTTCTTCTTTGATCTACACAACTTCTGATTAACTCCAAGGTATTATACCTTCAATTTTGACTTTTTCATCTTTTTCTTGGGATCATTATCGCTGTCCTTCTTTGATGTACATGGATTCTGATTAATTCTATGGTATTATATCTTCAAGCATTCTTTTTTTCTACAGAAACATTTTGGTGAAATAGACTGCATCAAAAACTTGAAAAATACAAGATTGCTATAGTCCATTCATACACACCAGACGTCACTTATGTTAAATATCGACATGAAAGCATACGTACCAACGGTACCAAAGTTCAAAGCGAAAATACAGGTATGACCAAGAATAACCCATGTCATTGTAATAAAACGAATTCCGTTGATGGCTGTAAGACTGCCTGCACCCTGCTGAGTACTTAAAATCTTGCTGGCATTCGTGTAAATGGAAAATGAAAGTATGATTTTGCCTGCCATACCTTAAATTAAAATACAAATAAATTATTCTATGTATTATTGCCAAATTTGTGACCACACACTTGTGAGCGGTCATGTGTATTTGTGCTTAGAGGGCTAACATACATTGGGACGGATTTGTTTTGATAAAAAACGTATCAAAGGAGGGAAAAAGGGTACAATGGGCCGTTTAGATTGTTTTACTTACCTCCATTTTTACCTGCGTATTCGCTTGTCTAAATTGAAATATTTGTAAAATCTAATAACCCACTGCTACATGTACATGTTAACAAAAGTCAAACAAATTGGGGCAAACATGTATTATTGTCGAAGACATCACAATCCGGGAAGACAGTATTCTAAAATGTGGAAATATTTCATGGAGATGTACATCAAGCAAACCTAAATAAAAATAAATAACTAGCAAATGTATTATAATGTATCAACAGACAACTACCAATAGAGATAAGACAAAGAACTTCCGAAATTCTGCCCAATTAATACATCCACACAATTGTGTACTTTTCAGCCTCTCCATTGGTACGTTTTTGTCACCCCATTGAGTTGTGAATCCGCACCAATGTAAATCATCACGAATAAGAACACGAATGGTATAATAAATAGATATATTGAATGAATGCTTCATCTAATTACCCCGCTACTTCACGCTGGTTAAAATGGTATAGGAAACAAAAGGTATTTAATATTACCAACGAGACTGGTCAGTATATAATATACTTTCACTACATATAAATTGCAGTGATGAAGTGGACACTACCTCATCGGTGGGGACATGGAGGTTAATATAACCGTAGTCGAATAATGTCTATAATGGGTGTTTCTCGCTATAACGAAAGTCAGCAATGTTGATGCAATATTACTTAGGAAATGAGCAATGCGGATACAATACCTCCGAAGAGGCCAATGTTTATGTTGAATTAACAAAGAGTTCAGATCACTGATAAATAAACATGTTATACATACTAGGTTCGTTTTCATTTGACTTCTTTGCATTGATTAAATGTGATGTCTCGTCTACCTCTGTAATCGATTCTCCGTTCTCTTCTTTTTGCCATTTTGGTAATTGTATCATTAAGATATCATATCCGGTTCCGATGACCATAATGGCGATGAATATAGATACAACAACTCTGAAATGACAAATATTTAATATATTATCATACATTCTCAGAATAAATAATACAAATAAAATAAGAAAAATACTACACTGTTTGGACAGTTCCAAAATCCAATAAACAAAATCACAGAAAGAGGCATAATACAGGGGCGGATTCAGGGGGGGGCGCACCCAGCACGCGTTCCCCCCTAAAATTGGAAAAAAATATGATTTTTTGGCGTAAAATCGTGATTTTTCACACGAAATACCCCTCCGCTCGGCGCAATTTTTTAAATCCGCCCCTTAACTTTAAATCCTGGAACCACCCCTGTAATCGATACCTCCTAACACAAATACATGACCGCTCACTATTCTGTCTTGGTACAGTCACTTCAATCAAAAGTGGCGGAGCTATGCTAGTTTTATTAGTGGTCATGCAAATGTTTGCCACATCTGAGTAAAAAGTCAGCCCTCATATAGAACCTAGTGAGCACCGTTTTCATCACTTCGAAAATTTTAGGTTCGCCACCATGACTTGGTTGACCGTTATGGAATATCTGTGTCACAAATGACCACGGATATGTTCCACTTGTCGTATACACTTCCCGGTCCTTTCCTCATTCACGACTTATCACCGGGTTTGTAACTAGGTTAGCACGACGGGTGCCACTAGTGGAGCAGGAACTGCTTACCCTTCCGGAGCACTTGAGTTCGCCCCCGTTTTTTTGTGGGGTTCGTGTTACTCGATCTTTAGTTTTATATGTACTTTGTATGTTTTGTAGATCGTTGTTTGTCCTTTTGTACTTTTTCTTTTGGACATTGTGTTGTCTGTTTTCCTCGATATACAGATTCTGATTACCCCATTAGTATCTTCAAACTCTTCTCACAATGAGCGCTATAAACCTGAACATTATGCATAATATGTTTAATCCTCGTGTCACAGAATATATCATATGTATACTATTAGTTCTGTTAAAGAAATCCGGTGGCCTCAACCAAGTGATTGCAATGGCATATTTACATATGATTGTGCATAGTTTTTATAATAACTTAGATTAATGGTATTTAATGTTTCGTTCATAATTCCATATAGGGAAGATGAGAACAACACATGGACAAGCAGAGCGATATCATAAAATCTACCTATTTCAAATACCGAATGATACCTAAGCTATATATAAAATCTGTTGGAATATAGAAATGTTCAAGACACACTGTCTTCACTCCCCTTGCTAGATTTCTACATTTCGCTGGTATTGCCTTTACTATACAGATTGTGATTGTTTGTAGTGCGCTTCTTGTTCCTGGATCTTTACTTTTCTGTGTATTGTTTTGTACATCATTATTTGTTCCTTTGTTCTTTTGTACTCTTTCTTTTGTATATTGTGTTGTCTGTTCTTCGTCGATGTACGGCTTCTGATTACCTCCCTTTGGTATCTTCAAGCTATTCTTACGGCATGTCAATTGTGGATTTAACTGTAACCATTAGCTAATGAAAAACGTGTTATGTTATGATTGCTGTTTTACTCCTGTCTTTTAATCAACTTACAACACTATTATAGCTCTTGTATCAAAAGGTCTGTCTGGTTCTTGACATGTTACTTTTACAGCATAAAGGTTACCTCCAGAAATGGCTGTTAGAACTTAAGAAAAGAAGATAGTATTTAAATGATTAATGGGGGTATGTGTATGGGTCTTTGGGCAATTTTGACAATACTTCAGTTAAATTATGGCTATCTCCATAACTACAATCTTGAAGCGATGCATTTATATAACTATACAGCAATGGGTGAGTTGTGGTGGGGGTGAGGGATCGAACTGACAACGTAAGTGGTGGGGATGAGGGATCGAACTGACAACCTAAGTGGTGGGGATGAGGGATCGAGCTGACAACGTAAGTGGTGGGGATAAGGGATCGGGCTGACAACGTAAGTGGTGAGGATGAGGGATCGAACTGACAACGTAAGTGGTGGGGATGAGGGATTGAACTGACAACGTAAGTGGTGGGGATGAGGGATCGGGCTGACAACGTAAGTGGTGGGGATGAGGGATCGAACTGACAACGTAAGTGGTGGGGATGAGGGATTGAACTGACAACATAAGTGGTGGGGATGAGGGATTGAACTGGCAACGTAAGAGGTGGGGATGAAGGATTGAACTGACAACGTAAGTGGTGGGGATGAGGGATCGGGCTGACAATGTAAGTGGTGGGGATGAGGGATCGAACTGACAACGTAAGTGGTGGGGATGAGGGATCGAGCTGACAACGTAAGTGTTGGGGATAAGGGATCGGGCTGACAACGTAAGTGGTGGGGATGAGGGATCGAACTGACAACGTAAGTGTTGGGGATGAGGGATCGAACTGACACCGTAAGTGGTGGGGATGAGGGATCGAGCTGACAACGTAAGTGGTGGGGATGAGGGATTGAACTGACAACGTAAGTGGTGGGGATGAGGGATTGAACTGACAACGTAAGTGGTGGGGATGAGGGATTGAACTGACAACGTAAGTGGTGGGGATGAGGGATTGAACTGACACCGTAAGTGGTGGGGATGAGGGATTGAACTGGCAACGTAAGTGGTGGGGGTGAGGGATTGAACTGACAACGTAAGTGGTGGGGATGAAGGATTGAACTGACAACGTAAGTGGTGGGGATGAAGGATTGAACTGACAACGTAAGTGGTGGGGATGATGGATCGAGCTGACAACGTAAGTGGTGGTAGGTATTGATAACACTGGTAGATATACAACAACAACTTTTATGTTGTCAATCACGACGCCCCAAAGGAGCAGAACAATTACAATAAGAATTAAAACATATACAATTGATTACTATTTATTGCATTGATTGGAGAGAATGAAAAAAGGCAATATCCCAAGGGGAGAAATAATAAAGAAAAAGAAAATACCGACTACGACTCACCGGCACAATTTGGTATTTATTTAAGGACATATACAATATGTATTGTCATAAAAGATCACATTATTAATGGAGGAATATTGGCATCACATTAAACTGATTAACCTCGCCACATAATTGTACAGGTCCAAACCCAGGACTTGGATTTTAAGCGCCATATATATTGTGGTCTTTTTTGTGTTCAATGATTTGAGGCAAGATATGGTTGTTTATTTAGTTAATATTGATGCAATTGTTGAACATCACTGTTACGATTTATTTCCATTATGGTAGAATGGTACTATCTAATCATCAGAATATACTACCTACTACCATGTAAATATTATTGTATGTGTATATACTTTAGTGATTGTCAGATAATGGAAGGTTTCTATACATGTGTCCAACGATGTCGTTGGTAGATAGTGGTAATTTTGAGTTTAGAGCGACTAGAATATCGTTTATATACTACATAAATAGACTAGGGATTAAGACTGATCCCTGTGGTAATCCAAATGCAATGGAGACATATGTTGAACACACCTATTATAATTCCCTATTCCCTCCTCTAAATAACTAATTCAAATTATGTTATTTACGGTGAATTTTAGATATAGCTAACACATTTTGAAGATTCTTTTAATGTTTTTCTTATAAATACGAAACACTGTACATGTACCTGTATTGAGGAGATTTGATGTATCTGTGTTACTACAACCACCAGGAACACATACACCCAAATAGATAGTCCCTGGAGTCTGAAAGAAAGGTAAAGATGTCCCCACTTCCGTACATAACAAAGTAGACAAACGTTTCAACAAACACAACACAAATGTGTACTAAATATATCACATTATAACAGCACAATAAACTAAAATGACAAAAGCGACATCTCTAATGTAATGGCTAACATGTTGACCTCGAGTGGGTTATATCGTGTGTTCTAACATGTTGAGCTCGAGTGGGTTATATCGTGTGTTCTAACATGTTGACCTCGAGTGGGTTATATCGTGTGTTCTAACATGTTGACCTCGAGTGGGTTATATCGTGTGTTCTAACATGTTGACCTCGAGTGGGTTATATCGTGTGTTCTAACATGTTGACCTCGAGTGGGTTATATCGGGTGTTCTAACATGTTGACCTCGAGTGGGTTATATCGTGTGTTCTAACATGTTGACCTCGAGTGGGTTATATCGTGTGTTCTAACATGTTGACCTCGAGTGGGTTATATCGTGTGTTCTAACATGTTGACCTCGAGTGGGTTATATCGTGTGTTCTAACATGTTGACCTCGAATGGGTTATATCGGGTGTTCTAACATGTTGACCTCGAGTGGGTTATATCGTGTGTTCTAACATGTTGACCTCGAGTGGGTTATATCGTGTGTTCTAACATGTTGACCTCGAGTGGGTTATATCGTGTGTTCTAGCATGTTGACCTCGATTGGGTTATATCGTGTGTTCTAACATGTTGATCTCGTGTGGGTTATATCGTGTGTTCTAACATGTTGACCTCGAGTGGGTTATATCGGGTGTTCTAACATGTTGACCTCGAGTGGGTTATATCGTGTGTTCTAACATGTTGACCTCGAGTGGGTTATATCGTGTGTTCTAACATGTTGATCTCGAGTGGGTTATATCGTGTGTTCTAACATGTTGACCTCGAGTGGGTTATATCGTGTGCTCTAACATGTTGAGCTCGAGTGGGTTATATCGTGTGTTCTAACATGTTGACCTCGAGTGGGTTATATCGTGTGTTCTAACATGTTGACCTCGAGTGGGTTATATCGTGTGTTCTAACATGTTGACCTCGAGTAGGTTATATCGTGTGTTCTAACATGTTGACCTCGAGTGGGTTATATCGTGTGTTCTGACATGTTGACCTCGAGTGGGTTATATCGTGTGTTCTAACATGCTGACCTAGAGTGGGTTATATCGTGTGTTCTAACATGTTGACCTCGAGTGGGTTATATCGTGTGTTCTAACATGTTGACCTCGAGTGGGTTATATCGTGTGTTCTAACATGTTGACCTCGAGTGGGTTATATCGGGTGTTCTAACATGTTGACCTCGAGTGGGTTATATCGTGTGTTCTAACATGTTGACCTCGAGTGGGTTATATCGTGTGTTCTAACATGTTGACCTCGAGTGGGTTATATCGTGTGTTCTAACATGTTGACCTCGAGTGGGTTATATCGTGTGTTCTAACATGTTGACCTCGAATGGGGTTATATCGTGTGTTCTAACATGTTGACCTCGAGTGGGTTATATCGTGTGTTCTAACATGTTGACCTCGAGTGGGTTATATCGTGTGTTCTAACATGTTGACCTCGAGTGGGTTATATCGTGTGTTCTAGCATGTTGACCTCGATTGGGTTATATCGTGAGTTCTAACATGTTGATCTCGTGTGGGTTATATCGTGTGTTCTAACATGTTGACCTCGAGTGGGTTATATCGGGTGTTCTAACATGTTGACCTCGAGTGGGTTATATCGTGTGTTCTAACATGTTGACCTCGAGTGGGTTATATCGTGTGTTCTAACATGTTGACCTCGAGTGGGTTATATCGTGTGTTCTAACATGTTGACCTCGAGTGGGTTATATCGTGTGTTCTAACATGTTGACCTCGAGTAGGTTATATCGTGTGTTCTAACATGTTGATCTCGAGTGGGTTATATCGTGTGTTCTAACATGTTGACCTCGAGTGTGTTATATCGTGTGTTCTAACATGTTGACCTCGAGTGGGTTATATCGTGTGTTCTAACATGTTGACCTCGAGTGGATTATATCGTGTGTTCTAACATGTTGAGCTCGAGTGGGTTATATCGTGTGTTCTAACATGTTGACCACGAGTGGGTTATAACGTGTGTTCTAACATGTTGACCTCGAGTGGGTTATATCGTGTGTTCTAACATGTTGACCTCGAGTGGGTTATAACGTGTGTTCTAACATGTTGACCTCGAGTGGGTTATAACGTGTGTTCTAACATATTGACCTCGAATGGGCTATATCGTGGGTTTAATCCATTGTCGGGTTGAACCAAAGACTAGTATATTGTTATTAGTTGCATGGTATCATTATTATTATTTATTTTTTGCTTTGTATTACGATTCTGTACATCATGTGATATTTGAATCGATTTATACTATGCACCCTGTCAAATATCAGCTAAAATACATGAGAAATTGTGATTGCTTATCGCGTGTCATCGAACGAACGATTTGTCGACAGATTAAATTTTGTGCAGTTTAATTTCGAAAAAGATTTCACCTTCGCATTATATGTTTTTTTCGAAATGGAAATTGAGCATTGACTGTTGCCAATTACCGAAAGGGGGTCGCTGTTGTCTACCAGTAATCGGTTGTTCCCGGAAATGTGCAATAAACAAGTAAAAACATCTTTTTTTCATTACATGAACACTCGCTCCATTTCTGATGACAAGACATTAAATCACGATGATAAAGTCAGTCAAGACGAGCATGTTTGTGCCGTAACAGAATACACTTTACCTCCATTTCATGTGTCAATAATGTCGAGATGTGATATCAGATTAATTAAGACGAGTGTATCCAATGGTTACAACCAATTAACCAATTGGTGGTATGTATATAATTGTCTTACCTTTGAATAAATGGAAACTGAACAATATTGACCCTGGAACGTGTAGTGTGTTTGGCTGATATTATAGGTAGCCTGAACTGCCAGACATTCATCATAGTCTCCTGGCCAGTTTAATGCTCCATTAAGAATGCTTGGTGTAGGTTTACCAGTGGCATCAAACACTAGAATTACATCGTCAGTATTATATTCATAGTAAACAGAAAATTGTTTTGTAATATTACCTTGAAATAGACTAAAACTCAATATAGCTGAATTAGACAATAATGTAAACTTAAGGAACGTTTCGTACATAATAACAATATATAACATGACAAATAATAAGACTACATTTATAGAAGTAAGAAAACTAGCAAAACAAAAGCAAAAACAAAAAAAAACAAAAAAAAAACAACAAAACAAAACAAATAACAAGGCTACAATCTATAGGGATAAGACAAAAACCCAGCAAAAAAGCAATAAAAAAAAGTAAAATATCTAAAAACAAGTTCCGACATTGATCAAAACACAAAGACAATTGAGTGGTTTTCCTGAAGAGCTGGTATCACCTTCCCAGTATTGTCATCGGTCCTGAAAACATGATGCTGTAAGAAAAGTATCAGATATTCAATAGTTTAAATGAAAAATAGATATCAAAGGTACTAACAATGATTAATGCACCGGATATACTTTTCTATATAAAACAGGTGCGACTGGTCCCCAAGCTGTATCGAAATAATTAAAGTAATAAGAATGTTATGTTTATAGATGTGTAACGCCATTTTTAGCATTATTGCAGATTTGTTTTAGCTGTCGGTTTTATTGGACGTTGAAACCGGGATATTCAGAGAGTACCACTGACCTATATGAAGTCATTGACCCATGGCAATCACTGACCAGTCGCAAGTCATTGAGCCGTAGAAATCACCGACGTGCTGTAAGTCATCGACCCGTGAAAACTACTGACCTGCCGCAAGTCATTGGCCCGTATAAACCACCGACCTGTCACAAGGCATTATTAACCCATGAAAACCATCGACCTGCCGCAAGTCACTGACCGTGAAAACTACCGACCTGCCATAAAATCATTTGTCGTGGAAATCACCGACCTGCTGCAAGTCACTAATCCCTGAAGACTGCCGACCTACAGCAAGTCGTTGATCTTACTCAAAACCATAGCGACCTGCCGCAAATCACTGACCGTGAAAACTATCGACCAGTAACAAGTCAAAGACAAACGGCCCCGGCCACATTAAGATAATCATATTTTTAAACATAGTAGGTGTTATTAGATTATAAGCGACAAATCTAATCGAACATTGATAAACTTTATTATAAAAAGTAATAATTTAATTTGATTTGAATACTGCAATCTGATTGGCTGATCCGCTTGAGAAAATTTTGGTTATACTATATAACCTTAGTTGGTATTGTGACGTCACCAACATATTCATTCGTCAACAACAAATTCAAATATTCATATGAAATAATCGTAATTAAAATCGAGGAATCATTAAATTTTGTTGTAAACATTAAATTATACGGAATATTTAAAATTTTTGAAAAGGTTCTACTTGTATGCCCTGGTGGTGTGGTAGAGTTTCCGCTTTTCATTAATGGCTGCACGGTTTATTAAGCGTAAACTGCCCCAAACAAGGTTATATCGTATAACCTGTTAACAAAATTTCAAATATTCCTTTGATAATTCTTTGCTTTCATTAGAGTTGAATGCAGTGCGAGACTTACTCCTTAGTGCCCATTGTTCCCCCGTTAAAAATCCTTGTATAACACCTTCTGTATGATTTCTACAGAGTTCTGATACCACAAACGGGGACGTTGTTGTTGTGTCATTGGTTGTTGGTATTGTAGTCATATCTTGTGTAGAGTTTCCTCCGGTTTCAGTGCTAGTTGTTATATCTGTTATGCTCGTGGTTCTGTTATTTCCGGTCTCGGTGCTTGTGACTTCCGGAATAACTGTTATATTGTCGGCCATAACGTTCAGAGTTTCTTGGGCAACATTTCTCCATGATGATTTGTCCATTAAAATGGGATTTAAGTCTAATCCTTTTGTCAATTCCAGAATTTTTTGTATCATAAGTGCTGTATTGTCATTGGTCGATTCTGACGCTTCTGTATATCTCATAATATTATTAAACATATCGGCATATTTATTGACCTTCTCAGAAGACACTGTGTTTAATCCAAAGTATAAAAAACAAAGTAACAGAATCTTAATTACCATCTTTAACCAAGGTATTGATCAACGTGAAGGTGTAATAAATAAATAGTGTTACACAGAATCAACAAAGGATACGTCACCAATATTAAAATACATTGATCTCACTGCAGTTATTTGTATGTAAATACTATTGTTACTGTCATTAAGTGTAATAAGTATAAATATATTATAATAATATTTTATCTTGTGATGTTTGTTTATCAATTGATATAGTCACCACGAGTACATTGAACAGTTGAATTAACGGGACGACATTAATTTCATAATGAAGTCGACCATTTGTGCAATATTAATTTGCATTGGTGTAGGTGAATATGAAAATAATTTCATCTGAACGTCAGGGATCACTAAAGTATGTCTATATTGAAATTCGTCATCTCTCATACATGTCATCTACAATGGTGAGTATCCCCTCCCCCCGCAAAAAAAAAATAAATAAATAAAGCTACTAAAAAAAAATAATTAAAATTAAATAAATATAAATAAATATAATAAGTAAATAACTAAATTAACAAATAAGAAAATACCCCCACCCCCCTAAAAAATAAAAAAGATAAAGTATATAAGCAAAACTATCAAATATATCACTGACTTTGGTACTGCTTTGACAACTATTTTACCTATTTTGTTCCAGTATTGTTATACATACTGTTATAGTGACAGCCGGAACCTTTGAGCCGTAATGAAAGCGGGAGGTTTGACACTTTAAATTCTGATTCAACCCACCATTTAGAAATGCCTGTACCAAGCCAGGGTCATTACGGTTTTCACAGTTTTCCGGTTGTTGACTGATTTTGTCTGTTTATATAATTATGAGTTCTGACTTTCCCTTTGTAAGATTGTTCAGAGTTCGGTAATTTTGTTATTACCCTTATATAGAGTTACCAAATCTGTAAACCGAGGTTAATCAGAAACTATATTAAGAAGAGTTTGAAGATATCAAAGGGGTAATCAGAATCCGTAAATCGAAGAAGGACAGACAACGCAATGCCAATGGCCATACGAAAAAGGACAAAAGGACAAACAAAAATCTACAAAACATACACATAAAACTAAAGATCGAGTAAAACGAGCTCCACAAAAATCCGGGAGTGAACCCAGGTGCTTCGGAAGGGTATTATTGCGACAATGTGAATATATATGTTACAATGCAAATTGGAATCCAGTAGGAATCCTCCTAGTACAAATTGGAATTCTGATTTATACTAACAAGACGAAGACAAGCAAAACATAGAGCTCAACACAATATGTGCTGCACATTACTAGACACAAACAAGCACAAATAATTCATGAGACTACCTACAAACAACTCGAGATCACTGGGTGTCCCTGTCCCTTGTTTTGGCCGATCCTTTCCTTATTAAAGAGGTATTACCGAATTTGAATTAAGAGAAACACTACGGGTGCCACTATTGGAGCAGCGTTGCTTATTCTTCCTCAACACATGAGGTATTTAGTTGAGTTCGTGTTACTCAATCTATTTCTTGCGTAGTGTTTTATGAACCATTTGTTTTGTTTTTGTGTTTATTTGGTTTTTCTTCTGTCCATTGTATTGTCTGGCTCTCGTATGGCTTTTATTATTCAATCGCTCTTTTTTCTGTGTAGCGTTTTGTGGATAATTATTTGTCATATGTCGCTTTTACGTTTGACCATTGCTTTGTCTGACCTTCTTCTATTTAGAACCTCTGATTTGCCCTTTTATATCTTCAGGCTATTTACGCGGTGATGTAGTCTTACCTATCCAAAAATTTAAATCCTGTCCGATAAGGAAAGATCCATTTTTACTGTACTGAAGTTTTTACTTATCGTATAGCTTAAAGGCATATTGTCTCCCAAAATCGTAATTTTTTCATACCCAAAATTATTGTCGTTTTCCGTACTGACCTTCATAAAATGAAGATTAACACCGAGTTATGCTGCAAAAGATACGATTTTTTTACAAAAAAGACCCAAAACTATCGTTATCGGAATTATTGTCCAGGATAACAAGAATTCAAATCTATTCATATGACCTTCTATGTGAACCCGTCTTAAGCATGCGCACTGCTTAGAAACAATAAACAACATGCGGTTCTTGGGCAAAAGAAAGTGTCAACGCGTGGAAGAAAGCGGACTTTGACGGATTCAGAGAGAAAGATGAATAGAAGTGAAGTATCTTCCAAATGGAACAAATGCAGGATATATGTAGGGGATCAGTTGGACCGTTGGAACGAACTCAAGGAAGTGCTACGCGTCCAAACTCGCGCTGAAGTGGCAAACATTTTGCTTGATAGGTAAGCCGAGCATGTTTTTTCTTCTTTTCTCAATCGTTTTTCATATTTTATGAATTTATGGTGATGCCTATGATCATTTTCGGTAGATATTATTCAATATATGTAATCTTGCACCTGGCAACAGCAAATTATTGTCAATGAGTAGCATAAAACGGCCGTATTTGCGAGGTAAACAAACACAAATTTTAACATCCATGCTGCAGCATCCGGGCTACTGGCATAAAAATAGATAAAAATAAATTTGGCCTCGTTCAGGTCAGTGCATAATTAATTAGCTTCTAGTAACGATGGTCAGCTTTTTTAATCGAAAAAACAACGTTTCGTAGCGTATTCGCCAATAATTCGGTGTTTAATCTTCATTTTATGAAGGTCAGTACGGAAAACGACAATAATTTTGGGTATGAAAAAATTACGATTTTAAATCGTAATAGCCATTGTAATTTAAACCGGACTGTAGTCCTTATTTATCGTATGATTTAAATGCTGTTTTGAAATAATAATTTTAATTTATCTTACGATTGTTTCGAAAAAGCGGATATATTTAATAGACATTTTTGTTTATTTCTGATCTTAATGACAGAAATAAAGACCTACCCCCTTTTGAAGTTAGGTGTACAAATGTTCTCTCGCATATAGTAGTGAGTGAGCAAGATATTTTGGATATGATTTCCACTTTAGATGCTAATAAAGCTGTTTGACCGGATATCATAAGTAACAATATTCTTATTGCAGTAAAAGTTCAAATTTTAAAACCATTATACATGTTGTTTAATAAATCTCTCCATCAAAATATAGATTGGAAATTAGCCCATGTCATTCTTTTATTCAAAGCAGGAGATAAATCATTCCCTTCTAATTATAGATCAGTCTCGTTGCTTTCCTGTGTTAGTAAACTTAAAAAAAACGTTTTTAAACATATCTTTAACCATTTACAGGAAAATAAATTATTGTGTAAATTTCAGTCAGATTTTTTACCAGGTTGTTCTACTACCCATCAACTTGTAGAATTATATCATAGAATTTTACTAGCTTTAGACAGTAAGCAATTTACAAGTGTAACGTTTGCCGATATAAATAAAGCTTTCGACACTGTGTGGATAAAAGGGCTTTTACTCAAACTGGAAAAATATGGTATAGGGGACAATTTGCTTATCTGGTTGAATGGTTACTTATCAAATCGCACACAACGAGTTGTGATAAAAGATGCACTATCAAACATTGGTCAGCTTAAAGCAGGGGTGCCTCAAGGGTCTGTTTTAGGTCCCTTATTCTTTTTGGTATTCATCAATGACATTGCAGATGGTATGACTGGTCTAGGTAGATTATTTGCAGATGATACATCGATTGGGCATATTGCAAATGACAAAGATTCTTTACAAGAAATGATAAATTTAGACTTAACTTACCTACATGATTGGTCAAAACGTTGGTTGGTGAAAAATCCGCACACTTTTCATGTGGTAATAGATATCTTAGTGTATTACACACGAGGATAAGAAACAAATGTAGTTCATTAAAAGAAGACTTGCATAGTACTAATTTAATTTCAAATCCAAACTGTATATGTGGATACCAAAGCGAAAATGCGGAACATTATTTGCTATTTTGTAATCGTTATATTGTATATAGAAATAAAATGTTATCGTCATTGGCAATACTGAATATGAACGGGGTAGAAATAAATTTTCCGCAACTGAATCCCAATAACCTAAATACTGTTATAGTAAAGTAAGAACTATTTACACCGTACTGTAGTTCTTACTTATCGTATAGCTTAAATACTGTTATATTCAAGTTAGAACTATTTACACCGTACTGTAGTTCGTTCTTATCGTGCAACCTAAATACTCTCGTGGTAGAGCAAGAATTATTTACACCGTACTGTAGTTCTTACTTATTATGTAACCTAGATAATGTTTTAGTAAAGTAAGAACTATTTACACCGTACTATGGTTCTTTCTTATCGTTCAACCTAAGTACTGTCTTGCTGAACACCTGTCTTTCCTTCATGACAAATAAGTTATTGTCTCCGCCGACAAGGCCCCTAATAATATTGTTTTTGTGTGTAAATCACATTACATAGACTGGTTGTTAAAGGAATTAGGTATTGATAATTCACTTGGCAACCCTACATATACCCCGACGACACTTACGAAAGAGGAAATCCTGGACAATCATAGGTCTGTTTTATGTTCCTTTGGAATTTCAACCAAAGATGAAGAACTAGATCTACCATCAGTCTACTGGATTCCTAAATTACACAAGTGTCCTTTCAAACAGCGCTATATTGCTGGGTCTGCCAAATGCACCACCAAACCTCTTTCTAAATTATTAATATGTATTCTACCGGCGGTCAAAACCAGGCTTCAGAGTTACTGTGACCCTAGCTACTCGAGAGGTGGTGTGAATCAGATGTGGATTCTGAAGAACTCGAAAGATCTGTTAGAGTACATACAATCCAGGTCCCTCTCCTCCTGCAATAGCATTAAAACATTTGACTTCTCTACCCTTTACACGACTATTCCTCACTCTAAGCTGAAGGACAAATTAAAGGAGTTGGTCCAATTGTGTTTCATAAAAATGAATGGCCAACGTCGATACAAATAGCTTGTGCTAGGAAGAGACATATATTATTTTGTAAAACACCACTCTGATTCTACCAAAAAGTTCTCTGAAACTGATATCTTCAACATGCTCGAGTTTTTGATTGACAACATATTTGCTATGTTTGGTGGACGTGTATTTCAACAGACAGTCGGCATACCTATGGGTACAAACTGTGCTCCTCTTCTCGCCAACTTGTTCCTTTATTCGTATGAGGCAGACTTCATACAGGGGCTTCTCAAGAAAAACGAAAAGAAGCTAGCCCGATCCTTTAATTTCACGTTCCGCTATATAGATGATGTCCTTTCACTAAATAATTCTAGGTTTGTTGATTTTGTTGATCGCATCTATCCCATTGAGCTTGAAATAAAGGATACCACAGATACAGATAGGTCTGCTTCATACCTTGACCTACACCTCGAAATCGACAGTGAGGATCGGTTAAGAACGAAACTTTACGACAAAAGATATGATTTCAATTTTCCCATTGTGAACTTTCCATTTATATGTAGCAACAATCCAGCAGCACCTGCATATGGAGTATATATCTCTCAAATGGTACGATATTCCAGACCTTGTGGTTCCTATCAGGATTTCCTTGATAGAGGGTTGCTGCTAAAAAGGAAGCTACTGAACCAAGGGTTCCTTTTGGTAAAGTTGAAGTCATCAATTCTAAAATGTTACGGTCGCCATCATGACTTGGTTGACCGCTATGGAATATCTGTGTCACAAATGACCACGGATATGTTCCACTTATCGTAAGCACTTTCCGGTCCTTTTCTCACTCACGACTTATTACCGGGTGGAGCAGGAACTGCATACCCTCCCGGAGCACCTGAGTTCACCCCAGTATTTAGTAGGTTTCGTGTTACTCAATCCTTAGTCTTATGTGTATGTTTTGTAGATCGTTGTTTGTCCTTTTGTTCTTCTTCGATATACGAATTCTGATTGCCCCTTGGTATCTTCAAACTCTTCTTGGTAAAGTAAGAACTATTTACACCGTACTGTAGTTCTTGCTAATCGTGTAACCTAAATATTGTTTTAGTAAAGTAACAACTATTTACACCGTACTGCAATTCTTACTAATCGTGTAACCTAAATATTGTCTTGGTAAAGTAAGAACTGTTTACACCGTCCTGAAGTTCTTACTTATCGTGCAACATGAATATTGTTTGAGTAAAGTAAGAACTATTTACACCGTCCTGAAGTTCTTACTTATCGTGCAACATGAATATTGTTTTAGTAAAGTAAGAACTATTTACACCGTCCTGAAGTTCTTACTTGTCGTGCAACATGAATATTGTTTTAGTAAAGTAAGAACTATTTACACCGTACTTTAGTTCGTACTTATCGTGTAACCTAAATATTGTTTTAGTAAAGTAAGAACTATTTACACCGTACTGTAGTCCTTACTTATCGTGTAGCCTAAATATTGTTTTAGGAAAGTAAGAACTATTTTCTCTGTACTGTAGTTTTTACTTATCGTGAAACCTAAATACTGTTTTAGTAAAGTAAAGACTATTTCTATTTACACCGTACGGTAGTTCTTGCTTATCGTGTAACCTAAATATTGTTTGAGTAAAGTAAGAACTATTTACACCGTCCTGAAGTTCTTACTTATCGTGCAACATGAATATTGTTTTAGAAAGTAGCAACTATTTACACCGTACTTTAGTTCGTACTTATCGTGTAACCTAAATATTGTTTTAATAAAGTAAGAACTATTTACACCGTACTGTAGTCCTTACTTATCGTGTAGCCTAAATATTGTTTTAGGAAAGTAAGAACTATTTTCTCTGTACTGTAGTTTTTACCTATCGTGAAACCTAAATACTGTTTTAGTAAAGTAAAGACTATTTCTATTTACACCGTACGGTAGTTCTTGCTTATCGTGTAACCTAAATATTGTTTTAGTAAAGTAAGAACTATTTACATCGTACTATAGGTCTTACTTATCGTGTAAACTAGATACTGTTTGAGTAAAGTAAGAACTATTTACACCGTACTGTAGTTCGTACTTATCGTGTAACCTAAATATTGTTTTAGTAAAGTAAGAACTATTTACATCGTACTATAGTTCTTAGTTATCGTGTAACCTAGATATTGTTATAGTAAAGTAAGAACTATTTACACCGTACTGTAGTTCGTACTTATCGTGTAACCTAAATATTGTTTTAGTAAAGTAAGAACCATTTTCTCTGTACTGTAGCTGTGCTTGTTAAATCTTGGAAATATTTTGCTTAGTTGAAATGCATTGATGTTTTAAATATTTATATTAAAACTGAAAAAAAATTCCGCAATGTCGGAATAGTTCTAAAATCAAAGCGAGAAATCATAGGAACAGATACAAAATGGACACATGCAAAACATATATAGATGTCCACTTACTGTACTGGATTGGTACCAACATGTCAATAAAAAGTGACGGGGTCCTCAACCGCCCTTCTTAGTAAAATGATTCAGTAATGTAAGTGGTTTCCATTTAAAATATAGAATAACAGTACCAGCTATGTTATTTTACTTTTATTTATGTCTAATGTTGGATAGTCTCATGTCCATTTACCTCCATGACATTTCTTACTACAAGCTGTTCCTTTAATTTAGATCTAAATGTAATGTTGGATAGTCTCTCATGTTGATTAACAGCCATATCTTTACTTACTACAAGCTATTTCTTCACTTTAATGTGTGTTTAAGTGTAATGTTGGATGGTCTCTTATGTTCATTTACATCCATATCCTTTCTTACTATAAACTGTTCTTTTATTTTATGTCAAAGTGAAATGTTGGATAGTCTCTTATGTTCATTTACACCCATAATAATTCCTTCTACAAGCTGTTCCTTTACTCTATGTTTAATTGTAATGTTGGATAGTCTCTCATGTTCATTTACATTGATATCCTATCTCATAATAAATAAATAAACAACACCATTCTTCATTAGCTGGTGAATAATTTGTTAGTATCCAATACACAATCATTTGTTGTTGTTTTGTTTTTGCGATATATGAGAAGGAGAATGCTACGAACGGTTCATTCCTCCATCAGAAAAAACCCAACAATCACAGCACATCATAATTGTGCAATCTATGAGACAATAGTGTTATTAACGACGTATTTCCCTTCATTTTGCGCAATCGCCATCGATATATTGTTTCTGCAATTTTTCAGAAAATGTGAGAATCACGCGCGATCACAAAGATGGATGAGATCAAGGAGACATTTATATTCCGCATGTATCATTGTCCTTCATTATACACAATCGCCATCAATTTTATGTTTGTAATCTATTAGAAAAATGAATATCAGGGACAGTTCATTCCTCTGTCAGAAAATGCCAACGCAGTTTATGATAATTTTGAAAACTAAAAAAAAACTGTAGTGACGCACGGGTATTCCTCCTTAAATATCAATCATCACAATCGGTGATAAAAAATAGGATTCTCTCCCTTTTGTCTTCCACACACTTTCTTTATATATAAAGTAAGTCGACAGCGTTTACGAGCTGAGAAATATTCCTAATATCAATTGTTGTTATGAGAATGATATAATTAACAAAAGTAACAAAGACTAATGTACTTAAAATATCTACAACGAAAAAAAAAAACAAAAACAAAAATAAAAACAGAACAATAAACAACTGAAAATGAAACAAAGATTTACGTATGATAAGATTCTCACTATTAATTGTTTAAAAGTGACCTTGAGACTTCCAAGATTTGACCACATCCATTGTATTTTCTATGCGTTTGAACATTTTGTACATATTGCTTTCCGTGTATTTCCATGTGAAGAATTTAGACTAATCTATGATAGTCACTAAGCCGGAATTATACTATTTCCTGAATAGAAACGTGAAATATCAAGCTTAATACGAATGACGCGTTTCATACTAACATTCATCAGGTACACCCAGGCGCATTTCTGTAATTTAATAATCTGATAGAGTTAACAAACGCACAGTGTTTGTCTTCTGCATCATAAACAGTCTTCGTGAAGCACAGTTAACACGTGTGTCAAGTTCGATAGCCTGATGATACGCATGGGCAGCTGATTCATAATTTCCAATAAGTGCATAAGCTACTCCAAGACAGTTGTACGAGTTAGATCTATTTATATTGTCCGATATGAAATAATCTTCTGAAATTGTTAGTTGGAGATCTGCTAGTGCACTTAAGGATGCAGGGGATAGTAGCCTCTATTTGTCCCCCCTCCCTTTTTTATTAGTAGAGCAGTATGGTGATATTTAAAAAAAAATGAGACTTTATAGCTAAAATGACTGAGAATTCTTCAGTATAATTTCAAAGGTGATTAATTTCTGTAAAAGCTTTTCTGCAAAATACATTGGATTTGAGATTATAAGCTGCTACCGGCACAGGTACGCTCCTGTACTGACCCTGTGTTTTTCGACATAGGATACCAGTTGATTAATGGCAGCCCCCATGTAAAGAGGTAATGCACAAAATTTTCATGGTCATTAGGGCTGCTGAAAGCGTTTTTTGGTAGGATGCTATGTGCAGATGAAATGCTTTTATTCAGTTTTGTCCCTGTGTTTTGCTTTTTGTAAATTCCATATTGTGGAAGTGTAGTACCGTCCGTACAATTTAGTGGTATTTTGAATTTGAAATTTCTATATGTAAACCTCATTTTATATTTTAAGTGAGCAACAAATACCATTTTTGTATATTGACCGACAATTTCATTACTATTTCACTTTCATAGCACTTTCATTTGTTGATTTGTAGTGTCCTTGACTAAATAATAGCAATAAATGGAAACACTGTCAATTGCCGTAGATTTTGGTTAAAAGTACTATCCCCTGCATCCTAAACACTGGTTTACATTGTTCAGATGATAATTACATAGAAAGCGGATGCAATGTGAATATACTACAGGTGGTAGAGAATGGACATCATTGACAACTTCTAATTCTAACTCTTCAGGAATCAATGTAGATTGTTGTGTGAAGTCAACATGTCTAACAAGCAACAGTTTTAATACACGTGTTATTCTGATACTTTGTATCATTCTAGTTTTAATTAATGCAGATTGTTCGCTAGATAAGTTGTTTTGATAGTATACTCAGTCTGGTGTACACTTTGATACTGCATATGATACAATTTTAAGAGCCGTATTGTAATGTTTCATATGATAGTAAAACGAGGCCAACATTAACCAGCCTGACACAGTATCGTGATGTATGTTGTATAGTAGGTAGCTAAGACATGTCCGGTATTGGTTGTATTGGGTTTTGTTTCTATAACCACCACCAACAGGTATATGTTGAACTGATCCATTATATATCATAGCCATTGAATAATGCAAATATGATTGTAATTTTGGTGACTGACAATAACGAGTAGATGACATTTTGCTATCCCCTGTTATTGCCAGATGAACAGATATGGTACATAATATACTTTTGATATATTGCGCTTTTTCATCGCCGGCGGAAATTATATTGTTACTCATCGCTCGATACTTTGATAATTGTTTAGACAGAAGTATACAACGCCATCCATAACTGTGCAATACCTTTAAACGTCCTAATAAGACTTGCCGTTCGTGTCCTTCTATTTTATTCTCAAACATATTAATTTCCGGAATGAAGTAATGAGGACACATTGAATATTCAACACAATAAAACAGTCGTCCATATCCATAACAAAAGACGTTTCTGTAGAATTAAGTCGTACCTTATTAATGTCCTCATACACATGTACATTAGAAAAAACATACATCATATCTATATCACTCCCCTTCATCTCTAGTCCTTCACCAAAACTTCCACTTGTTATTTGAATAAGGTTTTTAGTGTTTGACAGAGTATCTCTGATTGTATTAAATGTTCTCTTTGTGCTTACTGTTTCTTCACTACCCACAATATGTTGACATACAAACTGATATAATGACAAAGACATATCTCGTGAGGTGATGTTGGCTACAAGAAAAAAAGGAAATAAAAGAAGGACAACAACATAAATCAATATTTAAAGAATATAATTAAAAAAATACCTCGGAACCAGGGCGGATCCAGGATTTGGGATTAGGGGGGGCGTGAGTAGGAGAGGGATCTGGGGACCGCTTAAGGTACCCAGCGGGTCCAGGGCAGAGCCCTAGTAGGGGGTCCAGGGGGGGGGGGCGAAACCCCTCCTCCCTAAGCTCTGGGGGTTTGAGGAATTACAGACATTTATTTGAACAACAATTTTGAACCAACCACACCATTTTTATCAGACCAAAAAAACTTTTATTTGAGTCTTAATTTTGTCGGATAATTGTTAACAGGATGTTTTTGTCAGATTATAAGAACCTGAAGTAAAACTTTTTTTTGAACAACCGTGATGCGAATTGTTCAACTCATGACTGTTCGATCACGATATTTTAACCCTTCAAAGAACAATTGGTTTAGTTTTAACGCATTCCTGGGGTCCGGATGGCTCAATGAGTAAGGTCGTTGGATCTAACAGCTCATACAAGCCTATCACCAATACGGCGTGGGTTCGCGCCCAGCTTTGTAAATTACAAAAAAAGGTGCACTCGACTCGCAATCGCAAGTGATAAAGTTTACCAGTT
Source organism: Bathymodiolus brooksi (assembly GCA_963680875.1). Taxonomy (NCBI): domain Eukaryota; kingdom Metazoa; phylum Mollusca; class Bivalvia; order Mytilida; family Modiolidae; genus Bathymodiolus; species Bathymodiolus brooksi. Next base: position 78,165,161 of record OY804588.1, read on the forward strand.
ACTTGCCCAGGGTCGGTGGTTCTCTCCGGGTACTCCAGCTTCCTCCACCACTAAAACTGGTCGCCACGATATAGCTGAAATACTGCTGAAAGTGGCGTTAAAACACCAAAAATCAATCAATCATTAACGCATTCCTCATTGCACTAATTGATCTGTACTTTCGGTGCTTGTCCTATCGGGTGGTCCTAGTTAATACTGCCCGTCCGGATGGAGCTTTTGTTTTCGTCGTTTGATTCATTCATTGAAAACATATGATTCGACCGTTCTTGTTTATTGACAAACAAAAGCGGAAATGGTCAATACATGAACTTGTTGTTGATTTCTGATTAACTAACGTAACTAAATTAGATGATCAGAATCGTTTCATGCAGCGTTAATGTTAACATATTCGTCTTTGTTTGTCTATAAACAAGAACGAATCATACGTTTTCAATGAATGAACCAACGGCGAATCGAAAAGCTTCATCCGGACGGACAGTATACTGATCATTTATCAATGGGTAGAGCTTTTTTAGAATGATATCCCAAATTTACTCCTAATATCATTACTATTCATTTTGACTTTTGAACAGTTTCAGATAAGATTGCTGCCACTGTAATAATAGGATTCATTGTGGTCAAAATAACACAAGCTTTAATATTTATCTTGAAGTTACAAATTTAACAAAAATATCCAAAATAAAAAGAATGAATCATTTTTGGAACAAAAAAATTGTAGACATCCATTGGTAGATATAAATAATATAAACGTACCCGCACAAAGGATTTGTTCACACTTTCTTGTGCAGAAACCTCGGGCAGATGCAGAGATTGTTACAAATAAATTGCCGCTAATTGTTTTTTTTATTAATATGTTACTTTTGTATTTTAATGTACATGTACAATATACCAACGCGTATTTTTACTTGAAAAGTAAAAGGCAACATTTTCGGGTATTTGTATACAAATCACACTTATATTTTTTTTTCATATGAAATTGCAGAATTTCGAATTCAAGAACTATTTGAACCATTATTTAAAGAGAAGTGACCATTTTCTTGGGACACTCAAGTTTCTCCACACTGTCTCAGTTTCATCATCTGATTCTCTCGTTATTATATAGGTTTTCGTTGTATGTTTTATAAATTAGATCAATTGTCAAATTAATTATTCGAAGTATTGATTGAATTTACTTTTTAGTTTACCTTTGACTTTTCTCGTCTCGTCGAGGAATCAGAAATGTATCCAATCTTGCTTGTTTTCTTGGCCTAGAATTTTCGTCCATTTCATAATTTCTAAATAGCACGTGTACATGTAGTTGTAAAATTGACTACAGAAATAATGTTTAATTAACGTGAGAAAATAGTTGATGTCTGGTACCTCGGAACCAATCAGAATGGAATAATCTTTGAACTACTGACGGCGAATACATATATGAATCAGCGAACACATCCAACGTGTATTTACAATGTGTAAGAATATTTTACTACAGGTCACGAGTTAACCATTCATGAAAAAGTTATTTATTGAACTGCTTAATTAACGTTGTATAACATATGCTTTGCGAATTTTAGGGGGGGCGCACGCCCCTCACGCCCACTCTAAATCCGCCACTGGGAACATGATACAAAAAAAGTCACTCAGTTGTGGTTTGATCAGTTGTTAATTAAATAAATAATAATAATTAAATTAAATTAAATCTATCATGTCTTATTTATCCTAATTAATATGTATATTCTACAAATAGTTGTAGTTTTTCGCAACTGTAAATATAGCAGTAAAACTGTTGTCTTTATTGATTGTGTTGATCTGTTTGTAAATAGTTCTACATTGTAACCTTTAACCTTTAACCTTCTTCCAAATATGTCAATTGTTATTGTTACCTTGAATGTGAATGGGATGTCAGATAACAACAAAAGAAATGCTATTTATTATTGGTGTCGTAAGAAAAAAAAATCTATATTGTTTGTTTGCAGGAAACCCATAGCACGGACAAAGTTGAATTAAAATGGAAACGTGAATGGGGGGGGGGGGGGGGGGGGGGGGGGGGGGGGGCAAATAGTATCTGGAATCATGGCCTTAGTAATTCAAGGGGTGTAGCAATTTTATTTTCAGAAAAATTTAATTATGATATATCGGATATCACTAGGGATAACTCCAGACGGAAGATTTCTTGCAAAATTAACGTTTCAGGTCAATATAGTTTGAATTTGGTAAATGTTTATCTACCTAACTCTGGACAAGAGAGGAAGAATTTCATATGTAATAGCATAAATATTGACCGACAGAAACTAAATTGCGTGGCGGGTGATTTTAATTGTATGCTCTTGAAACATTTAGATAGAAATCCCATACCCATCCGCGACGATGTTGGAACTCATGAATTCAGAGAGTTTATTGAAAAATACGACATACTTGATATTTGGAGAGCTCGTAATCTTAATAATAAAAGATACACGTTTCAGAGGGGTAACTCACAATCACGAATCGATTTTATATTTATTACTGACGAATATAACTACTAGACGCAAAATGCAAAAACAAATCATTTTCCGTTCAGCGACCACGACGGAATATCCTTGTCATTAAAGTTTACTGAACTAGAGCGTGGTGGCGGAACGTATAAAATGAACAATAGTGTATTGAAGAGCGAATTGCTTCAGCGAACATTAGAAAGTTTTTGGTCTGACTGGCGCCTTAAAAAAGAAGATTTTAAAAATAAACTAGAGTGGTGGGAACAAACTAAAGTTAAGATAAAAAGCTTAACTATAAAAGTGTCTAAGCAATTATATGTGACTGATAAACAGGTAACAAATTGGGAGAATATTTAGAAAAAATTCTAGAAAATAATACTGATAGGGAAAATGAGATCATAAAATTACGGGGGAAGATTCAAGGGTTTTATGAAAAAAAGGCCGAGGCAGCAAGAATACGTTCAAAAGTAAACTGGTATGAAAAGGGAGAAAAATCATCGCAATATTTTTTTAATTTGGAAAAGAAAAGGGCTCATGACAAATTGTGGACAAAAATTAAAACTTCTGATGGAAATTATAAGGAAGATATTAGCTCTATTTTAGAAGAGCAGATTAAGTATTATCAAAATTTATTTACATCCGATGGGTGGGACAGGGACTCTGTCGAATATCTCACCAGTAATCTAGAAACCAAAGTAAATGAGACGGATAAGGAAATGTGTGATAAAGAGGTAAGCATAGACGAAATTCTTAATGCAGCTAAGTTACAAAAACCAGATAAGTCGCCGGGAGACGATGGAATATCAAGTGAGTTCTATCAATTATTTTGATACCTTATTGGAGACGATTTTGTATCTGTGGTAAAGGATATCTTTCGTGATAAACGCTTGTGTGAATCTCAATACCGGGGTATGATTACACTTTTGTTTAAAAAGGGAGAACGGGAAGATATTTGGAACTGGCGACCTATCACTTTACTAAATGTAGATTATAAAATCATATAAAAAATACTTGCAGAAAGATTAAAAAAGGTGCTACCAACAATTATAAATACTGATCAAAAAGGGTTCGCTAAGGGGAGAAATATATTTGATGGAAACAGATTATTACAAGACATTATAGATTATACCGAAATAGAAGATGAAGAAGGCGCAATTATATTTTTGGAACAACATAAAGCATTCGATAGGACCGAGTGGGAATGAATAGATTTTTGCTTGGAAAAATTTGGCTTTGGTACTGTTTTTAGGGAATGGGTTCAAATGTTGTTCAAAGAGGCAAAAACCTGCATTAACACAAATGATTTTACATCACGTTACGTCAGTATAACTAGATCAAGCCGTCAAAGGTGTCCAATTGCACCTATGTTATACATATTGCAGGCGGAGCCCTTGGCGGCATCCATTCGGCAGAATCCATGTATAACAGGGATTGAGCTACCACACAGAAGTGGTCATACAGGAAGGGAGGCTAAGTTGAATATGTTTGCTGATGATACTCAGATTATTAATAAAACAGAAAAATATATAGAGGAATCGTTTAGAATATTGAATATTTATGAAAAAGCATCTGGCGCCAAGATGAACTTAGACAAAACAGTAGGAATGTATTTGGGTAAGTGGTGAAATAAAAATCCACGGTTCCATAATATTAAATGGTCAAAAAAGCCTATAAAAGCTCTTGGTGTATTACATGGATATAATGTCGATATTGATTCTATTTGGCTAGAAAAGATAAAGAAAATAAAAAGCTGCATGGAAGTTTGGAAATCCAGAGATCTCACGTATGAGGGAAACATTTTGATTCTAAAATCGCTTGTTCTATCTTTGATTGGGTACGAAATCGAAATGAGGGGTATTCCCGAAAAATACGAACGTGAACTTAATCATTTACTCTGGGCTTTTATTTGGGATGGGAAAACAAACCAAATTAAGAGAAATATATGTTGTCTACCAAAAGAAAAAGGGGAATAGGAATGGTTAATATTAAAAATTTTATTTAGTCGAAGCGAGTTAAAAGTATGCATAACATTATCACTTCAGATCCCGATAATTGGAATGCAATAGGGAATTTTTGGCCTACTTCACTAGATGACAAATTCGCGTCAGACGTTTTTTTGTGTAAATGTTCTGACGTAATTTTTTTTCGGAAACTTGAATATATCTAGCTATTACAAGAGACTTTTAGATTCATGGTCCTTCTTTTTAGCATCACAAACATTGTATGTAAAGGAAGATATTTTGGATCAAAACATTTTTGGAAATGCAAAATTTAGCTATAACGGTAATGCCTTATTTCTTAGCTCATTTAGTTTAAGTGGAATACAAAAAAATGAAGATATATGGGATGACAACACAAATTTTGTTAAGAGTTCTACCGAAATATTCTACAGTCTTTATGATAGAAGAAATTGGATTTCAGAATATAGCCGAATAAAGAAAGCCATACCGCAAGAACTAATAAGAATGCTTAAATCTGAACCAGAGCGTGGTGGCGGAACGTATAAAATGAGCAGTAGTGTATTGAATGAAAGGGAGTGTATTTTTTTTTTTAGCTCAAATTATGATATTTTCCCTGGTCAAATGAGCTATGTAAACCACAGGGGCCCCTATGTAGCTCACCTGGGCTACATAGGGTAATTATATAGCAGGGCATTTGAATAAAATGATCTGAAATTAAAAAAAAAAAAAAAAAAAAAAAAAAAAAAACCACCTGATTGGTCAACTTTACTTCCCCCATTTAAAAATGTACAACACGGCTTTCGTTAGATCAGATAGGTGACAATTAAAGATCTGAAAGGAATTTGTCACTGAATTGGATGTGTACTTATATAAACTGTTTAATAATCATATACAACTGTAGGTTTGTTTGATTTGATAGTTGATAGTCAGTATCATAGAATATGTTCACTTGGTATCAAATACTTGAACATGGAGATGAAATGATTTGTTTTGCTTCCATGTAACCTTGAATAAATATATTTTTTGTTAAAAAATGTAAAAAAAAAAAAAAAAAAAAAATAGGTTCCATAGCTGTTAAATAGCCTATGTTTATTTACAAAACCAATGTGACCTCTCGATGTGACAGTAATTCAGTCCACCAACAGAGGTATCATCACAGTGACAGTAATGGTATTAATGTGACAATTCGCTAATGTCTAGCAAGGACTGGAACGGTGTTACTTGTAGAAATGCATTTTTACAGAGGGCTGTTATATATATTTAAATTCAAAGGTAAACTATTGACAATAAATCAGAACATTTCAGATTGTTAACGAATTATGTCAAATTTGGTTGACAAAATAAATACAGTCTGCTAAGCTACCATTACATAACAGCAGATAAAACACAAGCTCAGCCATCATCTACAGACATGATTATATGACAAGACAATTACGCACTATATTTTTTTTCTACCTGAATATGTGACAAGACAATTACACACTATATTTTTCCTACCTGATTATGTGCCAAGACAATTACGAACAATATTTTTTCCTACCTGATTATGTGACATGGCAATTCCGAACTACATTTTTTCCTACCTGATTATGTGACAAGACAATTACGCACTATAGTTTTCCTACCTGATTATGTGGCAAGACAATTACGCACTATAGTTTTCCTACCTGATTATGTGAATGCAATTATGCACTACATTTGTCCTACCTGATTATGTGGCAAGACAATTACGCACTATAGTTTTCCTACCTGATTATGTGGCAAGACAATTACGCACTATAGTTTTCCTACCTGATTATGTGACAAGACAATTACGTACTATTTTTTTTCTTACCTGATTATGTGACAAGACAATTACGCACTATATTTTTCTTACCTGATTATGTGACAAAACAATTACGCACTATATTTTTCCTACCTGATTATTTGACAAGACTATTACGCACTCTATTTGTCATACCTGATTATGTGACAAGACAATTACGCACTATATTTTTCCTACCTGATTATGTGACAAGACAATTACGCACCATATTTGTCCTACCTGATGATGTAACAAGTCAATTCCGAACTATATTTTTCCTACCTGATTATTTGACAAGACTATTACGCACTCTATTTGTCATACCTGATTATGTGACAAGGCAATTCCGAACTACATTTTTTCCTACCTGATTATGTGACAAGGCAATTCCGAACTACATTTTTTCCTACCTGATTATGTGACAAGACAATTGCCAACTATATTTTTCCTACCTGATTATTTGACTAGACAATGACCAACGATAGGGCCAGCTCGAATAGTCGTGTTTTCAGATATAAAAAATTATTTTTAGTGATTAATTGTTTGTTTTTCATCTTGCGTGTGGAGGTTTTTGATAAGCAGTTTTGCTTTTTGTTTACTTATATAGTGACATTTTGCCATTTTTTCATCGTGACATTTATGTTATAAATACATGTGTTTGTACTTACTGATTAAAGAGCACTCGGCACTGTCGTGTGGATATGCAATTTGAATTGTTTTTTAGTATTTATTTCTATAAATGACATGTTTGTATCACTTGTTGTGTGATGGGTCGCATTTGGATAATGCGACAAATATGTGTCATTTTTGGTCTGTCATGAATATGGGCATGTTTGGATAGGAGAAAGCAGAATGGTATAGCCTTCTGCTTGAGGAAATGTATGACAAGCTTAAATAAAACTAAGTGGTATAGCCTTCACCTTGATGAAATGTATGAAAAACATAAATATAACAGTGTGCTATAGTCTTCAGCTTGACGAAATGTATGACAAACTTAAATATAACAGAGTCGTATAACTTTCAGCTTGATGAAATATATGACAAACTTAAATAAAAACATAGTGGAATAGCCTTCTGCTTGAGGAAATGTATGACAAAGTTAAATGTAACAGAATGGTATAACCTTCTGTTTGATGAAATTCGGCACGAATGCATTCTGGTTTTATTAAAATGGATGGAGCCAGGATTAAATAATTCGATTTTCCGGTTATCCCCGACCAGAGGACACGAGAGGCCAATTATCAGCTGTCATCCCAGAACAGATTATATGACATGACAACTATCCATCTATCATCCCAAATCAGACAACTGTGCAACAATAATCCTCTGGAAAGATTATCAGACAAAATAATTAATCAACTATCACAGATTTATGAAAAAAACAATTACCATCCTGACCATATTAGCCAACACTTAAACCAGATCAGTTAATATGATAAGGTATCTAGCCATCTATCTTTTCCTGTCCAGATTATATAACATTATATGACAAGACAATTAGCCTACTATGATCTCAGGACTAGATTATATGACAATGCAATTAGCCTTTAATTACACCAGATCCGTTAATATGATTCTAAAATTCTAGAATGTATTACTAAATATTATACATTTTGTATTACCTGCCATTCTGGATGTCAAGTCCACGTTACTATAAATGAATATTTGCAATGGTTTTTTTCCACATTAAAAACGTTTTGCGGTTTAGATTTAATCAATACATTTTTACGTATTCTATTTGCAAAGATATAAAAAAGATTACAAAGTAGAATGTAAACATAATCTATGACATATAGATATGTACTGTAAAGTAATAAAATAAAGGAGATAAACAAAAACAAACGGAAAGAAAACCCAAAAAACAAGAAAGTAACGAAAAAAACACCAACAAACAAACAAAAAGAAAACAAAGAGAAAAAAAAAGAAAACAAATGAGAAAAAAAAAGAAAACAAACAAACAAAACAAAAACAAGAAAGAAAATGAAAAGAAAGGCAAACGCACAACCAAAAACAAAGCAAAAAGTTAAAACAAAATAAACACAAGCACAAAATAACAAATCACAACACGCAGTCAATACATGAAGACTTGTAAAGGGACAAAATGAACAACATGAACTCCACTAAAGATGGGGTCGAACTAGCGAACACTTTACACTGTGTTCGTAGATACATTTCGATTTGTGAACCGCCTTTAGATCATAAAAATAAGTAACAATTGTCTAGTATGAAGAGTGTAATACTTACAATGATTTACAAAGCATCACACAGAAAACTAAAGATCGAGGAACACGAACCGCATGATAACCATGGGCGATTTTGGATACTGAGGAATGGTAAGAAGTTTCTGTGCCACATGTAGCACCCGTCGCATCACTATTGTCGCCAAATAAATGAAGAAAGGACCAGATTAAATCTCATAAAAACACATTGGTTTAAATAGATTTTATGGCATACATGAGGTGTGACTGAATATTAACCCTATCTAATGACGTAAATCAGATTTGGATTCTGAAACAAAGACAAATCATTTGAAAGTACTAGGTAGAGTTTGGCATAAGATTCCATAAATGAAGGATATTGCACATCGTAGAAATACATTTTATTGTAGATCATGTCAATATATGTAAATATAGAAGGCAGACATAATAATTTGAAAGTTTTCTTACACTCAGAAAGGAAAGAATATCACTTGTTGTCGTACACTCTTTGATGTAATAAAATCAGAATTGACCATTGATAATAAAATGACATTTACATACATTTCTCGCCGGATGTCAAAATATCTTCTATTGGTATCGGATACACTGGTGATACTTGTCGATCATTGTGGGAGATATACAGATAGTAGTGGTATATTCAAAAGGAATAGTGTAGATTTTAGAATACCCGTTTGAACTGTAAAAATAAGAACATGTTTACAACAATATACGGAAAATGTGTATCCAATGATTAACTGTATTTCTTTTAATATATCAGTGTATATAATTATGATGAGAATGATATACCTAAAAATAATTGAAAAGATAATTAGTTCTGATATATCACACAAACGTTCGAGTTTTTAATTGATAATATACGTGTTAGGGTGTAGATTTTTCTTCTGCTTCTAAGATTTTGGAATTAGACCTTGGAACTGTTCTGGTACTATTTGTCTCTAAATTTAACACTGTGTTATCTTCAAGCTTTTCTACGACATGATACTGAATATTACAAATATTGCATCTGTTCACTAATAGTTTGTGCAGTCATGTTAAGGCTGTCCACAAAAGAAAATCCATAACAAAACACCGTGTTTTTCCTTTTCGGTTCAATACACGCGAATATGCATTAATTTTACTCATTTAAACCATAAACCAATAAAATGATGTATGATCTACTCAAAATGAATTTTTTTTTAATTAGGAATCAATCACAGAGGTCACGTGATCACATTAAAGAGAAAGTAGTATCGTGACCACTAAAACCGAACAGAACAACGGCATACCGATGTTCAATACAAGTAATGAAGGAACCGGCGGATTCGGGATATCCTATTCTTCAAGAGAAATGCGTGGCAAAGTGTTGAATTTCATTTAATTAAATGTGCGAATAGATTGAAAGGCCAAATATGCAAAAAACCCCTCTTTTTCCGAGTTCTATGGGATTTTTCTTGCTAGGTTCAATCTCTGTATTTATTTCTATAAATGACATGTTTGTATCACTTGTTGTGTGATGGGTCGAATTTGGATAATGCGACAAATATGTGTCATTTTTGGTCTGTCATGAATATGGGCATGTTTGGGTAGGAGAAAGCAGAATGGTATAGCCTTCTGCTTGAGGAAATGTATGACAAGCTTAAAAATAAAACTAAGTGGTATAGCCTTCACCTTGATGAAATGTATGAAAAACATAAATATAACAGTGTGCTATAGTCTTCAGCTTGACGAAATGTATGACAAACTTAAATATAACAGAGTCGTATAACTTTCAGCTTGATGAAATATATGACAAACTTAAATAAAAACATAGTGGAATAGCCTTCTGCTTGAAGAAATGTATGACAAAGTTAAATGTAACAGAATGGTATAACCTTCTGTTTGATGAAATTCGGCACGAATGCATTCTGGTTTTATTAAAATGGATGGAGCCAGGATTAAATAATTCGATTTTCCGGTTATTCCCGACCAGAGGACACGAGAGGCCAATTATCAGCTGTCATCCCAGAACAGATTATATGACATGACAACTATCCATCTATCATCCCAAATCAGACAACTGTACAACAATAATCCTCTGGAAAGATTATCAGACAAAACAATTAATCAACTATCACAGATTTATGAAAAAACAATTACCATCCTGACCATATTAGCCAACACTTAAACCAGATCAGTTAATATGATAAGGTATCTAGCCATCTATCTTTTCCTCTCCAAATTATATAACATTATATGACAAGACAATTAGTCTACTATGATCTCAGGACTAGATTATATGACAATGCAATTAGCCTTTAATTACACCAGATCCGTTAATATGATTCTAAAATTCTAGAATGTATTACTAAATATTGTACATTTTGTATTACCTGCCATTCTGGATGTCAAGTCCACGTTACTATAAATGAATATTTGCAATGGGTTTTTTCCACATTAAAAACTTTTTGCGGTTTAGATTTAATCAATACATTTTTACGTATTCTATTTGCAAAGATATAAAAAAATTACAAAGTAGAATGTAAACATAATCTATGACATATAGATATGTACTGTAAAGTAATAAAATAAAGGAGATAAACAAAAACAAACGGAAAGAAAACCCAAAAAACAAGAAAGTAACGAAAAAAACACCAACAAACAAACAAAAAGAAAACAAAGAGAAAAAAAAAGAAAACAAATGAGAAAAAAAAAGAAAACAAACAAACAAAACAAAAACAAGAAAGAAAATGAAAAGAAAGGCAAACGCACAACCAAAAACAAAGCAAAAAGTTAAAACAAAATAAACACAAGCACAAAATAACAAATCACAACACGCAGTCAATACATGAAGACTTGTAAAGGGACAAAATGAACAACATGAACTCCACTAAAGATGGGGTCGAACTAGCGAACACTTTACACTGTGTTCGTAGATACATTTCGATTTGTGAACCGCCTTTAGATCATAAAAATAAGTAACAATTGTCTAGTATGAAGAGTGTAATACTTACAATGATTTACAAAGCATCACACAGAAAACTAAAGATCGAGGAACACGAACCGCATGATAACCATGGGCGATTTTGGATACTGAGGAATGGTAAGAAGTTTCTGTGCCACATGTAGCACCCGTCGCATCACTATTGTCGCCAAATAAATGAAGAAAGGACCAGATTAAATCTCATAAAAACACATTGGTTTAAATAGATTTTATGGCATACATGAGGTGTGACTGAATATTAACCCTATCTAATGACGTAAATCAGATTTGGATTCTGAAAGACAAATCATTTGAAAGTACAAGGTAGAGTTTGGCATAAGGTTCCATAAATGAAGGATATTGCACATCGTAGAAATACATTTTATTGTAGATCATGTCAATACATGTAAATATAGAAGGCAGACATATTAATTTGAAAGTTTTTTTACACTCAGAAAGGAAAGAATATCACTTGTTGTCTTGTAAAAACTCTTTGATGTAATAAAATCAGAATTGACCATTGATAATAAAATGACATTTATATACATTTCTCGCCGGATGTCAAAATATCTTTTATTGGTATCGGATACATTGGTGTTACCATGGTAACACTGGTGATACTGTCGATCATTGTGGGAGATATACAGATAGTAGTGGTATATTCAAAAGGAATAGTGTAGATTTTAGAATACCCGTTTGAACTGTAAAAATAAGAACATGTTTACAACAATATACGGAAAATGTGTATCCAATGATTAACTGTACTTCTTTTAATATATCAGTGTATATAATTATAATGAGAATGATATACCTAAAAATAATTGAAAAGAGAATTAGTTCTGAAAGATCACACAAACGTTCGAGTTTTTAATTGATAATATACGTGTTAGGGTGTAGATTTTTCTTCTGCTTCTAAGATTTTGGAATTAGACCTTGGAACTGTTCTGGTACTATTTGTCTCTAAATTTAACACTGTGTTATCTTCAAGCTTTTCTACGACATGATACTGAATATTATAAATATTGCATCTGTTCACTAATAGTTTGTGCAGTCATGTTAAGGCTGTCCACAAAAGAAAATCCATAAAAAAAACGTGTTTTTCTTTTTCGGTTCAATACACGCGAATATGCATTAATTTTACTCATTTAAACCATAAACCAATAAAATTATGTATGATCTACTCAAAATGAAAAAAAATATTATTAGGAATCAATCACAGAGATCACGTGATCACATTAAAGAGAAAGTAGCATCGTGACCACTAAAACCGAACAGAACAACGGCATACAATACAAGTAATGAAGGAACCGGCGGATTCGGGATATCCTATTCTTCAAGAAAAATGCGTGGCAAAGTGTTGAATTTCATTTAATTAAATGTGCCAATAGATTGAAAGGCCAAATATGCAAGAAACCCCCATTTTTCCGAGTTCTATGGGATTTTTCTTGCTACTTTCAATCCCTGTATTCTTTTCCATATTAAAATATCGTATCTAATGATCAAGTCTGTTGACTGTTATAATTGTTCCAAGATCAGTCTTCGGGATGCCGTTGTTCTATTGCATTTTTTTTTTAAAATTTGATAAGCAAATGCTAAAAACGGTTATTTTAAAACACTTTAAGGACGTAAGGTTTTTGTAATATCGATTGCGGACGTGTAAATATTCCGGATAAGTTACGTCACAGTAAACGTCATGTATGATTTAATGGAATCGTCGTTTTAATTTTTATTTATTTTTAATAATCAGCGTAGTAACAATTATCCTTAAATACATGTTTTACAGATGTGCTTTAAAAGAGCTCTCCCTTCTTCACAAATTAATTTGTATTGTTTATCTGCTGAAATAGTTGACAACAATGTTACCGTAGAATCTTACATGTGTAGGCCCTCTCTACCGCTTTTTGGATAATAACAATAGAAGACACATTTAAGATGGTATTACCAGACGATTGTATGGATATACACATGTTTAATAAAGTAAAACAGACAGTAAATAATAAAGAAATGTTATTGAAAATAAATGTGTAAAAAGAAAGCTAAGAAGAAAATAAAAGGGGGGGGGGGGGGGGGGGGTTGATTTCACATCACAAGCGCCTGTGGGAGGACCAACAACGATTTGGTTTTCAATCAATGTTGTCTGAATTTCCCACTAATTAATGCCATAGTTACAAGATTACCAAGATGTGCCTCCTTTATATAGAAATATCTTATCTTGTCTTCATTACCTTTTCTTGTCAGAGGTTTTATTTGCAATGAATAAATGTATTTGGTATGTTGGACTTGTCCTTCATAATAGCATATCCTGTGTAAAACATATTGATTTCTGTTTTAAATTTTATGATGAAAATTGAAACATGAAATGCATTTGTCTATTAATAAAATGTAACAACCTTCTTGGTGAAATAAATTACTATCTTTCACATTCAAATTTGGAAAGCAAAATATATTTAGTAAATTCAAAATTTGTGTAGGTAAATTTCAAATTGAAGAAGGGCCTCATAGAAAGATCCACAGAGAGGGAAGGGTCTGTATTAATAATATTGATTAGGAGTGTCATTTCTTATAAATTATTCATTTTCATATACAATGTAGATACAAAATGTAAATATAAACACCATTTTGATAAAGTAAAACAAAATGTTAAGACTTTACCATTGTTGATAAACTAAGAAGTTCTTTAAATCCAATTAATATCCTCTATAATGCACCTCAGTTTCTAGAATTGAGGACACTTTATAAAAATTTACATTTTTGTATGTCTTTTGTATTGTATGTTATATCACTAACAACCAAACTATTGAAAAATAAGAAAATAAAACAAGACTCACTTGTCTCGATTATTTTAAGAATCCAAATCAAATTGGTTTTTTGTGGGGTTCTTGTTCATCAATCTTTATTTTAATGTGCAATGCTTTATATGTTTTGATATTACCCGCCATCTTGTATGTCCAGTCTAGATCACTATAATCAGAGGTGCTTAATGGGTAGTAATGCCATTTATATGGTCATTTTAGATTTATTTATTGCATTTGTTATTCGGTAGACAAGACATGTTTAGATGAACTCGATTTTGATATCAATCTATAATGTTAAAAACACTGCACAGTAAGTGAATGTGAACTATAGAAATATATTATGTTGTAAAATCATTAAATAAAGGAAGCATTACACTGTTGAAGAGGTCCTTTATTTCTACACGTAATTATATATTGCGTTGTTAGAGAAAGTTATAGACGGTAACATGGATCCATTTTTGTACTCGTACTTGTATATATGTATTGTTGTCAGTAGTAAGCGATAGTCTGTATAATGGATCCTTTGTTTTTAAACGTATTTTTATATTGCATTGCTGTAGAAAGGTTTGGATCTGTTATGTAAGATCAAAGAGGGAAAATGGTATTTATCAATAACATATCGGATAAGTATTAGGTATATATCAACAGTATATTCGTGTTGTTTATTTCATCCATATCTATGTCATGACAATTCCATTCTATACTGCTAGATCCACATAACGGTGTTCTGTTTGTCTTTACTACCACTTGTGAACGCATTGTGTAATATTTTTCTAATTATTAACTTATGTCCATCATGTCGTTAAACAGATACACTCCGGGTACCTCAAGTAGAGCAGGAACTGTTTTCTCTTCCCGAGCACCTACGTTTATCGATGTTCTTCTGAGGTTCGTATTGGTCAATCTCTAGCTATTGTGTGTATTGTTGTGTAGTTAATTGTTTGTGATTTTATTATGTCCCATTTTCACTATTGTATGTCCTGTTTGTACTCCTTTGGTACATGTATCGTCAAACAGGTCGTATTGCATGTTTACATTGTTAGTCTATTTAAGTTTCTTTTTGTACAGATACAAGTAATACATGTATACTGATTCAGAGGTGTTATGGTGTTTAGCGCCATTTTCAACAATATTTCAGTTATATTGTGGCGATTAGTTTTATTGGTGGAGGATAACCGGAGTACCCGAAGAAAAACCACCGACCTGCCGCAAGTCACCAACAATCATTATCATATAACGTTGTATCGAGTACACCTCGCCTGATCGGAATTCGAACACACAACTTTAGTGATGATATGCAGTTGTAAATCCAACTATCATATATTCACGACCACGACGACCCGTTACTGATTCCGGATGTATGAATCTGGTGTTATTTCACGATCAAACATTAAATTTACTACGATTGAAAAAATAATGTTTTACTAGACAGATGTTAAACGACAATTTGCTGAATAATTTTATCCTAGTTTTATGATAAATTAAGTATCTGTGGATTTATATCCTTATAGACAGTATATTTAAGCAACATTGTGTCGTCTTTATATATAAAACAGTAAGGTCACACTACATGCCATTGATCGCTACTTATTGAGGGTTAGGGTCCACCATGCTATGGTTAAGCTTTACAGAGTATCCGTGCAACAAATGAATGACAAGGTTTATATTCCGTTTGTCGTAATCACAATTTGGCCCTTTCCTTGTATGCTTACCTGAATCAAGCATTACATATCAAATGTTTTTTTTTGTGTATTATTTTAATGAATGACTGCGCAACACACCATTAGTCTGACTAATTAGCCACAATATTATTAATTAATTGTACCAAAATCTCATTATGTAATGCACAGCGTTGTTTTCTCCTGTCAATAGGATTTTATTCTCTGTAAGTTATTTTTACCAAATACAAGAACAGCTTAAAGAATATGTAAACAGAAGCCGTAATATAAAGAGAGACAGACAATACAATGACCAAAATGAAGGACAGACAATACAATGACCAAAATGAGGGACAGACAATACAATGACAAAAATGAGGGACAGACAATACAATGACCAAAATGAGGGACAGACAATACAATGACCAAAATGAGGGACAGACAATACAATGACCAAAATGAGGGACAGACAATACAATGACCAAAATGAAGGACAAAACGACAAATAATGATCTATAAAACACTACACTACAAAAAGCTAAAGAATGAACAGAATGAACCCCATAGAATATCAGAGATGTACTCACTTTCTCCGGAAGAGTATGCTGTACATGTTTCACTAGAGAAACCCGTCGTGCTACACTTGCTACAAATACAACACCAGTTAATTATTTATTGAATTACGTCTAACACAAATGTTCATCGTCAACAATTTTTTTTATATATTGATGAAATAGGTCTGCTTTTTCCTCCTTTATATTGCAAATAGCGTCCAGAGAAAACCGAATTGCAATCAAGCATGGACAATCCGAAGACACAGACAACATTAGACAAAATACACAGAAAACTAAACTGATGAGTAACACGGACTTCATGTTCTCAGGAAGGATAACCAGTTCAAGTTTCTTATAAGGCACACAACTGTGTTACTCATATATCGTGGGGGTCAGTTTTATTTGTGGAGGATACCGAAGTACCAGGAGACAACCATTGACCTGTCGCAAATTCTGATAAGCGTTATATTAAGTTCCCCTCATCATTTGGGGAATCATAAGTTTAATGGTGATAAGCAC
The DNA here is from genome assembly GCA_963680875.1 of Bathymodiolus brooksi. Classification (NCBI taxonomy): domain Eukaryota; kingdom Metazoa; phylum Mollusca; class Bivalvia; order Mytilida; family Modiolidae; genus Bathymodiolus; species Bathymodiolus brooksi. The sequence goes on from OY804588.1 coordinate 78,182,062, forward strand.
AAATTGCAAAGGTAGATTTATATATCCAACTGCCACACGATCACGTATATTTTTTAGAGATAGTTTCAACCTAGAAGCAGCACAACCTAAGTTGAGTAGCATATTATGTCAACATCTACGTTGAGTAGCATATTATGTCAACATCTACTTTCAGTCCAAAATAATCAATTTAAAAGACGGAGTCCGTAAAATAACGCGAGTGCTTCTGAAATACTAGTTTTGCTACTGATGATTTGGAAGTTGACAATTGGAAAAGTGAAGTCATTACAGTTTACGTAGAGTTTTGATTAAATCTTTAAATCGATTCCAAGGTGATGGTCAAGATAAGAAGCAGATCTATGACAAAATGGTGAACAAGCATCTACAAAACACAGAAAACTAAAGATTGTGCAGCACAAAACCATATACCACAAAAATTGAAGATAAGAAGATTCTGCTCCAATCAAGGGACCAGTCATGATTATCGTGTCAATGATACGGTAATAAGTCATAAAGAAAGAGGAATCGTATTGTGCTTACGTCAAACGGAACATATCCGTGGTCATTTGTGATACGGACATTCCGTAAGGGTTAAACAAGTCATGGTTGCAACTAAGCAACTTTCAATGTAAAAACTACAAATTCTTGGTTCAGTAGTTTCCTAGTTAGTTCCAACCCTCTATGCAAAACATTGAGATAGAAAACACAAAATCTGGCATATCATTTCAAATAGAGATGCATACTTGAAATGCCACTGGAATGTTGCTACATATAAATGGAAATTTCACAATGGGCATACTGAAGTCATTTCTGTTGTTGTATAGCTTCGTTCTTTACCGACACTCATTGTTAATCCCTATGTGTAGATGAAGCTATCATGCAGGCCTAGCAGTGTATGTGGTATCTACATGTTAACGACTTACAATTGAACTACAAAAACAATAAATAATCGCAACAAAATACGATGTTGCATGTATATAACCTATAGTCTTTTTTATTAATATAGCCAAAAGGCATCGACTTTCATTATTAGACAAACATTTAATCTAAATATCATTTACATAAAGTTTAATATTTTAATATTTCAGGTAGGAAAAATGTACATACTGGGCAACGGACCACGATGAAGGAAAACGGACACAACTCAAAACCGAGGATAAACTCAGGTGCTGAGAAGGTAAGCAGTCCTGCTCCACTATTGTCCTCCGTCGTGTTACTCTTGCTACAATCCAGTGATTAGTCATGAATGAGGAATAGAACCGGATTATTATTACGACAAATGGAAAATATCCATGATCATTTGTGACTTGTGATCTTTAGATGAACAGTATAAAAAGAAGCACAACACAATTGAAAAATGAAATTAAAATTAAAATACATAATTCAAAGTCAAAGAATGTGTATCCGTGAATTCTTCGAAGTGGATCAGGAACATCATATCAATAAGTACCACCTGAGTTCATTCACAGGCTTAGGGTTCGTCATGGTAAATCTGTAGTTTTCGATACAATATTTTGGGCGACATTTCTTTTTCGCCTTTGTTTCTGTTTCTTTGGCCGTTGTATTGCGAGATAAACCAAAAATTAAAATAATGTGGATCATAGTAGTGTCTTCCCTCACAAAATGTTTCTTCTCAGGACTTGGTGAAAGTTAACTTTCATGCGATAGGGTGTGGCATTCGCAATACACACGGAACTAGTTTTTGCCCAGTCCTAAGGACGAATCGTTTATTTGATCATGCCCACTTTAACCAACGCACATGTTAGAAGTGTGTACCGAACAGCAGATAAACTAGTTCGTACTTCTAGAACCCATACTGCTCTCGCGATAGTTCATACCATACAATTGTTTTCGCTCAACGTATATTTACTCAATTTTACCATAACTTAGGTTAAGCAGAATTGTCTTTATGACAGAACATAACTCGTAGAATAGATATGCTGAATTTGGAAGAAAAAACCTATTAATGATGTTAGTTCAGTGCACCGATTTTTCTATTACGAACAGTCCATCAATATCACCAAATGAACAACCTTTCACCTCAAATCACTGAACACAATAAATCATGTAGTAGAATCCAGTTAACACACTGATGCATGATGGCTTACATGATCAATTGATATTAAATCTGTTAGAATCACCAGACTTTGCTGTCCTCAGAGTAATGGTCTTTAAACAACAGTTTCTGCCTTCCTAGTTGGTGATCACTTTACTACCAGCATTGACCCTACTATTGTACTGTCCTTGTGACCAATATATTCTACTTTCCTATCTAGTAGTCACTTAACTACCAACCTTCATTGACCCTTCTAGTGTACTATCCATGTTTGTGGTGTGATTCATTTTTGTGATAGTCTGTTTATTTTTTATATTTTTATAGTGTGTTTGTATATGTATTGACGTTGGAGGTCAACTTATCAGGGGAGGGGCTGGGATCAGATTAGATGATTCAATCGTGACATCTTCATGTGCCCGTCACAAGCCAGGACATTATATGTCGTGGTCTTATTTAAGTTCAATGATTTGTGGTGAGAGACGATTGATCGTTTTATTAATATAAATGAAACCTTCACTGTTTGTAGTTGGTTTGGTTTGATGGTGTTTAACGCCTATTTCAACAATATTGCAGCTATACCGTTGCGGTCAGCTTTAATTATGGAAGAAACCGAAGGATCCGGAGAAAACCACTGACCTGTCGCTAGTCGCTGACAAAGTTGTACGCCTAATAACTCCTTATAAAACTAATTCTTTCAACCTGTAAGAAAATCATGCATACATGTATTTCCATATGGTAGTCAGCAAGCACGAGTTTTGAGAATTTTCCATTTAAAATGTAACAGGGATTGCAATTATTTTTTTTCATATGTAATACAAGTCAATAAGGGGCGATAACTTCTTCATAAATGACATAACCAAAATGCTGCAACGACTTCTCACTTAAAATGTAAGAGTTGCACAGGCAAATTTTTGGAGTCAAAAATGGAAATAACTTCTTCAAAAATTGTGTGACCAAGTTGTCGTATCGATATAAGAATCTCCTTATGATCAGAATCAAGCATGCAATAAGAGTTTGAAGAAGGGTTTGAACCAAAGGGTTAATCAGAATGCGTAAATCGAAGAACAGACAACACAGTGGTCACAAGAAACTAGAGGCTCATTGGGCTGAGCCTGTGTCGCTCACCTTTCATTCTGCTTTGAGGAAACTTAATACACAACCTTCTATACATGTAAATGCTTCCTACCAAGTTTCGGTTCATTTGGCCTAGCGGTTTCGGAGGAGAAGATTTAAAAAAATCAGCCAATCAGAAACAAGAAATGCCTGTGGCGGCCATGTTTGTTAATTGATCGGGACAAAATGAGAAATCTTTAGAGACTAGAGGACCTTCCATAGATGCATCCTACCATGTTTCAATTCATTTGGCTGAGAGGTTTCAGAGAAGATTAAAATTCGAAAATTTAACGGACGACGGATGCCAAGTGGTGGCAAAAGCTAAAAAGGACAAACAATGATCTACAAAACATACACATAAAATTAAAGATCGAGTAACACGAACTCCACTAAAAACTGGGGGTGAACTCAGGTGCTACAGAAGGGTAAACAATTCCTGCTCCACTAGTAGCACCCGTCATGTTAATCTCGGTGATAAGTCGTGAATGGGGAAAGGACCAGGAATGCTTACGACAAATGTAGGAGGATGCATGTACATATATGAAAAATTCTAAGTAAAAAGTAACCTCTCTAAAAAATTAACCCAATCAAAATTTAGGTATTAAGCAAGTATGTGAACGTCTAATGAATTCCATTTTAAAAGGTTGAACACTTTTGCGATGAACAGGTGTATGGACAGATGGACAGACATATTGGACACACAGCAAGAAAACAATATCTCCCAAGAAAGGAGGAGACAAAACTGTTTGCCAAGCCTAAAGAATACCAAAAACATTCACAAAAAGTGACGCTAAAATTAATAAATATATGCCAGTATATATTAAAATTTTATTATAAGAGGTGTATAAAAATATATATATATTCTCATTTGAAATTGATGACTACAGGTACTGTGAATTCATTTCAACTCCTCAATAAATTTCATGGTTGGAGGAAAATACACAATATACGTACATTGTCAAAAAAATCAGCATACGGCAACAGCATAAGCATGCTGACTTCACAGAGGACATCATTGAAAACGATTAAAAACGACGCTTGTTTCAGCTATTTTGAGACATTTGTTTTGGACTTTCTGACATAGCATGATAAACACAATATATATACATTGTTTGAAAATATAAAATTAATTGGCACTTACTACAAAACAGACACAAAAAAACTTGCCAAAGGCTCGCATTATATCTCTTTCTAAAGCTCGTATAAATAAATTATATATTTTCTGACAATATATGTATATATTGTATATATATGTGATCAAGTTTGTCAATGACATAAGGGGCCATCATGGTTGCTGCATTAATAGCTACCTGTGCAATCAGTGCATATTTAAGCTGTCAGTTCGAGCTCCTTTCATGGTGAGATGTACTCGATACAACATTATGTGATCAAGCTTGAGAAAACCACCAATCTGGCAATAGTCTCTGACAAACTTTATCACCTAATGTTGTATAGAGTACACCTCGCCATCAGCGGGATTCAAACTCACAACGCTTAGTGGCGATACACATTGATTGTACAGGTACTTGTAAATCCAACTATCATAAAACACAACCACCACAGCCCTCTAAACATGCCATCCCTTTTCTTAGCTAAAATATAACTGATACATTGTTGATTGTAGTGTTAAACACCCAATTATTCATTTATAATTTAATGTTGCATTTCATGCTTATACCAATATAAAAATAATTTGATTAAAATCACAACTCTTACTCACTCCCCTCGACTGACATATCACGGCTTTGGGGATCTGAAGAAACCACATTACAGGTCACATCTGAGTGACCACATGTCATGAATATTTAATGATATGATAAATATGGGTTATGACCTTTTCCAACCAATCGGATTGCTCGTAGTACACAAATTAGTTTGATCTTAAATTTTAACCAATTTCATAGTCTATTAATGATCATCATTTTCATTTGACAATAAAATAGGGTCATCCGCATTTGACCTGCAATGATGTTCGGTTCGTCTTTACTTCCAGTTGTTTGTAGGAGGGCTCATATCTTTTTTACGCTATCTGCGTTTGTTTGCATATAGTGGTGTTCAATACATATTGTATTGTGTTTTTGTTCGTACCCTATGTAGCCAGTTTATCTGGATTGTCCATTTTTGATAGCCCCTTCGGTATTCTCTAACGTTTATCTCCTCAGAACTCACATGCAGTGATATATCTGTAACCTATTGGAGCAAGTGAGAGATCTGATTTTAAACAGATTGATATAAAAAAAATAAACATGTATGTACAATTTATATAATTGTCAAAAATATTACACCACACAAAATAAATGCTTTGTTTTATAAATGTAAATTTTGTAGGGCAACCTCAATATTTTTCTTACAATGTTAGTGGTGATAGGCACTGCTTGCATAGGTAGTTGTAAATCCAACTACCATGCGATCACGGCCACAACGGCCCTCCATGCAACTAAGACATGAAAAACAAACTATTTATTTTGTATGGTATTGTAAATATAAAATAATAAAAATAATAATTGATAATGTCCTGGTTAATAATAGCAAAGGTATAACAAAGATATCAAAAATAAACAAAAATAAATTCTAAATATGATATAATAACTATTGTCTCCATCAAAAAATATTACCATATAAGATTTGTCATCAACAACAGTCCTCATTTTTTACCTGTTCTGACTCTGCCCAGCAACTTTCGAAAAAAATATTTCAGAGGAAAATAGCTGAAATCAGTTAAATAACTGAAAAGAATCATCCCTAATATACATATATCTATAGGTCTGAACCAGCCAGAAAAAACAAATAACATGGCTGCATCACTTTGGTAAACGAGCTAAATATAATTATGGTCAACCCTGTTTTAAAAGGTCACCTTTGGAACAAAGAAAAAGCTGTCTTATAAGACAGGTGACCTCCTAAAAGAGGTTCAATTCATATGAAATTATCTATGACAGGACAAGAAAAAGGTGATCTTTAAATACAGGTGACTGCTTAATAGGGGTGACCGCATGGGCAGGTTTGACTGTAATAACTCATATTCCTATTTAGATTACACAATCATGTATTACAAGACTGTCATGGTAATGTGGGCTGACAAAATGACCGTCAAAGAGAGTTATAATACGCCTTACAAAACCGGTGGCATCTCTATGGGAGAAATAAAATCAAGATTATAAACTGGCTTTATTTGTGGCATTAAACTATAAATTTGTGGCAACAGTAAGTACATATTCATATATAATAGAGTTTATTGACTAAAATACAGTTACATGTAAACCTGTATTAAGAGGTTACCTTTGGAAAATAGAAAGAGGTCTACTACGAAAGGTGTCTTTTTAAAATATGTTCAATTCATATGAATTGATATGAGAAAAAGGTGACCGTTTAATAGAGGTGACTGTTAACAGAGGTGACCACATGGGAACATTTGACTGTATATCTTTGAAAAAAGGTGTGTTGAAAAAGAAAAGTTAATTTTACATCTATCATATGTTTGTAAATGATTAAGTCTCACGAGTTTCATCCTATAATAGATTAAGTACACAGGCACTTAGGTCTAGGATTTTTTTCTTCTTCAATTTTATCAATGAAATGTGCAGCTACAACGCAGTCTTTCCGAAATGTGCCGGACCGGCAATTTTTAGTCCCGACCGGCAAAATATTATCCATGCCGGACCGGTTGATTGGCAATTAACGGTTGTCCGATTGCCCGGGGCAAGTGAAAACGGCACCCACCTTGTCCGATCGGGCAAGTGAAAATGATTCTGTGATATGTTCGGGTCTTTATATTTTATTACTGATAAATAAAATAAACACCGGCCGTGTGTCTTCTAACTCAATGATATGGAGATGTTTGTTATCGTAAACAATTACAGTCATTTTCAAAATTCGCGGAGATGAAGTGCAGCCATGCTTTTTCAATGTGCTTTTTTTCCACCTGTCAAGGTCATTGATCTAGATCGCCAAAGCGCTTACGATATCGGTAAAATGACCATGATCTAAAACGTGTAAGTGAAGTACAGTGTGTATAAAATGGCCACCGCCGGTGTGCCCAGTGGAACCATTCTGGCTGTTCATTTACAGAAATGTTCGCATTTATCAAACGAAACAAGAGTGATGCAAAATGTTTAATCTTCATGATATATTTTCTAACCTTCATAGGAAAGATAGCAAAACCCTGATTTGCAATATCTCTTGCTAAAAAAACAAAAAAACAAAAAACAAATCTGCCTACTGGCCCTTAGAAATGTCCCTATGTTAGGGGAAACCAACAATCAATTTAAATTGGCCTAAGGAACATCTATACTTAAATTTGCTAACAAAAATAGTCAAATGATGCACTACCACTATGCCCACATCATAAGGTGTAAATAATTAATATGAGGGGTTATTCTACTCTATGAACGGTCATTGCAGATTGCATAGTTCTGCACTACATGCATATATGGTTTCGGATCATTTGGCCAAGCAGTTTCAGAGGAGAAGATTTTTAGAACTCGACCAATCAGAAACAAAAATTGCCTGTGGCGGCCATGTTTGTTAATGGATCGGGACGAAATGAGCACTCTTTATAGATGAACGCCCATAGATGCTTCCTACCAAGTTTTGATTCATTTGGCCAAGCGGTTTCAGAGGAGAAGAATTTTAAAAATCAGTCAATCAAAAACAAGAGTCGCCTGTGGCGGCCATGTTTGTTAAAGGATCGGGTCGAAATGAGCAATCTTTACAGAGAACCTTCCATAGATGTTTCCTACCAACTTTCGGTTCATTTGGCCAAGCAGTTTCAGAGGAGAAGATTTTTAAAAATCGGCCAATCAGAAACAAAAATTGCCTGTGGCGCCATGTTTGTTAATGGATTGGAACGAAATGAGCAATCTTTATAGAGGACCTTCCATAGATGCTTCCTGTCAAGTTTCAGTTCATTTGCCTGAGGGATTTCAGAGGCATATATCAGTAATTCAATTCAGATATCTGTATAGAGATAACTGCATTTTGAATACAGATATCTATATTTAAACAAGAGGTACCTTTCTTTTAACAGAGGAGAAGATTTTTAGAAATCAACCAATCAGAAACAAGAATTGCCTGTGGCGCCATGTTTGTTAACCAATCGGGACAAAATGAGCACCTTCCATAGATGCTTCCTACCAAGTTTCGGTTCATTTGGCCAAGTGGTTTCAGAGGAGAAGAATTTTAAAAATCAGCCAATCAGAGAAGATTAAAATGTGAAAAGTTAACGGACTACAGGCGCCAAGTGATGGCAAAAGCTCACGTTGCCTTTGGCAAGGCGAGCTAAAAACTGACATAAAAAATACATGTACCTGTATATGCAAAAAAAATACATATGATTGTTAATGTATATGACAATGTTAAAAAATGCTTACTGATATTATTATTGTCTGGAAAATAAAGATGAAAAAAATGATAATAGAAAGAAATTAAAGTATATACAATTAAATTGTACATACTGTTTTTCAACAGTATACACAATGCCATTAGCATGAGCCACTCCATTAGAAATCCCCAAATGATAACAATATGAGCCACTACTTTGGACAACAGCATGAGCCCCCCCTGGTTACCAATGATAACAGCATGACCCACTCAACTGGAAATCAACTATGCATCCAAAGTCACAAAAACTCAACTGACAGAAACTGTTATAATAGGATTAAAGAGATCAATGAATCATGCAATAACAACCTATTATAGGTTATGTTATGGTGTTTAATGCCACTTTCAACAATATTTCAGTTATGTCGTGGCAGTCAGTTTTATTGATGAAGGAAATAGGAGTACTTGCATAAAAAAAAATGACCTGCCGCAAGTCACTGACAAACTTTATCACATAAATCCAGCTAATGGCGAGGTGCACTCGATACAACATTATGTGATAAAGTTTGTCTGTGACTTGCGACAGGTCGGTGGTTTTCAGTGTACTCCGGTTTCCTCCAAGAATAAAACTGATCTCCATGATATAACTGAAATATGATTGAAAGTGGCGTCTAACATCATGCTTCAACTCCAGAACTACACACCAAACCTCGCAATCCCAAGCAATGCAAGTTTGGATCCAATTGAGACCCCGAAGCCCATTGCACATCTCGCTAGATCATGGGCATGGTAGGGTATCCACAGCACTTTGGTAAGTGGGTGAGAAAAAAAGGGGGGGACTACTTCACTTATGGCAGAAATTTAATTAACAACTGGATTTTCAGCATGAAAGCAGAAACAAAATGTTAAGTTGCAAACCTCTCTTTTTTTTTTGTTTTTGTTTTTATTTATTTGCGTGTTATTTTTGCAAGCTTTCACACCTCGTGTCAACTCCAAATGACCTCCCCCCCCACCCCCCCCCCCACCTTCCAATTCATTTCTAACGCTTGATCTTCGCATCTGTAACCCTTTGCTACTACACTGCATATGCATAATGCGCAGAAAACATCGGATTGGACGAATAGTCGAGCTATTTGAGATTTAAAAAGTCGATATTTCAAGATTATAATGTTGTTTTTTTTTTTATTAAAATGTAAAGATTTTTTTTTTAATAAATAATCAATGTCATAATATTTCTACTTGTAGATCCATCATGGAAACATTTTGTGATCCATGTTCAAGAAAAAACAAAAGGCTTGTTGCTGAGAAACATTGTGTGGAATGTGCAGAAAAGCTATGCAAAGAATGCGCTGAATGGCATTTGCGGTGTAAGGTATTTATATCTCATCATATAATTGATTTGTCGTCAATGGGATCAAGAATACCACCATCTTCTAAAATAAACTGTGAAATACACACAGACGCCCAGATTGATTATTTCTGTAGTCAACATGATGTTGTATGCTGTAAAGCTTGTCTTTCGGATAGTCATAGGTCTTGTGAGAATGTTTCACCTTTAGACGTTGCTTCAAAGGACGTCAAAAATTCATCTTTACTTTCCAATACATTAAAAGAACTAGATAATATGACTGAAACATTGTCGAAAATGTCAGAGAATCGAGACGATAATAGTAAATTACTGAAACAGAAGAAGTCTCTGATAATAAACCAAATGCGTGCAGCTAAATCAAAAGTTCTAAAATATCTAGATGACTTTGAAGAAAGATTAATAACTGAAGTAGGGTCTGTACAGGAAAAAAATGAGAAGAAAATAAACAGAGAAAAAGATGAAATTTGTCAATTAACATCGATTTTAAAAGACAATAAACAAGAACTAGAATTCCTAATAGATCACGGCTCTAATAATCAGCTATTTTTAACTTTATGAAAGCAAATAACAAGCATCCAGAAAACAGACAACGAGATTCATGACATGACGTCTGCTATTAAAGAAATTGACATGGAGTTTGAAGAAATTAAGAATGTCAACATTGAAACATTCGGATCACTGTCACAAATTACCCGACCTTGTCCTATTAAATATAAATCAATGAAAGTACAATGTCCACAGGTACAACACGATAGAAGACAAAAACTGACCAAATTCATAAAAGAATGTAAAGTTGATTTAAAACGTGGCGAACAATACCAGTTAAGAAACATGGCTGTCACTTCTGACAACAAATTACTACTTTGTAATTATCAGTCTCCTCATCAGAAGGTATATATATACAAGGATTGCAAAACCTATGAAGATGAAATATCGCTTACCAATGGACCTTGGGATATTACTGTAGTACCATGTACAGATAAAGCAGTAGTTACTCTTCCAATGGAGTATTCCATACAATTTATCAACACCACTAACAATACAAAGATTAACAAGATAAATATAGGAGAAGAGTGTTTAGGTGTCACTGCTGTAAAGGACAAAATTTACATCGGTGCAGTTGGAAAAGTTTTAATTTTAAATACAGATGGATCGCGTGTAGGAGACATAACAACTGATGGTTTTGCTAATTACAACTTATTTTATAATGAAAGGAATGATCAATTGTTGCTAAGACAGAATGGCAGATTGCGTTGCATCAATTTAGATGGTCACGTTATATATACATACCGCATATCAGGAAAGCTAGGACTGGCTGTGGATCAACAAGGTCATGTATACATAAGTGAAGATAAATTAAACGAAATACGAAGGTTGTCACCAGATGGAACATTCTATGATATAGTATTAAGTGAACATGCTGGCGTTGACAAACCAATGGGTATAACATATAACAATGACTTTACAAAACTGTTCATTATAAGTAGAGACAAGACTGTATTTCCTGTAGCCTGTTCCGAACATGTGCTGAGCATTCCTTATACCCTAGATCCATGAAGTGGTTTAGAACCTTTTGGACAAACAATATGGTGGATATCTCTGTTATTTCTGTCAGCAGAACTAGAAATGGACGACGACGATGATGAGATGAAATTGGAAGAATCAGTAGTTACTGTAGCCATAGTTGCTGCTTCCACGTAATTTAACCTTTAAGTATAATATTATCACAGGAGCTTGCCGTTTTATCAATAAAATAGATGTAGGGTACAAAAAGAGTCCCGTCTCATATATAAACAAACAAGCTGCATAACGTTTTATCAATAAAATAGATGTGCAGACTGAACAATAAATGACGGATAAATGTACTCTTTATATTATATAATTTTCATAGAGTGTTTTAACGAATAGAGAGGTTAGGTAAAGAAGATAATGCAGATCTTAAAAAGGGCAGATCTGAGATTTTAATTGAGGGGTGCGAGTCAAAACAAAAGATTATTACCGAGCGTATCGAGGAAAAAAATGCTTACGTAAGTTTACATCTATCTGGCATATCTTGTATGGTTTTAAAAATAATTTGAAACCCAGAAATGCATCAGGGACAGTGGTGCTGCAAACCAAATAATTTTTTTCTTAAAAAGTAATGGAATAAAGAGGGAGGGAAATGGAACTTCACGTTAAGAAGCTCCTGTGTTCTCCCAGGAATCAAATTTGCACCAAATGATTGATTTATAAAACTATAGGGGACTGTATTCACAATTTACAGAGTCCCTCCTTCCCCCTAAAAAATCTACGCATTTCTTTTGAATTGCGTAATTTTAGGAAAATGAGTAAGGTGTAAAAAAATTCTATGTAAAAAAAAATAGTCGGTTCCGCCATCTTGATTCCTTCTGCACCACCTCAAAACCTGGTACACCCCGCACACTGTTCTGTTGTTCGCGCAGAGTGTTCCGTACCACTTCATTCGCTAGAATATGTTCGGCACATCCCGAACATACGAAAGAAATACACCTTTATAGTTGTAAATGAAAGATTTTATATTTTGTAGATGAAGGATTTTTATATTTTGTAAATGAAAGATTTTTATATTTTATTGATGAAGGATTTTTATATTTTGTAAATGAAGGATTTTTATATTTTGTAAATGAAGGATTTTTATATTTTGTTGATGAAGGATTTTTATATTTTGTGTATGAAGGATTTTTATATTTTGTTGATGAAGGATTTTTATATTTGTAAATAAGGATTTTTATATTTTGTAAATGAAGGATTTTTATATTTTGTAAATGAAGGATTTTTATATTTTGTTGATGAAGGATTTTTAGCCGACTTGCAACGAAGTTGCAGTCGGCTTATGTTTTGGCGAAAGGCGGGCGTATGTTAGCCTATCATCGTTAACGCGACAGCGCTCTTAGTTTTTGGCCGATCAACATTAATTTTGGTAGAAATCATTACTACACTATTATTTAGAGGGAACTCGAAATTCAGATTAATTTATTGTCTTTTTCTTGTAAAATCATGTTTTTTTGCATAGAAAAACTACATATTTTGAGAATTATCTTCGTTAACACGATAGTGCTCTTAGTTTTTGGCCGATAAACATAATTTTTGGTAGGAAGCATTATTACACTATTATTTAGAGCGAGTTCGAAATTCAGATTAATCTATTGTTTTTTCTTGTAAAATCATGGGGTTTTTTTTATAGAAAAAGTACATAGTTTGAGAATTACACATTTCTCTGAAACTACAAAAGATAGAAACTTAATATTTGGAATGGGTGGAGATGCTAATGTGAAGTTGTGCATTCAACATTTTTTATCCTCGGGGCTCAGCTGGGGAATCTGTTTAAAAAATGTGACCGAGATTCCCACCCTAAACCATATATATATATGATCAAAGTGACTAGGAAAATTAAATGCCTTATAGCTCAGGCCCCGGAGGGTAATACCCCGCCCCCTACCGGAAGTGCACTTTTTAATGGTTGAGATCCCCACCCTTAAACCATATATATTTATGATCAGGGTGACTAGGCAAATTAAATGCCTAATAGCTCAGGCCCGGGAGGTCATACCCCACCCCTATCTGAACTGTACGTTATAATGGTTGAGATCCCCACCCCTAAGCCATATGTATTGATGATCAGGGTGAATAAACAAATTAAATGCCCCAAGTGTTGAGGCCCGGGGTCATCCCCATCCCCTATCGGAAGTTTTTTTGAGAATTACACATATCTCTGAAACCATTTTGTCAATATTAACCAAACTTTGCCCAAATGTTCCTTGGGTGATCCTCTTCCAAAGTTATGTTCGCATACCAACATTGATGCCAGTGTAGGCATACAAGAGACATATTGGACAGACCATAAACTTGTATGGTTGCAGATACCTTTCTAATAGTACTAATTGTAAGATATTTAAAAAAAAAACAGTGTATTTTCTCTTCTTTCATTCATATGATTTTGTCACTGTTTCTCCTCTGTCATCTAAAGCAAACAACTGCTACAACATAACATCTGTTATCCTCATAATTTATGCTTTGTCCTCTGAAACTTGATGATATCTTAAATAGTCCTTATAATCCATCATACATACATTTATTCTTTAGTTTCTTACTAATTTATAAAACAAGACCAAATGATTTTGACTTGCAACTCGGCTGTTGCATCACTGATGCTTTCTCGATTTTTATATTTTGAGGACATGAATGATATTGACAAGTCACAAACCACGTGATATAACATTTAACACTGACTTACAAAACTGTTAATTATCAGTAGAAATAAGACTGTATTAGTTTATATTTTGTAGATGAAGGATTTTTATATTTTGTAAATAAAATATTTTTTGTTTATTTTGTGGACAAGATGGTATTAACAAGTCACAAACCACTAAATATAATATTTAGCAATGACTTTCAAAACTGTTAATTATAAGTAGAAATAATTATATATTAATTAGTTGATAGATTTAAATGAAGATTGTTATTTACTTTGTGATAACAATATGTTTCCTCATGAGTATGTACTGTAGATAAAAGTAGTAAAATATAGATCTAGTTAATTTTACTGGATAATTTTAATTTGATTTGTGTTAATTATTGGAGTATAAAGAATGCTAATTAAAGGATTATTGCTAACATTGTACATTTTGAGGTGAAGCTTGGCACTTTTGCTCATTTACATTGAAGTACCTGTACCAAGCCACCAAAATACTAGTAGTTGATTTTGGAATTGTTCCCAAAGTGTGGTGGTTTTTTTGTTTTTTTAATATTTTATCACAACATTTGGATCACTTACAACAGTTGGACAATTTAGAACATTACGCTCATTTATATGGACAATTAACAACCGTTGGATGTTTTACAACATTTGGACAATTTACAACAATTTGGTCATTTACAACATTTTAACTATTAACTATATTGTGATAATTTACAACATTTGGACAATTTACAACATTTGGACCATTCACAACATTTGGACAATTTACAACATTTGAACTATTAACAATATTTGGACCATTCACAATATTTGAACCATTCACAACTTTTGGACTATTAACAATATTGTGATCATTTAAAACATTTGGATCATTCACAATATTTGGACAATTTACAACATTTGGATCATTACAATATTTGGACAATGTATAGCATGTTTTTATAGAATATTTCATACATACAATTTATATATAAAGTATAACCTGTACAATGTGTCTATTTATAGCATATCAAATACACGTTTATTATTAGTCCAATACAAAACAGATATATCATGGCAATCGGAAACACACACATTTTATTTTGGCCTAAGATTAAATAAAAATAAAAATCTAGATAATATATATTAAGGCTTTATGGTTGATGGTATTTAACGCCACTTTGAACAATATTTTAATTATATCGCGGCGATCAGTTTTATTGCTGACAGAGTTCCCAGAGAAAACAACAAACCTGTCGCAAGTCACTGACAAACTTTATCACATAATGTTGTATCGAGTACACCTCGACATAAATTACTTGCTGTTCCATATAATGTTCATCCTTAACAGCTTAATCTCATATTTTGCCTCATTAATACAATGAGGGAAATTACACTTTACAAGACATTATCAATACTGAGATCACTATGATAGTTTGATATTAAATCAGTGCCTATCAACACTAAATGTGTGCGTTCGATTCCCGCTTATGGCGAGGTGTACTCTATGCATCTTTATCATGTTTATGTTATCAAGTTTTAGAGATGTATTGCAGGTCAGTGGTTTTATCGATATTCCGGTTTACCTCACCATAAACCACCAACCACCATTTCATTGGTAAAATATTGCTACAAGTGATGTTAAGCACTAATTAATCTAGCGGTTTTAAATTAATAATGATCTTATGTGTATAATTTTTTAATGGTGGTTGTTAGTTAAACCTGACCATTCAGAAACAACACACACACAATTTTTACAATTTGTACACACATAGAGAACAAACATAGCAATTTTCTTAATCCCCTGGCGTCTGTCGTATTGTCCGTTTGTCATTTTCGTCAACACTTTATGTAACCTAATAATAAAGAATCATGGAAGTTGTCGCTCACATTAACCTCTCTTTGTCATTGATGGCCTTTTCAAATTTAAATTTTCTAATCAAATTCGCTGACACAGAATGAACCACATTATATTTACATTCTCACTTTTCAAATGTCTGGTTTGATCCAAATCAACACTGAAATAAGATCCTGATTGGCTCCCAGGTCAAATATAAACTTTAGTACATTGTAAGAATATTTCTTCTTGCATCAAGTTTTTAGCTCACCTTGCCAATGGAAATGTGAGCTTTTACCATCACTTGGCGTCCGTCGTCCGTTAGCTTTTCACATTTTAATGTTCTCCTCCAAAACCGCTTGTCCAGATGAATAGAAACTTAGTAGCTATAGGAATCATCTGGAAGGTCTTCTATCAAAATTGCTCATTTTGTCTTGATCGGTTAAAAAACATGGCCACCACAGACAATTCTTGTTTCTGATTGGTTAATTTCTCAAAATTCTTCTCCTCTGAAACTCAGTTGCCAAATGAACTAAAATTTGGTAGGAAGCACCCATGGAAAGTTCTGTATAAGGTTTCCTCAAAACAGAATCAAAGGTGAGCAACAAAGTGTTTTAGCTCCCTGACACGTGGCAGTTTTTAACATAAGAGCCTATTGGGAAATGAACTGCAGCTTTTCTTAAGAAGAGTTTCAAGATACCAAAGCCGAAAGGGGTAATAAGAATCCGTAAATCGAAGGACGGACAACACAATTGCAAAAAAGAACAAAAGGACAAACAATGATCTACAAGACATATACATAAAACTAAAGATCGTGTAACACAAAACCCACTAAAAACCGGGACTGAATTTGGGTGCTCGGGAAAGGTAAACTGTTCCTGCTCCACTAGTGGTACTCGTCGTGTTAATCTGATTACAAATCCGGTGATAGGTCATGAATGAAGAAAGGACCGGTGTCATATGGTATTTGGACCCCCATGGTATATTGACCCCCCTTATTGAAAACAGGCCCCCCTTGTATGGTAAATTGAACCCCCATGGTATTTTGACCCCCCTCATTTCTAATGAAGAGATAGGCAGGGTTTCAATATACCATGGGTAGCGGGGTCAAATTACCATGGATAGGGTGGTCGATGTACCATGGGTAGGGGATCAAAATACCATGGGTATGGGGTCAAAATACCATAAGTAGAGGGGTCGATATAGCATGGGTAGGGGGGTCAAAATACCATGGGTATGGGGTCAAAATACCATAAGTAGAGGGGTCGATATAGCATGGGTAGGGGGGTCAAAATACCATGGGTAGGGGGTCGAAATACCATGGGTATGGGGCTCCATATGCCATTGCTAGAGGTTCAAAATACCATGGGTAAGTGGGTATTTATACCATGGATAGGGGGTTAAAATACCATGCGTAAGTGGGTATTTATGCCATGGATAGGGGATCAAAATACCATGGGTAGGGGTCGATATACCATGGGTAGGAGTGTCGATATTGCATGGCTAGGGCGGTAAAAATACCATGCTTGGGGAGGGGGTCAAAATACCATGGATAGGGGGTCAATATACCATGGGTATGGGGGTTGATATACCATGGGGAGGTGGTCAAGATACCATGGGCAGTGGGGTCTAAATACCATGGGTAAGTGGGTATTATACCATGGGTAGAGGTTCAAAATACCATTGATAGGGGTCAATATAACATGGGTAAGGGGTCAAAATACCATGGGTAAGTGGGTCGTTATACCATGGGTAGGGGGAAAATACCATGGGTAGGAGGGTCGATATACTATGGAAGGGGGTCAAAATACAATGGGTAGGGGGGTCAAAATACCATGAGTATGGGGTCGATATACCATGGCTAGGAGGGGTCAACATACCATGGGTAAGGGATATCAAAATTCCATGGGTAAGTGGGTCAATATACCGTGAGCAAGGGGTCAAAATACCATGGGTAGATATGTCAAAATACAATGGGTAGGGGGTCGATATACCAACCATGGGTAGGGGAGTCGATATGCCATGGGTGTGGGCGTCGATATTCCATGGGAAGGGGGGTCAAAATACAATGGGTAAGTGGGTCGTTATACCATGGGTAGGGGCAAAATACCATGGGTAGGCGGTCGATATACCATGGGTAGGGGGTCGATATTCCATAGGCATGAGGGTCAAAAACCGGTGGGAAGGGGGTCGATATAGCATGGGTAGGGGGGTCAAAATACCATGGGCAGGGGATCAATATACCAGGGGTAAGGGGTCAAAATAACATGGGTAGGAGGGTCGATATACCATGGTAGGGGGTCAACATAACATGGATAGGGGGATCAAAATACCATGCCTATATGGGTCGATATACCCTGTTTAGGGGGGTGAAAATACAATGGGTAAGGGAGATCAAAATACCAT
Source organism: Bathymodiolus brooksi (assembly GCA_963680875.1). NCBI lineage: Eukaryota > Metazoa > Mollusca > Bivalvia > Mytilida > Modiolidae > Bathymodiolus > Bathymodiolus brooksi. Next base: position 78,200,336 of record OY804588.1, read on the forward strand.
GGGTTAGGGGGTCAATGTACCGTGGGCAGGGGATCAAAATACCATGGGTAGGGGGGACAAAACACCATGGGTAGGGTGTCAAAATACCATGGATAGAGGGGTCGATATACATGTACCATGGGTAGGGGGGTCAAAATACTATGGGTAGGGGGTCGATATATCATGGGTAGGGGGTTCGATATACCATGGGTATGGGGGTCAATATGTCATGGGTAGGGGGTCAAAATACCATGGGTAAATGGGTGTTTATACCATGGGTAGGTAGGTCAAAATACCATGGATAGACGGTCGATATACCATAGGCAGGGGGTCGATAAGCCATAGGTAAAGGGGTGAAAATACCATTGGTAGGAGGGTCGATATACCATGGTTAGCGGGCAAACTACTATGGATAGGGGGTCAAAATACCATGGGTATGGGGGTCGATATATCATGGGTAAGGGGGTCAATATACCATGGGTAAGTGGGTCAATATACCATGAGCAGGGGGATCAATATATCATGGGTAGGGGGTAAAAACACAATGGGTAAGTGGGTCTTTATACCATGGTTAGGGGGTTGATATACCATGGGTATGTGGGTCGATATACCATGGGTAGGGGTCAAAATACCATGGGTATGTGTTTTTATTCCACGGGTAGGTGGGTCTAAATATCATGGGGAGGCGGTCGATATACCATCAGTAGGGGTTCGATATACCATAGGTAGGGGTTCCAAATATCATGGGTGGGGTATCGATATACCATGAGTATGGGGATCAAAATACAATGGGTAGGGGGTCGATTTAACATGGTTAGGGTGTCAAAATACCATGGAGATATTATCTGCCCTTGATGTGCTATTTTTGTGTTTACAAGGTTCCGTGTAAAAATGTAGATTTAGTTTACTTATCGGATTTTGTTTGATATCTGAGGTGAATAAGGACATTATATATTGACAATATTTGCTGTTTTCATCACCATATCACTATTACAGACACAGGTAATGACATTTGGAAGAATTCTTCTCACTCTAATTACTGTGAGTTACTGTACATTGTTTACAAATGGCGGCATACAAAACAAATGATCACAACAAAAGTCAAATCCAGAGACATTTGTCAGTACACTTTTGTACAAGCTTAACAAAGGGTATAGCACACGGTGAAGTTATAGAAGAAATTGAAAAACTTGTAGAATTTTTTTAAATACAGTCCATACAAATAAAAGAAAAAACTGCATTTTCACAGTTTTCGACCCCAACACTAAGCACATTCTATTAACAAGGGGGATCGAAATTAGAAACAGATATATAAAATTCGTTGATGTAGAGAAGCAAGTTACAAATATAACAATGAAAGATGCACCGTGTGAATTATCGAATCAGGTAATATGTGCATTTATGCAAAAAATCGGAGAGGTGGTACAAGGCTCTCTACGCAGAGGTATGATTAAGGGAACGAATATCGAAACAAGGGCCCGATATATGCAACTCACGAACTATGTTTCCCTTTTTCCAATTATGAGAAAAGTCGGGAGATTTGATGTCCGAATATTCGCCGACAACAACAGAACTGAATGTCAATATTGTTCACAAACCGACCTTCCATCATACTGCTGCGTGAGAAAACCTTCGATGGCAAAAGCACGGCCATGTTTCAGGTGTAACAGTAAGGACCATACTATTAAAGATTGTTCCCATTCTGATAACGTAAGTTATAATTGTGGCAAGGAAGGCCGCATAACACGGAACTGTGAAGCGACAGATCATGATCTATATGGGGACTATAATCATGACATCCACAAGGGAAGGGAAGCTGATATGGATAGAAACAACAAATTCCCGGAAATTGGTGAAATAACAAATGATGATAATACAACTGCAAACTGTGTGTTTTCTAATGAATCCCACCCAGTTATGGCACCACAAAGTGTCATGCTTGGAGCATCAAATTGTACAAGGCTTGTCTTTGAAAACCCCAATGTACATAACATCTCTGTGTCAGGTACTACATTAGACCAAGTCCAAAAACTGTAAGATAAGTCTGATACACAAGTTGATAGTAAACATGTTGATAGCATAGTGTTGAGTCTTGGTACAAATGATGTAGCACAGTATAGAAATGATACTGAACAAATTATGTGTTGAGAATGTGAAACATAAATATCCAAATGCTAGCATATGTGTATGTAGCATACTACCAAGAAGAGGGAAAGGTACATACATCCAAGCATTAAACTTTGTGTCATCGTCTGTTAGCACATTCATACAAAAAATGTGTTTGAAAAACAATATGATGAGGTTTATTGACTTGTGGTCAGAGTCCACTTCAATCAATGTACCAAACGGAGCACTCTACAATTTAAATGACCAAAATAGTGTCCACATTAGTGAAGCAGGAGCTACTGTTGTAAGTGACATACTACTGGATTATGTAAAATCACCAGTAGAAGGCGAATACACGACTCCAAATACTAAAAAACGTATCAGAAGTTCAACATCAACCCCAGGTTCAGCAGATAAACAACAATCAAAAATTCTCAAACCAATTTGAAGCTATAGTAACACTTGAACAAAATATATTCATGGTAATATTTGATCATTGACATTCATGGTAATTATAATTATTATTTTTGCATGTTTCATAATATATATCATGTACTTTGTTTACACGTGAAAAAAACATCCTAATTCATAACCTATCAATGACAAAATTACCGGTATCTATTTTTAGTGCCACTAAGTGAGGGGTCCAAAATCTTGATATCTTCAATATAAATTTATTTCAAGTGTTTTATTTTATAACAATTATGTTATTCGTGTCTAATATAGTACCAAATGATTTGTCTGTAATTTACTTTAACAATATGAAGATTGTGATTTATTGTATAATTATTGTTGTCATACTTGTTGTAAATATACCTATGTTTAATTGTAGTCACCTGTGCGAGGTGAGTTCCAAATTGTGACCTTTCATTGTCAATTTGTAAATATGTCTCTTTGTATTGTCACATTAAATGTTAATGGTATAGCAGATGACAAAAAACGGAATGCGGTGTTTTGTTGGTGTAGAAAAAAGAAAATCGATATTGCGTGTTAACATGAAACACACTGTTCTATTGATACTGAATTAAAATGGAAAAATGAATGGGGGGGGGGGGGGGGGGGGGGGGGCTAAAAGTATGTGGAATCATGGTTCAAGTAACTCACGAGGTGTTGCTATCCTCTTTAAAAAAAATTGATTACGAAGTTACAGAAACGGGGCGAGATAATACTGGTAGGAAAATCTCCTGTGTGGTAGTGGTAAATATATCAAATACTTATAACGTAAATATATATAATGTTTATGTTCCTAATTTGGGTAATGATAACAAAATATGTATTAATGAATCAATTTCGATGAATCCGGCGGACAAAAATATAGTTCTGGGAGATTTTAGCTGTACACTCTTGAAAAGTCTAGATAGGAAGCCAATACCAAATCGCGATGACATAGGTTCAACGGAATTGAAAAAATATATAGAACGAAATGATTTGATCGATGTTTGGAGAGCACGCAATCCAAACAGTAAATGTTATACATTCGGCCGGGTCAATTCACACTCGCATATAAATTTCATTTTCATTAGCAGTGAACTTAATTTTGCATCACAAAAGATTAAATTTATTCACTTTCCATTTAGTGATCATGATGGTGTTATCATGACATTGAAAGTAGGTGAACCAGAACGAGGTCCGGGGTTATGGAAGATGAATTATACCGTTATTCAAACATATTTATTTAAGCACATATTTGAAAGTTTTTGGAATAAATGGAAACTTCAGAAAAATAACTTCAAAAATAAATTGGAATGGTGGGAGCAAACTAAGATTAAAATAAAAAGCTTAACTATAGACGCATCAAAAAAATTAAACATAACTGAAACGAAACTCAAGATCTCGGACAATAAAAATGAAATATCTGAGTTAAGGGGAAACATTAAAGGGTACTACGAAAAAAAGCAGAAGCCTCTAGAATTCGATCAACAGTAAATTGGTATGAAAAGGGGGAAAAATCTACAAAGTATTTCTTTAACCTAGAGAAAAAGAAGGGTAAAGAAAAACTATGGAATAGTGTTAAAACTAACGATGGCAAATATATAGAGGATATTGTGTCTATTTTAGAGGAACAAGTAAATTTTTTCGAAAAACTCTTTACCTCAGAAGGATGGGACAGTGATTCGGCCGCATATTTATTAAATAATTTGGAAACAAATTAAGTCAAGAGGATAAAGAGATTTGTGATGAAAGAATAACTTTGGATGAAATTTCAAAGGCAGTAAAATTACCAAAACCCGATAAATCACCAGGGGAGGATGGGATTGTTAGTGAATTTTACAAACATTAATGGTATCTTATTGGAGAAGATTTTGAGTCTGTGGTGAGGGAGATTTTTGCTTAAATATTAATGAAGGGGGGGGGGGGGGGGGGGGGGGGGGGGTGGGAATGATTAAAATAGACAATTTTGTCAAAAGTAAACAGATACAATTTATATACAAAATAATCAACAGTGAGATGGACTCATGGAATGCGATAGGTAAACACTGGTTACAGAAATACGATAACAAATTTGGAGTTGATGATTTTTTTCTTTGTAAATGCTCCGATATTAAAGGTTTAGATATTGGATCCATTCCAAAATACTATCAAGATGCTATACAAGCATGGAAAAAAAATTGGGGTCATGTTCTACGGAGTCTAAAAATGACATTTTAGATAAAAACATTTGGTAACTCTGAGATCAAATTTAATAGAAATCCACTTTTTTCAATCGTTTTTGAGAAATAATATATTTAAAATAAACGATATATGGGACAAAAATAATAATACCTTTGTTGATAATCAGACTATATTTAATAGACTGGATGATAAAAGGAACTGGATATCAGAATGGGCAAAAATAAAAAAATCAATACCAGAAAATTTTGTTAAGAAATTAAAATCCGATGAAAACGAAAAGATAAAAAAATCATTAAGTTTAAAAATAGATAGTAATTTGAATATTAGAAATCATAATAATAAAATCATTGTTCCAAAAGAGCTGATACTGAAGAATATCCAGAAAGAAATACGTAAACCAATTACGCCAAAGTGTCAATTCAAATGGGATACAATTTATGAAAAGAAATTTAACTGGATATCAATTTGGTATATACTGAACAAGATTAAATGTAAACAAAGCATTATCCAGTTCCAATGGAAAGGTTTGCATAACATTGTATATTCAGAATATAGATTACAAAAAATGGGAACATGAAATGGTCAATGTCATATTTGTAAAAATGAAATAGAGTCCCTTATGCATTTGTTTTACAGGTGTCATAAAATTAAACATGTCTTAGATGAATTAAAACACATTTATAATAGCATTTTTGAAAACAATATAGTACTTGTAGAGGAAAACTTAATCATTGGGGTGTATGAGGGAGAAATAACTGAAGATCTACTTTTAATGAATTTAGTAATTTGTATATTAAAATGGGTAATATGGAAAACAAGAAATTATATAAAATATAATAAAAGCACTTACAGGGAAGCAATAGTTATCACAAATCTCAAAAATTAACTCAGAAGTAATATACAAATGATGATTAAGAACCCAGAAGTTCGAAACTAATATAATATTAGGAAATTACAGCTATTATTGGATACATTATGAATTTAGTTGTATTAATAATTCCTTTCATTGCTTACTGTGTAAAAATGTATGTTTATAAATTGAATATGAGAGATAAAATATGATTTATTTGCCTATGGTATTGTATTCTTACTACAACTGTACCAGTATTTATTTATTTAATTATATTGTTCATTGTAAATATTTGTAAACCTTTGAGGTTTCCTGGCACCCAGAGGTAAATTGTTCACAGGTGTAATATAGATAATAATAAAAAAACAAAAAACAAAAAACTACTCTGTGAATCTCAGAATAGGGGAATAATTACACTTATGTTCATATAGGGGGAAAGGGAGGATATAAAAAACTGGAGGCCTATTACTCTTTGTAATGTGAAGATTTTATGATTACGGAAATATTCACATTGATACCGTCATTCATTCCGGACTTGTAAAACTGTATAGTTTCTCTCCCCTTCACCCAATTTTCTCCTGTCAAGAGGGAGAGGCGTTAAGGTGCAAAATTGGCCCCACAATATATTAAAAAATAATGCTTGACATAGAATAAAAACAATTTACTAATTTAATTGTTATATAAACAAATTTAAAAAAAATATAACTTTCCGTGAAATTGGGTGCGTTATGACGTCATAATGACATCATATTTAGACGGATAATGCAAAAAATGGACTATAAACGACATATTTAATGTACATTTTAGCTATGTTATATACCTCCACAGTCTTCCACCAACACCAAATTGAGCAGTTGTTTTGAGTATAGAGGGTTAATGATTATATCAAAATATTTTGTTGGTGGAGGATTGTGGAGGTTGTTAAATATTAATTTATTTATGACCTCAGCCAGACCCTTAAAATCAATATTTTCACTCTTCTGATTGTATATATGAGACCATTATATACACAATCTGTACATTTCATGATTCATTTCAAGTAATGAAATTCATCAGTAAATAACTTATGTTTCTGAAAATAATTGTGTTTATTTTAAATACAGTTTGTGTACATTAAAACCAAGAGAAAACCTCAGTGCATGTAATCCGGCGTCAATACCATAAAAAGAACTGGGGACTATAAGTGCCATATATGGCCCCATATTTAATGAATCATTATCTCAGAACATACTTGATTAAAATTTGATTTGTTTTATATTATAGACGAGATCATTCTTTTGATGTTAAAACTTGTTTCCAACAAAATCGATACGTATTTGATGTCATTGTGACGTTCTGAGCGTTATTTGTTTTCTGTATTTCGTGGAATTTTGCCCGCGATATTTGGACGGTTTTCGAAGAAATTAAGCACCTCCGCAGTCGTGCACCATAAATATATTTTACCAGATTATTAAAATAAATAAAACACAAATACTGTTAAAGTATTTTTGGGGTTTCACGAGGTGTTAAATTTCTTGAAAAATGACGGGAAAATGTTCAAATGTTCCAAGCGCTTAGATGACGTTTTGATATTTGAGAAGCAATCTTTGCCGTAAAAAACGATGGTATGTCGGCACGTAACAGTTATATACAAATGTAAGATAGAAATAAAATAAACACCACTTCATCCAGAATAGTTTTTTTTTCATAAGCCCCCAATTATTGATTATATATTTTCTTCCGGGATACTGAAATAGTTATCACTACAGGGATACGGAGGTAACGGGTTTAATGGTCTATCGATGCTACTTCTAAAATGAAGAAAAATAGTTTGATCCAAAAGGAGTAGATATTTGTTGGGCACAATCCAACAGATAGCTCTCACATTATGACCCAAAGGTGTTTTATGTTATGCACTACATACACAAACGTTTGATCCATCATTTGTCCATTGGAGGTTAGGTGCTTAACACCACTTTCAAAAATATTTCAGTTACTGCTTTTGTGGCGGAAATTGGAGTACCCAGAGAAATCCACAGACCTGTCGCAAGTCACTGACAAACTTTATCAGATAATGTTTTATCGAGTACACCTCGCCATGAATGGGGTTCAAACTCACAACTTAAGTGGTGATAGGCAATGATTGCACAGGTAGTTGTAAATTCAACTACCATACGACCACGACGGTTCAAGTTCAGTTAAGATGAAAGGTAATTGTTTTATTGATATTGATGGAATTTATGATTATCACTGTTTATAATTGGTTTGCTGAAAGTAGGTTTTTTGTTGGGGTTCATTGGATGGAATTTGCAGACACAACGTTAGGCATATCAGAACAATACCTTTGTTTTTGCCACCAGACTGGGATGGTTGGCCACTGAATTCACATCACATTTTCATAAATTATATAAAGTTTCCCCTTTTGCGCCCAAATTAAACTTTTAACTTCTATCAGTTCCATTCTCTTAAATCAACCTCCAATGGACAAATGATGGATCAAAAGTTTGTGTATGTAATGCATTGAAAATGCGTTCTGTCATGTGCATAAGTTATTGTTTGCATGATTGACAGACACTATTCATCATATTGTTTTCTAGCTTCTGAACTGTCGATCGAGAAAAAAATAAAATATTCTAGACAGGCAGCAAATAGCCAGTCAATGGGGTTTGCAATTAATATTTCGCATGCACAATAGCGACCGCACACCACAAGGTGTGGAAAATATAAATATTCTTCTGTGAATTAAATGCGTATTTACTGCATTACATGTAAACTGTATGATTCTGTTTGATAAAGTCCTTTAACTAGAACAGGAACAACATGTACACTTGAGTGAAACAGTGTAGTAATAAAAGATCGTGAACGTGATGTACGAGTACAAGTATTACAGAATGTCAAGGTATATTTTAAATGAGGTTGAAACAAGTCACCATTTGATATTAATTCGATTGTATTTCATTTTGACGATTCTAATTACGGAAGACGATCACAACCATATTGTTTTTTATTGGATTAAAATTATAGCTGTATAATAATGTATAATATCCTATTATTATTAGAATCCTAACATGACTGCGAATTTGACATAAATAAAATAACAAATGGCTTCCTCTAGGAAAACGCCGACTTTATGTGAAAGGGACACCAGACAATTCTGATACCAACAGTTTATTAGGAGTGTTGTTGTTGTTGGTTTGTCACAAAGCAAAATAATATCTACCATCTCCTCTTTTTCTAGTGACAATCAAAACAATCATACATAGACTCATGGCAGCGACACACATTTTACCTACACGATTAATCATATGGTTGTAAACTTGCTCTCATCATAAATATATATGAAATACTTGATTGTAAAACAATTATCTATCGACAACCACTTTCTATGGGATATCTGATTCCAAGGTTTGCTATCAGTTTATAAAAAAAATAATAATTGCCACAGGGTCCTAGCTTAAACATTAAACATTTTGTTTCACACCATTTCCCAAAATATTTCCATATTATAAAAAAAAAAAGCGATCTTTAAATATTGGACTTCTCTCAACCCGCACCTTGGCATTTTTTTCTTCTATAGATTTGTGATGGTTGTCCGTAAAAATGTACTGGAATATATCATCGCATTGGTTGTCGTTAAGAATAAGGTACGTTTAAAAAAGTGTTTAAAAAAATTTCAAATATGACAAAGTTCTATTGTCCAAATAAATCTATCTATTATTTCTTTAAGATTAATACTAAAATTTCGACCAGTTTTCGACGATCAATGTTAATAAGTTTCTGAATTGATGTCCCAGGGGCGGATCCAGGGAGGAGGGCGCACGCGGTGCGTGCCCCTACCCTACAATTGGAAAAAATATGATTTTTTTTTTGGCGTAAAATCATGATTTTTCACACGAAATACCCCAAACATTTTCGCACCTCCCTCCGCTCGGCGCAATTTTTTTTAAGTGCGCCCCCTAACTTGAAATCCTGGATCCGCCCCTATTGACCTCAATATGTACATTATCAATGTCATAGCAGACGATGAATCCAAAATTGGTCTGTATGAGATATATTTTTTAAATGATTAAAGCTTTGTTAAGGTGACGAAAAAATGAATTACGAAAAACTACAATTTGAACGTGAAATAATAGATGTGGTACGTAGTTCTTACATTTAAAGATGACATTTTCAGATCAGATTTCATGAGATCATTCATGCAATTTCAGCATCATAATATAACCTCTGACAAATGAAGTTGTCAAAATAATGAGAGATTTTATCACGTGAAACAAACCGTCGAAAACAGGAGACCATCGAAAATTGGTGACGTTGCGACATTACTATTCGTACACTTTAATTTTATAATACAGCTTCGGAACATGTTTTTATTCCTGAAGTCAATCCACATTGCATATTAAGTCAAATTTATGCTTTGTTTATTGAGTTTTATTATGCTTTGTTTTTGTTTTTTTAATAGATATGCATTATAATACAATGATACGTACGTTCTGTATAATGAAAAAAATGACGTTCACTGCTTTTCATTACCTGAATTTGTCGATCCGCTGTGAGGAATTAGATACACATATTAACTAACTGTATTTATTTCTGAAAAATACATATTGTAAATACATTTTGGAGAAAATTTTATCGACATCTGAAGTGGGGCCGACTTTGGCCCTTATAGCTCCCAGTCCTTTGTGAATTTTGATGTGACTTGAACCGTTCATGGAAGTCGCTCGAATTAACTGATTATCATTTATTAATACATCCCGTCAATGTGTAAGTTGGATTTAATTTGAATGCAAGGAGTGCGAATATTCAGTTGTCAATTTTAGTGTTTTCATATCAATTTTCAGCTCGAGTTATGTATTTTTGTTTTATTACAGGTTGAAACAAATAAAGTTACAACAAACGGGAGCTTGTTATTTTTCAACATGGCCACAAGTGATAAAAACGAAACACTCTTCTTAACGTGGATTACAAAATTGTGTCAAAAATATTAGCCGAGAGACTAAAACGTGTATTACCAAATAAAATTAGTACCGACCAAAAGGGGTTCGTAAAGGGTAGGAATATTTTTCAGGGGAATAGATTATTACAGGATATCATAGACTATACAGCAATGGAGGATGAAGAGGGGGCAATTATATTCCTAGATCAACAGAAAGCGTTCGATAGAGCTGAGTAGGGGTGGATAGATTTGTTCTTTGAAAAAAATTGGCTTTAGTGACTGTTTCAGGGGCTGGGTAAAAATGCTTTTCACAGATGCACAATCAAGTATTCAGACGAACGGATTTGCATCCCGCTTCGTCAACATTTCACGTTCAATCCGTTAAGGATGCCCAATCGCTCCGATGCTATACATGTTGCAGGAGGAGCCATTGGCGGCATCCATTAGACGCAATCCCAAGATAGTAGGCATATCTTTACCAAATAGAAATGGACCGGATATAGAGTCAAAGGTAAACATGCTTGCTGAAGAATCCATCGAGGAAACATTTAAAACACTTGAAATATATGAAAAAGCTTCTGGGGCAAAAATGAATTTGGAAAAAACAGTGAGGATGTATCTAGGGAAATGGCGTAAAAAAACCGAGATTTGAAAATATTAAGTGGTCAAAAAACCCGGTTAAAGCTTTGGGGGTATTTCATGGATATGCAATTGACTTAGAAATGATCTGGTTAGAAAAAATAAATAAGATAAAAAATTGTATGGAGGTTTGGAAATCAAGAGATCTTGCGTATTTTGGAAAATTTTTAATTATCAAATCATTTGTCTTATCGGTAATAGGCTATGAAATAGAAATGAGGGGTATTCCAGTAAAATTTGAAAAGGAAATAAATTCCATCATATGGGATTTTATATGGGATGGTAAAACAAATCAAATCTCTAGAAACGTATGCAGTTTACCACAGAATAAAGGGGGGATGGGAATGGTGAACTTGAATAACTTTATTAAGGCAAAACAAGTTAAATGTATGCATAATATAATACACTCAGAATTAGATAAATGGAATGATATTGATAAATATTGGTTGACATCAATGGATTAAAAATTTGAATCCGATTTTTTTCTCTGTAAATGTTCAGATATCAAAGATATTGGATTAAGGAAGATTTCAAAATATTATCTGAATCTCTTATATTGCCGGTCTGCATTACTGAGTTTAAATAAAATTAACACAAGAGAAAATATAGTAGAGCAACATATATTTGGCAATTCGAAAATAATATATACATGTAAACGAAAAGCTCAATTTTTGTCCAATTTCTCCAAAAGTGGGTTTATAACGGTGAAAGATATCTGGGATGAAAATAGTAAAATATTTCTAAATAACACTGAAATATTCAATACACTGCGTGATAAAAGAAACTGGATTGCCGAATACAGCCGTATAAAAGCATCATTTTCTCATGAACTACTTCTCATGCTCAAATCAGACAAACATTAATCAAGAAAATACTAAAAACTATCCATTTACAGTGAAAAATACATGCGAATTTATAAAAAATGATAATATTCTAGAAAATAAACAACTTCTCCTCAAAGATATACAGTACTTTTTTTGCAATAGAAAATATTCCAATATGTCAACAAAAATGGGAAATTTATTTCGGGGTAGAATTACCATGGGAAGAAATATGCGGTAGACATTTTAAAAATCTCGCAAATAGAAAATCCAAACATTTACAATGGAAAGTGATACATACAATAATATATACAGAAGAAAGGTTACAAGTTAAATTCAATTTGTTTCATAAAATGGAAAATATTGTAATCCCTTGGATTATACGTAGTTACAAATGGAATTATATTATTTTGATTTGAAGTTACATGTACTTGTTCCCGCAGTTCGTATGTATCGGTCCTTTTTCCAACCCTTTCTGTATACCATGTGCAACTATTTCCTCCGGATATTGTTGATTTTTTAAATACAATCTAAGTTCTCGTAGTCACGTATCTCTCAACTCCTCTGTGTTTGTGATCGTTATAATTCTCGAAGCCAAATTAAACGGAATGTTTATTTTAATATGCTTCGAGTGATTGGATCTGAAATTAAGATACATATGGGTGTCAGTATCTTTCGAGAAAATGTCCGTTATTATGTTGTTATTTGTTGATATACGAATTAAAACGTCTAAAAACGGCATTTCTATTTTGCTTCTGTTTATGGTGAAACGAATATGGTCATTTAAAGAATTAAGTTCGGTATTAAGAAGAAGAAAAGAAACTTTATTAATTAATATTCTTAAACCTTCGTTAAATGATAAATGACTTTAAAGATTTTCGTTAATCTTACAATGACTTTAAAGATTTTTATTAATCTTATAACAACTTTAAAGATGTTCATTAATTTTATAGGTAATATATTTTACCGCGAAAACGTAACATCATAGTCTCCCTTTATATTGTTAACGTCACACTATTGTTAACGTCATATATATACACTTATAAACATTGTACCAGAAGATCTGCAACAGCAGTGAAAACGTTAGTACAAGAATGTTGTGAAAAATCCGTTTTGTTCTTTTTTTACTAATTTCTTTTATATATATATTAACTTTATTTTTTATAACAAATATTACTGAAGCAAATAGAAAAACTAATTATAGCGATTTGCGAACGGTATCACTAAATCAAACAAACTGCAGTTACCTGATAAATCGAACACACCTTATTGTTTAGAGTGTCGGTTTACGACAGCAGCGTGGCTATTTATTCTTACATACATTTTCCTATTTTCATTCTTGGGACCTGCAATTATCATCAATTTGTGTTATTCATTCAAATGGAATTATAGGGAAAATGCAGTTGGATTAATAAATAACATATACACTATACGTATCTACATATTAACAGACAGCTTTGTAAGTAAGAAATAATCAGTATATGTGTCAATACAACAATGGAATAATATGAAGCAGCAGGCTGTGATACTGGTATTACCAGTATTGTAATATTTACAATACTAGTATTACCAGTATTATAATATTTACAATACTGGAAATACCAGTATTGTAAATATTACAATACTGTTAATACCAGTATTGTAACACTGTACAATACTAGAAATACCAGTTTTGTAATGTTGCAATACCGGTAATCCAGAATCGTATATATACAATACTGGATGTACCAGTATCGTGCATTTACAATACCAGAATCGTTGATCTATGCACAATACCGGAAGCTCCAGTATTCTTCATCCAGCAATACTGGTAATACTAGTATTATAAAACACACAATACTGGAAGCTCCAGTATTCTTCATCCAGCAATACTGGTAATACTAGTATTATAAAACACACAATATTGGAAACTCTAGTATCCCGAATTCACCAGTATATATCAAACTCTAAGGGACCATACAAAATATTTTGACATTACAGGACTTTTGCCTCTTATGCTATGCACAGCAGAAATGACGTATGAGCATGCCAAATTGTGCATAGTCATTAATTTTAAGATTGAATATTGGCTGCTCCCAAAATTAGCAAACGGAATAAGAGAATTATACCTGATTGTATCTATACCATGACATTTGGGTTTAAACTGCAACTTTATGAAACATAATAACACATAATTGCTTATCTTGTGTTTAAAAAAATAATTTAGAAATGATTTCTTTTTGAATTTTCCCCCGCCCCTCTTCTCCTTTCTCCCACCCCTTTTCTCATTTCTTCCACCTCGCTTCACCTTTCTCCCTTCCCTCTTTTCCCCTCTTCTCCTTTCTCCCGCCCCTAGTCTCCTTTCTCCCGGTCACCCTATACACTCCGTCCTCTCATAACAGACGCACAGACAGGACAGAAAAAAACAATATACAAGTACATTCCGCAACTTCGTACCTAATCTTCCAGTATCTGCAATACTGGTATAACCAGTATTTTCCAGTATCTTCCAGTATCTGCAATACTTGTATTACCAGTATTTTCCAGAATCTTCCAGTATCTGCAATACTGGTATAACCAGTATTTCCCAGAATCTTCCGACAATGACCAGTATCTTCTAGTATTGCAGATTCTGGAAGATTCTGGAAGACACTGGGATACTAGTATTTACCAGTATCTGTACCAGTATTGCAGATACTCGCAAGGGTTATAACGGGATGCCATTACACGTAATGGAGCAGCCGCCGAGATTTTTTGCGCTAGCTTACAGAGCTTCTGACGCCTGCATTTATCAATAGTAAGACATAACCTTTCCTTTTGTCCATTATTATAACAAGTTTTTATCACCTACCAGTATTTTAGAATGTAATTCCCACAAAATAAAAATTCTTCTCTCTGAATATTTTGAATTTCGTCATTTCCGGCCTCACTATTTGGATGTCGATACCATATTTGGCGATTTAGGCGTGAATGCGTGTAGTAAGAAATACCATATTTAGAAAAGCTTCGCCTTCCGTAGTTTCCGGTTATGGAAAACGATCGATAAATTTGAACAAGGTTGTTGCTACCTTTGAAAAGCATATATTTCTCAGCCAAACCGATTTAACAAGGACTGGGATCATCAGTAATAGTTATAATGAAATGTTTGAAGCGTAAATAGTGAGTTTTTATGTTTCAACTGAAACTTTTTTTTTGCACCATTGTGACGAATGGGACCGCGTTGTAGCTCTGCCGAGACACAAGTTTGTCACAGGAGCTACATTATAGCAGCTAGTAAGGAGTGTGTATCTGGTCATTTACAACACCGTGACGCAGATAAATTAATGCATATGGAAACAGTTAGATACACACATATTTGTCATTTCTGTATAGATATTATTTCCCGTGTTACTTTTGGCAAGAACAAATATGAATGAAATTTCGCTTTTTAATTAAGTTGATAATTTTCAACTTAGTAATGTTTTTCTTTTGGTATTTAGCAACATTTTGTTCTTTCCAAATCATCCACATTGTGGTTGTCAAAATCGTGTTGACTATTGCGTTAATTTGATCATCTCTATGGCTTATTCCTAAGATTATCGAATTTTCTGATTTTGATATAGTTTTAATTTCATTTTGTTCATAAAATTCATTGATTTTTTGGAAAATGTCTGTCCACACACTATCCACCAATTTACAGTTAACGAAAAGATGCATTCAATTTTCGGGGTCTTTACAGAAATGACAACTACCATTTGGAGATTTATTCATCTTTTGTAACCTTTCTTCTGTGTATATTATTGTATGTATCACTTTCCATTGTAAATGTTTGGATTTTCTATTTGCGAGATTTTTAAAATGTCTACCGCATATTTCTTCCCATGGTAATTCTACCCCGAAATAAATTTCCCATTTTTGTTGACATATTGGAATATTTTCTATTGCAAAAAAAGTACTGTATATCTTTGAGGAGAAGTTGTTTATTTTCTAGAATATTATCATTTTTTATAAATTCGCATGTATTTTTCACTGTAAATGGATAGTTTTTAGTATTTTCTTGATTAATGTTTGTCTGATTTGAGCATGAGAAGTAGTTCATGAGAAAATGATGCTTTTATACGGCTGTATTCGGCAATCCAGTTTCTTTTATCACGCAGTGTATTGAATATTTCAGTGTTATTTAGAAATATTTTACTATTCACATCCCAGATATCTTTCACCGTTATAAACCCACTTTTGGAGAAATTGGACAAAAATTGAGCTTTTCGTTTACATGTATATATTATTTTCGAATTGCCAAATATATGTTGCTCTACTATATTTTCTCTTGTGTTAATTTTATTTAAACTCAGTAATGCAGACCGGCAATATAAGAGATTCAGATAATATTTTGAAATCTTCCTTAATCCAATATCTTTGATATCTGAACATTTACAGAGAAAAAAATCGGTCTCAAATTTTTAATCCATTGATGTCAACCAATATTTATCAATATCATTCCATTTATCTAATTCTGAGTGTATTATATTATGCATACATTTAACTTGTTTTGCCTTAATAAAGTTATTCAAGTTCACCATTCCCATCCCCCCTTTATTCTGTGGTAAACTGCATACGTTTCTAGAGATTTGATTTGTTTTACCATCCCATATAAAATCCCATATGATGGAATTTATTTCCTTTTCAAATTTTACTGGAATACCCCTCATTTCTATTTCATAGCCTATTACCGATAAGACAAATGATTTGATAATTAAAAAATTTCCAAAATACGCAAGATCTCTTGATTTCCAAACCTCCATACAATTTTTAATCTTATTTATTTTTTCTAACCAGATCATTTCTAAGTCAATTGCATATCCATGAAATACCCCCAAAGCTTTAACCGGGTTTTTTGACCACTTAATATTTTCAAATCTCGGTTTTTTTACGCCATTTCCCTAGATACATCCTCACTGTTTTTTCCAAATTCATTTTTGCCCAAGAAGCTTTTTCATATATTTCAAGTGTTTTAAATGTTTCCTCGATGGATTCTTCAGCAAGCATGTTTACCTTTGACTCTATATCCGGTCCATTTCTATTTGGTAAAGATATGCCTACTATCTTGGGATTGCGTCTAATGGATGCCGCCAATGGCTCCTCCTGCAACATGTATAGCATCGGAGCGATTGGGCATCCTTAACGGATTGAACGTGAAATGTTGACGAAGCGGGATGCAAATCCGTTCGTCTGAATACTTGATTGTGCATCTGTGAAAAGCATTTTTACCCAGCCCCTGAAACAGTCACTAAAGCCAATTTTTTTCAAAGAACAAATCTATCCACCCCTACTCAGCTCTATCGAACACTTTCTGTTGATCTAGGAATATAATTGCCCCCTCTTCATCCTCCATTGCTGTATAGTCTATGATATCCTGTAATAATCTATTCCCCTGAAAAATATTCCTACCCTTTACGAACCCCTTTTGGTCGGTACTAATTTTATTTGGTAATACACGTTTTAGTCTCTCGGCTAATATTTTTGACACAATTTTGTAATCCACGTTAAGAAGAGTGTTTCGTTTTTATCACTTGTGGCCATGTTGAAAAATAACAAGCTCCCGTTTGTTGTAACTTTATTTGTTTCAACCTGTAATAAAACAAAAATACATAACTCGAGCTGAAAATTGATATGAAAACACTAAAATTGACAACTGAATATTCGCACTCCTTGCATTCAAATTAAATCCAACTTACACATTGACGGGATGTATTAATAAATGATAATCAGTTAATTCGAGCGACTTCCATGAACAGTTCAAGTCACATCAAAACTCACAAAGGACTGGGAGCTATAAGGGCCAAAGTCGGCCCCACTTCAGATGTCGATAAAATTTTCTCCAAAATGTATTTACAATATGTATTTTTCAGAAATAAATACAGTTAGTTAATATGTGTATCTAATTCCTCACAGCGGATCGACAAATTCAGGTAATGAAAAGCAGTGAACGTCATTTTTTTCATTATACAGAACGTACGTATCATTGTATTATAATGCATATCTATTAAAAAAACAAAAACAAAGCATAATAAAACTCAATAAACAAAGCATAAATTTGACTTAATATGCAATGTGGATTGACTTCAGGAATAAAAACATGTTCCGAAGCTGTATTATAAAATTAAAGTGTACGAATAGTAATGTCGCAACGTCACCAATTTTCGATGGTCTCCTGTTTTCGACGGTTTGTTTCACGTGATAAAATCTCTCATTATTTTGACAACTTCATTTGTCAAAGGTTATATTATGATGCTGAAATTGCATGAATGATCTCATGAAATCTGATCTGAAAATGTCATCTTTAAATGTAAGAACTACGTACCACATCTATTATTTCACGTTCAAATTGTAGTTTTTCGTAATTCATTTTTTCGTCACCTTAACAAAGCTTTAATCATTTAAAAAATATATCTCATACAGACCAATTTTGGATTCATCGTCTGCTATGACATTGATAATGTACATATTGAGGTCAATAGGGGCGGATCCAGGATTTCAAGTTAGGGGGCGCACTTAAAAAAAATTGCGCCGAGCGGAGGGAGGTGCGAAAATGTTTGGGGTATTTCGTGTGAAAAATCACGATTTTACGCCAAAAAAAAATCATATTTTTTCCAATTGTAGGGTAGGGGCACGCACCGCGTGCGCCCTCCCCCCTGGATCCGCCCCTGGGACATCAATTCAGAAACTTATTAACATTGATCGTCGAAAACTGGTCGAAATTTTAGTATTAATCTTAAAGAAGTAATAGATAGATTTATTTGGACAATAGAACTTTGTCATATTTGAAATTTTTTTAAACACTTTTTTAACGTACCTTATTCTTAACGACAACCAATGCGATGATATATTCCAGTACATTCTTACGGACAACCATCACAAATCTATAGAAAAAAAAATGCCAAGGTGCGGGTTGAGAGAAGTCCAATATTTAAAGATCGCTTTTTTTTTTTATAATATGGAAATATTTTGGGAAATGGTGTGAAACAAAATGTTTAATGTTTAAGCTAGGACCCTGTGGCAATTATTATTTTTTTTATAAACTGATAGCAAACCTTGGAATCAGATATCCCATAGAAAGTGGTTGTCGATAGATAATTGTTTTACAATCAAGTATTTCATATATATTTATGATGAGAGCAAGTTTACAACCATATGATTAATCGTGTAGGTAAAATGTGTGTCGCTGCCATGAGTCTATGTATGATTGTTTTGATTGTCACTAGAAAAAGAGGAGATGGTAGATATTATTTTGCTTTGTGACAAACCAACAACAACAACACTCCTAATAAACTGTTGGTATCAGAATTGTCTGGTGTCCCTTTCACATAAAGTCGGCGTTTTCCTAGAGGAAGCCATTTGTTATTTTATTTATGTCAAATTCGCAGTCATGTTAGGATTCTAATAATAATAGGATATTATACATTATTATACAGCTATAATTTTAATCCAATAAAAAACAATATGGTTGTGATCGTCTTCCGTAATTAGAATCGTCAAAATGAAATACAATCGAATTAATATCAAATGGTGACTTGTTTCAACCTCATTTAAAATATACCTTGACATTCTGTAATACTTGTACTCGTACATCACGTTCACGATCTTTTATTACTACACTGTTTCACTCAAGTGTACATGTTGTTCCTGTTCTAGTTAAAGGACTTTATCAAACAGAATCATACAGTTTACATGTAATGCAGTAAATACGCATTTAATTCACAGAAGAATATTTATATTTTCCACACCTTGTGGTGTGCGGTCGCTATTGTGCATGCGAAATATTAATTGCAAACCCCATTGACTGGCTATTTGCTGCCTGTCTAGAATATTTTATTTTTTTCTCGATCGACAGTTCAGAAGCTAGAAAACAATATGATGAATAGTGTCTGTCAATCATGCAAACAATAACTTATGCACATGACAGAACGCATTTTCAATGCATTACATACACAAACTTTTGATCCATCATTTGTCCATTGGAGGTTGATTTAAGAGAATGGAACTGATAGAAGTTAAAAGTTTAATTTGGGCGCAAAAGGGGAAACTTTATATAATTTATGAAAATGTGATGTGAATTCAGTGGCCAACCATCCCAGTCTGGTGGCAAAAACAAAGGTATTGTTCTGATATGCCTAACGTTGTGTCTGCAAATTCCATCCAATGAACCCCAACAAAAAACCTACTTTCAGCAAACCAATTATAAACAGTGATAATCATAAATTCCATCAATATCAATAAAACAATTACCTTTCATCTTAACTGAACTTGAACCGTCGTGGTCGTATGGTAGTTGAATTTACAACTACCTGTGCAATCATTGCCTATCACCACTTAAGTTGTGAGTTTGAACCCCATTCATGGCGAGGTGTACTCGATAAAACATTATCTGATAAAGTTTGTCAGTGACTTGCGACAGGTCTGTGGATTTCTCTGGGTACTCCAATTTCCGCCACAAAAGCAGTAACTGAAATATTTTTGAAAGTGGTGTTAAGCACCTAACCTCCAATGGACAAATGATGGATCAAACGTTTGTGTATGTAGTGCATAACATAAAACACCTTTGGGTCATAATGTGAGAGCTATCTGTTGGATTGTGCCCAACAAATATCTACTCCTTTTGGATCAAACTATTTTTCTTCATTTTAGAAGTAGCATCGATAGACCATTAAACCCGTTACCTCCGTATCCCTGTAGTAATAACTATTTCAGTATCCCGGAAGAAAATATATAATCAATAATTGGGGGCTTATGAAAAAAAAACTATTCTGGATGAAGTGGTGTTTATTTTATTTCTATCTTACATTTGTATATAACTGTTACGTGCCGACATACCATCGTTTTTTACGGCAAAGATTGCTTCTCAAAAATCAAAACGTCATCTAAGCGCTTGGAACATTTGAACATTTTCCCGTCATTTTTCAAGAAATTTAACACCTCGTGAAACCCCAAAAATACTTTAACAGTATTTGTGTTTTATTTATTTTAATAATCTGGTAAAATATATTTATGGTGCACGACTGCGGAGGTGCTTAATTTCTTCGAAAACCGTCCAAATATCGCGGGCAAAATTCCACGAAATACAGAAAACAAATAACGCTCAGAACGTCACAATGACATCAAATACGTATCGATTTTGTTGGAAACAAGTTTTAACATCAAAAAAATGATCTCGTCTATAATATAAAACAAATCAAATTTTAATCAAGTATGTTCTGAGATAATGATTCATTAAATATGGGGCCATATATGGCACTTATAGTCCCCAGTTCTTTTTATGGTATTGACGCCGGATTACATGCACTGAGGTTTTCTCTTGGTTTTAATGTACACAAACTGTATTTAAAATAAACACAATTATTTTCAGAAACATAAGTTATTTACTGATGAATTTCATTACTTGAAATGAATCATGAAATGTACAGATTGTGTATATAATGGTCTCATATATACAATCAGAAGAGTGAAAATATTGATTTTAAGGGTCTGGCTGAGGTCATAAATAAATTAATATTTAACAACCTCCACAATCCTCCACCAACAAAATATTTTGATATAATCATTAACCCTCTATACTCAAAACAACTGCTCAATTTGGTGTTGGTGGAAGACTGTGGAGGTATATAACATAGCTAAAATGTACATTAAATATGTCGTTTATAGTCCATTTTTTGCATTATCCGTCTAAATATGATGTCATTATGACGTCATAACGCACCCAATTTCACGGAAAGTTATATTTTTTTTAAATTTGTTTATATAACAATTAAATTAGTAAATTGTTTTTATTCTATGTCAAGCATTATTTTTTAATATATTGTGGGGCCAATTTTGCACCTTAACGCCTCTCCCTCTTGACAGGAGAAAATTGGGTGAAGGGGAGAGAAACTATACAGTTTTACAAGTCCGGAATGAATGACGGTATCAATGTGAATATTTCCGTAATCATAAAATCTTCACATTACAAAGAGTAATAGGCCTCCAGTTTTTTATATCCTCCCTTTCCCCCTATATGAACATAAGTGTAATTATTCCCCTATTCTGAGATTCACAGAGTAGTTTTTTGTTTTTTGTTTTTTTATTATTATCTATATTACACCTGTGAACAATTTACCTCTGGGTGCCAGGAAACCTCAAAGGTTTACAAATATTTACAATGAACAATATAATTAAATAAATAAATACTGGTACAGTTGTAGTAAGAATACAATACCATAGGCAAATAAATCATATTTTATCTCTCATATTCAATTTATAAACATACATTTTTACACAGTAAGCAATGAAAGGAATTATTAATACAACTAAATTCATAATGTATCCAATAATAGCTGTAATTTCCTAATATTATATTAGTTTCGAACTTCTGGGTTCTTAATCATCATTTGTATATTACTTCTGAGTTAATTTTTGAGATTTGTGATAACTATTGCTTCCCTGTAAGTGCTTTTATTATATTTTATATAATTTCTTGTTTTCCATATTACCCATTTTAATATACAAATTACTAAATTCATTAAAAGTAGATCTTCAGTTATTTCTCCCTCATACACCCCAATGATTAAGTTTTCCTCTACAAGTACTATATTGTTTTCAAAAATGCTATTATAAATGTGTTTTAATTCATCTAAGACATGTTTAATTTTATGACACCTGTAAAACAAATGCATAAGGGACTCTATTTCATTTTTACAAATATGACATTGACCATTTGATGTTCCCAATTTTTGTAATCTATATTCTGAATATACAATGTTATGCAAACCTTTCCATTGGAACTGGATAATGCTTTGTTTACATTTAATCTTGTTCAGTATATACCAAATTGATATCCAGTTAAATTTCTTTTCATAAATTGTATCCCATTTGAATTGACACTTTGGCGTAATTGGTTTACGTATTTCTTTCTGGATATTCTTCAGTATCAGCTCTTTTGGAACAATGATTTTATTATTATGATTTCTAATATTCAAATTACTATCTATTTTTAAACTTAATGATTTTTTTATCTTTTCGTTTTCATCGGATTTTAATTTCTTAACAAAATTTTCTGGTATTGATTTTTTTATTTTTGCCCATTCTGATATCCAGTTCCTTTTATCATCCAGTCTATTAAATATAGTCTGATTATCAACAAAGGTATTATTATTTTTGTCCCATATATCGTTTATTTTAAATATATTATTTCTCAAAAACGATTGAAAAAAGTGGATTTCTATTAAATTTGATCTCAGAGTTACCAAATGTTTTTATCTAAAATGTCATTTTTAGACTCCGTAGAACATGACCCCAATTTTTTTTCCATGCTTGTATAGCATCTTGATAGTATTTTGGAATGGATCCAATATCTAAACCTTTAATATCGGAGCATTTACAAAGAAAAAAATCATCAACTCCAAATTTGTTATCGTATTTCTGTAACCAGTGTTTACCTATCGCATTCCATGAGTCCATCTCACTGTTGATTATTTTGTATATAAATTGTATCTGTTTACTTTTGACAAAATTGTCTATTTTAATCATTCCCACCCCCCCCCCCCCCCCCTTCATTAATATTTAAGCAAAAATCTCCCTCACCACAGACTCAAAATCTTCTCCAATAAGATACCATTAATGTTTGTAAAATTCACTAACAATCCCATCCTCCCCTGGTGATTTATCGGGTTTTGGTAATTTTACTGCCTTTGAAATTTCATCCAAAGTTATTCTTTCATCACAAATCTCTTTATCCTCTTGACTTAATTTGTTTCCAAATTATTTAATAAATATGCGGCCGAATCACTGTCCCATCCTTCTGAGGTAAAGAGTTTTTCGAAAAAATTTACTTGTTCCTCTAAAATAGACACAATATCCTCTATATATTTGCCATCGTTAGTTTTAACACTATTCCATAGTTTTTCTTTACCCTTCTTTTTCTCTAGGTTAAAGAAATACTTTGTAGATTTTTCCCCCTTTTCATACCAATTTACTTTTGATCGAATTCTAGAGGCTTCTGCTTTTTTTCGTAGTACCCTTTAATGTTTCCCCTTAACTCAGATATTTCATTTTTATTGTCCGAGATCTTGAGTTTCGTTTCAGTTATGTTTAATTTTTTTGATGCGTCTATAGTTAAGCTTTTTATTTTAATCTTAGTTTGCTCCCACCATTCCAATTTATTTTTGAAGTTATTTTTCTGAAGTTTCCATTTATTCCAAAAACTTTCAAATATGTGCTTAAATAAATATGTTTGAATAACGGTATAATTCATCTTCCATAACCCCGGACCTCGTTCTGGTTCACCTACTTTCAATGTCATGATAACACCATCATGATCACTAAATGGAAAGTGAATAAATTTAATCTTTTGTGATGCAAAATTAAGTTCACTGCTAATGAAAATGAAATTTATATGCGAGTGTGAATTGACCCGGCCGAATGTATAACATTTACTGTTTGGATTGCGTGCTCTCCAAACATCGATCAAATCATTTCGTTCTATATATTTTTTCAATTCCGTTGAACCTATGTCATCGCGATTTGGTATTGGCTTCCTATCTAGACTTTTCAAGAGTGTACAGCTAAAATCTCCCAGAACTATATTTTTGTCCGCCGGATTCATCGAAATTGATTCATTAATACATATTTTGTTATCATTACCCAAATTAGGAACATAAACATTATATATATTTACGTTATAAGTATTTGATATATTTACCACACAGGAGATTTTCCTACCAGTATTATCTCGCCCCGTTTCTGTAACTTCGTAATAATTTTTTTTTAAAGAGGATAGCAACACCTCGTGAGTTACTTGAACCATGATTCCACATACTTTTAGCCCCCCATTCATTTTTCCATTTTAATTCAGTATCAATAGAACAGTGTGTTTCATGTTAACACGCAATATCGATTTTCTTTTTTCTACACCAACAAAACACCGCATTCCGTTTTTTGTCATCTGCTATACCATTAACATTTAATGTGACAATACAAAGAGACATATTTACAAATTGACAATGAAAGGTCACAATTTGGAACTCACCTCACACAGGTGACTACAATTAAACATAGGTATATTTACAACAAGTATGACAACAATAATTATACAATAAATCACAATCTTCATATGGTTAAAGTAAATTACAGACAAATCATTTGGTACTATATTAGACACGAATAACATAATTGTTATAAAATAAAACACTTGAAATAAATTTATATTGAAGATATCAAGATTTTGGACCCCTCACTTAGTGGCACTAAAAATAGATACCGGTAATTTTGTCATTGATAGGTTATGAATTAGGATGTTTTTTTCACGTGTAAACAAAGTACATGATATATATTATGAAACATGCAAAAATAATAATTATAATTACCAGGAATGTCAATGATCAAATATTACCATGAATATATTTTGTTCAAGTGTTACTATAGCTTCAAATTGGTTTGAGAATTTTTGATTGTTGTTTATCTGCTGAACCTGGGGTTGATGTTGAACTTCTGATACGTTTTTTAGTATTTGGAGTCGTGTATTCGCCTTCTACTGGTGATTTTACATAATCCAGTAGTATGTCACTTACAACAGTAGCTCCTGCTTCACTAATGTGGACACTATTTTGGTCATTTAAATTGTAGAGTGCTCCGTTTGGTACATTGATTGAAGTGGACTCTGACCACAAGTCAATAAACCTCATCATATTGTTTTTCAAACACATTTTTTGTATGAATGTGCTAACAGACGATGACACAAAGTTTAATGCTTGGATGTATGTACCTTTCCCTCTTCTTGGTAGTATGCTACATACACATATGCTAGCATTTGGATATTTATGTTTCACAATCTCAACAAATAATTTGTTCAGTATCATTTCTATACTGTGCTACATCATTTGTACCAAGACTCAACACTATGCTATCAACATGTTTACTATCAACTTGTGTATCAGACTTATCTTACAGTTTTTGGACTTGGTCTAATGTAGTACCTGACACAGAGATGTTATGTACATTGGGGTTTTCAAAGACAAGCCTTGTACAATTTGATGCTCCAAGCATGACACTTCGTGGTGCCATAACTGGGTGGGATTCATTAGAAAACACACAGTTTGCAGTTGTATTATCATCATTTGTTATTTCACCAATTTCGGGAATTTGTTGTTTCTATCCATATCAGCTTCCCTTCCCTCGTGGATGTCATGATTATAGTCCCCATATAGATCATGATCTGTCGCCTCACAGTTCCGTCTTATGCGGCCTTCCTTGCCACAATTATAACATACGTTATCAGAATGGGAACAATCTTTAATAGTATGGTCCTTACTGTTACACCTGAAACATGCCCGTGCTTTTGCCATCGAAGGTTTTCTCACGCAGCAGTATGATGGGAGGTCGGTTTGTGAACAATATTGACATTCAGTTCTGTTGTTGTCGGCGAATATTCGGACATCAAATCTCCCGACTTTTCTCATAATTGGAAAAAGGGAAACATAGTTCGTGAGTTGCATATATCGGGCCCTTGTTTCGATATTCGTTCCCTTAATCATACCTCTGCGTAGAGAACCTTGTACCACCTCTCCGATTTTTTGCATAAATGCACATATTACCTGATTCGATAATTCACACGGTGCATCTTTCATTGTTATATTTGTAACTTGCTTCTCTACATCAACGAATTTTATATATCTGTTTCTAATTTCGATCCCCCTTGTTAATAGAATGTGCTTAGTGTTGGGGTCGAAAACTGTGAAAATGCAGTTTTTTCTTTTATTTGTATGGACTGTATTTAAAAAAATTCTACAAGTTTTTCAATTTCTTCTATAACTTCACCGTGTGCTATACCCTTTGTTAAGCTTGTACAAAAGTGTACTGACAAATGTCTCTGGATTTGACTTTTGTTGTGATCATTTGTTTTGTATGCCGCCATTTGTAAACAATGTACAGTAACTCATAGTAATTAGAGTGAGAAGAATTCTTCCAAATGTCATTACCTGTGTCTGTAATAGTGATATGGTGATGAAAACAGCAAATATTGTCAATATATAATGTCCTTATTCACCTCAGATATCAAACAAAATCCGATAAGTAAACTAAATCTACATTTTTACACGGAACCTTGTAAACACAAAAATAGCACATCAAGGGCAGATAATCTCTCCATGGTATTTTGACCCCCCTAACCATGGTAAATCGACCCCCTACCCATTGTATTTTGATCCCCATACTCATGGTATATCGATACCCCACCCATGATATTTGGAACCCCTACCTATGGTATATCGAACCCCTACTGATGGTATATCGACCGCCTCCCCATGATATTTAGACCCACCTACCCGTGGAATAAAAACACATACCCATGGTATTTTGACCCCTACCCATGGTATATCGACCCACATACCCATGGTATTTCGGCCCTCTACCCACAGTATTTTGACCCCCTACCCATCCTATTTTGTCTCTCTACCCATGGTATATCAACCCCCTACCCATGGTATAAAGACCCACTTACCCATTGTGTTTTTACCCCCTACCCATGATATATTGATCCCCCTGCTCATGGTATATTGACCCACTTACCCATGGTATATTGACCCCCTTACCCATGATATATCGACCCCCATATCCATGGTATTTTGACCCCCTATCCATAGTAGTTTGCCCGCTAACCATGGTATATCGACCCTCCTACCAATGGTATTTTCACCCCTTTACCTATGGCTTATCGACCCCCTGCCTATGGTATATCGACCGTCTATCCATGGTATTTTGACCTACCTACCCATGGTATAAACACCTATTTACCCATGGTATTTTGACCCCCTACCCATGAAATATTGACCCCAATACCCATGGTATATCGAACCCCCTACCCATGATATATCGACCCCCTACCCATAGTATTTGGACCCCCCTACCCATGGTACATGTATATCGACCCCTCTATCCATGGTATTTTGACACCCTACCCATGGTGTTTTGTCCCTCCTACCCATGGTATTTTGATGCCCTGCCCACGGTACATTGACCCCCTAACCCATGGTATTTTGATCTCTCTTACCCATTGTATTTTCACCCCCCTAAACAGGGTATATCGACCCATATAGGCATGGTATTTTGATCCCCCTATCCATGCTATGTTGACCCCCTACCATGGTATATCGACCCTCCTACCCATGTTATTTTGACCCCTTACCCCTGGTATATTGATCCCCTGCCCATGGTATTTTGACCCCCCTACCCATGCTATATCGACCCCCTTCCCACCGGTTTTTGACCCTCATGCCTATAGAATATCGACCCCCTACCCATGGTATATCGACCGCCTACCCATGGTATTTTGCCCCTACCCATGGTATAACGACCCACTTACCCATTGTATTTTGACCCCCCTTCCCATGGAATATCGACGCCCACACCCATGGCATATCGACTCCCCTACCCATGGTTGGTATATCGACCCATTGTATTTTGACATATCTACCCATGGTATTTTGACCCCTTGCTCACGGTATATTGACCCACTTACCCATGGAATTTTGATATCCCTTACCCATGGTATGTTGACCCCTCCTAGTCATGGTATATCGACCCCATACTCATGGTATTTTGACCCCCCTATCCATTGTATTTTGACCCCCTACCATAGTATATCGACCCTCCTACCCATAGTATTTTCCCCCTACCCATGGTATAACGACCCACTTACCCATGGTATTTTGACCCCTTACCCATGTTATATTGACCCCCTATCAATGGTATTTTGAACCTCTACCCATGGTATAATACCCACTTACCCATGGTATTTAGACCCCACTGCCCATGGTATCTTGACCACCTCCCCATGGTATATCAACCCCCATACCCATGGTATATTGACCCCCTATCCATGGTATTTTGACCCCCTCCCCAAGCATGGTATTTTTACCGCCCTAACCATGCAATATCGACACTCCTACCCATGGTATATCGACCCCTACCCATGGTATTTTGACCCCCTATCCATGGCATAAATACCCACTTACGCATGGTATTTTAACCCCCTATCCATGGTATAAATACCCACTTACCCATGGTATTTTGAACCTCTAGCAATGGCATATGGAGCCCCATACCCATGGTATTTCGACCCCCTACCCATGGTATTTTGACCCCCCTACCCATGCTATATCGACCCCTCTACTTATGGTATTTTGACCCCATACCCATGGTATTTTGACCCCCCTACCCATGCTATATCGACCCCTCTACTTATGGTATTTTGACCCCATACCCATGGTATTTTGATCCCCTACCCATGGTACATCGACCACCCTATCCATGGTAATTTGACCCCGCTACCCATGGTATATTGAACCCCTGCCTATCTCTTCATTAGAAATGAGGGGGGTCAAAATACCATGGGGGTTCAATTTACCATACAAGGGGGGCCTGTTTTCAATAAGGGGGGTCAATATACCATGGGGGTCCAAATACCATATGACACCGGTCCTTTCTTCATTCATGACCTATCACCGGATTTGTAATCAGATTAACACGACGAGTACCACTAGTGGAGCAGGAACAGTTTACCTTTCCCGAGCACCCAAATTCAGTCCCGGTTTTTAGTGGGTTTTGTGTTACACGATCTTTAGTTTTATGTATATGTCTTGTAGATCATTGTTTGTCCTTTTGTTCTTTTTTGCAATTGTGTTGTCCGTCCTTCGATTTACGGATTCTTATTACCCCTTTCGGCTTTGGTATCTTGAAACTCTTCTTAAGAAAAGCTGCAGTTCATTTCCCAATAGGCTCTTATGTTAAAAACTGCCACGTGTCAGGGAGCTAAAACACTTTGTTGCTCACCTTTGATTCTGTTTTGAGGAAACCTTATACAGAACTTTCCATAGGTGCTTCCTACCAAATTTTAGTTCATTTGGCAACTGAGTTTCAGAGGAGAAGAATTTTGAGAAATTAACCAATCAGAAACAAGAATTGTCTGTGGTGGCCATGTTTTTTAACCGATCAAGACAAAATGAGCAATTTTGATAGAAGACCTTCCAGATGATTCCTATAGCTACTAAGTTTCTATTCATCTGGACAAGCGGTTTTGGAGGAGAACATTAAAATGTGAAAAGCTAACGGACGACGGACGCCAAGTGATGGTAAAAGCTCACATTTCCATTGGCAAGGTGAGCTAAAAACTTGATGATGCAAGAAGAAATATTCTTACAATGTACTAAAGTTTATATTTGACCTGGGAGCCAATCAGGATCTTATTTCAGTGTTGATTTGGATCAAACCAGACATTTGAAAAGTGAGAATGTAAATATAATGTGGTTCATTCTGTGTCAGCGAATTTGATTAGAAAATTTAAATTTGAAAAGGCCATCAATGACAAAGAGAGGTTAATGTGAGCGACAACTTCCATGATTCTTTATTATTAGGTTACATAAAGTGTTGACGAAAATGACAAACGGACAATACGACAGACGCCAGGGGATTAAGAAAATTGCTATGTTTGTTCTCTATGTGTGTACAAATTGTAAAAATTGTGTGTGTTTTGTTTCTGAATGGTCAGGTTTAACTAACAACCACCATTAAAAAATTATACACATAAGATCATTATTAATTTAAAACCGCTAGATTAATTAGTGCTTAACATCACTTGTAGCAATATTTTACCAATGAAATGGTGGTTGGTGGTTTATGGTGAGGTAAACCGGAATATCGATAAAACCACTGACCTGCAATACATCTCTAAAGCTTGATAACATAAACATAAAGATGCATAGAGTACACCTCGCCATAAGCGGGAATCGAACGCACACATTTAGTGTTGATAGGCACTGATTTAATATCAAACTATCATAGTGATCTCAGTATTGATAATGTCTTGTAAAGTGTAATTTCCCTCATTGTATTAATGAGGCAAAATATGAGATTAAGCTGTTAAGGATGAACATTATATGGAACAGCAAGTAATTTATGTCGAGGTGTACTCGATACAACATTATGTGATAAAGTTTGTCAGTGACTTGCGACAGGTTTGTTGTTTTCTCTGGGAACTCTGTCAGCAATAAAACTGATCGCCGCGATATAATTAAAATATTGTTCAAAGTGGCGTTAAATACCATCAACCATAAAGCCTTAATATATATTATCTAGATTTTTATTTTTATTTAATCTTAGGCCAAAATAAAATGTGTGTGTTTCCGATTGCCATGATATATCTGTTTTGTATTGGACTAATAATAAACGTGTATTTGATATGCTATAAATAGACACATTGTACAGGTTATACTTTATATATAAATTGTATGTATGAAATATTCTATAAAAACATGCTATACATTGTCCAAATATTGTAATGATCCAAATGTTGTAAATTGTCCAAATATTGTGAATGATCCAAATGTTTTAAATGATCACAATATTGTTAATAGTCCAAAAGTTGTGAATGGTTCAAATATTGTGAATGGTCCAAATATTGTTAATAGTTCAAATGTTGTAAATTGTCCAAATGTTGTGAATGGTCCAAATGTTGTAAATTGTCCAAATGTTGTAAATTATCACAATATAGTTAATAGTTAAAATGTTGTAAATGACCAAATTGTTGTAAATTGTCCAAATGTTGTAAAACATCCAACGGTTGTTAATTGTCCATATAAATGAGCGTAATGTTCTAAATTGTCCAACTGTTGTAAGTGATCCAAATGTTGTGATAAAATATTAAAAAAAACAAAAAAACCACCACACTTTGGGAACAATTCCAAAATCAACTACTAGTATTTTGGTGGCTTGGTACAGGTACTTCAATGTAAATGAGCAAACGTGCCAAGCTTCACCTCAAAATGTACAATGTTAGCAATAATCCTTTAATTAGCATTCTTTATACTCCAATAATTAACACAAATCAAATTAAAATTATCCAGTAAAATTAACTAGATCTATATTTTACTACTTTTATCTACAGTACATACTCATGAGGAAACATATTGTTATCACAAAGTAAATAACAATCTTCATTTAAATCTATCAACTAATTAATATATAATTATTTCTACTTATAATTAACAGTTTTGAAAGTCATTGCTAAATATTATATTTAGTGGTTTGTGACTTGTTAATACCATCTTGTCCACAAAATAAACAAAAAATATTTTATTTACAAAATATAAAAATCCTTCATCTACAAAATATAAACTAAACAGTTTTGAAAGTCAGTGTTAAATGTTATATCACGTGGTTTGTGACTTGTCAATATCATTCATGTCCTCAAAATATAAAAATCGAGAAAGCATCAGAGATGCAACAGCCGAGTTGCAAGTCAAAATCATTTGGTCTTGTTTTATAAATTAGTAAGAAACTAAAGAATAAATGTATGTATGATGGATTATAAGGACTATTTAAGATATCATCAAGTTTCAGAGGACAAAGCATAAATTATGAGGATAACAGATGTTATGTTGTAGCAGTTGTTTGCTTTAGATGACAGAGGAGAAACAGTGACAAAATCATATGAATGAAAGAAGAGAAAATACACTGTTTTTTTTTAAATATCTTACAATTAGTACTATTAGAAAGGTATCTGCAACCATACAAGTTTATGGTCTGTCCAATATGTCTCTTGTATGCCTACACTGGCATCAATGTTGGTATGCGAACATAACTTTGGAAGAGGATCACCCAAGGAACATTTGGGCAAAGTTTGGTTAATATTGACAAAATGGTTTCAGAGATATGTGTAATTCTCAAAAAAACTTCCGATAGGGGATGGGGATGACCCCGGGCCTCAACACTTGGGGCATTTAATTTGTTTATTCACCCTGATCATCAATACATATGGCTTAGGGGTGGGGATCTCAACCATTATAACGTACAGTTCAGATAGGGGTGGGGTATGACCTCCCGGGCCTGAGCTATTAGGCATTTAATTTGCCTAGTCACCCTGATCATAAATATATATGGTTTAAGGGTGGGGATCTCAACCATTAAAAAGTTCACTTCCGGTAGGGGGCGGGGTATGACCCTCCGGGGCCTGAGCTATAAGGCATTTAATTTTCCTAGTCACTTTGATCATATATATATATGGTTTAGGGTGGGGATCTCGGTCACATTTTTTAAACAGATTCCCCAGCTGAGCCCCGGGGATAACAAATGTTGAATGCACAACTTCACATTAGCATCTCCACCCATTCCAAATATTAAGTTTCTATCTTTTGAAGTTTCAGAGAAATGTGTAATTCTCAAAATATGTACTTTTTCTATAAAAAAACCCCCATGATTTTACAAGAAAAAACAATAGATTAATCTGAATTTCGAACTCGCTCTAAATAATAGTGTAATAATGCTTCCTACCAAAAATTATGTTTATCGGCCAAAAACTAAGAGCACTATCGTGTTAACGAAGATAATTCTCAAAATATGTAGTTTTTCTATGCAAAAAAACATGATTTTACAAGAAAAAGACAATAAATTAATCTGAATTTCGAGTTCCCTCTAAATAATAGTGTAGTAATGATTTCTACCAAAATTAATGTTGATCGGCCAAAAACTAAGAGCGCTGTCGCGTTAACGATGATAGGCTAACATACGCCCGCCTTTCGCCAAAACATAAGCCGACTGCAACTTCGTTGCAAGTCGGCTAAAAATCCTTCATCAACAAAATATAAAAATCCTTCATTTACAAAATATAAAAATCCTTCATTTACAAAATATAAAAATCCTTATTTACAAATATAAAAATCCTTCATCAACAAAATATAAAAATCCTTCATACACAAAATATAAAAATCCTTCATCAACAAAATATAAAAATCCTTCATACACAAAATATAAAAATCCTTCATCAACAAAATATAAAAATCCTTCATTTACAAAATATAAAAATCCTTCATTTACAAAATATAAAAATCCTTCATCAATAAAATATAAAAATCCTTCATTTACAAAATATAAAAATCCTTCATCAATAAAATATAAAAATCTTTCATTTACAAAATATAAAAATGCTTCATCTACAAAATATAAAATCTTTCATTTACAACTATAAAGGTGTATTTCTTTCGTATGTTCGGGATGTGCCGAACATATTCTAGCGAATGAAGTGGTACGGAACACTCTGCGCGAACAAACAGAACAGTGTGCGGGGTGTACCAGGTTTTGAGGTGGTGCAGAAGGAATCAAGATGGCGGAACCGACTATTTTTTTTTACATAGAATTTTTTTACACCTTACTCATTTTCCTAAAATTACGCAATTCAAAAGAAATGCGTAGATTTTTTAGGGGGAAGGAGGGACTCTGTAAATTGTGAATACAGTCCCCTATAGTTTTATAAATCAATCATTTGGTGCAAATTTGATTCCTGGGAGAACACAGGAGCTTCTTAACGTGAAGTTCCATTTCCCTCCCTCTTTATTCCATTACTTTTTAAGAAAACAATTATTTGGTTTGCAGCACCCCTGTCCCTGATGCATTTCTGGGTTTCAAATTATTTTTAAAACCATACAAGATATGCCAGATAGATGTAAACTTACGCAAGCATTTTTTTCCTCGATACGCTCGGTAATAATCTTTTGTTTTGACTCGCACCCCTCAATTAAAATCTCAGATCTGCCCTTTTTAAGATCTGCATTATCTTCTTTACATAACCTCTCTATTCGTTAAAACACTCTATGAAAATTATATAATATAAAGAGTACATTTATCCGTCATTTATTGTTCAGTCTGCACATCTATTTTATTGATAAAACGTTAAGCAGCTTGTTTGTTTATATATGAGACGGGACTCTTTTTGTACCCTACATCTATTTTATTGATAAAACGGCAAGCTCCTGTGATAATATTATAATTAAAGGTTAAATTACGTGGAAGCAGCAACTATGGCTACAGTAACTACTGATTCTTCCAATTTCATCTCATCATCGTCGTCGTCCATTTCTAGTTCTGCTGACAGAAATAACAGAGATATCCACCATATTGTTTGTCCAAAAGGTTCTAAACCACTTCATGGATCTAGGGTACAAGGAATGCTCAGCACATGTTCGGAACAGGCTACAGGAAATACAGTCTTGTCTCTACTTATAATGAACAGTTTTGTAAAGTCATTGTTAAATGTTATACCCATTGGTTTGTCAACGCCAGCATGTTCACTTAATACTATATCATAGAATGTTCCATCTGGTGACAACCTTCGTATTTCGTTTAATTCATCTTCACTTATGTATACATGACCTTGTTGATCCACAGCCAGTCCTAGCTTTCCTGATATGCAGTATGTATATATAACGTGACCATCTAAATTGATGCAACGCAATCTGTCATTCTGTCTTAGCAACAATTGATCATTCCTTTCATTATAAAATAAGTTGTAATTAGCAAAACCATCAGTTGTTATGTCTCCTACACGCGATCCATCTGTATTTAAAATTAAAACTTTTCCATCTGCACCGATGTAAATTTTGTCCTTTACAGCAGTGACACCTAAACACTCTTCTCCTATATTTATCTTGTTAATCTTTGTATTGTTAGTGGTGTTGATAAATTGTATGGAATACTCCATTGGAAGAGTAACTACTGCTTTATCTGTACATGGTACTACAGTAATATCCCAAGGTTCATTGGTAAGCGATATTTCATCTTCATAGGTTTTGCAATCCTTGTATATATATACCTTCCGATGAGGAGACTGATAATTACAAAGTAGTAATTTGTTGTCAGAAGTGACAGCCATGTTTCTTAACTGGTATTGTTCGCCACGTTTTAAATCAACTTTACATTCTTTTATGAATTTGGTCAGTTTTTGTCTTCTATCGTGTTGTACCTGTGGACATTGTACTTTCATTGATTTATATTTAATAGGACAAGGTCGGGTAATTTGTGACAGTGATCCGAATGTTTCAATGTTGACATTCTTAATTTCTTCAAACTCCATGTCAATTTCTTTAATAGCAGACGTCATGTCATGAATCTCGTTGTCTGTTTTCTGGATGCTTGTTATTTGCTTTCGTAAAGTTAAAAATAGCTGATTATTAGAGCCGTGATCTATTAGGAATTCTAGTTCTTGTTTATTGTCTTTTAAAATCGATGTTAATTGACAAATTTCATCTTTTTCTCTGTTTATTTTCTTCTCATTTTTTTCCTGTACAGACCCTACTTCAGTTATTAATCTTTCTTCAAAGTCATCTAGATATTTTAGAACTTTTGATTTAGCTGCACGCATTTGGTTTATTATCAGAGACTTCTTCTGTTTCAGTAATTTACTATTATCGTCTCGATTCTCTGACATTTTCGACAATGTTTCAGTCATATTATCTAGTTCTTTTAATGTATTGGAAAGTAAAGATGAATTTTTGACGTCCTTTGAAGCAACGTCTAAAGGTGAAACATTCTCACAAGACCTATGACTATCCGAAAGACAAGCTTTACAGCATACAACATCATGTTGACTACAGAAATAATCAATCTGGGCGTCTGTGTGTATTTCACAGTTTATTTTAGAAGATGGTGGTATTCTTGATCCCATTGACGACAAATCAATTATATGATGAGATATAAATACCTTACACCGCAAATGCCATTCAGCGCATTCTTTGCATAGCTTTTCTGCACATTCCACACAATGTTTCTCAGCAACAAGCCTTTTGTTTTTTCTTGAACATGGATCACAAAATGTTTCCATGATGGATCTACAAGTAGAAATATTATGACATTGATTATTTATTAAAAAAAAAATCTTTACATTTTAATAAAAAAAAAACCAACATTATAATCTTGAAATATCGACTTTTTAAATCTCAAATAGCTCGACTTTTCGTCCAATCCGATGTTTTCTGCGCATTATGCATATGCAGTGTAGTAGCAAAGGGTTACAGATGCGAAGATCAAGCGTTAGAAATGAATTGGAAGGTGGGGGGGGGGGGGGGGGGTGGGTGGGGGGGGGGGGGGGGGGTCATTTGGAGTTGACACGAGGTGTGAAAGCTTGCAAAAATAACACGCAAATAAATAAAAACAAAAACAAAAAAAAACAGAGAGGTTTGCAACTTAACATTTTGTTTCTGCTTTCATGCTGAAAATCCAGTTGTTAATTAAATTTCTGCCATAAGTGAAGTAGTTCCCCCCTTTTTTTCTCACCCACTTACCAAAGTGCTGTGGATACCCTACCATGCCCATGATCTAGCGAGATGTGCAATGGGCTTCGGGGTCTCAATTGGATCCAAACTTGCATTGCTTGGGATTGCGAGGTTTGGTGTGTAGTTCTGGAGTTGAAGCTAATGAAAATGTGCAATAAAAAGCAATACATATATTTTATTTGCACGTTTATGTGTGTGTTTTATAGATCGTTGTTTGTCCTTTTTCTTTTGTCCATTGTGTTGTCTGTTCTTCGATATACGGATTCTGATTACCCCTTTGGTATCTTGAAAATTTTCTTTGAACAGTAACCACATTTTGTCAAGAACGTAAGGATCAAACAAATGTTGACAATTCAGGCATTTTGTGTATAAATTGATGACTCCTTAGTCTTGTCTCTTACCTCTCTCGGAAACAAAATAATTTAATACTATATTCGATATTTGACCATTTAACTTTTGGAGGGTGGCGTATATTTTTGCTTGTAAAAAAAAAGCCTCGAATTTAATAGAAAAAATATAGTGACCTGAAAGATGAGTAATATATAAGCACAGCTCAAGTTACATTTGTGGTGGATCGTGTGGGGGATCGTCACCGGAAATGACGTCACCGGAAGTTGCATTAGCGGAAGTTGCATCACCGAAAATGACGTCACCGGAAGTGACTGGAAATGACATCACCGGAAGTGACCGAAAATGACATCACAGGAACCGGAACCGGAACGGAAATGAAAAGGGTGATAATTTATCGCGCTTTTTACCCGTATTTCCCGCGTTTTTTACGGAACTCCTCTAGATTCTATGTGCGAACAATGGATTTGTGAATCCAACCAATCGTAGCCCTTCTGATATTTGAATCCCACCAATCGTACCCCTTCTTGCTTCGAATTCAAATCCAACGAATAGTAGCCCTTCTGATATTTGAATCCCACTAATCGTACCCCTTCTTGCTTCGAATTCAAACCCAACCAATTGTCGGCCTTCCAATATTTGAATCCCACCAATGGTAAGCCTTCTTTGAACGGCCAATCTTCAACCTTCCGTTGTACGTTCGTCTATTTGAAAAAATCATTTTCGCTCCAGCTTTCATATTGACAGGACGTTTTTATCTAGTGGAGAAATTATATTCGAACAAAGGTAATCATCTCAATCCATTGGAAGGCAACAGCGCTGAATCCGTCGAAGACTGTCTTCAACATTTAACAGAGATAAGTCAAGCTGCTCATTTTTATTTGGAAAGAATTTATCTCTCCGCCTTTGGACAAATCAACTCAAAAATAGATGAAGATTTGAAGAATTTTCCGACGAGGAAAAGGAAAAGAATCCGAAAAGTCACCACCTGTACCAACTCGGCCAGAAATTAGAACGTTTCATGCACGAACTCCCCGTCATTGGTTTCAACTCTGGGCGTTACGACATCAATGCCATGAAATAGACTTCTTTTCCCACCTGACCGAGCGGAACCTCGTCAAGTACGCCGTGAAGCGCAGCAACACTTTTATGGCCGTCAAGACAGAGAAGTTTCTTGACATTGCCAATTACCTCGCTCCTGGTTTTAGTTATAGTCAGTACCTGAATGTTTACGGCTGTTCCGAAGAAAAGGGTCATTTCCCGTACGAATGAATGACGTCCCGAGACAAACTCAACGTCAGCCAGCTCCTCCCTCACGAAGCCTTTTTCAGTACATTGAAAAACCAAAATATCTGTGCCAGAGATAATGGGAAGACAACGACATGAACACCATGAAAGAGTTCCTGGTCTGGTACAACAACAAAGACGTATTCCCGACGCTAGAGGCCATCGAAAAGATGTTTCGGTTTTACAAGAATCGCCACATTGATATGTTTAAGGACGGCATCAGCGTTATCGGACTCACACTGAAGTACATGTTCCAAGACCTACCAGACTACTTCACCTTGCCCGATGAGAAGAATAAAGATATGTACGACCAATACAAGAACGGCATCGTTGAGGGCCCGAGCATCGTGTTTCATCGTTACCACGAGAAAGACCTTACCTTCATACGACCCAAGGAATACGACGATCCCAAACCATGCAAGTCTATCATCGGCTTCGACGCCAATGCACTTTATTTGTGGTCAATCATGCAGGACATGCCGACCGGACATTTCGTTCTCCGAAAAGAAGAAACAGGCTTCAGCCGGGAAACACCCAGAAGGTGTGAACACATGGCCATCAATTGGTTGGTGTGGGAAGCTCTGCAGTCCCGTCTGTCCATCTGACATCAGGGTAACGACTCCGAAAAATTGATCGGGATGAAACGTTTACCCGTGGACGGGTTTTGCAGAAACACCAACATCGTCTACAAATTCCAGAAATGTATCTGGAACGGACATCGATGCTGGATGACCTTAAAAATACAACGGTGTCACTCCCGTCAACGGAAAGAGTTTAGACGACTTGTACCAACGTGTGCAGGACAGGATAGAATATATCAAAGATCAAGGGTATGACGTGGTGGAGATGTGGGAATGCCAGTGGCGCGCAAGTATAAAAAAAGACCCGGAATTGAGTCGTTTTATCGAAAATCGTAAACGACCATGTGATGGTTTGATCACCATGACAGAGGACCAGATACTGCTTGGAGCCTTAGAAGTAGACATAAAAGTCCCTGACCTCTTAAAACCGACGTTTGCCGAGATGTCACCCATATTTAAAAACGTCGAAGTATCCAGAGACGATATTGGTGACCACATGCGGTAGTATGCCGTGGACCACGACATCATGTCTCAAACCCGTAAAAGTCTAATTGGAAGTATGTTTGGGTCCAAGATTATGATAATCACCCCGCTATTAAAATGGTATTTAATCAAAGGACTCGTCGTCACCCGTATTTACCAGGTCGTTGAATATAGTCCTGCAAAATGTTTTCAAACCTTTGGAGAAGCCGTCAGCGATGTCCGCCGAGCCGCAGATGCTGATCCAAATAAAAAAATGATAGCCGAAACCAATAAGTTAGATGGAAATTCCAGCTAGGGGAAAATAGTCACCAACAAAGAGAGACACACAGATGTCATATACTGTAAGGATAGACATGTCCATCAAAACCTTGTAGATCCGTTTTTCGTAAATGTAATCAGCTTAACGAAGATACATTTGAAGTCGAAATGAGTAAGAAGACAATAACTTTAGATTTACCATTACAAATTGGCTGTTTCGTTTACCAGTACGCCAAACTGCGTATGCTAGTTTTATAACGATTTTATGGACGTCTTCGTAGACCACCGTGACTTTCAATATTGCAGCATGGACACTGACTGTGCATATATGGCTCTTTCCACAGACACCCTGGAAGAAGTCGTAAAACCTCATTTATGACAGAAATATATATTAGAGAAGAACGACTGGTTTCCCCGTGATGACACCCCCGAACATGCCGCCTACGACAAGTGGGCACCCGGGCTCTTCAAAGAAGAGTACAGAGGAGATGGAATTGTTGCCTTATGCGGCAAAACGTATTACTGTTTTGGTGTAGAGGATAAATTTAGCTGTAAAGGGATCAATAAACGTCTAAACGACATCCATAAAGGCACGTATATGGACGTCTTCTTATCCAAGAAATCCGGATTCGGTACCAACAGAGGTTTCCGTGTCGTTGACAATAAAATGTATACATATTTACAAGAGAGAGCTGGGTTCTCCTATTTCTATCCTAAAAGAAAAGTATTAGATGATGGTGTTTCTACCGAACCATTGGACATTTAACTTGTGATATAAACTGAAATTTTTATTGTGTATATAATAGACTGTTTAAGAAAAGATTTTAAATATTCATCGTTTATATTTTTGTTTATTTTTCTATTAATAGGATTTTCCCGTGAATTTTAAAAATGTTTACCTGTCAAGTTTAAAGTTCTAGTTGAATATAAAGGAAAATAGTTAAATTGGGGTCAATATACCTGGTTGATTTGTACATTGTTGTATATATTTGTATTTATAAAATAATTGAAATTGTATAACGGTGTTGGGTCTTTCATATCGTGACAATGGATGTTGGATGATCAAATATTTTATTTGGTGCTTAACGCCACTTTCAGTTATATCGTGGTCGAATATTTTATTTCGATTTTAACGCCACTTTCAGTTATATCGTGGTCAAATATCTTATTTGGTGTTTAACGCTACTTTCAGTTATATCGTGGTCAAATATTTTATTTGGTGTTTGACGCCACCTTCAGTTATATCGTGATCAAATATTTTATTTGGATTTTTTGATTTTAGCGCCACTTTCAGTTATATCGTGGTGGAGGAAACCTGACAAACATGTGTATTTCAAAGATTAGTAAATTATTATAATTGCAAAGGTTTAGACGGACATTATTTGATCTTATACATATGTTATCTTGAAAACTGATTATGCCTATTATACAAAGAAGAGTTTGAAAATACCAAAGAACAGACAACGGCCCAAAGGACAACAACATACACATAAAACAAAGGACAGCATATTAAAGTACAGAGTAGGAGCCCCGCAGGGACAACACAACGGCCACGTCAAGCCTAAAACAATGGCGTGGTCAAAAGCCTATGAAAACAGAAAAAGGGCAAATAGATATTATTCAGATATGGAGTACAGACGTATAGAAGGATAGCGTCTACCATGTTCAATGACGGTGTTATCAACATGGATCGAGTTCTAGTGTTATTTACCTTCACGAGTCAAATGGGGCAACAGTATCACACGGATACATGGAAGTTTTGGGACATTTACCGTAAATCGGGAAATTTTTGTCATGGTTTTATTTTGGCCTATTTTGGCCCCTAAATGCAAAGTGCCAAAATTAAACACACCAAAATATGTCACATTCCAAAAATTAACCGCCAAAATTGAACTCTGCCTTAATATCTTTTTATATTTATATTCCCTAATCTGTACCTTTCTGTCTTACTTCTTTCCTAAGTAAAACTTTGTCAATTACCGCTATGCATGTATATACACACACAAGTCAAACTGAAAAGTGTTCACGATGTGAAATCGTTGGCTTGGATGACAGAGAAATTACAGGTAAATAAAGTACATTGATAAAAACAATGCAATACCAATACAATTTATTCAATCATCAAAATGTCAAATATCATTAAAATGACAATTATCTATAGAAAAAAGAAAAATCAATAAACACATAATTAGTGTCTTATCGGTTTTATTTACTATGTATAATTGTTGTGTAAACAAATACATGTACAGAACGTTATAATCAGACTGTTTACCTGTAAAAGCGATGATTAATACCAGTGCAAAATTATTATTTGTTGTTTTTATATTAAATGCATTTTACTTTATGCTGTTTAAATATTTAAATTCCTAGTTTTAATAGATATCACATTACATACATAATCGATTTGGTTTTTAGTAAGACATCAAAATATCCGGTAAGTAACAGTACAAAGGTATCGCTGGTTGAAATAAGAACGCTTCCATTTACGTTCTGAATTAACTGGCAAAAAAATTAAACACATGGGAACCAAAAGTGGCCAAAATTAAACACACTAGAAACGAAAATGGCCAAAATTTCACACACCAAATTAAAACAACCCTCTTTTGGGCAAAAAAGGCCAAAATTAACCTACACCAAAATTTCCCGATTTACGGTACCATGCCGTTCTTAAAGGGA
Source organism: Bathymodiolus brooksi (assembly GCA_963680875.1). Lineage (NCBI taxonomy): Eukaryota > Metazoa > Mollusca > Bivalvia > Mytilida > Modiolidae > Bathymodiolus > Bathymodiolus brooksi. The sequence goes on from OY804588.1 coordinate 78,242,974, forward strand.
CAGAATACGAATATTTCAATCGATCGCTCATCCCCCAATCATAATAGAGGAAAAGGAACCAATCAGAAAGCTCCATTGCATAAACAACTGAACAATTGAAATACAAAATGACTGTTCAATCAGAAATCGACCAATCAAACACGTCGTTGCCATTGAATATTAAGTCATTTTCTAAAAATAGTATCACGCTTTTAGATATAAGATGGTGTAACTAGAACTCTGTGTCATTTACTGGATGGAACCCACAACATGCCAAGTCAAAAAGGCGTTCAGATGACAGAACAGCAGCCTAAAATCCCTCAGGTAACATAAGATATTGTACAGATGCCACCAACTGCAGATATTGTACAGATGCCACCAACCCAATATATCGTACAGAATCCACCGAAACAAGATATCTTGCAGATGTCAGTACAGATGGTCGACATTCAGCCGCTCAAACGAGCCCTGGGAGGAAACAGATACTTGGAGTTTACAGAATGGAACGGATCCAAGAGAGTTGACTTACGATTGTTGAAAGATGGCACAGTCCCTACGAAAGAAGGAGTGAGCTTATATTTGGATCAATGGAAAGCCCTGTGCAACATGTCGGACGTCATAGACGATTTGCTTTCCAAAGTCATAGACACAATCCTATTCTGATACCACATGAATAAAATGTACCTGTTGCAGCTTTTGTATCAATGTCAAAAGTTCCAATTCCTCTCTTATTATTTCCACTATAATGAGTTTTCCCTAACTTGAATTGTGCCACATGACCACATCCAGGACATTGGACTTACGGATGTACATCAAGCCTGAAAATCCTAAAGGTCTAACCCCCAAGGCATCATAGACATGAAGGGTTGACTGACAAAATTGAGTGTTTTAACTGCTCGGCCATGAAACCTAACTCCACTATGAACCGACACTGGCTTAATGGAACAAGATCAGATGGGATGTAATCAAATAGGATTTCATTATGAACTGCATCCACTTCAGTGTCGATCTCATTTTCAGAATAAATCGAAAAAGGTTCATTATTTATTATGTATGGTTGAGTTGCAATCGGTAACGCATATGTGTGGTCTAGGACATAATTTGTGTCATTACGTCTGCCACAGAAATGGAGCTTTTGGTGTTCTTAAAATTATCGACTCCAGAAAAAAGATTGTTCTTTTGTGAATCTTCCTGAAAGAAGTCTTAATGTTGCTGAAAAAATATTCTGATTTTGGTGGAGGGAAAAAAATAACCTGATTCAGAGTTTTTGTCATATCACCTTAAGTTAAATTCTGGAAAACAAAATTTGCGCTTTGCGCGACAAAAAAAAAATTCTAACTCTCGCTTTGTCCAAAAAAAAATTCTGAACGAAAAAAAAACCATAGCCCCCACTGCAAGTTAAATGGTCGGTCCCTAAGAAAAGAAATTATCTTTATTAAATTTTACGACAGGTCGCCGCCTGTATTACGTTGCTATGCGCAACATCTTGCGCAGAAGGCGCGAAAATTTAAACACCCCCATCTACCTTAATGAGGAACTTGTAATACATAATGAAATTCGTCGGTCACCAATCTCGCAAGATTGACATAACTGACACAGTCTATTTTTGCACGGTCATTTAACACGTCCAAATATTTTTCAAATCTAGAATACGACTTGAATAATCTATAGCTCAATGCTTTTGGAGATATTTGCAAAGTAGAATGCCAATTTTATTTGAACTGGTCGGTTAATCTCAATTTAGTGCTTTCAATTAGCTATGTATGCCTTATAACATTTTGAGTATGCCAAACGTTTGAATAACCAGTCATCAAGTATTGATTTAACAAAATTAATCCATGAAAAAGTATTATCTCCGTGAGTTTTCAAATACAATAATCTATAGATCAGGGATGATAATTTTGATTGCTTTCCGTCAATTAATTTCGGCCAGAATGACAAAATTTTCAACTTAACTGTTACATATGTATATTCAGATGGTATCTACCAATGTCCCCATATATATATATTGGTGTTGAAGTTTTCAGATTAAGCAACAGTTTACAAAATTGTACATGTACTTTTTCTAATAGGTTAATGATTTCGGCGGCATGTGCTAAAAGGTGGAGCGGAGTCGTGGAGTGGAGTGGAGTCTTGGAGACTACAAATTGGAGTCGAGTCTTGAAGACTACAAATTGGAGTCGAGTCTTGATTGAACATATGAATAGAGGTGTATTTCAATCTCCAGTGGGTACCATTGTGCCCAACTTTACCTGAAGTAGCTCAGTCCCATGTTGTTACGGCATGTGCTAAAAGGTTGAGTGGAGTGGAGTGGAGTTATGGAGTGGAGTTATGGAGTGAAAGTTTGGAGTCGTAGAGTGGAGTGAAATTTTGGAGTCATTCCCAGACCAAGTTTTAATCACATTTTAGAATATAATAAATGATTAAAGAAAAAATATGGTTGAACATTATAGGTAAGACAAAAAGACAAATGAAGCTATTTGAATTATTAAACCCATAACTTCACATAATCATTTGTAGGTCGGCATAATTGCTTACGTTTATATTTAAAATGTCTACATGAGAACATTCATTAATATATCGGAGAAGGTGAAAAATTAAATATTTTCTTTGTCCATTATCAACGGTACACGTAGGAAAAATTGGTTCCTTCATTAAACATTGTACTCGATACAACATTATGTGATAGAATTTGTGGGTGACTTGCGACAGTTTCCTCCACCAATAAAACTGACCACCACGATATAGCTGAAATATTGTTGACCGTAGCCCTAGCACCGTAGGAACAAGACCGTATATTTTGCTCAAAAGACATTTATATTAGTTGACTTTCCGGTAATTTTGCAGTGCGCGTGCACGTGCCTGATAAATATAATATATTATTATGTACGGTTTTATTTCTACAGTGTTTTCTATGCAAAATTGATGCCCATATTTTGCATTTTTTCAATGAACACAATCGTCGTCAGTTTTTACAAAAGGTCAAACAAAGTTTACAAAGCAATACCGCTTGTCGTCCGAGACTTCAGTATTTGAGAAACAAATAACGGGACTCTGGTTGGAAGACATATTGAGGTTTGGTTACTTCGTTTTTTCACCAATTAGCGAATAATTAAATGAATGGGCATAGTTTTCGTACTTCAAATGGGTATGATGTTCATGCCGAAGGAATATCTATTTTTCAAACCCCAGCAGCACCGGAGTTCCAAATATTACATTAGGTAACAACATGGGACTGAGCTACTTCAGCTACAGCTGGGCACAATGGTACCCACTGGAGATTGAAATACACCCCTATTCATATGTGCAATTAAGACTCCACTCCAATTTGGAGTCTGCAAGACTCCACTCCACTCCACCTTTTAGCACATGCCAATAATTTGGTATCCCCATATCTCTGATCCATAGATTAACATAGGTATAATTATTTTATCAAACAAATCCAACACACTTACAGATAAATTATGTACTCTTCCCTTGCTTAAAATGTCATACATAGCTTTAGATGCCTTCTCTGCAAGATTAATTTTATTTTTCTTGAATGACCCTGTTCTTTGAAACATTGTACCCAAGTATATGAATTCACTTACTATTTCTAATTCCATATTATTCATTTTAAAATTTAAACTTATCGGTAACCTCCCCTTTGAAAAAACCATGACTTTGGATTTGTTTGTGTTTACTTTTAAGTTCCATTTCTCACAATATTCGTAAATATAATTCAACTCTGAGTGCAATTATTCAACAGACTCTGCCAAAAGCATAGTATCGTCGGCATAAAGAATGGTAAATAATTTCACATAAATTTGTAAATCGTTTTCAAAGTCTTCGGAAATGCTTTTAACCCCTTGCGCATTTTTCCTAGTCAAAAAGGTATCCAAATCATTTAGATATAGTGCGAACAGAAATGAAGGTAAATGTTCACCTTTTCTAACACCGTTTAAACATGGCAAGAAATTTGAAACAGAATCATTATAAACAATTCTTGATTTTATATTATTATACGGGTTTAAAATTACATTGTACATTTTACCCTGTATATTACACATAAGTAACTTGTACCACAAGCCACCACGCCACACAGTATCGAAAGCCTTTTCGAAGTCCATAAATCATAATACACAGAAAAGTTTAAAGAGGCCATGTACAGAGGGCACAGCGTGTTTTTTTTACATTTCCCACTATTCTGTCACGGAAATTAATCCTTTCCATGATGGCTCCGTCGCGGAAAACACGACGGAACAGGTAAACTGATATTTTTATTCCGCGGTGGTATCATCGTGGAAAGGATTAGCTTTTATTATACATGTGTATTTTCCACGATATAGCGTGGAAATCATCGTGGAAAAGATTAATATATGTGTGTTGACCACGATATAGAGTGGAAATCATCGTGGAAGAGATTAATATATGTGTGGTGAACACGATACAACGTGGAAAAGATTAATATATTAATCTTTTCCAAGATGATTTCCACGCTATATCGTGGAAATTAATCTTTTCCACGATGATTTCCACGCTATATCGTGGAGCATATTTTTAAAAGGTTTAATATGTCTAACATTAATATTTATTTGGAATGCATAAACTTCCTAAAATTATGTACACAAGAGTTTTTACAGTGTACATTTTCATAGATGTCACAATGAAGCGTAGAAATTAATTTGGGACAAAGTTTCAAATATAGAGTTATTTTTCTTATTTTGTAAGTTTATATAAAAAGGGAAACGTTTTGCGTTTTCTTGTCAATTTGGTAAAATAGAAAAAAAACCATAGCTGTGGTCACCGGTTGTAAGTCCATTTGAATTGAAAAGGAAACCCTTTACGTTAACACTATGCCAGTACAATTAGAAACAATAACAATGTATATGAAGAACCACATGTAATGGCTTATCCACATTGTTGTATGAAAGGAAGACAAGAAGTCCAGTGGGGTGAATAAAAAATGTTTCAGAAACATCCCGGTTTACATAATTTCTGTCAGAGTTTTATTCTTGTGTGAAAATGTGAATAACTTTCATCAGGTATACTCGATGTTAAAAAAGATTGGAACGCTCAATAAGTGTTCATGAGTTGGAAAACCAAAGGGCCAAGAACGGTATGTCTAAACACCGCTAAGACTGTCTTTGTGCACTAAGACTCTAAAAACTGCCGCAAAGTACATGAAGGTACATTGCATTGTTTTTGTGCATAATGATCCCTTTAGATGAAAAATATATTATTCAAAACAATAATGAATTTTGATGGATAGGGTTATGTTAAATGTAAATATATGCCGACTTTAAATAAAATTTACTTCACTTTATTGTATAAGCAATTTAATAGGCACGTGTCGGCTATCACCACTGTTGATTAACAATTTTACCTGTTTGATTGGCAAGCAACTCCGAACAAATAAACAATCAGGACTGGGTTGCACAAAGCACAATTACAGTTAATTTACTATTAAAAGTACTATTAAAGTTATTAGGGAATTATTTCTGTTGCAAAAATCTCATTTAACGTTAATAGACTATTAACTTTTGAAGATATCTAATTGTACAAACGAGCGCTATTAAATTCTTAATTGTAGATTAAGTACTTCTATTCTATTCTATTCTATCATATAGTGACCACCTTCAACTAGCTGAAGATTATGTCACAGTGGAATGAATTTGAAATTTGGTGCTTAACGCCACTTTCAGCAATATTTCAGCTATATCATGGCGACCAGTTTTAGCTGTGGGGGAAGCCGGAGTACCCGGGGAGAACCACCGACCATGGGCAAGCAACTGGTAAGCTTTATCACTTGCGGCTACGAGTCGAGTGCACCCTTTTTGTAATTTACAAAGCTGGGCGCGAGCCCACGCCGTATTGGTGATAGGCTTGTATGAGCTATTAGATCCAACAACCATTGAGCAACCCGGGCCCCTGTCACAGTGGAGGTTTACTTACAACAAGACATAGATTCAAAACCAAAAATGTTAATAATATGTACAATTAATGGCAAGAAGATCAACAAAGTAAAAATAACGTATACAAGTAAATTATTGAGAATTAATGCTGTAGTTTAGAGATGGGGGATTTGAAAGAGTCCAGTGATGTACTGTTGATTATGTTTTCCGGTAATTTGTTCCAGTCTGTTATTGTTCTTGGGAAAAAGGATTCCTGTCTGTATTCAATTTTACAAGATGGTATTTGGAAGCTTTTAGTGTGGGAATGTCGTGTCTGTTTTTTTGGATTTCAACTTTATCGTTTACTATTTTGTAGAACATATTCAAACGTGAATCTTTTCTACGGTCTTGGAGGCTGCGCCATTCTAGATGTTGTAACATATTACCAACGCTAGAGGTGTTACCGTATTTGTTGGTAACAAATCGTGCAGCTCTCCTTTGGACTCTTTCAATGGCATCTATGTAATGTCTTGTTGTAAATAGGGGTCCCATACAGAGCAAGCATACTCTAGTGGTGCTCTTTCATGGATACCGAGTTCCTCGTCAGAAAGCTGAGGGTATGTTGGCTTTCTTTGTTATGTTGTTTATGTGTGATCCCCACTTGAGGTCTGAAATGATTGTTACACCCAGGTATTTTGCTTTTGTGCCATGATATAATGTATGTCCATGCAATGTATGATCAAATTTTATAGGTTTTTTGCTTCGTGTTACTGAGATCACATTGCATTTATCTGAGTGGAATGCCATTTTCTAATTTTTTTCCCAGTTTGACAGTTTGTCTAGGTCTTGCTGTAGTGTAAGTGCGTCTCTGTTTGATTTTATTGCCAGACATGCTATGGTGTCATCAGCAAACAGACGTATAGTGGACGATAGACCTGTTGGTATGTCATTGATGTCATTGATGTAATACAAGAAGAGGCTTGGTCCAAGTACAGAACCCCGAGGAACGCCTGACTCAACTGCAACATAATCTGATTTATCGCCTTTAAGAACTACTGCTTGTTTTCGGTTGGAAAGAAAATTTTGAATCCAGCTGTTTAATTCTCTCTGTATGCCATAATTGTGTAGCTTATGTAAAAGAAGAGGGTGTGAGACCTTGTCAAATGCTTTTGAAAAATCCAAGACCAAAATATCTGTTTGTTTTCCATTTTCCATGTTTAGAGTGACATCATCGATAAATTCTCGGAGTTGGGTTTCACAAGATCGACCAGTGCGGAAGCCATGTTGCAACGGATATAGAATGTTATGGGTGTCTGCATGTGACATTATGTGTTTAACAATAAGGTGTTCTAAGAGTTTGCAGCAAATACATGTTAATGGAATTGGACGATAGTTTTCAGGGTTATATGTTTGACCTTTTTTTATACAGGAGAGACATGGACATTTCTCCAGTCTGATGGAACAATACCAGTTGTGACTGACTTGCTAAATAATATGGTAAATATTGGTGCTATTTCCAGAGTTCTTTTAAGAGAGTAGTATATGGGGACAGCTCAAGCCATATTTGCTGAGGTGGAGCGAGCTAGAGCAACCGGAAGTAATGTGATAAGAAATCACGTGACCGGAAGTGACGTGTCACGCGGCCGAACCTAACCGGAAGTCACGTACCCGGAGGCGGCCCTGTCCGGAAGGGGTCCGGAAGTATGTTCTGCGCATGCCCGTGTTTTTATTTTTTAAATTATGAGAGGAAATTATTCTCAGTAATTAGAATGTCAAAGGAACCAAGTCAACTGCATAACATGGTAAAGCAGCGCTACAGCGGCAGGTTGAATAATTAAGAAATAAATCATGGAAACCAGAATGTGTTGGGAGTTTTAACATGGATTTACGAATATTATACGTTATTAGTCTCGAGATGTTATGTATCCTGTTTTAAAGGGCAGTGGTTTTGTTAAAAGGTGAGACTGATAACATTTGTATCTGAATGTTTCAACATTAATAAGTATGTCCTTATTATAGGAAAAACATAAATACGTGTATCTTTGGACAGAGATCACTGAGAGCGATTATTGATTTTCTGTCATCTTTTGAAATGTGTGTCGTCTGCTGTGCACAATGTAAATGGACAGTACATAGGTGAGAGCGATTATTGATTTACTGTCACAGCACGGCTTCCCTGAAGTTTTAAAAGTACCTTTCTAGCCAATCGAAATTCTACTTGCCACGAGAACATCAGAGAATAGTATTTTATCCCGAACCAGAAGCGAGGGATACAATTTACTAATATCCGCCAATCCATGTTAAAACTCAAAACACATTCTGGCTTCCATGATTTATTTCGATTCTGCTATGTCTAAGAGTACAAATACGGTAGTATGCTTTGATTGGAAGACGGTAATTTATATTTACGGTATCTTCAAACTGTTTTTGTTGAGAAAAGTAAAACGTGATAGATTATATAAATAGAATGCTTGGTAATACTGTACGGTCATGGCCCATTAAAGTAAAATCATACCACTAAAATTCCAAGTAATACTACACATTTAGCACTGACTCATAAACGATAGACTATTTCAATGTAATTCTTAGTAAGGATAACAAAAGGACCATTATAAACAAAACACCGAATATGTAAATCAAACCTGACATCCGTGTACCATGTTAAAACATCCACGTTATATCGTTATATGTACTGTATTAGATGAATTATGAATTATCAAATATATTGTTTGTTTTTTACTACACTGTTTCACTCAAGTGTACATGTTGTTCCTGTTCTAGTTAAAGGACTTTATCAAACAGAATCATACAGTTTACATGTAATGCAGTAAATACGCATTTAATTCACAGAAGAATATTTATATTTTCCACACCTTGTGGTGTGCGGTCGCTATTGTGCATGCGAAATATTAATTGCAAACCCCATTGACTGGCTATTTGCTGCCTGTCTAGAATATTTTATCTTTTTCTCGATCGACAGTTCAGAAGCTAGAAAACAATATGATGAATAGTGTCTGTCAATCATGCAAACAATAACTTATGCACATGACAGAACGCATTTTCAATGCATTACATACACAAACTTTTGATCCAGCATTTGTCCATTGGAGGTTGATTTAAGAGAATGGAACTGATAGAAGTTAAAAGTTTAATTTGGGCGCAAAAGGGGAAACTTTATATAATTTATGAAAATGTGATGTGAATTCAGTGGCCAACCATCCCAGTCTGGTGGCAAAAACAAAGGTATTGTTCTGATATGCCTAACGTTGTGTCTGCAAATTCCATCCAATGAACCCCAACAAAAAACCTACTTTCAGCAAACCAATTATAAACAGTGATAATCATAAATTCCATCAATATCAATAAAACAATTACCTTTCATCTTAACTGAACTTGAACCGTCGTGGTCGTATGGTAGTTGAATTTACAACTACCTGTGCAATCATTGCCTATCACCACTTAAGTTGTGAGTTTGAACCCCATTCATGGCGAGGTGTACTCGATAAAACATTATCTGATAAAGTTTGTCAGTGACTTGCGACAGGTCTGTGGATTTCTCTGGGTACTCCAATTTCCGCCACAAAAGCAGTAACTGAAATATTTTTGAAAGTGGTGTTAAGCACCTAACCTCCAATGGACAAATGATGGATCAAACGTTTGTGTATGTAGTGCATAACATAAAACACATTTGGGTCATAATGTGAGAGCTATCTGTTGGATTGTGCCCAACAAATATCTACTCCTTTTGGATCAAACTATTTTTCTTCATTTTAGAAGTAGCATCGATAGACCATTAAACCCGTTACCTCCGTATCCCTGTAGTAATAACTATTTCAGTATCCCGGAAGAAAATATATAATCAATAATTGGGGGCTTATGAAAAAAAAACTATTCTGGATGAAGTGGTGTTTATTTTATTTCTATCTTACATTTGTATATAACTGTTACGTGCCGACATACCATCGTTTTTTACGGCAAAGATTGCTTCTCAAATATCAAAACGTCATCTAAGCGCTTGGAACATTTGAACATTTTCCCGTCATTTTTCAAGAAATTTAACACCTCGTGAAACCCCAAAAATACTTTAACAGTATTTGTGTTTTATTTATTTTAATAATCTGGTAAAATATTTTTATGGTGCACGACTGCGGAGGTGCTTAATTTCTTCGAAAACCGTCCAAATATCGCGGGCAAAATTCCACGAAATACAGAAAACAAATAACGCTCATGACGTCACAATGACATCAAATACGTATCGATTTTGTTGGAAACAAGTTTTAACATCAAAAGAATGATCTCGTCTATAATATAAAACAAATCAAATTTTAATCAAGTATGTTCTGAGATAATGATTCATTAAATATGGGGCCATATATGGCACTTATAGTCCCCAGTTTTTTTTATGGTATTGACGCCGGATCACATGCACTGAGGTTTTCTCTTGGTTTTAATGTACACAAACTGTATTTAAAATAAACACAATTATTTTCAGAAACATAAGTTATTTACTGATGAATTTCATTACTTGAAATGAATCATGAAATGTACAGATTTTGTATATAATGGTCTCATATATACAATCAGAAGAGTGAAAATATTGATTTTAAGGGTCTGGCTGAGGTTATAAATAAATTAATATTTAACAACCTCCACAATCCTCCACCAACAAAATATTTTCATATAATCATTAACCCTCTATACTCAAAACAACTGCTCAATTTGGTGTTGGTTGAAGACTGTGGAGGTATATAAAATAGCTAAAATGTACATTAAATATGTCGTTTATAGTCCATTTTTAGCATTATCCGTCTAAATATGATGTCATTATGACGTCATAACGCACCCAATTTCACGGAAAGTTATATTTTTTTTAAATTTGTTTATATAACAATTAAATTAGTAAATTGTTTTTATTCTATGTCAAGCATTATTTTTTAATATATTGTGGGGCCAATTTTGCACCTTAACGCCTCTCCCTCTTGACAGGAGAAAATTGGGTGAAGGGGAGAGAAACTATACAGTTTTACAAGTCCGGAATGAATGACGGTATCAATGTGAATATTTCCGTAATCATAAAATCTTCACATTACAAAGAGTAATAGGCCTCCAGTTTTTTATATCCTCCCTTTCCCCCTACATGAACATAAGTGTAATTATTCCCCTATTCTGAGATTCACAGAGTAGTTTTTTGTTTTTTGTTTTTTTATCATTATCTATATTACACCTGTGAACAATTTACCTCTGGGTTCCAGGAAACCTCAAAGGTTTACAAATATTTACAATGAACAATATAATTAAATAAATAAATACTGGTACAGTTGTAGTAAGAATACAATACCATAGGCAAATAAATCATATTTTATCTCTCATATTCAATTTATAAACATACATTTTTACACAGTAAGCAATGAAAGGAATTATTAATACAACTAAATTCATAATGTATCCAATAATAGCTGTAATTTCCTAATATTATATTAGTTTCGAACTTCTGGGTTCTTAATCATCATTTGTATATTACTTCTGAGTTAATTTTTGAGATTTGTGATAACTATTGCTTCCCTGTAAGTGCTTTTATTATATTTTATATAATTTCTTGTTTTCCATATTACCCATTTTAATATACAAATTACTAAATTCATTAAAAGTAGATCTTCAGTTATTTCTCCCTCATACACCCCAATGATTAAGTTTTCCTCTACAAGTACTATATTGTTTTCAAAAATGCTATTATAAATGTGTTTTAATTCATCTAAGACATGTTTAATTTTATGACACCTGTAAAACAAATGCATAAGGGACTCTATTTCATTTTTACAAATATGACATTGACCATTTGATGTTCCCATTTTTTGTAATCTATATTCTGAATAGACAATGTTATGCAAACCTTTCCATTGGAACTGGATACTGCTTTGTTTACATTTAATCTTGTTCAGTATATACCAAATTGATATCCAGTTAAATTTCTTTTCATAAATTGTATCCCATTTGAATTGACACTTTGGCGTAATTGGTTTACGTATTTCTTTCTGGATATTCTTCAGTATCAGCTCTTTTGGAACAATGATTTTATTATTATGATTTCTAATATTCAAATTACTATCTATTTTTAAACTTAATGATTTTTTTATCTTTTCGTTTTCATCGGATTTTAATTTCTTAACAAAATTTTCTGGTATTGATTTTTTTATTTTTGCCCATTCTGATATCCAGTTCCTTTTATCATCCAGTCTATTAAATATAGTCTGATTATCAACAAAGGTATTATTATTTTTGTCCCATATATCGTTTATTTTAAATATATTATTTCTCAAAAACGATTGAAAAAAAGTGGATTTCTAATAAATTTGATCTCAGAGTTACCAAATGTTTTTATCTAAAATGTCATTTTTAGACTCCGTAGAACATGACCCCAATTTTTTTTCCATGCTTGTATAGCATCTTGATAGTATTTTGGAATGGATCCAATATCTAAACCTTTAATATCGGAGCATTTACAAAGAAAAAAATCATCAACTCCAAATTTGTTATCGTATTTCTGTAACCAGTGTTTACCTATCGCATTCCATGAGTCCATCTCACTGTTGATTATTTTGTATATAAATTGTATCTGTTTACTTTTGACAAAATTGTCTATGTTAATCATTCCCCCCCCACCCCCTTCATTAATATTTAAGCAAAAATCTCCCTCACCACAGACTCAAAATCTTCTCCAATAAGATACCATTAACGTTTGTAAAATTCACTAACAATCCCATCCTCCCCTGATGATTTATCGGGTTTTGGTAATTTTACTGCCTTTGAAATTTCATCCAAAGTTATTCTTTCATCACAAATCTCTTTATCCTCTTGACTTAATTTGTTTCCAAATTATCTAATAAATATGCGGCCGAATCACTGTCCCATCCTTCTGAGGTAAAGAGTTTTTCGAAAAAATTTACTTGTTCCTCTAAAATAGACACAATATCCTCTATATATTTGCCATCGTTAGTTTTAACTCTATTCCATAGTTTTTCTTTATCCTTCTTTTTCTCTAGGTTAAAGAAATACTTTGCAGATTTTTCCCCCTTTTCATACCAATTTACTTTTGATCGAATTCTAGAGGCTTCTGCTTTTTTTCGTAGTACCCTTTAATGTTTCCCCTAATCTCAGATATTTCATTTTTATTGTCCGAGATCTTGAGTTTCGTTTCAGTTATGTTTAATTTTTTTGATGCGTCTATAGTTAAGCTTTTTATTTTAATCTTAGTTTGCTCCCACCATTCCAATTTATTTTTGAAGTTATTTTTCTGAAGTTTCCATTTATTCCAAAAACTTTCAAATATGTGCTTAAATAAATATGTTTGAATAACGGTATAATTCATCTTCCATAACCCCGGACCTCGTTCTGGTTCACCTACTTTCAATGTCATGATAACACCATCATGATCACTAAATGGAAAGTGAATAAATTTAATCTTTTGTGATGCAAAATTAAGTTCACTGCTAATGAAAATGAAATTTATATGCGAGTGTGAATTGACCCGGCCGAATGTATAACATTTACTGTTTGGATTGCGTGCTCTCCAAACATCGATCAAATCATTTCGTTCTATATATTTTTTCAATTCCGTTGAACCTATGTCATCGCGATTTGGTATTGGCTTCCTATCTAGACTTTTCAAGAGTGTACAGCTAAAATCTCCCAGAACTATATTTTTGTCCGCCGGATTCATCGAAATTGATTCATTAATACATATTTTGTTATCATTACCCAAATTAGGAACATAAACATTATATATATTTACGTTATAAGTATTTGATATATTTACCACACAGGAGATTTTCCTACCAGTATTATCTCGCCCCGTTTCTGTAACTTCGTAATCATTTTTTTTTAAAGAGGATAGCAACACCTCGTGAGTTACTTGAACCATGATTCCACATACTTTTAGCCCCCCATTCATTTTTCCATTTTAATTCAGTATCAATAGAACAGTGTGTTTCATGTTAACACGCAATATCGATTTTCTTTTTTCTACACCAACAAAACACCGCATTCCGTTTTTTGTCATCTGCTATACCATTAACATTTAATGTGACAATACAAAGAGACATATTTACAAATTGACAATGAAAGGTCACAATTTGGAACTCACCTCACACAGGTGACTACAATTAAACATAGGTATATTTACAACAAGTATGACAACAATAATTATACAATAAATCACAATCTTCATATGGTTAAAGTAAATTACAGACAAATCATTTGGTACTATATTAGACACGAATAACATAATTGTTATAAAATAAAACACTTGAAATAAATTTATATTGAAGATATCAAGATTTTGGACCCCTCACTTAGTGGCACTAAAAATAGATACCGGTAATTTTGTCATTGATAGGTTATGAATTAGGATGTTTTTTTCACGTGTAAACAAAGTACATGATATATATTATGAAACATGCAAAAATAATAATTATAATTACCAGGAATGTCAATGATCAAATATTACCATGAATATATTTTGTTCAAGTGTTACTATAGCTTCAAATTGGTTTGAGAATTTTTGATTGTTGTTTATCTGCTGAACCTGGGGTTGATGTTGAACTTCTGATACGTTTTTTAGTATTTGGAGTCGTGTATTCGCCTTCTACTGGTGATTTTACATAATCCAGTAGTATGTCACTTACAACAGTAGCTCCTGCTTCACTAATGTGGACACTATTTTGGTCATTTAAATTGTAGAGTGCTCCGTTTGGTACATTGATTGAAGTGGACTCTGACCACAAGTCAATAAACCTCATCATATTGTTTTTCAAACACATTTTTTGTATGAATGTGCTAACAGACGATGACACAAAGTTTAATGCTTGGATGTATGTACCTTTCCCTCTTCTTGGTAGTATGCTACATACACATATGCTAGCATTTGGATATTTATGTTTCACATTCTCAACAAATAATTTGTTCAGTATCATTTCTATACTGTGCTACATCATTTGTACCAAGACTCAACACTATGCTATCAACATGTTTACTATCAACTTGTGTATCAGACTTATCTTACAGTTTTTGGACTTGGTCTAATGTAGTACCTGACACAGAGATGTTATGTACATTGGGGTTTTCAAAGACAAGCCTTGTACAATTTGATGCTCCAAGCATGACACTTCGTGGTGCCATAACTGGGTGGGATTCATTAGAAAACACACAGTTTGCAGTTGTATTATCATCATTTGTTATTTCACCAATTTCCGGGAATTTGTTGTTTCTATCCATATCAGCTTCCCTTCCCTCGTGGATGTCATGATTATAGTCCCCATATAGATCATGATCTGTCGCCTCACAGTTCCGTGTTATGCGGCCTTCCTTGCCACAATTATAACATACGTTATCAGAATGGGAACAATCTTTAATAGTATGGTCCTTACTGTTACACCTGAAACATGCCCGTGCTTTTGCCATCGAAGGTTTTCTCACGCAGCAGTATGATGGGAGGTCGGTTTGTGAACAATATTGACATTCAGTTCTGTTGTTGTCGGCGAATATTCGGACATCAAATCTCCCGACTTTTCTCATAATTGGAAAAAGGGAAACATAGTTCGTGAGTTGCATATATCGGGCCCTTGTTTCGATATTCGTTCCCTTAATCATACCTCTGCGTAGAGAACCTTGTACCACCTCTCCGATTTTTTGCATAAATGCACATATTACCTGATTCGATAATTCACACGGTGCATCTTTCATTGTTATATTTGTAACTTGCTTCTCTACATCAACGAATTTTATATATCTGTTTCTAATTTCGATCCCCCTTGTTAATAGAATGTGCTTAGTGTTGGGGTCGAAAACTGTGAAAATGCAGTTTTTTCTTTTATTTGTATGGACTGTATTTAAAAAAATTCTACAAGTTTTTCAATTTCTTCTATAACTTCACCGTGTGCTATACCCTTTGTTAAGCTTGTACAAAAGTGTACTGACAAATGTCTCTGGATTTGACTTTTGTTGTGATCATTTGTTTTGTATGCCGCCATTTGTAAACAATGTACAGTAACTCACAGTAATTAGAGTGAGAAGAATTCTTCCAAATGTCATTACCTGTGTCTGTAATAGTGATATGGTGATGAAAACAGCAAATATTGTCAATATATAATGTCCTTATTCACCTCAGATATCAAACAAAATCCGATAAGTAAACTAAATCTACATTTTTACACGGAACCTTGTAAACACAAAAATAGCACATCAAGGGCAGATAATCTCTCCATGGTATTTTGACCCCCCTAACCATGGTAAATCGACCCCCTACCCATTGTATTTTGATCCCCATACTCATGGTATATCGATACCCCACCCATGATATTTGGAACCCCTACCTATGGTATATCGAACCCCTACTGATGGTATATCGACCGCCTCCCCATGATATTTAGACCCACCTACCCGTGGAATAAAAACACATACCCATGGTATTTTGACCCCTACCCATGGTATATCGACCCACATACCCATGGTATTTCGGCCCTCTACCCACAGTATTTTGACCCCCTACCCATCCTATTTTGTCTCTCTACCCATGGTATATCAACCCCCTACCCATGGTATAAAGACCCACTTACCCATTGTGTTTTTACCCCCTACCCATGATATATTGATCCCCCTGCTCATGGTATATTGACCCACTTACCCATGGTATATTGACCCCCTTACCCATGATATATCGACCCCCATACCCATGGTATTTTGACCCCCTATCCATAGTAGTTTGCCCGCTAACCATGGTATATCGACCCTCCTACCAATGGTATTTTCACCCCTTTACCTATGGCTTATCGACCCCCTGCCTATGGTATATCGACCGTCTATCCATGGTATTTTGACCTACCTACCCATGGTATAAACACCTATTTACCCATGGTATTTTGACCCCCTACCCATGAAATATTGACCCCAATACCCATGGTATATCGAACCCCCTACCCATGATATATCGACCCCCTACCCATAGTATTTGGACCCCCCTACCCATGGTACATGTATATCGACCCCTCTATCCATGGTATTTTGACACCCTACCCATGGTGTTTTGTCCCCCCTACCCATGGTATTTTGATGCCCTGCCCACGGTACATTGACCCCCTAACCCATGGTATTTTGATCTCCCTTACCCATTGTATTTTCACCCCCCTAAACAGGGTATATCGACCCATATAGGCATGGTATTTTGATCCCCCTATCCATGCTATGTTGACCCCCTACCATGGTATATCGACCCTCCTACCCATGTTATTTTGACCCCTTACCCCTGGTATATTGATCCCCTGCCCATGGTATTTTGACCCCCCTACCCATGCAATATCGACCCCCTTCCCACCGGTTTTTGACCCTCATGCCTATAGAATATCGACCCCCTACCCATGGTATATCGACCGCCTACCCATGGTATTTTGCCCCTACCCATGGTATAACGACCCACTTACCCATTGTATTTTGACCCCCCTTCCCATGGAATATCGACGCCCACACCCATGGCATATCGACTCCCCTACCCATGGTTGGTATATCGACCCATTGTATTTTGACATATCTACCCATGGTATTTTGACCCCTTGCTCACGGTATATTGACCCACTTACCCATGGAATTTTGATATCCCTTACCCATGGTATGTTGACCCCTCCTAGTCATGGTATATCGACCCCATACTCATGGTATTTTGACCCCCCTATCCATTGTATTTTGACCCCCTACCATAGTATATCGACCCTCCTACCCATAGTATTTTCCCCCTACCCATGGTATAACGACCCACTTACCCATGGTATTTTGACCCCTTACCCATGTTATATTGACCCCCTATCAATGGTATTTTGAACCTCTACCCATGGTATAATACCCACTTACCCATGGTATTTAGACCCCACTGCCCATGGTATCTTGACCACCTCCCCATGGTATATCAACCCCCATACCCATGGTATATTGACCCCCTATCCATGGTATTTTGACCCCCTCCCCAAGCATGGTATTTTTACCTCCCTAACCATGCAATATCGACACTCCTACCCATGGTATATCGACCCCTACCCATGGTATTTTGACCCCCTATCCATGGCATAAATACCCACTTACGCATGGTATTTTAACCCCCTATCCATGGTATAAATACCCACTTACCCATGGTATTTTGAACCTCTAGCAATGGCATATGGAGCCCCATACCCATGGTATTTCGACCCCCTACCCATGGTATTTTGACCCCCCTACCCATGCTATATCGACCCCTCTACTTATGGTATTTTGACCCCATACCCATGGTATTTTGACCCCCCTACCCATGCTATATCGACCCCTCTACTTATGGTATTTTGACCCCATACCCATGGTATTTTGATCCCCTACCCATGGTACATCGACCACCCTATCCATGGTAATTTGACCCCGCTACCCATGGTATATTGAACCCCTGCCTATCTCTTCATTAGAAATGAGGGGGGTCAAAATACCATGGGGGTTCAATTTACCATACAAGGGGGGCCTGTTTTCAATAAGGGGGGTCAATATACCATGGGGGTCCAAATACCATATGACACCGGTCCTTTCTTCATTCATGACCTATCACCGGATTTGTAATCAGATTAACACGACGAGTACCACTAGTGGAGCAGGAACAGTTTACCTTTCCCGAGCACCCAAATTCAGTCCCGGTTTTTAGTGGGTTTTGTGTTACACGATCTTTAGTTTTATGTATATGTCTTGTAGATCATTGTTTGTCCTTTTGTTCTTTTTTGCAATTGTGTTGTCCGTCCTTCGATTTACGGATTCTTATTACCCCTTTCGGCTTTGGTATCTTGAAACTCTTCTTAAGAAAAGCTGCAGTTCATTTCCCAATAGGCTCTTATGTTAAAAACTGCCACGTGTCAGGGAGCTAAAACACTTTGTTGCTCACCTTTGATTCTGTTTTGAGGAAACCTTATACAGAACTTTCCATAGGTGCTTCCTACCAAATTTTAGTTCATTTGGCAACTGAGTTTCAGAGGAGAAGAGTTTTGAGAAATTAACCAATCAGAAACAAGAATTGTCTGTGGTGGCAATGTTTTTTAACCGATCAAGACAAAATGAGCAATTTTGATAGAAGACCTTCCAGATGATTCCTATAGCTACTAAGTTTCTATTCATCTGGACAAGCGGTTTTGGAGGAGAACATTAAAATGTGAAAAGCTAACGGACGACGGACGCCAAGTGATGGTAAAAGCTCACATTTCCATTGGCAAGGTGAGCTAAAAACTTGATGCAAGAAGAAATATTCTTACAATGTACTAAAGTTTATATTTGACCTGGGAGCCAATCAGGATCTTATTTCAGTGTTGATTTGGATCAAACCAGACATTTGAAAAGTGAGAATGTAAATATAATGTGGTTCATTCTGTGTCAGCGAATTTGATTAGAAAATTTAAATTTGAAAAGGCCATCAATGACAAAGAGAGGTTAATGTGAGCGACAACTTCCATGATTCTTTATTATTAGGTTACATAAAGTGTTGACGAAAATGACAAACGGACAATACGACAGACGCCAGGGGATTAAGAAAATTGCTATGTTTGTTCTCTATGTGTGTACAAATTGTAAAAATTGTGTGTGTTTTGTTTCTGAATGGTCAGGTTTAACTAACAACCACCATTAAAAAATTATACACATAAGATCATTATTAATTTAAAACCGCTAGATTAATTAGTGCTTAACATCACTTGTAGCAATATTTTACCAATGAAATGGTGGTTGGTGGTTTATGGTGAGGTAAACCGGAATATCGATAAAACCACTGACCTGCAATACATCTCTAAAACTTGATAACATAAACATAAAGATGCATAGAGTACACCTCGCCATAAGCGGGAATCGAACGCACACATTTAGTGTTGATAGGCACTGATTTAATATCAAACTATCATAGTGATCTCAGTATTGATAATGTCTTGTAAAGTGTAATTTCCCTCATTGTATTAATGAGGCAAAATATGAGATTAAGCTGTTAAGGATGAACATTATATGGAACAGCAAGTAATTTATGTCGAGGTGTACTCGATACAACATTATGTGATAAAGTTTGTCAGTGACTTGCGACAGGTTTGTTGTTTTCTCTGGGAACTCTGTCAGCAATAAAACTGATCGCCGCGATATAATTAAAATATTGTTCAAAGTGGCGTTAAATACCATCAACCATAAAGCCTTAATATATATTATCTAGATTTTTATTTTTATTTAATCTTAGGCCAAAATAAAATGTGTGTGTTTCCGATTGCCATGATATATCTGTTTTGTATTGGACTAATAATAAACGTGTATTTGATATGCTATAAATAGACACATTGTACAGGTTATACTTTATATATAAATTGTATGTATGAAATATTCTATAAAAACATGCTATACATTGTCCAAATATTGTAATGATCCAAATGTTGTAAATTGTCCAAATATTGTGAATGATCCAAATGTTTTAAATGATCACAATATTGTTAATAGTCCAAAAGTTGTGAATGGTTCAAATATTGTGAATGGTCCAAATATTGTTAATAGTTCAAATGTTGTAAATTGTCCAAATGTTGTGAATGGTCCAAATGTTGTAAATTGTCCAAATGTTGTAAATTATCACAATATAGTTAATAGTTAAAATGTTGTAAATGACCAAATTGTTGTAAATTGTCCAAATGTTGTAAAACATCCAACGGTTGTTAATTGTCCATATAAATGAGCGTAATGTTCTAAATTGTCCAACTGTTGTAAGTGATCCAAATGTTGTGATAAAATATTAAAAAAAACAAAAAAACCACCACACTTTGGGAGCAATTCCAAAATCAACTACTAGTATTTTGGTGGCTTGGTACAGGTACTTCAATGTAAATGAGCAAACGTGCCAAGCTTCACCTCAAAATGTACAATGTTAGCAATAATCCTTTAATTAGCATTCTTTATACTCCAATAATTAACACAAATCAAATTAAAATTATCCAGTAAAATTAACTAGATCTATATTTTACTACTTTTATCTACAGTACATACTCATGAGGAAACATATTGTTATCACAAAGTAAATAACAATCTTCATTTAAATCTATCAACTAATTAATATATAATTATTTCTACTTATAATTAACAGTTTTGAAAGTCATTGCTAAATATTATATTTAGTGGTTTGTGACTTGTTAATACCATCTTGTCCACAAAATAAACAAAAAATATTTTATTTACAAAATATAAAAATCCTTCATCTACAAAATATAAACTAAACAGTTTTGAAAGTCAGTGTTAAATGTTATATCACGTGGTTTGTGACTTGTCAATATCATTCATGTCCTCAAAATATAAAAATCGAGAAAGCATCAGAGATGCAACAGCCGAGTTGCAAGTCAAAATCATTTGGTCTTGTTTTATAAATTAGTAAGAAACTAAAGAATAAATGTATGTATGATGGATTATAAGGACTATTTAAGATATCATCAAGTTTCAGAGGACAAAGCATAAATTATGAGGATAACAGATGTTATGTTGTAGCAGTTGTTTGCTTTAGATGACAGAGGAGAAACAGTGACAAAATCATATGAATGAAAGAAGAGAAAATACACTGTTTTTTTTTAAATATCTTACAATTAGTACTATTAGAAAGGTATCTGCAACCATACAAGTTTATGGTCTGTCCAATATGTCTCTTGTATGCCTACACTGGCATCAATGTTGGTATGCGAACATAACTTTGGAAGAGGATCACCCAAGGAACATTTGGGCAAAGTTTGGTTAATATTGACAAAATGGTTTCAGAGATATGTGTAATTCTCAAAAAAACTTCCGATAGGGGATGGGGATGACCCCGGGCCTCAACACTTGGGGCATTTAATTTGTTTATTCACCCTGATCATCAATACATATGGCTTAGGGGTGGGGATCTCAACCATTATAACGTACAGTTCAGATAGGGGTGGGGTATGACCTCCCGGGCCTGAGCTATTAGGCATTTAATTTGCCTAGTCACCCTGATCATAAATATATATGGTTTAAGGGTGGGGATCTCAACCATTAAAAAGTTCACTTCCGGTAGGGGGCGGGGTATGACCCTCCGGGGCCTGAGCTATAAGGCATTTAATTTTCCTAGTCACTTTGATCATATATATATATGGTTTAGGGTGGGGATCTCGGTCACATTTTTTAAACAGATTCCCCAGCTGAGCCCCGGGGATAACAAATGTTGAATGCACAACTTCACATTAGCATCTCCACCCATTCCAAATATTAAGTTTCTATCTTTTGAAGTTTCAGAGAAATGTGTAATTCTCAAAATATGTACTTTTTCTATAAAAAAAACCCCATGATTTTACAAGAAAAAACAATAGATTAATCTGAATTTCGAACTCGCTCTAAATAATAGTGTAATAATGCTTCCTACCAAAAATTATGTTTATCGGCCAAAAACTAAGAGCACTATCGTGTTAACGAAGATAATTCTCAAAATATGTAGTTTTTCTATGCAAAAAAACATGATTTTACAAGAAAAAGACAATAAATTAATCTGAATTTCGAGTTCCCTCTAAATAATAGTGTAGTAATGATTTCTACCAAAATTAATGTTGATCGGCCAAAAACTAAGAGCGCTGTCGCGTTAACGATGATAGGCTAACATACGCCCGCCTTTCGCCAAAACATAAGCCGACTGCAACTTCGTTGCAAGTCGGCTAAAAATCCTTCATCAACAAAATATAAAAATCCTTCATTTACAAAATATAAAAATCCTTCATTTACAAAATATAAAAATCCTTATTTACAAATATAAAAATCCTTCATCAACAAAATATAAAAATCCTTCATACACAAAATATAAAAATCCTTCATCAACAAAATATAAAAATCCTTCATACACAAAATATAAAAATCCTTCATCAACAAAATATAAAAATCCTTCATTTACAAAATATAAAAATCCTTCATTTACAAAATATAAAAATCCTTCATCAATAAAATATAAAAATCTTTCATTTACAAAATATAAAAATCCTTCATTTACAAAATATAAAAATCCTTCATCAATAAAATATAAAAATCTTTCATTTACAAAATATAAAAATGCTTCATCTACAAAATATAAAATCTTTCATTTACAACTATAAAGGTGTATTTCTTTCGTATGTTCGGGATGTGCCGAACATATTCTAGCGAATGAAGTGGTACGGAACACTCTGCGCGAACAAACAGAACAGTGTGCGGGGTGTACCAGGTTTTGAGGTGGTGCAGAAGGAATCAAGATGGCGGAACCGACTATTTTTTTTTACATAGAATTTTTTTACACCTTACTCATTTTCCTAAAATTACGCAATTCAAAAGAAATGCGTAGATTTTTTAGGGGGAAGGAGGGACTCTGTAAATTGTGAATACAGTCCCCTATAGTTTTATAAATCAATCATTTGGTGCAAATTTGATTCCTGGGAGAACACAGGAGCTTCTTAACGTGAAGTTCCATTTCCCTCCCTCTTTATTCCATTACTTTTTAAGAAAACAATTATTTGGTTTGCAGCACCCCTGTCCCTGATGCATTTCTGGGTTTCAAATTATTTTTAAAACCATACAAGATATGCCAGATAGATGTAAACTTACGCAAGCATTTTTTTCCTCGATACGCTCGGTAATAATCTTTTGTTTTGACTCGCACCCCTCAATTAAAATCTCAGATCTGCCCTTTTTAAGATCTGCATTATCTTCTTTACATAACCTCTCTATTCGTTAAAACACTCTATGAAAATTATATAATATAAAGAGTACATTTATCCGTCATTTATTGTTCAGTCTGCACATCTATTTTATTGATAAAACGTTAAGCAGCTTGTTTGTTTATATATGAGACGGGACTCTTTTTGTACCCTACATCTATTTTATTGATAAAACGGCAAGCTCCTGTGATAATATTATAATTAAAGGTTAAATTACGTGGAAGCAGCAACTATGGCTACAGTAACTACTGATTTCATCTCATCATCGTCGTCGTCCATTTCTAGTTCTGCTGACAGAAATAACAGAGATATCCACCATATTGTTTGTCCAAAAGGTTCTAAACCACTTCATGGATCTAGGGTACAAGGAATGCTCAGCACATGTTCGGAACAGGCTACAGGAAATACAGTCTTGTCTCTACTTATAATGAACAGTTTTGTAAAGTCATTGTTAAATGTTATACCCATTGGTTTGTCAACGCCAGCATGTTCACTTAATACTATATCATAGAATGTTCCATCTGGTGACAACCTTCGTATTTCGTTTAATTCATCTTCACTTATGTATACATGACCTTGTTGATCCACAGCCAGTCCTAGCTTTCCTGATATGCAGTATGTATATATAACGTGACCATCTAAATTGATGCAACGCAATCTGTCATTCTGTCTTAGCAACAATTGATCATTCCTTTCATTATAAAATAAGTTGTAATTAGCAAAACCATCAGTTGTTATGTCTCCTACACGCGATCCATCTGTATTTAAAATTAAAACTTTTCCATCTGCACCGATGTAAATTTTGTCCTTTACAGCAGTGACACCTAAACACTCTTCTCCTATATTTATCTTGTTAATCTTTGTATTGTTAGTGGTGTTGATAAATTGTATGGAATACTCCATTGGAAGAGTAACTACTGCTTTATCTGTACATGGTACTACAGTAATATCCCAAGGTTCATTGGTAAGCGATATTTCATCTTCATAGGTTTTGCAATCCTTGTATATATATACCTTCCGATGAGGAGACTGATAATTACAAAGTAGTAATTTGTTGTCAGAAGTGACAGCCATGTTACTTAACTGGTATTGTTCGCCACGTTTTAAATCAACTTTACATTCTTTTATGAATTTGGTCAGTTTTTGTCTTCTATCGTGTTGTACCTGTGGACATTGTACTTTCATTGATTTATATTTAATAGGACAAGGTCGGGTAATTTGTGACAGTGATCCGAATGTTTCAATGTTGACATTCTTAATTTCTTCAAACTCCATGTCAATTTCTTTAATAGCAGACGTCATGTCATGAATCTCGTTGTCTGTTTTCTGGATGCTTGTTATTTGCTTTCGTAAAGTTAAAAATAGCTGATTATTAGAGCCGTGATCTATTAGGAATTCTAGTTCTTGTTTATTGTCTTTTAAAATCGATGTTAATTGACAAATTTCATCTTTTTCTCTGTTTATTTTCTTCTCATTTTTTTCCTGTACAGACCCTACTTCAGTTATTAATCTTTCTTCAAAGTCATCTAGATATTTTAGAACTTTTGATTTAGCTGCACGCATTTGGTTTATTATCAGAGACTTCTTCTGTTTCAGTAATTTACTATTATCGTCTCGATTCTCTGACATTTTCGACAATGTTTCAGTCATATTATCTAGTTCTTTTAATGTATTGGAAAGTAAAGATGAATTTTTGACGTCCTTTGAAGCAACGTCTAAAGGTGAAACATTCTCACAAGACCTATGACTATCCGAAAGACAAGCTTTACAGCATACAACATCATGTTGACTACAGAAATAATCAATCTGGGCGTCTGTGTGTATTTCACAGTTTATTTTAGAAGATGGTGGTATTCTTGATCCCATTGACGACAAATCAATTATATGATGAGATATAAATACCTTACACCGCAAATGCCATTCAGCGCATTCTTTGCATAGCTTTTCTGCACATTCCACACAATGTTTCTCAGCAACAAGCCTTTTGTTTTTTCTTGAACATGGATCACAAAATGTTTCCATGATGGATCTACAAGTAGAAATATTATGACATTGATTATTTATTAAAAAAAAAATCTTTACATTTTAATAAAAAAAAAAGCAACATTATAATCTTGAAATATCGACTTTTTAAATCTCAAATAGCTCGACTATTCGTCCAATCCGATGTTTTCTGCGCATTATGCATATGCAGTGTAGTAGCAAAGGGTTACAGATGCGAAGATCAAGCGTTAGAAATGAATTGGAAGGTGGGGGGGGGGGGGGGGTGGGTGGGGGGGGGGGGGTCATTTGGAGTTGACACGAGGTGTGAAAGCTTGCAAAAATAACACGCAAATAAATAAAAAAAAAAACAAAAAAAAACAGAGAGGTTTGCAACTTAACATTTTGTTTCTGCTTTCATGCTGAAAATCCAGTTGTTAATTAAATTTCTGCCATAAGTGAAGTAGTTCCCCCCTTTTTTTCTCACCCACTTACCAAAGTGCTGTGGATACCCTACCATGCCCATGATCTAGCGAGATGTGCAATGGGCTTCGGGGTCTCAATTGGATCCAAACTTGCATTGCTTGGGATTGCGAGGTTTGGTGTGTAGTTCTGGAGTTGAAGCTAATGAAAATGTGCAATAAAAAGCAATACATATATTTTATTTGCACGTTTATGTGTGTGTTTTATAGATCGTTGTTTGTCCTTTTTCTTTTGTCCATTGTGTTGTCTGTTCTTCGATATACGGATTCTGATTACCCCTTTGGTATCTTGAAAATTTTCTTTGAACAGTAACCACATTTTGTCAAGAACGTAAGGATCAAACAAATGTTGACAATTCAGGCATTTTGTGTATAAATTGATGACTCCTTAGTCTTGTCTCTTACCTCTCTCGGAAACAAAATAATTTAATACTATATTCGATATTTGACCATTTAACTTTTGGAGGGTGGCGTATATTTTTGCTTGTAAAAAAAAAGCCTCGAATTTAATAGAAAAAATATAGTGACCTGAAAGATGAGTAATATATAAGCACAGCTCAAGTTACATTTGTGGTGGATCGTGTGGGGGATCGTCACCGGAAATGACGTCACCGGAAGTTGCATTAGCGGAAGTTGCATCGCCGAAAATGACGTCACCGGAAGTGACTGGAAATGACATCACCGGAAGTGACCGAAAATGACATCACAGGAACCGGAACCGGAACGGAAATGAAAAGGGTGATAATTTATCGCGCTTTTTACCCGTATTTCCCGCGTTTTTTACGGAACTCCTCTAGATTCTATGTGCGAACAATGGATTTGTGAATCCAACCAATCGTAGCCCTTCTGATATTTGAATCCCACCAATCGTACCCCTTCTTGCTTCGAATTCAAATCCAACGAATAGTAGCCCTTCTGATATTTGAATCCCACTAATCGTACCCCTTCTTGCTTCGAATTCAAACCCAACCAATTGTCGGCCTTCCAATATTTGAATCCCACCAATGGTAAGCCTTCTTTGAACGGCCAATCTTCAACCTTCCGTTGTACGTTCGTCTATTTGAAAAAATCATTTTCGCTCCAGCTTTCATATTGACAGGACGTTTTTATCTAGTGGAGAAATTATATTCGAACAAAGGTAATCATCTCAATCCATTGGAAGGCAACAGCGCTGAATCCGTCGAAGACTGTCTTCAACATTTAACAGAGATAAGTCAAGCTGCTCATTTTTATTTGGAAAGAATTTATCTCTCCGCCTTTGGACAAATCAACTCAAAAATAGATGAAGATTTGAAGAATTTTCCGACGAGGAAAAGGAAAAGAATCCGAAAAGTCACCACCTGTACCAACTCGGCCAGAAATTAGAACGTTTCATGCACGAACTCCCCGTCATTGGTTTCAACTCTGGGCGTTACGACATCAATGCCATGAAATAGACTTCTTTTCCCACCTGACCGAGCGGAACCTCGTCAAGTACGCCGTGAAGCGCAGCAACACTTTTATGGCCGTCAAGACAGAGAAGTTTCTTGACATTGCCAATTACCTCGCTCCTGGTTTTAGTTATAGTCAGTACCTGAATGTTTACGGCTGTTCCGAAGAAAAGGGTCATTTCCCGTACGAATGAATGACGTCCCGAGACAAACTCAACGTCAGCCAGCTCCTCCCTCACGAAGCCTTTTTCAGTACATTGAAAAACCAAAATATCTGTGCCAGAGATAATGGGAAGACAACGACATGAACACCATGAAAGAGTTCCTGGTCTGGTACAACAACAAAGACGTATTCCCGACGCTAGAGGCCATCGAAAAGATGTTTCGGTTTTACAAGAATCGCCACATTGATATGTTTAAGGACGGCATCAGCGTTATCGGACTCACACTGAAGTACATGTTCCAAGACCTACCAGACTACTTCACCTTGCCCGATGAGAAGAATAAAGATATGTACGACCAATACAAGAACGGCATCGTTGAGGGCCCGAGCATCGTGTTTCATCGTTACCACGAGAAAGACCTTACCTTCATACGACCCAAGGAATACGACGATCCCAAACCATGCAAGTCTATCATCGGCTTCGACGCCAATGCACTTTATTTGTGGTCAATCATGCAGGACATGCCGACCGGACATTTCGTTCTCCGAAAAGAAGAAACAGGCTTCAGCCGGGAAACACCCAGAAGGTGTGAACACATGGCCATCAATTGGTTGGTGTGGGAAGCTCTGCAGTCCCGTCTGTCCATCTGACATCAGGGTAACGACTCCGAAAAATTGATCGGGATGAAACGTTTACCCGTGGACGGGTTTTGCAGAAACACCAACATCGTCTACAAATTCCAGAAATGTATCTGGAACGGACATCGATGCTGGATGACCTTAAAAATACAACGGTGTCACTCCCGTCAACGGAAAGAGTTTAGACGACTTGTACCAACGTGTGCAGGACAGGATAGAATATATCAAAGATCAAGGGTATGACGTGGTGGAGATGTGGGAATGCCAGTGGCGCGCAAGTATAAAAAAAGACCCGGAATTGAGTCGTTTTATCGAAAATCGTAAACGACCATGTGATGGTTTGATCACCATGACAGAGGACCAGATACTGCTTGGAGCCTTAGAAGTAGACATAAAAGTCCCTGACCTCTTAAAACCGACGTTTGCCGAGATGTCACCCATATTTAAAAACGTCGAAGTATCCAGAGACGATATTGGTGACCACATGCGGTAGTATGCCGTGGACCACGACATCATGTCTCAAACCCGTAAAAGTCTAATTGGAAGTATGTTTGGGTCCAAGATTATGATAATCACCCCGCTATTAAAATGGTATTTAATCAAAGGACTCGTCGTCACCCGTATTTACCAGGTCGTTGAATATAGTCCTGCAAAATGTTTTCAAACCTTTGGAGAAGCCGTCAGCGATGTCCGCCGAGCCGCAGATGCTGATCCAAATAAAAAAATGATAGCCGAAACCAATAAGTTAGATGGAAATTCCAGCTAGGGGAAAATAGTCACCAACAAAGAGAGACACACAGATGTCATATACTGTAAGGATAGATATGTCCATCAAAACCTTGTAGATCCGTTTTTCGTAAGTGTAATCAGCTTAACGAAGATACATTTGAAGTCGAAATGAGTAAGAAGACAATAACTTTAGATTTACCATTACAAATTGGCTGTTTCGTTTACCAGTACGCCAAACTGCGTATGCTAGTTTTATAACGATTTTATGGACGTCTTCGTAGACCACCGTGACTTTCAATATTGCAGCATGGACACTGACTGTGCATATATGGCTCTTTCCACAGACACCCTGGAAGAAGTCGTAAAACCTCATTTATGACAGAAATATATATTAGAGAAGAACGACTGGTTTCCCCGTGATGACACCCCCGAACATGCCGCCTACGACAAGTGGGCACCCGGGCTCTTCAAAGAAGAGTACAGAGGAGATGGAATTGTTGCCTTATGCGGCAAAACGTATTACTGTTTTGGTGTAGAGGATAAATTTAGCTGTAAAGGGATCAATAAACGTCTAAACGACATCCATAAAGGCACGTATATGGACGTCTTCTTATCCAAGAAATCCGGATTCGGTACCAACAGAGGTTTCCGTGTCGTTGACAATAAAATGTATACATATTTACAAGAGAGAGCTGGGTTCTCCTATTTCTATCCTAAAAGAAAAGTATTAGATGATGGTGTTTCTACCGAACCATTGGACATTTAACTTGTGATATAAACTGAAATTTTTATTGTGTATATAATAGACTGTTTAAGAAAAGATTTTAAATATTCATCGTTTATATTTTTGTTTATTTTTCTATTAATAGGATTTTCCCGTGAATTTTAAAAATGTTTACCTGTCAAGTTTAAAGTTCTAGTTGAATATAAAGGAAAATAGTTAAATTGGGGTCAATATACCTGGTTGATTTGTACATTGTTGTATATATTTGTATTTATAAAATAATTGAAATTGTATAACGGTGTTGGGTCTTTCATATCGTGACAATGGATGTTGGATGATCAAATATTTTATTTGGTGCTTAACGCCACTTTCAGTTATATCGTGGTCGAATATTTTATTTCGATTTTAACGCCACTTTCAGTTATATCGTGGTCAAATATCTTATTTGGTGTTTAACGCTACTTTCAGTTATATCGTGGTCAAATATTTTATTTGGTGTTTGACGCCACCTTCAGTTATATCGTGATCAAATATTTTATTTGGATTTTTTGATTTTAGCGCCACTTTCAGTTATATCGTGGTGGAGGAAACCTGACAAACATGTGTATTTCAAAGATTAGTATATTATTATAATTGCAAAGGTTTAGACGGACATTATTTGATCTTATACATATGTTATCTTGAAAACTGATTATGCCTATTATACAAAGAAGAGTTTGAAAATACCAAAGAACAGACAACGGCCCAAAGGACAACAACATACACATAAAACAAAGGACAGCATATTAAAGTACAGAGTAGGAGCCCCGCAGGGACAACACAACGGCCACGTCAAGCCTAAAACAATGGCGTGGTCAAAAGCCTATGAAAACAGAAAAAGGGCAAATAGATATTATTCAGATATGGAGTACAGACGTATAGAAGGATAGCGTCTACCATGTTCAATGACGGTGTTATCAACATGGATCGAGTTCTAGTGTTATTTACCTTCACGAGTCAAATGGGGCAACAGTATCACACGGATACATGGAAGTTTTGGGACATTTACCGTAAATCGGGAAATTTTTGTCATGGTTTTATTTTGGCCTATTTTGGCCCCTAAATGCAAAGTGCCAAAATTAAACACACCAAAATATGTCACATTCCAAAAATTAACCGCCAAAATTGAACTCTGCCTTAATATCTTTTTATATTTATATTCCCTAATCTGTACCTTTCTGTCTTACTTCTTTCCTAAGTAAAACTTTGTCAATTACCGCTATGCATGTATATACACACACAAGTCAAACTGAAAAGTGTTCACGATGTGAAATCGTTGGCTTGGATGACAGAGAAATTACAGGTAAATAAAGTACATTGATAAAAACAATGCAATACCAATACAATTTATTCAATCATCAAAATGTCAAATATCATTAAAATGACAATTATCTATAGAAAAAAGAAAAATCAATAAACACATAATTAGTGTCTTATCGGTTTTATTTACTATGTATAATTGTTGTGTAAACAAATACATGTACAGAACGTTATAATCAGACTGTTTACCTGTAAAAGCGATGATTAATACCAGTGCAAAATTATTATTTGTTGTTTTTATATTAAATGCATTTTACTTTATGCTGTTTAAATATTTAAATTCCTAGTTTTAATAGATATCACATTACATACATAATCGATTTGGTTTTTAGTAAGACATCAAAATATCCGGTAAGTAACAGTACAAAGGTATCGCTGGTTGAAATAAGAACGCTTCCATTTACGTTCTGAATTAACTGGCAAAAAAATTAAACACATGGGAACCAAAAGTGGCCAAAATTAAACACACTAGAAACGAAAATGGCCAAAATTTCACACACCAAATTAAAACAACCCTCTTTTGGGCAAAAAAGGCCAAAATTAACCTACACCAAAATTTCCCGATTTACGGTACCATGCCGTTCTTAAAGGGACAGAATACGAATATTTCAATCGATCGCTCATCCCCCAATCATAATAGAGGAAAAGGAACCAATCAGAAAGCTCCATTGCATAAACAACTGAACAATTGAAATACAAAATGACTATTCAATCAGAAATCGACCAATCAAACACGTCGTTGCCATTGAATATTAAGTCATTTTCTAAAAATAGTATCACGCTTTTAGATATAAGATGGTGTAACTAGAACTCTGTGTCATTTACTGGATGGAACCCACAACATGCCAAGTCAAAAAGGCGTTCAGATGACAGAACAGCAGCCTAAAATCCCTCAGGTAACATAAGATATTGTACAGATGCCACCAACTGCAGATATTGTACAGATGCCACCAACCCAATATATCGTACAGAATCCACCGAAACAAGATATCTTGCAGATGTCAGTACAGATGGTCGACATTCAGCCGCTCAAACGAGCCCTGGGAGGAAACAGATACTTGGAGTTTACAGAATGGAACGGATCCAAGAGAGTTGACTTACGATTGTTGAAAGATGGCACAGTCCCTACGAAAGAAGGAGTGAGCTTATATTTGGATCAATGGAAAGCCCTGTGCAACATGTCGGACGTCATAGACGATTTGCTTTCCAAAGTCATAGACACAATCCTATTCTGATACCACATGAATAAAATGTACCTGTTGCAGCTTTTGTATCAATGTCAAAAGTTCCAATTCCTCTCTTATTATTTCCACTATAATGAGTTTTCCCTAACTTGAATTGTGCCACATGACCACATCCAGGACATTGGACTTACGGATGTACATCAAGCCTGAAAATCCTAAAGGTCTAACCCCCAAGGCATCATAGACATGAAGGGTTGACTGACAAAATTGAGTGTTTTAACTGCTCGGCCATGAAACCTAACTCCACTATGAACCGACACTGGCTTAATGGAACAAGATCAGATGGGATGTAATCAAATAGGATTTCATTATGAACTGCATCCACTTCAGTGTCGATCTCATTTTCAGAATAAATCGAAAAAGGTTCATTATTTATTATGTATGGTTGAGTTGCAATCGGTAACGCATATGTGTGGTCTAGGACATAATTTGTGTCATTACGTCTGCCACAGAAATGGAGCTTTTGGTGTTCTTAAAATTATCGACTCCAGAAAAAAGATTGTTCTTTTGTGAATCTTCCTGAAAGAAGTCTTAATGTTGCTGAAAAAATATTCTGATTTTGGTGGAGGGAAAAAAATAACCTGATTCAGAGTTTTTGTCATATCACCTTAAGTTAAATTCTGGAAAACAAAATTTGCGCTTTGCGCGACAAAAAAAAAATTCTAACTCTCGCTTTGTCCAAAAAAAAATTCTGAACGAAAAAAAAACCATAGCCCCCACTGCAAGTTAAATGGTCGGTCCCTAAGAAAAGAAATTATCTTTATTAAATTTTACGACAGGTCGCCGCCTGTATTACGTTGCTATGCGCAACATCTTGCGCAGAAGGCGCGAAAATTTAAACACCCCCATCTACCTTAATGAGGAACTTGTAATACATAATGAAATTCGTCGGTCACCAATCTCGCAAGATTGACATAACTGACACAGTCTATTTTTGCACGGTCATTTAACACGTCCAAATATTTTTCAAATCTAGAATACGACTTGAATAATCTATAGCTCAATGCTTTTGGAGATATTTGCAAAGTAGAATGCCAATTTTATTTGAACTGGTCGGTTAATCTCAATTTAGTGCTTTCAATTAGCTATGTATGCCTTATAACATTTTGAGTATGCCAAACGTTTGAATAACCAGTCATCAAGTATTGATTTAACAAAATTAATCCATGAAAAAGTATTATCTCCGTGAGTTTTCAAATACAATAATCTATAGATCAGGGATGATAATTTTGATTGCTTTCCGTCAATTAATTTCGGCCAGAATGACAAAATTTTCAACTTAACTGTTACATATGTATATTCAGATGGTATCTACCAATGTCCCCATATATATATATTGGTGTTGAAGTTTTCAGATTAAGCAACAGTTTACAAAATTGTACATGTACTTTTTCTAATAGGTTAATGATTTCGGCGGCATGTGCTAAAAGGTGGAGCGGAGTCGTGGAGTGGAGTGGAGTCTTGGAGACTACAAATTGGAGTCGAGTCTTGAAGACTACAAATTGGAGTCGAGTCTTGATTGAACATATGAATAGAGGTGTATTTCAATCTCCAGTGGGTACCATTGTGCCCAACTTTACCTGAAGTAGCTCAGTCCCATGTTGTTACGGCATGTGCTAAAAGGTTGAGTGGAGTGGAGTGGAGTTATGGAGTGGAGTTATGGAGTGAAAGTTTGGAGTCGTAGAGTGGAGTGAAATTTTGGAGTCATTCCCAGACCAAGTTTTAATCACATTTTAGAATATAATAAATGATTAAAGAAAAAATATGGTTGAACATTATAGGTAAGACAAAAAGACAAATGAAGCTATTTGAATTATTAAACCCATAACTTCACATAATCATTTGTAGGTCGGCATAATTGCTTACGTTTATATTTAAAATGTCTACATGAGAACATTCATTAATATATCGGAGAAGGTGAAAAATTAAATATTTTCTTTGTCCATTATCAACGGTACACGTAGGAAAAATTGGTTCCTTCATTAAACATTGTACTCGATACAACATTATGTGATAGAATTTGTGGGTGACTTGCGACAGTTTCCTCCACCAATAAAACTGACCACCACGATATAGCTGAAATATTGTTGACCGTAGCCCTAGCACCGTAGGAACAAGACCGTATATTTTGCTCAAAAGACATTTATATTAGTTGACTTTCCGGTAATTTTGCAGTGCGCGTGCACGTGCCTGATAAATATAATATATTATTATGTACGGTTTTATTTCTACAGTGTTTTCTATGCAAAATTGATGCCCATATTTTGCATTTTTTCAATGAACACAATCGTCGTCAGTTTTTACAAAAGGTCAAACAAAGTTTACAAAGCAATACCGCTTGTCGTCCGAGACTTCAGTATTTGAGAAACAAATAACGGGACTCTGGTTGGAAGACATATTGAGGTTTGGTTACTTCGTTTTTTCACCAATTAGCGAATAATTAAATGAATGGGCATAGTTTTCGTACTTCAAATGGGTATGATGTTCATGCCGAAGGAATATCTATTTTTCAAACCCCAGCAGCACCGGAGTTCCAAATATTACATTAGGTAACAACATGGGACTGAGCTACTTCAGCTACAGCTGGGCACAATGGTACCCACTGGAGATTGAAATACACCCCTATTCATATGTGCAATTAAGACTCCACTCCAATTTGGAGTCTGCAAGACTCCACTCCACTCCACCTTTTAGCACATGCCAATAATTTGGTATCCCCATATCTCTGATCCATAGATTAACATAGGTATAATTATTTTATCAAACAAATCCAACACACTTACAGATAAATTATGTACTCTTCCCTTGCTTAAAATGTCATACATAGCTTTAGATGCCTTCTCTGCAAGATTAATTTTATTTTTCTTGAATGACCCTGTTCTTTGAAACATTGTACCCAAGTATATGAATTCACTTACTATTTCTAATTCCATATTATTCATTTTAAAATTTAAACTTATCGGTAACCTCCCCTTTGAAAAAACCATGACTTTGGATTTGTTTGTGTTTACTTTTAAGTTCCATTTCTCACAATATTCGTAAATATAATTCAATTCTGAGTGCAATTATTCAACAGACTCTGCCAAAAGCATAGTATCGTCGGCATAAAGAATGGTAAATAATTTCACATAAATTTGTAAATCGTTTTCAAAGTCTTCGGAAATGCTTTTAACCCCTTGCGCATTTTTCCTAGTCAAAAAGGTATCCAAATCATTTAGATATAGTGCGAACAGAAATGAAGGTAAATGTTCACCTTTTCTAACACCGTTTAAACATGGCAAGAAATTTGAAACAGAATCATTATAAACAATTCTTGATTTTATATTATTATACGGGTTTAAAATTACATTGTACATTTTACCCTGTATATTACACATAAGTAACTTGTACCACAAGCCACCACGCCACACAGTATCGAAAGCCTTTTCGAAGTCCATAAATCATAATACACAGAAAAGTTTAAAGAGGCCATGTACAGAGGGCACAGCGTGTTTTTTTTTACATTTCCCACTATTCTGTCACGGAAATTAATCCTTTCCATGATGGCTCCGTCGCGGAAAACACGACGGAACAGGTAAACTGATATTTTTATTCCGCGGTGGTATCATCGTGGAAAGGATTAGCTTTTATTATACATGTGTATTTTCCACGATATAGCGTGGAAATCATCGTGGAAAAGATTAATATATGTGTGTTGACCACGATATAGAGTGGAAATCATCGTGGAAGAGATTAATATATGTGTGGTGAACACGATACAACGTGGAAAAGATTAATATATTAATCTTTTCCAAGATGATTTCCACGCTATATCGTGGAAATTAATCTTTTCCACGATGATTTCCACGCTATATCGTGGAGCATATTTTTAAAAGGTTTAATATGTCTAACATTAATATTTATTTGGAATGCATAAACTTCCTAAAATTATGTACACAAGAGTTTTTACAGTGTACATTTTCATAGATGTCACAATGAAGCGTAGAAATTAATTTGGGACAAAGTTTCAAATATAGAGTTATTTTTCTTATTTTGTAAGTTTATATAAAAAGGGAAACGTTTTGCGTTTTCTTGTCAATTTGGTAAAATAGAAAAAAAACCATAGCTGTGGTCACCGGTTGTAAGTCCATTTGAATTGAAAAGGAAACCCTTTACGTTAACACTATGCCAGTACAATTAGAAACAATAACAATGTATATGAAGAACCACATGTAATGGCTTATCCACATTGTTGTATGAAAGGAAGACAAGAAGTCCAGTGGGGTGAATAAAAAATGTTTCAGAAACATCCCGGTTTACATAATTTCTGTCAGAGTTTTATTCTTGTGTGAAAATGTGAATAACTTTCATCAGGTATACTCGATGTTAAAAAAGATTGGAACGCTCAATAAGTGTTCATGAGTTGGAAAACCAAAGGGCCAAGAACGGTATGTCTAAACACCGCTAAGACTGTCTTTGTGCACTAAGACTCTAAAAACTGCCGCAAAGTACATGAAGGTACATTGCATTGTTTTTGTGCATAATGATCCCTTTAGATGAAAAATATATTATTCAAAACAATAATGAATTTTGATGGATAGGGTTATGTTAAATGTAAATATATGCCGACTTTAAATAAAATTTACTTCACTTTATTGTATAAGCAATTTAATAGGCACGTGTCGGCTATCACCACTGTTGATTAACAATTTTACCTGTTATATTGGCAAGCAACTCCGAACAAATAAACAATCAGGACTGGGTTGCACAAAGCACAATTACAGTTAATTTACTATTAAAAGTACTATTAAAGTTATTAGGGAATTATTTCTGTTGCAAAAATCTCATTTAACGTTAATAGACTATTAACTTTTGAAGATATCTAATTGTACAAACGAGCGCTATTAAATTCTTAATAGTATATTAAGTACTTCTATTCTATTCTATTCTATCCTATCATATAGTGACCACCTTCAACTAGCTGAAGATTATGTCACAGTGGAATGAATTTGAAATTTGGTGCTTAACGCCACTTTCAGCAATATTTCAGCTATATCATGGCGACCAGTTTTAGCTGTGGGGGAAGCCGGAGTACCCGGGGAGAACCACCGACCATGGGCAAGCAACTGGTAAGCTTTATCACTTGCGGCTACGAGTCGAGTGCACCCTTTTTGTAATTTACAAAGCTGGGCGCGAGCCCACGCCGTATTGGTGATAGGCTTGTATGAGCTATTAGATCCAACAACCATTGAGCAACCCGGGCCCCCTGTCACAGTGGAGGTTTACTTACAACAAGATATAGATTCAAAACCAAAAATGTTAATAATATGTACAATTAATGGCAAGAAGATCAACAAAGTAAAAATAACGTATACAAGTAAATTATTGAGAATTAATGCTGTAGTTTAGAGATGGGGGATTTGAAAGAGTCCAGTGATGTACTGTTGATTATGTTTTCCGGTAATTTGTTCCAGTCTGTTATTGTTCTTGGGAAAAAGGATTCCTGTCTGTATTCAATTTTACAAGATGGTATTTGGAAGCTTTTAGTGTGGGAATGTCGTGTCTGTTTTTTTGGATTTCAACTTTATCGTTTACTATTTTGTAGAACATATTCAAACGTGAATCTTTTCTACGGTCTTGGAGGCTGCGCCATTCTAGATGTTGTAACATATTACCAACGCTAGAGGTGTTACCGTATTTGTTGGTAGCAAATCGTGCAGCTCTCCTTTGGACTCTTTCAATGGCATCTATGTAATGTCTTGTTGTAAATAGGGGTCCCATACAGAGCAAGCATACTCTAGTGGTGCTCTTTCATGGATACCGAGTTCCTCGTTAGAAAGCTGAGGGTATGTTGGCTTTCTTAGTTATGTTGTTTATGTGTGATCCCCACTTGAGGTCTGAAATGATTGTTACACCCAGGTATTTTGCTTTTGTGCCATGATATAATGTATGTCCATGCAATGTATGATCAAATTTTATAGGTTTTTTGCTTCGTGTTACTGAGATCACATTGCATTTACCACAAGCCACCACGCCACACAGTATCGAAAGCCTTTTCGAAGTCCATAAATCATAATACACAGAAAAGTTTAAAGAGGCCATGTACAGAGGGCACAGCGTGTTTTGTTTTACATTTCCCACTATTCTGTCACGGAAATTAATCCTTTCCATGATGGCTCCATCGCGGAAAACACGACGGAACAGGTAAACTGATATTTTTATTCCGCGGTGGTATCATCGTGGAAAGGATTAGCTTTTATTATACATGTGTATTTTCCACGATATAGCGTGGAAATCATCGTGGAAAAGATTAATATATGTGTGTTGACCACGATATAGAGTGGAAATCATCGTGGAAGAGATTAATATATGTGTGGTGAACACGATACAACGTGGAAAAGATTAATATATTAATCTTTTCCAAGATGATTTCCACGCTATATCGTGGAAATTAATCTTTTCCACGATGATTTCCACGCTATATCGTGGAGCATATTTTTAAAAGGTTTAATATGTCTAACATTAATATTTATTTGGAATGCATAAACTTCCTAAAATTATGTACACAAGAGTATTTACAGTGTACATTTTCATAGATGTCACAATGAAGCGTAGAAATTAATTTGGGACAAAGTTTCAAATATAGAGTTATTTTTCTTATTTTGTAAGTTTATATAAAAAGGGAAACGTTTTGCGTTTTCTTGTCAATTTGGTAAAATAGAAAAAAAACATAGCTGTGGTCACCGGTTGTAAGTCCATTTGAATTGAAAAGGAAACCCTTTACGTTAACACTATGCCAGTACAATTAGAAACAATAACAATGTATATGAAGAACCACATGTAATGGCTTATCCACATTGTTGTATGAAAGGAAGACAAGAAGTCCAGTGGGGTGAATAAAAAATGTTTCAGAAACATCCCGGTTTACATAATTTCTGTCAGAGTTTTATTCTTGTGTGAAAACGTGAATAACTTTCATCAGGTATACTCGATGTTAAAAAAGATTGGAACGCTCAATAAGTGTTCATGAGTTGGAAAACCAAAGGGCCAAGAACGGTATGTCTAAACACCGCTAAGACTGTCTTTGTGCACTAAGACTCTAAAAACTGCCGCAAAGTACATGAAGGTACATTGCATTGTTTTTGTGCATAATGATCCCTTTAGATGAAAAATATATTATTCAAAACAATAATGAATTTTGATGGATAGGGTTATGTTAAATGTAAATATATGCCGACTTTAAATAAAATTTACTTCACTTTATTGTATAAGCAATTTAATAGGCACGTGTCGGCTATCACCACTGTTGATTAACAATTTTACCTGTTTGATTGGCAAGCAACTCCGAACAAATAAACAATCAGGACTGGGTTGCACAAAGCACAATTACAGTTAATTTACTATTAAAAGTACTATTAAAGTTATTAGGGAATTATTTCTGTTGCAAAAATCTCATTTAACGTTAATAGACTATTAACTTTTGAAGATATCTAATTGTACAAACGAGCGCTATTAAATTCTTAATTGTAGATTAAGTACTTCTATTCTATTCTATTCTATCATATAGTGACCACCTTCAACTAGCTGAAGATTATGTCACAGTGGAATGAATTTGAAATTTGGTGCTTAACGCCACTTTCAGCAATATTTCAGCTATATCATGGCGACCAGTTTTAGCTGTGGGGGAAGCCGGAGTACCCGGGGAGAACCACCGACCATGGGCAAGCAACTGGTAAGCTTTATCACTTGCGGCTACGAGTCGAGTGCACCCTTTTTGTAATTTACAAAGCTGGGCGCGAGCCCACGCCGTATTGGTGATAGGCTTGTATGAGCTATTAGATCCAACAACCATTGAGCAACCCGGGCCCCTGTCACAGTGGAGGTTTACTTACAACAAGACATAGATTCAAAACCAAAAATGTTAATAATATGTACAATTAATGGCAAGAAGATCAACAAAGTAAAAATAACGTATACAAGTAAATTATTGAGAATTAATGCTGTAGTTTAGAGATGGGGGATTTGAAAGAGTCCAGTGATGTACTGTTGATTATGTTTTCCGGTAATTTGTTCCAGTCTGTTATTGTTCTTGGGAAAAAGGATTCCTGTCTGTATTCAATTTTACAAGATGGTATTTGGAAGCTTTTAGTGTGGGAATGTCGTGTCTGTTTTTTTGGATTTCAACTTTATCGTTTACTATTTTGTAGAACATATTCAAACGTGAATCTTTTCTACGGTCTTGGAGGCTGCGCCATTCTAGATGTTGTAACATATTACCAACGCTAGAGGTGTTACCGTATTTGTTGGTAACAAATCGTGCAGCTCTCCTTTGGACTCTTTCAATGGCATCTATGTAATGTCTTGTTGTAAATAGGGGTCCCATACAGAGCAAGCATACTCTAGTGGTGCTCTTTCATGGATACCGAGTTCCTCGTCAGAAAGCTGAGGGTATGTTGGCTTTCTTTGTTATGTTGTTTATGTGTGATCCCCACTTGAGGTCTGAAATGATTGTTACACCCAGGTATTTTGCTTTTGTGCCATGATATAATGTATGTCCATGCAATGTATGATCAAATTTTATAGGTTTTTTGCTTCGTGTTACTGAGATCACATTGCATTTATCTGAGTGGAATGCCATTTTCTAATTTTTTTCCCAGTTTGACAGTTTGTCTAGGTCTTGCTGTAGTGTAAGTGCGTCTCTGTTTGATTTTATTGCCAGACATGCTATGGTGTCATCAGCAAACAGACGTATAGTGGACGATAGACCTGTTGGTATGTCATTGATGTCATTGATGTAATACAAGAAGAGGCTTGGTCCAAGTACAGAACCCCGAGGAACGCCTGACTCAACTGCAACATAATCTGATTTATCGCCTTTAAGAACTACTGCTTGTTTTCGGTTGGAAAGAAAATTTTGAATCCAGCTGTTTAATTCTCTCTGTATGCCATAATTGTGTAGCTTATGTAAAAGAAGAGGGTGTGAGACCTTGTCAAATGCTTTTGAAAAATCCAAGACCAAAATATCTGTTTGTTTTCCATTTTCCATGTTTAGAGTGACATCATCGATAAATTCTCGGAGTTGGGTTTCACAAGATCGACCAGTGCGGAAGCCATGTTGCAACGGATATAGAATGTTATGGGTGTCTGCATGTGACATTATGTGTTTAACAATAAGGTGTTCTAAGAGTTTGCAGCAAATACTTGTTAATGGAATTGGACGATAGTTTTCAGGGTTATATGTTTGACCTTTTTTTATACAGGAGAGACATGGACATTTCTCCAGTCTGATGGAACAATACCAGTTGTGACTGACTTGCTAAATAATATGGTAAATATTGGTGCTATTTCCAGAGTTCTTTTAAGAGAGTAGTATATGGGGACAGCTCAAGCCATATTTGCTGAGGTGGAGCGAGCTAGAGCAACCGGAAGTAATGTGATAAGAAATCACGTGACCGGAAGTGACGTGTCACGCGGCCGAACCTAACCGGAAGTCACGTACCCGGAGGCGGCCCTGTCCGGAAGGGGTCCGGAAGTATGTTCTGCGCATGCCCGTGTTTTTATTTTTTAAATTATGAGAGGAAATTATTCTCAGTAATTAGAATGTCAAAGGAACCAAGTCAACTGCATAACATGGTAAAGCAGCGCTACAGCGGCAGGTTGAATAATTAAGAAATAAATCATGGAAACCAGAATGTGTTGGGAGTTTTAACATGGATTTACGAATATTATACGTTATTAGTCTCGAGATGTTATGTATCCTGTTTTAAAGGGCAGTGGTTTTGTTAAAAGGTGAGACTGATAACATTTGTATCTGAATGTTTCAACATTAATAAGTATGTCCTTATTATAGGAAAAACATAAATACGTGTATCTTTGGACAGAGATCACTGAGAGCGATTATTGATTTTCTGTCATCTTTTGAAATGTGTGTCGTCTGCTGTGCACAATGTAAATGGACAGTACATAGGTGAGAGCGATTATTGATTTACTGTCACAGCACGGCTTCCCTGAAGTTTTAAAAGTACCTTTTTAGCCAATCGAAATTCTACTTGCCACGAGAACATCAGAGAATAGTATTTTATCCCGAACCAGAAGCGAGGGATACAATTTACTAATATCCGCCAATCCATGTTAAAACTCAAAACACATTCTGGCTTCCATGATTTATTTCGATTCTGCTATGTCTAAGAGTACAAATACGGTAGTATGCTTTGATTGGAAGACGGTAATTTATATTTACGGTATCTTCAAACTGTTTTTGTTGAGAAAAGTAAAACGTGATAGATTATATAAATAGAATGCTTGGTAATACTGTACGGTCATGGCCCATTAAAGTAAAATCATACCACTAAAATTCCAAGTAATACTACACATTTAGCACTGACTCATAAACGATAGACTATTTCAATGTAATTCTTAGTAAGGATAACAAAAGGACCATTATAAACAAAACACCGAATATGTAAATCAAACCTGACATCCGTGTACCATGTTAAAACATCCACGTTATATCGTTATATGTACTGTATTAGATGAATTATGAATTATCAAATATATTGTTTGTTTTTTCATACTTTATTGAAATAGGTAAGAATAAAATATTGATCTCACGATGTTGTTATCGGCAGTCATGTGTGCTAAACCATTACGCCACTGCAACAATAATATTGAGTTATATATAAATCAAATTTACGTTAATACAATTATTCATCGGGAATTCACTTTGCGAAAGAGCTAAATAAAATATGCTTGTTAAAGAAAAGCAAATTAATAAAAAGTAAAGGGACTACTAAAAATAGAAAGTTCCGATGTGTTTACATGTCCAATGAATTAATTTCTAAGACAGTCTGACGTTCTAATTTTCTTTTTGGTTTATTTGTTTTGTTTTCTGTACTTTTTGTGAATTGTGGGGATAATATTAAAGTATACTTTAGTATAGTAACACATGAAATTCCACTGAGGGTTAGAAAAAAAACACGTCGGACTCAATGCACAATCAGGTCGGCAGTAAATCACCTCCAAAATTTATTGAACGTCAAAACTGTTTCATAAAAAATGTTCAAGCTTTACTCCCGTAGCAAAACAACTACGATAACCAACTTTATTTTGGATGAGATTAAAAGGTCGATTTCTATTTCTGTCTATTACGAATGAAAACGGTCAATACAAATGGCCGCTGACGAAAAATCGACCTTAAAATTAGTTTTTGATTGCAGATTTCATACTCTCTACACTCGGGTACCAACACAAAAATTAAATGAGATATGTGTTTATGTATATTAAACATCATACTAAAATATGCCGTTGGTACCTGCTTGTGGCTATACTGAAAATTGACATTAAATACACATTTCTTGTTAGATTTCATATATTTTCAAGAAACGATAGACTTTTCATTGACTAGTGTGACGTCATCGCACGTGCAAATATGGAAAATTGCTACCAAAATAGTAGTTGGGGTAAAGGTCTTATAAAATCAAGAAACAACGAAAGCTACACGTTTCATTTATAATTTGTCTACTTTTTAGGCCAATTTCTGTCCTTATCATACCTACTTTGGCAGGAATAAGTTTAAAAATGAACTAAACAAGACTTTGAAACATATATTGTTATCCTATTGGAATAATATTAAACAAAATCAGGGATAATCTGGTAAATTATCCACTTACTTCCAATCTAAAACCAGATTAACCACTGAAAAATACTTTGAACTGAAAAATATTGTAAATAGATCTATTGTAGCAAATTTAGAATAAGTGCTCATCGGTAAGAATAGAAACGGGACGTTATGAACGTATCCGAAATTCCCAAGGAAACTTAGCTGTGTTAGATAGAGGGGAAAGAATATGCCTTCATTGTACATTAAATGAGGTTGAAGACGAAAGTCTTATGTTATTCAAATGCCCAATATATGAAACTGAAAGGGCTAAACTATTGATATACATTTAAGATAATTGTAAATATTTTGAACATCTGAGTCCGAACAATAAGTTGATTTGGCTTCTTTGTAATGAAAACACTCTGTTTTCAAATAAACTTGCTGTCTTCCTAAACAAAAGTATTGACATACGGTAGAACCATGCATTGCAAATTTAACCTTACTTAAAGATAAAATAGTATTCGTGATATGAACACCATGTTATATCTGCATCATATTATATTTGTATAATATATATTTTTATGTATATCATAATATTAGCTATAAACTGCCATAGTTTGTTCTGCCTCTGGGTGGTTTCCCCCCTGCAGTGTCGATCATCTATACTTGTTTTTATTCTTTTTTATATATGTCATATACATTTGTATGCTGCTAATCATCAAAATCATTGTAAGTGTAAAATGCAAATGTCTGTAATTATGTGCTCTCACGGGCTTCTTGTTTGATTTAATAAAAACTATTCTATTCTATTCTATTATATTTTATTCTATTCTATTCTATACACACAGAATATGCCG
This sequence comes from Bathymodiolus brooksi, assembly GCA_963680875.1. Classification (NCBI taxonomy): domain Eukaryota; kingdom Metazoa; phylum Mollusca; class Bivalvia; order Mytilida; family Modiolidae; genus Bathymodiolus; species Bathymodiolus brooksi. The sequence goes on from OY804588.1 coordinate 78,287,758, forward strand.
GGAATTGATGATAGACCTTCATCGATCAAAGGGGTTAGAGAAGACATTCAAGTAAGTAAGCAACAAATTTATTAATATTCCATCAGATTTAGTGGAAAAACTTAACCACTTTGTCCAGTTTTATCATCAATTTAGTTGGAACTGACTAATTTCGGTATGTTCGTCTCTTCTGATTTTCGCGCTTGTTTCACCGATGTGTATGGTTACGTTTCCGTGAACAGTACAGTTGTTCAAAAACGACATTCCTGGAACACTTGACGCTGTCATACATGTCGAAGAAGCCCTGGAAGCTGTTACAACATCAGAACTATTTGACGAATTAGGTAGATTATCAGTTTTAAGAATAGACTTAATCGTAATGTATCCTTTAAATGCACTGGTGAAGATCTGGAAAAAACGACCCTGTTTGTCAGACCCCCTACTGAGTGCCCCCACCCCCCAGATGCGTGCAAACTACTCTTGGCTATCTACTCTAGCTTGCATGTGTTTATTTCCAAAAGAAATTCATGTAAATGTATGTAATTGTTTAATAATTTCCGTCTGCCTACCATAAGGTTTGCCATTCAGGCTCTGCCGATTGTAGGTAAATGAAGTGTGATGCGTGCCATCAACTCTTGACTTCACTGTGTATACGTTGTAGCCAAGTGGTCTCTCACAGAAAGAAACGATGCCTGTTACATTTCTTTTATAATTGTAATCATAAAAACGTACAAGCTGCCCCACTCGGAACTTTGGAATTGAACTGGACGGAAAACTGTCGGTATCGTCTGCCATTGTTGTTTTCTATTTGCGGCTGTCAACAAAAACCAAAAACACCTAATTCTAAAAATAGCGAATTTACAGAACTACTTTTTATTGATTATACTCGGCCGATTTGATTAGCTGATAATGCCATGTAGCACAAGGTCACGCGCAGCTGTCTTTATGGCTTGTCTTACATAGAAAACGCATCAATATGTCTTATTTTTTACTATAATCGGGGATAAATTTGTTATCTACGTTCCTATCCGTCGATATGGAGATTTTAACACCCTTCAGTAGCATGTACACCCTTCGGCTGCGCGTCAAGGTGTACTTGACTACTTCAGGGTGTTAACATCTCCATAGCTACGGATAGGAACGTAAATAACTTATAATGAAAATGTAGTAATACATAGTGATTTAAGAAGAAAAATTGAAAAAAATAAAATGACAAATTTAATGAGAAATGAAATGATATATTTGTTGTAATTATTTTTTTTAAAGTAATTAATAAGTGAAATATCACATGCTATATATAGATAAAATCCAGAGCTCTGGTTAAAATCTAATGAAAATGAAGAAAAAATTGAAATAAATAAAATAAAAAATTTAATGAGAGATGAAATAATATGCTTTATGTGAGGTATGGTCATTTTCATGTGAAAAAAACAAATAAAAAAATAAATCATTAATTAAAACTTTAAATATATTTGTTTATAAATCACAAAGCTAAGGATTCTTGATTTCTTACAATATATTGTTTATTTTAATATGGCATGACAGTAATTTGGCGTGCATATGGACTCGTAGTCGTTGTGCTTTTTTTTTCGCAGAGCAGATTTTTGATGTTTTTCTAACATGTTTAACGTTATTTTAGATACTAATGCTGATATTGAAAGCTAGCACATGTTCGTGACAAATTGGTTATTATTTTTAATGCAGTAATTTGACTAATGTGTCTCCTAGAAAATGTACACAATTATGGTTTGTTATTATTACACAACAATAATATGAAAAGCAAAAATATCTACACTGTCGGGACAGTTTTAAAATCTAACATTAAAATTATAGAAAGAGCCAAGAGGCATTGTAATATTTTTTTCCGCTTAGACAGGCTGTGTTCAGCCGAAACGTCCGGAACAAAATGTAAAGTTCGAGTGGTCTAGGGCGTTGGACGTAAGGCTAAGCGAAAGGTGCTGCAGTGTATCAATAGTGTGGGTTGAAATCCTGTCGAGGGAAGAAAAAAAAATTGACAGCTCTAAAATCTAATTCTAACACTGTTTGGTTTAATTTTCAGACCTATATATATATATATAAAATGTAAGGGAATCTACTGAGGAAATTCATTTGTTGATCGAAAATTTTGTCAATATATATTTTGTAACACCTTTATCGGTATCGTTGCACAATCTTCTGGATTTCTATATATATATATATATATATATGATACTCTAAAAAAGGATATTACAGATCATATATGTCAGTTATTTGGGGAGTAGTTCTTGTTTTGTTTTTGTTATTGTTTGTTTGTTTGTTTGTTTGTTTGTTTTTTTTGTTTTTTTTTGTTTTTGTTTTTGTTTTTTTTTATTGTTTATTGGTGCCTATGGCACTTTACTGTCGTTTTCAAATAAGTAATAATTTTGTGATAGAATCATGAAAAATGTTGTTCTCATAGGATGAAAATTGTCTATATGGGAAATTGTCTATATGGTAAATTGGCTTAACTGTAGAGACTATTGAATTGCAAACAAAATTATAAAAACATTTATAATATTTAATAACTACATGTGCAATCAGTGCTATCACCACTAAAGTTGTGAGTTCGAATACCACTCAGACGAGGAATACTCGATACAACATTAAATTTGTAAGTGATAAAGTTTGTCAGTGACTTGCGACAGGTCGGTGGATTTCTCCGGGTACTCCGCTTTCCTCCACCAATGAAACTGACCGCCACAATATAGCTGAAATATAGTTGAAAGTGGCGTTAAATACCATAAACCAAACCTTCATCATGATTTTTTAATTGACTAAAATAATCCTTCACAGATTGGAAAGTTTTCCAAAAAGATATAAAAATATTATTTGAAACAAAAATAATATTGATGCAAAATGCACATGAGGCAAGAAGACTTAATGTGTTTACCGATTGTACATTCATTGAGAAAATCAATTGAGGCGGTTTAGGATATTTTATATTTTATTTTTTTCTATTTCAATTTTGGACTTATGTTGTCATTTAGAATGTGAATGCTAATTCATACTGTGTTCAATTTTATTTAGCAGAAATCAAGTTATGCACCATTGTTATGATATGGTATCTCATGATTAATCTTTGTCTACATTTAAAATAAAGCTTTTTTTATCAAAATACATAAAAGTACTTATAAATACATGAAAATATGTTCTATTACTTTTATTATTAACTTTTTATTATTTATTTATTTATTTATTTATTTATTTATTTATTTATTTATTTATTTATTTATTTATTTATTTAATAGCTCTTGTTACTAAATTGGCAGCAATCTAACTCAGCATTTTGCATTTTACATATCATAAGTCAAAGGATATAAGTCATATAACAATCTTCTCAAAGACTTGACAACCATGCAATCTACAGTAACTACCCCTGTTGCTCCTAAAAGGATGACAGCCTATATTTAATATTTGCATACAGACTTAAAATTCAATCCAAAATTGTTAGCGTTAATATTGTAACAGACAAGTTGTACATATATACATTGTAATTTGTTCTTTCGGTGCGATTCGAACCTACAACGTTTGCACACACGGCAATTTTTCAGTTATATTCCATGGAAAGAACAGGTATATTTTCAATGAGATGATGATCAGGTCCGCTTTGTACTAGACCAACACTCTTAGGCGATTTTTATAGTGTTAGCTCACTGAAACACAGTCCGCGGATAGACATGTCGCCCCACTCGGACACATTATCCTAGTTTCGAGCCAGCCAGTCTTTGCTCTTTCTCCTTATACTGCACGCTTAGCTAAGAAGCAACAAATACAACATTTCTAGTCTGGTGTGACCCGATCTGTGCTCGAAGCCACGATCTACCGCACTCGAGGCAAGCACGCTAACCATTACACCGCCGATGAGGTACGTTACACGCGAAGTTGGCATCGGGACGCTTGTCCTTAAAAGCTACTTTATCAATTAATAATTATTTTATTTTTATTATTATCATTATTATAATATTTATCATTATTTTAAATTGGTAGTGCTTTTCAATTTAATTTTGAGAGCTTTTATTTGTATAGAAAACTATTAGATGTTTTGCATCATCTAGATATATAAAATTTACAATAAGAAACTTACCTTATTCAAATGACAGAATGATCCGACGCCTAAACCTTGTTGTACGTGATATATTTTATATAGTCAGCTACAATATATATATATATATATACATAGGTAATAAAGGGTTACCTGGAAAACGATTGGCTGGCTCGAAACTAGGATAATGTGTCCGAGTGGGGCGACATGTCTATCCGCGGACTGTTGTTTCAGTGAGCTAGCACTATAAAAATCCGCCTAAGAGTGTTGGTCTAGTACAAAGCGGGCCTGATCATCATCTCATTGAAAATATACCTGTTCTTGCCATGATATATAACTGAAAAATTGCCGTGTGTACAAACGTTGTAGGTTCGAATCGCACCGAAAGAACAAAATACAATGTATAGATGTACAACTTGTCTGTTACAATATTAACGCTAACACTTGTGGATTGAATTTTAAGTCTGTATGCAAATATTAAATATAGGCTGCCATCCTTTTAGGAGCAACAGGGGTAGTTACTGTAGATTGCATGGTTGTCAAGTCTTTGAGAAGATTGTTATATGACTTATATCCTTTGACTTATGATATGTAAAATGCAAAATGCTGAGTTAGATTGCTGCCAATTTAGTAACAAGAGCTATTAAATAAATAAATAAATAAATAAATAAATAAATAAATAAATAAATAAATAAATAAATAAATAAATAAATAAATAATAAAAAGATAATAATAAAAGTAATAGAGCATATTTTCATGTATTTATAAGTACTTTTATGTATTTTGATAAAGAAAGCTTTATTTTAAATGTAGACAATGGTAAAAAACTTAGTTACTGTTTCAAGTTATAGATCAGCAACATCGTACAAAAACGTTCTAAGATCGCGTGACCGACTATGATTATTTAGACGGTAAGTAAATAGTTGAATGTTTCGCGCTTAAGCGCTCACCCTTCAACAATTTACTGACCGTCTAAATAATCATAGTTGGTCACTAGGGAGCTTAGAACTTATAATATCATTTAAGGTAGCACTATACAAAGATTTTTTTCCTCCAATCTTCCATCTGAAAACAGCTGTAACTTTCTTAATATTGCATCAAAATTAACAAATGAGGTACCATTTGAAAGAGGAAAGATATATCTTTCCACTGATTATAATATTATGATTATGCATTAATAACATAATTAATTATTATGCAATTAGTTGCAAAATCTTGATGTGCACACTTGACCAAAATTAGCTGTTTCATGTTTATTCAAATGGTAAAACTTTTTACAATTTCTTAATCAACACAGCATGACCTCCAAAATTGTGTCTCAGATTTTTCCTGTGATGTTTCAATCTCTCTTAAAGCCCCATTATGTGTATGCAGCCTGACTTCATATGGTTTCACCAACTTTATTTGTGCGTAGAATTTGTTCTATTAATTCCATCAGAAATCTGAGACACAATTTTGCAGATAATAGGTCTAAGAACAACATATACCAAAACCAATCCTCTAGGGATACCAATGAATGCAGGAGCTAATTTCATTCAAAGTCGACATTTTATGTCAAAAATTGTAGTGGAAAAATCCCAAAAATTGTAATTTTCCTCTTTGTACCCCATTTTCTTGAATAAAAGTCACAAATGTGCCATGGGAACACTTCAGGATTGACCTTGAATCATAAATCAACAATGATTTGACCAGAAAGATAGAATTTCTTCACACAAACTCTAAATATAGCTGGAAAATGCACAACCTGTGCAGCAAACACATGAAATTGGCGGGAGAAGATACATCACTCAGACCTTACTTGAGGTTAACTGCCTACTGATAAGGTCAAAACTCCACCTCCACTGACCAGACGTGAACCACTAATTATAACAGGAATCACCTGGAACCTTAATTTGCTCATTATGTGTATTCTTCCCTTTTAGTTGGATTTTACTAAATGAAAATTATACATTAGATATTTTGAAATAAATTCCATTGCACATAACTAATTTATTTCTTTTGGTATTGATGAAAAGTTAGCTACATCCATGCTGCTTTCCCCTTCATTTAATGGAATGTTCTCTTATCTCAAGTATTACTGGTCAGTGGTCATAAAACTATCAAATTATCCAACAGATAAACAATTAAGGACCGCCCACTTGTTTTTATCATCTCTGATTCAAGCACATGTGTTTGTTTACAAAACTAATTAAAAGTAATGCTCATTAATGGTACATCATATCTGAATTATTTTTTCACCTATGTATCAAGAATGTTATAATAAAATAAAAATTGATAAAAAAAAATTTGATGAAAAAAATATCATTTTTTGTATAGTGCTACCTTAATTTCTACAGACATTTATTATCCTAATTAACATTACTAATATATACAAATAATGTATATGCTATTGATATTTTAATCACATACTAAATAATGTTTCTTATTTGTCCTTTCTTTCTTCTTGCTGTTTTCATTGTGTATGATTTTCATTATTTATTATTTATGTATCTCTATACCTTTGTAACTGCATGGTTTATGAGAATAAAGATATATATAACAATTGAATGATCTTATGTCAACATTCCTTCCGCGAATTAATAACATTTATTTTTAGTGGTGGAAAAAACGGAACAGGATGTTATTGTTTGTTTTGTGAGGATAAACTGCGTGTCACCCAAACATTGACGTAAATGATAATAAAACATTTGTTTTGGTTTTAACATAACAATATATTTCAAATTTGTTTTTGTATCATTTCTTTTATTGACTAGTATTATATAAAAATTGAACATTCTTGTCAACATTCCTTCCACGAAATAATAACATTTTTATTAAACAACCTTATTCAGAAAAAAACTGCTGAGATCTGCTAATCTGGGTCACGGGTCACTGTAATCGGGCGGCTGTATCGAGAAACAGATACGGTGTTGAAAAAACTGTTGATACTCATAAAATATTGATACATGCTATGAAATTGTATGTTTATCTTCAAGAAATATGATAGACAAAACCATGTGTGAAGTTTTATGACGAAATATCTCCGATTTCTATGTAAATTTACGAGTTGAAGTGGGGAAATTTTAAGTTAGATTTCTAAAAATCTTCTACTCTGTAACCACAGGTAAATTTACTTTAGCGATGTATTTCTATCTTGGAAAAGAATAATGAGCATCCTGATTGGATGACCGATTTAAAACACACTGACTCTGCATGGTAAAGTGATGCATGTAAAAGAAATCTGTTATATTTATTCATTTGTTTGATTCTGGAATATTGCTGATCATTGATTTAAACAAGAAAAAAGGAAAAAAAAAGGGGGGGGGGGGTGAATTTTATTTGTGAATTTTACAGTTTAAATAAATGTTATGTTTCGACAGTTTAAAGAGAAAAATAAAAATTGTTGCGACTAAAGCTTAAATCAGCGTTAAAAATTGAACAAATATCAGTGGTTTTGTAAATGAAATTTATTTTAAATAGAAAATCTGAATTTATTATTTATTAATCTATTATTAATGATACAATTTTATATCCCTTGGGAGGGAGAGGGGGGCTATGATAAAGATTTGAAATAAAAACACAGGACCGAATTTTAAGCAAAAATAATAATCCAGGATTAGTTTTTTATTAAAAAAAATCCAGGACCCTGTGTCCAGGATTTTTTTTTTTAAAGTTAATAATAGGAAATATTGACATCCACACTTGCCTTTTGGACAGCACATTTCTGTGTCCACACTTGTTATTTAGTAATACAAACTCGGTCGATGTTAGTAGCATTAAACTAAAATGTTATTATATAGAAGTTTACAAGGTCTAGTGATCTATATAATTCGATGCACGAGATAGATTTAAACAGAAATCATTCTTAAATGTGGAAAAAATATAAAACCCTAACTTTATATGAAATTTATCCAGTAACACGATAATCGAGTTATTAATATACTTGATGTGAGAGTCCAATCTATTCATTTAAGTTTCTATTTCGAGCGGCAACGAAATATATCAATATGGTTAACGTGTTTCCTGCCTCCAGCAATTGACACCAGCACCAGACACAGAGCCAATGTACAAATAACAATAATAATTGTCTACAATAAACGACACCGACGTCGCTTACATGAAATATTTACCACAAATTAACCAAATAAAATCAAATCACTTTCCTTATGTTACAAAGAATTAGGGTACAATTTATTGAGAATAAAACGTAACCTCACTTACACAACCCGCTCCAATCTCGGTAGCGATACAATATAATGGCGACTACGTACAATCGGAATCAAAATTTACATGGACGTTTGCCAAGGCGGAATTATAACCACTTACTTAAAACAATTTATATTATAAGAAATATAAGACTTCAGAATTTCCAAAGAGGTGGCAACCCGCACCTTTCACAACCCGCCACCCGCCGCTCCAAAAGCAAACTGCACCCAAAGCAACCCGCACCTTGAAATAACCGACAACCAGAACAACTACATCACGTAACTGTACTAAGATCTTTTAAAGTAAACTTTTATATGTTTCGCACCTCCCCCTTGTCTTATAATCTGACATTATTCAATATGTATTTCTTCGATTGCTGTGTACTTAGCTTGTCTGCTGTGCAATTACCTTTTAAACTAGCCGCGTCTAATACTTATCTGTAAAGTTAGATGGCGCTTCGGTCGCTTTGCAAAAATTTACCAATTAGCAACCAATAAACAGATGGGGAATTCCTCTTTGACATTCCAAAAAATGTAAACAGACGACCTGATTTGAAAACAATCACGATGCGGATTTAATCTCCTCATAGTAACTGCAACTCATTAAAATACATATATGCATCAACAAGTCCAGACATTCCTCTCTGAAATATGATAATTTATTAAACCTTACAGTAGGTATGATGAACTGAAATTGTCTGATGATATTAAAACTATTTACAAGCATTACATTTACTATGATTGTAAAATGTTTTTAAATTGGTTAACATTGGCAATTTTTCTAATATCATCAGGTAGGTAATTCCATAAAACAGCAGCTGTATATTTAAAATCAATAGGGTAGTATCGCTTCATTTTAAAAACCGTTCCAATATCTTTACAATAAAAAAATATATATCATAATATCGCTATTTTGTTTATTTTCCCTTTGATGTTTAAAACCGATATATTTCATATCACGTAAAATGAGATGATTCCAATTATCGCTAATTGCTAAGCGTTGTCAAGGACGCACGTAGTATTATCTTGTTTTCTAATATGACGTTATAATGACGTCACATTACCAAATTCTTGATAATTAAGTGATTAACGATATAAAATATTAATTGTGTTTTAAAAAAATGTCAGTATCTCAACAACAAATATTTAATTATGAATACAAAATAGCGATAAATTAATTAAAGATGTTTTTGAAAACTCGAGGACGTTTCTCAGTCATCTCTCATCGACTGAGAAAAGTCCTCTCGTTTTAAAAAAAACATCGTTAATCACTTATTCCGGATTTTTAAATGTACAACTGTGTCCGAATCTGTTATTATTCATGCACCGTCGTCTGAAAAATATGGAACATACTTTAAGTCAAAGTGTTGATAGCGAAAACAGTCAATTTGATCATGATAAGGACACCTGTACTGTCATCCAAATTATGAGGTTTTATGTCATAATTTCCTTTCGTCTTTGAGTGCATGCGTAATGTCTTTTTATAATTTTGGAACTGTTCCCAGTGGCGGATTTAGAGGGGGCGTGCGGGGCGTGCCCCCCACTAAAATTCGCAAAGCATATGTTATACAATGTTAATTAAGCAGTTCAATTAATAACTTTTTCATGAATGGTTAACTCGTGACCTGTAGTAAAATATTCTTACACATTGTAAATACACGTTGGATGTGTTCGCTGATTCATATATGTATTCGCCGTCAATAGTTCAAAGATTATTCCATTCTGATTGGTCCCGAGGTACCAGACATCAACTATTTTCTCACGCTAATTAAACATTATTTCTGCAGTCAATTTTACAACTACATGTACACGTGCTATTTAGAAATAATAAAATGGACGAAAATTCTAGACCAAGAAAACAAGCAAGATTGGATACATTTCTGATTCCTCGACGAGACGAGAAAAGTCAAAGGTAAACTAAAAAGTAAATTTAACAGTTGATCTCATTTATAAAGCATACAACGAAAACCTATAACGAGAGAATCAGATGATGAAACTGAGACAGTGTGGAGAAACTCGAGTGTCCCGTAAAAATGATCACTTCCCTTTAAATAATGGTGCAAATAGTTCTTGAATTCGAAATTCTGCAATTTCATATGAAAATAAAAATATAAGTTTGATTTGTATACAAATACCCGAAAATGTTGCCTTTTACTTTTCAAGTAAAGATCAGTAAAAATACGCATTGGTATATTGTACATTAAAATACAAAAGTAACATATTAATAAAAAAAAAATTAGCGACAATTTATTTGTAGCACTCTCTGCATCTGCCCGAGGTATCTGCACAATAAAGTGTGAGCAAATCCTTTGTGCGGGTACGTTTATATTATTTATATCTACCAATGGATGTCTGTACAATTTTTTTACACATTTTTAACAAAAAATTCTGACTACAATTTATTTGTAATAAATTAATATATATGGTTTATGCATATCTCACACCTGATTTCCGTAAACATATTTCTCGAGAATTTTGATACATTTTTTTTGTTTGATCTGTTAGTGTAATGAGGTTTTCTACGCCCGTTGCTCAAACACTTAATGTCCGTCCGTCCGTCCGTCTGTAAGATTTCTGCAATTCGCAACTCCCCTGACTGTAACCACGCAATTGATTGACGTTAAACTATATAATGTACTTGAAATACATTGTAGTTGTCCACAATGGTTTTTAGATTTTTCATTGAAGGCCGGGTGGAGGGGGTAGGAGGATGATTCTGCAACCCGCAACTCCTAAATCAGGGGCGGATCCAGGGGGGGAGGGCGCACCCGGCGCGCTCCCCACCTAAAATTGGAAGAGATATGATTTGTTTGCGCAAAATAGTGATTTTTCACACGAAATACCCCCCAAAAAAATTAAAGTGCGCCCCCCTAACTTGAAATCCTGGATCCGCCCCCGGTTCCGACAGTGTGATTTTTTTTTCACTTTAATATTACTCCAATGTATGACATCATTGTCAGTAGAACCCCGATATTATTTGATCATTTCACCTGTGCCTATGTGCATTGTTTCTCGGTTAGTTGACTGAGATAGTTCACAATGTGATAACAGTGAAATGTAAATAAATGCACAAAACAAAAGAAGAAGAAAAAAATTCGTGAATTAAAAATCTTCGTGACAAAGAAGTTGTCATATGTATAATCTTAGTTCTGTAAGTGAAAGTCAATAACCTTGAATGCATTTCTTTTCGCTTGATATGGGAGCTTCTTGAGAAAAATCATAGTTATTTTAAAATATAGGGTCGGTAACCTGTGTGTACAGTGTGAATCACAGCTATGAGGAGATTTTACACGAGAAAAGTTTTTGCGGTATTCAGGGTGGGATGTTTTAATTGATATATAAGTGATATAAACGATCGTCGAAATAGTTTTGATATTGAAGTTGCTCACAATAACTACGTCAAAGATACTACATTTTGTTGGCTGCATATTGTATTTTAAAGTTAGGATGATATGCTATATTTATATGAAGTGAATCATAATGTTTATATAATAAAAGTTGTTTCGCAAGAATAAATAAGAAGTTACTACGTACAACCAAACCTAGGTTATGTGTTGTATCTTAAGCCCAATGAATGTAGAAAGGAAATAACTTAAATTCGTACAAGCTGGCAAGGGAAAATTTAGCTATCGTTTAAACACTAGATAGTACTCAACGTCATCGAGAGACATAATAGTGAAACAATATTTAACTTTGAATCACAATCTAATTGCCAATACAATATCTCGTCATCTCTCCGCAAATGATAGAATATTTTTAAACAAAGTGTTGTTATCTTCGAGGGAAAAATCCGGTTTTAGTGGAGTTGATGTTGTTCGATGCTTACTTTTCTGTGTAATGTTTTATAGATCGTTGTTTATCCTTTTGTCCATTTCCTTAGGGCCACTGTACATATTGTCTGTCCTTCAATTTACGCCTTTTGATGTTGTAAAAAAAACAACACTGGAAAATATAAATTCCATACGCGGTAGAGGTTGGTATACCGGTATTAAGATCAAGTCAAAGTGTGGTAAATTTAGATAGTCAAAACTAAAGTCGTTTCTTTTGTCATAGAGTGTGATAGACAGTGGACCATCAGCGATAAATTTGAGGTAAATATCAAGAAACAAGGCAGAGAAAGCTATTTCTGTCGTTTCTTTTATCACAATGTCTTTGTGGGTATATTAATGGAATCCACTTAACAAATTTGGATTATTAATTGACAGAAGATTATCGATATACATGAAAGTAAGAATAATGGATTTAGCTTATGTAATTATGCTGTCTTTTATATGTTTTAGTATAAACTCTGCTTTATAGGTCTAATGGACAATATTAATAAAGAGAGGAGCACAGGTTGCTCCAAAGCCTGTGGGAATGCCCATGTGCCCTCCGAACTTGACAAATATATTATTGATAATGAACATCAACAAACTGATGACTTCATTATCTGCATAGCTCGTTTTGTCTTAGTTGTGCTTTGAAAAATATGTTCCGCGACCTTGTGTTAAACTAAAATGTTATTAAATAGAAGTTTACAATCCCTACTGACCTAATATGCGATGTATCATATAGATTTAAATGTATAGGATTCTTGAATATTAACAAAACAACAATTTAATTGTTTGAAAACGTTGTGTAACCGGAGTTGCAAACTTTAACAACGCATTTTAATGATTTCTTTTGTACAGTGACACGATAGTTATACTATTATACTGTATTTGAAAATCCAATTTATTCACTTAATTGAGTTCTAACTCAATTATCCACGGTATTTCTGTATTTCTTTTAACATAATGCAAGTTTGTGACAAAAAATTTACAATGATAATAACATGGCATGTAATATAAAATGAATGATTACATTGCTCAGATTTATAAGAAATAGCCAAGGGTCGAATTTAATTAGAAAAGTTTGAAGATATCAAAGGGTTAATCAGAAGCCGTAAATCGAAGAAGAACAGACAACTAAGGCCAAAAGAAAACATGCTCCGGCGGGGTAAACAGTTTGTGCTCCACTGGTGATACCCATCGTGACACAGGTATTATATTACAGTTAACCAAGTTATGTGTGATATTCTCCTTTGTTTTACTTATATGTAAAATTTTCTGTATATTGCATTATACCTAAATTGTAATGTCTTAAATGTTTAAACGTCCTTCTCTAAATCCCCTCAGCAACAGTTCTTTAGTCTGTTGCCCGATTGTGGTTTGTTGCTGCTTCAATAAGATAACACCTTTCATTCGTCAGTTGCGTCATGTGATCTATGTGCTGTGGTAAGCAGTTGTTGTCATCTAACACAATCAATAACTGTGTATTAACACATGGCAAAGTAATATAATTTGTATACTGTTACCATTATCTAGTGCAGCGTTGCACAGTCGAGCCTGTCACTGAGGTCATCTCTTTTAAGCTGCCACCTGTATTAAAATGTGTCCTTTTTGCCATATCATTATTGAACCCTTTTAAAATGACATCGGTCTTCGAAGATCATGTTGTCTTTGTCACAGAGGTGACATCTTAATACAGGTTTGACTACGTATACACCATTTATCAGTTTGTAGATTCTATGGCTTACGTTACTCATTGCTGAAGATCCTATCATATCCAACTTTACTGGTGTCTAACACGATTTCCATTTCAAGTGCTATTCGTGTTTGTCAACAATACCCCGACAGGCCTCATTTGTAGAATAGGCCATTGTTTGGGCTTTGTTTCTGGTCTTTGGTCATTGTATTATCTGCCATCTTTAATTTATCTCTTTAGTATCTTCAACCGTTCTCACAAGTCATAATAAATAAGTTCGATAACTCTGAATTTAACTATGATCTAATTTTGGATAATCAGACTGGTAATACTTGGCACTGACAAAACATATAAAATGAAGGCAGTAAAATAATCTCCTCTGAACTGTCGATCGAGAATTTTTTTTTAAATATACTAGAGAGGTAGCATTTGCATCGTACTTGATAAATCCCAATTTTGGTTGTTGTCAGTTGCAAATTAATTTAATCAACAGCAAATTATAATGTAGTTGTTTTATATCCCTGGTTTGTGATTGGACGATGCTGTAATTTTCATGTTATCATTTCCACGGTTGAAAATCATGAGATATTTTAGACGATTGCCGCTTACGTCATCTTGACAACAATGTAGCAATGCACATGATTACATTTGGATGGAGATAACTGAATGTATTTGAATATTTCACGGTATCAATTGTCGATTTAATGGTGTAATTTTCACCAATTCCAAGGTTGAAATAGCATGAAATATTTATTGTTATTTTAACTGATTACCGCTTATGCCATTTTGTCAATAATACGGAAATATGCTTATATGATGTATGCATGACTATCCTACACATAATTACATTAGAACGGAGATAACTGTATTGTATTTGAAATTTCATGGCATCAATTGTCGATTCAATGGTCGCAAATATCCGTTTACTGGCTCCGCTAGCGCGTCGCGAGTAAACTCAATTTGCGACCATCAAATCTCCAATTGATGTCGTGAAATTTTCAAATACAATACAGTTATCTCCTAAATAATTAGATTCCGGACGCCAGTCAATTGGATTCACATCAATATTTCGCATGCGCAATAGTAACTTCCGCCCAACCTGAAAACAGAAAAACAATCGCAAAGACAAATATGCTTATAGCCTTAAATGGTTCATAACATACAAATTAAAATGGTGAACACATTCTTTTAAGTCAAAGGCAATTATCCGCCCGGGGCCTTGACAATGCGTTCTACCAAGTGTAAAATTTATTGTTTGCATGCTTGACTGATCATATTCAACATTTTTTTTCTAGCTTCTGAATTGTCGATCGAGTGAGCGCATTCTCTTTATTGACAGATAATATTCAGCAGGAGTTGGAATGGGCAGATCTTATTTTGTAAAAAAATACTCTGATTCTACCAAAAAGTTCTCTGAAACTGATATCATCAACATGCTCGAGTTGTTGATTGAAAGCATATTTGTTATCTTTGTTGGACGTGTTTTTCAACAGACATTTGACATATCCATGTGTACAAAATATGCTCCTCTTCTTGCCGACGTGGTCCGTTATTCGTATGAGGTAGACTTCATACAGGGGCTTCTCAATAAAGACGAAAAGAAGCTAGCCCGATCCCTTTTTTCACGTGCCGTTATATAGACCATGGTGTCCTTTCACATAATAATACTAGGCTTGGTGAATTCGTTGATCGCGTCTTTCCCATTGAGCTTAAAATAAAGGATATCACAGATACAGATAGGACTGCTTCATACCTTGATCTACCCCTGGAAATTGGCAGTGAGGGGCAGTTAAGAACGAAACTTTGCGACAAAAGAGATGATTTCAATTTTCCCAGTGTGCATTTTCCATTTATATGTGTAGGTACATTCCAGCAGCACATGTATATGGAGTATATATTTCTCAGTTGATACGAGATTCCAGAGATTGTGGTTCCTATCAGGATATCCTTGATAGAAGGTTGCTACTAACAAGGAAGCAACTGAACCAAATTTCACTGTCACCAGAGCATGACTTGTTGACCGCTATGGAATATCTGTGTCACAAATGACCACGGATATGTTCCTCTTGTCGTAAACACTTCCTGGCCCTTTCCTCATTCATGACTTATCACCGGATTTGTATCTAAATTAACACGACGGGTGTCACTAGTTGCGCAGGAACTGCTTACCCTTCCGAAGCACCTGTTTTCACCCCTGGTGGGGTTGGTGTTACTCGATCTTAGTTTTATGTGTATGTTTTGTAGATCGTTTTTGTCCTTTTGTCTTTTATTTTGGACATTGTGTTGTCTGTCCTTCGATTTACGGATTCTGATTACCTCCCTTTGGTATCTTCAAACTCTTCCTATTGAAGTGCCTGTACCAAGACAGGAAAGTGAGCAGTCATGTATTTGTGTGCTAAGTGTATCGATTTGTCTATTGGATTTAAGAATAGTTTCGGCAGTGTGGTAGTTTTTGCTTTTCATGTTATTGACACAATTCAAACGATTCCATTTCCCCATCTAACCTCGTTTGTATGACAATAGTTGGCATTAGAAGTACTCTTTGATATTTTCAAGATGGGTTCATGTGTAATACGTAAGTTTTTTTTTAATAAAATACAGGATTTACAATTTATAAATATGCAAATATGATTGATTGATTAATAATATGTAAGTGTTTGTCATAAAACTGGTTGGAACAATGTTGTACATATTGTAATCATTTTTGTAAAAAAAAATGATAATCTGAATCAGTTTTTCTTAAATGTGAAACTAACTGAAATGCACTGTTTTTTCTGTTTATTACATACACAAACACGCGGACAACGTCTACATTTTGTTAAAGGGCTTGTCACGTTACGATAGCAACAAACACAACCTAAATTACATGACAATAAAATAATAACACAATACAAAATGTTTTATTTTTAGTCGGTCATGTGAGGAACCAATGGACAAATCTTTTAATACATGACCAAAAAATTTGTTCTTATATATCAAATATTAACATATATCTAGAAAAAAAAATATTGATTTATAAACGTAATTTTAAGATTTTTTTCTATAGATTGATAGAGAAAATTGCACAGCTGCCCCAGAAGTATAGACGTCTATAAAATCATTATTGTCCAAGACTTATTTATAAATGAATAATTCCCAAATATCTTTCTTTTACTTTGAGAAATTTAAATATGAAACAAATCAATACAATAATGTCTTTCTTTAATGTTTTTTTCCATTGTTTAGTGATTCGTGGGACATAACTCTAGTTAAATTTTAAATTTCTAAACACCATTGTCATTACTTCCCTCTCTGCATCTGTCGTCGTTGTCCGTTATCTTCATTAAACCAATTGCATCCAAACTTGGTAGGAATGTTAATTGGATGGTCCTCTACATACTTTTTTTGATCGGAAATTCACAATTAAAAAAGATGCACCAAGGTGCAAAAATGTGTTTTCTCCTTTTGTATATTGAATTTGTATTTAAAACCCGATTTTGATGATTATTTCTTCATGTTCCTTATCAAATACATGTATGACCGCGTGAAAATGTGACTTCTGGTTTTCAATTGTATTGTTATCATGATTACTTAAAGGTGGTCGATGTTGACAACATATCTTCTCCAGCAAAATTGTACACTTGAAGTAGAAGTGCTCTGTAAGCTTCATGAATGGTAGTTTTATTTTTAATGATTTGTTTATTTACCAAGCAACGTCAATATTATATAATTCAACTGAAAATCCTTGCATATTTTTTCTTTGAAAATGGTACAGAATTTGTACATATGTGACATATTTATGACAGAAATCTTTGTACTTACCTCCTGTTAAAATAAGCTATCTCAATTTTAACGGACGCATCATTTATTTTTCTTATGATGAACCGTGACTTCCAGTTTATAATTCAACTATCCTGTTACTTCGTGTATATAATTGTGTTTGTGTCCTGTTTTTCTTTTTCACATAATATTATTAATTACCTTCCCATTTGTAGCCACTTTTCGGTAGCGTCTGCATACGAAGTTTTTATTTATCTCAAATAATACGATATTTCGGGATGAGTACATCATACCTGGATTAGCTGGATAAAAAATTGCTACTGGTGGGTAAACTGCTTACACCGGGGTAAATAACAGTTAGATTGAATTAATTTCAGAGGTTTGACGATTCTCACATTGAATTGGTTGATCCCTTCGCAGTGCCTCACCCAAAGATGACTCTGGGTCTGTTTGTTCTGTCGTTATCTCCTTCTGTTCTTTTTACGTCGTTTACGACTTCTACAATAATTTGATAATCGTTGAGTAACTCGGTGCGGTACCATATGTGGAGCAGGAACAACGTACACTTCCGGAGCACCCGGTGTTAATTCTGATTTTTTACAAGTACAATCATTATCTACCATTGTGGTAGTTAACGGATTATTTTCAACAACCGGTACGATTCAATATGTAAAAGGTACTATAATATGTCTGACTTCTATAAATCACCAGCAAAAAAAATTATAAAATCGTTTTTTTATCAACAATTTTTTTTCAAGATGTGTGTAAATAATGATATATACGAACAATTAATTTCAAAATAGTTGGTTAATTAATATTAAAAAAAAGTTGCTCATTAGGTCTCTATGTTAATTTAATTTTGATAAGTATATATAAAAAAATAATGTAAGAGCCACCCCATCAACTCGAAAGCAAATATACATTTGACTTTGAACATTTTTATATTAAAGAAATGACCATCACCTAATACTGCTTGCAAAGTCAGATGGTACAATACAATAGACATTCAAAGCGAAAAAAATATGGGATAGCTCTTCCACTATTTGTACTCATTCCATGCATATATTTACACTTTAGAAAATAGAATTAACATAGGGAACCAATGGAAAAATCTTTTAATAAATTACCAAAACATTTGTTCGTATATATCAAATATCAAAATATATCTAGAAAAAAAAATAGTGATTTCAAAATGTAATTTTAAGATTTTGTTCTATATATTTATAGAAGTCGAACAGAGTATAGTAGAAAAAAAACATAGACCAGTTTACAACTGGGGACTTAAACTTTCGATTAATAGGTAATCGACTTAACCTTTAGATTGATAGAGAAACTTCCACAGCTGCCCCAGAAGCATAGAGTCTATAAAATCATTATTATCCAATACTTATTCATAAATGTGTAATTCCCAAATATCTTTCTTTTACTTTGAGAAATTTAAATATGAAACAAATCAATACAATAATTACGTTCTTTATTGTTTTTCCATTGCTTAGTGATTCATGGGACAAACCTCTATTTAAATTTTAAATTCCTAAACACCATTGTCATTACTTCCCTCTCTGCTTCTGTTGTCATTGTCCGTTATCTTCATTAAACCAATTGCATCCAAATTTGGTAGGAATGTTAATTGGATGGCCCTCTACATATTTGTTTCGATCGGAAATTCTTACTTATCGTGTAATCTAAATATTGTTATAGTAAAGTAAGAACTATTTACACCGTACTATAGTTCTTACTTATCGTGTAATCTAAATATTGTTATAGTAAAGTAAGAAATATTAACACCGTACTGTAGTTCTTACTTATCGTGTAATCTAAATATTGTTATAGTAAAGTAAGAACTATTTACACATACTGTAGTTCTTACTGATCGTGTAACCTTAATACTGTTTTAGTAAAGTAAGAACTATTTACACCGTACTGTAGTTCTTACTGATCGTGTAACCTCAATACTGTTTTAGTAAAGTAAGAACTATTTACACCGTACTGTAGTTCTTACCTATCGTGTAACCTCAATACTGTTTTAGTAAAGTAAGAACTATTTATACCATACTGTAGTTCTTACTTATCGTGTAACCTAATTATTGTTATCGTAAAGTAAGAACTATTTACACCGTACTGTAGTTCTTACTGATCGTGTAACCTCAATACTGTTTTAGTAAAGTAAGAACTATTTACACCGTACTGTAGTTCTTACCTATCGTGTAACCTCAATACTGTTTTAGTAAAGTAAGAACTATTTATACCATACTGTAGTTCTTACTTATCGTGTAACCTAAATATTGTTATAGTAAAGTAAGAACTATTTATACCATACTGTAGTTCTTACTGATCGTGTAACCTCAATACTGTTTTAGTAACGTAAGAACTATTTACACCGTACTGTAGTTCTTACCTATCGTGTAACCTCAATACTGTTTTAGTAAAGTAAGAACTATTTATACCATACTGTAGTTCTTACTTATCGTGTAACCTAATTATTGTTATCGTAAAGTAAGAACTATTTACACCGTACTGTAGTTCTTACCTATCGTGTAACTTCAATACTGTTTTAGTAAGGTAAGAACTATTTATACCATACTGTAGTTCTTACTTATCGTGTAACCTAAATATTGTTTTAGTAAAGTAAGAACTATTTACACCGTACTGTAGTTCTTACCTATCGTGTAACCTCAATACTGTTTTAGTAAAGTAAGAACTATTTATACCATAATGTAGTTCTTACTTAACGTGTAACCTAATTATTGTTATCGTAAAGTAAGAACTATTTACACCGTACTGTAGTTCTTACCTATCGTGTAACCTCAATACTGTTTTAGTAAAGAAAGAACTATTTACACCGTACTGTAGTTCTTGCTGATCGTGTAACCTCAATACTGTTAAAGTAAAGTAAGAACTATTTATACCATACTGCAGTTCTTACTTATCGTGTAACCTAAATTTTGTTTTAGTAAGGTAAGAAATATTTACACCGTACTGTAGTTCTTACTTGTCGTGTTACCTAAATATTGTTTTAGTAAGGTAAGAACTATTAACAACGTACTGTAGTTCCTACCTATCGTATAACCTAAATATTGTTATAGTAAAGTAAGAACAATTTACACCTTACTCTAGTTCCTACTTATCGTGTAACCTAAATATTGTTTTAGTATAGTAAGAACTATTTACACCGTACTGTAGTTCTTACTTGTCGTGTTACCTAAATATTGTTTAAGTAAGGTAAGAACTATTTATACCATACTGTAGTTCTTACCTATCCTGTAACCTCAATATTGTTATCGTAAAGTAAGGACTATTTACACCGTACTGTAGTTCTTACCTATCGTGTAACCTCAATATTGTTTTAGTAAAGTAAGAACTATTTACACCGTACTGTAGTTCTTACTTGTCGTGTGACCTCAATATTGTTTTAGTAAAGTAAGAACTATTTACACCGTACTGTAGTTCTTGCTGATCGTGTAACCTCAATACTGTTAAAGAAAAGTAAGAACTATTTACACATACTGTAGTTCTTACTTGTAGTGTTACCTAAATATTGTTTTAGTAAGATAAGAACTATTTACACGTACTGTAGTTCTTACTTATCGTGTAACATAAATATTGTTGTAATAAAGTAAGAACTATTTACACATACTGTAGTTCTTACTTGTAGTGTTACCTAAATATTGTTTTAGTAAGATAAGAACTATTTACACGTACTGTTGTTCTTATTTATCGTGTAACCTAAATTTTGTTTTAGTAAAGTAAGAACTATTTACACAGTACTGTAGTTCATACTTATCGTGTAGCCTAAATGCTGTTTTAGTAAAGTAAGAACTATTTACACCGTACTGTAGTTCTTACTTATCGTGTAACCTAATTATTGTTTTAGCATAGTAAGAACTATTTACACCGTACTGTAGTTCTTACTTATCGTGTAACCTAATTATTGTTATAGTAAAGTAAGAACTATTTACACCATACTGTAGTTAATACTTATCGCGTAACCTAAATATTGTTATAGTAAAGTAAGAACTATTTACACCGTACTGTTGTTCTTACTTATCGTGTAGCCTAAGTATTGTTTTAGTAAAGTAAGAACTATCTACACCATACTGTAGTTCTTGCTTATCGTGTAACCTAATTAATGTTATAGTAAAGTAAGAACTATTTACACCATACTGTAGTTAATACTTATCGCGTAACCTAAATATTGTTATAGTAAAGTAAGAACTATTTACACCGTACTGTAGTTCTTACTGATCGTGTAACTCAATATTGTTTTAGTAAAGTAAGAACTATTTACATCGTACTGTAGTTCTTACTGATCGTGTAACCTAAATATTGTTATAGTAAAGTAAGAACTATTTACATCGTACTGTAGTTCTTACTGATCGTGTAACCTAAATATTGTTATAGTAAAGTAAGAACTATTTACACCGTACTGTAGTTCTTACTTATCGTGTAATCTAAATATTGTTATTGTAAAGTAAGAAATATTAACACCGTACTATAGTTCTTACTTATCGTATAATCTAAATATTGCTATAGTAAAGTAAGAACTATTTACACCGTACTGTAGTTCTTACTGATCGTGTAACCTCAATACTGTTTTAGTAAAGTAAGAACTATTTTCACCGTACTGTAGTTCTTACCTATCGTGTAACCTCAATACTGTTTTAGTAAAGTAAGAACTATTTATACCATACTGTAGTTCTTACTTATCGTGTAACCTAATTATTGTTATCGTAAAGTAAGAACTATTTACACCGTACTGTAGTTCTTGCTGATCGTGTAACCTCAATACTGTTAAAGTAAAGTAAGAACTATTTATACCATACTGCAGTTCTTACTTATCGTGTAACCTAAATTTTGTTTTAGTAAGGTAAGAAATATTTACAGCGCACTGTAGTTCTTACTTGTCGTGTTACCTAAATATTGTTTTAGTAAGGTAAGAACTATTTACACCATACTGTAGTTCCTACTTATCGTGTAACCTAAATATTGTTTTTGTCATGTAAGAACTAGATACACCGTACTGTAGTTCTTACATATCGTGTAACCTAAATATTGTTTTAGTAAAGTAAGAACTATTTACACCGTACTGTAGTTCTTACCTATCGTGTAACCTAAATATTGTCTTAGTAAAATAAGAACTATTTACAACGTACTGTAGATCCTACCTATCGTATAACCTAAATATTGTTTTATTAAAGTAAGAACTATTTACACCGTACTGTTGTTCTTACTTATCGTCTAACCTACATATTGTTTTAGTAAAGTAAGAACTATTTACACCGTACTGTAGTTCCTACCTATCGTGTAACCTAAATATTGTTTTAGTATAGTAAGAACTATTTACACATACTGTAGTTCTTACTTGTAATGTTACCTAAATATTGTTTTAGTAAGATAAGAACTATTTACACCGTACTGTAGTTCTTACTTATGGTGTAACATAAATATTGTTGTAATAAAGTAAGAACTATTTACACCGTACTGTAGTTCCTACTTATCGTGTAACCTAAATTTTGTTTTAGTAAAGTAAAAACAACTTACACCGTACTGTTGTTCATACTTATCGTGTAACCTAAATATTGTTTTAGTAAAGTAAGAACTATTTACACAGTACTGTAGTTCATACTTATCGTGTAGCCTAAATACTGTTTTAGTAAAGTAAGAACTATTTACACCGTACTGTAGTTCTTACTTATCGTGTAACCTAATTATTGTTATAGTAAAGTAAGAACTATTTACACCGTACTGTAGTTCTTACTTATCGTGGAACCTAAATATTGTTTTAGTAAAGTAAGAACTATTTACACCGTACTATAGTTCTTACTTATCGTGTAACCTAAATATTGTGTGAGTAAAGTAAGAACAATTTACACCATACTGTAGTTCATACTTATCGTGTAACCTAAATACTGTTTTAGCAAAGTAGAAACTATTTACACGTACTGTAGTTCTTACTTGTCATGTAACCTAAATATTGTTTTAGTAAAGTAAGAACTATTTACACCGTACTGCAGTTTTTGCTTATCGTGTAACCTAATTATTGTTATAGTAAAGTAAGAACTATTTACACCATACTGTAGTTCATACCTATCGTGTAACCTAAATATTGTTATAGCAAAGTAAGAACTATTTACACCGTACTGTAGTTCTTACTGATCGTGTAACATACATATTGTTTTAGTAAAGTAAGAACTATTTATACCGTACTGTAGTTCTTACTTATCGTGTAACCTCAATATTGTTTTGGTAAAGTAAGAACTATTTACACCGAACTGTAGTTCTTACTTATCATATAACCTAAATATTGTATTAGTAAAGTAAGAACTATTTACACCATACTGTAGTTCTTACTTATCGTGTAGCCTAAGTATTGTTTTAGTAAAGTAAGAACTATTTACACCGTACTGTAGTTCATACTTATCGTGTAACCTAATTATTGTTATAGTAAAGTAAGAACTATTTACACCGTACTGTAGTTCTTACTTGTCGTGTAACCTAAATATTGTTTTAGTAAAGTAAGAACTATTTACACCGTACTGTAGTTTTTGCTTATCGTGTAACCTAATTATTGTTATAGTAAAGTAAGAACTATTTACACCATACTGTAGTTCATACTGATCGTGTAACCTCAATATTGTTTTAGTAAAGTAAGAACTATTTACACCGTACTGTATTACCTGCTTATCGTGTAACCTAATTATTGTTATAGTAAAGTAAGAACTATTTACACCATACTGTAGTTCATACTTATCGTGTAACCTAAATATTGTTATAGTAAAGTAAGAACTATTTACACCGTACTGTAGTTCTTACTTATCGTGTAACCTAATTATTGTTATAGTAAAGTAAGAACTATTTACACCGTACTGTAGTTCTTACTTATCGTGGAACCTAAATATTGTTTTAGTAAAGTAAGAACTATTTACACCGTACTATAGTTCTTACTTATCGTGTAACCTAAATATTGTGTGAGTAAAGTAAGAACAATTTACACCATACTGTAGTTCATACTTATCGTGTAACCTAAATACTGTTTTAGCAAAGTAGAAACTATTTACACCGTACTGTAGTTCTTACTTGTCATGTAACCTAAATATTGTTTTAGTAAAGTAAGAACTATTTACACCGTACTGCAGTTTTTGCTTATCGTGTAACCTAATTATTGTTATAGTAAAGTAAGAACTATTTACACCATACTGTAGTTCATACCTATCGTGTAACCTAAATATTGTTATAGCAAAGTAAGAACTATTTACACCGTACTGTAGTTCTTACTGATCGTGTAACATACATATTGTTTTAGTAAAGTAAGAACTATTTATACCGTACTGTAGTTCTTACTTATCGTGTAACCTCAATATTGTTTTGGTAAAGTAAGAACTATTTACACCGAACTGTAGTTCTTACTTATCATATAACCTAAATATTGTTTTAGTAAAGTAAGAACTATTTACACCATACTGTAGTTCTTACTTATCGTGTAGCCTAAGTATTGTTTTAGTAAAGTAAGAACTATTTACACCGTACTGTAGTTCATACTTATCGTGTAACCTAGATACTGTGTGAGTAAAGTAAGAACTATTTACACCGTACTGTAGTTCTTACTTATCGTGTTACCTAAATACTGTTTTAGTAAAATAAGAACTATTTACACCGTACTGTAGTTCTTACTTGTCGTGTAACCTAAATATTGTTTTAGTAAAGTAAGAACTATTTACACCGTACTGTAGTTTTTGCTTATCGTGTAACCTAATTATTGTTATAGTAAAGTAAGAACTATTTACACCATACTGTAGTTCATACTGATCGTGTAACCTCAATATTGTTTTAGTAAAGTAAGAACTATTTACACCGTACTGTATTACCTGCTTATCGTGTAACCTAATTATTGTTATAGTAAAGTAAGAACTATTTACACCATACTGTAGTTCATACTTATCGTGTAACCTAAATATTGTTATAGTAAAGTAAGAACTATTTACACCGTACTGTAGTTCTTACTGATCGTGTAGCATAAGTATTGTTTTAGTAAAGTAAGAACTATTTACACCGTACTGTAGTTCTTTCTTATCGTGTAACCTCAATATTATTCTATTAAAGTAAGAACTATTTACACCGTAATGTAGTTCTTACTTATCGTGTAACCTCAATATTGTTTTAGTAAAGTGAGAACTATTTACATCGTACTGTAGTTCTTACTGATCGTGTAACCTAAATATTGTTATAGTAAAGTAAGAACTATTTACACCGTACTGTAGTTCTTACTTATCGTGTAATCTAAATATTGTAATAGTAAAGTAAGAAATATTAACACCGTACTATAGTTCTTACTTATCGTGTAATCTAAATATTGTTATAATAAAGTAAGAACTATTTACACCGTACTGTAGTTCTTACTGATCGTGTAACCTCAATACTGTTTTAGTAAAGTAAGAACTATTTACACCGTATTGTAGTTCTTACCTATCGTGTAAGCTCAATACTGTTTTAGTAAAGTAAGAACTATTTATACCATACTGTAGTTCTTACTTATCGTGTAACCTAATTATTGTTATCGTAAAGTAAGAACTATTTACACCGTACTGTAGTTCTTGCTGATCGTGCAAGCTCAATACTGTTAAAGTAAAGTAAGAACTATTTATACCATACTGCAGTTCTTACTTATCGTGTAGCCTAAATTTTGTCTTAGTAAGGTAAGAAATATTTACACCGTACTGTAGTTCTTACTTGTCGTGTTACCTAAATATTGTTTTAGTAAGGTAAGAACTATTTACTCCGTACTGTAGTTCTTACTTATAGTGTAGCATAAATATTGTTGTAATAAAGTAAGAACTATTTACACCGTACTGTAGTTCCTACTTATCGTGTAACCTTAATATTGTTTTTGTCATGTAAGAACTAGGTACACCGTACTGTAGTTCTTACATATCGTGTAACCTAAATATTGTTTTAGTAAAGTAAGAACTATTTACACCGTACTGTAGTTCTTACCTATCGTGTAATCTAAATATTGTCTTAGTAAAATAAGAACTATTTACAACGTACTGTAGTTCCTACCTATCGTATAACCTAAATATTGTTTTATTAAAGTAAGAACTATTTACACCGTACTGTTGTTCTTACTTATCGTGTAACCTAAATATTGTTTGAGTAAAGTAAGAACTATTTACACCGTACTGTAGTTCCTACTTATCGTGTAACCTAAATATTGTTTTAGTATAGTAAGAACTATTTACACATACTGTAGTTCTTACTTGTAGTGTTACCTCAATATTGTTTTAGTAAGATAAGAACTATTTACACCGTACTGTAGTTCTTACTTATCGTGTAGCATAAATATTGTTGTAATAAATTAAGAACTATTTACACCGTACTGTAGTTCCTACTTATCGTGTAGCCTAAATTTTGTTTTGTAAAGTAAGAACAATTTACACCGTACAGTAGGTCATACTTATCGTGTAACCTAAATATTGTTTTAGTAAAGTAAGAACTATTTACACAGTACTGTATTTCATACTTATCGTGTAGCCTAAATACTGTTTTAGTAAAGTAAGAACTATTTACACCGTACTGTAGTTCTTACTTATCGTGTAACCTAATTATTGTTATAGTAAAGTAAGAACTATTTACACCGTACTGTAGTTCTTACTTATCGTATAACCTAAATATTGTTTTAGTAAAGTAAGAACTATTTACACCGTACTGTAGTCCTTACTTATCGTATAACCTAAATATTGTTTTAGTAAAGTAAGAACTATTTACACCGTACTGTAGTTCATTCTTATCGTGTAACCTAGATACTGTGTGGGTAAAGTAAGAACAATTTACACCATACTGTAGTTCATACTTATCGTGTAACCTAAATACTGTTTTAGTAAAGTAAGAACTATTTACACCGTACTGTAGTTCTTACTTATCGTGTAGCCTAAGTATTGTTTTAGTAAAGTAAGAATTATCTACACCGTACTGTAGTTCTTGCTTATCGTGTAACCTAATTATTGTTATAGTAAAGTAAGAACTATTTACACCATACTGTAGTTAATACTTATCGCGTAACCTAAATATTGTTATAGTAAAGTAAGAACTATTTACACCGTACTGCAGTTCTTACTAATCGTGTAACTCAAATATTGTTTTAGTAAAGTAAGAACTATTTACACCGTACTGTAGTTCTTACTTATCGTGTAACCTCAATATTATTTTAGTAAAGTAAGAACTATTTACACCGTACTGTAGTTCTTGCTGATCGTGTAACCTGAATATAGTTTTAGTAAAGAAAGAACTATTTACACCGTACTGTAGTTCTTACTTATCGAGTAGCCTAAATATTGTTTTAGTAAAGTAAGAACTATGTACACCATACTGTAGTTCTTACTTATCGTGTAGCCTAAATATTGTTTTTGTAAAGTAAGAACTATTTACACCGTACTGTAGTTCATACTTATCGTGTAACCTATATACTGTTTTAGTAAAGTAGAAACTATTTACACCGTACTGTAGTTCTTACTTGTCATGTAACCTAATTATTGTTTTAGCAAAGTAAGAACTATTTACACCGTACTGTAGTTTTTACTTATCATGTAACCTAATTATTGTTATTGTAAAGTAAGAACTATTTACACCATACTGTAGTTCATACTTATCGTGTAACCTAAATATTGTTATAGTAAAGTAAGAACTATTTACACCGTACTGTAGTTCTTACCGATCGTGTAACATAAATATTGTTTTAGTAAAGTAAGAAATATTTATACCGTACTGTAGTTCTTACTTATCGTGTAACCTCAATATTGTTTTAGTAAAGTAAGAACTTTTTACACCGTACTGTAGTTCTTACTAATCGTGTAACTCAAATATTGTTTAATAAAGTAAGAACTATTTATACCGTACTGTAGTTCTTACTTATCGTGTAACCTCAATATTATTTTAGTAAAGTAAGAACTATTTACACCGTACTGTAGTTCTTGCTTATCGTGTAACCTGAATATAGTTTTAGTAAAGAAAGAACTATTTACACCGTACTGTAGTTCTTACTTATCGAGTAGCCTAAATATTGTTTTAGTAAAGTAAGAACTATGTACACCATACTGTAGTTCTTACTTATCGTGTAGCCTAAATATTGTTTTTGTAAAGTAAGAACTATTTACACCGTACTGTAGTTCATACTTATCGTGTAATCTAGATACTGTGTGAGTAAAGTAAGAACAATTTACACCGTACTGTAGTTCATACTTATCGTGTAACCTAAATACTGTTTTAGTAAAGTAGAAACTATTTACACCGTACTGTAGTTCATACTTATCGTGTAACCTATATACTGTTTTAGTAAAGTAGAAACTATTTACACCGTACTGTAGTTTTTACTTATCATGTAACCTAATTATTGTTATAGTAAAGTAAGAACTATTTACACCATACTGTAGTTCATACTTTTCGTGTAACCTAAATATTGTTATAGTAAAGTAAGAACTATTTACACCGTACTGTAGTTCTTACTGATCGTGTAACATAAATATTGTTTTAGTAAAGTAAGAAATATTTATACCGTACTGTAGTTCTTACTTATCGTGTAACCTCAATATTGTTTTAGTAAAGTAAGAACTATTTACACCGTACTGTAGTTCTTACTTATCATATAACCTAAATATTGTTTTAGTAAAGTAAGAACTATTTACACCATACTGTAGTTCTTACTTATCGTGTAGCCTAAGTATTGTTTTAGTAAGGTAAGAACTATTTACATCGTACTGTAGTTCATACTTATCGTGTAACCTATATACTGTTTTAGTAAAGTAGAAACTATTTACACCGTACTGTAGTTCTTACTTGTCATGTAACCTAATTATTGTTTTAGCAAAGTAAGAACTATTTACACCGTACTGTAGTTTTTACTTATCATGTAACCTAATTATTGTTATAGTAAAGTAAGAACTATTTACACCATACTGTAGTTCATACTTATCGTGTAACCTAAATATTGTTATAGTAAAGTAAGAACTATTTACACCGTACTGTAGTTCTTACCGATCGTGTAACATAAATATTGTTTTAGTAAAGTAAGAAATATTTATACCGTACTGTAGTTCTTACTTATCGTGTAACCTCAATATTGTTTTAGTAAAGTAAGAACTTTTTACACCGTACTGTAGTTCTTACTAATCGTGTAACTCAAATATTGTTTAATAAAGTAAGAACTATTTACACCGTACTGTAGTTCTTACTTATCGTGTAACCTCAATATTATTTTAGTAAAGTAAGAACTATTTACACCGTACTGTAGTTCTTGCTTATCGTGTAACCTGAATATAGTTTTAGTAAAGAAAGAACTATTTACACCGTACTGTAGTTCTTACTTATCGAGTAGCCTAAATATTGTTTTAGTAAAGTAAGAACTATGTACACCATACTGTAGTTCTTACTTATCGTGTAGCCTAAATATTGTTTTTGTAAAGTAAGAACTATTTACACCGTACTGTAGTTCATACTTATCGTGTAATCTAGATACTGTGTGAGTAAAGTAAGAACAATTTACACCGTACTGTAGTTCATACTTATCGTGTAACCTAAATACTGTTTTAGTAAAGTAGAAACTATTTACACCGT
Source organism: Bathymodiolus brooksi (assembly GCA_963680875.1). Taxonomy (NCBI): domain Eukaryota; kingdom Metazoa; phylum Mollusca; class Bivalvia; order Mytilida; family Modiolidae; genus Bathymodiolus; species Bathymodiolus brooksi. The sequence goes on from OY804588.1 coordinate 78,317,848, forward strand.
ACTGTAGTTCTTACTTGTCATGTAACCTAAATATTGTTTTAGTAAAGTAAGAACTATTTACACCGTACTGTAGTTTTTACTTATCATGTAACCTAATTATTGTTATAGTAAAGTAAGAACTATTTACACCATACTGTAGTTCATACTTATCGTGTAACCTAAATATTGTTATAGTAAAGTAAGAACTATTTACACCGTACTGTAGTTCTTACTGATCGTGTAACATAAATATTGTTTTAGTAAAGTAAGAAATATTTATACCGTACTGTAGTTCTTACTTATCGTGTAACCTCAATATTGTTTTAGTAAAGTAAGAACTATTTACACCGTACTGTAGTTCTTACTTATCATATAACCTAAATGTTGTTTTAGTAAAGTAAGAACTATTTACACCATACTGTAGTTCTTACTTATCGTGTAGCCTAAGTATTGTTTTAGTAAGGTAAGAACTATTTACACCGTACTGTAGTTCATGCTTATCGTGTAATCTAGATACTGTGTGAGCAAAGTAAGAACAATTTACACCGTACTGTAGTTCATACTTATCGTGTTACCTAAATACTGTTTTAGTAAAGTAGGAACTATTTACACCGTACTGTAGTTCTTACTTGTTGTGTAACCTAAATATTGTTTTAGCAAAGTAAGAACTATTTACATCGTACTGTAGTTTTTGCTTATCGTGTAACCTAATTATTGTTATAGTAAAGTAAGAACTATTTACACCATACTGTAGTTCATACTTATCGTGTAACCTAAATATTGTTATAGTAAAGTAAGAACTATTTACACCGTACTGTAGTTCTTACTGATCGTGTAACACAAATATTGTTTTGGTAAAGTAAGAACTATTTACACCGTACTGTAGGTCTTACTTATCGTGTAACCTCAATATTGTTTTATTAAAGTAAGAACTATTTACACCGTACTGTATTACCTGCTTATCGTGTAACCTAATTATTGTTATAGTAAAGTAAGAACTATTTACACCATACTGTAGTTCATACTTATCGTGTAACCTAAATATTGTTATAGTAAAGTAAGAACTATTTACATCGTACTGTAGTTCTTACTGATCGTGTAACCTAAATATTGTTTTAGTAAAGTAAGAACTATTTACACCGTACTGTAGTTCTTACTGATCGTGTAACACAAATATTGTTTTAGTAAAGTAAGAACTATTTACACCGTACTGTAGTTCTTACTTATCGTGTAACCTCAATATTGTTTTATAAAGTAAGAACTATTTACACCGTACTGTAGTTCTTACTGAGAGTGTAACCTCAATATTATTTTATTAAGGTAAGAACTATTTACACCGTACTGTAGTTCTTACTTATCGTGTAACCTCAATATTGTTTTAGTAAAGTAAGAACTATTTACATCGTACTGTAGTTCTTACTGATCGTGTAACCTAAATATTGTTTTAGTAAAGTAAGAACAATTTACACCGTACTGTAGTTCATACTTATCGTGTAACCTAAATATTGTTTTAGTAAAGTAAGAACTATTTACACCGTACTGTAGTTCTTACTGAGAGTGTAACCTCAATATTATTTTATTAAGGTAAGAACTATTTACACCGTACTGTAGTTCATACTTATCGTGTAACCTAAATATTGTTATAGTAAAGTAAGAACTATTTACACCGTACTGTAGTTCTTACTGATCGTGTAACACAAATATTGTTTTAGTAAAGTAAGAACTATTTACACCGTACTGTAGTTCTTACTTATCGTGTAACCTAATTATTGTTTTAGTAAAGTAAAACTATTTACACCGTACTGTATTACCTGCTTATCGTGTAACCTAATTATTGTTATAGTAAAGTAAGAACTATTTACACCATACTGTAGTTCATACTTATCGTGTAACCTAAATATTGTTATAGTAAAGTAAGAACTATTTACATCGTACTGTAGTTCTTACTGATCGTGTAGCCTAAATATTGTTTTAGTAAAGTAAGAACTATTTACACCGTACTGTAGTTCTTACTTATCGTGTAACACAAATATTGTTTTAGTAAAGTAAGAACTATTTACACCGTACTGTAGTTCTTACTTATCGTGTAACCTCAATATTGTTTTAGTAAAGTAAGAACTATTTACACCGTACTGTAGTTCTTACTGAGAGTGTAACCTCAATATTATTTTATTAAAGTAAGAACTATTTACACCGTACTGTAGTTCTTACTTATCGTGTAACCTCAATATTGTTTTAGTAAAGTAAGAACTATTTACATCGTACTGTAGTTCTTACTGATCGTGTAACCTAAATATTGTTTTAGTAAAGTAATAACAATTTACACCGTACTGTAGTTCATACTTATCGTGTAACCTAAATATTGTTATAGTAAAGTAAGAACTATTTACACCGTGCTGTAGTTCTTACTTATCGTGTAACCTAAATATTGTTTTTGTAAAGTAAGAACTATTTACACCATACTGTTGTTCTTACTTATCGTGTAGCCTAAATATTGTTTTAGTAAAGTAAGAACTATTTACACCGTACTGTAGTTCATACTTATCGTGAAACCTAGATACTGTGTGAGTAAAGTAAGAACAATTTACACGTACTGTAGTTCATACTTATCGTGTAACCTAAATACTGTCTTAGTAAAGTTGCAACTATTTACACCGTACTGTAGTTCTTACTGGTCGTGTAACCTAAATATTGTTTTAGTAAAGAAAGAACTATTTACACTGTACTGTAGTTCTAATTTATCGTGTAGCTCAAATATTGTTTTTGTAAGGTAAGAACTATTTACACCGTACTGTAGTTCTTACTTATCGTGTAACCTAAATATTGTTTTAGTAAAGTAGCAACTATTTGCACCGTACTGCAGTTCTTACTTATCGTGTAACCTCAATATTGTTTTAGTAAAGTAAGAACTATTTACACCGTACTGTAGTTCTTACTTATCGTGTAGCCTAAATATTGTCTTGGCAAAGTAAGAACTATTTACACCGTACTGTAGTTCTTACTTATCGTGTAACATAACTATTGTTTTAGTAAAGTAAGAACTATTTACATCGTACTATAGTTCTTAGTTATCGTGTAACCTAGATACTGTTTGAGTAAAGTAGGAACTATTTACACCGTACTGTAGTTTGTACTTATCGTGTAACCTAAACATTGTTTTAGTAAAGTCAGAAATATTTACACCGTACTGTAGTTCTGACCTATCGTGTAACGTAAATATTGTTTTAGTAAAGTAAGAACCATTTTCTCTGTACTGTAGCTGTGCTTGTTAAATCTTGGAAATATTTTGCCTAGTTGAAATGCATTGATGTTTTAAATATTTATATTAAAAAAAAAGCTGAAAAAAAAATCCGCAATGTCGGAATAGTACTAAAATCAAAGCGAGAAATCTTAGGAACAGATACAAAATGGACACATGTAAAACATATATAGATGTCCACTTACTGTACTGGCTTGGTACGGACATGTCAATAAAAAGTGACGGGGTCCTCAACCGCCCTTCTTAGTAAAATGATTCAGTAATGTAAGTGGTTTCCATTTAAAGTATAGAATAACAGTACCAGCTATGTTATTTTACTTTTATTTATACCTAATGTTGGATAGTCTCTCATGTCCATTTACCTCCATGACATTTCTTACTACAAGCTGTTCCTTTAATTTAGGTCTAAATGTAATGTTGGATAGTCTCTCGTGTTGATTAACAGCCATATCCTTACTTACTACAAGCTATATCTTCACTTTAATGTGTGTTTTAGTGTAATGTTGGATAGTCTCTTATGTTCATTTACATCCATATCTTTTCTTACTACAAGCTGTTCTTTTAATCTATGTCAAAGTGAAATGTTGGATAGTCTCTTATGTTCATTTACACCCATAATAATTCCTTCTACAAGCTGTTCCTTTACTCAATGTTTAAGTGTAATGTTGGATAGTCTCTCATGTTCATTTACCTTGATATCCTAACTCACTAAATGAGTAAAATGCCAGCCCCCATATACAACTGGTTGATGTAATTTTAATAAATAAATAAACAACACCATTCTTCGTTATCTGGTGAATGATTTGTTAGTATCCAATACACAATCATTTGTTGTTGTTTTGTTTTTGCGATCTATGAGAAGGAGAATGTTACGAACGTTCATTCCTCCATCAGAAAAAAACAACAATCACAGCACATCATAATTGTGCAATCTATGAGACAATAGTGTTATTAACGACGTATTTCCCTTCATTTTGCGCAATCACCATCGATATATTGTTTCTGCAATTTTTCAGAAAATGTGAGAATCACGCGCGATCACAAAGATGGATGAGATCAAGGAGACTATTATATTCCGCATGTATCATTGTCCTTCATTATACACAATCGCCATCAATTTTATGTTTGTAATCTATTAGAAAAATGAATATCACGGACAGTTCATTCCTCTGTCAAAAAATGCCAACGCAATTTATGATAATTTTGAAAACTAAAAAAAACTGTAAGGTGACGCACGGGTATTCCTCCTTAAATATCAATCATCGCAATAGGTGATAAAAATAGGGTTCTCTCCCTTTTGTCTTCCACACACTTTCTTTATATAAAGTAAGTCGACAGCGTTTACGAGCTGAGAAATATTCCTAATATCAATTGTTGTTATGGGAATGATATAATTAACAAAAGTAACAAAGACTAATGTACTTAAAATATCTACAACGAAAAAAACAAAAACAAAAACAAAAATAAAAACAGAACAATAAACAACTGAAAATGAAACAAAGATTTACGTATGATAAGATTCTCACTATCAATTGTTTAAAAGTGACCTTGAGACTTCCAAGATTTGACCACATCCATTGTATTTTCTATGCGTTTGAACATTTTGTACATATTGCTTTCCGTGTATTTCCATGTGAAGAATTTAGACTAATCTATGATAGTCACTAAGCCGGAATTATACTATTTCCTGAATAGAAACGTGAAATATCAAGCTTAATACGAATGACGCGTTTCATAATAACATTCATCAGGTACACTCAGGCGCATTTCTGTAATTTAATAATCTGATAGACTTAACAAACGCACAGTGTTTGTCTTCTGCATCATAAACAGTCTTCGTGAAGCACAGTTAACACGTGTGTCAAGTTCGATAGCCTGATGATACGCATGGGCAGCTGATTCATAATTTCCAATTAGTTCATAAGCTACCCCAAGACAGTTGTACGAGTTAGATCTATTTATATTGTCCGATATGAAATAATCTTCTGATATTGTTAGTTGGAGATCTGCTAGTGCACTTAAACACTGGTTTACATTGTTCAGATGATAATTACATAGAAAGCGGATGCAATGTGAATATAATACAGGTGGTAGAGAATGGACATCATTGACAACTTCTAATTCTAACTCTTCAGGAATCAATGTAGAATGTTGTGTGAAGTCAACATGTCTAACAAGCAACAGTTTTAATACACGTGTTATACTGATACTTTGTATCATTCTAGTTTTAATTAATGCATATTGTTCGCTAGATAAGTTGTTTTGAAAGTATACTTTGTCTGGTGTACACTTTGATACTGCATATGATACAATATTAAGAGCCGTATTGTAATGTTTCATTCGGTAGTAAAACGAGGCCAACATTAACCAACCTGACACAGAATCGTGATGTATGTTGTATAGTATGTTGAACTGCTCCATTATATATCATAGCCATTGAATAATGCAAATATGATTGTAATTTTGGTGACTGACAATAACGAGTAGATGACATTTTGCTATCCCCTGTTATTGCCAGATGAACAGATATGGTACATAATATACTTTTGATATATTGCGCTTTTTCATCGCCGGCGGAAATTATATTGTTACTCATCGCTCGATACTTTGATAATTGTTTAGACAGAAGTATACAACGCCATCCATAACTGTGCAATACCTTTAAACGTCCTAATAAGACTTGCCGTTCGTGTCCTTCTATTTTATTCTCAAACATATTAATTTCCGGAATGAAGTAATGAGGACACATTGAATATTCAACACAATAAAACAGTCGTCCATATCCATAACAAAAGACGTTTCTGTAGAATTAAGTCGTACCTTATTAATGTCCTCATACACATGTACATTAGAAAAAACATACATTATATCAAAATCACTCCCCTTCATCTCTAGTCCTTCACCAAAACTTCCACTTGTTATTTGAATAAGGTTTTTAGTGTTTGACAGAGTATCTCTGATTGTATTAAATGTTCTCTTTGTCTTTACTGTTTCTTCACTACCAACAATATGTTGACATACAAACTGATATAATGACAAAGACATATCTCGTGAGGTGATGTTGGCTACAAGAAAAAAAGGAAATAAAAGAAGGACAACAACATACATCAATATTTAAAGAATATAATTAGAAAAGTACCTCGGAACCAGGGGCGGATCCAGGATTTGGAATTAGGGGGGCGTGAGTAGGAGAGGGATCTGGGGACCGCTTAAGGTCCCCAGCGGGTCCAGGGCAGAGCCCTAGTAGGGGGTCCAGGGGGGGGGGGCGAAACCCCTCCTCCCTAAGCTCTGGGGGTTTGAGGAATTACAGACATTTATTTGAACGACAATTTTGAACCAACCACACCATTTTTATCAGACCAAAAAAACTTTAATTTGAGTCTTAATTTTGTCGGATAATTGTTAACAGGATGTTTTTGTCAGATTATAAGAACCTGAAGTAAAACTTTTTTTTGAACAACCGTGATGCGAATTGTTCAACTCATGACTGATCGATCACGATATTTTAACCCTTCAAAGAACAATTGGTTTAGTTTTAACGCATTCCTGGGGTCCGGATGGCTCAATGAGTAAGGTCGTTGGATCTAACAGCTCATACAAGCCTATCACCAATACAGCGTGGGTTCGCGCCCAGCTTTGTAAATTACAAAAAAGGGTGCACTCGACTCGCAATCGCAAGTGATAAAGTTTACCAGTTACTTGCCCAGGGTCGGTGGTTCTCTCCGGGTACTCCAGCTTCCTCCACCACTAAAACTGGTCGCCACGATATAGCTGAAATACTGCTGAAAGTGGCGTTAAAACACCAAAAATCAATCAATCATTAACGCATTCCTCATTGCACTAATTGATCTGTAGTTTCGGTGCTTGTCCTATCGGGTGGTTCTAGTTAATACTGCCCGTCCGGATGGAGCTTTTGTTTTCGTCGTTTGATTCATTCATTGAAAACATATGATTCGACCGTTCTTGTTTATTGACAAACAAAAGCGGAAATTGTCAATACATGAACTTGTTGATTTCTGATTATCTAACGTAACTAAATTAGATGATCAGAATCGTTTCATGCAGCGTTAATGTTAACATATTCGTCTTTGTTTGTCTATAAACAAGAACGAATCATACGTTTTCAATGAATGAACCAACGGCGAATCGAAAAGCTTCATCCGGACGGACAGTATACTGATCATTTATCAATGGGTAGAGCTTTTTTAGAATGATATCCCAAATTTACTCCTAATATCATTACTATTCATTTTGACTTTTGAACAGTTTCAGATAAGATTGCTGCCACTGTAATAATAGGATTCATTGTGGTCAAAATAACACAAGCTTTAATATTTATCTTGAAGTTACAAATTTAACATAAATATCCAAAATAAAAAGAATGAATCATTTTTGGAACAACAAAATTGTAGACATCCATTGGTAGATATAAATAATATAAACGTACCCGCACAAAGGATTTGTTCACACTTTCTTGTGCAGAAACCTCGGGCAGATGCAGAGATTGTAACAAATAAATTGCCGCTAATTGTTTTTTTTATTAATATGTTACTTTTGTATTTTAATGTACATGTACAATATACCAACGCGTATTTTTACTTGAAAAGTAAAAGGCAACATTTTCGGGTATTTGCATACAAATCACACTTATATTTATTTTTCATATGAAATTGCAGAATTTCGAATTCAAGAACTATTTGAGACATTATTTAAAGAGAAGTGACCATTTTCTTGGGACACTCAAGTTTCTCCACACTGTCTCAGTTTCATCATCTGATTCTCTCGTTATTATATAGGTTTTCGTTGTATGCTTTATAAATTAGATCAATTATCAAATTAATTATTCGAAGTATTGATTGAATTTACTTTTTAGTTTACCTTTGACTTTTCTCGTCTCGTCGAGGAATCAGAAATGTATCCAATCTTGCTTGTTTTCTTGGCCTAGAATTTTCGTCCATTTCATAATTTCTAAATAGCACGTGTACATGTAGTTGTAAAATTGACTACAGAAATAATGTTTAATTAGCGTGAGAAAATAGCTGATGTCTGGTACCTCGGAACCAATCAGAATGGAATAAGCTTTGAACTACTGACGGCGAATACATATATGAATCAGCGAACACATCCAACGTGTATTTACAATGTGTAAGAATATTTTACTACAGGTCACGAGTTAACCATTCATGAAAAAGTTATTTATTGAACTGCTTAATTAACGTTGTATAGCATATGCTTTGCGAATTTTAGGGGGGGGGGGGGCGCACGCCCCTCACGCCCCCCCCTTAATCCGCCACTGGGAACATGATACAAAAAAAGTCACTCAGTTGTGGCTTGATCAATTGTTAATTAAATAAATAATAATAATTAAATTAAATTAAATCTATCATGTCTTATTTATCCTAATTAATATGTATATTCTACAAATAGTTGTAGTTTTTCGCAACTGTAAATATAGTAGTAAAACTATTGTCTTTATTGATTGTGTTGATCTGTTTGTAAATAGTTCTACATTGTAACCTTTAACCTTTAACCTTCTTCCAAATATGTCAATTGTTATTGTTACCTTGAATGTGAATGGGATGTGAGATAACAACAAAAGAAATGCTATTTATTATTGGTGTCGTAAGAAAAAAATCTATATTGTTTGTTTGCAGGAAACCCATAGCACGGACAAAGTTGAATTAAAATGGAAACGTGAATGGGGGGCAAATAGTATCTGGAATCATGGCCTTAGTAATTCGAGGGGTGTAGTAATTTTATTTTCAGAAAAGTTTAATTATGATATATCGGATATCACTAGGGATAACTCCGGACGGAAGATTTCTTGCAAAATTAACGTTTCAGGTCAATATAGTTTGAATTTGGTAAATGTTTATCTACCTAACTCTGGACAAGAGAGGAAGAATTTCATATGTAATAGCATAAATATTGACCGACAGAAACTAAATTGCGTGGCGGGTGATTTTAATTGTATGCTCTTGAAACATTTAGATAGAAATCCCATACCCATCCGCGACTATGTTGGAACTCATGAATTCAGAGAGTTTATTGAAAAATACGACCTACTTGATATTTGGAGAGCTCGTAATCTTAATAATAAAAGATACACGTTTCAGAGGGGTAACTCACAATTACGAATCGATTTTATATGTATTACTGACGAATATAATTACTATACGCAAAATGCAAAAAAAAATCATTTTCCGTTCAGCGACCACGACGGAATATCCTTGTCATTGAAGTTTACTGAACCAGAGCGTGGTGGCGGAACGTATAAAATGAACAATAGTGTATTGAAGAGCGAATTGCTTCAGCGAACATTAGAAAGTTTTTGGTCTGACTGGCGCCTTAAAAAAGAAGATTTTAAAAATAAACTAGAGTGGTGGGAACAAACTAAAGTTAAGATAAAAAGCTTAACTATAAAAGTGTCTAAGCAATTATATGTGACTGATAAACAGGTAAAAAATTGGGAGAATACTTTAGAAAAATTTCTAGAAAATAATACTGATAGGGAAAATGAGATCATAAAATTACGGGGGAAGATTCAAGGGTTTTATGAAAAAAAGGCCGAGGCAGCAAGAATACGTTCAAAAGTAAACTGGTATGAAAAGGGAGAAAAATCATCGCAATATTTTTTTAATTTGGAAAAGAAAAGGGCTCATGTCAAATTGTGGACAAAAATTAAAACTTCTGATGGAAATTATAAGGAAAATATTAGCTCTATTTTAGAAGAGCAGATTAAGTATTATCAAAATTTATTTACATCCGATGGGTGGGACAGGGACTCTGTCGAATATCTCACCAGTAATCTAGAAACCAAAGTAAATGAGACGGATAAGGAAATGTGTGATAAAGAGGTAAGCATAGACGAAATTCTTAATGCAGCTAAGTTACAAAAACCAGATAAGTCGCCGGGAGACGATGGAATATCAAGTGAGTTCTATCAATTATTTTGATACCTTATTGGAGACGATTTTGTATCTGTGGTAAAGGATATCTTTCGTGATAAACGCTTGTGTGAATCTCAATACCGGGGTATGATTACACTTTTGTTTAAAAAGGGAGAACGGGAAGATATTTGGAACTGGCGACCTATCACTTTACTAAATGTAGATTATAAAATCATATCAAAAATACTTGCAGAAAGATTAAAAAAGGTGCTACCAACAAATATAAATACTGATCAAAAAGGGTTCGCTAAGGGGAGAAATATATTTGATGGAAACAGATTATTACAAGACATTCTAGATTATTCCGAAATAGAAGATGAAGAAGGCGCAATTATATTTTTGGAACAACATAAAGCATTCGATAGGACCGAGTGGGAATGAATAGATTTTTGCTTGGAAAAATTTGGCTTTGGTACTGTTTTTAGGGAATGGGTTCAAATGTTGTTCAAAGAGGCAAAAACCTGCATTAACACAAATGATTTTACATCACGTTACGTCAGTATAACTAGATCAAGCCGTCAAGGGTGTCCAATTGCACCTATGTTATACATATTGCAGGCGGAGCCCTTGGCGGCATCCATTCGGCAGAATCCATGTATAACAGGGATTGAGCTACCACACAGAAGTGGTCATACAGGAAGGGAGGCTAAGTTGAATATGTTTGCTGATGATACTCAGATTATTAATAAAACAGAAAAATATATAGAGGAATCGTTTAGAATATTGAATATTTATGAAAAAGCATCTGGCGCCAAGATGAACTTAGACAAAACAGTAGGAATGTATTTGGGTAAGTGGTGAAATAAAAATCCACGGTTCCATAATATTAAATGGTCAAAAAAGCCTATAAAAGCTCTTGGTGTATTACATGGATATAATGTCGATATTGATTCTATTTGGCTAGAAAAGATAAAGAAAATAAAAAGCTGCATGGAAGTTTGGAAATCCAGAGATCTCACGTATGAGGGAAACATTTTGATTCTAAAATCGCTTGTTCTATCTTTGATTGGGTACGAAATCGAAATGAGGGGTATTCCCGAAAAATACGAACGTGAACTTAATCATTTACTCTGGGCTTTTATTTGGGATGGGAAAACAAACCAAATTAAGAGAAATATATGTTGTCTACCAAAAGAAAAAGGGGAATAGGAATGGTCAATATTAAAAATTTTATTTAGTCGAAGCGAGTTAAAAGTATGCATAACATTATCACTTCAGATCCCGATAATTGGAATGCAATAGGGAATTTTTGGCCTACTTCACTAGATGACAAATTCGCGTCAGACGTTTTTTTATGTAAATGTTCTGACGTAAAATTTTTTCGGAAACTTGAATATATCTAGCTATTACAAGAGACTTTTAGATTCATGGTCCTTCTTTTTGGCATCACAAACATTGTATGAAAAGGAAGATATTTTGGATCAAAACATTTTTGGAAATGCAAAATTTAGCTATAACGGTAATGCCTTATTTTTTAGCTCATTTAGCTTAAGTGGAATACAAAAAAATGAAGATATATGGGATGACAACACAAATTTTGTTAAGAGTTCTACCGAAATATTCTACAGTCTTTATGATAGAAGAAATTGGATTTCAGAAAATAGCCGAATAAAGAAAGCCATACCGCAAGAACTAATAAGAATGCTTAAATCTGAACCAGAGCGTGGTGGCGGAACGTATAAAATGAGCAATAGTGTATTGAATGAAAGGGAGTGTATTTTTATTTTAGCTCAAATTATGATATTTTCCCTGGTCAAATGAGCTATGTAAACCACAGGGGCCCCTATGTAGCTCACCTGGGCTACATAGGGTAATTATATAGCAGGGCATTTGAATAAAATGATCTGAAATTAAAAAAAAACAAAACAAAAAAACCCCAAAAAAACCACCTGATTGGTCAACTTTACTTCCCCCATTTAAAAATGTACAACAGGCTTTCGTTAGATCAGATAGGTGACAATTAAAGATCTGAAAGGAATTTGTCACTGAATTGGATGTGTACTTATATAAACTGTTTAATAATCATATACAACTGTAGGTTTGTTTGATTTGATAGTTGATAGTCAGTATCATAGAATATGTTCACTTGGTATCAAATACTTGAACATGGAGATGAAATTATTTGTTTTGCTTCCATGTAACCTTGAATAAATATATTTTTTGTTAAAAAATGTAAAAAAAAAATAAAAAAAAAATAGGTTCCATAGCTGTTAAATAGCCTATGTTTATTTACAAAACCAATGTGACCTCTCGATGTGACAGTAATTCAGTCCACCAACAGAGGTATCATCACAGTGACAGTAATGGTATTAATGTGACAATTCGCTAATGTCTAGCAAGGACTGGAACGGTGTTACTTGTAGAAATGCATTTTTACAGAGGGCTGTTATATATATTTAAATTCAAAGGTAAACTATTGACAATAAATCAGAACATTTCAGATTGTTAACGAATTATGTCAAATTTGGTTGACAAAATAAATACAGTCTGCTAAGCTACCATTACATAACAGCAGATAAAACACAAGCTCTGCCATCATCTACAGACATGATTATATGACAAGACAATTACGCACTATATTTTTTTTCTACCTGATTATGTGACAAGACAATTACACACTATATTTTTCCTACCTGATTATGTGCCAAGACAATTACGAACAATATTTTTTCCTACCTGATTATGTGACAAGGCAATTCCGAACTACATTTTTTCCTACCTGATTATGTGACAAGACAATTGCCAACTATTTTTTTCCTACCTGATTATTTGACTAGACAATGACGAACTATATTTTTCCTACCTGATTATGTGAATGCAATTATGCACTACATTTGTCCTACCTGATTATGTGGCAAGACAATTACGCACTATAGTTTTCCTACCTGATTATGTGGCAAGACAATTACGCACTATAGTTTTCCTACCTGATTATGTGACAAGACAATTACGTACTATTTTTTTTCTTACCTGATTATGTGACAAGACAATTACGCACTATATTTTTCTTACCTGATTATGTGACAAGACAATTACGCACTATATTTTTCATACCTGATTATTTGACAAGACTATTACGCACTCTATTTGTCATACCTGATTATGTGACAAGACAATTACGCACTATATTTTTCCTACCTGATTATGTGACAAGACAATTACGCACCATATTTGTCCTACCTGATGATGTAACAAGTCAATTCCGAACTATATTTTTCCTACCTGATTATTTGACAAGACTATTACGCACTCTATTTGTCATACCTGATTATGTGACAAGGCAATTCCGAACTACATTTTTTCCCTACCTGATTATGTGACAAGGCAATTCAGAACTACATTTTTTCCTACCTGATTATGTGACAAGACAATTGCCAACTATATTTTTCCTACCTGATTATTTGACTAGACAATGACCAACGATAGGTCCAGCTCGAATAGTCGTGTTTTCAGATATAAAAAATTATTTTTAGTGATTACTTGTTTATTTTTCATCTTGCGTGTGGAGGTTTTTGATAAGCAGTTTTGCTTTTTGTTTACTTATATAGTGACATTTTGCCATTTTTTCATTGTGACATTTATGTTATAAATACATTTGTTTGTACTTACTGATTAAAGAGCACTCGACACTGTCGTGTGGATATGCAATTTGAATTGTTTTTTAGTATTTATTTCTATAAATGACATTTGTATCACTTGTTGTGTGATGGGTCGAATTTGGATAATGCGACAAATATGTGTCATTTTTGGTCTGTCATGAATATGGGCATGTTTGGGTAGGAGAAAGCAGAATGGTATAGCCTTCTGCTTGAGGAAATGTATGACAAGCTTAAATAAAACTAAGTGGTATAGCCTTCACCTTGATGAAATGTATGAAAAACATAAATATAACAGTGTGTTATAGTCTTCAGCTTGACGAAATGTATGACAAACTTAAATATAACAGAGTAGTATAACTTTCAGCTTGATGAAATATATGACAAACTTAAATAAAAACATAGTGGAATAGCCTTCTGCTTGAGGAAATGTATGACAAAGTTAAATGTAACAGAATGGTATAACCTTCTGTTTGATGAAATTCGGCACGAATGCATTCTGGTTTTATTAAAATGGATGGAGCCAGGATTAAATAATTCGATTTTCCGGTTATTCCCGACCAGACGACAAGAGAGGCCAATTATCAGCTGTCATCCCAGAACAGATTATATGACATGACAACTATCCATCTATCATCCCAAATCAGGCAACTGTACAACAATAATCCTCTGGAAAGATTATCAGACAAAACAATTAATCAACTATCACAGATTTATGAAAAAAACCAATTACCATCCTGACCATATTAGCCAACACTTAAACCAGATCAGTTAATATGATAAGGTATCTAGCCATCTATCTTTTCCTGTCCAGATTATATAACATTATATGACAAGACAATTAGCCTACTATGATCTCAGGACTAGATTATATGACAATGCAATTAGCCTTTAATTACACCAGATCCGTTAATATGATTCTAAAATTCTAGAATGTATTACTAAATATTGTACATTTTGTATTACCTGCCATTCTGGATGTCAAGTCCACGTTACTATAAATGAATATTTGCAATGGGTTTTTTCCACATTAAAAACTTTTTGCGGTTTAGATTTAATCAATACATTTTTACGTATTCTATTTGCAAAGATATAAAAAAATTACAAAGTAGAATGTAAACATAATCTATGACATATAGATATGTACTGTAAAGTAATAAAATAAAGGAGATAAACAAAAACAAACGGAAAAAAAACAAAAAACAAGAAAGTAAGAAAAAAAACCCAACAAAAGAAAGAAAATGAAAAGAAAGGCAAACGCACAACCAAACAAAATGCATGAGGTGTGACTGAATATTAACCCTATCTAATGACGTAAATCAGATTTGGATTCTGAAAGACAAATCATTTGAAAGTACAAGGTAGAGTTTGGCATAAGGTTCCATAAATGATGGATATTGCACATCGTAGAAATACATTTTATTGTAGATCATGTCAATACATGTAAATATAGAAGGCAGACATATTAATTTGAAAGTTTTTTTACACTCAGAAAGGAAAGAATATCACTTGTTGTCTTGTAAAAACTCTTTGATGTAATAAAATCAGAATTGACCATTGATAATAAAATGACATTTATATACATTTCTCGCCGGATGTCAAAATATCTTTTATTGGTATCGGATACATTGGTGTTACCATGGTAACACTGGTGATACTGTCGATCATTGTGGGAGATATACAGATAGTAGTGGTATATTCAAAAGGAATAGTGTAGATTTTAGAATACCCGTTTGAACTGTAAAAATAAGAGCATGTTTACAACAATATACGGAAAATGTGTATCCAATGATTAACTGTACTTCTTTTAATATATCAGTGTATATAATTATAATGAGAATGATTTACCTAAAAATAATTGAAAAGAGAATTAGTTCTGAAAGATCACACAAACGTTCGAGTTTTTAATTGATAATATACGTGTTAGGGTGTAGATTTTTCTTCTGCTTCTAAGATTTTGGAATTAGACCTTGGAACTGTTCTGGTACTATTTGTCTCTAAATTTAACACTGTGTTATCTTCAAGCTTTTCTACGACATGATACTGAATATTATAAATATTGCATCTGTTCACTAATAGTTTGTGCAGTCATGTTAAGGCTGTCCACAAAAGAAAATCCATAAAAAAAACGTGTTTTTCTTTTTCGGTTCAATACACGCGAATATGCATTAATTTTACTCATTTAAACCATAAACCAATAAAATTATGTATGATCTACTCAAAATGAAAAAAAATATTATTAGGAATCAATCACAGAGATCACGTGATCACATTAAAGAGAAAGTAGCATCGTGACCACTAAAACCGAACAGAACAACGGCATACAATACAAGTAATGAAGGAACCGGCGGATTCGGGATATCCTATTCTTCAAGAAAAATGCGTGGCAAAGTGTTGAATTTCATTTAATTAAATGTGCCAATAGATTGAAAGGCCAAATATGCAAGAAACCCCTCTTTTTCCGAGTTCTATGGGATTTTTCTTGCTACTTTCAATCCCTGTATTCTTTTCCATATTAAAATATCGTATCTAATGATCAAGTCTGTTGACTGTTATAATTGTTCCAAGATCAGTCTTCGGGATGCCGTTGTTCTATTGCCTTTTTTTTTAAAAATTTGATAAGCAAATGCTAAAAACGGTTATTTTAAAACACTTTAAGGACGTAAGGCTTTTCGTAATATCGATTGCGGACGTGTAAATATTCCGGATAAGTTACGCCACAGTATGCGTCATGTATGATGTAATGGAATCGTCGTTTTAATTTTTATTTATTTTTAATAATCAGCGTAGTAGCAATTTTCCTTAAATACATGTTTTATACATGTGCTTTAAAAGAGCTCTCCCTTCTTCACAAATTAATTTGTATTGTTTATCTGCTGAAATAGTTGACAACAATGTTACCGTAGAATCTTACATGTGTAGGCCCTCTCTACCGCTTTTTGGATAATAACAATAGAAGACACATTTAAGATGGTATTACCAGACGATTGTATGGATATATACATGTTTAATAAAGTAAAACAGACAATAAATAATAAAGAAATGTTATTGGAAATAAATGTGTAAAAAGAAAGCTAAGAAGAAAATAAAAGGGGGGGGGGGGGGGGGGGGGGGTTGATTTCACATCACAAGCGCCTGTGGGAGGACCAACAACGATTTGGTTTTCAATCAATGTTGTCTGAATTTCCCACTAATTAATGCCATAGTTACAAGATTACCAAGATGTGCCTCCTTTATATAGAAATATCTTATCTTGTCTTCATTACCTTTTCTTGTCAGAGGTTTTATTTGCAATGAATAAATGTATTTGGTATGTTGGACTTGTCCTTCATAATAGCATATCCTGTGTAAAACATATGGATTTCTGTTTTAAATTTTATGATGAAAATTGAAACATGAAATGCATTTGTCTATTATTAAAATGTATCAACCATCTTGGTGAAATAAATTACTATCTTTCACATTCAAATTTGGAAAGCAAAATATATTTAGTAAATTCAAAATTTGTGTAGGTAAATTTCAAATTGAAGAAGGGCCTCATAGAAAGATCCACAGAGAGGGAAGGGTCTGTATTAATAATATTGATTAGGAGTGTCATTTCTTATAAATTATTCATTTTCATATACAATGTAGATACAAAATGTAAATATAAACACCATTTTGATAAAGTAAAACAAAATGTTAAGACTTTACCATTGTTGATAAACTAAGAAGTTCTTTAAATCCAATTAATATCCTTTATAATGCACCTCAGTTTCTAGAATTGAGGACACTTTATAAAAATTTACATCTTTGTATGTCTTTTGTATTGTATGTTATATCACTAACAACCAAACTATTGAAAAATAAGAAAATAAAACAAGACTCATTTGTCTCGATTATTTTAAGAATCCAAATCAAATTGGTTTTTTGTGGGGTTCTTGTTCATCAATCTTTATTTTAATGTGCAATGCTTTATATGTTTTGATATTACCCGCCATCTTGTATGACCAGTCTAGATCACTATACTCAGAGGTGTTTAATGGGTAGTAATGCCATTTATATGGTCATTTTAGATTTATTTATTGCATTTGTTATTCGGTAGACAAGACATGTTTAGATGAACTCGATTTTGATATCAATCTATAATGTTAAAAACACTGTACAGTAAGTGAATGTGAACTATAGAAATATATTATGTTGTAAAATCATTAAATAAAGGAAGCATTACACTGTTGAAGAGGTCCTTTATTTCTACACGTAATTATATATTGCGTTGTTAGAGAAAGTTATAGACGGTAACATGGATCCATTTTTGTACTCGTACTTGTATATATGTATTGTTGTCAGTAGTACGCGATAGTCTGTATAATGGATCCTTTGTTTTTAAACGTATTTTTATATTGCATTGCTGTAGAAAGGTTTGGATCTGTTATGTAAGATCAAAGAGGGAAAATGGTATTTATCAATAACATATCGGATAAGTATTAGGTATATATCAACAGTATATTCGTGTTGTTTATTTCATCCATATCTATGTCATGACAATTCCATTCTATACTGCTAGATCCACATAACGGTGTTCTGTTTGTCTTTACTACCACTTGTGAACGCATTGTGTAATATTTTTCTAATTATTAACTTATGTCCATCATGTCGTTAAACAGATACACTCCGGGTACCTCAAGTAGAGCAGGAACTGTTTTCTCTTCCCGAGCACCTACGTTTATCGATGTTCTTCTGAGGTTCGTATTGGTCAATCTCTAGCTATTGTGTGTATTGTTGTGTAGTTAATTGTTTGTGATTTTATTATGTCCCATTTTCACTATTGTATGTCCTGTTTGTACTCCTTTGGTACATGTATCGTCAAACAGGTCGTATTGCATGTTTACATTGTTAGTCTATTTAAGTTTCTTTTTGTACAGATACAAGTAATACATGTATACTGATTCAGAGGTGTTATGGTGTTTAGCGCCATTTTCAACAATATTTCAGTTATATTGTGGCGATTAGTTTTATTGGTGGAGGATAACCGGAGTACCCGAAGAAAAACCACCGACCTGCCGCAAGTCACCAACAATCATTATCATATAACGTTGTATCGAGTACACCTCGCCTGATCGGAATTCGAACACACAACTTTAGTGATGATATGCAGTTGTAAATCCAACTATCATATATTCACGACCACGACGACCCGTTACTGATTCCGGATGTATGAATCTGGTGTTATTTCACGATCAAACATTAAATTTACTACGATTGAAAAAATAATGTTTTACTAGACAGATGTTAAACGACAATTTGCTGAATAATTTTATCCTAGTTTTATGATAAATTAAGTATCTGTGGATTTATATCCTTATAGACAGTATATTTAAGCAACATTGTGTCGTCTTTATATATAAAACAGTAAGGTCACACTACATGCCATTGATCGCTACTTATTGAGGGTTAGGGTCCACCATGCTATGGTTAAGCTTTACAGAGTATCCGTGCAACAAATGAATGACAAGGTTTATATTCCGTTTGTCGTAATCACAATTTGGCCCTTTCCTTGTATGCTTACCTGAATCAAGCATTACATATCAAATGTTTTTTTTGTGTATTATTTTAATGAATGACTGCGCAACACACCATTAGTCTGACTAATTAGCCACAATATTATTAATTAATTGTACCAAAATCTCATTATGTAATGCACAGCGTTGTTTTCTCCTGTCAATAGGATTTTATTCTCTGTAAGTTATTTTTACCAAATACAAGAACAGCTTAAAGAATATGTAAACAGAAGCCGTAATATAAAGAGAGACAGACAATACAATGACCAAAATGAAGGACAGACAATACAATGACAAAAATGAGGGACAGACAATACAATGACAAAAATGAGGGACAGACAATACAATGACAAAAATGAAGGACAGACAATACAATGACAAAAATGAGGGACAGACAATACAATGACAAAAATGAAGGACAGACAATACAATGACCAAAATGAGGGACAGACAATATAATGACAAAAATGAGGGACAGACAATACAATGACCAAAATGAGGGACAGACAATACAATGACCAAAATGAGGGACAGACAATACAATGACCAAAATGAGGGACAGACAATACAATGACCAAAATGAGGGACAGACAATACAATGACCAAAATGAGGGACAGACAATACAATGACCAAAATGAAGGACAAAACGACAAATAATGATCTATAAAACACTACACTACAAAAAGCTAAAGAATGAACAGAATGAAGCCCATAGAATATCAGAGATGTACTCACTTTCTCCGGAAGAGTATGCTGTACATGTTTCACTAGAGAAACCCGTCGTGCTACACTTGCTACAAATACAACACCAGTTAATTATTTATTGAATTACGTCTAACACAAATGTTCATCGTCAACAATTTTTTTTATATATTGATGAAATAGGTCTGCTTTTTCCTCCTTTATATTGCAAATAGCGTCCAGAGAAAACCGAATTGCAATCAAGCATGGACAATCCGCAGACACAGACAACATTAGACAAAATACACAGAAAACTAAACTGATGAGTAACACGGACTTCATGTTCTCAGGAAGGATAACCAGTTCAAGTTTCTTATAAGGCACACAACTGTGTTACTCATATATCGTGGAGGTCAGTTTTATTTGTGGAGGATACCGGAGTACCAGGAGACAACCATTGACCTGTCGCAAATTCTGATAAGCGTTATATTAAGTTCCCCTCATCATTTGGGGAATCATAAGTTTAATGGTGATAAGCACAAATTGCAAAGGTAGATTTATATATCCAACTGCCACACGATCACGTATATTTTTTAGAGATAGTTTCAACCTAGAAGCAGCACAACCTAAGTTGAGTAGCATATTATGTCAACATCTACGTTGAGTAGCATATTATGTCAACATCTACTTTCAGTCCAAAATAATCAATTTAAAAGACGGAGTCCGTAAAATAACGCGAGTGCTTCTGAAATACTAGTTTTGCTACTGATGATTTGGAAGTTGAAAATTGGAAAAGTGAAGTCATTACAGTTTACGTAGAGTTTTGATTAAATCTTTAAATCGATTCCAAGGTGATGGTCAAGATAAGAAGCAGATCTATGACAAAATGGTGAACAAGCATCTACAAAACACAGAAAACTAAAGATTGTGCAGCACAAAACCATATACCACAAAAATTGAAGATAAGAAGATTCTGCTCCAATCAAGGGACCAGTCGTGATTATCGTGTCAATGATACGGTAATAAGTCATAAAGAAAGAGGAATCGTATTGTGCTTACGTCAAATGGAACATATCCGTGGTCATTTGTGATACGGACATTCCGTAAGGGTTAAACAAGTCATGGTTGCAACTAAGCAACTTTCAATGTAAAAACTACAAATTCTTGGTTCAGTAGTTTCCTAGTTAGTTCCAACCCTCTATGCAAAACATTGAGATAGAAAACACAAAATCTGGCATATCATTTCAAATAGAGATGCATACTTGAAATGCCACTGGAATGTTGCTACATATAAATGGAAATTTCACAATGGGCATACTGAAGTCATTTCTGTTGTTGTATAGCTTCGTTCTTTACCGACACTCATTGTTAATCCCTATGTGTAGATGAAGCTATCATGCAGGCCTAGCAGTATATGTGGTATCTACATGTTAACGACTTACAATTGAACTACAAAAACAATAAATAATCGCAACAAAATACGATGTTGCATGTATATAACCTATAGTCTTTTTTAATTAATATAGCCAAAAGGCATCGACTTTCATTATTAGACAAACATTTAATCTAAATATCATTTACATAAAGTTTAATATTTTAATATTTCAGGTAGGAAAAATGTACATACTGGGCAACGGACCACGATGAAGGAAAACGGACACAACTCAAAACCGAGGATAAACTCAGGTGCTGAGAAGGTAAGCAGTCCTGCTCCACTATTGTCCTCCGTCGTGTTACTCTTGCTACAATCCAGTGATTAGTCATGAATGAGGAATAGAACCGGATTATTATTACGACAAATGGAAAATATCCATGATCATTTGTGACTTGTGATCTTTAGATGAACAGTATAAAAAGAAGCACAACACAATTGAAAAATGAAATTAAAATTAAAATACATAATTCAAAGTCAAAGAATGTGTATCCGTGAATTCTTCGAAGTGGATCAGGAACATCATATCAATAAGTACCACCTGCGTTCATTCACAGGCTTAGGGTTCGTCATGGTAAATCTGTAGTTTTCGATACAATATTTTGGGCGACATTTCTTTTTCGCCTTTGTTTCTGTTTCTTTGGCCGTTGTATTGCGAGATAAACCAAAAATTAAAATAATGTGGATCATAGTAGTGTCTTCCCTCACAAAATGTTTCTTCTCAGGACTTGGTGAAAGTTAACTTTCATGCGATAGGGTGTGGCATTCGCAATACACACGGAACTAGTTTTTGCCCAGTCCTAAGGACGAATCGTTTATTTGATCATGCCCACTTTAACCAACGCACATGTTAGAAGTGTGTACCGAACAGCAGATAAACTAGTTCGTACTTCTAGAACCCATACTGCTCTCGCGATAGTTCATACCATACAATTGTTTTCGCTCAACGTATATTTACTCAATTTTACCATAACTTAGGTTAAGCAGAATTGTCTTTATGACAGAACATAACTCGTAGAATAGATATGCTGAATTTGGAAGAAAAAACCTATTAATGATGTTAGTTCAGTGCACCGATTTTTCTATTACGAACAGTCCATCAATATCACCAAATGAACAACCTTTCACCTCAAATCACTGAACACAATAAATCCTGTAGTAGAATCCAGTTAACACACTGATGCATGATGGCTTACATGATCAATTGATATTAAATCTGTTAGAATCACCAGACTTTGCTGTCCTCAGAGTAATGGTCTTTAAACAACAGTTTCTGCCTTCCTAGTTGGTGATCACTTTACTACCAGCATTGACCCTACTATTGTACTGTCCTTGTGACCAATATATTCTACTTTCCTATCTAGTAGTCACTTAACTACCAACCTTCATTGACCCTTCTAGTGTACTATCCATGTTTGTGGTGTGATTCATTTTTGTGATAGTCTGTTTATTTTTTTATATTTTTATAGTGTGTTTGTATATGTATTGACGTTAGAGGTCAACTTATCAGGGGAGGGGCTGGGATCAGATTAGATGATTCAATCGTGACATCTTCATGTGCCCGTCACAAGCCAGGACATTATATGTCGTGGTCTTATTTAAGTTCAATGATTTGTGGTGAGAGACGATTGATCGTTTTATTAATATAAATGAAACCTTCACTGTTTGTAGTTGGTTTGGTTTGATGGTGTTTAACGCCTATTTCAACAATATTGCAGCTATACCGTTGCGGTCAGCTTTAATTATGGAAGAAACCGAAGGATCCGGAGAAAACCACTGACCTGTCGCTAGTCGCTGACAAAGTTGTACGCCTAATAACTCCTTATAAAACTAATTCTTTCAACCTGTAAGAAAATCATGCATACATGTATTTCCATATGGTAGTCAGCAAGCACGAGTTTTGAGAATTTTCCATTTAAAATGTAACAGGGATTGCAATTATTTTTTTTCATATGTAATACAAGTCAATAAGGGGCGATAACTTCTTCATAAATGACATAACCAAAATGCTGCAACGACTTCTCACTTAAAATGTAAGAGTTGCACAGGCAAATTTGTGGAGTCAAAAATGGAAATAACTTCTTCAAAAATTGTGTGACCAAGTTGTCGTATCGATATAAGAATCTCCTTATGATCAGAATCAAGCATGCAATAAGAGTTTGAAGAAGGGTTTGAACCAAAGGGTTAATCAGAATGCGTAAATCGAAGAACAGACAACACAATGGTCACAAGAAACTAGAGCCTCATTGGGCTGAGCCTGTGTCGCTCACCTTTCATTCTGCTTTGAGGAAACTTAATACACAACCTTCTATACATGTAGATGCTTCCTACCAAGTTTCGGTTCATTTGGCCTAGCGGTTTCGGAGGAGAAGATTTAAAAAAATCAGCCAATCAGAAACAAGAAATGCCTGTGGCGGCCATGTTTGTTAATTGATCGGGACAAAATGAGAAATCTTTAGAGACTAGAGGACCTTCCATAGATGCATCCAACCATGTTTCAATTCATTTGGCTGAGAGGTTTCAGAGAAGATTAAAATGCGAAAATTTAACGGACGACGGATGCCAAGTGATGGCAAAAGCTAAAAAGGACAAACAATGATCTACAAAACATACACATAAAATTAAAGATCGAGTAACACGAACTCCACTAAAAACTGGGGGTGAACTCAGGTGCTACAGAAGGGTAAACAATTCCTGCTCCACTAGTAGCACCCGTCATGTTAATCTCGGTGATAAGTCGTGAATGGGGAAAGGACCAGGAATGCTTACGACAAATGTAGGAGGATGCATGTACATATATGAAAAATTCTAAGTAAAAAGTAACCTCTCTAAAAAATTAACCCAATCAAAATTTAGGTATTAAGCAAGTATGTGAACGTCTAATGAATTCCATTTTAAAAGGTTGAACACTTTTGCGATGAACAGGTGTATGGACAGATGGACAGACATATTGAACACACAGCAAGAAAACAATATCTCCCAAGAAAGGAGGAGACAAAACTGTTTGCCAAGCCTAAAGAATACCAAAAACATTCACAAAAAGTGACGCTAAAATTAATAAATATATGCCAGTATATATTAAAATTTTATTATAAGAGGTGTATAAAAATATATATATATTCTCATTTGAAATTGATGACTACAGGTACTGTGAATTCATTTCAACTCCTCAATAAATTTCATGGTTGGAGGAAAATACACAATATACGTACATTGTCAAAAAAATCAGCATACGGCAACAGCATAAGCATGCTGACTTCACAGAGGACATCATTGAAAACGATTAAAAACGACGCTTGTTTCAGCTATTTTGAGACATTTTGACAGTTGTTTTGAGACATTTTGACAGTTGTTTTGAGACATTTTGACAGCTATTTTGAGACATTTTGACAGCTGTTTTGGACTTTCTGACATAGCATGATAAACACAATATATATACATTGTTTGAAAATATAAAATTAATTGGCACTTACTACAAAACAGACACAAAAAAACTTGCCAAAGGCTCGCATTATATCTCTTTCTAAAGCTCGTATAAATAAATTATGTATTTTCTGACAATATATGTATATATTGTATATATATGTGATCAAGTTTGTCAATGACATAAGGGGCCATCATGGTTGCTGCATTAATAGCTACCTGTGCAATCAGTGCATATTTAAGCTGTCAGTTCGAGCTCCTTTCATGGTGAGATGTACTTGATACAACATTATGTGATCAAGCTTGAGAAAACCACCAATCTGGCAATAGTCTCTGACAAACTTTATCACCTAATGTTGTATAGAGTACACCTCGCCATCAGCGGGATTCAAACTCACAACGCTTAGTGGCGATACACATTGATTGTACAGGTACTTGTAAATCCAACTATCATAAAACACAACCACCACAGCCCTCTAAACATGCCACCCCTTTTCTTAGCTAAAATATAACTGATACATTGTTGATTGTAGTGTTAAACACCCAATTATTCATTTATAATTTAATGTTGCATTTCATGCTTATACCAATATAAAAATAATTTTATCAAAATCACAACTCTTACTCACTCCCCTTGACTGACATATCACGGCTTTGGGGATCTGAAGAAACCACATTACAGGTCACATCTGAGTGACCCCATGTCATGAATATTTAATGATATGTTAAATGTGGGTTATGACCTTTTCCAACCAATCGGATTGCTCGTAGTACACAAATTAGTTTGATCTTAAATTTTAACCAATTTCATAGTCTACTAATGATCATCATTTTCATTTGACAATAAAATAGGGTCATCCGCATTTGACCTGCAATGATGTTCGGTTCGTCTTTACTTCCAGTTGTTTGTAGGAGGGCTCATATCTTTCTTACGCTATCTGTGTTTGTTTGCGTATAGTGGTGTTCAATACATATTGTATTGTGTTTTTGTTCGTACCCTATGTAGCCAGTTTACCTGGATTGTCCATTTTTGATAGCCCCTTCGGTATTCTCTAACGTTTATCTCCTCAGAACTCACATGCAGTGATATATCTGTAACATATTGGAGCAAGTGAGAGATCTGATTTTAAACAGATTGATATAAAAAAAAATAAACATGTATGTACAATTTATATAATTGTCAAAAATATTACACCACACAAAATAAATGCTTTGTTTTATAAATGTAAATTTTGTAGGGCAACCTCAATATTTTTCTTACAACGTTAGTGGTGATAGGCACTGATTGCATAGGTAGTTGTAAATCCAACTACCATATGATCACGGCCCTCCATGCAACTAAGACATGAAAAACAAAACTATTTATTTTGTATGGTATTGTAAATATAAAATAATAAAAATAATAATTGATAATGTCCTGGTTAATAATAGCAAAGGTATAACAAAGATATCAAAAATAAATTCTAATATGATATAATAACTATTGTCTCCATCACAAAATATTACCATATAAGATTTGTCATCAACAACAGTCCTCATTTTTTACCTGTTCTGACTGTGCCCAGCAACTTTCGAAAAAAATATTTCAGAGGAAAATAGCTGAAATCAGTTAAATATCTGAAAAGAATCATCCCTAATATACATATATCTATAAGTCTGAACCAGCCAGAAACAACAAATAACATGGCTGCATCACTTTGGTAAACGAGCTAAATATATAGTGAAAATGATTCTGTGATATGTTCGGGTCTTTATATTTTATTACTGATAAATAAAATAAACACCGGCCGTGTGTCTTCTAACTCAATGATATGGAGATGTTTGTTATCGTAAACAATTACAGTCATTTTCAAAATTCGCAGAGATGAAGTGCAGCCATGCTTTTTCAATGTGCTTTTTTCCACCTGTCCAGGTCATTGATCTAGATCGCCAAAGCGCTTACGATATCGGTAAAATGACCATGATCTAAAACGTGTAAGTGACGTACAGTGTGTATAAAATGGCAACCGCCGGTGTGCCCAGTGGAACCATTCTGGCTGTTCATTTACAGAAATGTTCGCATTTATCAAACGAAACAAGAGTGATGCAAAATGTTTAACCTTCATGATATATTTTCTAACCTTCATAGGAAAGATAGCAAAACCCTGATTTGCAATATCTCTTGCTAAAAAAACAAAAAAACAAAAAACAAATCTGCCTACTGGCCCTTAGAAATGTCCCTGTGTTAGGGGAAACCAACAATCAATTTAAATTGGCCTAAGGAACATCTATACTTAAATTTGCTAACAAAAATAGTCAAATGATGCACTACCACTATGCCCACATCATAAGGTGTAAATAATTAATATGAGGGGTTATTCTACTCTATGAACGGTCATTGCAGATTGCATAGTTCTGCACTACATGCATATATGGTTTCGGATCATTTGGCCAAGCAGTTTCAGAGGAGAAGATTTTTAGAACTCGACCAATCAGAAACAAAAATTGCCTGTGGCGGCCATGTTTGTTAATGGATCGGGACGAAATGAGCACTCTTTATAGATGAACGCCCATAGATGCTTCCTACCAAGTTTTGATTCATTTGGCCAAGCGGTTTCAGAGGAGAAGAATTTTAAAAATCAGTCAATCAAAAACAAGTGTCGCCTGTGGCGGCCATGTTTGTTAAAGGATTGGGTCGAAATGAGCAATCTTTACAGAGAACCTTCCATAGATGTTTCCTACCAACTTTCGGTTCATTTGGCCAAGCAGTTTCAGAGGAGAAGATTTTTAAAAATCGGCCAATCAGAAACAAAAATTGCCTGTGGCGGCCATGTTTGTTAATGGATTGGGACGAAATGAGCAATCTTTATAGAGGACCTTCCATAGATGCTTCCTGTCAAGTTTCAGTTCATTTGCCTGAGGGGTTTCAGAGGCATATATCAGTAATTCAATTCAGATATCTGTATAGAGATAACTGCATTTTGAATACAGATATCTATATTTAAACAAGAGGTACCTTTCTTTTAACAGAGGAGAAGATTTTTAGAAATCAACCAATCAGAAACAAGAATTGCCTGTGGCGCCATGTTTGTTAACCAATCGGGACAAAATGAGCACCTTCCATAGATGCTTCCTACCAAGTTTCAGTTCATTTGGCCAAGTGGTTTCAGAGGAGAAGAATTTTAAAAATCAGCCAATCAGAGAAGATTAAAATGTGAAAAGTTAACGGACTACAGACGCCAAGTGATGGCAAAAGCTCACGTTGCCTTTGGCAAGGCGAGCTAAAAACTGACATAAAAAATACATGTACTTGTATATGCAAAAAAAATACATATGATTGTTAATGTATATGACAATGCTAAAAAATGCTTACTGATATTATTATTGTCTGGAAAATAAAGATGAAAAAAATGATAATAGAAAGAAATTAAAGTATATACAATTAAATTGTACATACGGTTTTTCAACAGTATACACAATGCCATTAGCATGGGCCACTCCATTAGAAATCCCCAAATGATAACAATATGAGCCACTACTTTGGACAAC
This sequence comes from Bathymodiolus brooksi, assembly GCA_963680875.1. Classification (NCBI taxonomy): domain Eukaryota; kingdom Metazoa; phylum Mollusca; class Bivalvia; order Mytilida; family Modiolidae; genus Bathymodiolus; species Bathymodiolus brooksi. The sequence goes on from OY804588.1 coordinate 78,346,237, forward strand.
AGCATGAGCCCCCCCTGGTTACCAATGATAACAGCATGACCCACTCAACTGAAAATCAACTATGCATCCAAAGTCACAAAAACTCAACTGACAGAAACTGTTATAATAGGATTAAAGAGATCAATGAATCATGCAATAACAACCTATTATAGGTTATGTTATGGTGTTTAATGCCACTTTCAACAATATTTCAGTTATGTCGTGGCAGTCAGTTTTATTGGTGAAGGAAATAGGAGTACAATGTACTTGCATAAAAAAAAATGACCTGCCGCAAGTCACTGACAAACTTTATCACATAAATCCAGCTAATGGCGAGGTGCACTCGATACAACATTATGTGATAAAGTTTGTCTGTGACTTGCGACAGGTCGGTGGTTTTCAGTGTACTCCGGTTTCCTCCAAGAATAAAACTGATCTCCATGATATAACTGAAATATGATTGAAAGTGGCGTCTAACATCATAACCCCCATCTAACCATAAATTCGCCTTTCAATGAACTCTGTTTTCAAACTCTACAGTATATACACTTGTAAAACAGACACGGAGATCAATTGATTGCATAGGACAATTCATTCCATAGAATTGATAGACTTCTATGTAATGGCTATATATTGGTGTTAACTGTTAATTCAGAATTTGAATTAACTGTTAACTGTTAATTTATAATTTGTGCTAACAGTTAATTCATAATTCGTGTTCACAGTTAATTCATAATTCGTGTTCACAGTTAATTCACAATTCGTGGTCAGTTAATTTAAAATTCATGTTCACAGTTAATTCATAATTTGTGTTAATTGTTAATTCTGAATTTGTATTAATTGCACATGCTATATCACAATTTGTGTTAATTTCTTAATTATGCAAATTAACCAATTCCTACATCATGTCATGAATTAAATCATTTCATTTTACACAGAAACAAATCCTTGTCATCAAAAGCTAAATTATGGAAAAAGCTAGATTGAGCTTTAAGCAACACCAATTGTAACTCCTGTTTCAACTTCTTTGTCAAGTCGACAGTTTCATCTTTAATTCTATTGAGGGAGTCTTCTGTATGCCCAATCTGGTCAATTTCTGCAGCCAGTTTATCGAGTTCATCTTGACATTTATTAATTTCGACTTTTGAGGAGTGTTTACTACAGATTTCACGCAATTTATTTATATGATTTTTCAGTCCGGGCTGCAGATTTTCCATTTTAATCTTCAAGTCTAAATTTGGTATTTCATACGTTTCTGGTTTATTTTCTTTTTCCCTTGTTCCAACCTTCCTGTTTATCTCAACCAATATATCTAGTATGTGTGCTTGCTGTCCTTTTTCATACTTTTGAAGAATTTCATTAACAGAATATATTAACCAACCACCCATGTATTTCTGACTGTTACGCTTGCTATAGGTACGTTTACCTGCAAAAAGAATTTAATTAAGGTACTATGCATATTTACCTGCAACAAGAATTTAATTAAGTTACTAGGCATATTCACCTGCAAGAAGAATTTAATTAAGTTACTATGCATATTAACCTGCAAGATAATTTAATTAAGTTACTAGGCATATTTACCTACAAAAAGAATTTAATTAAGATACTAGGCATATTCACCTGCAAAAATAATTTAATTAAGTTACTAGGCATATTTACCTGCAAAGAGAATTTAATTAAGTTACTAGGCATATTCACCTGCAAAATAATTTAATTAAGTTACTAGGCATATTTATCTGCAAACAAATTTAATTAAGTTACTAGGCATATTTACCTGCAAGAAGAATTTAATTAAGTTACTAGGCATATTTACCTGCAAAGAGATTTTAATTAAGCTACTAGGCATATTTACCTACAAAGAGAATTTAATTAAGTTACTAGGCATATTTACCTGCAAAAAGAATTTAATGAAGTTACTAGGCATATTACCTGCAAAGATAATTTAATTAAGGTACTAGGCATATTTACCTGCAAAAAGAATTTAATTAAGTTACTAAGCATATTTACCTGCAAAAAATATTTAATTAAGTTATTAGGCATATTTACCTGCAAAGATAATTTAATTAAGTTTCTAGGCATATTAACCTGTAAAAAGAATTTAATTAAGTTACTTGGCATATTTACCTGCAGAAAGAATTTAATTAAGTTACTAGGCATATTTACCTACAAAAAGAATGTAATTAAGTTACTAGGTATATTTACCTGTAAAAATAATTTAATTAAATTACTGGGCATATTTACCTGCAAAAAGAATTTAATTAAGTTAAATGTACTAGACATATTTACCTGCAAAGAGAATTTAATTAAGTTACTAGGCATATTTACCTGCAAAATGAATTTAATTAAGCTACTAGTTTTATCATATTAATAATTAAATTCAATCAAAAACATGGGGGGAAATATCACAGAAAGCATCCTTCCAAAAATAATAAGTCTGAGAATTTTATAGGATATTTGTTTAATTTATATAGAATTCAAATACATGTACCACAAAATCCAATTGTTCAAGGGGGTCGTCGTGGCCGTATATTAGTTGGATTTACAACTACCTAAGCAATCGGTGCCTATCACCACAGGGCGAGGTGTACAACATTATGTGATAAAGTTTGTCAGTGACTTGCGGCAGGTTAGTGGTTTTCTCCACCAATGAAACTGCACGCGTTGTCGTGCTGTGATACCCCCACTCGCTCTACATAAGTTGATATGTAGTAAAGTATTAGATTATAGTGGGACTTAACGTGGTGGAGAGGCATAAAGGAGTGTAAAGAGTGTTGGAATCAAGAGATGTGTATCCTCCCAGGGCAGTTGGCTAGTAAACATTTGGAATGATGAAAAATGATGTATTACAGATTATTAGATATAAATATTATACATAGCTAATTAAGGAAATAATTTATAGCAGCAGCTCATAAGGGAACATGAAAAGGGCTATAACTCTAGCAAAAATCAACCATCCGTGAAATCGGTATAATATGCACATGCTCAGATCATGGCCAACCAAGATACCAAATATGAATAAATTGCGACAAAAGACAAATGACTATGTTGCGTACACAAGATGTGCGGACGGACGTATGGTCAAACAAACATGAAGAGGGCAATAACTCTCACAAAAATCAACCATCCGTGAAATCGGTATAATATGTGCATGCTCAGATCATGGTCAATCAAGATACCAAATATGAATAAAATGCGTCCAAAGACAAATGACTAGTTGCGTACACAAGATGTGCGGACGCATATATGGTCAAACAAACATAAAAAGGGCTATAACTCTCACAAAAATCCACCATCCGTGAAATCGGTATAATATGGGCATGCTCAGACCATGGCCAATCAAGATACCAAATATGAATAAAATGCGACAAACGACAAATGACTTAAGTTGCGTACACAAGATGTGCGAACGGACATATGGTCAAACAAACATGAAAAGGGCTATAACTCTCGCAAAAATCAACCATCCGTGAAATTGGTATAATATGCACATGCTCAGATCATGGCCAACCAAGATACCTTACAAAAGGAAAAGATCCTTGAAATTTCTAAAATATTCAGTAACCCATTTTGGAAAGATGTCTTTTATAGCTTGTATTTAGCAAAGCCACTTGTAAAATTGAATATAAAGGAGTGTTTATCTCTTGATCTACTTAACTTTGTATCGATTGATGATTTCCCTTTTTATATGAGATGGGAAAATGCAGGTGTAACAAACTTAAATCATATGATGGATACTGTTACAAAAAATTTCTTGACTTTTGAAAAGATTAAAACATTAATTAAAAGTAACAACTTCATTCGATATTACACATTAATCTCAAACATTCCTACCGATATTAAAAAGTGCTTAAAGGATAACATTGATAATATCAATACAGAAAATTTTCATCCAAAAGATGACTTTTTAGACAGACTAATATATACAAAAAGTTTAAAGTTTGTATATATTACTTTACTGCAGACATTAACTCATCTTCCCATTCAAAAATTTTTGAAATGGGAAGAAATACTTGGGATTGACATTGCAGACTGGTCTATATATTTTCGAATTCTTAAAAAGTGTTGTAGGAATACATATCTGATCAATTTTCAGTATAAGTTTTTACATAGAGTTATACCTACTAATACCTTTTTATTTAAAATTCATATTAAAGACACAAAATTGTGCTCATTTTGCAATGTTGAAGACGAAATGGTTGAACATTTATTTTTTAATTGTCCTTTGATATTTCCTTTCCTGAGAGCTTTCTATGACTGTCTTAAACGCTATTTTCACAATATTGAATTTCACAAAGAACAATTTTTGCTTGGATTTAAAGAAAAAAGTTTAACTCTTAACTTGCTGATCCTTATAGCTAAAAATTATATATATAAATGTAAACTAAAAGAAAAAATTCCAAATATCATAGAATTGAAGTATCGAATTAAAAATTACAATTCACTTGAACAATATATAGCCATAAAGAACAACAACTTAAAAGGTTTTGAAAAATACTGGACCCCAGTGAAACATGTTTTTCCAGATTTTTAACTATGGATAGGTACCTGGGTGCACTACGTTATTTATGTTTATGTATTTATTTGTATCAATTAGGAGTAAGTTACTAAAGTCACAAAATAATAGAAGACAGATATTGTAAAGGAATGGGTGTTTTGTTTATGAAAGGGAGAGAGAGAATGTGAAAGAATGAATGTGTCTCAATTGATTTATTTATTCATGTCATATTTTGCTTATTAATTAACTTTAAAAAAATGCAATAGTCACATAATAATTATGTTGTAAATCCTTGTACATCCATGTCAGGTGGTAATGTATGGGCTTTTATATGAATGTAAATTCCTGACTATTGAAGAAACAAATAAAAAAAATAAAAAAAAAATAAATACCAAATATGAATAAAATGCGACAAAAGACAAATGACTAGTTGCGTACACAAGATGTGCGGACGGACATATGGTCAAACAAACATGAAAAGGGCTATAACTCTCGCAAAAATCAACCATCCGTGAAATCGGCATAATATGCGCATGCTCAGATCATGGCCAACCAAGATACCATATATGAATAAAATGCGACAAAAGACAAATGACTAGTTGCGTACAGAAGATGTGCGAACTGACGTATGGTCAAACAAACATGAAAAGGGCTATAACTCTCGCAAAAATCAACCATCTGTGAAATCGGTATAAATTGCGCATGCTCAGATCATGGCCAACCAAGATACCAAATATGAATAAAATCCAACAAAAGACAAATGACTAGTTACGTACACAAGGTTTAGGGACGGACGAACAAGGGTATTCCAGTATACCCAACACTCTGTGAGTGGGGGTATAATAAAACTGACCGCCACGATATAACTGAAATATTGTTGAAAGTGGCGTTAAACACCATAAAACCAAACCAAATCCAATTGTTCAATATAACAGCTATTGTTTGTCTGGTTCGACAATTCAAATTGGTGTGGCCCAATAAATACAAAAAATGGAAGAATGTATCCATAGAACATGAGTACCCCCGCTTCTAATTTAAGAGGTAAAAATGCTACATATTAAATCTTTTTGTTGTGCATTGAAAATGATCAATAAACTATTAGATCCACTGAATGTTTTAACCCTAGAAAACTTTACGCCTTAGCTCATTACAAAGATCAGTAGATGATACTAAATACTAAAATAAAAAGGGTTTGGAAGTACTGGCAAGAAAGTTAAATCCATTCTGGAAAGATGTAGATGTATTTTGTAATTTTTCAGAACTAAAATGAATGGATACTGATATTTGTGATAAAAATGGGGGCTGTTGTGGCCGTGATCGTATGGTAGTTGGATTTACAACTACCTATGCTATCAGTGCCTATCACCACTGATGTTGTGAGTTCGAATCTCAGTCAGGGCGAGGTATACAATATTATGTGATACAGTTTGCCAGTGACTTGCGACAGGTCTGTGATTTTCTTCGGGTTCTCCAGTTTCCTCCACTAATAAAACTGACTGCCACGATATATCTGAAATATTGTTGAAAGTGGTGTTAAACACCATCAAACAAACAACAAAAACAGTGATAAAAGTGATATATTGAGTCAGTCCATATGGTTCAATCCATTCATAAAGATAAATGGGAATATATGCCTTCACAGCCAACTATATGTGAAAATGGTATCTTGTTTATTAATGATTTTATATCAACAGCTAATAATTTGGTCTGCATTTATTGGTCCTTGACCTTGTGTATAAATTTCAAATGATTTGCTTAAGGGAAGCTTGAGTTATTGAATGCAAACGGAATGCAAGACATACGGAGGGAAATTACAAGAAAGAATTATATTTATGGAAATGTTGTGCCTTCTAAAATTTGTGGGTGGCCAAATTTCTGACATTCTAAAGCTATTAGACCCTCTCGTCTAACATACAAACTAAAACTACTTACCAGCCATGGAGGCAAACATGACAACACAATCATCACAGTGAGGAACTCCTTCAATTATCAATTCAGATGAACTATTTTCATCTTCCTCATCCTCATCCTCCGAAGACATGCTAGGTATTGCATCAGGAAGATCTATACCATTATTTTGTCTTTTGTCATCTGGTTTGTTCTTCTTCTCATCCTCATGAGGCATGCAACCTTTTGCATCTCGATGGACTGTACCATCATTTTGTCCTCCAGACAAATCACTGCCTTTTTCAATTTCAATTTCAATTTCTACCCCACGATCTTCTCCATCTTCGTATTTGGCCACACCTCGACTTCTACATGCCTAATAACATGGATAAATAAAGGATTTGTTAATGCAATAATTTTAGATGACCTTGGCCATAGGGGTATGTAATTTAACCTGGTATATACCAATACGGTTGTTTCGAATCATGTCAATTCCGATCATGTTTCGTCTTTTTCGTTTCTTGACGTCTGAAATGTTAGGCAGACGACTTACGGTGTTTACGCTATTACTGTGACAACGTCAATATATCATAGTCGTAGATTATAAGTAATTGTAATATGGAGACACCAAGAAAACGGCTGAGTAAATTCTGGTGTTCGGTACCCCACTGTCTGTTTGATAACAGAAATATATCAAGACAGATCGTTTTCCTTTCATAATGCCGACAGCAGTAAATAAAGGAAGAAAACAAATTTCTTTTTAAAGAAGTAATTGTCTGTGCATTGAAGTCTTTGATACAAATAAAATAATTTAATTGATATCTGTCCTTTACAGAAAATGCTAAAAATTATATAAGTTGAAGAACGTTAAAACGACGCATATCGATTGGAGTTTTCGTTGTGTACATTGACACTGGAAGTCCAGTGCCTAACATTCCATCAAAATCATGTGGTCTGGCAGACGAAATTAACAAACTTGTGACGGAATGGAAATGATTCGAAACAATCATATTACATACATAGTGTGTTGGTACAAGACTTTGTATCAGGTCGAGCCTGTTGTGTGAACCCGTATCACTACGAGTCGCGACAGCAACGAATGTGATGCGGTTAGTTCTCGCAACAGGCAAGACCTGATATAAAGTCTTGTACCAACACACAATGTATGGAATAAGTTTATCTAACATTTCAATACTAGAGGCTCAGCCCAGTGTCGCTCACCTTTCATTCTGCTTTGAGGAAACTTAATACAGAACCTTTCATAGGTGCTTCCCACCAAATTTCGGTTCATTTGGCTAAGCAGTTTCAGAGAAGATTTTTAGAAATCGACCAACCAGAAACAAGAATTGTCTATGGCAGCCATGTTTGTCAATGGATCGGGACAAAATTAGCAATCTTTATAGAGTACTTTCCATATATGTTTCCTTCAAAGTTTCGGTTCATTTGGCTAAGCAGTTTCAGAGAAGAAGATTTTTAGAAATCGACCAATCAGAAACAAGCATTGCCTATGGTGGCCATGTTTCTCTACGGATCAAAACGAAATGAGCAATCTCTATAGCGGACCTTACATAGATGCTTCCTATCAAGTTTCGTTTATTTGGCAAAGCAGTTTGATGACAAGATTTTTAGAAATCGACCAATCAGAAACAAGAACTGCCTGTGGCGGCCATGTTTGTATATGGATCGGGACGAAATTAGCAATCTTCACAGAGGACCTGCCATAGATGCTTCCCGCCAAGTTTTGGATCATTTGGCCAAACAGTTTTAAAAATCAGCCAATCAGAAACAAGAATCGCCTGTAGCAGCCATGTTTGTTAACGAATCGGGACAAATTGAGCAATAATTATAGAGGACCGCCCATAGATGATACCTACCAAGTTTCGGTTTGTTTGGCTAAGCGGTTTCAGAGGAGAAGATTTTTTACAAATCAACTAATCAGAAACAAGAATTGTCTGTGGCGGCCATGCTTCCTACCAAGTTACGGTTCATTTGGCCAAACGGTTTCAGAGGAGAAGAATTTTAAAAATCAACCAATCAGAAAAAAGAATCGTCTGTGGCGGCCATGTTTGTTAACGGATCGGGACTAAATGAGCAATCTTTACAGAGGACCTTCCATAGATGCTTCCTACCAAGTTTCGGTTCATTTGGCTAAGGGGTTTCAGAGGAGAAGATTAAAATGTGAAAAGTTAACGGACGACAGACGACGGACGCCAAGTGATGGCAAAAGCTCACATTGCCTTTGGCAAGGTGAGCTAAAAAACGAATTTTAAACAATTAAGAAGGATTGAATTAAAAGTTGTGCAATACTCTGAGGGAAACTACATGTTGTGCATGACGTCACATTATTTTTGCCGTTCATTCACCAATGTCACATTACTGTGTTTTGTCTCACATTCCAATGATATGACATCATGACAAAGTAGTTCGGTAGAGAATGTCCCGTGCAATGTTGCGCCATTCTTTTATCACCAGTGTGGTGATACATCTTGTATCAGACAGGCGACGTTGGTTAATTTCAAAGGAAAACGTAGATAATGTTAGATAAAAAGGGTTATTTTGAATTCATAATCAACCATAACTAATTTTTATAGGAATATTTTTCTCTGGTAGTTGAAAAAGGAGTTCTTTACAGCAACTTAATCAACCCTTTAATTAGATTTGTACCAACTACAACACAGATATTATGCATCCAGTATTTTTATGTAATTGATTCAATATAAATATGCGAGTTCCAATCAGTATTGGTAGATTATTTTCAGAAAAAAACAACTATCAGTCAGAAATTTTCCCATTTTTGTCTCTAAAATCACCACTTTTAATTTGTTCAAAAAGCACTATAATACTCATTTGCAAAGCAAAACTTTCTACATACTGAATATTTTATCCCTGTCCATTATAAAAATAACAAAAAGAAACAAATTTAGGCGTCACCTTACAAGTTATTAACTTTTTGGAACACCATACTAGATCATTCCCTTTTTACCTCTCCATATTTAATGATTAAATTGACTTTAAAAGGTTGTTAAGATGTTACAGTTGCCTCTAAAACATAAAAACCACATTATTTGTCTCTTCAATCGACAATACGGTGGTATTCAAAGAGAGCAATTTTACACTTGAATATCCTTACTCTTGATAGTTGAATTTGTTCTAAACATAGAAAAGACTATTTCTAAAAATAGAACGACTCATCTGCACTGTTGATGGTATTTATGGAGTCACTACATGCTACCCTTCAGACCACATATGATATAAAACTGATTTTCAAACCTTGCTTCTAGACGAAATTTTAAATTTTGCATGGTTTTCTCATAGACAAGCTCTTAATTTTCTGTTTTGAAAATAATGAAAAACAAATGAAATTTACCTGGATAATGAATATTTTCAATTTGTTTTCAAGTTTTTCTATGTTGGCTATCTTGTTCATTAAGACTTGAGTGTTCAACTGGCCATCCGAGGTGAAAAAATAATGTTGAAATATTCCCTGTTTATCTGCCTTTAGGAGCTTTTCTTCTTTTTCTTCACCATGTGAACTGAGCACAAACACAAAGAATTCAGGATTTCCTATTGTCTTCAATTCATCATCAACTACAAAAGAAAAAGTAAATTATATATACAGATGTGTATTTATGATAGATAGGAATACCAGTGTTTAACACCACTTTTAAACAATATTTCACCTGTACAATTTTTAACGCCACTTTTAAACAATATTTCACCTGTACAATTTTTAACGCCACTTTTAAACAACATTTCACCTGTACAATTTTTAACGCCACTTTTAAACAATATTTCACCTGTACAATTTTTAACGCCACTTTTAAACAATATTTCACTTAAATCATGTTCAACACCACTTTTAAACAATATTTCACGTCTTATATCATATTTAATGCCACTTTTAAACAATGTTTTACTTGTATAATTTTTAATGCCATTTTCAAACAGTATTTCACTTATTTCGTGTTTAATGCCACTTTCAAACAGCATTTCACGTGCATAATTTTTAATGCTACTTTTAAGCAACATTTCACTTATTTCGTGTTTAATGCCACTTTTAAATATAATTTCATTTGTATAATTTGTTATGCCACTTTTAAAAGTTTTTCACTTGTATAAGTTTTAATGCCATTTTTAAAGAGTATTTCACTTGTGTAAGTTTTAATGTCACTTTTAAACAGTATTTCACTTGTATAAATTTTAATGCCACATGTTAACAGTATTTCACTTGGTTTTAATGCTACTTTTCAACAGTATTTCACATCTATTGTCATATGCAGCCTTTGGATCTGATGAGGCATTGTGTTGGAATACATATAGTCAAACCTGCCTTAAAGGGTGTTAGGGTTAGGTTTTTGGTGTTTAACACCACTTCAAACTCACAACATTAGTGGTGATAGGCACAGATTGCACAGACAGTTGTAAATTCAACTACCATCTCAACCACGACGACCCCTTGCCTTAAAGGGCACCTCTATATAACAAACCACTGTCTATAAAGGGCGGCCTAATTATTCTCATTAATGAATAGTGCATAATTTTAACCTGTACAGTATATAAAGGGCAACTGCTCAAAAAGTGCACATTGTCAAGTTCCCTTGAGTGCCCTTAATGTATAGGTTTGACTGTAACTCACATTGAGTGCCCTTTATGTATAGGTTTGACTGTAACTCACCCTGAGTGCCCTTTATGTATAGGTTTGACTGTAGCTCACCCCGAGTGTCCTTTATGTATAGGTTTGACTGTAACTCACCCTGAGTGCCCTGTATGTATAGGTTTGACTAACTCACACTGAGTGCCCTTTATGTATATGCTTGACTGTAACTCACCCTGAGTGCCCTTTATGTATAGGTTTGACTAACTCACCTTGAGTGCCCTTTATGTATAGGTTTGACTAACTCACCTTGAGTGCCCTTTATGCATAGGTTTGACTGCAACTCATATTGAGTGCCCTTTATGTATAGGTTTGACTGCAACTCACCCTGAGTGCCCTTTATGTATAGGTTTGAATGTAACTCACCTTGAGTGCCCTTTATGTATAGGTTTGACTGTAACTCACCTTGAGTGCCCTTTATGTATAGGTTTGACTGTAACTCACCTTGAGTGCCCTTTATGTATAGGTTTGAATGTAACTCACCTTGAGTGCCCTTTATGTATAGGTTTGACTGTAACTCACCTTGAGTGCCCTTTATTATAGGTTTGATTGTAACTCACCTTGAGTGCCCTTTATGTATAGGTTTGACTGTATCTCACCTTGAGTGCCCTTTATTTATAGGTTTGACTGTAACTCACCTTGAATGCCCTTTGTGTATATGTTTGACAGTAACTCACCTTGAGTGCCCTTTATGTATAGATTTGACTGTAACTCACCTTGACTGCCCTTTATCTATAGGTTTGACTGTAACTCACATTGAGTGCCCTTTATGTATAGGTTTGACTGTAACTCACCTTGAGTGCCCTTTATCTATAGGTTTGACTGTAACTCACCTTGAGTGCCCTTTATGTATAGGTTTGACTAACACACCTTGAGTGCCCTTTATGTATAGGTTTGACGGTAACTCACCTTGAGTGCCCTTTATGTATAGGTTTGACTGTAACTCACCCTGAGTGCCCTTTATGTATAGGTTTGACTGTAACTCACCTTGAGTGTCGTTTTATGTATAGGTTTGACTGTAACTCACCGCGAGTGCCCTTTATGTATAGGTTTGACTGTAACTCACCTTGAGTGCCCATTATTCATGGGTTTGACTAACTCACCTTGAGTGCCCTTTATGTATAGGTTTGACTGTAACTCACCTTGAGTGCCCTTTATGTATATTTTGGCTGTAACTCACCTTGAGTGCCCTTTATGCATAGGTTTGACTAACTCACCTTGAGTGCCCTTTATGTATAGGTTTGACTGTAACTCACCTTGAGTGCCCTTTATGTTTAGGTTTGACTAACTCACCTTGAGTGCCCTTTATGCATAGGTTTGACTAACTCACCTTGAGTGCCCTTTTTGTATAGGTTTGACTGTAACTCACCTTGAGTGCCCTTTATGTATAGGTTTGACTGTAACTCACACCGAGTGCCCTTTATGTATAGGTTTGACTGTAGCTCACCTTGAGTGAATTTTATGTATAAGTTTGACTGTAACTCACCTTGAGTGCCCTTTATGTATAGGTTTGACTGTAACTCACCTTGAGTGCCCTTTATGTATAGGTTTGACTAACTCACCTTGAGTGCCCTTTATGTATAGGTTTGACTGTAACTCACCTTGAGTGCCCTTTATGTATAGGTTTGACTGTAACTCACCTTGAGTGCCCTGTATGTATAGGTTTGACTGTAACTCACCTTGAGTGCCCTTTATGTATAGGTTTGACTGTAACTCACCTTGAGTGCCCTTTATGTATAAGTTTGATTGTAACTCACCTTGAGTGCCCTTTATGTATAGGTTTGACTGTAACTCACCTTGAGTGCCCTTTGTGTATATGTTTGACTGTAACTCACCTTGAGTGCCCTTTATGTATAGGTTTGACTGTAACTCACCTTGAGTGCCCTTTATGTATAGGTTTGACTGTAACTCACCTTGAGTGCCCTTTATGTATAGGTTTGACTGTAACTCACCTTGAGTGCCCTTTATGTATAGGTTTGACTGTAACTCACCTTGAGTGCCCTTTGTGTATATGTTTGACTGTAACTCACCTTGAGTGCCCTTTATGTATAAGTTTGACTGTAACTCACCTTGAGTGCCCTTTATGTATAGGTTTGACTGTAACTCACCTTGAGTGCCCTTTATGCATAGGTTTGACTAACTAAACTTGAGTGGCCTTTATGTATAGGTTTGACTAACTCACCTTGAGTGCCTTTTATGTAGAAGTTTGACTAACTCACCCTGAGTGCCCTTTATGTATAGGTTTGACTAATCCACCTTGAGTGCCCTTTATGTATAGGTTTGACTGTAACTCACCTTGAGTGCCCTTTATGTATAGGTTTGACTGTAACTCACCTTGAGTGCCCTTTATGTATAGGTTTGACTGTAACTCACCTTGAGTGCCGTCTATGTATAAGTTTGACTGTAAATCAACTTGAGTGCCCTTTATGTATAGGTTTGACTGTAACTCACATTGAGTGCCCTTTATGTATAGGTTTGAGTGTAACTCACCCTGAGTGCCCTTTATAGGTTTGACTGTAACCAACCTTGAGTACCCTTTATGTATAGGTTTGATTGTAACTCACCTTGAGTGCCCTTTTTGTATAGGTTTGACTGTAACTCACCCCGAGTGCCCTTTATGTATAGGTTTGACTAACTCACCTTGAGTGCCCTGTATGTATAGGTTTGACTGTAACTCACCTTGAGTGCCCTTTATGTATAGGTTTGACTGTAACTTACCTGCTTCTTCGATTCCGGCGAACTATTATAAGAGTTCTCACCTTTTTCAAGAAAACCTCCTGATTGATACAAATGCTTTTTTATCTTAAACAATAGCTAACTGGAACCTACATATATCATGTACATTTTTTGTATTCTTTTATTTTAGTTTAGCTGAGGTGTCTATGCCAATTTCAACAATATTTCAGTAATACACTATTCACTGTATCGTGGTGGTCAGTTTAATTGATGGTGGAACCAGAGAACATTAAAAAAAAAAAAAAAAAATAAGCCCCTTTTGACTATGACTCAGTACTGGTATATCACGATTGACGTAACTGCTAGTCCGAGATTCCTCTGCCATCCGATGGCTGTTTTTCCGACTTGCTGGAGCCGTGGGACGTCAGAGAGCTCTATATACGCAAAACAGCGGATTTGCCGCAGCAACTCTGCGTCAACACATTTCCACGTTTCGTGGCTATCGGATTTTATTTTCTATCCGAAACCCTTATATAAATTGCTTCACCAATCATTTTTCTATTCATTCATAACCATCTTACCCTCAGAAAGCGGTGTTACACTCCATTACAGCACGATTTTCCCTTAGACCCTATGATTTCGTCATTTCACATCCATTTTAGTACATTTGTCACGTGACTTCGAGAAAACTACGATTACCGCAATGTATCATGGGAGATGATTTGCATATAAACAAAGAAACAAATATTTTTATTGCCAATCATAGGCGTCTGTTAAGGCAGAACAATTAACATAATATTTAATACAGTTGATTACATTGATTGGTAACGATTTTAACAGCAATAGTGAATTACAGATAACCATAAAAATAAAATAATCTTACTTTGTCCAATAAAAGGCCGTTGGCCACTGGTCCCCCGACGCCAAGGTTATATGGTAAGATTAAATTTTGAAACTACTGTAAACTAGACGTTCAGGTGAGTCTGTATCGCTCACCTGACTTAAATAATTATGAAAGGGGACCACCCAAGGACCATTTTGAAGTAAAAAAGGGGAGTAATTCTGGTTAGATTAGTCGAAAAATCATCATTATCGAACTTGACCTAGATATTCATGAGATACACTTACATACCAAACCTAGTTTCAATCTGACTTTTTGTTCACAAGTTATAATTTGGTAACCAAAAAATTAGCAATTTTGAAATATAAACCAGAGGCTCTCAAGAGCCTGTATCGTTCACCTGGTAATAAAAAAAACCAATTGGTCCTATGTAAAAACTATGTCCTGCAGTGGTAGTCATCTTGGAATTACGATCAACATAAAAAACACAAAGTTTGTAAAGGACCTTCCAATGATTGATGCAGAGTTTAGGTTCAATCAGTGCAATAGCTTCAGAGAAGAATATATTTCTGTATTTTCCCCATATGGTTCTGTGTTAATACTATGACCTGTGGTGGCAGCCATCTTGGATTTCCGATCGGCATAAAAAACAGAGGACCTTCCAATGATCATTCCTGGGCAGTTTGGTTTCAACTGTCCAAGTGGTTTCAGAGAAGAAGCATTTTGAAACATTTTTCCCATAGGGTCCAATGTTAAACTAAGTCCTGCCGTAGCCGCCATTTTGAATTTCATATCAGAATAAAAAACGTATATTTTGTAGAGGACCATTCAATGAACATTCATGTACAGTTTGGCTTTAATCATATTTGTAGTTTCTGAGAAGAAGGCATTTGAACATTTTCCCATAGGGTCCAATGTTAATCTATGTCCTGCGGTGGTGGCCATCTTGGATTTCCGATCGGCATAAAAAACACACACCTTGTAGAGGACCTTCCAATGATCATTCCTGGGCAGTTTGGTTTCAATTATCCAAGTGGTTTCAGAGAAGAAGCGTTTTGAAACATTTTCCCCATAGGGTCCAATGTTAAACTAAGTCCTGCCGTAGCCGCCATTTTGAATTTCATATCGGAACAAAAAACGTAAAGTTTGTAGAGGACCATCCAATGTACACACATATGGACAGTTTGGCTTTAATCATATTTGTAGTTTCTGAGAAGAAGGCATTTGAACATTTTCCCATAGGGTCCAATGTTAATTTATGTCCTGCGGTGGTGGCCATCTTGAATTTTCGATCGGCATAAAAAAATAGAAACTTTGTAGAGGACCTTCCAATGATCATTCCTGGGCAGTTTGGATTCAATTGTCCAAGTGGTTTCAGAGAAGAAGCGTTTTGAAACATTTTTCCCATAGGGTCCAATGTTAAACTAAGTCCTGCCGTAGCCGCCATTTTGAATTTCATATCGGAACAAAAAACGTACAGTTTGTAGAGGACCATCCAATGAACATTCATGTACAGTTTGGCTTTAATAATATTTGTAGTTTCTGAGAAGATGGCATTTGAACATTTTCCCATAGGGTCCAATGTTAATCTATGTATTGCGGTGGCGGCCATCTTGGATTTCCGATCGGCATAAAAAACATAAAATTTGTAGAGGACCTTCCAATGATCATTCCTGGGTAGTTTGGTTTCAACTGTTCTAGTGGTTTCAGAGAAGAAGCGTTTTGAAACATTTCCCCCATAGGGTCCAATGTTAAACTAAGTCCTGCCGTAGCCGCCATTTTGAATTTCATATCGGAACAAAAAACGTAAAGTTTGTAGAGGACCATTCAATGAACATTCATGTACAGTTTGGCTTTAATCATATTTGTAGTTTCTGAGAAGAAGGCATTTGAACATTTTCCCATAGGGTCCAATGTTAATCTATGTCCTGCGGTGGTGGCCATCTTGGATTTCCGATCGGCATAAAAAACACACACCTTGTAGAGGACCTTCCAATGATCATTCCTGGGCAGTTTGGTTTCAATTATCCAAGTGGTTTCAGAGAAGAAGCGTTTTGAAACATTTTCCCCATAGGGTCCAATGTTAAACTAAGTCCTGCCGTAGCCGCCATTTTGAATTTCATATCGGAACAAAAAACGTAAAGTTTGTAGAGGACCATCCAATGTACACACATATGGACAGTTTGGCTTTAATCATATTTGTAGTTTCTGAGAAGAAGGCATTTGAACATTTTCCCATAGGGTCCAATGTTAATTTATGTCCTGCGGTGGTGGCCATCTTGAATTTTCGATCGGCATAAAAAAATAGAAACTTTGTAGAGGACCTTCCAATGATCATTCCTGGGCAGTTTGGATTCAATTGTCCAAGTGGTTTCAGAGAAGAAGCGTTTTGAAACATTTTTCCCATAGGGTCCAATGTTAAACTAAGTCCTGCCGTAGCCGCCATTTTGAATTTCATATCGGAACAAAAAACGTACAGTTTGTAGAGGACCATCCAATGAACATTCATGTACAGTTTGGCTTTAATAATATTTGTAGTTTCTGAGAAGATGGCATTTGAACATTTTCCCATAGGGTCCAATGTTAATCTATGTATTGCGGTGGCGGCCATCTTGGATTTCCGATCGGCATAAAAAACATAAAATTTGTAGAGGACCTTCCAATGATCATTCCTGGGCAGTTTGGTTTCAACTGTTCTAGTGGTTTCAGAGAAGAAGCGTTTTGAAACATTTCCCCCATAGGGTCCAATGTTAAACTAAGTCCTGCCGTAGCCGCCATTTTGAATTTCATATCGGAACAAAAAACGTAAAATTTGTAGAGGACCATCTAATGAACATTCATGTACAGTTTGGCTTTAATCATATTTGTAGTTTCTGAGAAGAAGGCATTTGAACATTTTCCCATAGGGTCCAATGTTAATCTATGTCCTGCGGTGGTGGCCATCTTGGATTTCCGATCGGCATAAAAAACACACACCTTGTAGAGGACCTTCCAATGATCATTCCTGGGCAGTTTGGTTTCAATTATCCAAGTGGTTTCAGAGAAGAAGCGTTTTGAAACATTTTTCCCATAGGGTCCAATGTTAAACTAAGTCCTGCCGTAGCCGCCATTTTGAATTTTATATCGGAACAAAAAACGTAAAGTTTGTAGAGGACCATCCAATGAACATTCATGTACAGTTTGGCTTTAATCATATTTGTAGTTTCTGAGAAGAAGGCATTTGAACATTTTCCCATAGGGTCCAATGTTAATCTATGTCCTGCGGTGGTGGCCATCTTGGATTTCCGACCGGCATAAAAAACAGAAAATTTGTAGAGGACCTTCCAATGATCATTCCTGGGCAGTTTGGTTTCAACTGTCCAAGTGGTTTCAGAGAAGAAGCATTTTGAAACATTTTCCCCATAGGGTCCAATGTTAAACTAAGTCCTGCCGTAGCCGCCATTTTGAATTTCATATCGGAACAAAAAATGTATAGTTTGTAGAGGACCATCCAATGAACATTCATGTACAGTTTGGCTTTAATCATATTTGTAGTTTCTGAGAAGAAGGCATTTGAACATTTTCCCATAGGGTCCAATGTTAATCTATGTCCTGCGGTGGCGGCCATCTTGAATTTCCGATCGGCATAAAAAAACAGAAACTTTGTAGAGGACCTTCCAATGATCATTCCTGGGCAGTTTGGTTTCAATTATCCAAGTGGTTTCAGAGAAGAAGCGTTTTGAAACATTTTTCCCATAGGGTCCAATGTTAAACTAAGTCCTGCCGTAGCCGCCATTTTGAATTTCATATCGGAACAAAAAACGTAAAGTTTGTAGAGGACCATCCAATGAACATTCATGTACAGTTTGGCTTTAATCATATTTGTAGTTTCTGAGAAGAAGGCATTTGAACATTTTCCCATAGGGTCCAATGTTAATATATGTATTGCGGTGGCGGCCATCTTGGATTTCCGATCGGCATAAAAAACATAAAATTTGTAGAGGACCTTCCAATGATCATTCCTAGGCAGTTTGGTTTCAATTATCCAAGTGGTTTCAGAGAAAAAGCGTTTTGAAACATTTTTCCCATAGGGTTCAATGTTAAACTAAGTCCTGCCGTAGCCGCCATTTTGAATTTCATACCGGAACAAAAAACGTATTGTTTGTAGAGGACCATCCAATGAACATTCATGTACAGTTTGGCTTTAATCATATTTGTAGTTTCTGAGAAGAAGGCATTTGAACATTTTCCCATAGGGTCCAATGTTAATCTATGTCCTGCGGTGGTGGCCATCTTGAATTTCCGATCGGCATAAAAAAATAGAAACTTTGTAGAGGACCTTCCAATGATCATTCCTGGGCAGTTTGGTTTCAATTATCTAAGTGGTTTCAGAGAAGAAGCGTTTTGAAACATTTTTCCCATAGGGTCCAATGTTAAACTAAGTCCTGCCGTAGCCGCTATTTCGAATTTCATACCGGAACAAAAAACGTAAAATTTGTAGAGGACCATCTAATGAACATTCATGTACAGTTTGGCTTTAATCATATTTGTAGTTTCTGAGTAAAAGGCATTTGAATATTTTCCCATAGGGTCCAATGTTAATCTATGTCCTGCGGTGGCGGCCATCTTGGATTTCCGATCGGCATAGAAAACAGAAACTTTGTAGAGGACCTTCCAATGATCATTCCTGGGCAGTTTGGTTTCAACTGTCCAAGTGGTTTCAGAGAAGAAGCATTTTGAAACATTTTTCCCATAGGGTCCAATGTTAAACTAAGTCCTGCCGTAGCCGCCATTTTGAATTTCATATCGGAACAAAAAACCTTAAGATTGTAGAGGACCATCCAATGAACATTCATGTACAGTTTGGCTTTAATCATATTTGTAGTTTCTGAGAAGAAGGCATTTGAACATTTTCCCATAGGGTCCAATGTTAATCTATGTATTGCGGTGGCGGCCATCTTGGATTTCCGATCGGCATAAAAAACATAAAATTTCTAAAGGACCTTCCAATGATCATTCCTAGGCAGTTTGGTTTACATTATCCAAGTGGTTTCAGAGAAGAAGCGTTTCGAAACATTTTTCCCATAGGGTCCAATGTTAAACTAAGTCCTGCCGTAGCCGCCATTTTGAATTTCATACCGGAACAAAAAACGTAAAGTTTGTAGAGGACCATCTAATGAACATTCATGTACAGTTTGGCTTTAATCATATTTGTAGTTTCTGAGTAGAAGGCATTTGAATATTTTCCCATAGGGTCCAATGTTAATCTATGTCCTGCGGTGGCGGCCATCTTGGATTTCCGACCGGCATAAAAAACATAAAATTTGTAGAGGACCTTCCAATGATCATTCCTGGGCAGTTTGGTTTCAACTGTCCAAGTGGTTTCAGAGAAGAAGCATTTTGAAACATTTTTCCCATAGGGTCCAATGTTAAACTAAGTCCTGCAGTAGCCGCCATTTTGAATTTCATATCGGAACAAAAAACCTTAAGATTGTAGAGGACCATCCAATGAACATTCATGTACAGTTTGGCTTTAATCATATTTGTAGTTTCTGAGAAGAAGGCATTTGAACATTTTCCCATAGGGTCCAATGTTAATCTATGTCCTGCGATGGCGGCCATCTTGGATTTCCGATCGGCATAAAAAACAGTAACTTGGTAAAGGACATTCCAATGATCATTCCTTTACAGTTTGGGTTCAGTCAGTTCATTAGTTTCAGAGAAGAAGATCTTTGAAATTTCAGCCAATCAGAGCATATTATTGGCCCTGGCAGCCATATTGAATATCCGACTGGAACGAAAAACAGTAACTTTGTAGAGGACCATCCAAGGAACATTCCTGCTAAGTTCGGTTCCATTCGGCCAAGTGGTTTCGGAGAAGAAGCTTGAAATGTGAAAAGTTTACAGACGACAGACGACGGACGCCAAGTGATGGCAATAGTTCACCTGAACCTTTGGTCCAGGTGAACTAAAAAGGATGTAACTCTGGTAAGATTTGTTGAAAAATGATCGCTATCGACCTTGACCTAGATATTCATGAGATACACTTACATACCAAACCTAGTTTCAATCTGACTATTTGTTCCCAAGTTATCATCTGGAAATCAAATATTTAGCAATTTTCAGGTATAAAAAGGGGCACAACTCTAGTAAAAATTGTCGAAAAATTGGCATTATCGAACTTGACCTAGATATTCATAAGATACACTTACCTGCCATACCTAGCTTCAATCTGACTTTTCATTCACAAGTTATCATCTGGAAACCAATTCGGGACACACGGACGAAGTATAAAAAGGGATGTAACTCTAGTAAGATTTGTTGAAAAATGATCGCTATCGAACTTGAACTAGATATTCATGAGATACACTTACATACCAAACCTAAATTCAATCTGACTATTTGTTCCCAAGTTATCATCTGGAAACCAAATATTTAGCAATTTTCAGGTATAAAAAGGGGAACAACTCTAGCAAAAATTGTCGAAAAATTGTCATTATCGAACTTGACCTAGATATTCATAAGATACACTTACCTGCCATACCTAGCTTCAATCTGACTTTTCATTCACAAATTATCATCTGGAAACCAATTCGGGACACACGGACGAAGTATAAAAAGGGATGTAACTCTAGTAAGATTTGTTGAAAAATGATCGCTATCGAACTTGAACTAGATATTCATGAGATACACTTACATACCAAACCTAAATTCAATCTGACTATTTGTTCCCAAGTTATCATCTGGAAACCAAATATTTAGCAATTTTCAGGTATAAAAAGGGGAACAACTCTAGCAAAAATTGTCGAAAAATTGTCATTATCGAACTTGACCTAGATATTCATAAGATACACTTACATGCCACACCTAGCTTCAATCTGACTTTTCATTCACAAGTTATCTTCTGGAAACCAATTCGGGACACACGGACGGATGGACAACACCCATTTCTATAGTTCCCCTTCGACGAAGCGAGGGGGGACAAAAAGGGGGGACGTAAGCCATTCCGAAGCCATTGAGTCTTTTTTTTCCAACACATTTTGTATTATTTCCTTCTGCTCTGATTTGAGCTGTAGATGGAACTGTTTGTCCTGCAGAATACGCTTTATAACTATGTTGTTGTTTACGTATGCAATTAATTTGGCACGCTGCATTAAGTAGCTCCCATCATGCAATGCGTGTCTGTCATCATTCGTTTAGTATCGCGAGATCACGTTTGTAGGTTCGAAAATGAAAGTCAACATGGCAAAATGATGGTCTAAGGCAAAATCGTGCTGTAATGGAATGTAACACCACTTTCTGAGGGCAAGATGGTTATGAATGAATAGAAATATGATTGGTGAAGCGATTTATATAAGGGTTTCGGATAGAAAATAAAATCTGATAGCCACGAAACGTGGAAATGTGTCGACGCAGAGTTGCAGTGGCAAATCCGCTGCTTTGCGTATGTAGAGCTCTCTGACGTCCCACGGCTCCAGCAAGTCGGAAAAAAAAGTCGTCGGACGGCAGAGGTATCTCGGACTACGTAACTACATGCAGAAGACGATTTCCGCTAAACCGGGATCGACATACATAATTTATATTTCCTGCCTTTTATGCTTGTTTTCCGGAAGTGAATAACAACAATGGCGGTTCACTTTGCAAGAAAACTTGATAACTCTTTGTGACATAGCTGTACGTTAAATATCAGTTCAAAAGAATATTTTTTCTAAAGAAATGAGCAGATCTATGATTTAATGCACTAGATGTTTAAAGAGTTTAATAAAAAGAGTTTGAAGATACCAAAGGGGCAATCAGAATCCATATATCGAAGAAGAACAGACAACACAATGGCCAAAAGAAAAAGTACAAAAAGGACAAACAATGATCAAAAGGTCTGCACGTGCAACAAATACAAAGTGTAAAAGTCTGAAGTCAATAGCAAAAGGTCATGGACATTGGACCTACATAATTTTGAAACCATGCTGTAGTGGTGATAGACACTGGTTGCATATATATAATTAGTTACAATAGATGGAAGTCCAACCTCCCGTGATTGTATACAACTACCTATGCAATCAGTACCTATCGTCACTAAAGTTGTGAGTTCGAATCTCGATCAGGCCGAGGTGTACAACATTATGTAATAAAGTTTGTAAGTGACTTGCGACAGGTCGGTGGTTTTCTCCGGGTCCTCCGGTTTCCTCCACCATTAAAACTGACGGTCACGATATAACTGAATTATTGCTGAAAGTGGCGTGAAATACCATCAAGCAAACAAACAACCAACCACCTGTACAACTTACTTTTATCAATCAATTCAGTATCATAGAAATTGTTTCCCTCATCTGTAAAGTCAATAACGTGACAGCCATATAAATCCCATAAAGATGTCATCATATCACGGTCTTTAAAAGCACTATCTCTATCTTCAAGTTTATGGCCTTTATGTATAAATTTTGAGTGAGAACAGACAACTGCTAAGCCTCGTTTTTTTGGTTCATCGCCTTCTGCTGACAGCTCATGGAAGATTGGATTCCTGAATTGTAAAAAAAATAATACCAAATTATATTCCATTTTTCACCCACCTGGTTTTCAATTTGAATTCTAACTTACACATAGAAAAATTCCAGCTGATTCTTTTTTTTTCTTTCTTTTTTTTTGGCATTTAATGAAATTTTTACTAATAGTAATTCCAGCCATCTAGGATGGAGAATGGAGGATGGAGGGTGGTCACATTGTGACACATAATTTTGAAAGTGGGTCAACTAAAGATCATTTCAGCTTCTGAAAAGAAGATTTTAATGTGATTTATTTTCTCATAAAATGCATACAGTATAAATTGGCTGATTTTTTTTTTATTTGTTTATTATGTAATTATTAATGAAAAGCAGAGGCAGATACAAATATGAGAAAACCTATATGACATGCATATACAATTTTACACAAACAAAAGACATTTAATTTATCTGAAAAAAACATCAATTGCAAGGACAGTTTCTTTATCACTTTGTTTTGTGTACTTGGTGTTGTTTATAAACCATTTTAGATGTCTATAATTTATTTAACTTTTATAGTATCGGTTAACCATAACGATCCAACACCCCCTAAGATTGATTGTTGCCTTGTTTTTTAGATGTTGTGCATATATATAATCTTGAAAAACATTTAACAGAAAAAACCAGTAAGATTTAAGAAATAATTCATGGCAGGCATAGAGTTGTGCAAATTTACACATGGGCTGGGCCTTTATAAGCCCAGCCCACGTGTAAATTTGCACAACTCTATGCCTGCCATGAATTATTTTGATTCTAATAGGACAAATACGGTAATTTTTAACCATTCATGAACTTTATACACACAGCATTTGGTGGCTGTTCCATTTACCTCCTTCGAAAATTTTGAATTATTTGTATTTGAACGAGATATTTCAAAACAAAGATATGGATGTTAACACGAAAAACATATTTATTGTGTATTTTCCAACATAGATTCGATTGAACAATTCCTGCGTAAAAATATTTAAAAAAAAAGTCGGAGTTCATTCGTTCATCATTTCGAGCGCTAACAAGATGGCGGAGCGGAGTTGTCAAACATAATATCGAACACTTGAACAGTTGTTAATAATCGACAATTATTGCTAGATATGAAAAAAAAAAAAAAATGCCAATGAAAAAAAAAGCTTGTATTGTTGACATAAAAAAAAATTCCGGAAAAAATACTTAAGACAGCCATCTATCGACTTTCACTTTTGTAATATATCGTCATCCTGTGACGTTGTTTACAAGGGACGCTGATTGACACAAGCTGGTTACTGATTTATTTTACGATTTTGTGAGCATTTTACTTGTTTGAATAGCAAAATTCAAAATGCCATCAAATTGGAAAATATCAGTAACTTAATTACCTCACCGTCTAGTTATCAATGTATACGTAGGAAAACAAGGTTAGTACATTTTGTTATTGATGGCCGACACATATCAATGGAATGTATTTGTGCGTACTGGGGATCTCCAAATGTAAATTTTCAAAACAAATGATAAAAAAATACTTAGTTACAGAATATTTATTTATAACTGACGGGGAATTTTTATTTTAAGGACTTTAAAAATACGCTATATGCCTGTGTTTTGTTTGTTTACACTCGGTCGTCACAGTAATTTCACAGCGGGAGTCACAATGGAACAGCCAGACTTGTTGTGTACTGCACTTGCACTAAATATAGAGTTGTTGAGTATTATTGTGTGTGCCGTTTTATAGACGTCATAATAGAATTCTTGACAACTCATTGCCATATACATTGCTTTGTACATGTAGCTGCAATTAAAATTTGAGCTCAGATCATTTTTACTTATATAATAAAGCAATTAAAGAAATTTCTATTTTTAATAATGGCTGCCATCTTGAATGGAGGGCAGGGCTCATGGACACAATTTTGAAAAGGAAACATCCAAGGACTACCCCAGACCACTTAGGTTTAATTTGGTTTCAGTGGAGAAGATTTCAATATGACTTTTTATCAAAATCTGCCTAATTTGCATAATCAATATAGAACAGGTAAAAGACACATTTCACAGAAAAGGCAGGAAAATGTGTTACACAACATGTTGCCATGTACCTACAGTTAAAAAATTGAGATCATTTTGACTTAAAATAAAGCAGCAATAGAAAATTAAAGAAATGTATATTTTGAACTAGGAAGAACTGTTTTAGACACCTAAAGCGTATGTCTCCCCTTAATGCAGCCATCTGTACAACAATAAGTTACACATTATAATTTGACCTTGAGGTCAAAGGTCAAGGTACCATGAATGCCATTATGGTACGAGACACACCGCCTTATGGTCATGCACCCACATACCTAACATCATTGATCTATCTCAAAAGACAAAAATGTTATGGCCCGGACAAGAAAATACTACTTAAAAAACAATTATTTGACCTTTAGGTCAAAGGTCAAGGTCTCACGAATGTCACTACGGTATGCGACACACCGCCTTATGGTCACGCACCCACATACCAGACAAAAAAGTTATGGTCCGGACAAGCTTCGCTGAAAAGAAGCGGAAGCGGAAGAAAAAATCAGACTAAAACAATATGTCTCCCTTCGTTCGAAGGAGAGACATAATAATGGCCGCCATCTTTATTACAATGTAGGGCTGTCGAGCACAATATTGAAAGAGGATCTCTCAAGCACCATCCTAGCCAAATTTGGTTTAATTTGTTTCAGAAGTTTCAGAGGAGAAGATTTAAATATTAAAGTTTAATACATACAGACGGACGACGGATGCAAAGTGATGGCAAAAGCTCATGTGGCCTTTGGCCAGTTGAGCTAATAATAACTTGCTCTCTTAGCTTTAACAACAGTGACTCAATAAACTCACTACAAAGCTCCTATATTACCAAATATTAGTACATAACATATAAAAATGATTTATTTTGAATGGATGATTAGTGTTTACTATTTTTGAACAGTCTATGGTTAAACTTGGCAACAGGTGACTATACCTAGTGACGAGAATTATACCAGTTTGAACTTATTTCCTGCTTGGACTATACATGTGGAATAGATTTTCCAGCATTATGTTTATGTATTTTTGGCAAGATTTATCTCCCTTAAAATATATGGTGCTGTAGTCTGTTTATTGTTTGTTGTCAACATGCAGTTACTCAGGAACAGGACCCCCCTTTTTTTCAAACTATGGAATGTTGAATGTTTTATAACAACCGTTTGATATGTACATAAATGACATTTTGTGACAATATATATATATATATATATATATATATATATATATATATATATATATATAAAAGAAATTATTAAAAAAAGAACAAAACGGATTTTTCACAACATTCTTGTACTAACGTTTTCACTGCTGTTGCAGATCTTCAGGTATATATATATTAGATTAATGTATAAATTAAAAGAAAATAACCACTAAAGGATATGATAAAAAAAAATCATAGTCTGAAAAAAAGGGGGGTTCTGTCCCCAAGTACCTGTGTCAACATGGCGAGATATGGCAATGTACCTCAGCGCAGTGTTTTTTCTTCTTTATGTCGAGAATGAGATGTTATGTACTAATATTAACATATTATTGTCTTCTCCCTCAGGAACAGTTTTCCTATAGTGTTGCCTGGTCAGGTATAGGAAAAGTTCCCTCAGGAGAAAACAATAATAGATTTGATTTGATTTTTTGTGTTTAGCACCACTTTCAGCAATATTTCAGCTACATTTGTATATCATGGCGACCAGTTTTAGTGGTGGAAGAAGCCGGAGTACCCGGAGAGAACCACCGACCATGAGCAAGTAACTGGTAAACTTTATCACTTGCGGCTGCGAGTCGAGTGTACCCTTATTTGTAATTTACAAAGCCGGGCATATATGAGTTATTAGGTAATCCAACTACCTAACTCATTGAGCCACCCGAGCCCTGACAATAATAGAATAATAGTCTAATAGAAACTCCTTGCATAGTTTCTTGCACTTACTGTGTGGTATTTTCTATCTGTTTCTCTGTTTTCTGTTCAGGCCGATGTTCATCATCTCTTCCATCAAGCTCCTCAGTCTCATCTTTATTTTTATGCTCAGTATGCTCTTTATTTTTCACCTCAGGCTGATCTTTATTTTCCTCCTCAGTCTGATCTTTATTTTCCTCCTCAGTCCGATCTTTATTTTTCGCCTCAGGCTGATTTTTATCATTTTCTCCTTCATGATCTAAGAAATGAATGGATGACAAATAAAGTGAAGATCATGTGTTTGAGCATCGGTATGAAAAGTACGGTCAAACTATATACGGTACCAGTAATTGTCACAGGAGCTACATTATTGCAGCTAGGTCAAACTATATACGGTACCAGTAATTGTCACAGGAGCTACATTATTGCAGCTAGGTCAAACTATATACGGTACCAGTAATTGTCACAGGAGCTACATTATTGCAGCTAGGTCAAACTATATACGGTACCAGTAATTGTCACAGGAGCTACATTATTGCAGCTAGTTCAAACTATATACGGTACCAGTAATTGGTATTTGCTGATTCTCTGCTCAGCATGGAGCATTGAATAGTAAGAGGAAAGATGGATGTGACTCAAGAGTCAGTATAATGTATAAGAGTGGAGATATATGTCTATACCTGTGGACTGTTGCTTCAGTGAGACTACAAAAATCCAGCTGAAAATGTAGGTCAACAACAAAGCAGCAACATAGATGATTTCAGTTGTCCAACCAACATGATTATTCAGTTCAGTGAACTGAATGTCCTTAATATAGAACTGTGTGTATGTTTTGGACTTTCTTTTTGTTCATCATTTTTTGACATGCATATGTTGTTTTAAATCCGTATAATTATTGTTAATATATGTTTAGATTGATTATAGTATAGACTATAGTGCAAAGAACATCAGTAAATAGTGCATTGTGTTGGTTTTTTTTTGCATATATACACTCCGACAAAAGTTAAGCACCACCCTATATTTTTATCGATATATTTTTTTACATCAATACTGTTAAAACAATAAAATAGATATCACCATTTTTCTTACACTTCTTAAAAGACTACACCAAGGCCTCTAAAATTACCCATCTACGAAGTATTTATCATCCTGAAAGACGTGACTATGACGTGGCAAAAATGGGGTTTAAAACAGGCGCTGGAAAAACGTAAAACCAGTTTGTCTTTGATGGAAGTTTTTAACATTGCATTAAATTGCAGAGTCTTCAGATTTTAAGAACTTTTAAATGCATCTATTGTGTGTATGTGTAAGGCATAAAAATCAATAACGAGTATATTCACAAGACGCATAAGCCATTCTTGGGGGAACTGTTGCCACTCCTGTAAGATAGCAGTTCTTAATTCGTCAATATTCTGACATCTTGGATTGCGTTGATTAATTTTCCGGCCAATAAAGTCCCATACATGGCGACATCGCAGGCCATGGAATTGTCTGAACAGCCTCTTGCTGTAAAAAATGTTGTACAATTTGGGCTCTATGTGGCCTAGCGTTGTCGTCCATGAACATTGGCCTGTCAGCCAACGCATGATTGTCGAAATGGGGGACTACGCGTGGAGCGAGCACATTGTCACGGTATTTTTGGACTGTCAGATTACCATCAAGAACGTACAAGTCCAACTTACAATCAAAGGAAAAACAACCCCAGACAGTTACACCCCCACCCCCAAAAGCAGTTTTGCCCAAAATGTGGTTGTCCTGAAATGAAGTGTTTCGTTGGGGCCAAACCCTTGCACGACCGTCGGTAGGGCGTAACAAAAAACGACTTTCATCAGACCAGTGTACCTGTCTTCATGTGAGAATAGTCCACCCCAAATGATCATGTGACCAGCCAAATTGAGCATGGCGATGACGTAATGTCAACTTTGGACATTTTATTGGTCGTCGCGCTTGCATTCCCTGATGGTGGAGGCATCTGATTACAGTGTGTGTGCTAATGTGGCCTCCAAACGCTAAATTACCATGAAGTGCACCAGCTGTACTGAACGGCCATTGCCACGCCCGTCTGGGTATGAGCCGGTCCTCTCTCGGGGCTGTTTTGCGAAGTCTACCTGCACGTGGATGGTCAGCAACATTCCCCGTTTGACGAAAACGCTGCATCAGTCGTACAATGATGGAATGGTTAACCCTGAAGTGGTCTGCCACCCTGCTATGGCTAAGACCCCCGTTATGCATGCCAACAGCTTGCCACCTTTCTGGTATGGTTAATTTTCGCCGCACCATACCAAACCAATAGAAAATGAAACATAAAACTCTACACAAAAAAAATCAGCTTTCGTTCGCAAACACAAATGTTGAAAAGTACACGTCGCACTTTATACACTCTGTCATATACACATAAATAAATATCGATCAATAACCTGTTTCACAGGTAAGTAAGTATGTGTGTACAGGTAACGAAAACAGCAAACCGATTTGAAATAAGTTCATTATTAGAAAAGATATTATTGAAACAAGTCAGGTGGTGCTTAACTTTTGTCGGACTGTATATAATTTATCTTATCTAATGTTTTGTCATTTTATCTATGTGTGACTTGTTTGAAACAATGCTGATGTCGAAATAAATTTTATTATTCAATTTTATTTATTTATTATTTATTGGACAATAGTTTACTATCATATATGTGTCTTTATCATCTGCAAGACAAAACAAAGAATCTGAAAACGGTTTATTTAATACAAACAAACAAAAAACAAATACAAGGACATATGTAAATCAGAGAGATGATATGCTAACAAAAACAAGGAATTAAACAACTAATGAATATACCTTAATGCATAACAAGTACATTATAACATACGAATGCCACGATAATGCCTAGCGAATATGAAAAGTGGTACAATTAGAGAAATATTTTGACTTCTCCCTGTACTCTCACCACTTCTCCCTGTTGTCTCTCACTTCTCTTTTGTCAGCACCTGAAAGAGAAGTCACTTCTCCCTCTGATTTCAAAGTAGTGGGAGCCCTGATTATTATGTATTTACGTAATTGGGTGATTTTCAAAAATATGAAGACTTTTCATTTTCAGAGAATAATTTGAATATTAAATGATATGAAAGAAAGGTCTTAAATCAAGCACAATGGTAACAGTTATCATCATGCAAAGTGTCATGGAGATTGCTCTTCCGGTTAAAAAGTTATCCTCTAAAAACTGGTCAAATTTGTCAGGTGTGTGACGTTTTAGCGTGACTAACTTTAAATTGCCTTAACTTACCTTGATGATAAAAAAAATAAAGTAAAAAATATATTAAAGAAAGATGGTATTCAATAATTTCGTACCATTTTACTTCAAATATCTAGATGTTTTGTGACCCTATGATTTTGCGACAAAAAATTATTCTATTTTTTAAATTAGTGTACATGAATAAATTCAACTTGGAAAATTGTACAAATGTCAAATTAAACCTTAATAGTTTTTCATTGTTGAGACTAATTAGTTCAGAAAAGTCAAAATATGTTGTATAAAAACATTAGTTATAATAATCTAGTAGTATTAGACTGGAAGAATATAATAGTTGTAAAATTGGGCTTGCATAAGGAGAGACACAAAAAATGTCAGGAGTGTGACATTTTATCTTAGTTGTATAGTACTATGTTGTATGCTTTAATAATTCACAATTTTCTATATTTTCCAAAAGCTCCAGATCCAATCGAAGAAAAAAGTTGGAAATAGCTCTGATATGACATATCATATATATAGCTAGGAAATCAAAATAACTAATGTCAGGAGTGTGACACTTTTAATAGGCATATCTTTTAAATAAAAAATAAATAAACCATGCTTCTACAAACTTCCACAATGTTTTCAATTTAATTACATATAAACAATAAGTAATGATTATAGTATTTGTGTATATTGCATGACACCTTTCTCATAATAAGTGATGATAAAAGGGTTATATTTTCTTAAAACATGTCAAAATATGGATTTTTTTTCAAAATGAAAAATTGATGTATGTTGCTTTAGATAAACATAATACTTACTTTAATATATCTTGCCTTTCATAAAACATTTTCATTCTTTTGATATAGCATTTTTTTAAATTTATCAATAATTTTTCATTCAACAGTAATATGTCACACTCCTGACATAAAAACATTAAATGTCGATTGCAATTGCAGTAGGAAGTTTTTTTGCAGAGTAAATTATTGAGAAACATGGGGAAACTAATTTGAAAACCACTAAAAAGTAATTTTATACTAAGAAAAGATGATCTATTTATTACTACTTTTAATAAATTTCAAATCCATTTTAACCATTTTTGATGAGATAAATACCTAAAGGGCAAATAATCAGCACACTAATCATTAGAAAAAACAAAAACATAATTTTGAATCTTCTTTTAATATTTACTGTTAACTAAGAAATATAAGCTTTTGAAGAAATAAAACTTTTAGTTTGGAAAGAATAAGTTGGTTATATTATTTTCAGATCGACAGGTTTATTTTCGAGAGGGAGTTAGGAGTGTGACAATTTTATTTAAAAAATATATTATTTTGTAAGCATATAGCCTCCATAAAACTGCTTATAATTGTCTCGGGGAATTATTTAATTCTCAATAAGCACTATACTCTTGAAAAGATGTATAAATGGTTGAAAATTGAGTTGTCATTTTTTATAATTATGATAGTATTACTTAGAATATGATAAAATATGATTAAAATAACATCATAACAATGCAAAAATGAAATATATTCAAGGGAAACCTTTTTTCAGTCAAAATAGATTATGTACTACTACTTAAAAAAGTTATTGTGACCAACAATGATTGCATTTAGCTTGATATTTGGTGTATTTATCTTTTAGAAAAATGTGTCAGGAGTGTGACAAAACATCAAAAAATGGACAGTATTTTCATTTGGTTACCTTTAGTTTATACCACCAATGATCAACTTAACTTAACTTTTGCTATATTTATTAGGCATATATAAATAATTGATATAGTTTATACAACTATTAAGCCTCATTAGATCATATTTTGTATGCTTGTATGAAAACTTTAATTACCAGATTTTTTGAAATATACAGTAAAAATAGTGTTTCTTTGATATACTGAAACTGTTTTCTCATGATATATACAAAGTTTGGTACCAAAATGTGCCTATTTCATATCATTATCAAATGGAAATACATTTAGGTCTTTTACCATACCCAAAACAAAATGATACCTCTGA
This sequence comes from Bathymodiolus brooksi, assembly GCA_963680875.1. Taxonomy (NCBI): domain Eukaryota; kingdom Metazoa; phylum Mollusca; class Bivalvia; order Mytilida; family Modiolidae; genus Bathymodiolus; species Bathymodiolus brooksi. The sequence continues at coordinate 78,378,422 of OY804588.1, forward strand.
GGAAGTAAGTCTGTATTTGTTATCAATTTAACACTTTGTTGCTAATAAAAGTTGGAAAAAAAAATTTGTCTTCATATATTGCACTGAACAACTGAATCTGAAAAATATATCATATTGACATTATTTTATGACCAAAATTATGTCAATTTGTCCAATTTGAAATTTCACCCTCTATGTCACACAGTCTTCATTTTTTTGAAAATTACCCAATTATATAGTAAATTTATACTACCTTTTTTTCAATGAGAGAAATATATATAATTCATACCATCTTCTTTCCTTAGCCTTGCATCACATATTGTCTTTTTTGTCACATTCTCGAATGAAAAGCCACATTCAGTACAAAATGTATCTGTTAACATTAATATTTTTGGACAGCTGGAACATTGCTTTGTTTTACTTTCATCTATCTCAAGCTTGCCACAACAATTAGCACAATATTTTTGAGTGAATGACAAATTAGCTCCACACACAGTACCATCTTGTTTTAAAAGCACACACTCCATTCTGGTGAAAAATCACTTCATCTGAAAAGAAATGTATAGTACATCATAACATTCTGGTGAAAAATCACTTCATCTGAAAAGAAATGTACATCATAATAATTGAATTTCCATAACTCATTCTTCAGAAAATGTTCTTTGCAAAAGTTTTTGTATTACAGCCTTCGCCAAGACAATTGAACACACGACACGCAGGGTTCCAACCCCATAGATGCTGGTCCATTCATTTGTATAATAAGGGTTATAGTGTTTAACGCCAGTATAGAAAACGATAGAAGTATAAGATAAGACAGATAATACTTTATTTACCAATTATTGTTGCAACAAGAGGCACCATATGCATCATTACAATGATTACAGGGGTTATTTGGTTATAGTGTTTAATGCCACTTTCAACAATATTTCAGTTAGTTTTATTGTTGGAGCAAACCGGAGTCACCGGAGAAAAGCACCAACCTGTCGGAAGTCACTGACAAACTTCATCACATAATGTTGTATTAGTTTAAACATATTTTATTAATTAATTTAATATAACATTACAATATTCAACTATATACATTACATAATAAGAAGTAATTAATTGGATTGGGAAACAAGTTACAAGAATTTATATTAATCTCTATCCATAGGAATAAATTTCATTTATAATATACTGTGAATCTCTAAGGGGAGAAGCAAATTGAACTAACTAATAATATTTGATATAAATTACAGAAGGTATAAAAAGATAAAACAAATAAAGTGATCTGGTGTTTGATGTAAAACATGTTTGATTCAAAGTAATTAAAAAAAGAAGAAAGAAATAAGGGAACTAGGTACTGCTGATGTTAGATGAAACATTTACTGTTTATTATAAACTTTTGTACATTTAAAAATAAATTCTTATTTTGATCGTCTGTGAGGTCAGGTGATCCAAAAAGTAAACGGTCAACTGCCAAGTTCATAGGAATATCAATTGATCCGATATACCGATTTCTCGAATCATTGAATCTATGAGAATAAAAAAGATAATGTGAGTTAGTTTCAGGGACCCCTTGTTGACAACTACAGTTGGGCGAACCTACTACATTTTTTAGGAATAGATGATTTTTTTTTTATTTCCCCCCCCCTATAGTCAGGATTTTATAAATTCCCTTACATCACCACCTGACTAGGGTGTGACAGGAGTTTTCAAAAATAAGTTTTGTGACTACATTGGTTTTACATTTTGATAAACAAAATAAAGAAATAATAATATATAATAGTAATAAACACTTTCATTCATCTTTCACACACACTCTCTTACCATTTTGTTTTTCTAAAATATTTGATTGCTCCTGACATTTTGTACTTAATCAAAAAAGCTGAAAAAAGAATCTCATCACTATATGAATCAAACAAACAAAAAATATTATGATTAGTTGAAAATATATTGTAAGGGGGTCCACATTTTTTCAAATGCTAAAATGGTATTGTTTTTCTTTGATATATATTGTTCAAGTGAACGGTACCACATAATTTTATGTTTAAATTCTACAATATTTAGCCTTTGTTCATTGAGTTTGCACTTGAAGATGTAATTTTTTGCAATAATTGAAATCAAATTATCCCCTGACTCAAAACCAAAGAAATATTCTTTTTTGTCAAAAATCAAATTCTTGTAATATTGTTTTAATTGTTTTGACTTTGAGAAAAATTTGTGTCACAGGACAGTCAAAGAATAGATGTTCAATAGTTTCATCATACATTTTTCAGGAATAGATGATGGTTTAGAGAGCTACATGCAGTTCGTAATCTCATGTGAAGGATTTGTCCAATTCGAGTTCCTGAGTAATAATAAATAGGTTTCGTTATACATTTTGACTTATAATAGGAATTGAGAGATGAAGGAGACCTGCTATCTCTTATTGATGTGGGTTCGCTGTTCCATAGTCTTACAGTAGAGGGTAGAAAATAGTTATTATACAAAGTTGTTCTAGTACCGGTACGTACTGGGGGGATACATACGGCCTGTCTAGTGTTGTAGTCATGAATATTTTCAAAGTTACAAGGAACAATTGCACTAAGGTAAGGAGGAACAAGACCGTTTAGTCACGCCGCGTTTACCATTTTATAATTTTTTTTTTTTTTTGTGATGTTCCCGTCTTGCCTGTAGCGTCTCCCAACCCGCCTCTTTATGTAAACTATTAATATGTTGTATTGACTGCACAATGCCACGAGCTCACAACTTCAGTGGTGAAAGGCACTGATTGTACAGGTTGTTGTAAATCCATCTACTATATATTCACGATCACAACAGTGAGTCCTTTGTACAATATTGAATCTCACACAACAATACAAATAGAGGGGTCTTTGCTCTGACTTCTTTATGCTATGTGTGATACGTGACGTTTTTAGCTATGATAATCTCTTACTGTTTCAAGTAGTTAAAGATCCATAAATCCAAAATATAGGTAGAGTTGTAAGGGTGGGGAGGGGGAATGGGTGGCGGAGTAGGGGGTAGGGGGGCCAAATGGTAAATTTCAAGAATACATTTGATAGTGCTTGTGACGAGATTGGGCTGGGGATTACAGAGCAGAAAATGTCTTCGGAAATCTAATTTCAATGAGATTAATTGCCCATCACTACCCCCACGATTTGGACCTAAAAAACCATGAGGTATTCATTGTGCAGTCTTCAATCAATCAATCAATTAAAGAACTTAATCAATAAATAAGAAAGTAAATATATCTATTATTTCATATAATTATCATTACTCAATTTAATCTTTTGTTTGATAAATTGCAGTTCAAAGGGCTATCACTTTAATTATATCTTAGTAGTTTTAATTTTTTACATCAAAACTTAAATAATTTGTTCGCAGACTACAACTGATATGCCCATTAATTGTGCAGGATATCTTAGTAGTTTTAATTTTTTACATTAAAACTTAAATAATTTGTTTCGCTGATTACGACGGATATGTCCGTGCCTTGTGCAGGATATCTTAGTAGTTTTACATTTTTACATTAAAACTTACATAATTTGTTTCGCGGACTATGACTGATATGCCCGTGCTTTGTGCAGGATATCTTAGTAGTTTTACATTTTTACATTAAAACTTACATAATTTGTTTCGTGGACTATGACTGATATGCCCGTGCCTTGTGCAGGATATCTTAGTAGTTTTACATTTTTACATTAAAACTTACATAATTTGTTTCGCGGACTATGACTGATATGCCCGTGCCTTGTGCAGGATATCTTAGTAGTTTTAATTTCATGACCTCAAAATAGTACCCCAAAAGCTATAAATAATGTCTCTTTCATTTCTATTAAAAGAAATAATTTGGAAAATAAATAAAAATAAAGATGAAAAACTATATAGCAAATTATTGTGTCTTATTTTTAGTCTTAAACTATTAAAATGTACAATTTAAAAGATACAATTTGTATTTAATAATGAAAATCAATAAAAATTTATATTAAATTGTTTTATTTTTAAATTTTTAAAAAGTATATTTTAAGTTAAATCTAATAATCAAATGCAACTAACATTTTCAAAAATAGCTATAAGTAAAATATAAATAAAGTCCCATCCCACCCTCACTTACTCATAGCCTTGGTGTGGCCTGGGGGCTCTTAAATATTTGCATCTGTTGTAGATATTTAAGCACCAAAATTGTAAAATGAATTAAATTAACTAACAATACTTTCAGTACTTTTATTATATACAAATATATATTATATATATTACAAATATGAATACATTAATATTTTGCTTTAAAATATTATTCTATTTGTTGAAGTTATGTCATCAGTTAGCTAAGAGTACTTTCAGTACTTTTATTATATTGAAAACACAGTTACTTTCCTTTATTTACCTGGATTTTCCACAGGTGCCCGTAGACAGGACCCCCATATGGTACCCCATGTCGTGGTACCGCCCACCAATTTATTTTCGTTTATTTTCTTATTTCTGATATATTTCGCTTGGAAAATATATGGGAATACTGACAAACAGGTTTTCTGACACGTCCGGGTCGACTGATGTATATATAGGTACCGGCCTTTCGTTATCAATAATTTTAACCCTACTATCAATGTGCGGTTCTAAAATAACACAAGGGAAGACACTCGCGCGATACCACTTCACTTCAATTCTATAATTTTCATATTTATATACTGGGTTTACCTCGTTCCGATGGTCTTACGGAAACACACCTTGACCTTGTAATTTGTATAATATCCGATACCTATCATTTGAATGAATCTGTATTTAAACAAACATATTATGATATGAACTAATAAAAAATAATAATATCCTTTTAAAACAGGAGTGTTTACCTTGTGTTCCAGTTATCGATTGTTGACAGTTCTCCGATGGCACTTTATTTTACCTTAACCTCTTTTCGATAGGTGTCGTAATTTTGTTTAGCTACCCATGAAAATTAGCTACCTCCAACTTCCGGTAGCTAATTTTCATACGGCGGAGCATAAAAAATAGCTACCTATGAAAATTAGCTACTTGTAGCATAAACTTATAGGATTTGTCTCCCTTATTATGTTTTTCCAAAATACAAATTGTGTATTTCCAATGGAGGGACAAAATGAAAAACTGCATGTACATACACAGGAAAAGAGTCACTGATTGACAAAGAGAGACATATATAGATCTGTACACAATATAAAATAAAATAAACAATAGATATTAGGGGTGTTCATAGTTGAAAAACAAAATGCTACCTGTATAGCTGTATAGCATGTGATTAAGTTACAAACTATCTTTTTTTCAAGTTACCATCGCGATGTATCATTTTTACAGCTATTAAAAAATAGATTGGTGGACTATTTATGGTAGAATTTAATATTTATGTGATGTTCAAACTATGCAAATTATTCTTTAACTTAATAAGATCATATATGATAATTATTAATCACACTTTTATTATTGCTAACCGTGTTACCCTCTTGAAATAAAGAAATTAACTCATTTACTTACTTATTGACACTATCTTCTGAATTCAAGAAATAAATAAAATTATGTTCCATATACATGTATATTTAATAATGAAAGTTGGGAACTTTATTTATTACAATATTAAAGAACTGGTAGCTATTAGATTAATTTCAATTCGAAACTGAAACTATTTGCACACTCTTGATGACAATTTCCTATTTGGATTTTGTAAAAATAGAACCCTAAATCATAAATTTCCAACAGAATGTGGAAGATGGCGAAATATGTGTACAGAACATGGTTTGACCCGATCGGAACTCGAACCCACGATCTACCCACACTCGAGGCGAGCACGCTAACGATTGCACTACCGATGAGAGTCTTTGGTGAGTATTTCCGGTCTGTTTCTCAGCGAATACATATATTGTCCAGGGACGGATCCAGGATTTCAAATTAGGGGGGGGGGGGGGGGGGGGGGGGGGGCGCACTTAAAAAAAATTGCGCCGAGCGGAGGGAGGCGCGAAAATTTTTGGAGTATATAAAATCACGATTTTACGCCAAAAAATCTTATTTTTTCCAATTTTAGGGCCCCCCCCCCCTGGATTCGCCCCTGTTGTCTACATAAATGACAATAGATAACGTAACAATACAAAATACATTGTGCAACGCACGGTCAACTTTTCGCGCTTTCCCAATCCTTGGCAGAAGACACATACAAAGCGACTTTTTGAGTACATGTATATAAGCAAATTCATATTTCAAACCAAAGATTATTAACTGGTATTTGTTGCTTATAATGCAAAGCACGCAGAATTAAGGAGAAAGAGCAAAGACTGGTTGCTTCGGAATCAGGATAATGTGTCAGAGTGGAGCGACATGTATATCCGCGGACTGTTGTTTCCGTTAGCTAACACTATACAAAAAAACTAAGCGTGTTGGTCTAGAAAAAAGCAGACATCATCATCATCTCATTAACTTGGTCTCGGCATGATATAGCTATAAAATTGCTGAGTTGGCGTTAAACAACAATCGCTCACTCACTAAAGCTGTTAAGTACAGTTTTTATATTTCCCCGACAATGTACGTATATTGTGTTTATTCTGCAATGTCTTATAGTTAAAAAAACAACTGGCAAATTGTCTAATAAGAGCAGAAACAGACATCGTTCTAAGCGTTTTAGACGTCCGCGCTTATAGTGTAAGTTTCTCGGCGTCGCTCGACATGAATCAGGTACCAGAAAAACTATATCTTGGTCAAAATCTTAAGCAATCTGTGATGAAAGAAGCTGTTATATATAAAATGCTTAGGTACAGACAAAACAGATGTCACACCAATGAAGAGCGATGGACAGATCACAGCTGACACAAAGCAAAAATCCAACATCCCCAACAGTGTCAGTTCGTATTCACCGTAGAATCACAAGACAACATCCCTGACTGCACCAAAACCCACATCATAAAAACAGCACTCCCAATATCTCTACCAGGTGTAAAAGAAACTCCTACATAACATCAATACCCATAGATTTTGTGCTCCCAAAACTATTAAATCATTTGGCCTTCCAATCTTTTGATTTTGAGCTACCTGATGAAGGTTATTCCAGAAACGTTCATGTGCACTAAATTTGATATCTACGTTTTTATTACCTCTTTTTAGCAATGTAGCTATCTGAATGTTTTCTTTGAAAACAAGATACACTCATTGTTTAATATGATAGATACAAAATGTATATAAAATTTCCAGGTAAATTAGTTACCTGTATCTCTTATGAAAATTATGTGTACAGTACTAAGTCAGATTGATAAAAGGTGCATTCATGTTGTTGTTTTTTCTTTCTGTTTGATATTTTTGATTGGTTTGTTTTGTTTTGTATTTGTTTGTTTTTGATAACAGATTAATATCTAATTTTATTTCTGTTTTTTTTTCTGTTTTGAGGATATAACTTCAGAAGGGCCTACAAATTTATACATCTTGGAATAACAGTAGTACTTTAGGGTGCCTGCATCCTAATTTCTTATGTACATGTATCTCTATTCTGTATCAATAAATGTTTAGAGATTTGCGTTTGTATTGAATCGGGGCCTTGATGGGAGAGAGGTTTAACGAGCTGCCTACACCTCATTTATCTTTCACTGTACTGTTCATCACTTGGATGATGTACTCAGCCTTTAGAAAGTAGATTGCCAGACGCTGGTACAACATATGCAAATGTCTGTAATGTCATTGAATATAGCTCAAATAAATATTTTGCATCATGCTGATATGTTTTGTAAGTACAGATACTTGTATCACACATACTTGTCAATTTAATACCGTAATTAAATAGCAGCCATATATACATGATAATATCTCGCACACAAAGTATCTTAACACAAGTTATTTCTAAAAGATTTTATTGGAAACCTCAGACAGGCATGGTGGAACATTAGCATACATATAACACAATACAATATATAGACTAGAGGCTCAGTAGGTTGAGCATATTTTTTAGAAATCAGTCAATCAGCAACAAGAATTGCCTGTGGTGGACATGTTTGTTAACGGATCGGGACGAAATGAGCAATCTTTATAGAGGGCCTTCCATAGCTGCTACCTACCACGTTTCGGTTCATTTGGCCAAGCGGTTTCGGAGTAGAAGATTTGTTGGGAATCTACCAATCAGCAACACGAATTGCCTGTGCTGGCCATGTTTGCTAATTATAACGGATCCAAAAGGAGCAATCTTTATAGAGGGCCTTCCATAGATGCTACCTACCACGTTTCGGTTCATTTGGCCAAGCGGTTTCAGAGTAGAAGATTTTTTAGGAATCGACCATTTACTCTAAAAAGAAATTATGGATCTGTATTACAATAACATACAGCACATTGTAAATTATAAACAGCAATTCTCAATTTCCTTTTTTTTCCCCCATAAAATATGTTCTGTCATACAACTATGACCAATTTTCAATCCATCATGATCTTATACCATTAGTAAATATTATAACATACATTTGCACATTTTAATAATATATATATCAAATAATTTCAAACATCCTGTCAAAGTCTATTGTGGATATATAATAAACTAGCAGTTAATATAACCTGTGTCACAGATAAAATGTGTAATTAAGGTCTTATGACACCAAATTATGTAACAATCGCCATTGCAAAATTTCACACAAAAAAATCCAAAATTTTACAAATATTACAACTTGAAATTTGTCAGTTAATTTGTAATATGCATGATTGAAAATATTTTGTTATTCTAGTACCAGCATCATACGTAAATGTTTCTGAAAATTATAATTTACATTTTGCTTTTTATATAATATCTTTATTGAAATTTATATCTCTTTGTTAAACTTGTATAAGAAATCTTCATGGCGTACCTATGTTTTGGTTTATATAAAATATTGCTTTATCTTATGGGAATCATGAGGACATTGTGAGTCTTTCATAGAAGCAGTTTCATATATGAAATCTTGAAAGTTATGTCAGATCATTTATACATTTTAGAGCTTGTTTTGCTTTACACAAGCAGACAAACTGTTTTCACTGAAATTTTGAAACCCAAAAGAAATTGCAATTGAGATATTATTCGTTTGTTGTCTTTGAAGCCATAAATAATATTTAAAACTTTTTTGGTAGCTGTGATTGTTTTCATTGCAATTAAACATAGAATAATATCTTCTGATCAAGTAGTGAATGCCACTTTAATTTAATATATTTTTGGGGGAGTTTATAGCAATTGAATTTCAGGTGTCTTCTATCTAATCCCACTTTTTAAAACTACCTATTCCCACTTACAAATAACTTAAAATTTTAGATCTTTTAATGAATTTTTAAAAAGTGGGATTAGGTGGAATGAACGGAATTTCATTATATATTTTTTTATTCAGATTTCAATAAACTAAATATTTGTCTAGTAAACTTGGTTAATAAATTTCATGAAAACAATTCATTTACATAAATCAAACATTAAATATCTAAGGAGATATATGTTTCAGCTAATACAAAATAAGTCAAAATGATGAAAAGTAATCTAAATGTAATAAGAAAGTAATCGTGATTACAGGGTCAAAATGAATGTAATCGATTACATTACATCAGCATCAAGAACCGCCTGTGGGTCCAGTAAATTACTGTTTCCAGCAATTTACCGTGTCGACACTTGTTTTTGTTTTGACATGCGTATACGCTTTTTCAACTTGCCGACATGCTTCTATCTGCGTAGTCCTTTATTTTATATTATTTCTTGAATAATTTACTATCAAAAGTCTCGTATAATTTTCTCAACTTTATTTCCTTTCAATGATTCTGTCAGTTTTATTTTATTTTTATTTTGTTTTCTTTGAAGTGACCATGTTATTTGTAAATCTTTTCATATGTAGCATTTGTCACAATTTGTCACAATAGTATATAAGATAAAAACCAATTTTAAAAATAATAAACATTTGATCTTATTTGAGTTGTTATTATTTTAATACAACGTCATTTTCATTCACATTGATGTCGGGTGATCACAGGCGTAAGGGGAGCTAAAAATAAACTATCGCTAGACATATGGAGAGGGGGCGGGGGGTTAAGCAGTAAATTACAGTCAATTATGTGATGTGCTCAATGTTTGAGCTGAATTTTAGATTCTAATTGATTCTGATTCATATAAGGATTAAAGGGCTCGACAATTCAATTTAGATATCTTTGTTTTAATTTTAATTAGAGATCTCTTTAATGTTTTATGAGTGATCACAGTTTTATGTCCACATCTCCCTAACTTAGAAAGATCCTTCATTCAATTCTAATAATTTCAATTAAATCTCCCTTCCATTTTATTTACGTTCCTTTGGTCCATAAAAAGAATTAAAAAAAACCCCAGAAGTATTACCATTAGTATCCTCCTTTGAACTAGAGCAGGACTGTCAAATTTTAGAATTTCAGAATTATAATGTTGTCCAATTTCGGAGATGTTTGACTTGTTCTACTACAGTAATCCTTTCCCTATTATCAGAATAAACGTACAAATAAAATCAAGTTTTGGAAAATAAAAAAGTCATAGATATTGTCAGAGAAATGGAATGAAGGAATGCGAGGTAGCTAATTTTCATGGGCAAGCTTCTGATGCTTATGCTTATGTTTGAATGGTGCAAGGTAGTTTATTTTCATGGATAACACTTTGAAACCTGTGTCATACATTGAACAGATGTAAGGTAGGTTATTTTCATGGAACACTTCATGATTCCTATTCCATGCAATGAAGAAATGTCAGGTAGCTAATTTTCATGGACCATGCAACGAAGGAATGCGAGGTAGCTAATTTTCACGGGCAAACGACTGATACTTATGCTTATGTTTGAATGGTGCCAGGTAGTTTATTTTCATGGATAACACTTTGAAACCCGTGTCAGACATTGAACAGACGTAAGGTAGCTTATCTTTATGGAAAACGTCATGACTCCCATCCCATGCAATGAAGGAATGTGAGGTAGCTAATTTTCATAAGTAAACTACTGATGCTTATGCTTATGTTTGAATAGTGCAAAGTATTTTATTTTCATGGATAACACTTTGAAACCTGTGTCATACAATGAACAGATGTAAGGTAGCATATTTTCATGGAAAACGTCATGACTCCTATTCCATGCAATGAAGCCGGAAAGGTCGAGTAGCTAATTTTCATGGACAAGCTTCAGATGCTTATGCTTATGTTTGAACGGTGCAAGGTAGTTTATTTTCATGGATAACACTTTGAAACCTATGTCATACACTGGACAGATGCAATGTAGCTTATATTCATGGAAAACTTCATGATTTCTATCCCATGTAATGAAGGAATTATGCTGACTACGAGTCAACTAGTCTTTGCCTTTATTCTTTTACGCCATGTGCCAATATAAATTGCATAGTCTTTGGTTTGATCAGATCGTTGATCGAAACCACGATCTACCGCACATGATGCGAGTACTCTTAACTATTTCACCACATGAGCGTTATTGCTTGTTATAACTAAGCGTCTTATTTCTTTGGAATAGATATACACATTTTTGTATATATGCAAAGCAGAAAATTCATTATGTACAGATAAATAATATGGTAATTGATATTTAGTAACTTGTTCATATCACTATAAATATATATATATATTTTAAAATATTATTAGACTTTAATTTATATTATATATATATATATATAAATACGTCTGAAAATTAAACCAAACAGTGTTAGAATTAGATTTTAGAGCTGTCAAATTTTTGTTCTTCCCTCGACGGGATTTGAACCCACACCATTATATATATATATATATATATATAGATATATATATATATATATATGTGTATGTTTATATATATATTGATGTTAATGCACTTCAAATTATTTTTGTCTAGATTTTCCTTTTCATTGATATTTTATTAATTTTCAAAATTAAGTTTTATATTTTAGATAATAGTAAGACAATACTGATGTTTGGCTGATGGTGGTGTATTGTAAAAATGAACTTTATTGTGATGATAATTATATGATATATATGTACATGTATATATATATACGGTAATAAATGGTAACTGCCACGTCCAACATCTACATCTAAAAAAATGTACTACGTATGGTTGATTTTTTAAAACAATTTACTCAAAAAGGTATAACAAAAGAAGATTTTGTTTATCAATTTATACATTGAGAATTATTATATTCAGAAAATTACACAAGTTAAAGACATACATTCTTTATGTTCGTTTTAACTTTGTGAATTAAAACATAATTATATAAATACAAAGACAGCAATTATGATTGCATACAGCTATAATTAGACAAACATTTTGCAATGCAAATTGTTTAACAGTATTCGAAAAGACTATATTGACACTTACTTTATAAAGCGTCAAAGTGCAATAAAATTCGGCCATTTAATGGAAAAAATCATATCAAATCAAACTTAACAAAATTTGCAGATTTATCAAAGTTATCAATAAATCTGTATGCGCCTCGGACTAAATCATTTTGTACGATGTTGTATTTATTTGACGACCTATGATTGGATAAAATCATTCCTAAAAATAACGATAGATACAGAGCCATATATGGAAATCTGGGGATTAAGATTAATAGTCTTTACTGGCCAGTGGAAAATTCCACTCCTAAAAATATAGATGCAGACGATAGATAACTGCGCAGTTACGAAACGATGCAGACGGAAAATTACAGAAGGTCAGTGGGCGGTGCTTAATTTTGTCTAGTGACCATTACGTCTTTAGCCTTAGAACTTCCAAGAAAGTCCGTCAAACATAGTTCGTGGTAAAAAACTTAGTTACTGTTTCAAGTTATAGATCAGCAACATCGTACAAAAACGTTCTAAGATCGCGTGACCGACTATGATTATTTAGACGGTAAGTAAATAGTTGAATGTTTCGCGCTTAAGCGCTCACCCTTCAACAATTTACTGACCGTCTAAATAATCATAGTTGGTCACTAGGGAGCTTAGAACTTATAATATCATTTAAGGTAGCACTATACAAAGATTTTTTCCCTCCAATCTTCCATCTGAAAACAGCTGTAACTTTCTTAATATTGCATCAAAATTAACAAATGAGGTACCATTTGAAAGAGGAAAGATATATCTTTCCACTGATTATAATATTATGATTATGCATTAATTACATAATTAATTATTATGCAATTAGTTGCAAAATCTTGATGTGCACACTTGACCAAAAGTAGCTGTTTCATGTTTATTCAAATGGTAAAACTTTTTACAATTTCTTAATCAACACAGCATGACCTCCAAAATCCCCCTGTCTCAAATTTTTCCTGTGATGTTTCAATCTCTCTTAAAGCCCCATTATGTGTATACAGCCTGACTTCATATGGTTTCACCAACTTTAATTGTGCGTAGAATTTGTTCTATTAATTCTATCAGAAATCTGAGACACTATTTTGCAGATAATAGGTCTAAGAACAACATATACCAAAACCAATCCTCTAGGGGTACCAATGCAGGAGCTAATTTCATTCAAAGTCGACATTTTATGTCAAAAATTGTAGTGGAAAAATCCCAAAAATTGTAATTTTCCTCTTTGTACCCCATTTTCTTGAATAAAAGTCACAAATGTGCCATGGGAACACTTCAGGATTGACATTGAATCATAAATCAACAATGATTTGACCAGAAAGATAGAATTTCTTCACACAAACTCTAAATATAGCTGGAAAATGCACAACCTGTGCAGCAAACACATGAAATTGGCGGGAGAAGATACATCACTCAGACCTTACTTGAGGTTAACTGCCTACTGATAAGGTCAAAACTCCACCTCCACTGACCAGACGTGAACCACTAATTATAACAGGAATCACCTGGAACCTTAATTTGCTCATTATGTGTATTCTTCCCTTTTAGTTGGATTTTACTAAATGAAAATTATACATTAGATATTTTGAAATAAATTCCATTGCAAATAACTAATTTATTTCTTTTGGTATTGATGAAAAGTTAGCTACATCCATGCTGCTTTCCCCTTCATTTAATGGAATGTTCTCTTATCTCAAGTATTACTGGTCAGTGGTCATAAAACTATCAAATTATCCAACAGATAAACAATTAAGGACCACCCACTTGTTTTTATCATCTCTGATTCAAGCACATGTGTTTGTTTACAAAACTAATTAAAAGTAATGCTCATTAATGGTACATCATATCTGAATTATTTTTTCACCTATGTATCAAGAATATTATAATAAAATAAAAATTGATAAAAAAAAATTTGATGAAAAAAATATCATTTTTTGTATAGTGCTACCTTAATTTCTACATACATTTATTATCCTAATTAACATTACTAATATATACAAATAATGTATATGCTATTGATATTTTAATCATATACTAAATAATGTTTCTTATTTGTCCTTTCTTTCTTCTTGCTGTTTTCATTGTGTATGATTTTCATTATTTATTATTTATGTATCTCTATACCTTTGTAACTGCATGGTTTATGAGAATAAAGATATATATAACAATTGAACGATCTTATGTCAACATTCCTTCCACGAATTAATAACATTTATTTTTAGTGGGGGAAAAAACGGAACAGGATGTTATTGTTTGTTTTGTGAGGATAAACTGCGTGTCACGCAAACATTGACGTAAATGATAATAAAACATTTGTTTTGGTTTTAACATAACAATATATTTCAAATTTGTTTTTGTATCATTTCTTTTGTTGACTAGTATTATATAACAATTGAACATTCTTGTCAACATTCCTTCCACGAAATAATAATATTTTTATTAAACAACCTTATTCAGAAAAAAACTGCTGAGATCTGCTAATCTGGGTCACGGGTCACTGTAATCGGGCGGATGTATCGAGAAACAGATACGGTGTTGAAAAAACTGTTGATACTCATAAAATATTGATACATGCTATGAAATTGTATGTTTGTCTTCAAGAAATATGATAGACAAAACCATGTGTGAAGTTTTATGACGAAATATTTCCGATTTCTATGTAAATTTACGAGTTGAAGTGGGGAAATTTTAAGTTAGATTTCTAAAAATCTTCTACTCTGAAACCACAGGTAAATTTACTTTAGCGATGTATTTTTACCTTGGACAAGAATAATGAACATCCTGATTGGATGACCGATTTAAAACACACTGACTCTGCATGGTAAAGTGATGCATGTAAAAGAAATCTGTTATATTTATTCATTTGTTTGATTCTGGAATATTGCTGATCATTGATTTAAACAAGAAAAAAGGAAAAAAAAGGGGGAGGGGGGGTGAATTTTATTTGTGAATTTTACAGTTTAAATAAATGTTATGCTTCGACAGTTTAAAGAGAAAAATAAAAAATTGTTGCGACTAAAGCTTAAATCAGCGTTAAAAATTGAACAAATATCAGTGGTTTTGTAAATGAAATTTATTTTAAATAGAAAATCTGAATTTGTTATTTATTAATCTATTATTAATGATACAATTTTATATCCCTTGGGAGGGGGAGGGGGGCTATGATAAAGATTTGAAATAAAAACACAGGACCGGATTTTAAGCAAAATTAATAATCCAGGATTAGTTTTTTATTAAAAAAAATCCAGGACCCTGTGTCCAGGATTTTTTTTTTTAAAGTTAATAATAGGAAATATTGACATCCACACTTGCCTTTTGGACAGCACATTTCTGTGTCCACACTTGTTATTTATTAAAAAAAACTCGGTCGATGTTAGTAGCATTAAACTAAAATGTTATTATATAGAAGTTTACAAGGTCTAGTGATCTATATAATTCGATGCATGAGATAGATTTAAACAGAAATCATTCTTAAATGTGGAAAAAATATAAAACCCTAACTTTATATGAAATTTATCCAGTAACACGATAATCGAGTTATTAATATACTTGATGTGAGAGTCCAATCTATTCATTTAAGTTTCTATTTCGAGCGGCCACGAAATATATCAATATGGTTAACGTGTTTCCTGCCTCCAGCAATTGACACCAGCACCAGACACAGAGCCAATGTACAAATAACAATAATAATTGTCTACAATAAACGACACCGACGTCGCTTACATGAAATATTTACCACAAATTAACCAAATAAAATAAAATCACTGTCCTTATGTTACAAAGAATTAGGGTACAATTTATTGAGAATAAAACGTAACCTCACTTACACAACCCGCTCCAATCTCGGTAGCGATAAAATATAATGGCGACTACGTACAATCGGAATCAAAATTTACATGGACGTCTGCCAAGGCGGAATTATAACCACTTACTTAAAACAATTTATATTATAAGAAATATAAGACTTCAGAATTTCCAAAGAGGTGGCAACCCGCACCTTTCACAACCCGCCACCAGCCGCTCCAAAAGCAAACTGCACCCAAAACAACCCGCACCTTGAAATAACCGACAACCAGAACAACTACATCACGTAACTGTACTAAGATCTTTTAAAGTAAACTTTTATATGTTTCGCACCTCCCCCTTGTCTTATAATCTGACATTATTCAATATGTATTTCTTCGATTTCTGTGTACTTAGCTTGTCTGCTGTGCAATTACCTTTTAAACTAGCCGCGTCTAATACTTATCTGTAAAGTTAGATGGCGCTTCGGTCGCTTTGCAAAAATTGACCAATTAGCAACCAATAAACAGATGGGGAATTCCTCTTTGACATTCCAAAAAATGTAAACAGACGACCTGATTTGAAAACAATCACGATGCGGATTTAATCTTCTCATAGTAACTGCAACTCATTAAAATACATATATGCATCAACAAGTCCAGACATTCCTCTCTGAAATATGATAATTTACTAAACCTTACAGTAGGTATGATGAACTGAAATTGTCTGATGATATTAAAACTATTTACAAGCATTACATTTACTATGATTGTAAAATGTTTTTAAATTGGTTAAAATTGGCAATTTTTCTAATATCATCAGGTAGGTAATTCCATAAAACAGCAGCTGTATATTTAAAATCAATAGGGTAGTATCGCTTCATTCTAAAAACCGTTCCAATATCTTTACAATAAAAATATATATATCATATTATCGCTATTTTGTTTATTTTCCCTTTGATGTTTAAAACCGATATATTTCATATCACGTAAAATGAGATGATTCCAATTATCGCTAATCGCTAAGCGTTGTCAAGGACGCACATAGTATTATCTTGTTTTCTAATATGACGTTATAATGACGTCACATTACAAAATTCTTGATAATTAAGTGATTAACGATATAAAATATTAATTGTGTTTTAAAAAAATGTCAGTATCTCAACAACAAATATTTAATTATGAATACAAAATAGCGATAAATTAATTAAAGATGTTTTTGAAAACTCGAGGACGTTTCTCAGTCATCTCTCATCGACTGAGAAAAGTCCTCTCGTTTTAAAAAAAACATCGTTAATCACTTATTCCGGATTTTTAAATGTACAACTGTGTCCGAATCTGTTATTATTCATGCACCGTCGTCTGCAAAATATGGAACATACTTTGAGTCAAAGTGTTGATAGCGAACACAGTCAATTTGATCATGAAAAGGACACCTCTACTGTCATCCAAAATATGAGGTTTTATGTTCGGTCATAATTTCCTTTCGTCTTTGAGTGCATGCGTAATGTCTTTTTATAATTTTGGAACTGTTCCGACAGTGTGATTTTTATTTTTTTTCTCACTTTAATATTACTCCAATGTAAGACATCATTGTCAGTAGAACCCCGATATTATTTGATCATTTTACCTGTGCCTATGTGCATTGTTTCTCAGTTGGTTGATTGAGATAGTTCACAATGTGATAGCAGTGAAATGTAAATAAATGCACAAAAAAAAGAAGAAGAAAACAATTCGTGTATTAAAAATCTTCGTGACAAAGAAGTTGTCATATGTATAATCTTAGTTCTGTAAGTGAAAGTCAATAACCTTGAATGCATTTCTTTTCGCTTGATATGGGAGCTTCCTGAGAAAAAATCATAGTTATTTTAAAATATAGGGTCGGTAACCTGTGTGTACAGTGTGAATCACAGCTATGAGGAGATTTTTCACGAGAAAAGTTTTTGCGGTATTCAGGGTGGGATGTTTTAATTGATATATAAGTGATATAAACGATCGTCGAAATAGTTTTGATATTGAAGTTGCTCACAATAACTACGTCAAAGATACTACATTTTGTTGGCTGCATATTGTATTTTAAAGTTAGGATGATATGCTATATTTATATGAAGTGAATCATAACGTTTATATAATACAAGTTGTTTCGCAAGAATAAATAAGAAGTTACTACGTACAACCAAACCTAAGTTATGTGTTATATCTTAAGCCCAATGAATATAGGAAGGAAATAATTTAAATTCGTACAAGCTGGCAAGGGAGAATTTAGCTATCGTTTAAACACTAGATAGTAGACAACGTCATCGAGAGACATAATAGTGAAACAATATTTAACTTTGAATCACAATCTAATTGCCAATACAATATCTCGTCATCTCGCCGCAAATGACAGAATATTTTTCAACAAAGTGTTGTTATCTTCGAGGAGAAAATCCGTTTTAGTGGAGTTGATGTTGTTCGATGTTTACTTTTCTGTGTAATGTTTTCTAGATCGTTGTTTATCCTTTTGTCCATTTCCTTAGGGCCACTGTACATATTGTCTGTCCTTCAATTTACGCCTTTTGATGTTGTAAAAACAACAACACTGGAAAATATAAATTCCATACGCGGTAGAGGTTGGTATACCGGTATTAAAATCAAGTCAAAGTGTGGTAAATTTAGATAGTCAAGACTAAAGTCGTTTCTTTTGTCATAGAGTGTGATAGACAGTGAACCATCAGTGATAAATTTGAGGTAAATATCAAGAAACAAGGCAGAGAAAGCTATTTCTGTCGTTTCTTTTATCACAATGTCTTTGTGGGTATATTAATGGAATCCACTTAACAAATTTGGATTATTAATTGACAGAAGATTATCGATATACATGAAAGTAAGAATAATGGATTTAGCTTATGTAATTATGCTGTCTTTTATATGTTTTAGTATAAACTCTGCTTTATAGGTCTAATGGACAATATTAATAAAGAGAGGAGCACAGGTTGCTCCAAAGCCCGTGGGAATGCCCATGTGCCCTCCGAACTTGACAAATATATTATTGATAATGAACATCAACAAACTGATGACTTCATTATCTGCATAGCTCGTTTTGTCTTAGTTGTGCTTTGAAAAATATGTTCCGCGACCTTGTGTTAAACTAAAATGTTATTAAATAGAAGTTTACAATCCCTACTGACATAATATGCGATGTATCATATAGATTTAAATGTATAGGATTCTTGAATATTAACAAAACAACAATTTAATTGTTTGAAAACGTTGTGTAACCGGAGTTGCAAACTTTAACAACGCATTTTAATGATTTCTTTTGTACAGTGACACGATAGTTATACTATTATACTGTATGTGAAAATCCAATGTATTCACTTAATTGAGTTCTAACTCAATTATTCACTGTATTTCTGTATTTCTGTTAACATAATGCAAGTTTCTGACAAAAAATTAACAATGATAAAAACATGCTCCGGCGGGGTAAACAGTTTGTGCTCCACTGGTGATACCCATCGTAATATAATTTGTATACTGTTACCATTATCTAGTGCAGCGTGGCACAGTCGAGCCTGTCACTGAGGTCATCTCTTTTAAGCTGCCACCTGTATTAAAATGTGTCCTTTTTGCCATATCATAATTGAACCCTTTTAAAATGACATCGGTCTTCGAAGATCATTTTGTCTTTGTCACAGAGGTGACATCTTAATACAGGTTTGACTACGTATACACCATTTATCAGTTTGTAGATTCTATGGCTTACGTTACTCATTGCTGAAGATCCTATCATATCCAACTTTACTGGTGTCTAACACGATTTCCATTTCAAGTGCGATTCGTGTTTGTCAACAATACCCCGACAGGCCTCATTTATAGAATAGGCCATTGTTTGGGCTTTGGTTCTGGTCTTTGGTCATTGTATTATCTGCCATCTTTAATTTATCTCTTTAGTATCTTCAACCGTTCTCACAAGTCATAATAAATAAGTTCGATAACTCTGCATTTAGCTATGATCTAATTTTGGATAATCAGACTGGTAATACTTGGCACTGACAAAACATATAAAATGAAGGCAGTAAAATAATCTCCTCTGAACTGTCGATCGAGAAAAAAATTAAAATATCAATTGTCGATTTAATGGTGTAATTTTCACCAATTCCAAGGTTGAAATAGCATGAAATATTTATTGTTATTTTAACTGATTACCGCTTATGTCATTTTGTCAATAATACGGAAATATGCTTATATGATGTATGTATGACTATCCTACACATGATTACATTAGAATGGAGATAACTGTATTGTATTTGAAATTTCATGGCATCAATTGTCGATTCAATGGTCGCAAATATCCGTTTACTGGCTCCGCTAGCGCGTCACCAGTAAACTCAATTTGCGACCATCAAATCTCCAATTGATGCCGTGAAATTTTCAAATACAATACAGTTATCTCCTAAATAATTAGATTCCGGACGCCTGTCAATTAGATTCACATTAATATTTCGCATGCGCAATAGTAACTTCCACCCAACCTGAAAACAGAAAAACAATCGCAAAGACAAATACGCTTATAGCCTTAAATGGTTCAAAACATACAAATTAAAAGGGTGAACACATTCTTTTAAGTCAAAGGCAATTATCCGCCCAGGTCCTTGACAATGCGTTCTACCAAGTGCAAAATTTATTGCTTGCATGCTTCACTGATCATATTCAACATATTTTTTTCTAGCTTCTGAATTGTCGATCGAGTGAGCGCATTCTCTTTATTGACAGATAATATTCAGCAGGAGTTGAAATGGACAGATCTTATTTGTAAAAAAATACTCTGATTCTACCAAAAAGTTCTCTGAAACTGATATCATCAACATGCTCGAGTTGTTGATTGAAAGCATATTTGTTATCTTTGTTGGACGTGTTTTTCAACAGACATTTGGCATATCTATGTGTACACAATATGCTCCTCTTCTTGCCGACGTGTTCCGTTATTCGTATGAGGTAGACTTCATACAGGGGCTTCTCAATAAAGACGAAAAGAAGCTAGCCCGATCCATTTTTTCACGTTCCGTTATATAGACCATGATGTCCTTTCACTTAATAATACTAGGCTTGGTGAATTCGTTGATCGCGTCTTTCCCATTGAGGTTAAAATAAAGGATATCACAGATACAGATAGGACTGCTTCATACCTTGATCTACCTCTGGAAATTGGCAGTTAAGAACGAAACTTTGCGACAAAAGAGATGATTTCAATTTTCCCAGTGTGCACTTTCCATTTAAATGTGTAGGTACATTCCAGCAGCACCTGTATATGGAGTATATATTTCTCAGGTGATACGAGATTACAGAGATTGTGGTTCCTATCAGGATATCCTTGATAGAAGGTTGCTACTAACAAGGAAGCAACTGAACCAAATTTCACTGTCGCCAGCATGTCTTATTGACCGCTATGGAATATCTGTGTCACAAATGACCACGGATATGTTCCTCTTGTCGTAAACACTTCCTGGCCCTTTCCTCATTCATGACTTATCATCGGGTTTGTATCTAAATTAACACGACAGGTGTCACTAGTGGCGCAGGAACTGCTTAACCTTCCGAAGCACCTGTTTTCACCCCTGTGGGGTTCGTGTTTCTCGATCTTAGTTTTATGTATATGTTTTGTAGATCGTTTTTTGTCCTTTTGTCTTTTTTATTTTGGACATTGTGTTGTCTGTCATTCTTCGATTTACGGATTCTGATTACCCCTTTGGTATCTTCAAACTCTCCATTCTAAAGTCCCTGTACCAAGACAGGAAAGTGAGCAGTCATGTATTTGTGTGTTAAGTGTATCGATTTTTCCCTGATCTACGATTTGTCTATATTTGATTTAAGAATAGTTTCGGCAGTGTGTTAGTTTTTGCTTTTCATGTTATTGACACAACTCGAACGATTCCATTCCCCCATCTAACCTCGTTTGTATGGCAATAGTTGGCATTAGAAGTACTCTTTGATATTTTCAAGATGGGTTCATGTGTAATACGTAAGTTTTTTTTTAATAAAATACAGGATTTACAATTTATAAATATGCAAATATGATTGATTGATTAACAAAATGTAAGTGTTTGTCATAAAACTGGTTGGTACAATGATGAACATATTGTATTCATTTTTGTAAAAAAAAAATGATACTCTGAATCAGTGTTTCTTCAATGTGAAACTAACTGAAATGCACTGTTTTTTCTGTTTATTACATACACAAACACGCGGACAACATCTACATTTTGTTAAAGGGCTGGTCACGTTACGATAGCAACAAACACAACATAAACTACATGACAATAAAATAATAACACAAAACAAAATGTTTTATTTTTAGTCGGTCATGTGAGGAACCAATGGACAAATCTTTTAATAAATGACCAAAAAATTTGTTCGTATATATCAAATATTAACATATATCTAGAAAAGAAATATTGATTTATAAACGTAATTTTAAGATTTTTTTCTATAGATTGATAGAGAAAATTGCACAGCTGCCACAGAAGCATGGACGTCTATAAAATCATTATTGTCCAAGACTTATTTATAAATGAGTAATTCCAAAATATCTTTCTTTTACTTTGAGAAATTTAAATATGAAACAAATCAATACAATAATTACTTTCTTTACTGTTTTTTTTCCATTGTTTAGTGATTGATGGGACATAACTCTAGTTAAATCTTATATTTCTAAACACCATTGTCATTACTTCCCTCTCTGCAGCTGTCGTCGTTGTCCGTTATCTTCATTAAACCAATTGCATCCAAATTTGGTAGGAATGATAATTGGATGGTCCTCTACATACTTTTTTCGATCGGAAATTCACAATTAAAAAAGATGCACCAAGGTGCAAAAATGTGTTTTCTCCTTTTGTATATTGAATTTGTATTTTTACGCCGATTTTGATGATTATTTCTTCATGTTCCTTATCAAATACATGTGGAAATGTGACTTCTGATTTTTAATTGTATTGTTATCATGATTACTTAAAGGTGGTCGATATTGACAACATATCTTCTCCAGCAAAATTGCACACTTGAAGTAGAAGTGCTCTGCAAGCTTCATGAATGGTAGTTTTATTTTTAATGTTTTTTTTTATTTACCAAGCAACGTCAATATTCTATAATTCAACTCAAGATCCTTGCATATTGTTTTCTTTGAAAATGGTACAGAATTTGTACATATGTGACATATTCATGACAGAAACTCTTGATACTTACCTCCTGTCAAAATAAGCTACCTCAATTTTAACGGACGCATCGTTTATTTTTCTTAAGATGAACCATGACTTCCAGTTTATAATTCAACTATCCTGTTACTTCGTGTATCTAATTGTGTTTGTGTCCTGTTGTTTCTTTTTCACATAATATTATTAATTACCCTCCCATTTGCAGCCACTTTCCAGTAGCGTCTGCATACAAAGTTTTTATATTGCAATTAATACGACATTTCGTGATGAGTGCATCATATACCTAAATTTTCTATCTTAAAGATTGCTACTGGTGGGTTAAATGCTTACACCTGGGGCTAATAACAGTTGAATTGAATTCAATTCAGAAGTTTCATGATTCTACCCTTGAATTTGTTGATCGCTACGCAGTGTCTCACCCAAAGATGTCTCTGGGTCTGTTTGCACTATCGTAATCTCCTTCCGTTCTTTTCACATCGTTTACGACATCTACTTGACTTTGATAATCCTTGAGTAACTCGGAAGGTGCCATATGTGGAGCAGGAAGTACAACTCTTCCGGAGCACCCGGTGTTAATTCTGATTTTTCTCAAGTACATAGTACAATCATTATCTACCATTGTGGTAGTTAACGGGCTTTTTCTACACAACCGGTATGATTCAAACTTCGACAAACATCGCGGACACTGGACAGCGATGCATAAATAATTAGCTTCCGTCGCTTTTTAGTATACTGCCTTTTTATTACATAATTATTTATTATTAACTAATATCATTGAGATTAGGCTTCTTAAGACATTTTCTGCTTTGTATCTCCAGCCTAATCTCGTTACAAACTCTATCAAAGGCATTCTGGAAAATTTTAATCTGACCCTGGTGCATTCCCATGCATATTTTGGCATGCAAGCTTTGATATATAGACATATTTTGTAGTTCAAATCTGCAAAAACAATAATAATTTCTTACCAATTTAAGTACATTTTGTAGATAAAGATGCATTTCTCAAGATATCGAATCGAACGGAAGGAATTTTATCAACATAATTAAGAATTTCTCAACAAGAAATAAGTGTAATAAAGTCATTGTGAGTTAGCTAGGGGTTTACAAAAGGGGAGACAGTGGTATGTGGACCGCCGATTGAAGGCCTCCCTCCCTCGGCCGAAAATTGTGACTTAACGGCCCAAAATAACGCCTTTTTTAATCGATTTCTATATTATTGAGACCCTTTATACTAGTTACAATCGTATATAGCGTTCACGTCGTCGCAGCTTCTATAGTAAGTTAATCATAACACAACTGATTGATTTTTAAAACAATATTTAGCGAATAATTTCAAATGACAGTACATGTACATAATAGATTAAAATGTGGGGGCGATTTTGCAGTGGGGCGATTTGACCAGGTATCCATTATGCTTAATCTGAAGTTGGCTTTCGGACCTTCTTCTCCCCCTCCCTCTTTTCTCTCTCTATCTTCTTTAAACACCAGAAAATCAGACGAGGCCTGCCTCAATGGTAGTTACGGTCCAGGTTAGAACCTTCTTTTCTCTATTATTTCAAGAAATAAAAACGGAAAATTGTACTTGTAAAAATATAGGTCAGTTTACCACTGGGGACATCCTCGTTTGGCTTTGTCGTGAGGTTTCGTCTTTGGATATGTAGTTGATTTGTTAGCTATATACAGTTAGGACAAGGCGGCCCCAGTAGTATAGAGGTCTATGTAATGTAATGCGTCTGATATCTATAAATACACGAGGAAATTCCAACTTTTCTACTTTCACTTTGAATAATTTAAATATGAAAAAATTCAATGAAGTAGTGCTTTAATTTGCTAATTTTTTATTGGTTAGAAAAAAGTATGAATATTGATTTAAAGCACTGATTCCGTTCAGAAGCTATTAATACTTAGAACAAAACTGGCAAATGAGAAACAAAACAACATTTATATAGAAAAGTGTGTTCATTTATGGGACACAAATCTACCCAAGTACATTAGATCTGTTTACAACAACACGCATTTATAAGAGACAGAGCTTAGACAAAACAGAGTTCAACAAACCCAGGTGATTCTGACAGGTTGTCTCACTAACGACACCTGTCGTGTACTGTTGGGGATGACATATCCCTTGTTATGCTGGAATATCTATAATTGTTCAGTTTGATACTTCTTGAAGTTTCTTTTCATGTAGTTTAGTGTTAATACATGGTGAAGCTGGACAAGGTAAGCCAAAGATGAAAAATTGGGTCTTCGTCAACGAAAAAAAACTAATTTCACGTTCCGCTATATAGATAAATCACATACATAAACTGCTTGATAAAGAAATTAGATATTTTAACAATACATTTGGCAGCTCTACATATACCTGGCAACACTTTAAAAAGAGGAAATCGTGGAAAATTATAGGTCTGTTCCTTTGGAATTTCAACCGGATCTTCCGTCACTCTCCTGTATATCAACATTACACATATGTCCTTACAAACAGCTTTATTGCTGGGACTGCCAAATGCTCCAAGAAACATCTATCCAAATTATTAACATATTTATTATCAGTGGTTAAAACCTGGCCTCAGAGTTACTGTGACACAAGGAGTGGTGTAATTCAGATGTGAATACTGATATGGTCGAGTGCACACAATCAAGGTTCCTCTCCTCATGCAATAGCATTAAAACATTTGACTTCTCCATCTTTTTCCTAATTATTCCCCATTCAAAACTAAGCAAAATTGATTTGTGTTATTTAAAAGAATAGATACAAATTCCTTGTTTTAGGAAGGGACAAATCTTATTTTGGTGGAAGTGTTTTTCAATAGACGGTCAGCATTCCTATGAGTACAAACTGTTCCTCTCTTCTCGCCGACTTGTTCTTTTATTTCTATAAATTTCACTTATCGTCGGCTCAGAAAAGGGGACAAAGGTTAACCCGATTCTTTAATTTCATGTTCCACTATATAGATGCTGTCCTTTTACTAAATATTTTCTTAAGCTTAGCGTTATGCTGATCGCATCTATCCATTGAACTTGAAATAAAGATACATATCCAGCTAGGTCTGCTTCATACCTTGACGCACACCTCGTAATAGGAATCATTCACCGCTTCTCCCGTTTGATGACGCTGTTGTTCCATAAGTGGCTACATGTGCGTTTGAATCACAAAGACGCTTGTTTCTCACTCCTTGGATAAAGTAGTTCGTTAATTTAGGTGATAACAAATTGTATTTCTCCCTGAAAAGATAAGCCAGTTCCTATTTTTAGCGGTGGAAGATATATAGAATCTAACACCGGCAAAAGTGCAAGACAGGGAAATCTCCGTGTCGGAGATTTCCCTGTCTTGCACTTTTTGCCGGTGTTTGATTTTATTTCTCACTTTTATCAGCTGTTTTTAGTTTCGTGTTTGTTTGGAAAGAGCGCATCATGTAAACAATGCGAGTTATTTCCCCTTCATGTCATTCAAAAGAGTAGTTCGGTATTTTGTTGTTTTGCGTGAAGGTTATTATGTAATAATATGGCTGATTGTTAGGATTTGCGTGTCTATAAAAGATTCAAAACGTATATACAGTGGATTGTTTATTTTAAAAAGGAAAAGCATGGAGAATTGGGGGGGGGGGGGGGGGGGGGTGAAAGGGGGCAGTTGACATGAACTATACAGCATACATTTGCCGGTAAAACGCACGTGTATTTTTTGTCTTGCACTAATGCAAGATAAGAAAATCTCACATCGCTTAACATAGGAACTGGTCTGTCTCAAAAGTGAAAAATTCTTGTCTTGTACCTCCCCCATACAAGGCAAGTTAAAAAAATCACGCATGTTTTCCCGGACAAAATCTATTCATATCTCTTCATCACGGCTCAAACTTTATTCTCATCAATACAACCACGATTATATTACATCTATAAGTATTTTTAAATTAATTTTTGTATACTATTCTGCTAGCTATCGTGCATCTTTCACGGTGTTTGACTCTTTTTTCCCCGCCTCTCTTCCAGTCAATGTTTGTTTACTTTGAGTAAATAATAGAGTGCTCTCCCTTGTTAGTAACTAACGTAAAGACAGAAATTACCTCCCTTTGACCAAATTCAAATACTAGGGTTTTTTTACAGGTATTTTCGCTGTTGTAGTAACATTTATCATATATTTATTAAGTACATTGCATTTTATTATGAAATACATTTAATATACTGCCAAGACACGGATGCATATGGATAAATTGAATATTTACTTCAGCAATGGAAAAAAATTGCGGGAAAACGCTCGATGGAATGTAAACAAAACAATTAGGTGTTTAGTGAGAAATAAAATCAAACACCGGAAAAAGTACGAGATAGGGAAATCCCCGACACCCTTGGGTAAGATTTCAATCTTACCCCCGGGTGTCGGAGAGTTCCCTATCTTGTACTCCCCCTGTGTTAGATTATATATATCTTACCCCGGCTCCTGGGTAAGACAAGCTACACGCCCTTATTCCCGCAAAATTGTTTTCCATTGTTAAATTAAACTGTCGATTTATAAATATGCATCCGTATCTTGGCAGTATTTTCACAATAAAATACAATGTATTTTATAAATATATTATATTATGCTACTACAACAGCGATAAATACCTGTAAAAATGTTATTTAATTGATGTTGGTCAAAGGGAGGTATTTTTTTTTATTTACATTAGTTACTAAAAAGGGACAGCACTCTATATTTTCTCAAAGTAAACAAATATTGACACGACATAAAAAGAGATGAGAAAAAGAGCCAAACACCGTAAAAGATGCAAGATTTTTTTTATTGTAGAATCTATCACAAGTTGTTAACTTTATTATTTTGAACCCTTTTAAAGTAGTAAAATTAAAATCTTGTTTTATTTTATTACGTGGCATTTTGGCCCTCTGATGCGGTTCGCAAATTAATGCGCCAAACTACACAAAAAATAAACAAACATTGACAGGGTAGAAAGGGGTGAGAAAAAGAGTCAAACACCGTGAAAGGTGCAAGATAGTAAAATATGTGACACCCTTGTTTAAGATTTAAATCGTATCAGACTCGGACAAGCCTCGTCCGATACGATTTAAATTGTACCCTTGGGTGTCACATATTTTACTATCTTGCACCTTTCCTGGTGTTAGACCCTATATTTTCTCACCCCTTGGATAAAGTAGTCCGTTAATTTAGGTGAAAACATTTTTTCTATCTTATCGCGGCTCCATGGTAAGACAAGCTACACGCCGTTTTTCACGCAAAATTGTTTTCCATTGTTGAATTAAATTGTCGATTTATAGTGTCTTGGCAGTATTTTAAAGGTATTTTACAATAAAATACAATGTATTTTATAAATATATTATAAATGCTACTACAACAGCGATTAATGCCTGTACAAAAATTATTTGACGTTGGTCAAAGGGAGGTAATTTGTTTTTATTTACGTTAGTTACCTAACAAGGGAGAGCACTCTATATTTTCTCAACGTTAACAAATATTGACACGAGAGAAAGAGATGAGAAAAAGAGGCAAACATCATGAAAGGTGCAAGATTTTGTTATTGTAGAATCTATCTCAAATTTGTTAACTTTATTATTTTGAACCTCTTTAAAGTTGTAAAATGAAAATCTTGTTTTATTTTATTACGTGGCATTTTGGTCCTGTGATGTGGTTCGCAAATTAATGAGCCAAACTACACAAAAAGTAAGCAAAAATTGACACGGTAGAAAGGGGTGAGAAAAAGATTCAAACACCGTAAAAGATGCAAGATAATAAAATCTGTGACACCCTCTGGTGTCACAGATTTTACTATCTTACACCTCTCCCGGTGTTAGACCCTATATATCTAACGTTAACCTAATGACGGCACTGAATAATAAAGCTTGGACAGTGCAAACATTGAAGTTTTAACTAGTACAGCGTGGGGTGGTATTACCTGTTAGAAGTATAGATTTAGTTGACGAGCATATATATATATATATATATATATATATATGTGTGTAAAATAAAAGTATAGTCTTTAAGTCGTAAGAAAAGCATTATGGACATACAATGTATTAAGAAATACAACGGACGTTTACAAGCCATATCGGCATGTACCTTGGTGTAGCCTATGCAGGTTCATAAAAGGTGTACACGATGTTTGGTTACTGACACTGCAATACCATGAATACTGGTGAACTTCATTTCAACATTTTAAAGTACCTGTATTTCGGGAAATACTACCTCCAGGTGAACAAAATAGAATGATAAAGACACCGTCTCCACATACAAAATTTTGAATGAATATGTCTAGGTCTATCTATATTTAGGCATTCTTCAAATCTAAATCACACTCTTTAAAATGATTTTGTACAAAATTATGCAGATAATATATCCATTTTTCATGTAGTGTTATTAACTGTTAAAGATTCGACAACAAGCGGATTAATCATAGCATCTATTGTGGGATCGATTAAGAGCAATATCTTATGACAAAAGAGATGATTTTAACTTTCATATTGTGAACATTCCATTTATATGTAACAACAGTCCAGCGGCACCTGCATATGGAGCATATATATGTCTGTTATACATGTTCCAGATATTGTGGTTTCTATCATGATTTCCTTGATAGAGGGTTGTTGCTAATAAGGAAGCTAGCAGGTTGCTAGTGGCTACGTTGACGTCATCACTTCGAAAGTTCGACGGTGACCACCATGACGTGGTTAACTGCTACGAAATGTCTGTGTCACAAATGACCACGGATATGTTCCGTTTGTAGTAATCACAATCCGGTCCTTTCTTCAATCATGACTTATCACCGGGTTTGTAACTAGATTAACACGACGGGTGCCACTTGTGGAACAGCAACTGCTGACCCATCAGGATCACCTGGGTTATCCCTGGTTTGTAGTATGGTTCGTGTAGCTCGATCTGTAGTTTTCTGTGTTGTGTACTTTTGGTCATTGTATTATCTGTCTTTCGATGTATGGCTTCTTGGTGCCCCTTTAGTGTATTCAACCTTTTCTTATCTGTAGTTGTCCGTAATGGTGAATACTTTGTCTCCTACACCATGTACACACGTCAGCTGCGACTCAAGGTTGACATAAGAATGATGACTTCAACTTAACTACTAGAAACCTTTGGTTCAGTAGCTTTCGTATTACCACCAACCCTCTATCAATGAAAGTCCCGCAACGTTTTATTAAAGGCTCTGTATCAGCCAGGAAAGTGAGTGATCATGTATTTGTGTGTTAGGTGTATCCATTTTACCTCTTTCTGTGATTATGATATTAGATTTTGGAAGTGTTCCGACATTGTGGTATTTACTGTTTTTCATTTGATCATAATAGGACCCGCCAAGTTTATCTATTTCAATCTTTAGTATTACTTTAGTCGGTAGAAAATATTCAGAATATCAATTGGTACATGTTTTAGCTTCTTTTGCATGATGGATTACAGATGTACTGTGACTGTAGTCTCCCTATCTTCCGTACTATCTACTGTGGAAGATTATTATGGTCTACATTTTCGCTGCTTAGAGAATAAGCCGATATAACCTTAACAAAGGAAACTTTAAACTGTGATGGTCATCAATTCCACCAATATCAACAAAATGAATAATAATAAGACACCGATATATGACATTAGAAATTCAGGTAAAAAATATGGCGGGATGAAACATATAAATTAATGGGGTCTCAATCCCCCCATCTTGATAACTGGATCACTAACGGCAATACATATAAAACAAATGATAAAGAAAAACTGCACAGATTCGCTCCCACTAAACAAAACACATACGATCACAAAAATGAATGACAACATAAGTATGAACCATACAATATCAGGGCCAACGAATGCTGGTAGTTAACTAACTATACCGTCTCGCATATGAACATATGAAATAACCTATTTTTCTGTTAGTCTGTCTGTTTGTCCGTATTAAGTCAGGGTCAAACTACACATGCCAAACTTACGTTAGGAAATTCATAACAAAAAACATGCATTACATTTTATATACTTAAATGGTAATATAGAAACTGACCTAATTACGAACACTTTTGAATCACTAGATAGACCATGATTTATCAGTGAGGTGACCCGTGTCGAACATGTGCATCTTACAACAGATCTACAGACCATATATATAAACCTATTAATTCGGGTGATTGTAAAACAAGAAACAAAACGGAAACGAAACGAATCGAAACAAGCAGAAACGAAACGAAACAAGATAAAGCAGAAACGAAACGTAACGAGATACAACAGAAACGAAACGAAACTAAAAAAAATCATCAATAAATAAAAAAACGAAACAAACATTAACGAAACGATTTGTTTTACATGAGACAACAATCCACAAAATGGCAGTGGCGGATTGAAAAACCTTTAAAATTTACCGGAAGATTTGGCTATGGAAGAAAAAAATAATCAGGATTTCAAATAAAAAAGCACACCACTTTCCTGCTTCTTGTGTGTTATGTAAATTTCTGAGATTCATAGAAAAGAAGAAATATATTTGATTGATTCCAATTCCCCTCCCCAGGAAGCGACGGTCAACAAAGTCACCCCATGATCTTCAATATGGTGGAAGCCTACACCATGAAGCGATCTCCGAGTAGCCCATGAAACATCAGTCTACATCATTCGATATCTATTTGTGAAGTTAAATTAAAGATTCTAATGGAAACACACGAACTACAGGACAGATTACCAGTTTGAAGAAATAAACTATGTGTACCTTGTTTTTTGTTGTGTTGTGCGTGTTTTTTTCCCACTTTTTCAGTTACTTAGTATGACGGTTCACCAGTATGACAAGTGGCTGTGCAAAACAGTTCACGATCTGTGTTGGTTTGATAGTAAGCTTTATCTTATGCCAAGGAAATCTGATTTTTGCTCTGAAAAATTCCTGGAGCCTTGATACAATTTGTCAAGCGAAACTGAAGTTATGCTATGGAAACCAGAGATGTGAATACACATCTTTGTGGAAACCAAATTATTTTCTTAAACCTGTTGGGTTTTTTAAATTGATAGTTCAATCTTAAAATCAGTAGACTTCTTGTTCCATTATAAAGCATCAGTGTAAGTTTCATCAAAATATGAGAAAATAAATTTCCTAAAGGACTTGTTCATATATTTTTTTAAGTTATTAGGAAATCGGAAAACAACACCCCCTAAAACAACAACAAAAAACCTAGGAAAAAAATGCCGAGTCCACAGCATAACTGTGCTGAAATGGACCTTGACCTCAAAATTGTAGTCCTAACATTGTGTTTGTAAGAAACTTTGGCAGCCAGCTATCAGAAAGGATGGATGGACAGAAAGGATATAGGTAATCTATAATTTCGTTTACCCATACAATTTTAGAACAAATACCAGAAATTAAAAATTGGGACCAATTTTGTATAAAGTTAAGTAGCTTCAAAAATAAAGCAAAGATTCATTTAAAGTCTAAATTTATTGAATTGTGGAGAGACCAAATGCTTCAACAAACAAATGGAAAACTTAGAACTTTTATTACATTCAAATCTAACTTTGGCAGAGAAATATACCTGTCTGTTCTAAAAAGTTTTGAGCAGAGGAGATGCCTGACATAGCTACGCATTTCCTGTCATCAATTGAAAATTGAGACAGGTAGATATCAGGGTACTCTCCTACAAGATAGAAAATGTCAGCGTTGCTCCTCTGGGGAAGTGGAAGACGAATATCATTTTCTATTTCACTGTAATAAACTTGAAAATGACCGAAATCTCTTACGTAAGGAGATAGCAAAAAGCTGTCCTAATTTCAAACGTTTAGATTCAAAGGATAAACGTGTTTGGTTAATGAATACAGAGGAAAAATCAGTCCTCACTGCTATAACAACATTTAATCTAAAGAACATGAAATAGCATGGCTGTCTTTTTTGCTCTGGACACGAGGAGATCTGTATATAACAGTACCTTGATCATCGTCCCTTGGTGTCCTTAGCTGAAATGAGACCTCTACATTTACTATTAATATGCTTGAATATGATTCTCTTTTTTCATTTTATATCTTCAAGCAAAATAATTAATGATAACACATAATAATTTAATTATTTTATTACATGCATATTGTTTTCCTGCATTGGACACGAGGAGGTGTTGTTACAATTTCAACAAACCTTAGCACCGTCCTTTGGTGCCCATTGCAGCAAAACACTATTCTATTAAACATTGCTTCCATTACCCAGAGTAGCAACACAGCTGCACACACCTTATTGGTCAATATTAATGCATTGACAATTCATTTTATTGTTCAACAAATCATTGTATTGTTTATTCCTTGATATGTACTGATTTTGCTGTCATATGCTGTTTTATATATGTTAAACAATCATGACTGTTAAATGTAAATGCCCCCTTGGGGACCTGATTTGGGAAATACAATTATTCTATTCTATTCTATTCTATTCTATTCTATTCTATTCCATTCTATTCTATACTATTCTATTCTATTCTATTCTATTCTATTCTATTCTATTCTATTCTATTCTATTCTATTCTATTCTATTCTATTCTATTCTATTCTATTCTATTCTATTCTATTCTATTCTATTCTATTCTATTCTATTCTATTCTATTTTATAAGGATATAGGATAGTCTATGCTTCCTGTGTAAATAAGTCCAATATTAATGTTTTTGCAAAATGTTTCTCGATACAGCCACTCGATTACAGTGACCCGTGACCCAGATTAGCAGGTTCCAGCAGTTTTTTCTAAATACTGTTCTTTAATAAATTATACTTTCACGAAATTTTATTTGATTTTGGTATCATTTTTTTAAGTGTTAATTTAAATTTTTTTTATAAATCAACATGAGTGAATAACAAGGGACATGTCCATATAAGGGTCTCATGTGACCAGCAGTTATTAATTGTTTACAAACAAATATCATATGGTCAAACTGTTTATCAATTATTCAAAACATCTTGAATCTTTAGCCTAATATGGCATTCCCATGTGACTGAAATTAGCATAACAACAGACAGGAAAGAACAGGTAAGGCTGTTCATTATAATGGCAGCCTCCTTTACTTACAATCTGATAATATTAGCATTGGGCCCTATGGAGATTTTTTTTATTATTTGAATTATTTCTTTGACAACTTTTACTCAGATATGTATTGAATAATGTGTGCCTAAAATGTTAAAAAGAGCAATAGAAAGCAAATCCCTGATTTTTAAATAATTTGTTCCCCTATTTTCAGAGTCACCAAACAGACTATTCCTTCAAACTGTTTTATACCATGTGATATCTTCAAATTGTTCATACCATGTGATATCTTCAACAAACTTTTTCTATACCATTTGATACTTTCAATCTGTTTTATACCATGTGATGCATTCAAACTGTTTTATACCATGTGATACCTTTAATCTGTTTTATATCATGTGATACCTTCAAACTGTTTTAACCATATGATACATTCAAACCCTTTTATAACCTGTGATACGTACAGACTGTTTTATACCATGTGATACCGTCAAACTGTTTATATCATGTGATACATTCAAAATGTTTAATACCATGTGATACCTTTAAGCTCATTTATACCAAGTGATATCTTCAAGGTGATTTATACCATGTGATACATTCACACTTTGCTATGCAATGTAATACCCTCAAACTGTTCAATACCATGTGATATCTTCAAATTGTTCATACCATGTGATACCTTCAACAAACTGTTTTTATATTTGTTTGATACCATGTGATACCTTCAAACTGTTTTATACCATGTGATACCTTCAAACTGTTATATAATCATGTGATACCTTCAAACTGTTTATATCATGTGATACCTTCAAACTGTTGTATGCCATGTGATACATTCAAACTGTTTTATACCATGTGATGAATGTGAAAAAAAACTGTTAGTAATTATTATTTTATTACGAGGGTATAATCAATCACAGTTCCTTTCTCTTTCAGGAACGACAATCACAGTACCTCGTTATTTTGCAATGTGATGCATTCAAACTGTTTTATACCATGTGATACATTCAAACTTTGCTATGCCATGTGATACCCTCAAACTGTTGCATACCATGTGATATCTTCAAATTGTTCATACCATGTGATACCTTCAACAAATGTTTTTTATACCATGTGATACTTTCAATCTGTTTTATACCATGTGATGCATTCAAACTGTTTTATACCATGTGATATCTTTAATCCGTTTTATATCATGTGATACCTTCAAACTGTTTATACCATATGATACATTCAAACTGTTTTATAACCTGTGATACCTTCAAACTGTTTTATAGCATGTGATACCTTCAAACTGTTTATATCATGTGATACCTTCAAACTGTTGTATGCCATGTGATACATTCAAACGGTTTGATACAATGTGATACCTTCAAACTGTTTTATACCATGTGATATCTTTAATCCGTTTTATATCATGTGATACCTTCAAACTGTTTATACCATATGATACATTCAAACTGTTTTATAACCTGTGATACCTTCAAACTGTTTTATAGCATGTGATACCTTCAAAACTGTTTATATCATGTGATACCTTCAAACTGTTGTATGCCATGTGATACATTCAAACGGTTTGATACAATGTGATACCTTCAAACTGTTTAATACCATATGATACCTTTAAACTCATTTATACCATGTGATACATTCAAACTTTGTTATGCCATGTGATACCTTCAACAAACGTTTTTTTATTCCATGTGATGCTTTCAATCTGTTTTATACCATGTGATGCATTCAAACTGTTTGCTACCATGTGATACATTTAATCTGTCTTATATCATGTGATACCTTCAAACTGTTTAATACCATGTGATACCTTCAAACTGTTTCATACCATGTGATATCTTCAAATTATTCATACCATCTGATATCGTCAAACTGTGTTGGACCATGTGACACCTTCAAACTGTTTGAAACCATGTGATACCTTCAAACTGTTTTATTCCATGTGATACCTTCAAACTGTTTTATAGCTGTGTTATACCATGTGATACCATCAATTTTGTTTTATACCATGCGATACCTGCAAACTGTTTTATATCAAGCGATGCATTCAAACTGTTTTATACCTTGTGATATCTTCAAGGTGATTTATGCCATGTGATACATTCAAACTTTGCTATGCAATGTGATACCCTCAAACTGTGCAATACCATGTGATATCTTCAAATTGTTCATACCATGTGATACCTTCAAACTGTTTCATACCATGTGATATCTTCAAATTATTCATACCATCTGATATCTTCAAACTGTGTTGGACCATGTGACACCTTCAAACTGTTCGAAACCATGTGATACCTTCAAACTGTTTTATACCATGTGATACCTTCAAACTGTTTTAAGCCATGTAATAGCTTCAAGCTGTGCTATACCATGTGATACCATCAATTTTGTTTTATACCATGCGATACCTGCAAACTGTTTTATACCAAGTGATGCATTCAGAATGTTTTATTCCATGTGATATCTTTAATCCGTTTTATATCATGTGATACCTTCAAACTGTTTTATACCATGTGATACCTTCAAACTGTTGTATGCCATGTGATACATTCAAACTGTTGTATACCATGTGATACATGTGAAAAAAAAACTGTTAGTCATTATCATTTTATTATGAGGGTATAGTCAATCACAGTTCCTTTCTCTTTCAGAAACGACAATCACAGTACCTCGTTATTTTGCAATGTGATGCATTCAAACTGTTTCATACCATGTGTTATCCTCAAATTTGTCATACCATGTGATACCTTCAACAAACTTTTTTTATACCATGTGATACTTCCAATCTGTTTTATACCATGTGATGCATTCAAACTGTCTGATACCATGTGATACCTTTAATCTGTTTTATATCATGTGATACCTTCAAACTGTTCATACCATATGATACATTCAATCTTTGTTATGCCATGTGATACCTTCAACCTGTTTTATACCATTTGACGGTACAATACCTTTAAACGTCCTAATAAGACTTGCCGTTCTTGTCCTTCTATTTTATTCTCAAACATATTAATTTCCGGAATGAAGCAATGAGGACACATTGAATATTCAACACAATAAAGCAGTATTGATAAGGGTAATTCTTCTGATACCCAGAATATAATAATGTTTATATAATATGAAATAAAGGTAATAACAAAATTACCGAACTCCGAACAATCTTACAAAGGGAAAGTCAAAACTCATAATTATATAAACAGACAAAATCAGTCAACAACCGGAAAACTGTGAAAACCGTAATGACCCTGACTTGGTACAGGCATTTCTAAAGAAATGGTGGGTTGAATCAGATTTTAAGGCGCCAAACCTCCCGCTCTCATTACGGTTCAAAGGTTCCGGCTGTCACTGTAACAGTATTTAAATACAGGAACAAAATAGGTAAAATAGTTGTCAAAGCAGTACCATATTCGGTGACGTAAATGTCAAAAATACTTTTACGTCACACATTGACAAAAAAATTCTTGACATTTGTGACTTCTTTATCTTTATACATTTTCACTATATGAAAATGCATCGCTTATAATTTTTTCTGCAGAGACGGAATATATTTCGACAAGATATTGGTATCGGAATATAAACTTTTTAAGAGATCGAATAAGGCGAATCTTTTTATAGCCCTGGTCCAGTAGCCTGTTTCTCAGATGAAGATGACGTTTCAGGAAATCAGAATAATTGCTACTGGCCCTTGCAT
Source organism: Bathymodiolus brooksi (assembly GCA_963680875.1). Classification (NCBI taxonomy): domain Eukaryota; kingdom Metazoa; phylum Mollusca; class Bivalvia; order Mytilida; family Modiolidae; genus Bathymodiolus; species Bathymodiolus brooksi. Next base: position 78,416,314 of record OY804588.1, read on the forward strand.
AGCGAATCAATTGCGAGATGTAAACACCATATGCAGGAGAAGCTGGTATATTGCTGCACATGTTTGGAAAATTTATGATTTTAAAATTGAAGTCGTCCCGCTTATCATAAATTTTAGTACTGAGTTGACCACTGTCGTCAAATTCGAGGTATAGGTCCAAAAATGATGCGGACGAAGCTGTATCAGTGGTCTCTTTAACTTCCAGCTCTGGAGGATATATCAATGGAAGAAATTCTGCAAATCTAGAATTATTGATAGATAAAACGTCATCAATATACCTGTATGTGAAATTAAAGGCTCTAGCCTCATGAATCTTCTTATCTTTTACAAGCGTTTGAAGAAACTCCGACTCATATGAGTAAAAAAATAAATCGGCTAGAAGAGGGGCACAATTCGTACCCATTGGTATGCCGACGACCTGCTGAAACAGTGTCCCTCCAAAGGAGACAAATATGTTATCGATGAGGAACTCCAGCATACTGATCACTTGTTCCTCGGAGTAGCATGTTTTACCTTTATGAATTTTGTTTGAAAAATATGTGGAATTGTAGCCTAACACAACAAATTTGGAGCCATAGTTTCTATGACTAAAAGCTTTATGAATTGTTTCTTTTAAGCGGGTTTTTAATTTGTCATGCGGTAGGGTGGTATATAGAGTTGAAAAATCAAATGTTTTGATGGAGGATACCTGAGAGAAAGATCTTGATTTCAGGTTATCCAAAAGATCTTTAGAGTTTTTCAAAATCCACATGTGATTTATGCCACTACGCGAGTAAACAGTTTCACAATATTTCTGTTGTCCCTCTTTTACTGCAGACAGAATCTTTGTCAGGTGAATAGACAATTCTTTCGTCGAACAAGTTGATGATCCCGCTATGTACCTTTCTTTGTATGGTGTCTTATGGAGTTTAGGTATCCAATATAAATAGGGTAAATCCTCAGACTCTTTACCAGAGGGAATGTTTAAAGAGGTCATGAATGATCTGTGGTTAGCTAGGATTTCATCTTTGTCGAACGAAGTTGGTTTGTATGTGATATTACTAGAGGTGTTGCTATTTATGCCTAATTCCTTGATTAGGCATTCGAAGTAATATGATTTACATACAAACACGATATTGTTGGAAGCCTTGTCAGCAGGAACGATAACATATTTGTCATGAAGAGAGGAAAGACACTTAACAGCTTCTTGGTCTTTAAATACAGACTTAGGTCGACTATTAACACAATTTTTGAGTTTGTGAATCCGACCTTGTACTAGAGATCTAATTGTTCTAACCCAGTCTGACAAGGACTCTAACTCAGGATCTTGGTCTACTTCTCTCTTTATCCACCTTCTGGCATAATCTTCAACAGCATCCATAATTATCTTGAAATTATGTTTCCAATTGATGTGTTGAGGTTCTCTGAATTTAGGACCATGAGAAATCACCTTTCGGAGACTCTCATGTTGAATGATATTCAGATCACCAGTGATTACATGTCCAGATGGGTTGTATTGAAAAGGAGAGTGGGAGCAGTCACAAGTCAGAGGGTTCTTAAGGTACTCTTCTATGTTAATATCTTGCAATGCTTCTTTGTAGTTGAAAATTTTACGGCCAATGCTGTTAGTGTAGCTATAGGAGACAATGGGAACAGATTGATTTTTGAAATATGGTGGAATTTCTTTTACGACCTCTTTTCTATTAAGAATGTTGCTGATGTTAATAGCATCGATTCCTTTGTTAGCAAACGGAATATGGAGGAATTTTCTGTTGTTATCATGAAGAGGTTCAGATCGAACTGGTTTAAAAAGACGAAAGGACGCCACGTCACATATAATACTAGACAATCTGTACTTAGGAGAAAAAGGATCTACGCCTCCTTTGTCAAGTCCAAAATCCTTAAAATCTTTGAGGTAGTTTACAGGTAGTGAAAATAAGATTGTACGAATATGATGAATTCCAAGAGGTTTCTGTATATTAGAAAGTAAATCATTAAAAGTATCTTGTAACGTTCTTGGTTTAGAGGACTTTTTAACATTAGGATGTTGAATTTTTTTATGACCATGGCTACGTTTAGTTCTTGGAATAGTATTAAAAAGGCTCATCACGTTGATTTCGTTGCATCCAGGACTTGACAAATTTCCCACTCCTTTGATGTTATCATTGCAACCGTAAGGCATTGCAGTGCCTAATTCTTTTATCCAGAACAACTCTCTATCGGTGCGGTAAGGTGTACTAAGAATAGGACTGTTTGTATGATGGTAAATCTTCTCGATGATTCGAACTTTCATCGTCAAACAGCGGTCATGACCCGGTTGATTGAAATGATTATACAAAATCCTGTATTTGGGATCTTTTGCATCATATCGATGTTGGCTCATCCTACTTCGCAATGTTTGACGAGTTTCACCAACATACAAAAGTCCACAGAGTGTACATTCTATACCGTAAATGACATTTTTAGTAGAACAGTCCAGAGGTTCAAACGATTTGGTGTAGTACGTTTTTCCAGTTAAATTACTTGTAAATTCAGGAGAAGTTATTAGCATGACGCAGATAAGAAGATAACTCCGTTATCTATTATGTTAGACTTTAACTCACTACTCGGCCAGGAAGTGTTAAGTCTTGTTACCCATTTGTAAGCAGGTGATATCCATTGTCTTGAATGAAAACATATTGCATGATCTACGACAAGGTCCGTGAACATGATACGGATTACCATGTCGTTGTGAGTTTGAAATGAGATATGTTTTGAGGAGTTCATTAGACAAATAATAATCATTACCGATTTGTTTACAGCATTGTAAAATATGATGGTGGTTACATTGAACCAGTCGAAGATGGGTAAAACCAAGATTGCAGTCATCCATATCCATAGCAAAAGACGTTTCTTCTGTAGAATAAAATGGTACCTTATTAATGTCCTCATACACACGTATATCTGATAAAACATACATCCTGTCAATGTCACTCCCGGACATCTCTAATCCTTCACCAAAGCTTCCACTTGTTATTTCAATAAGGCGTTCATTGTATGACAGATAATCTCAGTATACATAATTTGCTTGTAATCCACATATTCAGTATCACGCACATATTTTTCCTTCGTTATTATACGGATAACCTCACAATAGATAAGTATATCATAATAATAGCATGGCTCCGTCCATTTTGTGCTATCAGCAATCTCTTTGTGTTGCAGGTGCAGTATTTGGAGCAGTTTTATGTCAAATGTTGTTCTTGTCTCGCCAGTATTTATACAAAGTAAGTCATGTTTAAAGACGAGGTAGAAGTTCGTAGCCTGATGAGAAACATGTTTAACATAGTGTTCAATGTTTCTATTATGATACTGGTAATAACACAATTAACATAGAAAATACGAACACATATTTACTTAATTAATACACACATCATGTTGACATAATTAAACAGGAAGAAATTACGACTTAATACTTAATGGATGATTAAAAAGTGGATTATGAATATTCATTTTTTAAAAGTGATACGGAAGTCTGAAGGTCTAGGAACATATTGAAAGAAAAAAACATTGTATGTATTGCTATCCGCAAATATCTCCGTTTAAGAATGAAAATTGATAATTGTGAGTTGTCTTTGTTCTATGTTGAATTGCTTTATATCCTTCCTGAAACCAACAACACTATATTATACTAGAATCACATACAGTGTATGTCCTTTGTATCATAGACAGTCTATGTGGTGCACGGTTGTAGGCTGTGTCCAGTTCTACAGAGTACAGCCTGGAGAAACGAAAGGTCTGCCATTTCATGATTATCAGTTAATTGGAAAGCTACACCAAGACAGTTGTACGAGTTAGATCTTTGTCTATTGTCCGATATAAAATAATCTTCTGAAATTGTTAGTTCAAGATCTGTTAGTGCGTTATTACATTGGTTTATATTGTTCAGATGGTAATGGCAGAGGAAGCGTAGGAAATGTGAATATACTACAGATGTTAGATAATGGTCAACGTTGACAACTTCTAATTCTAATTCATCAGGAATCAATGTAGATTGTGGTATGAATTGCACAGATCTAACAAGTAATAGTTTTAATACACGTATTATACTGATATTTTGTATCGTTTTGGTTTTAATTAATGCATACTGTTCGTTCGATAAGTTCTGTTGTTGAGTGTAGACTTTTTCTGTTGTACACTTTGATACTGCATATGTTACAATATTAAGAGCCGTATTGTAATGTTTCATGCGGTAGTAAAACGAGGCCAACATTAACCAGCCTGACACAGAATCATGATGTATGTTGCATAGTAGGTAACTAAGACATGTCCGGTATTGATTGTATTGGGTTTTGTTTTTATTACGACCACCAACAGATATATGTTGAGCTGCTTCATTATACCACACAGACATGAAATAATGTAAATATGTTTGTAATTTTGGTGACTGACAATAACGAGGAAATGATATTTTTCCAGCGAATACTACTGGCAGATGAACAGATTTGGTACATAATATACTTTTGATATATTCACTCTTTCATCACTTGCGGAAAACCTGTTGTGACTCATCACTCGATACTTTGATAATTGTTTAGACATAAGTATACAACGCCATCCGTAACTGTACAATACCTTTAAACGTTCTAATAAGACTTGTCGTTGATGTCCTTCTATTTTATTCTCAAACATATTAATTTCCGGAATGAAGTAATGAGGACACATTGAATACTCAACACAATAAAGTAGTCTTTCAAAACATTTCATGAAGCAAGACATAAGATTGTCAGGCCGCCATATTGATAACGGTAGTTGTTCCGATACCCAGAATATAATATTCTTTATATAATATGAACAAAGAAGACCTTTACAGGCATCGTCGCTATCAATAACGTCTTTTAATAAAAATTTTCATGAGAGCATAACAAATCAACTGTACGTGAGTGAAAGAGTATATCAATAGTTTTTCTCCTACAGAGAAAGAAAAACGCCATTCAATGTCTTCGTTTTGAGATCCTCTACAGCCTATAGGAACAAAGAGGACTCCATGATCTATTATCGTAGATTTTAATTCACTACTCGGCCAGGAACTGTTAGATCTGGTTATCCATTTGTGAGCACGTGATATCCATTCTCCTGAATGAAAACATAGTGCATTATCAAAGACATCATCTTTGTCAGACAGACAAGGTCCGTGAACATGATGTAATACATCAGGTTGTTGTTGTGATATTGAAATGAAATATGTCTTCAAGAGTTCATTAGACAAATAAAATGAATTGCCTACTTGTTTACACAATTGTAAAATATTAGGGTGGATACATTGAGCCAGTCGTAGATGAGTAAAACCAAGTTTACAGTCGTCCATATCCATAACAAAAGACGTTTCAGTAGAACTAAATCATACCTTATTAATGTCCTCATACACATGCACAAATGGTACAACATACATTACGTCTATGTCACTCCCGAACATCTCTAATCCTTCACCAAAACTTCCACTTGTTATTTGAACAATGTCTTCAACGCTTGACAGATTGTCTCTGATTGTATTAAGGGTTCTCTTTGTTTTTACTGTTTCTTCACTACCAACAATATGACGACATACAAACTTATACAAAGACAAAGACATATCTCGTGATGTGATGTTGGCTACAATAAAAAAAGGAAATACAAGAAGGACTTGTGATTATTGTAAACTTGTTCTTGTCATGTTCATAACTAAAATACAAAATACTGGTCAATTGACGATAAACAACATAAATCAATATTTAAAGAATATAATAAAAAAAGAAATCAGTCGGAATATGTTTATTTACAAAACCAATGTGATCTCTCGATGTGACAGTAATTTATTCCACCAAAAGAGGTATCATCATAATGACAGTAATGGTAATACTGTGGCAATTGTTAATGTCTAGCAAAGGAATGCAACGGTGTTATCTATAGAAATGCATGTTTACAGAGGTCTGTTATATATACACTCCGACAAAAGTTAAGCACTACCCTATATTTTTATCGATATATTTTTTTACATCAATACTGTTAAAACAATAAAATAGATATCACCATTTTTCTTACACTTCTTAAAAGACTACACCAAGGGCTCTAACATTACTAATCTACCAAGTATTCATCATCCTGAAAGACGTGACTATGACGTGGCAAAAATGGGGTTCAAAACAGGTGCTGGAAAAACGTAAAACCAGTTTGTCTTTGATGGAAGTTTTTAACATTGCATTAAAATGCAGTCTTCAGATTTTAAGAACTTTTAAATGCATCAATTGTGCGTATGTGTAAGGCATAAAAATCGATAACGAGTATATCCACCGTGTTTATTGTGAAGTTCTGTAACACGCCACGTCATGCTTCGCACAAAACGCCTAAGCGTTCTTGGGGAAATTGTTGTCACTCCTGTAAGATAGCAGTTCTTAATTCTTCAATATTTTGACATATTGGATTGCGTTGGTAAATTTTTCGGCCAATAAAGTCCCATACATGCTCCATAGGGTTCATGTCTGGCGACATCGCAGGCCATGGAATTGTCTGAACAGCCTCTTGCTGTAAAATATGTTGTACAATTCGGGCTTTATGTGGCCTAGCGTTATCGTCCATGAACATTGGCCTGTCAGCCAACGCATGATTGTCGAAATGGAGGACTACGCGTGGAGAATTCAGAACCATGGTTTTTCCTACCTGATTATATGACAAGGCAATTCCGACCTATATGTTTTCCTACCTGATTATGTGACAAGAAAGGTCCGAACTATATTTTTCCTACCTGATTATGTGACAAGACAATTACGCTTTATATTTTTTCTACCTGATTATGTGACAAGACAATTACGCTCTATATTTTTCCTACACGATTATGTGAAAAGACAATGACGAACTATATTTTTCCAACTTGATTATGTGACAAGAAAAGTCCGAACTATATTTTTCCTACCTGATTATGTGACAAGACAATTACGCTCTATATTTTTCCTACACGATTATGTGAAAAGACAATGACGAACTATATTTTTCCTACCTGATTATGTGACAAGAAAATTCCGAACTTTATTTTTCCTACCTGATTATGTGACAAGACAATTACGCTCTATATTTTTCCTACCCGATTATGTGACAAGACAATTACGAACTATATTTTTCCTACCTGATTATGTGACAAGAGAATTCCGAACTATATGATACTGAGCATGCGCCAACGTTAATGGTAGGGTAATCGAGTCCTCCTGAAAAAAATAGGAAAATGCTCTGGATAACTACATGCTAATTACCTAAATGTTATTCCAAGAGGGTGAGATATCACTTGTACTTTGAACTGACACTAAATTAACGGTATTTTTGGAAGGAAACAGTGTAATACTCTTTCCGCTATTGAACCTGTACCTGTAAACACAAAATTCAAGATGGCCGAGGTCATGGATAATAACACAGTATCATTGTTGACATCCTTGATAACCAGCTCTCAACCTAGTCTCAATTCAGAAACTACAATAGAATCGTTTGTAAACACAAAGGAAACTCCAAACTCTAGAAAACGGCCTAGCCCTGATAGCCCACAAGATCTTGCAGCCACTCTCAAACAAGAGACGAAGCAAACTCGTCGTCGAAATTCAGTTGGGGACCTGAGTCAGAAGAAAAAAACACAAACTATGGCAGACAAAGTTATTGAAGCCCTAATAAACCCTACTGTACTAAATCAAATTGTCCCAATTTTATCAGAAAAAATTGCAGAATCAGTAGCCGAGTCCATAAACAAGGCCCTAGAGAAAAAAATTAATGATCATATTAAACCATTAGAAAAAAAAATCAATGATCAGGATAAAACAATTGTAGAACAGAAAGATATGATGCAAAAACAAGCGTCTATGATCGTCCATATCTGCAAAAAAAATGGTGAAATTGATGAGTCCCTCAAGGAAAGGGAAAGTGAAATTGAGGTACTCTATAGGAAAATAAATGAGTTGGAGCTCAGGGTTGAGAACCAAGAACAATATTCACGCAGGACTAGCCTGCGTTTTCACAACATCAGAGTTCCACTTAACAACATGGGTAGGATTAAGCACCCTGTAGATACTGATTCCATAATACTACATATATGCCAAAATAACCTAAGTATTACTGACATGAAGAAGGAAGATATAGGTCGTTCCCATGTCATAGGCAAACCTAAGGACGGGAAATCCCAAGTAATCGTTCGTTTCCTATCCTATCGTGTCCGTGAGAAGGTATATAACTCAAAGAAAGAACTTAAACGTCATCCAGATAAAATATTTATTACTGAGAACTTAACCCAATATCGAACAAATCTTGTAAAAGCACTGGCGGAACTCAAGTATAGTCGTAAGATACACGCTTACTGGACAACTGATGGGAGAATCTATCTAAAAACTAATGAGAACAGTAGAAAAATACAAATCCGAAATCATGATGATATTATGGATATCTTGCGCAGGTTGGACACAGGTGTGGATCGTATCTTCGAGGACAATGGGTCCGTTGAGTCGGTGATTAATCCCAATTAAACAATTTTTCCTTGATTGTTTGTTACTTCTCCAAATAGTTGATATGAACTAATTTTGTATACTGCTTAATAAAATAATTATGTTTCAGTAAACTACAATCACCTCAAATGCTTATGTATTGGTAGATTTACATATCCTTTCACCATCAAACAAAAATACAGTCTCAAACCATTTATAATCAAGAATAAACCTTGATATAGTATACTAAAATGACTCTAAAATTGTCTAATTGTGTATTGGTATATTTGTATACTCCCTCCTCACAAAAAATACAAGCCAAACCCATTTAGTTCAAGTATACTATTGATAAAGCAACTATATTCAATCTACAAATGCTTATTTGTGTACTGGTATATTTGCATATTCCCTCCCTAAATATATAGTTCAAATGTAATCTATGAAACAGTATACTACAAATTCAATGTATTGATAGATTTGTATATCACACTCCACCAAAATAATACAAGCTCAAACCATTTATAATTAAAATACAAAAGTTAGTACAGTAAACCAAAACTACTCTAAATTTGATTATTTGTGTGTGGGTACATTTGCATATTCCCTCCATACTTAAAAAAAAATCCAGGCCCAACCTATTTACAATTCAATTATAATCTTTGAGACAGTAATTGCATATTCCCTGCCTCCCCCTACAAATACAAGCCCAAACAATAATAGTTCAAATATAAACTTTGATACAGCAAACTTAATTACTCCAAAATTGGTCACTTGTTTATATAGAATTGCATACGGCTCCTCCCCCCCCAAAAAAAATATATGCAAGCTCAAACCATTTAAACTTCAACTATAATCTTTGATACAGTAACCATAATCACTCTACAAATGTTTGTTTGTTTGTGTATTGCATATTCCCTCCCCACTAAAAATATAGTTCAACTATAATACTACCATATTTGTGTATTGATAAAATAACATATTCCCTCTCTACCAAAATATACGATCTCAAACTTTTTTAGTTCAACCCTATTAACCTTTGAAATAAGTAAAATAAAATTTAAAAGAAATTAATTGGTAAGTTAAACCAAAGGGAACATCTTTATTGCAATAATTCCTTGGAGTGAAGATATTATATAGAAAAAAATGAACTCAACGCACATCGCGCCGTAGACACCCATTACATTTGTGTGTGTATTTATATTTCTAAAGCTTTTCTTTATGTTTTGATTACACGAAACTGCAGTATAAACCATTGAGTATGCACTGTCGGTAAATATGAAATGTGCTTGTTTCGTAGAGACATGTTTCCATCATTTTTATAGACTATGTGTTGTGTTTGCCGGTAGTATACATATAATTTATATGTATACTGATGATGTCCTCGCCAAGATGTAAAAAAAAAAAAAAAAATCCTCAACGTGAAAGAAATTTTTTTTTTTTATTAATAAAAAAAAATTTTTTTTTTTTTTTTTTTTCTATTTACTTATTATTATTATTATTATTTTTTTTTTTTAATGTATGTAACCAATATTTGCCGGAATTACAGTACAAAGCAAAGAGCAAATGCGAAGTTGAATTGTATTTTTTACATGTTATCGTTCAATACGTGTGTTGTATTTTGTTATTATGTTGGTACACATGTAACCAAAGCTATATTGAACAATTTTTTAACCTACACATATCTACTTTACATCCATCTGCCATTAGCTCAATAAGCTTTAAAAACCAAGTTAACATGAAATACATGCAATCTGTCTTCCCTTTGTTACCTTTTCACATCATGAAAATGAGTAGACATAATTAGTTTTAATTTCTGACAAATAGCGTTCAATTACCCCACCCAACTTGCCAACTCGAAAGGCTTTCAAAAACCAAGTTAACAAGAAATAAATGCAAATATATCTTTCTTCAGTTTGTTATCGTTTTCATTCATGAAAATAAGTGTTTTTCTTGCTTCTTGTTTAGTTTTTACTAAAAAAAAAAATCCTTCAATTACTCCATCCATGTAGAACCGAAAGAAAAGGTATATTAACTTTTTAGTAAATAATGAGCAAATACGTGTGTAATTACGTTTGTCGACCAAATTCGTGACCTAGATACATGTGCAATTGCTGCTTATCTCTCATTTACCCAATATACGTGGTTCCCCCGTTTTGTTTTTTTTGTTTTTGAAGTGCAATTGTCATTGATGCATCAACTCTACATATTTCTTCTACATACCGGTTTATCTTTATTTCTCAAACATGTATAGCTGATTTAAATACATTGTTGCAGTCGAAAAATATACATTTTATTAATCATGTATAACTTTGTGATGTCTTTGTCGATATATAAAGTTAAGTAGAACTGTTTTTATTCAGTAATGCCATCGCTTTTGTTTAATTAAAACTGTTCGATAACTCCAATAATAACACATGAAATTAGTATATGTATATATGTTTGTATAGGTGTGTACATGTATTTGTAATACAGTAATCAATGAATAAATATGCTGTTGCCGGAATTTGTATTTTTTTTTTGTGTGTGTGTTGTTGTTCAATTGTGGTGTTCGTTGTTATTATGTTGGTAACCAAAGCTGCATCGAATGATTTTTTAACCCACTTAGAAACTTTTTATTTAACTTCAAAATTCAGCTGTTGCTAACTGCATTTTTTTTTTTTTTTTTTTTTTTTTTTTTTCTTCTTCCTCTTCTTCATAAAAAAAAAAATTCACATAACATCCCAAGCATTAAAGTATCTCTATCAATTTAATGTCATCATAAAACACACCAGAAACATTTTTTTTTTTTTTTTTTTTTTTTTCCATTTCTTTCCCTTAATTGTTCCTTACTCAGTAAATCTTCCTATTCGCCCTTTTTGGAATAACAAAAATAATTATGAAATATTTTTCCTACGTTTTTCAGCTTTGCCTGAAATAAATCCAATATATGACATCAGCATATGTAAGTGTGTACATATTGTTTTTTATTATACTTTTTTGTTCATTGTTCATCTCCAATTTCTTCAATGTTGTATATTTGTTTTATACTTACCTGTACATATACCTGTGTTTTTGTGGATGCGAGGAGGTACTTACTTTACGACATATAAAATATGACTGTGGCTGTCTCTGTATCTATCTTCTTCTGAAACCCAATGGGTAATTCATTAGAAGCTTACAGATCAGCCATAGGCATGTTTTATAACTGTTCAAGGATCTCAAGTAAATGTGTGCTTGTACAAGCCGATTCTTATAGAAATATCTTATTAACAAACTTACGGTGTTCTTTCTTGTTCGTGTCCCTCCTTGTCCTCCAGAGTTTAAATCCAAATGTAAATGTTGTCTTTCTTTTATTCGTTCTTCACTTCATCTTAATGATCGGTAATGTCGAACTAAATCCTGGTCCGGAAACTTACATATCGAGTTCACCGCCTAACTTAGACAATAGTTCAAACGATAATTCCATTTCCTTGTGTAATATCAATATACGTAGTATCAGAAACAAAACAAATTTCGTCCAGCATTTTGCAGATGAATTTGATATTCTAGTAATAACTGAATCGCACCTTGATAACAGTATTCAGAACGACGATATTGAATTATGTTCCTTCACAAAAAATATCCAACGCCGCGACAGACAGAATCAAACGGGAGGGGGGCTTCTGATTTATACGAAAGAAAATGTAAACATTTCAAGGATAATCCAACTAGAGAATAATTTAGATGAAAGTCTTTGGGTTCAGATTCACGCGAAGGGTCAATCTTTTCTTTTATGCAATACATACCGTCCACAGTGGACCGACAACGAGTATTGGTCACGATTAACGCATGCTATTGAACTAGCTCATCAGATAAACGAAAATATCGTGATTTCGGGCGACCTGAATTCTAATCTTCTTAATGTAAATAATAACAAGCTGGTTGACTTGATGACCACGTTTAATTTTAGAAATGTTATAGTAAAACCAACAAGATTAAATAATTTATTAGACCCAATTATAATTTCCGATACCATGACCCCACTATATTCTGATGTTTTTGAGATGCCATCAGAAATTAGTGATCACGATGCAGCAGTTGCTTTTCTCAAATGTCCAAAATCGACTTCATGTTCATTTACCAGAGAAATTTGGCAGTATGAGAATATAGATTTAGAACTCTTTAATAACAAAATGAACGAAATTAACTGGAATGAAATGATAGGCTTTTTAAACGACATAGATGACATGGTTGAAGAATTTACAAAATTATTTTTGGACATAGCAAGGCAAAGTATTCCAACGAAAACTATAACTGTACGGGATTATGACAAACCATGGTTTAATAACGAAATTAGAAAAGAAATTCGACTACGCGATCGCCTGAGAAAAAATGTTTTCAAATTTGGGAGGGAAAGTGATACTTTAAAATATAAAAAACAAAGAAACAAGGTCAATAATATGAAAAAGAAAGCAAAAGAAAATTTTGAAAGTAACTTAGACAATATATTATTAGATAATTCGACGAACCCTAAAACTTACTGGAAAATAATGAAAATGCTAATTAAATCTAACAAGGGAAGTAACTGTATCCCTCCGCTTCGAAACACAATTAATGATGAACATTTAGATGAAATGGTATATGACGACGACAAAAAATGTGAACTATTAAATAAATATTTTAGCTTAGTATCTAAGTTGGAGGAAGAAAATATACCAGTACCCCCCTTTGAAAGTAAAACTAATGACTCAATTACCGACATTTTTGTGACTGCTAGTGAAATTGTAGATTTCATTCAAATATTAGACCTGAAAAAAGCGTCCGGTCCTGACAAAATCAGCCATAAAATGCTCAAAATAGCCCCAGAAAAAATTGCCGAACCACTTCAAATTATCTTTAACAAATCTTTACGACAAGGCAAGTATCCTTCAAGCTGGAAAATTGCACACGTGATAGCTATTTTTAAAAAAGGTGATGCCTCTTTGCCTTCAAATTACCGTCCGATATCTTTGATAAGTTGTGTTGGTAAAATTATGGAGAGAGTAGTCTATAAAAATGTTTATAATTATCTTGTTAGAAACAAACTTATATATGAGTATCAGTCTGGCTTTCTTCCGAAACATTCTACTATCCACCAGTTGTTAGAACTATACAACTCTATACTCAATTCACTAGAAAAAAAAGAATTTAGTTGTTTTTTATTCTGTGACTTTTCCAAAGCTTTCGATAAAGTTTGGCACAGGGGTTTAATACATAAAATGAATTCTTATGGTATAAAAGGTCCTTTAATCAAATGGTTTGAAAATTATTTGTATCAAAGAAAGCAAAAAGTGATTAACAGGGCAACATCATCAACTGTTTGTGAAGTCTCTGCTGGAGTCCCCCAAGGGTCAGTTTTAGGCCCTTTACTATTTTTAATTTATATAAATGATATTGGAGAGAAGCTCCTCTCTCTCAGTAGACTCTTTGCAGATGATACTTCTTTAGGTTATTCAAGTCAAAATGTTGTTGAAATTGAAAATGTTATAAATCATGATTTGTGTGAACTAAATACCTGGTCCACAAAATGGTTAATGTCTTTTAATCCAGACAAAACTGAGATTATGTTATTTTCCAATACAGACGTTAGATATAATTTTAATTTCACATTTAATGGAAACAATATCCCTATAACAACGAGCCATAAACACTTGGGTGTAACCTTGTCAAGCGATGCTAAATGGAATAACCACATTGAAAATATAATCTTAAGCGTATCAAGACATTTAGGTATTCTGCGGAAATTAAAATATAGGTTAAGTAGACAAAATCTAGAAAAACTGTACTTAGTATATATCCGCCCAATTTTTGAATATGCCTGTGAAATATGGGATAATTGTGGAGTGTGTTATTCAACCAAACTTGAAAAATTGCAACTAGATGCTGCAAGGATTGTAACTGGATTACCAATTTTCACAAAAACAGATAAATTATACTCAGAAACAGGATGGACTACTCTCTCTAGTAGAAGGCATAATAGGAAACTCCAGTTATTTTATAATATAAAGAATGGACATGCACCAAATTATCTTAGAGAACTTATTCCTCCTACTGTACAAAGCACAACTATTTACCCCTTAAGAAACGGTTCGGATTTAATAATACCTTTTTGTAGACTCTCGATTACAACTGAATCTTTTATTCCATCTACTGTTAAACTCTGGAACCGGCTAGATCAATTTGATCGTAATCTTGACACATTAACTAAATTCAAAAAAGCCATTCGAAAGGAACAGTCAGATAACACAAAACGTATCCCGAAACATTTTTATTATGGTCCCAGAAAACTTAATATTATTCTTACTCAACTTCGTAACTCGTATTCCTTTCTAAATTACGATCTATCAAAGGTTAATATAGTAAATGATGCTGCGTGTTCCTGTGGAGCTCCACGGGAAGATGCATTCCATTATTTGTTTACCTGTCCTAATTATACTGAAATAAGACGTATTATGATGAACAACTTAAATTGGGTACAGACAAGCGATTGGAATTTGAATCTACTAACCCGTGGGTCGGATGATTTAACATACGAAGAAAATATTAATATCATCAAACACGTTTTCAATTTTATTAAATCTTCAAAAAGATTCCTTGTAGTATAATTACTCGATAATTATCTACTCTCCAACCTCGTATCCACCCAACACAACCTTTTTATTAATTCGTTAATTATTTACAATATATCTCTATATGTATTATATGTATGCTCAGAATGATCATTATACTATGTGAATTTATTGTATAAATGGGAGAAGACTTCATAAGTTGGTAAAACTTGTGTCCTATCCCTTTTGTTAATTTAACAAATAAAATCATCATAAACTAAAAAACTATATGTTTTCCTACCTGATTATGTGACAAGAAAATTCCGAACTTTATTTTTCCTACCTGATTATGTGAGAAGACAATTACGCTCTATATTTTTCCTACACGATTATGTGTCAAGACAATGACGAACTATATTTTTCCTACCTGATTATGTGACAAGACATTTACGCACTATATTGTTCCTACCTGATTATGTGACAAGGCAATTACGAACTATATTTTTCCTACCTGATTATATGAGAAGACAATTACGAACTATATTTTTCCTACCTGATTATATGACAAGACAATTACGCACTATATTTTTCCTACCTGATTATATGACAAGACAATTACGCACTATATTTTTCCTACCTGATTATATGACAAGACAATAAGACGACAATGAATTCCAACTAAGCGTGATGGTCTAGTACAAAGTGGATATCGTTATTGCAGCTTATGATATGGCTGAACAATTCCTCATTTGGCATTAATCAACAATCTCTCTCTCACTCATTTCAGCAATGAATGTGTCCCTTGACCTTGATTCATTTTCAAGGTCTACGAAATTTATTAAATGTACATCTATGTTTTCGTTATTAGGTAGGTTTTCCCATTGCAATACAATTTAGGTTCCCCATATGTGATACATCGATCATGTAGAATACATATCAGCCAGGTATATGTATGTTCACCTGTGTATAACACATATTTTCTTCATTTGAACTAAATACAAGAGAAATCCCATATTTTATTCTCTCTTTTCAGATTGCCTTCACTAGCTACTACAAAGTTCTTAATCGTAGATGGCACCCCCCCCCCGAAATAAACTTCATGAAGCAGTTCTTAACGGTCTACAAATTGGATGATGACAAGGTAGATTTGATTAAGATCCGCAGAGCAATAAAAACGTACGACCGTCAAATAAAACCAATGATTTTTAAGCCATTCTAATTTGGGTTTTTTCAAAAGCCGTGATATCATAGTTAGTAAGCTTAAGACATTATCCACAATCCTACCCTAATCAATCATAAGTAAGAACCTGTGTATGACAATAGAACCTACAGAGGAAACTACAGTTACCAGATGACTTTGAGATACAGACACAATATTTCACGACGACCAATTTATGTGACAATAAACAATTCGTCCCTGAAAAGCTGACATTAATCTTCATTTTATGTCTAATGTATTGTTGTACTACATCGTATTCTGAGACGAACATAATTCTAAAATTAATAACTCGATATTATAATCTCTGTATGAATATTACCTGCCATCTTGTATGTCCAGATCACTATAATCAGCAATAGCCAATAAGTATATTCCGTAAAATGTTCATATGGTTTATATTTAACGATTGTATGTGTTAGTTATAGAGAAAGCTACTGGGTGTTAATAATCCTGATCTCTATCCACGTCATTATATACAACGTCAAATAAATCAACAACACGTTGTGTTGTCAAACCATGTAATACAAGACACAATGCACATTACTAAAGTGTTCTATGTGACAATATTTTAACTGTTAATATTGGCTCCAGTCCTAATTAATTTTTGGCTTAGATTTAAAAATCGTGATCTTAGACAAAGCTACTGTATGTTTACGTCATTATGTTTCTGATATATATCTATACCATTATATACATTGCAAAGGCATTCAGTAAGCTCTATAATAAATGTGTGTCTTGTCACATCATACGACAAAGGAAACAATACACAATCTAAATGTGTTCTTTGTTACAGTAAATTAATTGTATTGTTTATTGTTGTGGAGGTTTGGATCTATTATATCTTAAATCAAAAAGCTGTTAAATATTAACCTCAGCTCAGATTATGACATGATAAACATATTTGTCTACAATAATAATTAATACAGGATAGGTTTAATATGATAATACTCCTCAGCTGTGATGTTTAATTGAATAAAAACTAAATTACAAATTCCTGGGTAAATAAGGTCGTGTACGTTATATTGACATTCTTATTTAATTGTAGACTTGAAATCACATAATAATTGAACAAGCTTCGGAAACAGATTATTATATTTGTGTTTCATAGACTGATAGCACAACCTTTAAATTATTTTATGGGGTTTACGTGGTATACTCATTTGACCAGATTGACCTTTGTTAAGGGACCTTTAGGTAGTATGGTCATTTAACATCTCACTTCCAAAACAGTATATAAGACAAGATATACATTCACAAATTTGCTTATTTTACACCAGTTTGGTTTATTCTATATCCAGTAATTCTAGAATTTATCAAAAATATTGTACGATTATGGATGTTCAGTCCTCGTTGCTATGAATAAATATTTGTAATGGGTTTTTCCACATTAAAAACTTCTTTCGGTTTAAATATAATCAATACATTTACATATTGTATTTGTAAAGAAATAAACAAGGTTACAAAGTAGAACGTAAACATGATCCATAACATATACACTGTAAAGTAATGAAATAGAGGAGATAAACAAAAAGCAAAATCAAGAAGAAAGAGAGATTGACTTTTTTATGGATACCTGTAGGCCGTCGTATATTCATTTGTCCAGATTTCCTTGTTTAAGGGTACTTGTAGGTCATCGTATGCTCATTTGTCCAGATTGACTCTTCTGATGGGTGTCTGTGGGTTGTCATATACTCATTTGTCCAAATTTAATTTTTAAGGATATCTGTAAGTCGACGTATACTCATTTGACCATATTGACTTTTAACTGGACCAGTATGTCATCGTATGGACATTTTAATATCTCGCCTCCAAACCAGTCTATATGACAAGACATATATTCTCAAATTTACTTATTTTACACCAGTTTGGTTTCTTATATTTCCAGTAATTTTAGAATTTATCAATAAATATTGTACGATTTGTATTAATATTCTGCCATTTTGGCAGTTCAGTCCTCGATGCTATAAATAAATATGTGTAATGGGTTTTTCCACATTAAAAATTTCTTTCGGTTTATATTTAATCAATACATTTACTTAGGGAACGACCATTTAACTTGAAGGGGTGATTTATGTTTTTTTTCTAAAAAAATATTCTGATTCCCAATGTTGCTGGAGGAAAAAAAATAATCTGATTCTGAGTTTTTGTCATATAACCTAATGTTGAATGCTGGAATAAAATAAATATTTTAACTCTCGTGTTGTCCGAAAAAAAATTTCTGAACGAAACAAAAAAACATAATACCCCCCCCCCCCCCCCCATTGCAAGTTAAATGGTCGGTCCCTTATTGTATTCGTAAACAAATAAACAAGGATACAAAGTAGAACGTAAGCATGATCCATAACATTAACATACACTGTAAAATAATGGTATAGGGGAGATAAACAAAAAGCAGAATCAAGAAGAAACAGCGAGAAAAACTAACAAACAAAACAATGCAAAACATGCAAGCAAGCAAGTAATCAAACAAACAAACAAACAAACAAACAAACAAACAACAAACAAACAAACAAACAAACAAACAAACAAACAAACAAACAAACAACAAACAAACAAACAAACAAACACACAAACAAACAACAAACAAACAAACAAACAAACAAACAAACAACAAACAAACAAACAAACAAACAAACAAACAAACAAACAACCAACAAACAAACAAACAAACAAACAACAAACAAACAAACAAACAAACAAACAAACAAACAATCAATCAAACAAACAAACAAACAAGCACAAATAAAATAGAAATAGAAAAACAAATAAACACAAGCATAAAACAACACATCACAACACACTGCCAAAAAAACACGACGATATGTAATTGGACAAATTGAACTAGACGAACTGCACTAAAGATGGGGACAAACACGATATACTGCGTGATTGTAGTTATGTTTTTATTTGTGAACCGCCTTTATATCACACAAATAAGAAACAAGTATTTCGTTTAGTATGGAGAGGGTAATACGTAGCATGATTTACAAAACATCGCAAAGAAAACTAAAGATGGAGGAACACAAACCTCACTCTAACCGTGGGCGAATTCGGATGCTAAGGAATGGAAAGCAGTTTCTGCACCAAATATGGCACCCGTCGTGTTACTATTTTCACTAACCCGGTTTACATACATTTTATGACATGCTTGATTTATCACTGAATATTAACCCTATCTATTGAAAGTAAGAAAACTTTGAAGATAGGAAAGGGGTCAACAGATGCCATAATTTAAAACTTAAAGATATTAAATTTAATGCGCAAGACGCGTTTCCAGGAAGAACAGACACCACCAAAATCTTCTATATCTACTACAGGACAGACAACACTAAAATCTGCTATATCTACTACAGGACAAACAACACTAAAATCTTCTATATCTACTACAGGACAAACAACACTAACATCTTCTATATCTACTACAGGACAAACAACACTAAAATCGTCTATATCTACTACAGGACAGTCAACACTAAAATCTTCTATATCTACTACAGGACAAACAACACTAAAATCTTCTATATCTACTACAGACGAACAACACTAAATCTTCTATATCTACTACAGGACAAACAACACTAAAATCTTCTATATCTACTACAGACCGACAACACTAAATCTTCTATATCTACTACAGGACATACAACACTAAAATATTCTATATGTACTACAGGACAGACAACACTCAAATCTTTTATATCTACTACAGAACAGACAACACTAAAATCTTCTATATCTACTACAGGTCAGACAACACTAAAATCGTCTATATCTACTACAGGACAGACAACACTAAAATCGTCTATATCTACTACAGACAGACAACATTAAAATCTTCTATAGCTACTACAGCAGACAGACAACATTAAAATCTTCTATATCTACTGCAGACAGACAACATTACAATCTTCTATATCTATTTACAACAGCAGACAGACAACACTAAAATCTTCTATATCTACTACAACAGAGAGACAGCACTAAAATCTTCTATATCTACTACAAGACAGACAACACTAAAATCTTATGTATCTACTACAGACAGACAACATTAAAATCTTCTATATCTACTACAGCAGACAGACAACACTAAAATCTTCTATATCTACTGCAGACAGACAACATTACAATCTTCTATATCAACAACAGCAGACAGACAACAGTAAGATCTGCTATATCTACTAGAGGACAGACAACACTAAAATCTTCTATATCTACTACAGGACAGACAACACTAAAATCTTCTATATCTACTACAGGACAGACAACACTAACATTTTCTATATCTACTACAGCAGACGGACAACACTAAAATCTTCTATATCTACTACAGGACAGACAGCACTAAAACTTCTATATATACAACAGGACAGATAACACTAAAATATTCTATATCTACTACAGCAGATAGACAACACTAAAATCTTCTATGACTACTACAGCAGACAGACAACACTAGCATATTCTATATCTACTACAGCAGACAGACAATACTAAAATCTTCTATATCTACTACAGGACAGTCAACGCTAAAATCTTCTATATCTACTACAGGACAGTCAACACTAAAATATTCTATATCTACTACAGGACAGACAACACTAAAATCTTCTATATCTACTGCAGACAGACAACATTACAATCTTCTATATCTATTTACAACAGCAGACAGACAACACTAAAATCTTCTATATCTACTACAACAGAGAGACAGCACTAAAATCTTCTATATCTACTACAAGACAGACAACACTAAAATCTTATGTATCTACTACAGACAGACAACATTAAAATCTTCTATATCTACTACAGCAGACAGACAACACTAAAATCTTCTATATCTACTGCAGACAGACAACATTACAATCTTCTATATCAACAACAGCAGACAGACAACAGTAAGATCTGCTATATCTACTAGAGGACAGACAACACTAAAATCTTCTATATCTACTACAGGACAGACAACACTAAAATCTTCTATATCTACTACAGGACAGACAACACTAACATTTTCTATATCTACTACAGCAGACGGACAACACTAAAATCTTCTATATCTACTACAGGACAGACAGCACTAAAACTTCTATATATACAACAGGACAGATAACACTAAAATATTCTATATCTACTACAGCAGATAGACAACACTAAAATCTTCTATGACTACTACAGCAGACAGACAACACTAGCATATTCTATATCTACTACAGCAGACAGACAATACTAAAATCTTCTATATCTACTACAGGACAGTCAACGCTAAAATCTTCTATATCTACTACAGGACAGTCAACACTAAAATATTCTATATCTACTACAGGACAGACAACACTAAAATATTCTATATCTACTACAGGACAGACAGCACTAACATCTTCTATATCTACTACAGCAGACAGATAACACTAACATCGTCTAAATCTACTACAAGACAAACAACACTAAAATATTCTATATCTACTACAGCAGACGGAAAACACTAAAGTCTTCTATATCTACTACAGGACAGACAGCACTAAAATCTTCTATATATACAACAGGACAGACAATACTAAAATATTCTATATCTACTACAGCAGATAGACAACAGTAACATATTCTATATCTACTACAGCAGACAGACAACACTAAAATTTTCTATATTTACTACAGGACAGACAACACTAAATTATTCTATATCTACTACAGGACAGTCAGCACTAAAATCTTCTATATCTACTACAGGACAGTCAACACTAAAATGTTCTATATATACTACAGGACAGACAACACTAAAATCTTCTATATCTACTACAGGACAGACAACACTAAAATCTTCTATATCTACTACAGGACAGACAACACTAAAATCTTCTATATCTACTACCGGGCAGACAACACTAAAATCTTCTATTTCTACTACAGACAGATAACACTAAAATCTTCTATATCTACTACAGGACAGACAACATTAAAATCTTCTATATCTACAACAGCAGACAGACAACAGTAAAATATTCTATATCTACTACAGGACAGACAACACTAAAATCTTCTATATCTACTACAGGACAGACAACACTAAAATCTTCTATATCTACTACAGGACAGACAACACTAAAATCTTCTATTTCTACTACAGCATAATATTCTCTTTTATCAGTCTACAATCACATATAACATTATTAATGAAAATAGATGGGCTTTTTAAAATCAAAATTCATGTGGTATGTGTAGGATTTGAATTATCAAGCACTGGATACAATATTGTCAAAGCACGTAAGACAAGATTGAAGATATCAAAAGGGTAATCGGAAGTCGTATATCATGGAAGAACACACAATACAATAGCACAAGGAAAAGGGACAAAAGGACAGACATTAATGTACAAAACAGTACACAGTAAACTAAAGATCAGGCAACACGAACTCCACTAAGACCTGGCGATGAAACGAGATGCTGTGGAATGACATGTAGTTCCTTTTTCACACGTGGCACTCGTTATGTTAGTCCTATTGCAAAGCCGTGTGTTAAATTATATCACCATTCATATATTAGAAAATGGCAATTATAAGCATCAATTATAATCAGTATTTCGTTACTTTCGTGGAAACATTTAGTTGATTATATTTTTTTTTATTGTAATTGATGGCCAGCACGGACTGATACTTGAGTGACCTTTATATACAGGTTTGACTATGCATATAATTCTAGACTTTAATGTATATTGTGTGTAAATTTGGTCTTCACAAATGTCTTAATTTATGTGTTTTTTGTTGAGAAATTCAAATAAAAAAGCTTGTTTCTGTTCTAAAAAAATGAAAACAAACCTTTGATTCTGGCAAATGTCCTTGACAAATACAACAACACAACACAAACCGATCTGAATAAAATTATCTGTCTTATTAACAGTTAGAGGAATATATATTAAGATGTTTTTGTTTATATTACAAGGGGTAATGTACCAAAGCCATTTGTATTGCGATTCTACTCCACGAAAATAGATTACAAAGGGTATGGTTAAAATCAATAGCTGTATAATAGAAAATAAATACATAAATTAAATGTGTAGAGAATTACGACCATGTAATGTAACAAAACAATTCACCATGTATATATAATATATATCATTCAAAGACATGGAGTAGACATTGATATTTAGTGTATAAATACGTATGATTTAGATCTATGACTTGTGGGTGTTATTGTATTACAAACAACGAAATCCTGATAGGAACCACAAGCTCTGGAATATCGTATCGACTGAGGGAAATTTCCTCCATATGCAGGTGCTACTGGAATCTTGCTACATATAAATGAAAAGTTCACAATGGGAAAATAGAAATCATCTCTTTTGTCGTAAAGGTTCGTTCTCAACCGCCCCTCACTGTCAATTTCGAGATGTAGGTCAATGTATGAAGCAGACCTATATGTATATGTATTATCCTTTCTTTCAAGCCCAATGGTATAGATATGATCAACGAATTTACCAAAATTAGAATTGATTAGTGAAAGGACATCATCTATATAGCGGAACGTGAAATTAAAGGATCGGGCTAGCTTCTTTTCTGTTTTCTTGAGAAGCCCCCGTATGAAATCAAGTCGACGAGAATGGTTCATATTGGTTAAGTTGAAGTGATGACTTGGTAAAACGTTACGGAATATTTGTATGACAAATGACCACATATATGTTCCAATTATCGTATGCACCCCGTCCTGACCTTGTTAAAGCCTTATCACCCGGTTCATAACTAGTGTATCATAACAAGTGCACCTAGTGGAAGAGCAACTGCATATTTCACTGGATCACCTGTGTTCATCCCCAGTAGGCGCGTATTGCACAATGTAGTGTTGTTATGTAATGTTTTGTAGATCGCAGATCCTTTTTCTTGTTGTCCGTCCTTCTTCGACTTACGGATTCCAATTACGCCTTTGTTATCTTCAAACTCTTTTACCATCTGTTGTCATGCTTTGATTGGTTTTCTTACACTACAGCTTCTAAACACGTGCGTCGTTTATTTTGTTTTATTTTACTAAGATCTATCTTGATACATTTTAATAATAGAAAAATATTCTGATGAACGAATAGGTACAATTTGGGTTGCATTTCAATTGTTTTATTTCTATCATACAATTTAAAATATAAATCCATATGTTTTACACTGGATATGGTATTATGAAGGACAAGTCCAAAATACCAAATGCATTTATTCATTGCGAATAAAATCTGACAAGACAAGGTCATGAAGACAAAATAAGATATTTCTATATAAAGGGTGGCACATCTTGGTCATCTTGTAACTATGGCATTAGTGGGAAATCCAGACAACATTGATTCAAAACCAACGCTTTGCTGGTCCTCCCACAGGTGTTTGTGATATGAAATCATCCCTTCCCCCCTTGTTAACTTTCTGCTTGCATATTTATTTTCAATAACATTTCTTTATTATTTACTCTCGTTTTACTTTATTAAACATGTGCATATCCATACAATCGTATGGTAATACCATCTTAAATGTATCCAAAAAGCAGTAGAGAGAGTCTACACATGTAAGATGCTACGTTAACGTTGTTGTTTATATATTTCAGCAGATAAACAATGCAAATTAATATGTGAAGAGGGGAGCTTTTAAAGCACATCTGTAAAACATGTATTTAAGGACAATTGTTACTACGCTGATTATTACATGAAAATGAAAACGACGATTGTATTATCGATACATGATGTTTACTGTGACGTAACGTATCCGCAATATTTACACGTCCGCAATCGATATTACAAAAACTCTACGTCCTTATAGTGTCTTAAAATAATATGTTTTTACCATTTGTTCATTAAACTAGAAAAAAGGCAATATAACAACGTCATTCCGACGTCTGAAGTTGAAATTATTTAAACGGTTAATAGAGATGATAATTATGTACGATATTTTCATATGGCAAAGAATACAGAAATTAAAAGTAATCAGAAAAATGCACTATATCTCGGAAAAAGGGGAGTTTCTTACGTATTTGACCTTTCAATCTATTCGCACTTTTAATATCATCAAATTCAACTACGCATTGTTCTTGAAGGATAGGATACCCCCAATCCGCCGGTTACTTCATTACTTGTATTGAACATCTTTATACCGTTGTTCTGTTCGGTTTTAGTGGTAACGATTCTGCTTTGTCATTATTTGTCATTATTTCGTAGAATATACATTATTTAATCGATTAATTGTTTAATTAATGAAAATAATTCAATTTTTACGTGTATTAGATGAAAAACTAAAAACAAGCCGTTTTTAATGAGTTTTCATGTGAGGACCAATTTTAACGTTACTGCGTAGTCCACCAACAGAGGTATCTACCCAATGAGTGTAATAGTCCACCAACAGAGGTATCTACCCAATGAGTGTAATAGTCCACCAACAGAGGTATCTACCCAATGAGTGTAATAGTCCACCAACAGAGGTATCTACCAAATGAGTGTAATAGTCCACCAAGAGAGGTATCTACCCAATGAGTGTAATAGTTCACCAACAGAGGTATCTACCCAATGAGTGTAATAGTCCACCAACAGAGGCATCTACCCAATGATTGTAATAGTCCACCAACAGAGGCATCTACCCAATGATTGTAATAGTCCACCAACAGAGGCATCTACCCAATGATTGTAATAGTCCACCAACAGAGGCATCTACCCAACGAGTGTAATAGTCCACCAACAGAGGCATCTACCCAATGATTGTAATAGTCCACCAACAGAGGCATCTACCCAACGAGTGTAATAGTCCACCAACAGAGGCATCTACCCAATGATTGTAATAGTCCACCAACAGAGGTATCTACCCAATGAGTGTAATAGTCCACCAACAGAGGTATCTACCCAATTAGTGTAATAGTCCACCAACAGAGGCATCTACCCAATGATTGTAATAGTCCACCAACAGAGGCATCTACCCAACGAGTGTAATAGTCCACCAACAGAGGCATCTACCCAATGATTGTAATAGTCCACCAACAGAGGTATCTACCCAATGAGTGTAATAGTCCACCAACAGAGGTATCTACCCAATGAGTGTAATAGTCCACCAACAGAGGCATCTACCCAACGAGTGTAATAGTCCACCAACAGAGGCATCTACCCAACGAGTGTAATAGTCCACCAACAGAGGCATCTACCCAACGAGTGTAATAGTCCACCAACAGAGGTATCTACCCAATGAGTGTAATAGTCCACCAACAGAGGCATCTACCCAACGAGTGTAATAGTCCACCAACAGAGGTATCTACCCAATGAGTGTAATAGTCCACCAACAGAGGTATCTACCCAATGAGTGTAATAGTCCACCAACAGAGGTATCTACCCAATGAGTGTAATAGTCCACCAACAGAGGTATCTACCCAATGAGTGTAATAGTATTTACTGTGAGTGACAATTGTTAAACTTCACAAAAGGACCGCATTAAATTTGATATATATGTTTGTATTACCTGTAGCAAAGCATGTTTACCAAGAGATGTAATATATTTAAATAGTTAAAGGTAAAAAATTGACATCTAATCAGAACAATTCAGATTGACAACGAGTTATTTGATATTTTTTTGACAACATAAATACAATTTTGTTTTTGCTTGACAAGACATGCTACTTAATACAAACACATTCAGTCTGGTAAGATAAACAATAACACTTTACATCAGTGATATGAGAAAGGATGTCTGTTTTTATTAATTAAATCAAACAACCCACACAATTTGTAAATCATTTGAAAAGTATGTCAAACTTAAATGTAACAGAGTGATATCGCCTTCTGCTTAAGGAACTGTATGACAAAGTTAAATTTTACAGAGTGGTATAGCCTTCAGCTTCATGAAATGTATGACAAGCTTAAATATAACAGAGTGGCATAGTCTTCAGCTTGACGAAATGTATGACCAACTTAAATATAACAGAGGGGTATAGCCTTCAGCTTGACGAAATGTATGATAAAGTTAAATATAACAGAGGGTTACAGCCTTCTGCTTGAGGAAATGTATGACAAACTAAAATTTAACAGACTGGTATAGACTACAGCTTGATGAAATTCGTCAGGAATGCATTCAATTTTTACTAAAATGGATGGAGGAGGGAGTTAATAATTTCGGGTATCCCTGACCAGAGGACATGATAAGCCAATTATCAATAAACAATAACACTTTACATCAGTGCTATGTGAAACTATGTCTTTGTTTTTATCAATTAAATCAAGCAATCCACACAATTTGTAAATCGTTTGAAAAGTATGACAAACTTAAATGTAACAGAGTGGTATCGCCTTCTGCTTCAGGAAATGTAGGAGAAACTTAAATATAACAGAGTGGTATAGCCTTCTGCTTCAGGAAATGTATGACAAATTTAAATATAACAGAGAGGTATAGCCTTCAACTTGATGAAATGTATGACAAACTTAAAAATAACAGAGTGGTATCGTCTTCCGATTGAGGAAATGTATGACAAACTTAAATATAGCAGAGTGGTAGACGACGACAGAACCATAGCCTTCAGCTTGATGAAATGTTTGACTAACTTAGATATAACAGAGTGACATAACATTGAGCTTGACGAAATATATGAAAAACGTAAATATAGCAGAATGGTATAGCCTTCTGCTTGAGGAAATGTATGACAAGCTTAAATATAACTGAGTGGTATAGCTTTCACCTTGATGAAATGTATGACAAACATAAATATAACAGTGTGTTATAGTCTTCAGCTTGACGAAATGTATGACAAACTTAAATATAACAGAGTGGTATAACCTCCTCTTGATGAAATATATGACAAACTTAAATAAAAACATAGTGGAATAGCCTTCTGCTTGAGGAAATGTATGACAAATTTAAATGTAATAGAATGGTATAACCTCCTGTTTGATGAAATTCGACACGAATGCCTTCTGGTTTTATTAAAATGGATGGAGCCGGGATTAAAATAATTCGATTTTCCGGTTATCCCCGACCAAAGGACACGAAAGGCCAATTATCAGCTGTCATCCCAGAACAGATTATTTGATAAGACAACTATCCATCTATCATCCCAAATCAGACAACTGTACAACAATAATCCTCTGGCCAGATTATCAGACAAAATAATTAATCAACTATCACAGCGTCCAGATTTATGAAAAAACAATTACCATCCTGACCATATTAGCCAACACTTAAACCAGATCAGTTAATATGATAAGGTATCTAGCCATCTATCTTTTCCTCTCCAGATTATATAACATTATATGACAAGACAATTAGCCTACTATGATCTCAGGACTAGATTATATGATAATGCAATTAGTCTTTAATTACACCAGATCCGTTAATATGATTCTAAAATTCTAGAATGTATTACTAAATATTGTACATTTTGTATTACCTGCCATTCTGGATGTCAAGTCCACGTTACTATAAATGAATATTTTCAATGGGTTTTTTCCACATTAAAAACTTTTTGCGGTTTAGATTTAATCAATACATTTTTACGTATTCTATTTGCAAAGATATAAAAAAGATTACAAAGTAGAATGTAAACATAATCTATGACATATAGATATGTACTGTAAAGTAATAAAATAAAGGAGATAAACAAAAACAAACGGAAAAAAAACAAAAAAAACAAGAAAGTAACGGAAAAGAAACCAACAAACAAACAAAAAGAAAACAAATGAGAAACAAAAAGAAAACAAATGAGAAAAAAAAAGTAAACAAACAAACAAAACAAAACAAAAGCAAAAACAAGAAAGAAAATGAAAAGAAAGGCAAACGCACAACCAAACAAAATGCAAAAAGTTAAAACAAAATAAACACATGCACAAAATAACAAATCACAACACGCAGTCAATACATGAAGACTTGTAGAGCGACAACATGTACAACATGAACTCAACAAAAGAGGGGGTCGAACTAGCGAACACTTTACCATGTGTTCGTAGATACATTTCGATTTGTGAACCGCCTTTACATCATAAAAATAAGTAACAATTGTCTAGTATGAAGAGTGTAATACTTATAACGATTTACAAAGCGTCACACAGAAAACTAAAGATCGAGGAACACGAACCGCATGATAACCATGGGCGATTTTGGATACTGAGGAATGGTAAGAAGTTTCTGTGCCACATGTAGCACCCGTCGCATCACTATTGTCGCCAAATAAATGAAGAAAGGACCAGAATAAATCTCATAAAAACACATTGGTTTAAATAGATTTTATGGCATACATGAGGTGTGACTGAATATTAACCCTATCTAATGACGTAAATCAGATTTGGATTCTGAAAGACAAATCATTTGAAAGTACAAGGTAGAGTTTGGCATAAGGTTCCATAAATGATGGATATTGCACATCGTAGAAATACATTTTATTGTAGATCATGTCAATACATGTAAATATAGAAGGCAGACATATTAATTTGAAAGTTTTTTTACACTCAGAAAGGAAAGAATATCACTTGTTGTCTTGTAAAAACTCTTTGATGTAATAAAATCAGAATTGACCATTGATAATAAAATGACATTTATATACATTTCTCGCCGGATGTCAAAATATCTTTTATTGGTATCGGATACATTGGTGTTACCATGGTAACACTGGTGATACTGTCGATCATTGTGGGAGATATACAGATAGTAGTGGTATATTCAAAAGGAATAGTGTAGATTTTAGAATACCCGTTTGAACTGTAAAAATAAGAGCATGTTTACAACAATATACGGAAAATGTGTATCCAATGATTAACTGTACTTCTTTTAATATATCAGTGTATATAATTATAATGAGAATGATTTACCTAAAAATAATTGAAAAGAGAATTAGTTCTGAAAGATCACACAAACGTTCGAGTTTTTAATTGATAATATACGTGTTAGGGTGTAGATTTTTCTTCTGCTTCTAAGATTTTGGAATTAGACCTTGGAACTGTTCTGGTACTATTTGTCTCTAAATTTAACACTGTGTTATCTTCAAGCTTTTCTACGACATGATACTGAATATTATAAATATTGCATCTGTTCACTAATAGTTTGTGCAGTCATGTTAAGGCTGTCCACAAAAGAAAATCCATAAAAAAAACGTGTTTTTCTTTTTCGGTTCAATACACGCGAATATGCATTAATTTTACTCATTTAAACCATAAACCAATAAAATTATGTATGATCTACTCAAAATGAAAAAAAATATTATTAGGAATCAATCACAGAGATCACGTGATCACATTAAAGAGAAAGTAGCATCGTGACCACTAAAACCGAACAGAACAACGGCATACAATACAAGTAATGAAGGAACCGGCGGATTCGGGATATCCTATTCTTCAAGAAAAATGCGTGGCAAAGTGTTGAATTTCATTTAATTAAATGTGCCAATAGATTGAAAGGCCAAATATGCAAGAAACCCCTCTTTTTCCGAGTTCTATGGGATTTTTCTTGCTACTTTCAATCCCTGTATTCTTTTCCATATTAAAATATCGTATCTAATGATCAAGTCTGTTGACTGTTATAATTGTTCCAAGATCAGTCTTCGGGATGCCGTTGTTCTATTGCATTTTTTTTTTTAAATTTGATAAGCAAATGCTAAAAACGGTTATTTTAAAACACTTTAAGGACGTAAGGCTTTTCGTAATATCGATTGCGGACGTGTAAATATTCCGGATAAGTTACGCCACAGTAAGCGTCATGTATGATGTAATGGAATCGTCGTTTTAATTTTTATTTATTTTTAATAATCAGCGTAGTAGCAATTTTCCTTAAATACATGTTTTATACATGTGCTTTAAAAGAGCTCTCCCTTCTTCACAAATTAATTTGTATTGTTTATCTGCTGAAATAGTTGACAACAATGTTACCGTAGAATCTTACATGTGTAGGCCCTCTCTACCGCTTTTTGGATAATAACAACAGAAGACACATTTAAGATGGTATTACCAGACGATTGTATGGATATATACATGTTTAATAAAGTAAAACAGACAGTAAATAATAAAGAAATGTTATTGGAAATAAATGTGTAAAAAGAAAGCTAAGAAGAAAATAAAAGGGGGGGGGGATTGATTTCACATCACAAGCGCCTGTGGGAGGACCAACAACGATTTGGTTTTCAATCAATGTTGTCTGAATTTCCCACTAATTAATGCCATAGTTACAAGATTACCAAGATGTGCCTCCTTTATATAGAAATATCTTATCTTGTCTTCATTACCTTTTCTTGTCAGAGGTTTTATTTGCAATGAAT
The DNA here is from genome assembly GCA_963680875.1 of Bathymodiolus brooksi. NCBI lineage: Eukaryota > Metazoa > Mollusca > Bivalvia > Mytilida > Modiolidae > Bathymodiolus > Bathymodiolus brooksi. The sequence continues at coordinate 78,447,762 of OY804588.1, forward strand.
AAATGTATTTGGTATGTTGGACTTGTCCTTCATAATAGCATATCCTGTGTAAAACATATGGATTTCTGTTTTAAATTTTATGATGAAAATTGAAACATGAAATGCATTTGTCTATTATTAAAATGTATCAACCATCTTGGTGAAATAAATTACTATCTTTCACATTCAAATTTGGAAAGTAAAATATATTTAGTAAATTCAAAATTTGTGTAGGTAAATTTCAAATTGAAGAAGGGCCTCATAGAAAGATCCACAGAGAGGGAAGGGTCTGTATTAATAATATTGATTAGGAGTGTCATTTCTTATAAATTATTCATTTTCATATACAATGTAGATACAAAATGTAAATATAAACACCATTTTGATAAAGTAAAACAAAATGTTAAGACTTTACCATTGTTGATAAACTAATAAGTTCTTTAAATCCAATTAATATCCTTTATAATGCACCTCAGTTTCTAGAATTGAGGACACTTTATAAAAATTTACATTTTTGTATGTCTTTTGTATTGTATGTTATATCACTAACAACCAAACTATTGAAAAATAAGAAAATAAAATAAGACTCATTTGTCTCGATTATTTTAAGAATCCAAATCAAATTGGTTTTTTGTGAGGTTCTTGTTCATCAATCTTTATTTTAATGTGCAATGCTTTATATGTTTTGATATTACCCGCCATCTTGTATGTCCAGTCTAGATCACTATAATCAGAGGTGTTTAATGGGTAGTAATGCCATTTATATGGTCATTTTAGATTTATTTATTGTATTTGTTATTCGGTAGACAAGACATGTTTAGATGAACTCGATTTTGATATCAATCTATAATGTTAAAAACACTGCACAGTAAGTGAATGTGAACTATAGAAATATATTATGTTGTAAAATCATTAAATAAAGGAAGCATTACACTGTTGAAGAGGTCCTTTGTTTCTACACGTAATTATACATTGCATTTTTATAGACAGTTATAGACAGTAACATGTAGTAAGCTATAGGCTGTATAATGGCTCCATTGTTTATACACATATTTTTATATTGCAATGTTGTAGAAAGGTTTGGATCTGTTATGTAAAATCAAAGAGGTAAAATGATATGTATCAATAACATATCGGATAAGTATTAGGTATATATCAACAATAGATTCGTGTTGTTTCTTTCATCCATATCTATGTCATGACAATTCCATTCTATACTGCTAGATCCACATAACGGTGTTCTGTTTGTCTTTACTACCACTTGTGAACGCATTGTGTAATATTTATCTAATTATTAACTTATGTCCTTCATGTCGTTAAACAGATACACTCCGGGTACCTCTAATGGAGCAGGAACTGCTTTCCCTTCCCGGGCACCTACGTTTATCGATGTTCTTCTGAGGTTCGCATTGGTCAATCTCTAGTTATTGTGTGTATTGTGTGTAGTTAATTATTTGTGATTTTATTATGTCCCATTTTCACTATTGTATGTCCTGTTTGTACTCCTTTGGTACATGTATCGTCAAACAGGTCGTATTGCATGTTTACATTGTTAGTCTATTTAAGTTTCTTTTTGTACAGATACAAGTAATACATGTATACTGATTCAGAGGTGTTATGGTGTTTAGCGCCATTTTCAACAATATTTCAGTTATATTGTGGCGATTAGTTTTATTGGTGGAGGATAACCGGAGGACCCGAAGAAAAGCCACCGACCTGCCGCAAGTCACCAACAATCATTATCATATAACGTTGTATCGAGTACACCTCGCCTGATCGGAATTCGAACACACAACGTTAGTGATGATATGCAGTTGTAAATCCAACTATCATGTATTCACGACCACGACGGCCCCTTACTGATTCGGCATGTATTGAATCTGGTGTTATCTCACGATCAAACATTAAATTTACTACGATTGAAAAAATAATGTTTTACTAGACACATTTTAAACGACAATTTGCTGAATAATTTTATCCTAGTTTTATGATAAATTCAGTATCTGTGGATTTATATCCTTATAGACAGTATATTTAAGCAACAGTGTGTCGTCTTTATATATAAAACAGTAAGGTCACAATACATGTCATTGATCGCTACTTATTGAGGGTTAGGGTCCACCATGATATGGTTAAGCTTTACAGAATATCCGTGCAGCAAATGAATGACCAAGTATATATTCCGTTTGTCGTAATCACAATTTGGCCCTTTCCTTGTATGCTTACCTGAATCAAGCATTACATATCAAATGGTTTTTTTGTGTATTGTTTTAATGAAGGACTGCGCAACACACCATTAGTCTGACTAATTAGTCACAGTATTATTAATTTATTGTACCAATATCACATTATGTAATGCACAGCGTTGTTTTCTCCTGTCAATAGGATTTTATAAAGTTATTTTTACCAAATACAAGAACAGCTTAAAGAATAGGTAATCAGAAGCCGTAATATAAAGAGGGACAGACAATACAATGACCAAAATGAAGGACAGACAATACAATGACCAAAATGAGGGACAGACAATACAATGACCAAAATGAGGGACAGACAATACAATGACCAAAATGAAGGACAAAGCGACAAATAATGATCTATAAAACACTACACTACAAAAAGCTAAAGAATGAACAGAATGAACCCCATAGAATATCAGAGATGTACGCACTTGCTCCGGAAGAGTAGGCTGTACATGTTCCACTAGAGAAACCCGTCGTGCTACACTTGCTACAAATACAACACCAGTTAATTATTTATTGAATTACGTCTAACACAAATGTTCATCGTCAACAATTTTTTTTATATATTGATGAAATAGGTCTGCTTTTTCCTCCTTTATATTGCAAATAGACTCCAGAGAAAACCGAATTGCAATCAAGCATGGACAATCCGCAGACACAGACAACATTAGACAAAATACACAGAAAACTAAACTGATGAGTAACACGGACTACATGTTCTCGAGAAGGATAACCAGTTCAAGTTTCTTATAAGGCACACAACTGTGTTACTCATATATCGTGGGGGTCAGTTTTATTTGTGGAGGATACCGGAGTATCAGGAGACAACCATCGACCTGTCGCAAATTCTGATAAGCGTTATATTAAGTTCCCCTCATCATTTGGGGAATTATAAGTTTAATGGTGATAAGCACAAATTGCAAAGGTAGATTTATATATCCAACTGCCACACGATCACGTATATTTTTTAGAGATAGTTTCAACCTAGAAGCAGCACAACCTAAGTTGAGTAGCATATTATGTCAACATCTACGTTGAGTAGCATATTATGTCAACATCTACGTTGAGTAGCATATTATGTCAACATCTACTTTCAGTCCAAAATAATCAATTTAAAAGACGGAGTCCGTAAAATAACGCGAGTGCTTCTGAAATACTAGTCTTGCTACTGATGATTTGGAAGTTGACAATTGGAAAAGTGAAGTCATTACAGATTACGTAGAGTTTTGATTAAATCTTTAAATCGATTCCAAGGTGATGGTCAAGATAAGAAGCAGATCTATGACAAAATGGTGAACAAGCATCTACAAAACACAGAAAACTAAAGATTGTGCAGCACAAAACCATATACCACAAAAATTGAAGATAAGAAGATTCTGCTCCAATCAAGGGACCAGTCGTGATTATCGTGTCAATGATACGGTAATAAGTCATACAGAAAGAGGAATCGTATTGTGCTTACGTCAAACGGAACATATCCGTGGTCATTTGTGATACGGACATTCCGTAAGGGTTAAACAAGTCATGGTTGCAACTAAGCAACTTTCAATGTAAAAACTACCAATTCTTGGTTCAGTAGTTTCCTAGTTAGTTCCAACCCTCTATGCAAAACATTGAGATAGATTACACAAAATCTGGCATATCATTTCAAATAGAGATGCATACTTGAAATGCCACTGGAATGTTGCTACATATAAATGGAAATTTCACAATGGGCAGACTGAAGTCATTTCTGTTGTTGTATAGCTTCGTTCTTTACCGACACTCATTGTTAATCCCTATGTGTAGATGAAGCTATCATGCAGTCCTAGCAGTGTATGTGGTATCTACATGTTAACGACTTACAATTGAACTACAAAAACAATAAATAATCGCAACAAAATACGATGTTGCATGTATATAACCTATAGTCTTTTTTATTAATATAGCCAAAAGGCATCGACTTTCATTAGTAGACAAACATTTAATCTAAATATCATTTACATAAAGTTTAATATTTTAATATTTCAGGTAGGAGAAATGTACATTCTGGGCAACGGACCACGATGAAGGAAAACGGACACAACTCAAAACCGAGGATAAACTCAGGTGCTGAGAAGGGTAAGCAGTCCTGCTCCACTATTGTCCTCCGTCGTGTTACTCTTGCTACAATCCAGTAATTAGTCATGAATGAGGAATAGAACCGGATTATTATTACGACAAATGGAAAATATCCATGATCATTTGTGACTTGTGATCTTTAGATGAACAGTATAAAAAGAAGCACAACACAATTGAAAAATGAAATTAAAATTAAAATACATAATTCAAAGTCAAAGAATGTGTATCCGTGAATTCTTCGAAGTGGATCAGGACCATCATATCAATAAGTACCACCTGAGTTCATTCACAGGCTTAGGGTTCGTCATGGTAAATCTGTAGTTTTCGATACAATATTTTGGGCGACATTTCTTTTTCGCCTTTGTTTCTGTTTCTTTGGCCGTTGTATTGCGAGATAAACCAAAAATTAAAATAATGTGGATCATAGTAGTGTCTTCCCTCACAAAATGTTTCTTCTCAGGACCTGCTGAAAGTTAACTTTCATGCGATAGGGTGTGGCATTCGCAATACACACGGAACTAGTTTTTGCCCAGTCCTAAGGACGAATTGTTTATTTGATCATGCCCACTTTAACCAACGCACATGTTAGAAGTGTGTACCGAACAGCAGATAAACTAGTTCGTACTTCTAGAACCCATACTGCTCTCGCGATAGTTCATACCATACAATTGTTTTCGCTCAACGTATATTTACTCAATTTTACCATAACTTAGGTTAAGCAGAATTGTCTTTATGACAGAACATAACTCGTAGAATAGATATGCTGAATTTGAAGAATAAACCTATTAATGATGTTAGTTCAGTGCACCGATTTTTCTATTACGAACAGTCCATCAATATCACCAAATGAACAACCTTTCACCTCAAATCACTGAACACAATAAATCATGTAGTAGAATCCAGTTAACACACTGATGCATGATCGATTACATGATCAATTGATATTAAATCTGTTAGAATCACCAGACTTTGCTGTCCTCAGAGTAATGGTCTTTAAACAACAGTTTCTGCCTTCCTAGTTGGTGATCACTTTACTACCAGCATTGACCCTACTATTGTACTGTCCTTGTGACCAATATATTCTACTTTCCTATCTAGTAGTCACTTAACTACCAACCTTCATTGACCCTTCTAGTGTACTATCCATGTTTGTGGTGCGATTCATTTTTGTGATAGTCTGTTTATTTTTTTATATTTTTATAGTGTGTTTGTATATGTATTGACGTTGGAGGTCAACTTATCAGGGGAGGGGCTGGGATCAGATTAGATGATTCAATCGTGACATCTTCATGTGCCCGTCACAAGCCAGGACATTATATGTCGTGGTCTTATTTAAGTTCAATGATTTGTGGTGAGAGACGATTGATCGTTTTATTAATATAAATGAAACCTTCACTGTTTGTAGTTGGTTTGGTTTGATGGTGTTTAACGCCTATTTCAACAATATTGCAGCTATACCGTTGCGGTCAGCTTTAATTATGGAAGAAACCGAAGGATCTGGAGAAAACCACTGACCTGTCGCTAGTCGCTGACAAAGTTGTACGCCTAATAACTCCTTATAAAACTAATTCTTTCAACCTGTAAGAAAATCATGCATACATGTATTTCCATATGGTAGTCAGCAAGCACGAGTTTTGAGAATTTTCCATTTAAAATGTAACAGGGATTGCAATTTTTTTTTTCATATGTAATACAAGTCAATAAGGGGCGATAACTTCTTCATAAATGACATAACCAAAATGCTGCAACGACTTCTCACTTAAAATGTAAGAGTTGCACAGGCAAACTTGTGGAGTCAAAAATGGAAATAACTTCTTCAAAAATTGTGTGACCAAGTTGTCGTATCGATATAAGAATCTCCTTATGATCAGAATCAAGCATGCAATAAGAGTTTGAAGAAGGGTTTGAACCAAAGGGTTAATCAGAATGCGTAAATCGAAGAACAGACAACACAATGGTCACAAGAAACTAGAGGCTCACTGGGCTGAGCCTGTGTCGCTCACCTTTCATTCTGCTTTGAGGAAACTTAATACACAACCTTCTATACATGTAGATGCTTCCTACCAAGTTTCGGTTCATTTGGCCTAGCGGTTTCGGAGGAGAGGATTTAAAAAAATCAGCCAATCAGAAACAAGAAATGCCTGTGGCGGCCATGTTTGTTAATTGATCGGGACAAAATGAGAAATCTTTAGAGACTAGAGGACCTTCCATAGATGCATCCTACCAAGTTTCAATTCATTTGGCTGAGAGGTTTCAGAGAAGATTAAAATGCGAAAATTTAACGGACGACGGATGCCAAGTGATGGCAAAAGCTAAAAAGGACAAACAATGATCTACAAAACATACACATAAAATTAAAGATCGAGTAACACGAACTCCACTAAAAACTGGGGGTGAACTCAGGTGCTACAGAAGGGTAAACAATTCCTGCTCCACTAGTAGCACCCGTCATGTTAATCTCGGTGATAAGTCGTGAATGGGGAAAGGACCAGGAATGCTTACGACAAATGTAGGAGGATGCATGTACATATATGAAAAATTCTAAGTAAAAAGTAACCTCTCTAAAAAATTAACCCAATCAAAATTTAGGTATTAAGCAAGTATGTGAACGTCTAATGAATTCCATTTTAAAAGGTTGAACACTTTTGCGATGAACAGGTGTATGGACAGATGGACAGACATATTGGACACACAGCAAGAAAACAATATCTCCCAAGAAAGGAGGAGACAAAACTGTTTGCCAAGCCTAAAGAATACCAAAAACATTCACAAAAAGTGATGCTAAAATTAATAAATATATGCCAGTATATATTAAAATTTTATTATAAGAGGTGTATAAAAATATATATATATTCTCATTTGAAATTGATGACTACAGGTACTGTGAATTCATTTCAACTCCTCAATAAATTTCATGGTTGGAGGAAAATACACAATATACGTACATTGTCAAAAAAATCAGCATACGGCAACAGCATAAGCATGCTGACTTCACAGAGGACATCATTGAAAACGATTAAAAACGACGCTTGTTTCAGCTATTTTGAGACATTTTGACAGCTATTTTGAGACATTTTGACAGCTATTTTGAGACATTTTGACAGCTATTTTGAGACATTTTGACAGCTATTTTGAGACATTTTGACAGCTGTTTTGAGACATTTTGACAGCTATTTTGAGACATTTTGACATAGCATGATAAACACAATATATGTACATTGTTTGAAAATATAAAATTAATTGGCACTTACTACAAAACAGACACAAAAAACCTTGCCAAAGGCTCGCATTATATCTCTTTCTGAAGCTCGTATAAATAAATTATATATTTTCTGACAATATATGTATATATTGTATATATATGTGATCAAGTTTGTCAATGACATAAGGGGCCATCAAGGTTGCTGCATTAATAGCTACCTGTGCAATCAGTGCATATTTAAGCTGTCAGTTCGAGCTCCTTTCATGGTGAGATGTACTCGATACAACATTATGTGATCAAGCTTGAGAAAACCACCAATCTGGCAATAGTCTCTGACAAACTTTATCACCTAATGTTGTATAGAGTACACCTCGCCATCAGCGGGATTCAAACTCACAACGCTTAGTGGCGATACACATTGATTGTACAGGTACTTGTAAATCCAACTATCATAAAACACAACCACCACAGCCCTCTAAACATGCCACCCCTTTTCTTAACTAAAATATAACTGGTACATTGTTGATTGTAGTGTTAAACACCCAATTATTCATTTATAATTTAATGTTGCATTTCATGCTTATACCAATATAAAAATAATTTGATTAAAATCACAACTCTTACTCACTCCCCTTGACTGACATATCACGGCTTTGGGGATCTGAAGAAACCACATTACAGGTCACATCTGAGTGACCCCATGTCATGAATATTTAATGATATGATAAATATGGGTTATGACCTTTTCCAACCATTCGGATTGCTGGTAGTACACAAATTAGTTTGATCTTAAATTTTAACCAATTTCATAGTCTACTAATGATCATCATTTGACAATGAAATAGGGTCATCCGCATTTGACCTGCAATGATGTTCGGTTCGTCTTTACTTCCAGTTGTTTGTAGGAGGGCTCATATCTTTTTTACGCTATCTGTGTTTGTTTGCATATAGTGGTGTTCAATACATATTGTATTGTGTTTTTGTTCGTACCCTATGTAGCCAGTTTATCTGGATTGTCCATTTTTGATAGCCCCTTCGGTATTCTCTAACGTTTATCTCCTCAGAACTCACATGCAGTGATATATCTGTAATCTATTGGATCTGATTTTAAACAGATTGATATAAAAAAAATAAACATGTATGTACAATTTATATAATTGTCAAAAATATTACACCACACAAAATAAATGCTTTGTTTTATAAATGTAAATTGTGTAGGGCAACCTCAATATTTTTCTTACAACGTTAGTGGTGATAGGCACTGATTGCATAGGTAGTTGTAAATCCAACTACCATACGATCACGGCCACAACGGCCCTCCATGCAACTAAGACATGAAAAACAAAACTATTTATTTTGTATGGTATTGTAAATATAAAATAATAAAAATAATAATTGATAATGTCCTGGTTAATAATAGCAAAGGTATAACAAAGATATCAAAAATAAACAAAAATAAATTCTAAATATGATATAATAACTATTGTCTCCATCACAAAATATTACCATATAAGATTTGTCATCAACAACAGTCCTCATTTTTTACCTGTTCTGACTGTGCCCAGCAACTTTCGAAAAAATTATTTCAGAGGAAAATAGCTGAAATCAGTTAAATAACTGAAAAGAATCATCCCTAATATACATATATCTATAGGTCTGAACCAGCCAGAAACAACACCTAATATACATATATCTATAGGTCTGAACCAGCCAGAAACAACAAATAACATGTCTGCATCACTTTGGTAAACGAGCTAAATATATAGTCAACCCTGTTTTAAAAGGTCACTTTTGGAACAAAGAAAAAGTTGTCTTATAAGACAGGTGACCTCCTAAAAGAGGTTCAATTCATATGAAATTATCTATGACAGGACAAGAAAAAGGTGATCTTTAAATACAGGTGACTGCTTAATAGGGGTGACCGCATGGGCAGGTTTGACTGTAATAACTCATATCCCTATTTAGATTACACAATCATGTATTACAAGACTGTCATGGTAATGTGGGCTGACAAAATGACCGTCAAAGAGAGTTATAATACGCCTTACAAAACCGGTGGCATCTCTATGGGAGAAATAAAATCAAAATTATAAACTGGCTTTATTTGTGGCATTAAACTATAAATTTGTGGCAACAGTAAGCACATATTCATATATAATAGAGTTTATTGACTAAATTACAGTTACAGTACAGCTGACAGCATACACTGATAAATGCTGAGCATAATCTGCATGCTGAGCCAGGCTCAGCATTTTTGCTGATGGTCTGCTAATTAACCTCAAGGTAATAAACAGGGCCATAAAATACCTGGTCAGTAGTGTCTTGTTGATTTTACAGGTAAATATATACACCTGTTTGTGTTACATAACAGGAAATGGGCATATTTGGATTTCAGTGATTTTGATGTGTAGAAAAAGGACTTTAATACATTTAACTGTACCTTGAAAATTTGTCAATAAAATAATATTTTCAAAATTTAATATTTTGTGATATTAGCATCAGCTAACAATTTAAACAAATAATTGAAATGAAATCATAATTTTGTGTTGGATATATAAGAATTTTTAACTGAAAATATGGCAAAGAAGAACAAGATTAATTGTGATGATATTTTAATCAATAGATTAATTAATTAAGATTAGATTTAACATTTTAAGAATTTTCTTTCTATGTAATGTGCATGTATGTACATGTTAGTCATGTATTTAAGAGGTTTTTTTTTCAACTTTCAACAAAAATGTTATAGTTTGTCTGTGACTTGCGACAGGTCGGTGGTTTTCAGTGTACTCCGGTTTCCTCCAAGAATAAAACTGATCTCCATGATATAACTGAAATATGATTGAAAGTGGCGTCTAACATCATAACCCCCATCTAACCATAAATTCGCCTTTCAATGAACTCTGTTTTCAAACTCTACAGTATATACACTTGTAAAACAGACACGGAGATCAATTGATTGCATAGGACAATTCATTCCATAGAATTGATAGACTTCTATGTAATGGCTATATATTGGTGTTAACTGTTAATTCAGAATTTGAATTAACTGTTAACTGTTAATTTATAATTTGTGCTAACAGTTAATTCATAATTCGTGTTCACAGTTAATTCATAATTCGTGTTCACAGTTAATTCACAATTCGTGGTCAGTTAATTTAAAATTCATGTTCACAGTTAATTCATAATTTGTGTTAATTGTTAATTCTGAATTTGCATTAATTGCACATGCTATATCACAATTTGTGTTAATTTCTTAATTATGCAAATTAACCAATTCCTACATCATGTCATGAATTAAATCATTTCATTTTACACAGAAACAAATCCTTGTCATCAAAAGTTAAATTATGGGAAAAGCTAGATTGAGCTTTAAGCAACACCAATTGTAACTCCTGTTTCAACTTCTTTGTCAAGTCGACAGTTTCATCTTTAATTCTATTGAGGGAGTCTTCTTCTGTATGCCCAATCTGGTCAATTTCTGCAGCCAGTTTATCGAGTTCATCTTGACATTTATTAATTTCGACTTTTGAGGAGTGTTTACTACAGATTTCACGCAATTTATTTATATGATTTTTCAGTCCGGGCTGCAGATTTTCCATTTTAATCTTCAAGTCTAAATTTGGTATTTCATACGTTTCTCGGTTATCTTCTTTTTCCCTTGTTCCAACCTTCCTGTTTATCTCAACCAATACATCTAGTATGTGTGCTTGCTGTCCTTTTTCATACTTTTGAAGAATTTCATTAACAGAATGTATTAACCAACCACCCATGTATTCCTGATTGTAACACTTGCTATAGGTACGTTTACCTGCAAAAAGAATTTAATTAAGGTACTATGCATATTTACCTGCAAGAAGAATTTAATTAAGTTACTAGGCATATTCACCTGCAAGAAGAATTTAATTAAGTTACTATGCATATTAACCTGCAAGATAATTTAATTAAGTTACTAGGCATATTTACCTACAAAAAGAATTTAATTAAGATACTAGGCATATTTACCTGCAAAGAGATTTTAATTAAGCTACTAGGCATATTTACCTACAAAGAGAATTTAATTAAGTTACTAGGCATATTTACCTGCAAAAAGAATTTAATGAAGTGACTAGGCATATTACCTGCAAAGATAATTTAATTAAGGTACTAGGCATATTTACCTGCAAAAAGAATTTAATTAAGTTACTAAGCATATTTACCTGTAAAAAATATTTAATTAAGTTATTAGGCATATTTACCTGCAAAGATAATTTAATTAAGTTTCTAGGCATATTAACCTGTAAAAAGAATTTAATTAAGTTACTAGGCATATCTACCTGCAAAAATAATTTAATTAAGTTACTAGGCATATTTATCTGCAAACAAATTTAATTAAGTTACTAGGCATATTTACCTGCAAGAAGAATTTAATTAAGTTACTAGGCATATTTACCTACAAAGAGAATTTAATTAAGTTACTAGGCATATTTACCTGCAAAAAGAATTTAATGAAGTGACTAGGCATATTACCTGCAAAAAGAATTTAATGAAGTGACTAGGCATATTACCTGCAAAGATAATTTAATTAAGGTACTAGGCATATTTACCTGCAAAAAGAATTTAATTAAGTTACTAAGCATATTTACCTGCAAAAAATATCTAATTAAGTTATTAGGCATATTTACCTGCAAAGATAATTTAATTAAGTTTCTAGGCATATTAACCTGTAAAAAGAATTTAATTAAGTTACTAGGCATATTTACCTGCAGAAAGAATTTAATTAAGTTACTAGGCATATTTACCTACAAAAAGAATGTAATTAAGTTACTAGGCATATTTACCTACAAAAAGAATTTAATTAAGTTACTAGGTATATTTACCTGTAAAAATAATTTAATTAAATTACTGGGCATATTTACCTGCAAAAAGAATTTAATTAAGTTAAATGTACTAGACATATTTACCTGCAAAGAGAATTTAATTAAGCTACTAGGCATATTTACCTGCAAAATGAATTTAATTAAGCTACTAGTTTTATCATATTAATAATCAAATTCAATCAAAAACATGGGGGGAAATATCACAGAAAGCATCCTTCCAAAAATAATAAGTCTGAGAATTTTATAGGATATTTGTTTAATTTATATAGAATTCAAATACATGTACTACAAAATCCAATTGTTCAAGGGGGTCGTCGTGGCCGTATATTAGTTGGATTTACAACTACCTAAGCAATCGGTGCCTATCACCACAGGGCGAGGTGTACAACATTATGTGATAAAGTTTGTCAGTGACTTGCGGCAGGTTAGTGGTTTTCTCCACCAATGAAACTGCACGCGTTGTCGTGCTGTGATACCCCCACTCGCTCTACATAAGTTGATGTGTAGTAAAGTATTAGATTATAGTGGGACTTAACGTGGTGGAGAGGCATAAAGGAGTGTAAAGAGTGTTGGAATCAAGAGATGTGTATCCTCCCAGGGCAGTTGGCTAGTAAACATTTGGAATGATGAAAAATGATGTATTACAGATTATTAGATATAAATATTATACATAGCTAATTAAGGAAATAATTTATAGCAGCAGCTCATAAGGGAACATGAAAAGGGCTATAACTCTAGCAAAAATCAACCATCCGTGAAATCGGTATAATATGCACATGCTCAGATCATGGCCAACCAAGATACCAAATATGAATAAATTGCGACAAAAGACAAATGACTATGTTGCGTACACAAGATGTGCGGACGGATGTATGGTCAAACAAACATGAAGAGGGCTATAACTCTCACAAAAATCAACCATCCGCGAAATCGGTATAATATGTGCATGCTCAGATCATGGTCAATCAAGATACCAAATATGAATAAAATGCGTATAAAGACAAATGACTAGTTGCGTACACAAGATGTGCGGACGGATGTATGGTCAAACAAACATAAAAAGGGCTATAACTCTCACAAAAATCCACCATCCGTGAAATCGGTATAATATGGCCATGCTCAGACCATGGCCAATCAAGATACCAAATATGAATAAAATGCGACAAACGACAAATGACTTAAGTTGCGTACACAAGATGTGCGAACGGACGTATGGTCAAACAAATATGAAAAGGGCTATAACTCTCGCAAAAATCAACCATCCGTGAAATTGGTATAATATGCACATGCTCAGATCATGGCCAACCAAGATACCAAATATGAATACAATGCGACAAAAGACAAATGACTAGTTGCGTACACAAGATGTGCGGACGGACATAAGGTCAAACAAACATGAAAAGGGCTATAACTCTTGCAAAAATCAACCATCCGTGAAATCGGCATAATATGCGCATGCTCAGATCATGGCCAACCAAGATACCAAATATGAATAAAATGCGACAAAAGACAAATGACTAGTTGCGTACACAAGGTTTAGGGACGAACGAACAAGGGTATTCCAGTATACCCAACACTCTGCGAGTGGGGGTATAATAAAACTGACCGCCACGATATAACTGAAATATTGTTGAAAGTGGCGTTAAACACCATAAAACCAAATCAAATCCAATTGTTCAATATAACAGCTATTGTTTGTCTGGTTCGACAATTCAAATTGGTGTGGCCCAATAAATACAAAAAATGGAAGAATGTATCCATAGAACATGAGTACCCCCGCTTCTAATTTAAGAGGTAAAAATGCTACATATTAAATCTTTTTGTTGTGCATTGAAAATGACCAATAAACTATTAGATCCACAAGAAAGTTAAATCCATTCTGGAAAGATGTAGATGTATTTTGTAATTTTTCAGAACTAAAATGAATGAATACTGATATTTGTGATAAAAATGGGGGCTGTTGTGGCCGTGATCGTATGGTAGTTGGATTTACAACTACCTATGCTATCAGTGCCTATCACCACTGATGTTGTGAGTTCGAATCTCAGTCAGGGCGAGGTATACAATATTATGTGATACAGTTTGCCAGTGACTTGCGACAGGTCTGTGATTTTCTTCGGGTTCTCCAGTTTCCTCCACCAATAAAACTGACTGCCACGATATATCTGAAATATTGTTGAAAGTGGTGTTAAACACCATCAAACAAACAACAAAAACAGTGATAAAAGTGATATATTGAGTCAGTCCATATGGTTCAATCCATTCATAAAGATAAATGGGAATATATGCCTTCACAGCCAACTATATGTGAAAATGGTATCTTGTTTATTAATGATTTTATATCAACAGCTAATAATTTGGTCTGCATTTATTGGTCCTTGACCTTGTGTATAAATTTCAAATGATTTGCTTAAGGGAAGCTTGAGTTATTGAATGCAAACGGAATGCAAGACATACGGAGGGAAATTACAAGAAAGAATTATATTTATGGAAATGTTGTGCCTTCTAAAATTTGTGGGTGGCCAAATTTCTGACATTCTAAAGCTATTAGACCCTCTCGTCTAACATACAAAATAAAACTACTTACCAGCCATGGAGGCAAACATGACAACACAATCATCACAGTGAGGAACTCCTTCAATTATCAATTCAGATGAACTATTTTCATCTTCCTCATCCTCATCCTCCAAAGACATGCCAGGTATTGCATCAGGAAGATCTATACCGTGAGCTTCAGTTCTGCCACTGGCTACATTTGGTTGTTGTATCACCTCCTCATCCTCATCCTCCGAAG
The DNA here is from genome assembly GCA_963680875.1 of Bathymodiolus brooksi. Classification (NCBI taxonomy): domain Eukaryota; kingdom Metazoa; phylum Mollusca; class Bivalvia; order Mytilida; family Modiolidae; genus Bathymodiolus; species Bathymodiolus brooksi. The sequence continues at coordinate 78,462,933 of OY804588.1, forward strand.
ACATGTAACCTCTTGCATCAGGAAGATCTATACCATCATTTTGTCTTTTGTCATCTGGTTTAGCATCAGGATGGACTGTACCATCATTTTGTCTTTTGTCATCTGGTTTGTTCTTCTCATCCTCATGAGGCATGCAACCTTTTGCATCTCGATGGACTGTACCATCATTTTGTCCTCCAGACAAATCACTGCCTTTTTCAATTTCAATTTCAATTTCTACCCCAAGATCTTCTCCATCTTCGTATTTGGCCACAGCTCGACTTCTACATGCCTAATAACATGGATAAATAAAGGATTTGTTAATGCAATAATATTAGATGACCTTGGCCATAGGGGTATGTAATTTAACCTGGTATATATACCAATACGGTTGTTTCGAATCATGTCAATTCCGATCATGTTTCGTCTTTTTCGTTTCTTGACGTCTGAAATGTTAGGCAGACGACTTCCGGTGTTTACGCTATTACTGTGACAACGTCAATATATCATAGTCGTAGATTATAAGTAATTATAATATGGAGACACCAAGAAAACGGCTGAGTAAATTCTGGTGTTCGGTACCCCACTGTCTGTTTGATAACAGAAATATATCAAGACAGATCGTTTTCCTTTCATAATGCCGACAGCAGTAAATAAAGGAAGAAAACAAATTTCTTTTTAAAGAAGTAATTGTCTGTGCATTGAAGTCTTTGATACAAATAAAATAATTTAATTGATATCTGTCCTTTACAGAAAATGCTAAAAATTATATAAGTTGAAGAACGTTAAAACGACGCATATCGATTGGAGTTTTCGTTGTGTACATTGACACTGGAAGTCCAGTACCTAACATTCCATCAAAATCATGTGGTCTGGCAGACGAAATTAACAAACTTGTGACGGAATGGAAATGATTCGAAACAATCATATTACATACATAGTGTGTTGGTACAAGACTTTGTATCAGGTCGAGCCTGTTGTGTGAACCAGTATCACTACGAGTCGCGACAGCAACGAATGTGATGCGCTTAGTTCTCACAACAGGCAAGACCTGATATAAAGTCTTGTACCAACACACAATGTATGGAATAAGTTTATCTAACATTTCAATACTAGAGGCTCAGCCCAGTGTCGCTCACCTTTCATTCTGCTTTGAGGAAACTTAATACAGAACCTTTCATAGGTGCTTCCCACCAAATTTCGGTTCATTTGGCTAAGCAGTTTCAGAGAAGATTTTTAGAAATCGACCAACCAGAAACAAGAATTGTCTATGGCAGCCATGTTTGTCAATGGATCGGGACAAAATTAGCAATCTTTATAGAGTACTTTCCATATATGTTTCCTTCAAAGTTTCGGTTCATTTGGCTAAGCAGTTTCAGAGAAGAAGATGTTTAGAAATCGACCAATCAGAAACAAGCATTGCCTATGGTGGCCATGTTTCTCTACGGATCAAAACGAAATGCGCAATCTCTATAGCGGACCTTACATAGATGCTTCCTATCAAGTTTCGTTTATTTGGCAAAGCAGTTTGATGACAAGTTTTTAGAAATCGACCAATCAGAAACAAGAACTGCCTGTGGCGGCCATGTTTGTATATGGATCGGGACGAAATTAGCAATCTTCACAGAGGACCTGCCATAGATGGTTCCCGCCAAGTTTCGGATCATTTGGCCAAACAGTTTTAAAAATCAGCCAATCAGAAACAAGAATCGCCTGTAGCAGCCATGTTTGTTAATGAATCGGGACATATTGAGCAATCATTATAGAGGACCGCCCATAGATGATACCTACCAAGTTTCGGTTTGTTTGGGTAAGCGGTTTCAGAGGAGAAGATTTTTTACAAATCAACTAATCAGAAACAAGAATTGTCTGTGGCGGCAATGCTTCCTACCAAGTTACGGTTCATTTGACCAAACGGTTTCAGAGGAGAAGAATTTTAAAAATCAACCAATCAGAAAAAAGAATCGTCTGTGGCGGCCATGTTTGTTAACGGATCGGAACTAAATGAGCAATCTTTACAGAGGGCCTTCCATAGATGCTTCCTACCAAGTTTCGGTTCATTTGGCTAAGGGGTTTCAGAGGAGAAGATTAAAATGTGAAAAGTTAACGAACGACAGATGACGGACGCCAAGTGATGGCAAAAGCTCACATTGCCTTTGGCAAGGTGAGCTAAAAAACGAATTTTAAACAATTAAGAAGGATTGAATTAAAAGTTGTGCAATACTCTGAGGGAAACTACATGTTGTGCATGACGTCACATTATTTTTGCCGTTCATTCACCAATGTCACATTACTGCGCCATTCTTTTATCACCAATGTGGTGATACAACATCTTGTATCAGACAGGCGACGTTCGTTAATTTCAAAGGAAAATGTAGATAATGTTAGATAAAAAGGGTTATTTTGAATTCATAATCAACCATAACTAATTTTTATAGGAATATTTTACTCTGGTAGTTGAAAAAGGAGTTCTTTACAGCAACTTAATCAACCCTTTAATTAGATTTGTACCAACTACAACACAGATATTATGCATCCAGTATTTTTATGTAATTGATTCAATATAAATATGCGAGTTCCAATCAGTATTGGTGGATTATTTTCAAAAAAAAACTACCGGTACTATCAGTCAGAAATTTTCCCATTTTTGTCTCTAAAATCACCACTTTTAATTTGTTCAAAAAGCACTATAATACTCATTTGCAAAGCAAAACTTTCCACATACTGAATATTTTATCCCTGTCCATTATAAAAATAACAAAAAGAAACAAATTTAGGCGTCACCTTACAAGTTATTAACTTTTTGGAACACCATACTAGATCATTCCCTTTTTACCTCTCCATATTTAATGATTAAATTGACTTTAAAAGGTTGTTAAGATGTTACAGTTGCCTCTAAAACGTAAAAACCACATTATTTGTCTCTTCAATCGACAATACGGTGGTATTCAAAGAGAGCAATTTTACACTTGAATATCCTTACTCTGATAGTTGAATTTGTTCTAAAAATAGAAAAGACTATTTCTAAAAATAGAACGACTCATCTGCACTGTTGATGGTATTTATGGAGTCACTACATGCTACCCTTCAGGCCACATATGATATAAAACTGATTTTCAAACCTTGCTTCTAGACGAAATTTTAAATTTTGCATGGTTTTCTCATAGACAAGCTCTTAATTTTCTGTTTTGAAAATAATGAAAAACAAATGAAATTTACCTGGATAACGAATATTTTCAATTTGTTTTCAAGTTTTTCTATGTTGGCTATCTTGTTCATTAAGACTTGAGTGTTCAACTGGCCATCCTTGGTGAAAAAATAATGTTGAAATATTCCCTGTTTATCTGTCCTTATGAACTTGTCTTCTTTTTCTTCACCATGTGAACTAAGCACAAACACAAAGATTTCAAAATTTTCTATTTTCTCCAATTCATTGTGAACTACAAAAGAAAAAGTAAATTATATATACAGATGTGTATTTATGATAGATAGGAATACCAGTGTTTAAAACCACTTTTAAACAATATTTCACCTGTACAATTTTTAACGCCACTTTTAAACAATATTTCACCTGTACAATTTTTAACGCCACTTTTAAACAATATTTCACCTGTACAATTTTTAACACCACTTTTAAACAATATTTCACCTGTACAATTTTTAACGCCACTTTTAAACAATATTTCACTTAAATCATGTTCAACACCACTTTTAAACAATATTTCACTTAAATCATGTTCAACACCACTTTTAAACAATATTTCACGTCTTATATCATATTTAATGCCACTTTTAAACAATATTTTACTTGTATAATTTTTAATGCCATTTTCAAACAATATTTCACTTATTTCGTGTTTAATGCCACTTTTAAACAGCATTTCACGTGTATAATTTTTAATGCTACTTTTAAGCAACATTTCACTTATTTCGTGTTTAATGCCACTTTTAAATATAATTTCATTTGTATAATTTGTTATGCCACTTTTAAACAGTATTTCACTTGTGTAAGTTTTAATGTCACTTTTAAACAGTATTTCACTTGTATAAATTTTAATGCCACATGTTAACAGTATTTCACTTGGTTTTAATGCCACTTTTTAACAGTATTTCACTTGTGTAAGTTTTAATGTCACTTTTAAACAGTATTTCACTTGTATAAGTTTTAATGCCATTTTTAAAGAGTATTTCACTTGTGTAAGTTTTAATGTCACTTTTAAACAGTATTTCACTTGTATAAATTTTAATGCCACATGTTAACAGTATTTCACTTGGTTTTAATGCTACTTTTCAACAGTATTTCACATCTATTGTCATATGCAGCCTTTGGATCTGATGAGGCATTGTGTTGGAATACATATACAGTCAAACCTGCCTTAAAGGGGGTTAGGTTTATGGTGTTTAACGCCACTTCAAACTCACAACATTAGTGTGATAGGCACAGATTGCACAGACAGTTGTAAATTCAACTACCATCTCAACCACGACGACCCCTTGTCTTAAAAGCAACCTCTATATAACAAACCACTGTCTATAAAGGGCGGCCTAATTATTCTCATTAATGAATAGTGCATAATTTTAACCTGTACAGTATATAAAGGGCAACTGCTCAAAAGTGCACATTGTCAAGTTCCCTTGAATGCCCTTAATGTATAGGTTTGACTGTAACTCACATTGAGTGCCTTTATGTATAGGTTTGACTGTAACTCACCCTGAGTGCCCTTTATGTATAGGTTTGACTGTAGCTCACCCCGAGTGCCCTTTATGTATAGCTTTGACTGTAACTCACCCTGAATGCCCTGTATGTATAGGTTTGACTAACTCACACTGAATGCCCTTTATGTATATGCTTGACTGTAACTCACCCTGAGTGCCCTTTATGTATAGGTTTGACTTACTCACCTAGAGTGCCCTTTATGTATAGGTTTGACTGTAACTCACCTTGAGTGCCCTTTATGTATAGGTTTGACTGTAACTCACATTGAGTGTCCTTTATGTATAGGTTTGACTGCAACTCACCTTGAGTGCCCTTTATGTATAGGTTTGACTGTAACTCACCTTGAGTGCCCTTTGTGTATAGGTTTGACTGTAACTCACCTTGAGTGCCCTTTATGTATAGGTTTGATTGTAACTCACCTTGAGTTCCCTTTATGCATAGGTTTGACTAACTCACCCTGAGTGCCCTTTATGTATAGGTTTGACTAACCCACATTGAATTGCCTTTATGTATAGGTTTGACTGTAACTCACCTTGAGTGCCTTTTATGTATAGGTTTGTCTGTAACTCACCTTGAGTGCCCTTTATGTATAGGTTTGACTAACTTACCTTGAGTGCCCTTTATGTATAGGTTTGACTGTAACTCACCTTGAGTGCCCTTTATGTATAGGTTTGACTGTAACTCACCTTGAGTGCCCTTTATTATAGGTTTGATTGTAACTCACCTTGAGTGCCCTTTATGTATAGGTTTGACTGTAACTCACCTTGATTGCCCTTTATGTATAGGTTTGACTGTAACTCACCTTGGGTGCCCTTTATGCATAGGTTTGACTAACTCACCTTGAGTGCCCTTTATGCATAGTTTTGGTTGTAACTCACCTTGAGTGCCCTTTATGTATAGGTTTGACTGTAGCTCACCTTGAGTGCCCTTTATGTATAGGTTTGACTGTAACTCACCTTGAGTGCCCTTTATCTATAGGTTTGACTGTAACTCACCTTGAGTGCCCTTTATGCATAGGTTTGACTAACTCACCTTGAGTGCCCTTTATGTATAGCTTTGACTAACTCACCTTGAGTGCCCTTTATGTATAGGTTTGACTAACTCACCTTGAGTGCCCTTTATGCATAGGTTTGACTAACTCACCTTGAGTGCCCTTTATGTATAGGTTTGACTGTAACTCACCTTGAGTGCCATTTATGTATAGGTTTGACTGTAACTCACCCTGAGTGCCCTTTATGTATAGGTTTGACTGTAGCTCACCTTGAGTGAACTTTATGTATAAGTTTGACTGTAACTCACCTTGAGCGCCCTTTATGTATAGGTTTGAATGTAACTCACCTTGAGTGCCCTTTATGTATAAGCTTGACTGTAACTTACCTTGAGTGCCCTTTATGTATAGGTTTGACTGTAACTCACCTTGAGTGCCCTTTATGTATATGTTTGACTGTAACTCACCTTGAGTGCCCTTTATGTATAGGTTTGACTGTAACTCACCTTGAGTGCCCTTTATGAATAGGTTTGACTGTAACTCACCTTGCGTGCCCTTTATGTATAGGTTTGACTGTAACTCACCTTGAGTGCCGTTTATGTATAAGTTTGACTGTAAATCACCTTGAGTGCCCTTTATTTATAGGTTTGACTGTAACTCACATTGAGTGCCCTTATGTATAGGTTTGATTGTAACTCACCTTGAGTGCCCTTTATGTATAGGTTTGACTGTAACTCACCTGAGTGCCCTTTATGTATAGGTTTGACTGTAACACACCTTGAGTGCCCTTTATTATAGGTTTGTTTGTAACTCACATTGAGTGCCCTTTATGTATAGGTTTGACTGCAACTCACCTTGAGTGCCCTTTGTGTATAGGTTTGACTGTAACTCACCTTGAGTGCCCTTTATGTATAGGTTTGATTGTAACTCACCTTGAATGCCCTTTATGCATAGGTTTGACTAACTCACCTTGAGTGCCCTTTATGTATAGGTTTGACTGTAACTCACATTGAGTGCCCTTTATGTATAGGTTTGACTAACTTACCTTGAGTGCCCTTTATGTATAGGTTTGACTAACTCACCTTGAGTGCCCTTTATGGATAGGTTTGACTGTAACTCACCTTGAGTGCCCTTTGTGTATAGGTTTGTCTGTAACTCACCTTGAGTGCCCTTTATGTATAGGTTTGACTAACTTACCTTGAGTGCCCTTTATGTATAGGTTTGACTAACTCACCTTGAGTGCCCTTTATGTATAGGTTTGACTGTAACTCACCTTGAGTGCCCTTTATTATAGGTTTCATTGTAACTCACCTTGAGTGCACTTTATGTATAGGTTTGACTGTAACTCACCTTGAGTGCCCTTTATGTATAGGTTTGACTGTAACTCACCTTGGGTGCCCTTTATGCATAGGTTTGACTAATTCACCTTGAGTGCCCTTTATGTATAGATTTGACTGTAACTCACCTTGAGTGCCCTTTATGTATAGGTTTGACTGTAACTCACCTTAAGTGCCCTTTATGTATAGGTTTAACTGTAGCTCATCTTGAGTGCCTTTATGTATAGGTTTGACTGTAACTCACCTTGAGTGCCCTTTATCTATATGTTTGACTGTAACTCACCTTGAGTGCCCTTTATGCATAGGTTTGACTAATTCACCTTGAGTGCCCTTTATGCATAGGTTTGACTAACTCACCTTGAGTGCCCTTTATGCATAGGTTTGACTAACTCACCTTGAGTGTCCTTTATGCATAGGTTTGACTAACTCACCTTGAGTGCCCTTTATGTATAGGTTTGACTAACTCACCTTGAGTGCCCTTTATGCATAGGTTTGACTAACTCACCTTGAGTGCCCTTTATGCATAGGTTTGACTAACTCACCTTGAGTGCCCTTTATGTATAGGTTTGACTGTAACTCACCTTGAGTGCCCTTTATGTATAGGTTTGACTGTAACTCACCCTGAGTGCCCTTTATGTATAGGTTTGACTGTAGCTCAACTTGAGTGAACTTTATGTATAAGTTTGACTGTAACTCACCTTGAGTGCCCTTTATGTATAGGTTTGAATGTAACTCACCTTGAGTGCCAATTATATATAGGTTTGACTGTAACTCACCTTGAGTGCCGTTTATGTATAGGTTTGACTGTAACTCACCTTGAGTGCCCTTTATGTATATGTTTGACTGTAACTCACCTTGAGTGCCCTTTATGTATAGGTTTGACTAACTCACCTTGAGTGCCCTTTATGCATAGGTTTGACTGTAACTCACCTTGAGTGCCCTTTATGTATATGTTTGACTGTAACTCACCTTGAGTGCCGTCTATGTATAAGTTTGACGGTAAATCACCTTGAGTGCCCTTTATTTATAGGTTTGACTGTAACTCACTTTGAGTGCCCTTTATGTATAGGTTTGACTGTAACTCACCTTGAGTGCCCTTTTTGTATAGGTTTGACTGTAACTCACCCTGAGTGCCCTTTATGTATAGGTTTGACTAACTCACCATGAGTGCCTTTTATGTATAAGTTTGACTAACTCACCCTGAGTGCCCTTTATGTATAGGTTTGACTGTAATCCACCTCGAGTGCCCTTTATGTATAGGTTTAACTGTAACTCACCCTGAGTGCCCTTTATGTATAGGTTTGACTGTAACTCACCTTGAGTGCCCTTTATGTATAGGTTTGACTGTAACTCACATTGAGTGCCGTTTATGTATAAGTTTGACTGTAAATCACCTTGAGTGCCTTTTATTTATAGGTTTGACTGTAACTCACATTGAGTGCCCTTTATGTATAGGTTTGACTGTAACTCACCTTGAGTGTCCTTTATGTATAGGTTTGACTAACCCACCTTGAGTGCCCTTTATGTATAGGTTTGATTGTAAATCACCTTGAGTGCCCTTTTTGTATAGGTTTGACTGTAACTCACCTTGAGTACCCTTTATGTATAGGTTTGACTAACTCACCTTGAGTGCCCTGTATGTATAGGTTTGACTGTAACTCACCTTGAGTGCCCTTTATGTATAGGTTTGACTGTAACTCACCTTGAGTGCCCTTTATGTATAGGCAAACTATTATAAGAGTTACAACCTTTTTCAAGAAAACCTCCTGATTGATACAAATGCTTTTTTTATCTTAAACAATAGCTAACTGGAACCTACATATATCATGTACATTTTTTGTATTCTTTTATTTTAGTTTAGCTGAGGTGTCTATGCCAATTTCAACAATATTTCAGTAATACACTATTCACTGTATCGTGGCGGTCAGTTTAATTGATGGTGGAACCAGAGAACATTAAAAAAAAAAACCAGAGGCTCTCAAGAGCCTGTATCGTTCACCTGGTTATAAAAAAAACCAATTGGTCCTATGTAAAAACTATGTCCTGTAGTGGTAGTCATCTTGGAATTACGATCAACATAAAAAACACAAAGTTTGTAAAGGACCTTCCAATGATTGATGCACAATAGGTTCAATCAGTGCAATACCTTCAGAGAAGAATATATTTCTGTATTTTCCCCATATGGTCCTGTGTTAATACTATGACCTGTGGTGGCAGCCATCTTGGATTTTCGATCGGCATAAAAAACAGATACTTTGTAGAGGACCTTCCAATGATCATTCCTGGGCAGTTTGGTTTCAACTGTCCAAGTGGTTTCAGAGAAGAAGCGTTTTGAAACATTTTTCCCATAGGGTCCAATGTTAAACTAAGTCCTGCCGTAGCCGCCATTTTGAATTTCATATCAGAACAAAAAACGTAAAGTTTGTAGAGGACCATCAAATGAACATTCATGTACAGTTTGGCTTTAATCATATTTGTAGTTTCTGAGTAGAAGGCATTTGAACATTTTTCCATAGGGTCCAATGTTAATCTATGTATTGCGGTGGTGACCATCTTGGATTTCCGATCGGCATAAAAAACACACACCCTGTAGAGGACATTCCAATGATCATTCCTGGGCAGTTTGGTTTCAATTATCCAAGTGGTTTCAGAGAAGAATCGTTTGAAACATTTTTCCCATAGGGTCCAATGTTAAACTAAGTCCTGCCGTAGCCGCCATTTTGAATTTCATATCGGAACAAAAAACGTAAAGTTTGTAGAGGACCATCCAATGAACATTCATGTACAGTTTGGCTTTAATCATATTTGTAGTTTCTGAGAAGAAGGCATTTGAATATTTTCACATAGGGTCCAATGTTAATCTATGTCCTGCGGTGGCAGCCATCTTGGATTTCCGATCGGCATAAAAAACAGAAAATTTGTAGAGGACCTTCCAATGATCATTCCTGGGCAGTTTGGTTTCAACTGTCCAAGTGGTTTCAGAGAAGAAGCATATTGAAACATTTTTCCCATAGGGTCCAATGTTAAACTAAGTCCTGCCGTAGCCGCCATTTTGAATTTCATATCGGAACAAAAAACCTTAAGATTGTAGAGGACCATCCAATGAACATTCATGTACAGTTTGGCTTTAATCATATTTGTAGTTTCTGAGTAGAAGGCATTTGAATATTTTCCCATAGGGTCCAATGTTAATCTATGTCCTGCGGTGGCAGCCATCTTGGATTTCAGATCGGCATAAAAAACAGAGAGTTTGTAGAGGATCTTCCAATGATCATTCCTGGGCAGTTTGGTTTCAACTGTCCAAGTGGTTTCAGAGAAGAAGATTTTGAAACATTTTCCCCATAGGGTCCAATGTTAAACTAAGTCCTGCCGTAGCCGCCATTTTGAATTTCATATCGGAACAAAAAACGTAAAGTTTGTAGAGGACCATCCAGTGAACATTCATATACAGTTTGGCTTTAATCATATTTGTAGTTTCTGAGAAGAAGGCATTTGAATATTTTCCCATAGGGTCCAATGTTAATCTATGTCCTGCGGTGGCAGCCATCTTGGATTTCAGATCGGCATAAAAAACAGATACTTTGTAGAGGACCTTCCAATGATAATTCCTGGGCAGTTTGGTTTCAACTATCCAAATAGTTTCAGAGAAAAAGCATTTTGAAACATTTTCCCCATAGTGTCCAATGTTAAACTAAGTCCTGCCGTAGCCGCCATTTTGAATTTCATATCGGAACAAAAAACCTTAAGATTGTAGAGGACCATCCAATGAACAGTCATGTACAGTTTGGCTTTAATCATATTTGTAGTTTCTGAGAAGAAGGCATTTGAATATTTTCCCATAGGGTCCAATGTTAATCTATGTCCTGCGGTGGCGGCCATCTTGGATTTCCGATCGGCATAAAAAACAGATACTTTGTAGAGGACCTTCCAATGATAATTCCTGGGCAGTTTGGTTTCAACTGTCCAAATAGTTTCAGAGAAAAAGCATTTTGAAACATTTTCCCCATAGGGTCCAATGTTAAACTAAGTCCTGCCGTAGCCGCCATTTTGAATTTCATATCGGAACAAAAAACCTTAAGATTGTAGAGGACCATCCAATGAACAGTCATGTACAGTTTGGCTTTAATCATATTTGTAGTTTCTGAGAAGAAGGCATTTGAATATTTTCACATAGGGTCCAATGTTAATCTATGTCCTGCGGTGGCGGCCATCTTGGATTTCCGATCGGCATAAAAAACAGATACTTTGTAGAGGACCTTCCAATGATCATTCCTGGGCAGTTTGGTTTCAATTATCCAAGTGGTTTCAGAGAAGAAGCGTTTTGAAACATTTTTCCCATAGGGTCCAATGTTAAACTAAGTCCTGCCGTAGGCGCCATTTTGAATTTCATATCGGAATAAAAAACGTAAAGTTTGTAGAGGACCATTCAATGAACATTCATGTACAGTTTTGCTTTAATCATATTTGTAGTTTCTGAGAAGAAGGCATTTGAACATTTTCCTTTAGGGTCCAATGTTAATCTATGTCCTGCGGTGGCGGCCATCTTGAATTTTCGATCGTCATAAAAAAACAGAAACTTTGTAGAGGACCTTCCAATGATCATTCCTGGGCAGTTTGGTTTCAATTATCCAAGTGGTTTCAGAGAAGAAGCGTTTTGAAACATTTTCCCCATAGGATCCAATGTTAATCTAAGTCTTGCCGTAGCCGCCATTTTGAATTTCATATCGTAACAAAAAACGTATAGTTTGTAGAGGACCATCCAATGAACATTCATGTACAGTTTGGCTTTAATAATATTTGTAGTTTCTGAGAAGAAGGCATTTGAACATTTTCCCATAGAGTCCAATGTTAATCTATGTATTACGGTGGCAGCCATCTTGGATTTCCGATCGGCATAAAAAACATAAAATTTGTAGAGAACCTTCCAATGATCATTCCTGGGCAGTTTGGTTTCAACTGTCCTAGTGGTTTCAGAGAAGAAGATTTTGAAACATTTTTCCCATAGGGTCCAATGTTAAACTAAGTCCTGCCGTAGCCGCCATTTTGAATTTCATATCGGAACAAAAAACATAAAGTTTGTAGAGGACCATCCAATGAACATTCATGTACAGTTTGGCTTTAATCATATTTGTAGTTTCTGAGAAGAAGGCATTTGAATATTTTCCCATAGGGTCCAATGTTAATCTATGTCCTGCGGTGGCAGCCATCTTGGATTTCAGATCGGCATAAAAAACAGAGAGTTTGTAGAGGATCTTCCAATGATCATTCCTGGGCAGTTTGGTTTCAACTGTCCAAGTGGTTTCAGAGAAGAAGCATTTTGAAACATTTTTCCCTTAGGGTCCAATGTTAAACTAAGTCCTGCAGTAGCCGCCATTTTGAATTTCATATCGGAACAAAAAACCTTAAGATTGTAGAGGACCATCCAATGAACATTCATGTACAGTTTGGCTTTAATCATATTTGTAGTTTCTGAGAAGAAGGCATTTGAATATTTTCCCATAGGGTCCAATGTTAATCTATGTCCTGCGGTGGCGGCCATCTTGGATTTCCGATCGGCATAAAAAACAGAAACTTTGTAGAGGACCTTCCAATGATCATTCCTGGGCAGATTGGTTTCAACTGTCCAAGTGGTTTCAGAGAAGAAGATTTTGAAACATTTTTCCCATAGGGTCCAATGTTAAACTAAGTCCTGCCGTAGCCGCCATTTTGAATTTCATATCGGAACAAAAAACCTTAAGATTGTAGAGGACCATCCAATGAACAGTCATGTACAGTTTGGCTTTAATCATATTTGTAGTTTCTGAGAAGAAGGCATTTGAATATTTTCCCATAGGGTCCAATGTTAATCTATGTCCTGCGGTGGCGGCCATCTTGGATTTCCGATCGGCATAAAAAACAGATACTTTGTAGAGGACCTTCCAATGATCATTCCTGGGCAGTTTGGTTTCAATTATCCAGGTGGTTTCAGAGAAGAAGCGTTTTGAAACATTTTTCCCATAGGGTCCAATGTTAAACTAAGTCCTGCCGTAGCCGCCATTTTGAATTTCATATCGGAATAAAAAACGTAAAGTTTGTAGAGGACCATTCAATGAACATTCATGTACAGTTTTGCTTTAATCATATTTGTAGTTTCTGAGAAGAAGGCATTTGAACATTTTCCTTTAGGGTCCAATGTTAATCTATGTCCTGCGGTGGCGGCCATCTTGAATTTTCGATCGTCATAAAAAAACAGAAACTTTGTAGAGGACCTTCCAATGATCATTCCTGGGCAGTTTGGTTTCAATTATCCAAGTGGTTTCAGAGAAGAAGCGTTTTGAAACATTTTCCCCATAGGATCCAATGTTAATCTAAGTCTTGCCGTAGCCGCCATTTTGAATTTCATATCGTAACAAAAAACGTATAGTTTGTAGAGGACCATCCAATGAACATTCATGTACAGTTTGGCTTTAATAATATTTGTAGTTTCTGAGAAGAAGGCATTTGAACATTTTCCCATAGAGTCCAATGTTAATCTATGTATTACGGTGGCAGCCATCTTGGATTTCCGATCGGCATAAAAAACATAAAATTTGTAGAGAACATTCCAATGATCATTCCTGGGCAGTTTGGTTTCAACTGTCCTAGTGGTTTCAGAGAAGAAGCGTTTTGAAACATTTTCCCCATAGGGTCCAATGTTAAATTAGGTCCTGCCGTAGCCGCCATTTTGAATTTCATATCGGAACAAAAAACGTAAAGTTTGTAGAGGACCATTCAATGAACATTCATGTACAGTTTGGCTTTAATCATATTTGTAGTTTCTGAGAAGAAGGCATTTGAATATTTTCCCATAGGGTCCAATGTTAATCTATGTCCTGCGGTGGCAGCCATCTTGGATTTCCGATCGGCATAAAAAACAGAAACTTTGTAGAGGACCTTCCAATGATCATTCCTGGGCAGTTTGGTTTCAACTGTCCAAGTGGTTTCAGAGAAGAAGATTTTGAAACATTTTTCCCATAGGGTCCAATGTTAAACTAAGTCCTGCAGTAGCCGCCATTTTGAATTTCATATCGGAACAAAAAACCTTAAGATTGTAGAGGACCATCCAGTGAACATTCATGTACAGTTTGGCTTTAATCATATTTGTAGTTTCTGAGAAGAAGGCATTTGAATATTTTCCCATAGGGTCCAATGTTAATCTATGTCCTGCGGTGGCGGCCATCTTGGATTTCCGATCGGCATAAAAAACAGAAACTTTGTAGAGGACCTTCCAATGATCATTCCTGGGCAGATTGGTTTCAACTGTCCAAGTGGTTTCAGAGAAGAAGATTTTGAAACATTTTTCCCATAGGGTCCAATGTTAAACTAAGTCCTGCCGTAGGCGCCATTTTGAATTTCATATCGGAACAAAAAACCTTAAGATTGTAGAGGACCATCCAATGAACATTCATGTACAGTTTGGCTTTAATCATATTTGTAGTTTCTGAGAAGAAGGCATTTGAACATTTTCCCATAGGGTCCAATGTTAATCTATGTCCTGCGGTGGCGGCCATCTTGAATTTTCGATCGGCATAAAAAAACAGAATCTTTGTAGAGGACCTTCCAATGATCATTCCTGGGCAGTTTGGTTTCAACTGTCCAAGTGGTTTCAGAGAAGAAGCGTTTTGAAACATTTTTCCCATAGGGTCCAATGTTAAACTAAGTCTTGCCGTAGCCGCCATTTTGAATTTCATATCGGAACAAAAAACGTAAAGTTTGTAGAGGACCATCCAATGAACATTCATGTACAGTTTGGCTTTAATAATATTTGTAGTTTCTGAGAAGAAGGCATTTGAACATTTTCCCATAGGGTCCAATGTTAATCTATGTATTACGGTGGCAGCCATCTTGGATTTCCGATCGGCATAAAAAACATAAAACTTGTAGAGGACCTTCCAATGATCATTCCTGGGCAGTTTGGTTTCAACTGTCCAAGTGGTTTCAGAGAAGAAGCGTTTTGAAACATTTTCCCCATAGGGTCCAATGTTAAATTAGGTCCTGCCGTAGCCGCCATTTTGAATTTCATATCGGAACAAAAAACGTAAAGTTTGTAGAGGACCATCCAATGAACATTCATGTACAGTTTGGCTTTAATCATATTTGTAGTTTCTGAGAAGAAGGCATTTGAATATTTTCCCATAGGGTCCAATGTTAATATATGTCCTGCGGTGGCAGCCATCTTGGATTTCAGATCGGCATAAAAAACAGAGAGTTTGTAGAGGATCTTCCAATGATCATTCCTGGGCAGTTTGGTTTCAACTGTCCAAGTGGTTTCAGAGAAGAAGCATTTTGAAACATTTTTCCCATAGGGTCCAATGTTAAACTAAGTCCTGCCGTAGCCGCCATTTTGAATTTCATATCGGAACAAAAAACCTTAAGATTGTAGAGGACCATCCAATGAACATTCATGTACAGTTTGGCTTTAATCATATTTGTAGTTTCTGAGAAGAAGGCATTTGAATATTTTCCCATAGGGTCCAATGTTAATCTATGTCCTGCGGTGGCAGCCATCTTGGATTTCCGATCGGCATAAAAAACAGAAACTTTGTAGAGGACCTTCCAATGATCATTCCTGGGCAGTTTGGTTTCAACTGTCCAAGTGGTTTCAGAGAAGAAGATTTTGAAACATTTTCCCCATAGGGTCCAATGTTAAACTAAGTCCTGCCGTAGCCGCCATTTTGAATTTCATATCGGAACAAAAAACGTAAAGTTTGTAGAGGACCATCCAATGAACATTCATGTACAGTTTGGCTTTAATCATATTTGTAGTTTCTGAGAAGAAGGCATTTGAATATTTTCCCATAGGGTCCAATGTTAATCTATGTCCTGCGGTGGCAGCCATCTTGGATTTCAGATCGGCATAAAAAACAGAGAGTTTGTAGAGGATCTTCCAATGATCATTCCTGGGCAGTTTGGTTTCAACTGTCCAAGTGGTTTCAGAGAAGAAGCATTTTGAAACATTTTTCCCATAGGGTCCAATGTTAAACTAAGTCCTGCCGTAGCCGCCATTTTGAATTTCATATCGGAACAAAAAACCTTAAGATTGTAGAGGACCATCCAATGAACATTCATGTACAGTTTGGCTTTAATCATATTTGTAGTTTCTGAGAAGAAGGCATTTGAATATTTTCCCA
This sequence comes from Bathymodiolus brooksi, assembly GCA_963680875.1. Classification (NCBI taxonomy): domain Eukaryota; kingdom Metazoa; phylum Mollusca; class Bivalvia; order Mytilida; family Modiolidae; genus Bathymodiolus; species Bathymodiolus brooksi. The sequence continues at coordinate 78,479,103 of OY804588.1, forward strand.
TAGGGTCCAATGTTAATCTATGTCCTGCGGTGGCGGCCATCTTGGATTTCCGATCGGCATAAAAAACAGAAACTTTGTAGAGGACCTTCCAATGATCATTCCTGGGCAGTTTGGTTTCAACTGTCCAAGTGGTTTCAGAGAAGAAGATTTTGAAACATTTTTCCCATAGGGTCCAATGTTAAACTAAGTCCTGCCGTAGCCGCCATTTTGAATTTCATATCGGAACAAAAAACGTAAAGTTTGTAGAGGACCATCCAATGAACATTCATGTACAGTTTGGCTTTAATCATATTTGTAGTTTCTGAGAAGAAGGCATTTGAATATTTTCCCATAGGGTCCAATGTTAATCTATGTCCTGCGGTGGCAGCCATCTTGGATTTCCGATCGGCATAAAAAACAGAAACTTTGTAGAGGACCTTCCAATGATCATTCCTGGGCAGTTTGGTTTCAACTGTCCAAGTGGTTTCAGAGAAGAAGCATATTGAAACATTTTTCCAATAGGGTCCAATGTTAAACTAAGTCCTGCCGTAGCCGCCATTTTGAATTTCATATCGGAACAAAAAACCTTAAGATTGTAGAGGACCATCCAATGAGCATTCATGTACAGTTTGGCGTTAATCATATTTGTAGTTTCTGAGTAGAAGGCATTTGAATATTTTCCCATAGGGTCCAATGTTAATCTATGTCCTGCGGTGGCAGCCATCTTGGATTTCCGATCGGCATAAAAAACAGAGAGTTTGTAGAGGATCTTCCAATGATCATTCCTGGGCAGTTTGGTTTCAACTGTCCAAGTGGTTTCAGAGAAGAAGCATTTTGAAACATTTTTCCCATAGGGTCCAATGTTAAACTAAGTCCTGCCGTAGCCGCCATTTTGAATTTCATATCGGAACAAAAAACGTAAAGTTTGTAGAGGACCATCCAATGAGCATTCATGTACAGTTTGGCTTTAATCATATTTGTAGTTTCTGAGAAGAAGGCATTTGAATATTTTCCCATAGGGTCCAATGTTAATTTATGTCCTGCGGTGGCGGCCATCTTGGATTTCCGATCGGCATAAAAAACAGAAAATTTGTAGAGGACCTTCCAATGATCATTCCTGGGTAGTTTGATTTCAACTGTCCAAGTGGTTTCAGAGAAGAAGATTTTGAAACATTTTTCCCATAGGGTCCAATGTTAAACTAAGTCCTGCCGTAGCCGCCATTTTGAATTTCATATCGGAACAAAAAACCTTAAGATTGTAGAGGATCATCCAATGAACATTCATGTACAGTTTGGCTTTAATCATATTTGTAGTTTCTGAGAAGAAGGCATTTGAATATTTTCCCATAGGGTCCAATGTTAATCTATGTCCTGCGGTGGCGGCCATCTTGGATTTCTGATCGGCATAAAAAACAGAAAATTTGTAGAGGACCTTCCAATGATCATTCCTGGGTAGTTTGATTTCAACTGTCCAAGTGGTTTCAGAGAAGAAGATTTTGAAACATTTTTCCCATAGGGTCCAATGTTAAACTAAGTCCTGCCGTAGCCGCCATTTTGAATTTCATATCGGAACAAAAAACCTTAAGATTGTAGAGGACCATCCAATGAACATTCATGTACAGTTTGGCTTTAATCATATTTGTAGTTTCTGAGAAGAAGGCATTTGAATATTTTCCCATAGGGTCCAATGTTAATCTATGTCCTGCGGTGGCGGCCATCTTGGATTTCCGATCGGCATAAAAAACAGAAACTTTGTAGAGGACCTTCCAATGATCATCCCTGGGCAGTTTGGTTTCAACTGTCCAAGTGGTTTCAGAGAAAAAGCATTTTGAAACATTTTTCCCATAGGGTCCAATGTTAAACTAAGTCCTGCCGTAGCCGCCATTTTGAATTTCATACCGGAACAAAAAACCTAAAGTTTGTAGAGGACCATCTAATGAACATTCATGTACAGTTTGGCTTTAATCATATTTGTAGTTTCTGAGAAGAAGGCATTTGAATATTTTCCCATAGGGTCCAATGTTAATCTATGTCCTGCGGTGGCAGCCATCTTGGATTTCCGATCGGCATAAAAAACAGTAACTTTGTAAAGGACATTCCAATGATCATTCATGTACAGTTTAGGTTCAGTCAGTTCATTAGTTTCAGAGAAGAAGATCTTTGAAATTTCAGCCAATCAGAGCATATTATTGGCCTTGGCAGCCATATTGAATATCCGACTGGAACGAAAAACAGTAACTTTGTAGAGGACCATCCAAGGAACATTCCTGCTAAGTTTGGTTCCAATCGGCCCAGTGGTTTCGGAGAAGAAGCTTGAAATGTGAAAAGTTTACAGACGACAGACGACAGACAACAGACGACGGACGCCAAGTGATGGCAATAGTTCACATGGACCTTTGGTCCAGGTGAACTAATAAAAAAAATAAGCCCCTTTTGACTATGACTCAGTACTGGTATATCACGATTGACGTAACTGCTAGTCCGAGATTCCTCTGCCGTCCGATGGCTGTTTTTCCGACTTGCTGGAGCCGTGGGACGTCAGAGAGCTCTATATACGCAAAACAGCTGATTTGCCGCAGCAACTCTGAGTCAACACATTTCCACGTTTCGTGGCTATCGGATTTTATTTTCTATCCGAAACCCTTATATAAATTGCTTCACCAATCATTTTTCTATTCATTCATAACCATCTTACCCTCAGAAAGCGGTGTTACACTCCATTACAGCACGATTTTCCCTTAGACCCTATGATTTCTTTATTTCACATCCATTTTGGAACATTGGTCACGTGACTTCGAGAAAACTACGATTACGGCAATGTATCATGGGAGATGATTTGCATATAAACAAAGAAACAAATATTTTTATTGCCAATCATAGGCGTCTGTTAAGGCAGAACAATTAACATAATATTTAATACAGTTGATTACATTGATTGATAACGATTTTAACAGCAATAGTGAATTACAGATAACCATAAAAAAAAAATAATCTTACCTTGTCCAATAAAAGGCCGTTGGCCACTGGTCCCCCGACACCAAGGTTATATGGTAAGATTAAATTTTGAAACTACTGCAAACTAAAGGTTCAGGTGAGTCTGTATCGCTAACCTGACTTAAATAATTATGAAAGGGGACCACCCAAGGACCATTTTGAAGTAAAAAAGGGGAGTAATTCTGGTTAGTTAGTCGAAAAATCATCATTATCGAACTTGACCTAGATATTCATGAGATACACTTACATACCAAACCTAGTTTCAATCTGACTTTTTGTTCACAAGTTATAATTTGGTAACCAAAAAATTAGCAATTTTGAAATATAAAAAAGGATGTAACTCTGGTAAGATTTGTTGAAAAACGATCGCTATCGACCTTGACCTAGATATTCATGAGATACACTTACATACCAAACTTAGTTTCAATCTGACTATTTGTTCCCAAGTTATCATCTGGAAACCAAATATTTAGCAATTTTCAGGTATAAAAAGGGGGCACAACTCTAGTAAAAATTGTCGAAAAATTGTCATTATCGAACTTGACCTAGATATTCATAAGATACACTTACCTGCCACATCCAGCTTCAATCTGACTTTTCATTCACAAGTTATCATCTGGAAACCAATTCGGGACACACGGACGAAGTATAAAAAGGGATGTAACTCTGGTAAGATTTGTTGAAAAATGATCGCTATCGAACTTGAATTAGATATTCATGAGATACACTTACATACCAAACCTAAATTCAATCTGACTATTTGTTCCCAAGTTATCATCTGGAAACCAAATATTTAGCAATTTTCAGGTATAAAAAGGGGAACAACTCTTGTAAAAATTGTCGAAAAATTGTCATTATCGAACTTGACCTAGATATTCATAAGATACAATTACCTGCAACACCCAGCTTCAATCTGACTTTTCATTCACAAGTTATGATCTGGAAACCAATTTGGGACACACGGACGAAGTATAAAAAGGGATGTAACTCTGGTAAGATTTGTCGAAAAATGATTGCTATCGAACTTGAACTAGATATTCATGAGATACACTTACATACCAAACTTAGTTTCAATCTGACTATTTGTTCCCAAGTTATCATCTGGAAACCAAATATTTAGCAATTTTCAGGTATATAAAGGGGCACAACTCTAGCAAAAATTGTCGAAAAATTGCCATTATCGAACTTGACCTAGATAGTAATAAGATACACTTACATGCCACACCTAGCTTCAATCTGACTTTTCATTCACAAGTTATCATCTGGAAACCAATTCGGGACACACGGACGAAGTATAAAAAGGGATGTAACTCTGGTAAGATTTGTTGAAAAATGATCGCTATCGAACTTGAACTAGATATTCATGAGATACACTTACATACCAAACCTAAATTCAATCTGACTATTTGTTCCCAAGTTATCATCTGGAAACCAAATATTTAGCAATTTTCAGGTATAAAAAGGGGAACAACTCTTGTAAAAATTGTCGAAAAATTGTCATTATCGAACTTGACCTAGATATTCATAAGATACAATTACCTGCAACACCCAGCTTCAATCTGACTTTTCATTCACAAGTTATGATCTGGAAACCAATTTGGGACACACGGACGAAGTATAAAAAGGGATGTAACTCTGGTAAGATTTGTCGAAAAATGATTGCTATCGAACTTGAACTAGATATTCATGAGATACACTTACATACCAAACTTAGTTTCAATCTGACTATTTGTTCCCAAGTTATCATCTGGAAACCAAATATTTAGCAATTTTCAGGTATATAAAGGGGCACAACTCTAGTAAAAATTGTCGAAAAATTGCCATTATCGAACTTGACCTAGATATTAATAAGATACACTTGCATGCCACACCTAGCTTCAATCTGACTTTTCATTCACAAGTTATCATCTGGAAACCAATTCGGGCCACACGAACGGATGGACAACACCCATTTCTATAGTTCCCCTTCGACGAATCGAGGGGGGACAAAAAGGGGGGACGTAACACATGCTCTTTCCGAAGCCCGTGGGTAACACTGCCATTGAGTCTTTTCTTTCCAACAGATTTTGTATTATTTCCTTCTGCTCTGATTTGAGCTGTAGATGGAACTGTTTGTCCTGCAGAATACGCTTTATATCTATGTTGTTGTTTACGTATGCAAATAATTTGGCACGCTGCATTAAGCAGCTCCCATCATGCAACGCGTGTCTGTCATCATTCATTTAGTATCGCGAGATCACGTTTGTAGGTTCGAAAATGAAAGTCAACATGGCGAAATAATGGTCTAAGGCAAAATCGTGCTGTAATGGAATGTAACACCACTTTCTGAGGGTAAGATGGTTATGAATGAATAGCGATTTATATAAGGGTTTCGGATAGAAAATAAAATCTGATAGCCACGAAACGTGGAAATGTGTCGACGCAGAGTTGCAGCGGCAAATCCGCTGTTTTGCGTATGTAGAGCTCTCTGAGGTCCCACGGCTCCAGCAAGTCAAGAAAAAAAAGCTGTCGGACGGCAGAGGAATCTTGGACTACGTAACTGCATGCAGAAGACGATTTCCGCTAAACCAGGATAGACATACATAATTTATATTTCCTGCCTTTTATGCTTGTTTTCCGGAAGTGAATAACAACAATGGCGGTTCACTTTGCAAGAAAACTTGATAACTCTTTGTGACATAGCTGTACGGTTAAATATCAGTTCAAAAGAATATTTTTTCTAAAGAAATGAGCAGATCTATGATTTAATGCACTAGATGTTTAAAGAGTTTAATAAAAAGAGTTTGAAGATACCAAAGGGGCAATCAGAATCCATATATCGAAGAAGAACAGACAACACAATGGCCAAAAGAAAAAGTACAAAAAGGACAAACAATGATCAAAAGGTCTGCACGCGCAACAAATACAAAGTGTAAAAGTCTGAAGTCAATAGCAAAAGGTCATGGACATTGGACCTACATAATTTTGAAACCATGCTGATAGACACTGGTTGCATATATATAATTAGTTACAATAGATGGAAGTCCAACCGCCCGTGATTGTATACAACTATCTATGCAATCAGTGCCTATCGTCACTAAAGTTGTGAGTTCGAATCTCGATCAGGCCGAGGTGTACAACATTATGTAATAAAGTTTGTAAGTGACTTGCGACAGGTCATTGGTTTTCTCCGGGTCCTCCGGTTTCCTCCACCATTAAAACTGACGGTCACGATATAACTGAATTATTGCTGAAAGTGACGTGAAATACCATCAAGCAAACAAACAACCAACCACCTGTAAAACTTACTGTTATCAATCAATTCATCATTATAGAAATGGTTTCCCTTATCTGTAAAGTCAATAACATGACAGCCATATAAATCCCATAAAGATTTCATCATTTCACTGTCTTTAACAGCACTATCTCTATCTTCAAGTGTATGGCCTCTTTGCCTAAATATTGAGTGAGAACAGACAACTGCTAAGCCTCGTTTTTCTGGTTCATCGCCTTCTGCTGACAGCTCATAGAAGATTGGATTCCTGAATTGTAAAAAAAAAAATACCAAATTATATTCCATTTTTCACCCACCTGGTTTTCAATTTGAATTCTAACTTACACATAGAAAAATTCCAGCTGATTCTTTTTTTTTCTTTCTTTTTTTTTGGCATTTAATGAAATTTCTACTAATAGTAATTCCAGCCATCTAGGATGGAGGATGGAGGGTGGTCACATTGTGACACATAATTTTGAAAGTGGGTCAACTAAAGATCATTTCAGCTTCTGAAAAGAAGATTTTAATGTGATTTATTTTTTTATAAAATGCATACAGTATAAATTGGCTGATTTTTTTTTTATTTGTTTATTATATAATTATTAATGAAATGCAGAGGCAGATACAAATATGAGAAAACCTATCATATGACATGCATATACAATTTTACACAGACAAAAGACATTTAATTTATCTGAAAAAAACATCAATTGCAAGGACAGTTTCTTTATCACTTTGTTTTGTGTACTTGGTGTTGTTTACAAACCATTTTAGATGTCTATAATTTATTTAACTTGTATAGTATCGGTTAACCATAACGATCCAACACCCCCTAAGATTGATTGTTGCCTTGTTTTTCAGATGTTGTGCATATATATATTCTTGAAAAACATTTAGCAGAAAAAACCAGTAAGATTTAAGAAATAATTCATGGCAGGCATAGAGTTGTGCAAATTTACACATGGGCTGGGCCTTTATAAGCCCAGCCCATGTGTAAATTTGCACAACTCTATGCCTGACATGAATTATTTTGATTCTAATAGGACAAATACAGTAATTTTTAACCATTCATGAACTGTATACACACAGCATTTGGAGGCTGTTCCATTTACCTCCTTCGGAAATTTTGAATTGATTTTGAATTATTTGTATTTGAACGAGATATTTCAAAACAAAGATATGGATGTTATAACACGAAAAACATATTTATTGTGCATTTTCCAACATAGATTCGATTGAACAATTCCTGCGTAAAAATATTTTAAAAAAAAGTCAGTGTTCATTCGTTCATCATTTCGAGCGCTAACAAGATGGCGGAGCGGAGTTGTCAAACATAATATCGAACACTTGAACAGTTGTTGATAATCGACAATTATTGTTAGATATGAAAAAAAAAAAAATGCCAATGAAAAAAAAGCTTGTATTGTTGACATAAAAAAAAATTCCGGAAAAAATACTTAAGACAGCCATCTATCGACTTTCACTTTTGTAATATATCGTCATCCTGTGACATTGTTTACAAGGGACGCTGATTGACACAAGCTGGTTACTGATTTATTTTACGATTTTGTGAGCATTTTACTTGTTTGAATAGCAAATTCAAAATGCCATCAAATTGGAAAATATCAGTAACTTAATTACATCACCGTCTAGTTATTAATGTATACGTAGGAAAGCAAGGTTAGTACATTTTGTTATTGATGGCCGACACATATCAATGGAATGTATGTGTGCGTACTGGGGATCCCCAAATGTAAATTTTCAAAACAAATGATAAAAAAATACTTAGTTACAGAATATTTATTTATAACTGACGGGGAATGTTTATTTTAAGGACTTTAAAAATACGCTATATGCCTGTGTTTTGTTTGTTTACACTCGGTCGTCACAGTAATTTCACAGCGGGAGTCACAATGGAACAGCCAGATTTGTTGTGTACTGCACTTGCGCTAAATATAAAGTTGCTGAGTATATTCGTGTGTGCCGTTTTATAGACGTCATAATAGAATTCTTGACAACTCATTGCCATAAACATGAAGCTGCAATTAAAATTTGAGCTCAGATCATTTTTACTTATACAGTAGATTCCGCTTATTTGCAAAGCCTATTTGTCAGAGAAAATTTTGCAATTAAGCAGACTTTGCGATAAAACGAAATGCTATTCAGACCGGAAGTATAGACTACAGGTGCCGTGACATTGACATTTTGTTTACCTGGAGCTGATATTGCTGATATGTTGATAAAGTAAATGCATGAATGTAAATAATAAATTAGAATATTTAATGAAAGTCTTTGTTGTTTATTACTGGTGTAAATAATATTTCCATCATTTCTGTGGATTGGGGGAGCTTTTTGTGTACATCGAGTGTCACATGATCACGCGATAGATGTTACGTTTTGTGTACTGTAAATGAGTTGTTACTAAATTAATGATAGTTACTGCAGTATCCATATTGTTATTTATAACTGTAGGGTTTTACTTTTCATCTTGGTAGGTTATTATCGATAGATATCTCTGTTGTTGACTTCATTCCGTTTCTGTGTAATGGGAGCTTTGTGTATCGAGGATTTGTGTAGTTGTTTATATCACGTGATGGTGGATATTTATAACCATAGGATGACATTTTGCTTACTGAATGAGGAAATAGCAAAATAAAAAAAACACAAGCCCAAAATCTGAATACTTTTCATTATTAAATAAATAAAAAAATAATTAATCCGCTTTGATTTTTTGTTTGATGTTCTAATTTACATTAATTAATTAACAAACTAAGTAAACATATTTTAACTTCTCTTGAAGTTTTTAATCACTGATCAGCATTCATATTAATTTCTTTGATCACTAATTATGTGTTTTGAATTGCTGCGTGGCTGATTGTTACAAATCTAAAAATAGACACCAGGGCTTTTACCTGTAAGGTCACACACTTAATTATTGAATCAAAATGGCGGACGATCAACACTGATTGAGGTTACTGATAACACAAAACGTTCTTTATTAGAGCTTTATTGAAGTTCAGGAAAAGGATTAAACACAAATAAACATGTAAATGGATTTTTATTAAAATATTCAATAGCTCAAAGCGTCTCCAAATGTCTGATCAGGTTATCACCACACGCCGTTTCAACATCGATCTGCATGAACAAAATCAATCAATTAGTTCAAAGGTGTATTGGATTTTTTTTCTCCTTCTTTTTTTTATCAGTTCTAGAGTAGTTTTGCAAATAACCGACACTTTTATACATTTTTGGCAAAAATTGTCTTTGCAATAAAGCGAATTTTGCCATTAACCGCTTTGCAATTAACCGCGTGTTTTAACGTTAAATGAATGGTAAATGGATCGGTGTTTAAGCTTTTTTTGCAATAATACGAATTTTGCAATTAACCGGTTTGCAATTAAGTGGAGTCTACTGTATAATAAAGCAATTAAAGAAATTTCTATTTTTAATAATGGCTGCCATCTTGAATGGAGGGCAGGGCTTATGGACACAATTTTGAAAAGGAAACATCCAAGGACTACCCCAGACCACTTAGGTTTAATTTGGTTTCAGTGGAGAAGATTTCAATATGACTTTTATCAAAATCTGCCTAATTTGCATAATCAATATAGAACAGGTAAAAGACACATTTCACAGAAAAGGCAGGAAAATGTGTTACACAGCATGTTGCCATGTACCTACAGTTAAAAAATTGAGATCATTTTGACTTATAATAAAGCAGCAATAGAAAATAAAAGAAATGTATATTTTGAACTAGGAAGAACTGTTTTAGACACCTAAAACGTACGTCTCCCCTTAATGCGGCCATCTGTACAACAATAAGTTACACATTATAATTTGACCTTGAGGTCAAAGGTCAAGGTACCACGAAGGTCATTATGGTACAAGACACACCGCCTTATGGTCATGCACCCACATACCAAATATCATTGACCTATCTCAAAAGACAAAAATGTTATGGCCCGGACAAGAAAATACTATTTAAAAAACAATTATTTGACCTTTAGGTCAAAGGTCAAGGTCTCACGAATGTCACTACGGTATGCGACACACCGCCTTATGGCCACGCACCCACATATCAGACAAAAAAGTTATGGTCCGGACAAGCTTCGCTGAAAAGAAGCAGAAGCGGAAGAAAAATATCAGACTAAAACAATATGTCTCCCTTCGTTTGAAGGAGAGACATAATAATGGCCGCCATCTTTATTACAATGCAGGGCTGTCGAGCACAATATTGAAAGAGGATCTCTCAAGCACCATCCTAGCCAAATTTGGTTTAATTTGTTTCAGAAGTTTCAGAGGAGAAGATTTAAATATTAAAGTTTAATACATACAGACGGACGACGGATGCAAAGTGATGGCAAAAGCTCATGTGGCCTTTGGCCAGTTGAGCTAATAATAACTTGCTCTCTTGGCTTTAACAACAGTGACTCATTAAACTCACTACAAAGCTCCTATATTACCAAATATTAGTACATAACATATAAAAATGATCTATTTTGATTGGTTGATTAGTGTTTACTATTTTTGAACAGTCTATGGTTAAACAGTTGACTATATACCTAGTGACGAGAATTATACCAGTTTGAACTTATTTCCTGCTTGGACTATACATGTGGAATAGATTTTCCAGCATTATGTTTATGTATATTTGGCAAGATTTATCTCCCTTAAAATATATGGTGCTGTAGTCTGTTTATTGTTTGTTGTCAACATGCAGTTACTCAGGAACAGGACCCCCCTTTTTTTCAAACTATGGAATGTTGAATGTTTTTTAACAACCGTTTGATACGTACATAAATGAAATTTTGTGACAATATATATATATATATAAAAGAAATTATTAAAAAAAGAACAAAACGGATTTTTCATAACATTCTTGTACTAACGTTTTCACTGCTGTTGCAGATCTTCAGGTATATATATATTAGATTAATGTATAAATTAAAAGAAAATAACCACTAAAGGATATGATAAAAAAAAATCATAGTCTGAAAAAAAGGGGGGGTTCTGTCCCCAAGTACCTGTGTCAACATGGCGAGATATGGCAATGTACCTCAGCGCAGTGTTTTTTCTTCTTTATGTCGAGAATGAGATGTTATGTACTATTATTAACATATTATTGTCTTCTCCCTCAGGAACAGTTTTCCTATAGTGTTGCCTGGTCAGGTATAGGAAAAGTTCCCTCAGGAGAAAACAATAATAGATTTGATTTGATTTTTTGTGTTTAGCACCACTTTCAGCAATATTTCAGCTACATTTGTATATCATGGCGACCAGTTTTAGTGGTGGAAGAAGCCGGAGTACCCGGAGAGAACCACCGACCATGAGCAAGTAACTGGTAAACTTTATCACTTGCGGCTGCGAGTCGAGTGTACCCTTTTTTGTAATTTACAAAGCCGGGCTTATATGAGTTATTAGGTAATCCAACTACCTAACTCATTGAGCCACCCGAGCTCTGACAATAATAGAATAATAGTCTAATAGAAACTCCTTGCATAATTTCTTGCACTTACTGTGTGGTATTTTCTATCTGTTTCTCTGTTTTCTGTTCAGGCCGATGTTCATCATCTCTTCCATCAAGCTCCTCAGTCTCATCTTTATTTTTCTGCTCAGTATGATCTTTATTTTTCACCTCAGGCTGATCTTTATTTTTCTCCTCAGTCCGATCTTTATTTTTCGCCTCAGGCTGATTTTCATCATTTCCTCTTTCATGATCTAAGAAATGAATGGATGACAAATAAAGTGAAGATTATGTGTTTGAGCATCGGTATGAAAAGTACGGTCAAACTATATACGGTACCAGTAATTGTCACAGGAGCTACATTATTGCAGCTAGGTCAAACTATATACGGTACCAGTAATTGTCACAGGAGCTACATTATTGCAGCTAGGTCAAACTATATACGGTACCAGTAATTGGTATTTGCTGATTCTCTGCTCAGCATGGAGCATTGAATAGTAAGAGGAAAGATGGATGTGACTCAAGAGTCAGTATAATGTATAGGAGTGGAGATATATGTCTATACCTGTGGACTGTTGCTTCAGTGAGACTACAAAAATCCAGCTGAAAATGTAGGTCAACAACAAAGCAGCAACATAGATGATTTCAGTTGTCCAACCAACGGATTATTCAGTTCAGTGAACTGAATGTCCTTAATATAGAACTGTGTGTATGTTTTGGACTTTCTTTTTGTTCATCATTTTTTGACATGCATATGTTGTTTTAAATCCGTATAATTATTGTTAATATATGTTTAGAATGATTATAGTATAGACTATAGTGCAAAGAACATCAGTAAATAGTGCATTGTGTTGGTTTTTTTTTGCATATATACACTCCAACAAAAGTTAAGCACCACCCTATATTTTTATCGATATATTTTTTTACATCAATACTGTTAAAACAATAAAATAGATATCACCATTTTTCTTACACTTCTTAAAAGACTACACCAAGGCCTCTAAAATTACCCATCTACGAAGTATTTATCATCCTGAAAGACGTGACTATGACATGGCAAAAATGGGGTTCAAAACAGGCGCTGGAAAAACGTAAAACCAGTTTGTCTTTGATGGAAGTTTTCAACATTGCATTAAAATGCAGAGTCTTCAGATTTTAAGAACTTTTAAATGCATCTATTGTGTGTATGTGTAAGGCATAAAAATCAATAATGAGTATATCCACAAGACGCATAAGCCGTTCTTGGGGGAACTGTTGCCACTCCTGTAAGATAGCAGTTCTTAATTCGTCAATATTTTGACATTTTGGATTGCGTTGATTAATTTTCCGGCCAATAAAGTCCCATACATGTTCTATAGGGTTCATGTCTGGCGACATCGCAGGCCATGGAATTGTCTGAACATTCACTACAAAGTCAAGAGATTCTGAATAGACCAGTTTTTGTGCTAGATATTCTGAAAAGTGTCTGAAAATTCTGAAAATTACTAAAAATTCTGAAAAGATTCTGAACAGATTCTGAAAATTCTGAACAGATTCTGAACATTACTGAAAATTCTGAACATTGCTGAAAATTCTGAACAGATTCTGAAAATTCTGAACAGATTCTGAACATTACTGAAAATTCTGAACATTGCTGAAAATTCTGACCATTACTGAAAATTCTGAACAGATTCTGAACATTATCTTTCTTCTTAAATCAATATATTTTATTTCATTTTCAATAGATTTTAACTAAATATAGAATGTGATATTTCACTAATTAATTATTTTAAAAAAAATTAGAACAGCTATATTATTTCATTTCTCATTAAATTTGACATTTTCTTTATTTCAATCTTTCTTCTTAAATCAATATATATTATTTCATTTTCGTTAGATTTTAACTAATTATAGAAAGGGATCAGAGAAAGGATATTTTACTAATTAATTTTTTTAAATTAAATTACAACAACTATATTATTTCATTTCTTTTGGTCATTTTCTTTATTTCAAATTTTTCTTCTTAAAATCAATATATTTTACTTCATTTTCATTAGATTTTTACTAAATATAGCATGTGATATTTCACTAATTAATTATTTAAGAAAAATTAAATTACAGCAACTATATTATTTCATTTTTTATTAAATTTGTCATTTTTATGTCAATGTTTTTCTTCTTAATTCAATATATTTAACTTCATTTTTAAAAATTAATTAAAAACTTTGAAGTGGCCCCAACTTAAGTGCTAAAACAACAATCTACACTATAAGTATGTAAGTAAGAGCAAAACAATGTTTTGGACCTGTATATCATAAAACAGTATGGTATCAATTGCCAATTGATAAACCTGTATCCAGTTTAAATATATTAGAGAGATGTCATATCACTGCATGGATTCTGCTGAAAATTCTGAACAGATTTAACCCGAATAATCCAGTCGTTATATTACTCTCCCACTAGTCGCTGCATTAACGCCTGGATGCATTCATTGAAAAAATCTGTCAAACTAGAAATAGTAAATCGCTATGACTTATGGGTATTACGACATAAAATAGTAGGAGCTATAAAGTGTTTGTAAATAATGTCCAATGGAGCGATCAGATGATGTAATGTTGTATGCAATATACATATCTGGATAAATACAACCAAACATGAAATAAAACATAAATGAATAATTACTATTTTTTAAATATTAAAACATAATGATTTTTATTTCAATGTTGGAAAGTAAATAAAAGCTTGAATTGAATTCACTCTTATAATGATTTTTTAATTTCATTTAAAATAAAGATTTAAAAAAAATGTATTTTATGATACTAATGGCTGATTAAAATTGTTTGTCATGCATTAGCTGTCAGTTGTAATATACAGGATGTAACCAATATACAGGAAGAGCTCCTACTGTGAAGCCATCTATTTTGAGTTGCCATTCAATGAAAATAACGAATGTAGGACAGAAAGTCACAGGACAAAAAGTCACGGACGAAAAGTCACAGTTTAAATTTTGCTTATCAATAGGACAAAAAGTCACAATGAACAATTTTGTAAAATGACATTTATTACAAGTAACTATAGGACAAAAAGTCACAATTCAATTTTATGCTCATTTTTGCTTTCAAATTATATTCATACTTAATTTTAATTATTTAAAAAAAATGCATGGAATAAAACACTTTGAAAATCTGATTTTTGATCTATTGTTTCTATGAAAACAAACAACAGATGTCAAAACACACCTGATTATCAACATTTTTACATGTATGGCTTTATTATCACTCCAATTATATGCTTTATACAGAAAAATAAGAAACTTAGCCATCCCGATTGACGTACAATTAAAACTATTTGACTCACTTATTACTCCAATTTTTGTTTACTCTTGTGAGGTATGGGGATTTGAAAATAAACAGGGCATAGAAAAAATGCATTTGCAATATTGTAAAAGAATTCTAAACTTAAGAAGCAGTACACCAAATTTCATGGTCTACGGTGAAATTGGCCGTTTTCCTGTTGAAATTATTATTAAGTTGAGAATGGCTACATTTTGGAATAACATGTTATGTAATAATAATAAACTTTCCAGTATCATGTATAGACTTATGTTCAAGCTTCATCAAAGTAATCCCATACATTTTAAATGGATTCAGTATGGGTACCTGTGCGGCGCAACTGACGTGTTTACGTAAAGTTTGTGGGCACGTTACCATTTCCGATCATCGACTGTCAAAACCGGAAGGGTTCAATGTAAGTTTTTATGTTTATATGTGGTAGTAAACATTGCTAATGAAGACAAAAAATTACAGACACCCGCTGATATAATATCTTTATACGCCAGGAAAATTTAAAACATATCTTTTGAACGGAAATATCTTTTTTTTACACTTAAACTTGATTTTGATGTTGCGTAAACATTGACATCATTATTTTCTCGCTGAATTCAGCAAGGACGACCCTGATTTTTTCAAAGAAGCTTCTTCGTACAACCAATTATTACCACACAAAGTCATGTCTCGTACATATTTGACACAGCACCACCATTATTCAAGCAGCTATGCACCATCAGAATAGCCTTCAGCACCACACACATCACTGCCGTCTCCTTCAGATGAAAGCAAGAGTAAGTTACCAGGAACTTTTCCAGGCCATCGTTGACAAGTGCGAGGAACTAGGTCTCACCCTCAACGTCACCAAAGTAGTATCAGACCAAGAAGACAGCTTACTACGTGCCATCAATGCTGTATTCGATCGTCAAGTGGAACACCAAGGTTGCTTTTACCACCTGACCCAGGCAACATGGCGTAAGATCTAGAAACTACGACTGGCAACCCACTACATGGAAGACCAATACTTCAGAATCTTCTGCAACATGCTAGATGGGTTAGCATTTCTGCCAATTGCTGACTTACCAGAGGGAATAGCATACATCAGATCCGTCATCACTGAAGAACCAGCAGAGACCGAAGAACTTGTCGACTACATCGAGACAACTTATGTAACCGGTACATACCGACCTGTCCAATGCAATGGGGAACAACGACTGACAATGCGCCGTGTACCACCAATGTTTCCGCCATCTATATGGAGCGTACATTCTGCCACCGTGGACAGTGATCCTAGAACCAACAACGTCGGTGAGGGGTGGAATAACAAGTTCTTCACCTTAGTCGGAATGGTTTCAACGAGAACACGCCACAGTTACAACAGTTATACAGCAAAACACCATTGGCACACAACCAACAAAGAGAATCAACCAGAAGCAAGTGCTGTTACAGAAACGACTACAGAACCAGTATAATGACCGCTTCTCTGGTAGAAAGACAGTAGCACAGTTCCTACATGGTGTTGCCTTCAATATCAGACTTTTTGTCCTACCTACATACGATACATGAATCAAGGTATATATATATATTGTGATTTTTTGTCCTACCCATATACATGTTAAGCAAAAATATAAAATGTGACTTTTTGTCCTGTGACTTTTTGTCCGCCAGGGTAAAACATATAGATTGTGACTTTTTGTCCTGTGACTTTCTGTCCTAGGAGTTTTGTGACTTTTTGTCCTGTGACTTTCCGTCCTAGGAGTTTGTGACTTTTTGTCCTGTGACTTTCTGTCCGTTTACCAAAATAACAACCTGACCATATTGTTACATAATAAGAATAAGAATTAGATAAGAAATTAAAATTGATAGAAGGCAAGGATTTATATAATTAGCACATTAAGTCACATTTCATTTATTTAGGCTAACTTGGGTCAGTTATCAATTAAAGACAAAAATGGGTTTAAAAAAATCAGTCTAATAAGTATTTACCTAAATAACGATATTGTCATGGGTATTTCTTTATAAATTGTATTAAAAATCATTTTAATTTATGAAATAATCAACTTTCTGTTTACATATTTATTTTCAATAAAATTTCTTTATTATTTCATCCCATTTTCCTTAATTTAACTTGTGCATATTCATATTTATACAATCTTATGTTAACGGCAAGTTACGTGTGTCGACCCTATTATCCACAATAAATTCACTTTTATTGTCCCACATACATTACAAAAAAACATGTTAGATGTGTATTGTGACATTTTTGAAGCAAATTTAGATTAAAACATAAAAACTTCAAAAAATGATTACACAGTGTTTTATTTTTGTAAATCTTTAAAGATTTGTGAATCTATAGCAATTTAAATCATAATTATGAGAATAAAGGTGTAAGTTAGTTTTCTAAATATGCAAAGGCATGTGCACAAACATTCTCCGTGTTTGTTTTGTCAATATTTACAAACGGAAGTAAAGGGAGTCACTAATGCACATACTTGCTAATATCTGACATTTGATTGGTCGGCTGTACCAGCCAGCAGCCTGACGGATTTTTACCACTAAGAGCGTTCAAGCCCTCGTCCAGCGAAAGTGCCAATAGAGGGTGCAGTATTATTCAAGTTAGAACAGATTATGAACATTTTAACTAAATATATCATGTAATATTTCACTGGATGCAGGTTTTATCAATTGGTAATTGATACCATACTGTTTTTATGATATACAGGTCAATAAAATTATTTTGCTCTCACTTACATACTTACTTATAGTGAGTGTAGATTGTTGTTTTAGCACTTAAGTTGGATCCACTTAAAGGTTTTTAATCAATTTTTAAAAATGAAGTAAAATATATTGATTTAAGAAGAAAAAATTGATATAAAAAATAACAAATTTAATCAAAAATGAAATAATATAGTTGTTGTAATTTAATCTTTTAAAAATAATTAATTTATGAAATATCACATGCTATAATGTAGTAAATCTATATATGTAGTAAAAATCTAATGAAAATGAAGTAAAATATATTGATTTAAGAAGAAAAATTTGAAATAAAGAAAATGACCAATTTAATAAAAAATGAAATAATATAGCTATTGTAATCTAATTTAAAACTAGAGGCTCAGGTGAGCCTGTATCGCTCACCTGACATAAATAAGTCCTCTTAAGAATGTCTGCATGCCGAATACATCTAAGTTACTATTCAAATCCCATACTGCCATAGGGTTCTATGTTAAAACTATGTCTGCTCATGGCAGCCATCTTGGATGGAGGTCGTGGTCACCGGACACAATTTTGAAAGTATACTACCCAAGGACCATCCATGCCATGTTTGCTTTAAATTGACTGACTGGTTTCAGAAGAGAAGACTTTTAAACAATTTTCCCATAGGGTCCTATGTTAAAACTATGTCTGCTGACGGCGGCCATTTTGAACCGAGATCGGGATCACTGAACACAATTTTGGAAGTTGACCACCTAAGGACCATCGATGACATGTTTGCTATATTGGCTTACTGGTTTCAGAGGAGAAGATTTTAAAACATTTTTTCCCATAGGGTCCTATGTTAAAACTACAGTATGTCCGCTGAAGGCGGCCATCTTGGATGGAGGTCAGGGTCACTGGACACAATTTTGAAAATTGACCACTTAAGGACCATCCATGCCATGTTTGCTTTAAATTGGCTTACTGGTTTCAGAGAAGAAGATTTTTAAACATATTTCCCATAGGGTCCTATGCTAAAACTATGTCCACTGATGGTGGCCATCTTGGATGGAGTTTTGGGTCACTGGATATAATTTTGAAAGTTTACCATTTAAGGACCATTCATGCCATGTTTGCTTTAAATTGGCTTACTGATTTCAGAGGAAAATTTTTCTAAACATTTTCCCCATAGGGTCCTATGTTAAAAATATGTTTGCTGATGGCGGCCATCTTGGATGGAGGTCGGGGTCACAGGACATAATTTTGAAAGTTGACCACCTAAGGACCATTCATGCCATGTTTGCTTTAAACTGACTAACTGGTTTCAGAGGAGAAGACTTTTAAACATTTTTTCCATAGGGTCCTATGTTAAAATTAAGGCGAGTCATGGTGGCCATCTTGAATTTCCGATCAGCAAACGATTCACAAATTTAGTACAGGACCACCCAATGATCATTCCTGCAAAGCCACAATTCAATTGGCTTAGTGGTTTCTAACAAGAAGATTTTTAAAATTTCGACCAATCAGAACACATTATGGGCCCTGGCAGCCATGTTGGATTTCCGATCAGCACCAAAAACACAAATCTTGTATATGACCATCCAATGAACATTTCTGCCAAGTTTGGTTCAAATCTTTTTGTGGTTTCAGAAAAAAAGATGAAAATGTGAAATTCCCATAGGGTCCAATGTTAAACTAAGTCGAGTCATGGCGGCCATCTTGAATTTCCGATCGGCAAACGATTCACAAGTTTAGTACAGGACCACCCAATGATCATTCCTGCAAAGTCACAATTCAATTGGCTTAGTGGTTTCTAACAAGAAGATTTTTAAAATTTCGGCCAATCAGAACACATTATGGGCCCTGGCAGCCATGTTGGATTTCCGATCAGCGCCAAAAACACAAATCTTGTATATGACCATACAATGAACATTTCTGCCAAGTTTGATTCAAATCTGTTATGTGGTTTCAGAAAAAAAGATGAAAATGTGAAATTCCCATAGAGTCCTATGTTAAACTAAGTCGAGTCATGGCGGCCACCTTGAATTTCCGATCGGCAAACGATTCACAAGTTTAGTACAGGACCACCCAATGATCATTCCTGCAAAGTCACAATTCAATTGGCTTAGTAGTTTCTAACAAGAAGATTTTTAAAATTTCGACCAATCAGAACACATTATGGGTCCTGGCAGCCATGTTGGATTTCCGATCAGCGCCAAAAACACAAATCTTGTATATGACCATCCAATGAACATTTCTGCCAAGTTTGGTTCAAATCTGTTTTGTGGTTTCAGAAAAAAAGATGAAAATGTGAAATTCCCATAGGGTCCAATGTTAAACTAAGTCGAGTCATGGTGGCCATCTTGAATTTTCCGATCGGCAAACGATTCACAATTTAAGTACAGGACCACCCAATGATCATTCCTGCAAAGTCACAATTCAATTGACTTAGTGGTTTCTGACAAGAAGATTTTTAAAATTTCAGCCAATGAGAACACATTATGGACCCTGGCAGCCATGTTGGATTTCAAATCAGCACCAAAAACACAAATCTGGTAGAGGACCATCCAGTGAACATTTCTGGCAAGTTTGGTTGAAATTTGTTCAGTGGTTTCAGAGAAGAAGATTTAAATGTGAAAAGCTAACGGACGGACGACTTACCCATGACAAAAGCTCACATGGCCTATGGCCAGATGAGCTAAAAATAATTAATGAAATATCCCTTTCTATATTTAGTTAAGATCTAATGAAAATAAAATAAAATATATTGATTTAAGAAGAAAGATTGAAATAATGAAAATGTCAAATTTAATGAGAAATGAAATAATATATTTGTTGTAATTTAATTTTAAAATGTAATTAATAGTGAAATATTACATGATATATTTAGTTAAAATGTTCATAATCTGTTCAGAATTTTCAGGGATATGACACCTATTCTTAAACTGGATACAGGTTTATCAATTGGCAATTGATACCATACTGTTTTATGATATACAGGTCCAAAACATTGTTTTGCTCTTACTTACATACTTATAGTGTAGATTGTTGTTTTAGCACTTAAGTTGGGGCCACTTCAAAGTTTTTGATTAATTTTTAAAAATGAAGTAAAATATATTGAATTAAGAAGAAAAAAATTGACATAAAAATGACAAATTTAATCAAAAATGAAATAATATAGTTGCTGTAATCCAATTTTTCTTAAATAATTAATTAGTGAAATATCACATGCTATATTTAGTAAAAATCTAATGAAAATGAAGTAAAATATATTGATTTAAGAAGAAAAATTTGAAATAAAGAAAACGACCAATTTAATAAGAAATGAAATAATATAGTTGTTGTAATTTAATTTAAAAAAATTAATTAGTAAAATATCCTTTCTCTGATCCCTTTCTATAATTAGTTAAAATCTAACGAAAATGAAATAAAATATATTGATTTAAGAAGAAAGATTGAAATAAAGAAAATGTCAAATTTAATGAGAAATGAAATAATATAGCTGTTCTAATTTTTTTTTAAATAATTAATTAGCGAAATATCACATTCTATATTTAGTTAAAATCTAATGAAAATGAAATAAAATATATTGATTTAAGAAGAAAGATAATGTTCAGAATCTGTTCAGAATTTTCAGTAATGGTCAGAATCTGTTCAGAATTTTCAGCAATGTTCAGAATCTGTACAGAATTTTCCGTAATGTTCAGAATCTGTTCAGAATTTTCAGCAATTTTCAGAATCTGTTCAGAATTTTCAGCAATGTTCAGAATTTTCAGCAATTTTCAGCAATGTTCAGAATTTTCAGTAATGTTCAGAATTTTTAGTAATTTTCAGAATTTTCAGACACTTTTCAGAATATCTAGCACAAAAACTGGTCTATTCAGAATCTCTTGACTTTGTAGTGATTGGCCTGTCAGCCAATGCATGATTGTCAAAATGGGGGACTACGCGTGGAGCGAGCACATTGTCACGGTATTTTTGGACTGTCAGATTACCATCAAGAACGTACAAGTCCAACTTACAGTCAAAGGAAAAACAACCCCAGACAGTTACACCCCCACCCCCAAAAGCAGTTGTGCCCAAAATGTGGTTGTCCTAAAATGAAGTGTTTCGTTGGGGCCAAACCCTTGCACGACCGTCGGTAGGGCGTAACAAAAAACCACTTTCATCAGACCAGTGGACCTGTTTCCATGTGCGAATAGTCCACCCCAAATGATCATGTGACCAGCCAAATTGAGCATGGCGATGACGTAATGTCAACTTTGGACATTTTATGGGTCATCACGCTCGCATTCCCTGATGGTGGAGGCGTCTGATTACAGTGTGTGTGCTAATGTGGCCTCCAAACGCTAAATTACCACGAAGTACACCAGCTGTACTGAACGGCCATTGCCATGCCCATCTGGGTATGAGCTGGTCCTCTCTTGGCGTCATTTTGCGAAGTCTACCTGCACGTGGACGGTCAGTAACATTCCCCGTTTGACGAAAACGCGGCATCAGTCGTACAATGATGGAATGGTTAACCCTGAAGTGTTCTGCCACCCTTCTATGGCTAAAACCACCGTTATGCATGCCAACAGCTTGCCACCTTTCTGGTATGGTTAATTTTCGCCGCACCATACCAAACCAATAGAAAATGAAACTTAAAACTCTACACAAAAAAAATCAGCTTTCGTTTGCAAACACAAATGTTGAAAAGTACATGTGGCACTTTATACACCCTGTCATATACACATAAATAAAAATCGATCAATAACCTGTTTTACAGGTAAGTAAGTATGTGTGTACAGGTAACGAAAACAGCAAACCGATTTGAAATAAGTTCATTATTAGAAAAGATATTATTGAAACAAGTCAGGTGGTGCTTAACTTTTGTCGGACTGTATATAATTGATCTTATCTAATGTTTTGTCATTTTATCTATGTGTGACTTGTTTGAAACAATGCTGATGTCGAAATCAATTTTATTATTCAATTTTATTTATTTATTATTTATTGGACAATAGTTGACTATCATATATGTGCCTTTATCATCTGCAAGACAAAACAAAGAATCTGAAAACGTTTATTTAATACAAACAAACAAAAAACAAGGACATATGTAAATCAGAGAGATGATATGCTAACAAAAACAAGGAATTAAACAACTACTGAATATACCTTAATGCATAACAAGTACATTATAACATACGAATGCCACGATAATGCCCAGCGAATGTGAAAAGTGGTACAATTAGAGAAATATTTTGACTTCTCCCTGTACTCTCACCACTTCTCCCTGTTATCTCTCACTTCTCTTTTGTCAGCACCTGAAAGAGAAGTCACTTCTCCCTCTGATTTCAAAGTAGTGGGAGCCATGATTATTATGTATTTACGTAATTATACAGTAAATTTATACTACATTTTTTTCAATGAGAGAAATATATATAATTCATACCATCTTCTTTCCTTAGCCTTGTAGTTGTATCACATGTTGTCTTTTTTGTCACACTCTCGTATGAAAAGCGACATTCAGTACAAAATTTATCTGTTAATATTAATCTTTTTGAACAGTCGGGACATTTCTTTGTTTTACTTTCATCTATCTCAACCTCGCCACTACAATTAGCACAATATTTTTGAGTGAGTGACAAATAAGCTCCACACACAGTACCATCTTGTTTTAAAAGCGCACACTTCATTCTGGTGAAAAATCACTTCATCTGAAAAGAAATGTATAGTACATCATAACATTCTGGTGAAAAATCACTTCATCTGAAAAGAAATGTACATCATAATAATTGAATTTCCATAACTCATTCTTCAGAAAATGTTCTTTGCAAAAGTTTTTGTATTACAGCCTTCGCCAAGACAATGAACACACGACACGCAGGGTTCCAACCCCATAGATGTTTGTCCATTCATTTGTATAATATTGAGGGGTTAAGGGTTATAGTGTTTAACGCCAGTATAGAAAACGATAGAAGTATAAGATAAGATAGATAATACTTTATTTACCAATTATTGTTGCAACAAGAGGCACCATATGCATCATTACAATGATTACAGGGGTTATTTGGTTATAGTGTTTAATGCCACTTTCAACAATATTTCAGTTAGTTTTATTGTTGGAGCAAGCCGGAGTCACCGGAGAAAAGCACCAACCTGTCGGAAGTCACTGACAAACTTCATCACATAATGTTGTATTAGTTTAAACATATTTTATTAATTAATTTAATATAACATTACAATATTCAACTATATACATTACATAATAAGAAGTAATTAATTGGATTGGGAAACAAGTTGCAAGAATTTATATTAATCCCTATCCATAGGAATAAATTTCATTTATAATATACTGTGAATCTCTAAGGGGAGAAGCAAATTGAACTAACTAATAATATTTGATATAAATTACAGAAGGTATAAAAAGATAAAACAAATAAAGTGATCTGGTGTTTGATGTAAAACATGTTTGATTCAAAGTAATTAAAAAAAGAAGAAAGAAATAAGGGAACTAGGTACTGCTGATGTTAGATGAAACGTTTACTGTTTATTATAAACTTTTGTACATTTAAAAATAAATTCTTATTTTGATCGTCTGTGAGGTCAGGTGATACAAAAAGTAAACGGTCAACTGCCAAGTTCATAGGAATATCAATTGATCCGATATACCGATTTCTCGAATCATAGAATCTATGAGAATAAAAAAGATAATGTGAGTTAGTTTCAGGGACCCCTTGTTGACAACTACAGTTGGGCGAACCTACTACATTTTTTAGGAATAGATGATGGTTTAGAGAGCTACATGCAGTTTGTAATCTCATGTGAAGGATTTGTCCAATTCGAGTTCCTGAGTAATAATAAATAGGTTTCTTTATACATTTTGACTTATAATAGGAATTGAGAGATGAAGGAGACCTGCTATCTCTTACTGATGTGGGTTCGCTGTTCCATAATCTTACAGTAGAGGGTAGAAAATAGTTATTATACAAAGTTGTTCTAGTACGTACTGGGGGGATACTTACGCCTGTCTAGTGTTGTAGTCATGAATATTTTCAAAGTTACAAGGAACAATTGCACTAAGGTAAGGAGGAACAAGACCGTTTAGTCACGCCGCGTTTACCATTTTATAATTTTTTTTTTTGGTGATGTTCCCGTCTTGCCTGTAGCGTCTCCCAACCCGCCTCTTTATATAAACTATTAATATGTTGTATTGACTACACAATGCCACGAGCTCACAACTTCAGTGGTGAAAGGCACTGATTGTACAGGTTGTTGTAAATCCATCTACCATACATTCACGATCACAACACTGAACAGTGAGTCCTTTGTACAATATTGAATCTCACACAACAATACAAAAAACTATGTGTGATACGTGACGTTTTTAGCTATGATAATCTCTTACTGTTTCAAGTAGTTAAAGATCCATAAATCCAAAATATAGGTAGAGTTGTAAGGGTGGGGGAGTAGGGGGTAGGGGGACCAAATGGTAAATTTTAAGAATACATTTGATAGTGCTTGTGACGAGATTGGGCTGGAGATTACAGAGCAGAAAATGTCTTCGGAAATCTAATTTCAATGAGATTAATTGCCCATCACTACCCCCACGATTTGGACCTAAAAACCATGAGGTATTCATTGTGCAGTCTTCAATCAATCAATCAATTAAAGAACTTAATCAATAAATAAGAAAGTAAATATATCTATTATTTCATATAATCATCATTACTCAATTTAATCTTTTGTTTGATAAATTGCAGTTCAAGGGCTATCACTTTAATTATATCTTAGTAGTTTTAATTTTTTACATCAAAACTTAAATAATTTGTTCGCGGACTACAACTGATATGCCCATTAATTGTGCAGGATATCTTAGTAGTTTTAATTTTTTACATTATATACTGGGTTTACCTCGTTCCGATGGTCTTACGGAAGCACACCTTGACCTTGTAATTTGTATAATATCCGATACCTATCATTTGAATGAATCTGTATTTATACAAACATATTATGATATGAACTAATAAAAAATAATAATATCCTTTTAAAACAGGAGTGTTTACCTTGTGTTCCAGTTATCGATTGTTGACAGTTCTCCGATGGCACTTTTTTTTTACCTTAACCTCGTTTCGATAGGTGTCGTAATTTTATTTAGCTACCCATGAAAATTAGCTACCTCCAACTTCCGGTAGCTAATTTTCATACGGCGGAGCATAACAATTAGCTACCTATGAAAATTAGCTACTTGTAGCATAAACTTATAGGATTTGTCTCCCTTATTATGTTTTTCCAAAATACAAATTGTGTATTTTCAATGGAGGGACAAAATGAAAAACTGCATGTACATAAACAGGAAAAGAGTTACTGATTGACAAAGAGAGACATATAGATCTGTACACAATATAAAATAAAATAAACAATAGATATTAGGGGTGTTCATAGTTGAAAAACAAAATGCTACCTGTATGGCTGTATAGCATGTGATTAAGTTACAAACTATCTTTTTTTCAATTTACCATCGCGATGTATCATTTTTACAGCTATTAAAAAATAGATTGGTGGACTATTTATGGTAGAATTTAATATTTATGTGATGTTCAAACTATGCAAATTTTTCTTTAACTTAATAAGATCATATATGATAATTATTAATCACACTTTTATTATTGCTAACCGTGTTACCCTCTTGAAATAAAGAAATTAACTCATTTACTTACTTATTGACACTATCTTCTGAATTCAAGAAATAAATAAAATTATGTTCCATATACATGTATATTTAATAATGAAAGTTGGGAACTTTATTTATTACAATATTAAAGAACTGGTAGCTATTAGATTAATTTCAATTCGAACATGAAACTATTTGCACACTCTTGATGACAATTTCTTATTTGGATTTTGTAAAAATAGAACCCTAAGTCATAAATTTCCAACAGAATGTGGAAGATGGCAAAATATGTGTACAGAACATGGCTTGACCCGATCGGAACTCGAACCCACGATCTACCCACACTCGAGGCGAGCACGCTAACGATTACACTACCGATGAGAGTCTTTGGTGAGCATTTCTGGTCTGTTTCTCAGCGAATACATATATTGTCCAGGGACGGATCCAGGATTTCAAATTAGGGAGGGGCGCACATAAAAAAAATTGCGCCGAGCGGAGGGAGGCGCAAACAATTTTGGAGTATATAAAATCACGATTTTACGCCAAAAAATCATATTTTTTTCCAATTTTAGGGGGGAACCCCCCATTGGATTCGCCCCTGTTGTCTACATAAATGACAATAGAAAACGTAACAATACAAAATACATTGTGCAACGCACGGTCAACTTTTCGCGCTATCACAATCCTTCGGCAGAAGACACATACAAAGCGACTTTTTGAGTACATATATATAAGCAAATTCATATTTCAAACCAAAGATTATTAACTGGTATTTGTTGCTTATAATGCAAAGCACGCAGAATTAAGGAGAAAGAGCAAAGACTGGTTGCTTCGGAATCAGGATAATGTGTCAGAGTGGAGCGACATGTATATCCGCGGACTGATGTTTCCGTTAGCTAACACTATAAAAAAAACCTAAGCGTGTTGGTCTAGAAAAAAGTGGACATCATCATCATCTCATTAACTTGGTCTCGCCATGATATAGCTATAAAATTGCTGAGTTGGCGTTAAACAACAATCGCTCACTCACTAAAGCTGTTACGTACAGTTTTTATATTTCCCCGACAATGTACGTATATTGTGTTTATTCTGCAATGTCTTATAGTTAAAAAAACAACTGGCAAATTGTCTAATAAGAGCAGAAACAGACATCGTTCTAAGCGTTTTAGACGTCCGCGCTTATAGTGTAAGTTTCTCGGCGTCGCTTGACATGAATCAGGTACCAGAAAAACTATATCTTGGTCAAAATCTTAAGCAATATGTGATGAAAGAAGCTGTTATATATAAAATGCTTAGGTACAGACAAAACAGATGTCACACCAATGAAGAGCGATGGACAGATCACAGCTGACACAAAGCAAAAATCCAACATCCCCAACAGTGTCAGTCCGTATTCACCGTAGAATCACAAGACAACATCCCCGATTGCACCAAAACCCACATCATAAAAGCAGCACTCCCAATATCTCTACCAGGTGTAAAAGAAACTCCTACATAACATCAATACCCATAGATGTTGTGCTCCCAAAACTATTAAATCATTTGGCCTTCCAATCTTTTGATTTTGAGCTACCTGATGAAGGTTATTCCAGAAACGGTCATGTGCACTAAATTTGATATCTACGTTTTTATTACCTCTTTTTAGCAATGTAGCTATCTGAATGTTTTCTTTGAAAACAAGATACACTCATTGTTTAATATGATAGATACAAAATGTATGTAAAATTTCCAGGTAAATTAGTTACCTGTATCTCTTATGAAAATTATGTGTACAGAACTAAGTCAGATTGATAAAAGGTGCATTCATGTTGTTGTTTTTTCTTTTTGTTTGATATTTTTGATTGGTTTGTTTTGTTTTGTATTTGTTTGTTTTTGATAACAGATTAATATCTAATTTTATTTCTGTTTTTTCTTCTGTTTTGAGGATATAACTTCAGAAGGGCCTACAAATTTATACATCTTGGAATAACAGTAGTACTTTAGGGTGCCTGCATCCTAATTTCTTATGTACATGTATCTCTATTCTGTTTCAATAAATGTTTAGAGGTTTGCGTTTGTATTGAATCGGGGCCTTGATGGGAGAGAGGTTTAACGAGCTGCCTACACCTCATTTATCTTTCACTGTACTGTTCATCACTTGGATGATGTACTCAGCCTTTAGAAAGTAGATTGCCAGACGCTGGTACAACATATGAAAATGTCTGTAATGTCATTGAATATAGCTCAAATAAATATTTTGCATCATGCTGGTATGTTTTGTAAGTACAGATACTTGTATCACACATACTTGTCAATTTAATACCGTAATTAAATAGCAGCCATATATACATGATAATATCTCGCACACAAAGTATCTTAACACAAGTTATTTCTAAAAGAATTTATTGAAAAACTCAGACAGGCATGGTGGAACATTAGCATACATATAACACAAGGCAATATATAGACTAGAGGCTCAGTAGGTTGAGCATATTTTTTAGAAATCAGACAATCAGCAACAAGAATTGCCTGTGGTGGACATGTTTGTTAACGGATCGGGACGAAATGAGCAATCTTTATAGAGGGCCTTCCATAGCTGCTACCTATCAAGTTTCGGTTCATTTGGCCAAGCGGTTTCAGAGGAGAAAATTGTTTATGAATCGACCAATCAACCACACACATTGCCTGTGCTGGCCATGTTTGTTAACAGATCCAAAATTAGCAATCTTTATAGAGGGCCTTCCATAGATGCTACCTACCACGTTTCGGTTCATTTGGCCAAGCGGTTTCAGAGTAGAAGATTTTTTAGGAATCGACCATTTACTCTAAAGAGAAATTATGGATCTGTATTCCTTACTCAGAACTATGAACTACAATTTAAGTTTTAATGTGATCATTACAATAACATACAGCACATTGTAAATTATAAACAGGAATTCTCAATTTCCTTTTTTTTCCCATAAAATATGTTCTGTCATACAACTATGACCAATTTTCAATCCATCATGATCTTATACTATTAGTAAATATTATAACATACATTTGCACATTTTAATAATATATATATCAAATAATTTCAAACATCCTGTCAACGTCTATTGTGGATATATAATAAACTAGCAGTTAATATAACCTGTGTCACAGATAAAATGTGTAATTAAGGTCTTATGACACCAAATTATGTAACAATCGCCATTGCTAAATTTCACACAAAACAATCCAAAATTTTACAAATATTACAACTTGAAATTTGTCAGTTAATTTGTAATATGTATGATTGAAAATATTTTGTTATTCTAGTACCAGCATCATACGTAAATGTTTCTGAAAATTATAATTTACATTTTGCTTTTTATATAATATCTTTATTGAAATTTATATCTCTTTGTTAACTTGTATAAGAAATCGTCATGGCGTACCTATGTTTTGATTTATATAAAATATTTCTTTATCTTATGGGAATCATGAGGACATTGTGAGTCTTTCATAGAAGCAGTTTCATATATGAAATCTTGAAAGCTATGTCAGATCATTTATAAATTTTAGAGCTTGTTTTGCTTTACACAAGCAGACAAACTGTTTTCACTGAAATTTTGAAACCCAAAAGAAATTGCAATTGAGATATTATTTGTTTGTTGTCTTTGAAGCCATACATAATATTTGATACTTTTTTGGTAGCTGTGATTGTTTTGATTGCAATTAAACATAGAATAATATCTTCTGATCATGTAGTGAATGCTACTTTAATTTAATATATTTTTGGGGGAGTTTATAACAATTGAATTTCAGGTGTCTTCTATCTAATCCCACTTTTTAAAACTACCTATTCCCACTTACAAATAACTTGAAATTTTAGATCTTTTAATGAATTTTTAAAAAGTGGGATTAGGTGGAATGAACGGAATTTCATTGTGTATTTTTTTATTCAGATTTCAATAAACTAAATATTTTTCTAGTAAACTTGTTTAATAAATTTCATGAAGAAAATTCATTTACATAAATCAAACATTAAATATCTAAGGAGATATATGTTTCAGCTAATACAAATAAGTCAAAATGATGAAAAGTAATCTAAATGTAATAAGAAAGTAATCGTGATTACAGGGTCAAAATGAATTTAATCGATTACATTACGATTACATGTAATATAAAAAAAAATGGCCGATTACAGATTACATCCGATTACATGATAAAATGCAATCAATTACAACTAATTACGATTACAAATTACGATGACCCCATGTCTGCCAATCAGCATCAAGAACTGCCTGTGGGTCCAGCAAATTACTGTTTCCAGCAATTTACCGTGTCGACACTTGTTTTTGTTTTGACATACGTATACGCTTTTTCAACTTTCCCTTGCCGACATGCTTCTATCTACGTAGTCCTTTATTTTATATTATTTCTTGAATAATTTACTATCCAAAGTCTCGTATAATTTTCTCAACTTTATTTCCTTTCAATGATTCTGTCAGTTTTATTTTATTTTTATTTTGTTTTCTTTGAAGTGACCATGTTATTTGTAAATCTCTTCATATGTAGCATTTGTCACAATTTGTCACAATAGTATATAAGATAAAAACCAATTTTAAAAATAATAAACATTTGTTCTTATTTGAGTTGTTATTATTTTTATACAACAACATTTTCATTCACATTGATGTCGGGTGATCACAGGCGTAAGGGGAGCTATAAATAAACTATCGCTAGACATATGGAGAGGGGGCGGGGGGAGGGGGGGGGGGGTTAAGCAGTAAATTACAGTCAATTATGTGATGTGCTCAATGTTTGAGCTGAATTTTAGATTCTAATTGATTCCGATTCATATAAGGATTAAAGGGCTCGACAATTCAATTTAGATATCTTTGTTTTAATTTTAATTAGAGATCTCTTTAATGTATTATGAGTGATCACAGTTTTATGTCCACATCTCCCTAACTTAGAAAGATCCTTCATTCAATTCTAATAATTTCAATTAAATCTCCCTCCCATTTTATTTACGTTCCTTTGGTCCATAAAAAGAATTAAAAAAAACCCAGAAGTATTACCATTAGTATCCTACTTTGAACTAGAGCAGGACTGTCAAAGTTTAGAATTTCAGAATTATAATGTTGTCCAATTTCGGAGATGTTTGACTTGTTCTACTACAGTAATCCTTGCCCCTATTATCAGAATAAACGTACAAATAAAATCAAGTTTTGGAAAATAAAAAAGTCATAGATATTGTCAGAGAAATGGAATGAAGGAATGCGAGGTAGCTAATTTTCATGGGCAAGCTTCTGATACTTATGCTTATGTTTGAATGGTGCAAGGTAGTTTATTTTCATGGATAACACTTTGAAACCTGTGTCATACATTGAACAGATGTAAAGTAGGTTATTTTCATGGAACACTTCATGATTCCTATTCCATGCAATGAAGAAATGTCAGGTAGCTAATTTTCATGGACCATGCAACGAAGGAATGCGAGGTAGCTAATTTTCATTGGCAAGCGACTGATACTTATGCTTATGTTTGAATGGTGCCAGGTAGTTTATTTTCATGGATAACACTTTGAAACCTGTGTCAGACATTGAACAGATGTAAGGTAGCTTATTTTTATGGAAAACGTCATGATTCCTATCCCATGCAACGAAGGAATGCGAGGTAGCTAATTTTCATGGGCAAGCTTCTGATGCTTATGCTTATGTTTGAATGGTGCAAAGTATTTTATTTTCATGGATAACACTTTGAAACCTGTGTCATACAATGAACAGATGTAAGGTAGCATATTTTCATGGAAAACGTCATGACTCCTATTCCATGCAATGAAGCCGGAAAGGTCGAGTAGCTAATTTTCATGGACAAGCTTCAGATGCTTATGCTTATGTTTGAACGGTGCAAGGTAGTTTATTTTCATGGATAACACTTTGAAACCTATGTCATACACTGGACAGATGCAACTTAGCTTATATTCATGGAAAACTTCATGATTTCTATCCCATGTAATGAAGGAATTATGCTGACTACGAGTCAACTAGTCTTTGCCTTTATTCTTTTTACGCCATGTGCCAATATAAATTGCATAGTCTTTGGTTTGATCAGATCGTTGATCGAAACCACGATCTACCGCACATGATGCGAGTACTCTTAACTATTTCACCACAGGAGCGTTATTGCTTGTTATAACTAAGCGTCTTATTTCTTTGGAATAGATATACACATTTTTGTATATATGCAAAGCAGAAAACTCATTATGTACAGATACATAATATGGTGATTGATATTTAGAAACTTGTTCATGTCACTATAAATATATATATATATTTTTTAAAATATTATTAGACTTTAATTTATTTATATTATATATATATATATATATATATATATAGGACATACAGTTTGCTCTATTGGCCCAAAGTATATATTCCACACTGTGGCGGGCCGTTTTTTGGAATGAGTTTGGGTATCATACCGTTTTCAACAATATTTTGACAGTGCTATTTGATACATTTACCAATAATGACTCATTTTTATATTTATTTTTATTTCTAATTTAACATTTATTTAAATGTGTAGCCCTATTGTATATTTATATTATTGTTATTGTACTTTTATTAATTTATATGTAGGATTTCCATTCTTTTATGCATGTAGTTTCAGATGTGCATCTTCTGGTTCTTTTGTGGCGTACATGGACCGTCAAAAACGTTTTCTTGAATTTTGAAAAGTCGCCATATTGTTTCGAGATTTTATTTAATTAGACATTGATAAAGTCCCTCGGTGGGACGAAAATTTTGTCATTCTACGAAGTGTTTAATTTTTTATCACTTTGTTTTGTGTACTTGGTGTTGTTTTACAAACCATTTTAGACGTTTATAATTGTTTTACTTGTATAGTATCGTTATACCGTAACGATCCAACACCCCGTAAGATTGATCGTTGACTGGTTTTTCAGACGTTGTATATATATATACGTCTGAAAATTAAACCAAACAGTGTTAGAATTAGATTTTAGAGCTGTCAAATTTTTGTTCTTCCCTCGACGGGATTTGAACCCACACCATTGTTACACTGCAGCACCATTCGCTTAGCCTTACGTCCAGCGCCCTAGACCGCTCGACTACATCCACTCCCTAAAAAAGGAGCTTCAATAGTCGTAGTGTTACCTTGTCTCGTAAGGCAAATCTAGGGATAGGCGTAAGACATGTGTATAAGCGTGTGTAGATGGTACATATATACTTAATATTATGATTTGACAGCAATCTAACTCAGCAATTTTTAATATATTGGATAGGATAATGAAGAATTATTCACTATACAGTCACAGGAAATAAAGTATATTATACAAACGTCTAGAAGCAAGTGACAACCATACAATATATCTGTCCCACTGGATCTCAAAGTTACTTTAAAGGATACTAGGCTAATATATATATATATATATATATATATATATATATGGCAAATATCAATATATTTATTATTTATCTTTTTATCAGAATCAAGTACACTAACATAGACAACATGCATAAGATACAGTACCACCTCGGATTTCACATGAGTACCCACGCGGAAAAAGAAACCCGTTATATCCAATACGGGTAACTTCATTTGTTTCAATGGTAATGTATCTAACTTGTACAATGTTAATAGCTAAACTATATATAGTGTTCTTCAAATATTGTTAATAACTTCATATTTTTTCAACATTTATTAATCATGTTAACATTTGATCTCAAGAAGTGATATTGCTAGACATGACAAACTGACTCTGAAACTGGAAATTATTGGTCAATGTGAGGTGCGTCCAACACAA
This sequence comes from Bathymodiolus brooksi, assembly GCA_963680875.1. Taxonomy (NCBI): domain Eukaryota; kingdom Metazoa; phylum Mollusca; class Bivalvia; order Mytilida; family Modiolidae; genus Bathymodiolus; species Bathymodiolus brooksi. The sequence goes on from OY804588.1 coordinate 78,513,231, forward strand.
TGACATTACCGGAAAAACAACGACGTCAGTTGTTAAGGTTTTGACATACATTACCATTAGTATTAGTATTCATCGGCCCTGCTATTGCATTGCCTATGTTTATATGTTGTCAATAATTTTTGTGATGGTGTTTGTATGTTTAGAGGAAGCAAATATGTGCAGCGTTTTAATTGCTTGTTTATATCTGTATTTTCGTTGGCGATCCAATTACAGATGGTTGGAATCCCATGAACCGGCTTAAGCTCTCACTATTTTGTGCCTATCCTAAGCTAAGACCTAAATTTCCCACCCCATGTCATGATCTTTTTGTATTCAATTGTTTGAGGTGAGAGGTTGGTTGGTCGTTTTGATGATATTGGTGGAATTGTTAATGCTTAAACTTTCTTTTCATAAAATTGCAAAAGGTATAGCAAAACACATCTATACTATGAAGTGTAATTTTGACTTGAAACAGCTGGTTAATAACTAGAGATATTGCATGAGAACCAATTAAATTATGTTGGTATATACGTATACTGTGTTTCAAAATTTGGCATGGTTATACTTGTTTGAGTTCCATACAAAATAGAATTATATATATCCATATTCAATATCATTTCATATAAAGTGCAATTGCTTGTTTGCATATGATGCTAAAGGCATACTTGTATGTTTAAATCGCTACAGTTTAGTTTATGCACATTTTATTATTTAATTCATATCATTACAATATTGAACTATACATGATAGATAATACAAAGTAAATAATAGGATTGGGAAACAAGTTGCCAGAACTTATATTAATCGCTCCCATTATTGCTACAGTTTTGGGTACACTTTCACTACCGATACTAACTGAACCACTATTTCCACTGATCGAACATTTGTAGTCTCCCTTATCTGAATACTTGACGTTGATAGGACTTATTTCAATCTGCAAACCGGCTTGGCTGCTTGGATTAACTTTCTGATTGATAATAGTGGCACGATTCCTTATATCAGTGTTAGTCCAACTAATTTCATTTACAAGTAGATCATTGGAAACACCAAGCGAGATATTAACAATTCGGTTCCATCCTGATGTTGATTTTTTCCAAAGAGTAATATCTGTTATATTTCCAGAAAGTGCTGCACCTGTTGGGCTACAAGTAAACGGAAGCTTTTCTTGTTGATACACGACTTCATTGTCAGTAGCTATGGTCACATATGTTGGACAGTTCACAACATCACCTGTTAAACAAGGTGGAAATTATATTAAACGTGAAAATGTAAATTCAATTCACAAATATCTGGAAAAATTAATAATTGTTTTAATATGTATCACATCAAATCTAAGAAAACAATTCGACTGCCATCATCATCTGTGACTATGCATTGTGTAATGCAATATTGTATGTGAATTATCTCCCTTTGTTATCATTTTCGCCTCAAATGTAGACTATTCGTGTGTTTATTTGTGAATGAAATAAACTGGAATAAATAGTAACTAGTCCAGTGAATAAAAACCTGAACCAATAAAACTTACCACCACGAAATAACTGACATATTGTTAAAGATGGCGTTAAACCCTCTAACCATTGTTCAATGTATCTGTAGTGTTATAAACATTAATATAAATACTAAATGTACAGGAGTGTGGTACTGTTTCTGATAGGTATTATATATGTTTAAAAATTCAGTTTCATTTAAATGGGACCCATGCAAAAATGTTTATTTCAGTTTCATTTTTAGTGGGCCCATATATAAAGGTTTCTTCATTTCATTTTTGGTTGAACCATATAATAGAATTTTCCTTAGAATCATTTTTTTTTGAACCCATAGAAAATGTTGCTTTCCGTTTCATTTTTAGTGCGGTCATGCAAAAATGTTTATTCATTTTTTTTGTGGGCCCATATAATAGGATTTCTCTTAATTTAATTTTTTGTGGGCCCTTATAAAGAGGTTCTTCTATTATCGGCTGTGGGGGCCATCTTGGTCGAAGGGCCGAACCGCCGGACATATTATTGGAAGAGAACCACCCAATGACTATTTCATCAACATTTAGTTCTTATTGAGCAAATGGTTTCAGACAAGAAGATTTTCATGGGAATTTCCAATAGGGTCCAATGTTAAATTAAGTTCGGCTGTGGCGGCCATCTTGGTCGGAGGTCTGAAATGCCGGACACAATTTTGGAAGGTGACCACCCAAGTATCATTTCAGCAAAGTTTGGTTGAGATTGGCTCAGTAGTTTTAGAGGAGAAGATTTTTTTAATTTTCATCCCCCCTTTTTTCTATTTTTAGCTTGGCGGCCATCTTGGTTGGAAATCGGGATCATCAGACATAAATTTGGAAGTGGGCCATCAAAGGACCATTCCACCAAAGTTTGGTTGCAAATGGCCCAATGGTTTCTGAGAAGATGAAAATGTGAAATGTTGACGGACGGACGACGGACGAAAAGTGATGGTAATGGCCAGGTAGAAAAAACCAGAGGCTCCCAGGATCCTGTAATCGCTCACCTGGATCAAAGCTGCTTTCAATAACAACACAACTGCACTGTGGTGGCCATCTTGGTGGGAGAGCGCGACTGCCGGACACAATTTTGGAAGAGGAGCATCCAATGACTATTTCATCAAAGTTTGGTTCTAATTGAGCTACTGGTTCCAGACAAGATGGTTTTTATGTGAATTTCCCATAGGGTCCTAGGCTAAACTAAGCTCAGCTGTGCAGCCATCTTGGTGGGACCAACAGACATAATTTTGGAAGAGGACCTTCCAATGACTATTTTATCAAAGTTTGGTTCCAATTGAGCAACTGGTTCCAGACAATAAGATTTTAATGTGAATTTCCCATAGGGTCCTATGTTAAGCTAAGTTCGGCTGTGGGGGCCATCTAGGTGGAAGGGCCTAACCGCCGGACACATTTTTGGAAGATAACTATCCAATGACTATTTCATCAAAATTTAGTTCTTATTGAGCAAATGGTTTCAGACTAGAAGATTTTTATGGGAATTTCCTATAGGGTCCCATGTTAAATTAAGTTTGGCTGTGGCGGCCATCTTGGTTGGATGTCTGAAATGCCGGACACAATTTTGGAAGGGGACCACACAAGGATCATTTCAACAAAGTTTGGTTGAGATTGGCTCAGTAGTTTCAGAAGAGAAGATTTTTTTTTAATTTCATCCCCCCTTTTTTCTATTTTTAGCCTGGCGGCCATCTTGGGACAAAATTGGGATCACCAGACACATTTTTGGAAGGGGGCCATCCAAGGATCATTCCACCAAAGATTGGTTGCAATTGGCCCAGCGGTTTCTGAGGAGAAGATTTTCATGTGAATTTCCCATAGTGTCCTATGTTAAGCTAAGTTCGGCTGTGGGGGCCATGTTGGTCGAAGGGCCGAACTGCCGGACACATTTTTGGAAGAGAACCATCCAATGACTATTTCATCAAAATTTTGTTCTTATTGAGCAAATAGTTTCAGACAGGAAGATTTGTATGGGAATTTCCCATAGGGTCCTATGTTAAATTATGTTCGGCTGTGGTGGCCATCTTGGTCGGAGGTCTGAAATGCCGGACACAATTTTGGAAGGGGACCACCCAAGGATCATTTCAGCAAAGTTTGGTTGAGATTGTCTCAGTAGTTTCAGAGAAGATTTTTTTTAAATTTCATCCTCCCTTTTTTCTATTTTAGCTTGGCGGCCATCTTGGTTGGAAGTCGGGATCACCGGACACAATTTTGGAAGGGGCCATCCAATGATCATTCCACCAAAGCTTGGTTGCAATTGGCCCAGTGGTTTCTGAGGGGAAGATTTTTATGTGAATTTCCCCTATCTTAAGCTAAGTTCGGCTGTGGGGGCCATCTTGGTCGAAGGGCCGAACCACCGGACACATTTTTGGAAGAGAACCGTCCAATGACTATTTCATCAAAATTTTGTTCTTATTGAGCAAATGGTTTCAGACAAGAAGATTTTTATGGGAATTTCCCATCGGGCCCTATGTTAAATTAAGTTCGGCTGTGGTGTCCATCTTGGTCGGAGGTCTGAAATGCCGGATACAATTTTAGAAGGGGACCACCCAAGAATCATTTTAGCAATGTTTGGTTGAGATTGGCTCAGTAGTTTTAGAGGAGAAGAATTTTTTTAAATTTCATCCCCCCTTTTTTCTAATTTTCATAATCGGTCAAAATCGGCAAAAGTCCAAAGTTCATAAAAAATCCCGTAACAAATGTTACAAAGCTCATGATTATGCGTATACAGTTCAGATTTGGGCACATTCTGGTCTGAAATAAAGCAGTTTTGGCCATTTGAAGAAATTTCTATTTTTTGTAACGGTGGCCATCTTGGATGGAGGGCGTGGCTATCGGACATAACTTTTAAAGGGAACCCCCTAAGGATGATTCAGGCCAAGCTTGGTTTAAATTGGTCCAGTGGTGTCGGAGGAGAAGATTTTTGAAAAAGCTTACAGACGGACGACGGACGCCAAGTGATGGCGATAGCTGACACATGTGAGCTAATAGGGACAATAACTCCAAAATGGGTAATGAGATTTACTTAAAAATTGCAGTGTAGGTAGATCTTGACATGCATGCTGCACATTTTTGCAATTTAAAGTTAACATCTATCTCTTATTGTTTTTGAAATATAAGACGAAAAGTATTAAAATTAAAAAATAATTGACGAAAAAAAGGCAATAACTCCAAAATGGGTAATCATATTTACTTCAAAATTGCAGGGTAAGTAGATCTTGAAATGCTGAACATGTCTGCAGTTTAAACTTAATATCTATCTCTTTTAGTTTATGAAATAAAGGACAAAAAGTATTAAAATTTTGAAAATTTGATGAAAAAAGGGCAAAAACTCCAAAATGGGTAATGGGATTTACTTATAAATTGCAGAGTATGTAGATCTCGACATGCTGCACATTTTTGCAATTTAAACTTAACATCTATCGCTAATAGTTTTTGAAATAAAGGACGAAAAGTATGAACATTTTGAAAATTTGATGAAAAAAGGGCAATAATTCTAAAATGGGTAATGGGATTTACTTCAAAATTGCAGGGTAGGTAGATCTTGACATGCTGAACATGTTTGCAGTTTCAACTTAACATCTATCTCTTATCGTTTTTGAAATAAAGGACAAAAAGAATTAAATTTTGAAAATTTGATGAAAAAAGGGAAATAACTCCAAGATGGGTAATCAGATTTACTTCAAAATTGCAGGGTAGGTAGATCTTGCTGTGCTGATCATTTTTATTCCATATCAGATTTCTGATATTATTAACGGTTTTTGAGTTATTACCCAAAAACCTGCAATTTTACCATATGTTCTATTTTTAGTAACAGTGGCAATGTTGGTTGGTGCACGGCATCACCGAACACAATTTTGAAACTAGATACACTAGTGATGATTCTGACCAAGTTTGGATTCAATTGATCTAGTAGTTTCAGAGGAGAAGATTTTTGAAAAGGTTTACGACGTACGACGAACGGACGGGCGGACGACGGACGCCAAGTGATGGCAAAAGCTCACATGACCTTTGGCCACGTGAGCTAACATTGATTTCTTTTGCTACACATAGAAAGTCGCCATTTAGTTATACTTCGTACAAAATTTGAAGGCTTATGCATTTTTTTCGGTTTTTTTTCTTGCAATGTCACACTTGAAGTTACATTAGCTATTTCCTGCCCATATTACAATGTGATTAAAAACTTGTAGTATACGAATAGCTTTGAGGCGAAGATATTCATATTCTCTCTCCTTTTTTGTCAAAACGATGTGGAAACCTTGGCTTCCAAGCTTCCACCTAGCTACTCCACTGGTGGCAGGTAGCAAAATATACCCAAGGGATGAACTTTTAATTGTTTAAATGTGAGCTAAATCTGACCCAAAATAAAGCAGTAATGATCAATAAACGAAAGGACTGGGAGCTATAAGGGCCAAAATCGGCCCCACTTCAGATGTCGATAAAATGTTCTCCAAAATATATTCACAATATGTGCTTTTCAGAAATAAATACAGTTAGCTAATATGTGCATCTAATTCCTCACAGCGGACCGACAAAGTCAGGTAATGAAAAGCACTGAACGCCATTTTTTTAAGAATACAGAATGTACATATCATTGTATTATAATGCATATCCTTAAAAAAAAAAAAAAACACAAAAAAAACACAAAGCTTAATAAAACTCAGTAAACAAAGCATAAATTTGACTTAATATGCAATGTGGATTGATGTCAGGAATAAAAACATGTTCCGAAGCTGTATTATGAAATTAAAGTGAACGAATAGTAATGTCGCAAAGTCACCCATTTTCGGCGGTCTACTGTTTTCGACGGTTTGCTTCACGTGATAAAATCTTTCATTATTTTGATCGCTTCATTTGTCAGAGGTTATATTATGATGCTGAAATTGCATGAATGATCTCAAGAAATCTGATCTAAAAATGTCATCTTTAAATATAAGAACTACGTACCACATCTATTATTTCACGTTCAAATTGTATTTTTCCGTAATTCATTTTTTCGTCACTTTAACAAAGCTTTAATCATTTAAAAAATATATCTCATACAGACCAATTTTGGTTTCATCGTCTGCTATGACATTGATAATGTACATATTGAGGTTATATCAATTCAGAAACTTATTAACATTGATTGTCGAAAACTGGTCGAAATTTTGGTATTAACCTTAAAGAGGTAATATATAGATTTATTTGGACAATTTGATTGTCACTAGAAAAAGAGGAGATGGTAGATACTATTTTGCTTTGCAGCAAGCCAACAACAACACTCCTAATAAAATGTTGCTATCAGAATCTGCTATATGTTGTCTTTTACGTGTAAGGAGTGTGTCCGTTACATCCCACGCCAAGGGATGTATTAAATTCGTTCCTCACAGCTGTCTGGTGTCCCTTTGACATAAAATCGGCGTTTTCCTAGAGGAATCCATTTGTTATTTTATTTATGCCAAATTCGCAGTCATGTCACTTAAAGTTGTCCATCAATACGGTTGTTTCGAATCATGTCAATTCCGACCACGTTCCGTCTTTTTCGTGTCTTGACGTCTGAAGTGCTTGGCAGACGTCTTCCGGTGTTTACGCTATTATTGTGACAACGTCAGCATTTCATAGTCGTAGATGCGGTAGATTATAAGTAATTGCAATATGGAGACGCCAAGGAAACGGCTGAATAAATACTGATGTTCGGTACCGCAGTATCTGTCTGATATCAGAAATATATAATGGCAGATCGTTTTCGTTTCATAATGCTGACAACCGCCAATAAAGAAAGAAAACAAATTTCATTTTAAAGAAGTAATTGTCTCTGTATTCAACTCTTTGATACAAATAAAATAATTTAATCGATATCTCTCTTTTACAGAAAATGCTAAGATTTTTTTAAGCTGAGGATCGAACGTTAAAACGCCACATATCGATTGAAGTTTTTGTTGTGTACATTGACACCGGAAGTCTAGTGCTATGCATTCCCAATCGTAACTACTCGGCCATGTAATTATATATTATTAGAAGGATAGCGAGAATGGCCGAGTAGTTACGATTGATGCACTCCATCAAAATCACGTGATCTGGCGTACGAAAATAACAGCATTTTGACGGAATGGATATGATTCGAAACAACCGTATTGGAAATCCACCACATGTTTTTACTTTTTGTTTCAATACACGCGAAAATGCATTAATTTTAATCATTTAAGCCATAAACCAATAAAATTATGTTAGATCTACTCAAAATGAAAGCAAAATATATTAGGAATCAATCACATATGTCACGTGATCACAATAAAGAGAAAGTAGCATCGTGATCACTAAAACCGAGCAGAACAACGGCATAATGATGTTCAATACAAGTAATGAAGGAACCGGCGCATTGGGGATATCCTATGTTTGAGTTCTATGGGATTTTTCTTGCTACGTTCAATCCCTGTATTCTTTGCCATATGCAAATATCGTATTTAATGATAAAGTCTGTTGACTGTTAATTTTTTTCCAAGATCAGTCTTCGGGATGCCGTTGTGCTATTGCATTTTTTTAATTTAATAAACAAATGCTGAAAAACGATTATTTCAAAACACTTAAAGGACGTAGTGTTTTTGTAATATCGATTGCGGACGTGTAAATATTCCGGATAAGTTACGTCACAGTAAACGTCATGTAATACAATCGTCGTTTTCATTTTCATTTAATAATCAGCGTAGTAAAAATTTTCCTTACATGTTTTATAGATGTGCGTCAAAAGCTTCCTTCTTCACAAATTAATTTGTATTGTTTATCTGCTGAAATATCTAAACACCAACGTTACCGTAGCATTTCACATATGCAGACCCTCACTACTGCTTTTTGGATAATAACAATAGAAGCATAGCCGTTTTAACAGCATCACGGGCCCCCGAGAAAAGCAGTGCACTGGGGCCCATACCTACACAACCACTCAGGAATAAAACTGTAAATGTATATAAAATTAAACATATATATATTGTATTGGTATTTCCAACAAAGTCAGTGTTTAAACCTTAGAAAAACATACAGTACACAGCATATATAGATAAGCATGGGGCCCCTATGCTCGTGGGCCTCCCGGCAAAGTTCTGCCCCGCGCGCCTATGCGTTCAGACGGCACTGAATACACACCTCTCCTACATCCCTCCAATGTTAATGTTAAAGATTTACAGACCACGGTGGACGCAATGTGATGAAAATGCCTTAGACCCTTTGGGTCTGGTCATGATGAGGTAAGCGTTGATGCATGTGCGTTTTGCATAAACATCTACTATATATGCACGCGCTACAAAATAGTTCCAAAACGTAATAACGTAAAATAGTTAAAGCATTTGGTTTTGCAGTTTCTAAAAAAAAGATTAAATATTAATATGAAAAGTTATGGATAACAGACGACGGACACTAAATGATAATATTTCTACAATTTTTCTATTGAATGTTGGAACTGTTCCGACAATGTGATATATTTTTTTCATTTTATTATAGTTTTATTCCTATGAGTGCTTTTCCCGGGGCCCCGTGATGCTGTTATGACGGCTCTGCTTCTATTGTTATTATCCAAAAAGCAGTAGAGAGGGAATACACTTGTAAAATGCTACGGTAACGTTGGTGTTTAGATATTTCAGCAGATAAACAAAACAAATTAATTTGTGATGAAGGAAGCTTTTGAAGCACATCTATAAAACATGTATTTAATATAATATAATAATCTATGAAAAAAAACAGCTGAGTTGCAATTGTTAAAAACAAATATGGTTGTGATCGTCTTCCGTAATTAAAATCGTCAAAATGAAATACAACCGAATTGATATCAAATGGTGACTTGTTTCAACCTCATTTGAAATATACCTTGAAATGCTTTCACCCTTATACATCACGTTCACGATATTTTATTACAACACTATTTCACTCAAGTGTACATTTTTTTTCTGTTCTAGTTAAAGGACTTTATCAAACAGAATCATACAGTTTACATGTAATGCAGTTAATACGTATTCAAACCACAGAGGAATATTTCTATTTTCCACACCTTGTGGTGTTGGGTCGCTATTGTGCATGCGAAATATTAATTGCAAACCCCATTGACTGGCTATATGCTGCCTGTCTAGAATATTTTATTATTTTCTCGATCGATAGTTCAGAAGCTAGAAAACAATATGATGAATATTGTCTGTCAATCATGCAAACAATAACTTATGCACATGACAGAACGCATATACGGATTCTGATTACTCCTTTGGTATCTTCAAACTCTTCTCAAGGATATGTTGGATTGTGCCCAAAAAATATCTACTCCTTTTGGATCAAACTATTTTACTTCATTTTAGAAGTAGCATCGATAGACCATTAAACCTACCTCAGTATCCCGGTAGTAATAACTATTTCAGTATCCCGGAAGAAAATATATAATCAATAATTGGGGGCTGATAAAAAACAAATATTTTGGATGAAATGGTGTTTATTTTATTTTTATGTTATATAACTGTTACGTGCCGACATACCATCGCTTTTAACGGCAAAGATTGCCTCTCAAACATCAAAACGTCATCTAAGCGCTTGTAATACTTGAACATTTTCCCGTCGTTTTTCAAGAAATTTAACACCTCGTGCACCAAAAAAATACTTTAACAGTATTTGTGTTTTATTTAGTTTAATAATCTGGAAAAATATTTTCTGGTGCACGACTACGGGAGGTGCTTAATTTCTTAGAAAACTATCGAAATATCGCGTGCAAAATTCCACGAAATACAGAAAACAAATAACGCTCATGACGTCACAATGACGTCAAATACGTATCGATTTTGTTGGAAACAAGTTTTAACATCAAAAGTATGATGTCGTCTATAAAATAAAACACATCAAATGTTAATCAAGTATTTTCTAAGATAATGATTCATTAAATATGGGGCCATATATGGCACGTATAGTCCCCAGTTCTTTTTATCGCATTGAAGCCGGACTGCGTGCATTGGGTTTTTCTCCTGGTTTCAATATACACAAACTGCATTTAAAATAGATACAATTATTTACAGAAACAAGTTGTTTACTGATGAATTTCATTGTTTAGTGGCCGAGTAAGCCAGCGTCCACAGTAGTTCCTCTTCGGCAAACAGGAAGTAGGAATATGATGAGTCCAAAAATGCTTCCCACGATATGGGGTACCTATATGAAGCTTGTGACCAAATATCAGATTTCTGCCATCAATAGTTGCTGAGAAAAATTTGACGAAAAATGTGCATATATGTTCAATGTGCATAAAAACCAACTAAATCGGCAAACAGGAAGTAGGAATCTGACGGGTCCAAAAACGCTACCCACAATATGGTATACCTATATGACACTTGTGACCAAATATCAGATTTCTGCCATCAACAGTTACTGAGAAAAATGCGCCGAAAAATATCTTGGACGGACAGAAGGACGGACGGACGAACAGAGGTAAAACAGTATACCCCCATCCCCCTTCGGAGAGCGGGGGTATAAAAATCTGGATTAGCTGATCAAAAAAAAAAAAGAAATATTCAATTCCCGGAGACGACGGAATATTAGTTAAAATACTTACAAATTACTTCTACTTAAACCTTTAAGAATTTTTATTCTGGAGATTTATAGAAGTCAAACGTACCATACACCTGTACACATGTACCTGCATAGATCATAAATGTAAAAACTTGTTTGATTAAATAATAAGCAATAAGATGTCTAATGACGAGTGAAAGAAGTGTTCTTTTAGGATAGAGAACTTCCAATTTTCTCTGTAGTCCTTTCTCGTTTTTATGATTTTCATATTGATACATTCATTTACAAGGGAACTGCGGCTATTATCGGATATTGTGGTTTATTGACCACTTCAGAATGCGTTCCATTCCTTTAGAGACACTTCCCCTGACTATGCAAGCCAAGATGAAAATCAAATAAAATATGTCATAAATCATGATCTACATCAACTGACAACTTGGTGACTGGTCAAAGAGATGGTTGATGTCTTTCAACCCAGACAAAACTGAAATCATGCTTTTTAAAAATGTAGAAAACTCAACAAATTTTAATTTTTATTTTGATTGAAAATTAATTCCACTTACATCAGACCATAAACATTTGGGGATAACATTTAGCGAGGAAGCAAAATGGAATAAACATGTAGAAAATATAATAAAAGTGTCTCTAAACACATATGTGTTTTGCGTAAATTGAAATATAAATTAAATAGACTAAATTTAGAGAAATTATACTTAATTTACATTCGACCAATATTTGAGTATGCATGCGAGGTCTGGGACAACTGTGGTGTCTCTAATTCGTGTAAATTGGAGAGGCTACAGTTGGAGGCAGCTAGAATTATCACCGGACTTCCAATCTTTACCAACACAGAATATCTATACAGATAAACTGGCTGGGAGAGATTGGAAGAAAGAAGAACTAGGAGAAAGCTTCAATTATTATATAATATCCAAAACGGTAGCACACCCTCTTATTTACTCGATCTTATTCCCCCAACAATCCAAAGTACGACTATTTATCCCCTTCGAAAGGGCAACAATGTTATTGTTCCATTCTGTAGACTATCTTTAACTAGAGATTCTTTCTTCTCAGCTACAGTAAGGGAATGGAATAACCTTAATCTTTCAGTGCGTAGTCTTGACACATTATCTAAATTTAAAAAGGCAATCCGCAGTTCAATCTCAATGCCAATTCCGAGACACTATTCTTATGGTCCTAGAAAACTAAATATAATTCTAACACAGCTTCGCTGCAATGCATCCTTCTTGAATTACGATTTATGTAAAGTTAAAATTTTATCAAATGCTTCCTGTAACTGTGGCGCACCGTGTGAAAATTCTCACCATTTCTTTTTTGAATTGTGATAAATATACAGATAATAGGGAAATATTATTTAATAGTCTTAACTGGCTACCATCTAACATTAATATTGATGTAAATCTACTGACAAAAGGAAGTGATCTCCTAGCATATCAAGATAATATAACTATTTTTAAACATGCTTTTAAATATATTAAAGACTCCAAAAGATTTGCAATTGTCTAATAAGGGTAATAACAAAATTACCGAACTCCGAACAATCTTACAAAGGGAAAGTCAAAACTCATAATTATATAAACAGACAAAATCAGTCAACAACCGGAAAACTGTGAAAACCGTAATGACCCTGACTTGGTACAGGCATCTCTAAAGAAATGGTGGGTTGAATCAGATTTTAAGGCGCCAAACCTCCCGCTCTCATTACGGTTCAAAGGTTCCGGCTGTCACTGTAACAGTATTTAAATACAGGAACAAAATAGGTAAAATAGTTGTCAAAGCAGTACCATATTCGGTGACGTAAATGTCAAAAATATGTTTACGTCACACATTGACAAAAAAAATATCCTTGACATTTTTGACTTCTTTATCTTTATACATTTTCACTATATGAAAATGCATCGCTTATAATTTTTTCTGCAGAGACGGAGTATATTTCGACAAGATCTTGGTATCGGAATATAAACTTTTTAAGAGATCGAATAAGGCGAATCTTTTAATAGCCCTGGTCCAGTAGCCTGTTTCTCAGATGAAGATGACGTTTCAGGAAATCAGAATAATTGCTACTGGCCCTTGCATAGCGAATCAATTGCGAGATGTAAACACCATATGCAGGAGAAGCTGGTATATTGCTATACATGTTTGGAAAATTTATGATTTTAAAATTGAAGTCGTCCCGCTTATCATACATTTTAGTACTGAGTTGACCAGTCGTCAAATTCGAGGTATAAGTCCAAAAATGATGCGGACGAAGCTGTATCGGTGGTCTCTTTAACTTCCAGCTGTGAAGGATATATCAATGGAAGAAATTCTGCAAATCTAGAATTATTGATAGATAAAACGTCATCAATATACCTGTATGTGAAATTAAAGGCTCTAGCCTCATGAATCTTCTTATCTTTTACAAGCTTTTGAAGAAACTCCGACTCATATGAGAATAAAAATAAATTTGCTAGAAGAGGGGCACAATTCGTACCCATTGGTATGCCGACGACCTGCTGAAACAGTGTCCCTCCAAAGGAGACAAATATGTTATCGATGAGGAACTCCAGCATACTGATCACTTGTTCCTCGGAGTAGCATGCTTTACCTTTTTGAATTTTGTTTGATCTAAAGATCTAAAGAACTAACACACATCTCCAAAAGTATTTATTCTCTTTTCTTTTTTTTCGTATATTGTCTAAACCTATGTTTTTGTATATAATCATTCATTGTATATTTAACTCTGCTATTATATACATATTATATCATTTCATTGCGCATGCTATTCCATATTGTAAATTATTGTACTCGGGAGAAGACTTCATAAGTTGGAAAAACTTGTGTCCGATCCCTATTTGTTATATTTAGCAAATACAAATATGCTTAAGCTAAAAAATCAAACAATAAACAATTAACTTAAAATCCAAGATTGTCCCAATGGTTTCAAAGAATGTTTTAAAACATTTACGACAAAGGATGGATAATGGATGTTAAAAGCTCACAGAACTCATTGGGTCAGTTGCATTAAAAACTAAAGTCTGTATTAATTGCTCCCCTGGTTTTCTAATTCACTTCTAAATATTATATTCCTGTATATTTTAAACTGAGCAGTTTTGATAGTGCAGCTGTCTTTTAGTTGACAGTTTATTTACACTCTAACACCGTCTGTAAGGAAAGATTATCCAGCCCCAAGCTATACCTTAATTACCCTAATTTTTCAGCAAAATTAACTGTGTCCAAAGGGAACTATGCCCTGTCAAATATGATGATCAACTACACATCACGACCAACCACCATACCAAATATGAGAGCTACTGAACCAATAGACTCAGAAGTTCCGTTCACAAAGCTTAACTATCTTCAAAATACCTAGAACCAATAACCTACTGTAATAGGAGTAGTGTTCACATGATGAAAAAGTTAAAGTCCCATAGCTCCAACAAAAATCATCGAATCAAAAAATAATAGGATCTACTACACATCATGACCAATAATCCTATCAAATATGAAAGCTATCAGACCAACAACCTCAGAGAGTTGCATTCACAAACCATATCTAAATTGAAAATGCATGAAAATGTTAAAGTCCCATAACTCCTATAATTAGCATAAACATTGTTGAATCAAAACGGCAGGATTATATAATCAGCTACACATCATGACCAATAATCTTACCATATATGAATGCGATTGGACTAATGACGTCAGAGGAGTTGCATTCACAAAGTGAAGAATGAACGAAAAAACCGACAAACCGAAAACAATATATGCACCCATACCACCATATACAAGGCATAAAAATGTTGAACATTTTAAACTTCAAACTTCAGCTGCTTCCAGCTTAAAATTAACCTTTCTACCATTTAAAGAAATGGGAAAATGAATATAATTTTTTTGATCATTGTTAGTTACTTGTTCAATAATAATCAGGTTCTAGTACTTTCTACCTATTTTTCTGTCATGTCTATAAAATATTGTAAAATATAATCAAACTTCTAAGCTACATGCATGGGACACACTATTATTGCTCTTGAATATATAATCTTTTTTCCTTTTTTGAGTGTAACACTTACATATGTAATCCATGCTAAGAAATAGCTTGTCCTCCTTAAGTCCATACAGACACTTGTAATTCAATCCAAGATCAGATTTCTGCACATTTTTTATAATGAGGTTAAACCCAATGGTATTTCCATCATAGTCTTCCACATATTTGGATGGATCTATTGAAACACCATCATTTAAGATATGTATTCCAGCATTAATCTGCCAAGACCGTGATGAACTATGACAGCAGTTGGAATCAGAAACTACACAAATCAGCTTTACATTATCACCAATACAAAAGCATGATTTTGGTGTTCCCAATGAAACAGTTACATCTGAAAATAACAATTTATGTTTGAAAAATCATTTTTCATTGGATGCAAATCAGTATTAATATATCTGTTCAAACTAAAGACACTGCAATCATACATCATGCTGTTAATGCCTATACATGTCCCGTCATATATTTTATAAGAATAATCTAAACATACATACATGATGCCGAAGACAATGCAGATGACTAAATGTCCTAGTCACAATCAGATGCACATTTCATATTAGGCCTGTATTATAGAGTTTTAAGAGGATAATAGAAGACATTAATTATTGTATTTTTGATCTAAATTGTACCAGAGGAACATAGCTTCAAGATGTTGACTTAATATTGGGTAAGTGAACAACCATAGAAACACGAGGCTCCCAGGAGCCTGTAATCGCTCACCTGGATCAAAGCTGCTTTCAATAACAACGCAACTGCACTGTGGTGGCCATCTTGGTGGGAGAGCGCGACTGCCGGACACAATTTTGGAAGAGGACCATCCAACGACTATTCCATCAAAGTTTGGTTCTAATTGAGCTACTGGTTCCAGACAAGATGTTTTTATGTGAATTTCCCATAGGGTCCTATATTAAACTAAGCACAGCTGTGCAACCATCTTGGTCAGAGGGCGGGACCACCAGACACAATTTTGGAAGAGGACCATCCAATGACTATTTTATCAAAGTTTGGTTCCAATTGAGCAACTGGTTCCAGACAAGAAGATTTTTATGTGAATTTCCCATAGGGTCCTATGTTAAGCTAAGATCGGCTGTGGGGGCCATCTTGGTCGAAGGGCCGAACCGGCGGACACATTTTTTGGAAGAGAACCATCAAATGACTATTTCATCAAAATTTTTTTCTTATTGAGCAAATGGTTTCAGACAAGACGATTTTTATGGGAATTTCCCATAGGGTCCTATGTTAAATTAAGTTCGGCTGTGGCGGCCATCTTAGTCGGAGTTCTGAAATGCCGGACACAAATTTGGAAGAGAACCACCCAAGAATCATTTCAGCAAAATGTGGTTGAGATTGGCACAGTAGTTTCAGAGGAGAAGATTTTTTTTCAATTTCATCCCCCCTTTTTTCTAATTTGCATAATCGGTCAAAATCGGCAAAAGTTCAAAGTTCATAAAAAAATCCCATATTATATGTTAAAAAGCTCATCATTATGCTTATACAGTTAAAATTTGGAGACATTCTGGCTTAAAATAAAGCAGATTTGGCCATTTGAAGAAATTTCTATTTTATGTAACGGCGGCCATCTTGGATGGAGGGCATGGCTATCGGACATAATTTTGAAAGGGACCGAACCAAGGACCATCCCTGCCAGGTTTGGTTTAATTTGGTTCAGCGGTTTCACAGGAGAAGATTTAAATGTGATCTTTTATCAAAATACGCCTAATTTGCATAATCGGTATAAATCGGCTGAAAGAAAAATTTCACACATAAACCCCTAACATATGTTAAACAACTCCTTGCCATGTAGCTGCAGTTAAAATGTGAGCTCATTTTGACTTATACTAAAGCAGCAATGGACAAATCAAATTTCATCCCTCTTTTTTCTATTTTTAGCTTGGCGGCCATCTTGGTTGGAAGTCGGGATCACCGGACACAATTTTGGAGGGGGCCATCCAAGGACCATTCCACCAAAGTTTGGTTGCAATTGGCCCAGTGGTTTCTGAGGAGAAGTTTAAAATGTGAAATGTTGACGGACATTTGATGAAAAAAGGGAAATAACTCCAAAATGGGTAATGAGATTTACTTCAAAATTGCAGGGTCGATAGATTTTGACATGCTGCTCATTTTTGCAATTTAAACTTAAGCTTTATCTTTTATAATTTTTGAAATATAAGACGAAAAGTATTAACATTTTACAAATTTGATAAAAAAAAAGAAAAGGGCAATAACTTCATGACGGGTAATCAGATTTACTTCAAAATTGCAGGTTAGGTAGATCTTGCTGTGCTGATCATTTTTATCCCATGTCAGATTTTTGATATTATTAACGGTTTTTGAGTTATTACCCAAAATCTGCAATTTTACCATATGTTCTATTTTTAGTAACAGCGGCCATGTTGGTTGGTGTACGGAATCACCGGACACAATTTTGAAACTAAATACCCTAGTGATGATTCTGACCAAGTTTGGTTTTCATTGGTTTAGTACTTTCAGAGAAGATTTTTGAAAAAGCTTACGACGTACGACGGACGCCAAGTGATGGCAATAGCTCACTTGACCCTTGGGGTCAGGTGAGCTAAAAAGGGGGGTATATGTGAATTGATGATGGTATCAATGGATTCTCGAAAAATATCAGCATTTTAATACTTTTGAAACGGGGATGCTAAATGAACTGACACATGATAAAAACTAAAGACACGTACGTGAGTAAATGATATATTTTTTATTTCTTTATTTTTTTAATTCTTCTTTTATTTTTAGAAAAATTAATTTTTGAATTTTTAAAATTTTTTTTTTACTTTTTTCAATTTTTAAATATTTTGTGAGGTCAGACGAAAATGCGTGGGGTTATGCCCCTATATGGGAAATGGGCGGGATCTACCCATATATGGGAGCGCCACAGTGCCACGGGTTTTTGGGGTGCATAAAACTGATCACTCCCTACTACTGGATCACTTCTTATTTGTGGTGTCAAATAATCTTCTTATCTCTGGTGTCGTATTAGGTCACTAGCACACTGTAACGAATATATCTTACTGACTACCTTTGAATGAGGGATTTAAATGTAACTGCATCAAAACTAATCAATATATAATTTTTGTATTGTGTGTAAGTAATTCATATGTGTCGCTATAACAATATTTGGTGACTTGTGGAATAAAGGTAATAACAAAATTACCGAACTCCGAACAATCTTACAAAGGGAAAGTCAAAACTCATAATTATATAAACAGACAAAATCAGTCAACAACCGGAAAACTGTGAAAACCGTAATGACCCTGACTTGGTACAGGCATTTCTAAAGAAATGGTGGGTTGAATCAGATGGAATATTAAATTGGTCAAGTAGTTGAACGAACATTTGGGGACAAACTTACACTGGTCAATTGTAATATTTAAAAAAATATTGTTTATAAATTCAGTGTCTGTTGTCTGGGCGAAACGCTTTGGCGTCTCGTTGTTCAATGTTATCTTTGTTTTGAAAGAAAAAGGGGACATAACTCTACTACTAACCGTGTATAAAATTCAACTGACCGCATATTGAATATACACGGTTTCCACGTGTATCGTCATAGCTTACCAGACGTTGGTTCTGAGAGTGTGTGTATCGTCATAACTTATCAGATGTTGGTTCTGAGAGTGTGTGTATCATCATAACTTATCAGACGTTCGTTCTGAGAGTGTGTCCATCGTCATAGCTTACCATATGTTGGTTCTGAGAGTTTGTGTATCATCATAGCTTACCAGACGTTGGTTCTGAGAGTTTGTGTATCGTCATAGCTTACCAGATGTTGGTTCTGAGATTTTGTGTATCGTCATAGCTTACCAGATGTTGGTTCTGAGAGTTTGTGTATCGTCATAGCTTACCAGACGTTGGTTCTGAGAGTTTGTGTATCGTCATAGCTTACCAGACGTTGGTTCTGAGAGTTTGTGTATCATCATAGCTTACCAGACGTTGGTTCTGAGAGTTTGTGTATCATCATAACTTACCAGACGTTGGTTCTGAGAGTTTGTGTATCGTCATAGCTTACCAGATGTTGGTTCTGAGAGTTTGTGCATCGTCATAGCTTACCAGACGTTGGTTCTGAGAGTCTGTGTATCGTTATAGCTTACCAGATCCTGGTTCTGAGAGTTTGTGTATCGTCATAGCTTACCAGACGTTGGTTCTGAGAGTTTGTGTATCATCATTACTTACCAGACGTTGGTTCTGGGAGTTTGTGTATCGTCATAGCTTACTAGACTTTGGTTCTGAGAACTTGTGTATCGTCATAGCTTACCAGGTGTTCGTTCTGGAAGTTTGTGTATCGTCATAGCTTACTAGACGTTGGTTCTGAGAGTTTGTGTATCGTCATAGCTTACCAGACGTTGGTTCCGAGAGTTTGTGTATCGCCATAACTTACCAGTTGTTCGCTTTGGGAGTTTGTGTATCGTCATAGCTTACCAGACGTTGGTTCTGATAGTTTGTGTATCGTCATAGCTTACCAGACATTGGTTTTGAGAGTTTGTGTATCGTCATAGCTTACCAGACATTGGTTCTGAGAATGTGTGTATCGTCATAGCTTACCAGACATTGGTTCTGAGAGTGTGTGTATCATCATAGCTTACCAGACGTTGATTCTGGGAGTTTGTGTATCGTCATAGCTTACCAGACGTTGGTTCTGAGGGTTTGTGTATCGCCATAACTTACCAGGTGTTTGTTTTGGGAGTTTGTGTATCGTCATAGCCTACCAGACGTTGGTTCTGATAGTTTGTGTATCGTCATAGCTTACCAGACATTGGTTTTGAGAGTTTGTGTATCATCATAGCTTACCAGACGTTGGTTCTGAGAGTTTGTGTATCATCATAGCTTACCAGACGTTGGTTCTGAGAGTTTGTGTATCATTATAACTTACCAGACGTTGGTTCTGAGAGTTTGTGTATCGTCATAGCTTACCAGATGTTGGTTCTGAGAGTTTGTGGATCGTCATAGCTTACCAGACGTTGGTTCTGAGAGTCTGTGTATCGTTATAGCTTACCAGATCCTGGTTCTGAGAGTTTGTTATCGTCATAGCTTACCAGACGTTGGTTCTGAGAGTTTGTGTATCATCATAACTTACCAGACGTTGGTTCTGGGAGTTTGTGTATCGTCATAGCTTACTAGACTTTGGTTCTGAGAACTTGTGTATCGTCATAGCTTACCAGGTGTTCGTTCTGGAAGTTTGTGTATCGTCATAGCTTACTAGACGTTGGTTCTGAGAGTTTGTGTATCGTCATAGCTTACCAGACGTTGGTTCCGAGAGTTTGTGTATCGCCATAACTTACCAGTTGTTCGCTTTGGGAGTTTGTGTATCGTCATAGCTTACCAGACGTTGGTTCTGATAGTTTGTGTATCGTCATAGCTTACCAGACATTGGTTTTGAGAGTTTGTGTATCGTCATAGCTTACCAGACATTGGTTCTGAGAATGTGTGTATCGTCATAGCTTACCAGACATTGGTTCTGAGAGTGTGTGTATCATCATAGCTTACCAGACGTTGATTCTGGGAGTTTGTGTATCGTCATAGCTTACCAGACGTTGGTTCTGAGGGTTTGTGTATCGCCATAACTTACCATGTGTTTGTTTTGGGAGTTTGTGTATCGTCATAGCCTACCAGACGTTGGTTCTGATAGTTTGTGTATCGTCATAGCTTACCAGACATTGGTTTTGAGAGTTTGTGTATCATCATAGCTTACCAGACGTTGGTTCTGAGAGTTTGTGTATCATCATAGCTTACCAGACGTTGGTTCTGTGAGTTTGTGTATCATTATAACTTACCAGACGTTGGTTCTGAGAGTTTGTGTATCGTCATAGCTTACCAGATGTTGGTTCTGAGAGTTTGTGGATCGTCATAGCTTACCAGACGTTGGTTCTGAGAGTCTGTGTATCGTTATAGCTTACCAGATCCTGGTTCTGAGAGTTTGTTATCGTCATAGCTTACCAGACGTTGGTTCTGAGAGTTTGTGTATCATCATAACTTACCAGACGTTGGTTCTGGGAGTTTGTGTATCGTCATAGCTTACTAGACTTTGGTTCTGAGAACTTGTGTATCGTCATAGCTTACCAGGTGTTCGCTCTGGAAGTTTGTGTATCGTCATAGCTTACTAGACGTTGGTTCTGAGAGTTTGTGTATCGTCATAGCTTACCAGACGTTGGTTCCGAGAGTTTGTGTATCGCCATAACTTACCAGGTGTTCGTTTTGGGAGTTTGTGTATCGTCATAGCCTACCAGACGTTGGTTCTGATAGTTTGTGTATCGTCATAGCTTACCAGACATTGGTTTTGAGAGTTTGTGTATCGTCATAGCTTACCAGACATTGGTTCTGAGAATGTGTGTATCGTCATAGCTTACCAGACATTGGTTCTGAGAGTGTGTGTATCATCATAGCTTACCAGACGTTGATTCTGGGAGTTTGTGTATCGTCATAGCTTACCAGACGTTGGTTCTGAGGGTTTGTGTATCGCCATAACTTACCAGGTGTTCGTTTTGGGAGTTTGTGAATCGTCATAGCCTACCAGACGTTGGTTCTGATAGTTTGTGTATCGTCATAGCTTACCAGACATTGGTTTTGAGAGTTTGTGTATCGTCATAGCTTACCAGACATTGGTTCTGAGAATGTGTGTATCGTCATAGCTTACCAGACATTGGTTCTGAGAGTGTGTGTATCATCATAGCTTACCAGACGTTGATTCTGGGAGTTTGTGTATCGTCATAACTTACCAGACGTTGGTTCTGAGAGTTTGAGTATCGTCCTAGCAGTTGCATCTGCTGCTTTACCAAGAAATTTGATGTTATCGTTTGTCAACAGGGTTGTGAGATTATCACATGCTTTCTGATAACGACTTTTCATATTACCACGTAAATGTGCTAAAAATAGATATAGAGAACAGAAACTTAGAATTTAGAAAAGGTCACGATGAATATGAAAGCAGGTGCTCTGGAACGCTTAGCAGTTCCCGCTCCAGTAGTGACGCCCGACGTGTTACTATTAAGTGATACGAACATCATCTGAAATGGAAATCGTGTTGGACACCAGGAAGTGGAAATGAATACAATTAACATAAATAAAACATAAACTTCAGATAAAACAAATGGACGTAAAGACAAGCCGAGCATTGTTTTTACGTGGAAATCGTAGCAGACATCACAACACAGAACTGAAAAAGGGAAAATATGTAATTGACAACATGAACAACACGAATACAACTAATATATGTAAATAATAACAGGGGCGTACTCATGTGCTCCGGAATAAGAATGGAGATAATTGTGTTGTATGTCAGGCTTTGCCGACGTAAATCTTGGATTGATTCTCGCAAATAATCGATAATTCATGTATTGCATATGATGATGACATACATTACACACTAAATCACAGATATGTGTGTAAAAGTAGTTCCGGCCACAGTCAGTGACGTCTTAGCGCATGGACACACAGGGCATATGCCCAGGGGCCCCATGAGCATAGAGGTTCCATGCTAATCTATGGATGTTGTGTACGCCATGATGTTTTTTAATGTTTAAACACTGATTTTGTTGGAAGTACCAATACAATAAATATATGTTTAATTTTATCGACATTTACAGTTTTAAATGGTTGTGTAGATATGGGCTCTAGTGCAATGCTTTTACCCGCGGTCCTATCATATGCTATTAAGACGGCCCTGGCTACAGTGAAACCCACGGGAAACTTCACGAGAGCAAAAATAAACGAATTATTTCACATGTGAATTACAAAAATGTATTTCATTGAGAAATCTCAATAAATCATATCTACCTATATCACGGCCACCAATCTCTCTAACTCATATTCAAATGATATGCTAACGGTAAAGTTATCGAGATTTCCGGATATGCATTGGCGGGATCTTTTCACATCTACAAGGAGGCAAGTTGCACATTATTATCTTGTATTCAAGCACTTTTTACAAAAAGGGCCATGTGATTCGACACAATTTAACAATTCCTAATGCCGGAGTTAGCCGTTTCGTTGACTGATGTGCCGTAATGACGCTAGAATCTTTCTCCTGCATGTTTTGTCAATCAAAAGAGTTCGATCGTGTAACTGATTGACTGAAGCACAGTCTACAAGCAATTGCGGTGTATATCAAGTATCTTTGTATGTTCCAAAATGATTATAAAAGACTTGGCCACAGTGTAATTTGTAGCATTGACTATTGATTGTTGTATGTCAATCGAAAATTCAAATGTTATGAGCTATCGGGATCAGAAATGAGTTAGCGGTATCAGATATGAGTTAGATAGTATTCATAATCGATGAGAATCCCAAGAATGTTTTGCTCGTACTACCTTTCATATTTTTATTGCTCTAGTAAGTTAGTATTAGCGCATGCAGTTTTACTTACGAATTTGAAATCAATTTTGTGTTCGAGTTTGTCAACTTTTGTCAGTTCTATCCGTAACATAAGTATGATCACATTATTGATTTGGACCATAGATTTATCGAATCATCGTTGCTGTGTCTACTGTCAAAATTACGTCTTCCAACCAAAATGTAGTTCTTAAACATGTTTGGGTTTGAAATACTATATTGCTGCCAAACAATGAATATTAGGTTCCTTCAACTGCTTTGTTATCAATCTAATTTTTAGAAAATTCATTTTGATTTACGACTTTTCAAAACTTTCGTTTTATTTCAAGTGTGAGACACAAACATCGTTATTGATTTGTTTCACGACACATTTCAAGTTTTACCATGCAACGCATGCATGTGTGCAATACACAATGGGAAAGTACTATAAGCACACAAGTCATTGAGATTCTCATATTATGAATACTATCCAACTCATTTCTGATCCCGATAACTCATATCATTTGAATTTCCGATTGACATGCAGCAATCAATAGTCAATGCTACAAATTACACTTGTGGCCAAGTCTTTTATGATCATTTTGGAACATAAAAAGATACTTGATATACACCACAATTGCTTGTAGACTGTGCTTCAGTCAATCAGTTACACGATCGAACTCTTTTGACTGACAAAACATGCAGGAGAAAGACTCTAGCGTCATTACGGCACAACAGTCAACGAAACAGCTTACTCTGGCATTAGGAATTTTTATATTGCGTCGAATTACATGGCCCTTTTTGTAAAAAGTGCTTGAATACAAGATAATAATGTGCAACTTGCCTCCTTGTAGATGTGAAAAGATCCCGCCAATGCATATCCGGAAATCCCGATAACTTTACCGTTAGCATATCATTTGAATATGAGTTAGAGAGATTAGTGGCCGTGTATATAATAATGGTCATTTCGAGTCTTCAGAAAATGATAATTTCAAGAGCTAACACTACTAACAGAGGTGCAATATATATACATTTTGTACTAACATAGAGGTGTAATATGTATACATTTTGTACTAACACATAGGTGTAACATGTATACATTTTGTACTAACACAGAGGTGTAATATGTATTCATTTTGTACTAACACAGAGGTGTAATATGTATACATTTTACATTATTGTCTTAAATAAATATGACCCCATGAAATCATGAATCACATATCGTTATTGTAAAATGTCATAGATAAATTAATCAGACTAGAAGTATCATAAAAACATAAATACATTCTTTTTTCATACAATTTAACCAAACTATATCCATCTGTATCTTTTGCTTAGCATATATACAATACCTGTATCTGTTAACATGATTGCAGGCACCATTTTTTCCCAAAAGTTGACATGATCACTACTAAGGAAAAGTTTGTAGTGATCCAGATTTAAACTTGATACATTTTCAAATGGCAAAGGGAAATGTTCTATTTCATACTGCGAACTTCCGAGGATGTTCCATTCCGTGTTGAATGTTATCTTTGTTTTGAAAGAAAAAGGGGACATAACTCTACTACTAACCGTGTATAAAATTCTACTGACCGCATATTGAATATACACGGTTTCCACGTGTATCGTCATAGCTTACCAGACGTTGGTTCTGAGAGTGTGTGTATCGTCATAACTTATCAGATGTTGGTCCTGAGAGTTTGTGTATCGTCATTGCTTACCAGACGTTGGTTCTGAGAGTTTGTGTATCGTCATAGCTTACCAGATGTTGGTTCTGAGATTTTGTGTATCGTCATAGCTTACCAGATGTTGGTTCTGAGAGTTTGTGTATCGTCATAACTTACCAGACGTTGGTTCTGAGAGTTTGTGTATCGTCATAGCCTACCAGACGTTGGTTCTGAGAGTTTGTGTATCATCATAGCTTACCAGACGTTTGTTCTGAGAGTTTGTGTATCATCATAGCTTACCAGACGTTGGTTCTGAGAGTTTGTGTATCATCATAACTTACCAGACGTTGGTTCTGAGAGTTTGTGTATCGTCATAGCTTACCAGATGTTGGTTCTGAGAGTTTGTGCATCGTCATAGCTTACCAGACGTTGGTTCTGAGAGTCTGTGTATCATTATAGCTTACCAGATCCTGGTTCTGAGAGTTTGTGTATCGTCATAGCTTACCAGACGTTGGTTCTGAGAGTTTGTGTATCGTCATAGCTTACTAGACTTTGGTTCTGAGAACTTGTGTATCGTCATAGCTTACCAGGTGTTCGTTCTGGAAGTTTGTGTATCGTCATAGCTTACTAGACGTTGGTTCTGAGAGTTTGTGTATCGTCATAGCTTACCAGACGTTGGTTCTGAGAGTTTGTGTATCGCCATAACTTACCAGGTGTTCGCTTTGGGAGTTTGTGTATCGTCATAGCCTACCAGACGTTGGTTCTGATAGTTTGTGTATCGTCATAGCTTACCAGACATTGGTTTTGAGAGTTTGTGTATCGTCATAGCTTACCAGACATTGGTTCTGAGAATGTGTGTATCGTCATAGCTTACCAGACATTGGTTCTGAGAGTGTGTGTATCATCATAGCTTACCAGACGTTGGTTCTGAGGGTTTGTGTATCGCCATAACTTACCAGGTGTTCGTTTTGGGAGTTTGTGTATCGTCATAGCCTACCAGACGTTGGTTCTGATAGTTTGTGTATCGTCATAGCTTACCAGACATTGGTTTTGAGAGTTTGTGTATCGTCATAGCTTACCAGACATTGGTTCTGAGAATGTGTGTATCGTCATAGCTTACCAGACATTGGTTCTGAGAGTGTGTGTATCATCATAGCTTACCAGACGTTGATTCTGGGAGTTTGTGTATCGTCATAACTTACCAGACGTTGGTTCTGAGAGTTTGAGTATCGTCCTAGCAGTTGCATCTGCTGCTTTACCAAGAAATTTGATGTTATCGTTTGTCAACAGGGTTGCGAGATTATCACATGCTTTCTGATAACAACTTTTCATATTACCACGTAAATGTGCTAAAAATAGATATAGAGAACAGAAATTTAGAATTTAGAAAAGGTCACGATGAATATGAAAGCAGGTGCTCTGGAACGCTTAGCAGTTCCCGCTCCAGTAGTGACGCCCGACGTGTTACTATTAAGTGATACGAACATCATCTGAAATGGAAATCGTGTTGGACACCAGGAAGTGGAAATGAATACAATTAACATAAATAAAACATAAACTTCAGATAAAACAAATGGACGTAAAGACAAGCCGAGCATTGTTTTTACGTGGAAATCGTAGCAGACATCACAACACAGAACTGAAAAAGGGAAAATATGTAATTGACAACATGAACAACACGAATACAACTAATATATGTAAATAATAACAGGGGCGTACTCATGTGCTCCGGAATAAGAATGGAGATAATTGTGTTGTATGTCAGGCTTTGCCGACGTAAATCTTGGATTGATTCTCGCAAATAATCGATAATTCATGTATTGCATATGATGATGACATACATTACACACTAAATCACAGATATGTGTGTAAAAGTAGTTCCGGCCACAGTCAGTGACGTCTTAGCGCATGGACACACAGGGCATATGCCCAGGGGCCCCATGAGCATAGAGGCTCCATGTTAATCTATGGATGTTGTGTACGCCATGATGTTTTTTAATGTTTAAACACTGATTTTGTTGGAAGTACCAATACAATAAATATATGTTTAATTTTATCGACATTTACAGTTTTAAATGGTTGTGTAGATATGGGCTCTAGTGCAATGCTTTTACCCGCGGTCCTATCATATGCTATTAAGACGGCCCTGGCTACAGTGAAACCCACGGGAAACTTCACGAGAGCAAAAATAAACGAATTATTTCACATGTGAATTACAAAAATGTATTTCATTGAGAAATCTCAATAAATCATATCTACCTATATCACGGCCACCAATCTCTCTAACTCATATTCAAATGATATGCTAACGGTAAAGTTATCGAGATTTCCGGATATGCATTGGCGGGATCTTTTCACATCTACAAGGAGGCAAGTTGCACATTATTATCTTGTATTCAAGCACTTTTTACAAAAAGGGCCATGTGATTCGACACAATTTAACAATTCCTAATGCCGGAGTTAGCCGTTTCGTTGACTGATGTGCCGTAATGACGCTAGAATCTTTCTCCTGCATGTTTTGTCAATCAAAAGAGTTCGATCGTGTAACTGATTGACTGAAGCACAGTCTACAAGCAATTGCGGTGTATATCAAGTATCTTTGTATGTTCCAAAATGATTATAAAAGACTTGGCCACAGTGTAATTTGTAGCATTGACTATTGATTGTTGTATGTCAATCGAAAATTCAAATGTTATGAGCTATCGGGATCAGAAATGAGTTAGCGGTATCAGATATGAGTTAGATAGTATTCATAATCGATGAGAATCCCAAGAATGTTTTGCTCGTACTACCTTTCATATTTTTATTGCTCTAGTAAGTTAGTATTAGCACATGCAGTTTTACTTACGAATTTGAAATCAATTTTGTGTTCGAGTTTGTCAACTTTTGTCAGTTCTATCCGTAACATAAGTATGATCACATTATTGATTTGGACCATAGATTTATCGAATCATCGTTGCTGTGTCTACTGTCAAAATTACGTCTTCCAACCAAAATGTAGTTCTTAAACATGTTTGGGTTTGAAATACTATATTGCTGCCAAACAATGAATATTAGGTTCCTTCAACTGCTTTGTTATCAATCTAATTTTTAGAAAATTCATTTTGATTTACGACTTTTCAAAACTTTCGTTTTATTTCAAGTGTGAGACACAAACATCGTTATTGATTTGTTTCACGACACATTTCAAGTTTTACCATGCAACGCATGCATGTGTGCAATACACAATGGGAAAGTACTATAAGCACACAAGTCATTGAGATTCTCATATTATGAATACTATCCAACTCATTTCTGATCCCGATAACTCATATCATTTGAATTTCCGATTGACATGCAGCAATCAATAGTCAATGCTACAAATTACACTTGTGGCCAAGTCTTTTATGATCATTTTGGAACATAAAAAGATACTTGATATACACCACAATTGCTTGTAGACTGTGCTTCAGTCAATCAGTTACACGATCGAACTCTTTTGACTGACAAAACATGCAGGAGAAAGACTCTAGCGTCATTACGGCACAACAGTCAACGAAACAGCTTACTCTGGCATTAGGAATTTTTAAATTGCGTCGAATTACATGGCCCTTTTTGTAAAAAGTGCTTGAATACAAGATAATAATGTGCAACTTGCCTCCTTGTAGATGTGAAAAGATCCCGCCAATGCATATCCGGAAATCCCAATAACTTTACCGTTAGCATATCATTTGAATATGAGTTAGAGAGATTAGTGGCCGTGTATATAATAATGGTCATTTCGAGTCTTCAGAAAATGATAATTTCAAGAGCTAACACTACTAACAGAGGTGCAATATATATACATTTTGTACTAACATAGAGGTGTAATATGTATACATTTTGTACTAACACATAGGTGTAACATGTATACATTTTGTACTAACACAGAGGTGTAATATGTATTCATTTTGTACTAACACAGAGGTGTAATATGTATACATTTTACATTATTGTCTTAAATAAATATGACCCCATGAAATCATGAATCACATATCGTTATTGTAAAATGTCATAGATAAATTAATCAGACTAGAAGTATCATAAAAACATAAATACATTCTTTTTTCATACAATTTAACCAAACTATATCCATCTGTATCTTTTGCTTAGCATATATACAATACCTGTATCTGTTAACATGATTGCAGGCACCATTTTTTTCCAAAAGTTGACATGATCACTACTAAGGAAAAGTTTGTAGTGATCCAGATTTAAACTTGATACATTTTCAAATGGCAAAGGGAAATGTTCTATTTCATAATGCGAACTTCCGAGGATGTTCCATTCCGTGTTGAATGCATTGGCCAATTTCATGTCGTCAGTTCGATCGCGGTAAATTAGACTCAGGAAATCACCTCGGAAACCGTCTGATTTTATGCTTTCATATGTTTTTTGGAATTTTTTTTCGCACTGTACTGAATCAGTTATCTAAAGTAAAAAAAACAAGATATGATTATAATCTAACGATTATGAAGTCTCAAGTCTCCCAAACCGGCCACTGACAACAGGTTTAAAAAATAAATCACAAGCTACCTTTGAAATCGAACAATGTTGAATTTTTGCGGTATTGTGGCGGCCATTTTGAAAATGGAGACCGGTAGAAATTTTTCGATGTCGGGAATCAATTCAGGTCTTCATAATTTACCTACATATGAAATTTGGCTGAAATAGAACAATGTTAAATTTGTGCGGTATTGTGGCAGCCATTTTGAAAATGGCGACCGGTAAGAAATTTTGGGAGTCTCGAAAGTGAGTCCAGAACAAAGAACAAGAGTCCAGATGAGTCCAGAAGCACAAAATGATATTTAAATGCATGGTTATGATTTCTATCAAATACATTTATATGTTTTTAATAAAACTCATATATATTTGATAAATTACAGTGGCTTTTAAGGTCCTTACAATGGAAATTGGGGAGAGACCAGAAATTTTCGTTATCAGGCGATTGTAAAAGGAATGTCAATTACGGGACCTGCATAAAATATCCGGATTTGGAGCAATGCCAATCACGTTTTAGTTTATTTTAATTTTTAATCAATGTTTCAACATTTTTAATTTCCTGGATCATATCTGATAGTTTTTATGGGTAACACAAATTTACGATTTTAGCAAAAAGAGAGAAAAAGAAAAAAATAAGTAAGAACATTGATATAGTTTTTTTGTTTTTGTTTTTGTTTTGTATAAAATTTACAAATTGTACAACTAGAATATAATGAAATAACTTTTATTTTCATTTTCTTAACTTTCTTTTTTAAAAGTTATCGCTAAACTACTTATTTATCCTGAATTTTCCGTGCACGTTTCGTAATTGATATTCCTTTTACAATCGCCCAATAACGGATATTTCTGGTGCACACCAATTTCCACTGTAATGATCTTAAAAGCCACTGTAATTTATAAAATGTATTTGAAATTTATTAAAAATGTATTTTAATATCATTTTGTGCTTCTGGGCTCATATGGGCTCTTGTTCTTTGTTCTGGACTCACTTTCGAGGTGCCGGAAAATTTTCAATGTTGGGAATCAACTCGGGACATCATTATCTACCCACATATCAAATGTTGATGATATCGGACAATGTTGAATTTTTGCGACCATTTTGAAAATGGCGACCGCTAGAAATTTTACAATGTCGGGAATAAATTCGGGACATCATAATCTACCCACATATGAAATGTCGTTGAAATCGGACAATGTTGAATTTGTGCGGTATTGTGGTGGCCAATTTGAAAATGGCGACCGCTAGAGTTTTTTCAATGTCGGGAATCTATTCGAGACATCATAATCTGCCCACATATGAAATGTCGTTGAAATCGGACAATGTTGAATTTGTGCGGTATTGTGGTGGCCATTTTGAAAATGACGACCGCCAGAAATTTTCCAATGTCGGCAATAAATTCGGGACATCATAATCTACCCACATATCAAATTTTGATGATATCGGACAATGTTGAATTTTTACCGCCCATTTTTTATGCCGTGTTTTGGCAACCATTTTGAAAATGGCAGACATCTCGAAAATTTTGAAAACGCAGAATTGCTCCTCTAATAGTGACCTATCACTATGTCAAATTTTATTTCTCTATCATTATCCATTTAGAAGTTATCAACATTAATGTACGAAATTTCAACTTTCCCATATGATTCTATAGAAACCCCCACCAACTTTGAACCCCTCAAAATATGACTGTGATCCCCTTTACCAGAAAGTTGAAAACTTTAGAACCAACTAGAAACATATATCTATAACTCCACCAAGTTTCATGAAAATCTGTCCAGTAGTTCCTGAGATCTGCCGTGGACAAGTTCATTGTCCACGGAAAGAAAGAAAGGAGAAAGAGGAGGAGAATGATAATAATAATAATAATAATAATAATAATAATAATAATAATAATAACAATAAGAAACGGAGCAAAAGCAATAAGTCTCCAAACGTTGTTTGGGAGACTTAAATATACGTTGTTTTCGAATGTAGCAGTAAAGAGTACGAGCAAAGACTGTTTGGCTCGGACTCCTCGGAGTCAGGATAAAATATCGGAATGAAGATATGTGCCTACTTACGGACTGTGTCAATGAAGTAGAACAATACATAACTAGATCCAGCTCATTTTTTTTGCTTAGTACTATGTAGATACGATAACGTAGCCCTCAGTCTACTTTTGCTCCAGCGACGGTTACGATTCCGTCCCATTCAACGTAATGGAGCAGCACCCGGAGACCGGGCGGTTTTTTGTCCTAATTCCGTTGAAGTGGTTGGAAAAATCAACGGGGGTGAAAGATAAATATATTTAGATAAAGCTTGAGGTGTTAAGTAAACGCTGCATCAATCCATGGTAGACTTATATCCATCTGAAAATTTGAATGCATGAGATCTTCTTTCTGTCCGACATTTTGTTTACAAGTTGCTATTTCACGTGTACTTGCCTCGTTTTGGAGATATCCTTATTTGGATCGATTGCTGTAAATATCGTAGTAAAAGTTTTCCATATTTGGCATTCAGATCCATGAATGGATAGGCTCCGTCTATCCCGAGAGTCTACGTAAGGTGTCATGGCGGACAAGAAACAATTTTCGAATACGAAATCGATCGTGAAGGTAGAAACAGGTATTGTAACACTTATTTCGTATCACCATTACTTAAAAATTGTAGGGAATAATAAGTTATGACCTTATATGCAAAAAGAAAGTTGAAATATTCACGGAACGAAAATTTTAATTTGCTCCATTACGTTGAATGGGACCGATTCGTAACCCTCGCTGGACCAAAAGCGGACTGAGGGTTACGTTATCGTATCTAAGTACTATGCAGACATCATTGTTTTGTAAAAACATTACTTGTCATTCCCATTATATAGATGCAAAATTGCTTACGCTGTATAACGATTTGTAGACAGGAGAATGTTATTTACAAAATGGCTTACTCAGTATAACTATTTGTAGACGAGAGACTTATTTACAAAACTTCTTACTTGGTATAGCGATTTGTAGACAAGAGAATGTTATTTACAAAACTTCTTCCTCAGTATAGCGATTTGTAGACAAGAGAATGTTATTGACAAAACTTCTTAGTCATTATAACTATTTGTAGACAAGAGAATGTTATTTACAAAACTTCTTACTCAGTATAACTATTTGTAGACGAGATACAGTTATTTACAAAGCTGCTTACTCAGTATAGTTAATTGTAGACAAAATGCTATTATTTACAAAGCTGCTTAGTTACTCAGTAAAACTATATCATGACAACATACTATTAATTACAAAACTGTTTCTTCAGTAAAACTATTTGCAGACAAGAGACTGCTATTTACGAAACGGTTTACTCAAAAGTATAGCGATTCGTAAATAATAGACTATTATTTACAAAACTGCTTACTCAGCATAACTATTTGTTGACAACATATTATTAATTACAAAACTGCTTACTCAGCATAACTATTTGTAGACAAGAGACTGTTATTTGCAAAACTGCTTACTCAGTATTACTATTTGTAGACGAGAGACTGTTATTTGCAAAGCTGCTTACTCAGTTTAGCTATTTGTAGACAACAGTCTATTATTTACAAAACTGATTACTCAGCATAACTACTTGAAGACAAGATACTGTTATTTACAAACTGATTAATCAGCATAACTATTCGTAGACAATTCTTTTTTTTAGCTCACCTGACCCAAAGGATCCGTCGTCGTTGTGGAAGTGGTTTGTATTTTATCATCAAGGTGTTGATAAGTCATTATGCCAAAATTAAAGTCATCTCGTTTGTGAATGAGTCTGGTAAAAAGATTACCTGACGTGTAAAATTTAAGATAAATGTCATGAAATGTGGCATATGAATTTGTTTCTTTTGTTTCTTTTATTGTTATTATTTATATATTTTCAGATCTGTTTTAATTTCTATCTTCTGTCACATCCCCTCAGAATATAATGGTCGTCTCCAAAATGACTACTAAACATTTATTAAATAGCTTACATCTTTTGGAAAAATTTGTGAATTATTTGTGGCGTTGTAGTCCATCAGAGTCTCAAGAATAATAATTCCTTGTGTAATGGTCGGCTTATTACTACCATAGTTTGTGGTCAACCACCCACCCCACCATGTCTGGACGAAATGTTTACTCCCAGAGTGACCTGTGATAAAAACAAAACAATACAAATGATCGGTATGATTTCAGCACCTTTTATTATACATTAGTAATAAAATGAAAAACAAATAATAGCACACTGTCGGAACAATTCTAAAAATAGCACACTGTCGGAACAATTCTAAAAATAGCACACTGTCGGAACAATTCCAAAGTCTAATCAAATAATCATAGAAACACAGTCAATATCGATAGCTCTAACACATATATACATAACAGCTTACTTTTCTGGCTTGGCATAGGCATTTCAATAAATAGTGGCGCGATTACATTAGTTTAATGGACATAAATCTCCGCTTAATGAGATGATGCGGTCATGCAAGGGTTTCCATATGTGAGTAAAATGTCAACGATCATTTTGTGCATAAAATACTTAATCTTGGTGGCAAAGAAGTTGTCGTATGTATAATATTGTTCTATTAGAGAGAGCTGATGGCCTCAAACATCAGTTAATTATTATATAGATAGTACACAACGCCATTGTAAGTCATATTAAAAAAAAACAGTAGTCAACTTTGAACCAAAATATCATTGCCAATACCATCTGTCGTCATGTCTCTCTCTATATATATATATATATTCATTTTTTTATTCAGAAACTACCCCTTTTCAACGGGGGCAAACATCAGCGGGGTACCAATGTTTGAATCTATTAATCATAAATAAATAACTATATTAAAATTAGCATAAATCATACACGAACATTTTCATCAAAGAACAAAAAACATATCAAAGTCAACTGTAATAAAAAGTCATAGAATATTATCACAACAACAATTGTCATTCTTCATTAAAACAACATTATATACAATGTATATTTTAATTGCACGTAATTATAAGTAAAATATAAGAATGAAATATAAAATAAAAGAAACACAATATTAAGCGAGTTCCTGATCATCACACATGACTCAATTAAAATAGCTCGCTCTTTCATCATTTTACATAATAAAAATTAATTCGAATTACGAAATTAATTTCCATTATTGAAAGGGAGTCCCCCCCCCCTTTTTCAGGAATTTAGTCGACATATGATATGTCAAATCAGAGTTACTTCCCTTTGTACGAGTATATAAAGAGTTGGGCGTTGGAAATTCCTTCTTTTTCGGCGCAGCAGCATCATCAAAGCAAAATATTTTTTTGAAAATCATTATTAAAGCAAAACTTTGTAGCTACATGTCCTAGTAATATGTCAGACCCGCTTATGCTAGCATGCAAAATGCTCGTAATGTAACGTAATTCAAGAAATAGGCAGGTGGTCAAAAAGTTCATCTGTTTTTAAGCGTTATATTAGGACCAATGCACTTTAAATGCTACAGCTTTTAACTACAGGTTTTGACATTTTATTTGTATCAGGTCACTAAAGAAAACATTTCTTTTGTTTTAAGATCAAACTACTACACCAATGGTATGGATAGTGGGATCGTTCATTATAAAATGGGCTTTTGAACATGCAGGAAGTCGACCAGTGGGTACAAACCTTGGTTTCAACGCTACGGTTATTCCGTATTATGGGTGGGGCATCTTGGATTGAAGGTTGCTCAAGTCCTCTACCAGGTACATGCACTACTGAATTGGAGAAGACCCCCAGCCTTCTTAGTAATTCATGCGTGGGGTAATTACATTGGAAATATGAGATGTGGCCTATTACGTTACAACATTGAATTAATTGTTAAACAATTAATGCAACTTCTCCCAAATACCACTATTGCTTGGTCATCAATTTTACCCCGTTTGAGATACAGATATTCTAAAAACACAAAGGCCATGGAATATTGTTGGACAAGAATAAACAGATCTTTAATTGACCATGTAATTAAGTATAAGGATAAAGCTATTAAATATCCTGAATTTAACGATAGGTATCCAGGATTATTTTTTGATGATGTTCATTTGTCCTTTATTGGCAATGATTTAATTCTAAACACCATACAAGGGACTTTTGCCCCTTTCTTGCATACTTTTCATTTGTCGGTGTATCCGTTAGAATAAAGGTTTAAGAGTATTTGGCATGACAGAGAGAAAAATTGATTGGCATGAGCGCCATTATTAATGACGCTCAGTGGCGGAATTTTTCTCAACGTTCAATTTAATTTTTCATATTTTGTATAAACATTAGATATGCCGTTTGGTGTCCTCATCAGCACTTAAGTTTTAATATTGAAGAACATTGTCGATGTAAATATCGGCCGCTTATCTTGTTGAATTTGTGTTGAATGACTGTGAGTTGATTGATGAAAAGTTGACACTTTGAAGAATATTCAATGATGAAAAGTTGACAATTGTGAAGTTGATAATACATTATTATCGCTTATATAAATGACTGCCATGGCCAAATACATCCAAATATTAAATGTTATGCTTTAATTAGTGTTTGTTTGTTAACGACATTGGATCTTCAATAATAGTTTTTTACTGAACTGGTCAATCGAGAAACCAAGCTCAATGTTAAAACTAAGACAAAAGTCTCCGGTCAAGAACTGCAGCTTTTAAAAGGGCAGTATCTCTGAAAACGCGAGATCCGGATAAAACGATTGTATTACTGTTTCTATTTCTTCGAATAGTTCTTGTCTGATACCACGTAAGGTTTTGCATTCAAATAAGAAATGATGCAAATCTTCGACTATATCGTCATCGCATATATTACGCTTAGAACTTTCCAATCTCTACCCAGAGTTGTCGGTCCTTACACTCTCTCCAATCTCTGTCAACGCCTATATGCCCAGAATCTTGGCAATATCCGTTTATTAAAGGGTAACTTGATATAAATCGATTATAATAACCCCATATATTGTAAAATATGCAAAGAATACCATATAACTAATATTTGAGAAGCTTCTTTATTTATTTTCAAACGAAGATAAGGGATTCTTTTTTTATACGGTGATCAGTTATACAGTGCTGTTCTGGTTCCTTGTTGTAATAGCTTCTATAGTTGCTGAACATTAAACTGGTAATATTTTATAAAAAGGAAACCCAAACCAGTTTAATGCAAAGGTAGACTACTTTTTAGGCGTTGACAGATATTGGAGAGAGTGTAAGGACCGACAACTCTGGGTAGAGATTGAGAACTTTCACGGAGATTAATTTTAAAAAGACGTTCATTCAATGGCAAGTAATTGGTTCTATCTAAGAACTTCAGTCGAGAGGCCCATACATCATTGTTATCCTGCAATCAGTACATTTGCTGTACAAATATGCTATACGAATACTTTTTTGCTTTATTCGTAGCATACGAATAAACTTTTTAAGCTTACGAATAACTTTTGTTATCCTGCATTCAGTACATTTGCTGTACAAATATGCTATACGAATAAATTTTTCAGCCTACGAATAAATTGTTAAACCTACGAATAACTTTTTAAGCCCCGCCTATATATTCCAAAACTACTTTTTGTGCATCTACTCTCCTGTGAAGGAGGTACAATATGAACCGTAACCAATGTCAATAATCGTCCGTCGTCCTTTTCTAATAAATGTTTTCGTTCTCAATACTAAAATACAAACCGACAAAATGAAATACTAGTAAATAAAACTAATAATTTTAAAATTCCATATTTTTCATATATACTTTACGATAAAACAAATCCTAGAAGTCAATGAAAAACAAAACAAAAATCTTAAACATATCCGAATCATTTAACTTGACACGGGAAGCTTTGAAAGGAAAACAAAAGCAGCTAAAACAACAAGACAGAGGGAATAAACCAAAGAGGGACCGTTCTGGACAGTCACACAATACAATCTTTACTATTTAAAACACGCTTATGGTTAATTAACTCAGTACAGTTTAACGGGTCATACTTAAATACGCCTGTAGTAGTATGCGAGCGTCAGCGAGCTCTTTATGGTATAAAATGTGTACTTAGGATTTTTTGACAAACATGGCTGAACATATTGACGAATAAAAAAAAAATCGACGCTTTGTAAACAC
Source organism: Bathymodiolus brooksi (assembly GCA_963680875.1). Lineage (NCBI taxonomy): Eukaryota > Metazoa > Mollusca > Bivalvia > Mytilida > Modiolidae > Bathymodiolus > Bathymodiolus brooksi. The sequence continues at coordinate 78,550,856 of OY804588.1, forward strand.
CGGTTCCATATAACACACTAACACCCTCAACTAATGAAGATCTTCTTAACATAAAGCGCAAAGGTGATCCTGAAGTCTCGTACCCTCTCTCTTACGTCCTATACCACTGAAACCCGGAACCCGTGTGTAATAAAAGTAATTGTGTTAGCTTGTTTTACTTATATTGATATTTTTCAATTTATTAAATCTCTTCTGACATACTGACACGAATTTTTGCTTCTACGCGGAAGTTAACTTTTGAGATTTCGTAAGGAACGATAACTCGAATAAAGGAACGACAGATCGATTGAATGAGACTAGACTCGGCCCTAAAAAAAAGTCGTCCCCAATATATCTCGTCCCAAAAAATCTCGACACTTTTTGATGCACTGGATGAGCGTGAAATTGCCGGATAATTTTCAGATGCGCGAGCATTCATGGCCGTGCCGGTTTCATATTAACCAGATGTGTGAAAAGGTGTACGCCTGCAACTATATGGCCAGGTCGTAGAAATGATGATCTCCCTTGGCTATATACTCAGCCATTACAAAATATAGGGGGGTTCTAAAGTGTGTATCGTGTTGGGTAAATGAGTTTGCCAGACATTTATTTATGGATATATTGTGACAAAATATGGATATAACAGTTTGAAATATATAATTTCCCAAGGAGGTTTGTATTATTTTACAGTCAACATACGTCTTCTTGTAAAATTTTGGATGTGAAATGAAATATAATCAAATGTTAGGCCAAATTTTACCAGCGAGCTGCTGGTAAGATCAAGATCAGAATCAGGAAGATTTTTACTTTGACAAATTTTTCTGAATAGTTTTTTGTTCTTTTGTAAGGTCTTTTTACCTTATGAATAATTATTTATAAAAACAGAAAAAATAGGTTATATATTTTAATAAAATAAATTAATTAAAAAAACACGTGTTTTCTTAGAATATGGTAAATCCGAGGATTTATAATATGCAAAGCAGATGTTTGCTTACAAACAATAATTATATATATAAGTGTATTTTGTAAACAACTAATAGTATGTAGATACATTGTATCTAACATAGTTAACACTTAATCCAAATTTTATTTAGCATACATATGCATTTTGATTATTTTATTTTATGAATATAAATTGTTATTAAAAACAGAGGATCTATTTAGATCATAGATGGGCTTCACACTCCTACAGGAGTACAGACAGTATTGTAAAATATTTATTTTTTTTTTTTTTTAAATATAAGCTTATATTGTTATATTTTGAAATTGTTATCAATATTAAACGATAACTTTTTTATGTTCATATTTATATGAATAGTATAGTTTCAATTATTTAAATTAAATATACCTACCTTGAAGAACTTTCGATTTATTAATATAAACAACGCCCACTTTCCTATTAATATATTGCTGAATTTCCTACGGTATTTTCAGTATATTATAATTATACTTCCGACTTATTTCAGTTTATTTTAGATTTGCATACACACTTCAAATACGTCAAAAAATTATCCAATGAAAAGTATCTCGATACACGCGAACTAGACGAGAATTTCTTTACTTATTATAAAATCCCGAGATACATCGAATGGTAAAATCGGCCATTTTCTAGCATATTTATTTGCCGATTCCATCCCCTTTCCCTATGATATCCCCTGATATGGTTCACTTTAATTTTTTTTTTATATAAACTAGTAAAAGCAATATATCGGATGTTTACTATCTTATACAAAAAAAAAAAAAAAAAAGTGAACCATATAGTTGCAGTCGTACACCTTTTAAAACAGGCATATATATTTACCTGGTTACTACTGCAGGCGTATTTAAGTATGACCGCATGTGACGTACGCGTATGATCGATAAATTAATGTGTTTTCATATCTATGAAAAACATATTAAATGTATATATTTCAAGTTCTAAACTATCAATTTTCTATATAGATTTTCATCTTAATCAATAAATCTTCATTTAAGCAAAGTTATTTCACTTCCTATTGAGAACTATTTGTTCGCGAATTTTTGTCGGTAGCAAAAAAATCCGGTATTTTACTACGCCAAATAGTGAGGATTCCGTTAATGCATTAAAAAATGCATTAAAAAATGCATTTTTACGAGTTAAAATTATTTCTTAGGACATCGTGGATTGAGGATAAATACAATATTGGTCTGTTGACGATAATTATAGAATTTATCCTGCAATCAGTACATTTGCTGTACAAATATGCTATACGAATAAATCTTTGCTTTATTCGTACTAGACGAATAAACTTTTCAGCCTACGAATAAACTTTCCTGGTACCCTGTAGCTATGCATAGCGGAGGGTGCAGACAAGTATGAAACTGGTACTAATGTAACGCGGACCACGAAGAAGACACCCTTCACAACATTTATGAAAGGCAAGGAATGACGCTTGTTTCTGTCCTTTTTGTCTAAATCTAACTAAGTTTTCCGACTTTTTTGACATTGCAGGATAAACACAAAATACGTACATTGTCGTTAAATATAAAATGCATTTGTACTCGCTTCGAAACAGGCCTGAAAAGCTCGCCTAAGGCTCGCTATTCTGCCTGTTTCTAAAGCTCGTACAAATAAATTTTATATTTACCGACAATGTACGTATATTGTATATTTATTTGACTCTGCGCGAAACAGGGAGAAAGACTCACTAAAGTTCGTCTTTCACCCCGTTTCTCAGCCTCATCAAATAAATTCTATATTTACCGTCAACAGACCAATATTGTATATATACCTACGAATAACTTTTTAAGCCCCGCCTATATATTCCGGAACTACCTTTTTTTATGTTTCTGCTCTCCCTGTGAAGGAGGTAGCATCGTGTGATGGGTTTTCGTACTATTATCGATTTTCCGATATAGCGATTAACAGTGTTAACCCTTCATTCATATGACGATTGGAATTTTCAAAGAATGGCTAGTTAAATATTTCTTTGTACATAAGATAGTTTTAAAAGCCATTCTTGTATTTTAATATACTCTCGATTATCTGGCAACTTTTGCTGTCAGTAAAATGGCGTTATATGCTTTCGTATGAAGTAAACACAGGTCCGATATACGGGATGGAAACGAATATAAAATCCGGAAATGGCTGGTTTTAAAATTTCATGGTTCTGGCCATCTACAAATCATACTACATCTAAATAAATTAACAGAATGTTTGAAAATGACCACTTTCAAAATTGTGTTTACTTTTGATATTTTTTTTAGTGCTGAAACCACATGCACTGCAAGGTGACATGCATTTTATATAAGAAACAGGCACATTTCAGTCAACTCATTTGTTTACAAGTACGATCAGTGACCCCATGACAGTCACATGACAGGAAGAGCCGGTGTCTGAGAGGCAGACGACATAGTTCAATTTCATATAGCCCTTCTGGATTTCCCCCCAACTACTTTATAAATGAAGTAAATTTTTAACATTACAAAAAATATGGTTCAGTAGGTAGGTTCACTATTTTTGGTACTTACGTCTTTAAAAGAACCTTGAACATTTTTGACAGATGTCACGTTGGAGTCCTGTTTACGTTTCAGAAATCGAAACCGGAAGACACGTCAAAACTAATGCGTGCGCTGTGGAAATCAAAATAAAATGGGTGATACGAAAACACATGACATATGAGAACACATACCGTGACGATACAATATGAACCGTATTAACCAATGTCAATAATGGGCCGTCGTCTTTTTCTAATAAATGTTTTAATTCTCGCTACTAATATACACACTGACAAAATGAAAATAAAACGAAACTAATAATTTTAATATTTCATATTTTTTTTATACATATTTTACGATAAAAAAATCCTAAACAAAACAAAAATCTTAAACAAATCCGTCTGCAGGGCACTGTGTGCAGACGACCCAAATTACAAACCAAAGTAAAATGTCAGACTTTCAATTAGAATGGTCACAACTACTGTATCCATCTGATGATATGAATGATGAGGACTTAAATGACATTCTTATGCAAATTGACGTGCCAGTGCCACATGAAAACCTTGTCCTGGATTCAGAACACTCAATTGTGTCTTTGCCAATGTCTTCATCTCAAACAGAAGCCCTTCTGCCTGTTACAACTCAAATGTATTTGATGCACAAACTGACACTACAATATTTCCATCAATAAGTAATTTTCAAGATAAAACACCTTGTCCACCATCTGATGAAAATGAATTTCTTCCAGAATGGTCTAATCATATTGACTGGAAAATATTTTTCATATAATTTACATACTTCCATTCCACACATTCGGAATTTGTCAGCTCCATGAATACAATTTTGCATAACTTGTGAGCCGGAAGTTCATCAAATCTTGCAAAATAATTAACACGCTGTCGGTCAAGAAATTCGTTAATTGGTTCCCACCCAAATTCTGATAGAAGAGCAGATTTTGGAAAGCTCATTTTCGTTTTCAAAATAATTTTTCCAGCTTGGTACTGCAAACTTTCAATGTTTGAGCACTTGAAATTGCGGAAGGGAACCAATGTTTTCTAGAGTTAAAAATGAAAAATAATGTTGTGTTCATTCTACTATATTCAATGTTTTCCACAAGCGTTGATACATTTTTCGGGACATCCCAATTCACACTGCAATATGCGAAGATTTGAAGATACCAAATGGGTAATCAGAAGTAGTAAATGCAGACAATGCAATGGCTATAAATAAGACAAAAAGACAAATACTGGTCCCAGAAATTACCCAGAAAATAAAATAAAGAGTAATGGAAACCCCACTAAGACCGTTGATACTACGGAAGAGTAATAATCAGTTCCTGCTCAACCAGTGGCACCCGTCGTGTTACTCATGTTAGCAAAACAATAATATGTCATAATTAGTGATAAGTCACGAAAAAGGAAATACAGGACTTTTATACAAATTACGCAAAATTGGTATTGATGGAAATTTACTAAGTTGGGTTACAGATTACCTAGATGATAAGAAACACAAGTGGTCTTAGATAGATTCTCATCTGGGTGGGAGGGAATTGATGCTGGGGTTCCCCAAGTGTCAGTGTTGGGCCTTTCCTGTTCCTTATATACATAAACGATATTGTTGATGATCTTGATTGTAACATCAAACTCTTTGCCGATGATACATCTTTGTATGTAATAGTCGATGAACAAAATTATATACAAGCTGCAGATATGCTTTCGACAGACTTGTCTCATATTCATAACTGATCACAAAACTGGGCTATTAATTTTAATCCTAATAAAACTGAATCAGTTTTATTTACTAGACGAAATATAAATAACCCTCCAGTTTACTTTGGGGATATGGACAACAGAGTGACAGATGTTAATACTTACTGTCATCTGCGTCTGGATCTCCAAAGTAATTGTAAATGGGGTAATTATGTATAAAGTAAAATTTATAAGAAAGCATGTGACAGACTGAAAATTCTTAGAATGCTCAAATATCAAGTTGACAGAAATGTATTGATTAATATATATTTGTCATTTATTCGACCTATACTAGAATATGGAAATGTAATTTGGGACAATTGTACTCAAGATGAAGCTAATCTATTAGAAAGTGTTCAGGTAGAGGCAGGCAGGATAATTACAGGGTTGAGAGTAAATTCATCCAGATCTAAATTATATAGTGAGCTTGGTTGGGAACCCCTTTATTAAAGAAGAGAGAAACAAAAGTTGATTTTACTCTATAAAATAATAAATGGTTTAACTCCGGAATATATGTATGACATGATCCAACCATACACAGAAAATATTCACGATTATAATCTACGACAACAAATATCGGGGAACAATTTTAGACTACCCTTTTGTAATACTGTCTCAAATAGCAAAAGTTTCATCACTTGAACGTTACGACTATGGAATGGTCTGTCTGCCTCAACAAAGTCCAGTCCTTCTCTTAATATATTTAAGACAAGACTGAACTCTGGTACAAAAGCCTCGCCTAAATATTTTCATATAGGTGACAGAAAAGAAAATATCGTAAGCTGTCAGATGAGGAATGATGTTAGCAATCTATATATATACATTTGCAGCAACATCACTTATCTGACATACCATCTTGCCCACATTGCAATGATCCCTGTGAAAGCCCCTCCCATTATTGTATGCACTGCCCTTTATATAATATTCATAGGCAACAACTTGTTGATTCCTTTAATGAACTTAGCATATAATTTACTATTCAAACCATTCTTTATGGAAGTGAAACCTCTGATTATAATCGGAATGAAAAACTTTTTCGTGCAGTACATTCCTTTATTAAGCGGAGCAAACGATTTGATAATAATATAGTAATATAAATTTAATTTGTTTTTTAAACTATAACAGTATTCTCACATATGGACCATGATTGCAAATAACGGTACTATACCTCTCACATGACTAATCCAAATTAACTTATTGATATTCTATTTATAATTTACTTTGTTTTATAAATATATAATGTCATATTTACACTATGATTACCTACTGCATGCTAATAAAAAATTTCTGAAATGAATTAAGTCATTTAAATTAAATTGAGAGGTAATAAATCTAGCAACATCGTACACTGGTAACACTTTTAGATAGCAGCTAAGTGTATTTAAAAAAAATCAGTAGATCTCATATCAGCCAAATTGTCGATAAAATCTAATGAATGTTAATTACTTATCAATAACTGAATATATGAGATTTCTGACTGCTAGTGTATACTCGAGTTATTTCCCTTTGAGTATGAAATTGTAAATATTAACTGCATGCATTGTTGATTGTTGCTGTTGCTTTGTGTATGGAGAGGATGTATATAGGCTATTGCCTGCTATCCAATCCATTTCATTTATTTATGAATAAAATATGTTTAAAATGAAAATGAAATGAAAAAGGAAAGGCCGAGATTTTATTACGACAAACGGAACATATCCGTGGTCATCTATAACGCTGAAATTCATTAAGAATTAACCAAGTCATGATGTCTATGGTGTAACGTTCGAAATGTTCTCTTCAGCCTACCCACAAGGAACACTGTGTTCAGTTACTTCCTTGTTGGTAGCAACCCTCAATCAAGGATTTCCTTATAGGAATATTATTTCAACTGAGATATATATAATATACTCCATATGCATCTCCTGCTGGAATGTGTCTACATAAAAATTGAAAGTTTACTATGGGAAAATTGAAATCATCATCTCTCTTGTCGTAAAGTTTTGTCCTTAATAGGTCCTCACGGTCATTTCTAAGTGTATGTAAAGGTATGAATAAGACCAAGCTATACCTGTGGCATCATTTTTTCAAGTTCAATGAAAAAGATGAGATCAACATAGTCACTTTGAATTATTCAGTGAAAAAAACATTATCTATATAGCGGAACGTGAAATTAAGACTTTTCCTCAGAAACTTCTATCTGAAGTCTGCGTCATACGAATAGTGCAACAAATGAGGTACCCATAGGAATACCGACACGCTGTTGCAAAACACGTCAACTAACCATTGCAAATATGTTGTCAATCAAAAACTGAAGCAAGTGAGTGATTGATGTGAATTGCAAAGTGAGCAATTTGTCATCGATGTCATGTCGAAAACAAATTAATGTTTGATGAGATGACGATACCTGGTTTGTATTACACCTGCTGAGCTTGATTTGTATAGTTCTAGCTAACTATAACAACAGGCCGTCGATCGTTCCACACGTACCTCATAACTAATGCGAATCAATAAATATTTGTTCTTTTAATTTAGATGCTCCGGAAGTGCAAGGTGATCCTGCTCCACTGGTGGCACCCATTGTGCTCATATTGTGATTTCCTTGATTGAGGCTTGCTGCTCACGAGGAAGCTACTGAACCAATGGTGTCAGGTGGACAATTTGAAATCATCACTTCGAAGATTTTACGATCGCAATCATGATAACCGTTACGGGATATCTCTGTCACAGGTGATCACGGATATGGTCCCCTTGTCGTTATCACAATTCTACCCACCTTTTCTCTTTCATGGCTTATAACCGGATTTATAACAATAGTAACATAACAATGTGACTATGAACAGGTATTTACAAATAGGTGTTAATCTACGTACTCTCGTTCATATAGCCAAAACTGGAAAAAATGTCTTTTGCTAAAATAATTATAAATTTACCATTACTATGGTACATTTCATATCTAAAGGGTTTTAATCAAAATTTATTTGTACAATGAATTAAGACATAATTGATGACAGCCCGTGGTTTATTGGAGATTTTACCATGGGTATGTCATATTTTCGTAAAATATTATATCCCAGTTGGAGTGCAGCGGAGGGAAGGGTAAAATTAAGAAAATATTAGATATACCCATAGTAAAAACTGAAATGAACAACGAGATGACATAAATTACTTCGATTCTAATAAGAAAATGTATGTGTACAAACAAATTCTGAATTTGTGTTGTAAAATGACGACGCCATTGACGAATTTGTTATGGTTTTACTTTTTGCACAAATCATATTTTGACGTCTTCAATTGGCACTGGCCATGATTCATTGAGTATATTTTAAATAGAGATTAATACATGACCTTTTCCATATCAGCCCGGGTATCATCCCGAGACCCCCATATCAGCCCGAGACGCAGATGATATGGAAAAGGTCATGTATTAATCTTTTTATCATATGCTTCCGACAAATTGTTTCATTCAAAACAATCTTAGTTCTCCGTGATAATCTTCTATCATCTAACGTTTCTATGATTTTTATTTAATGTTGTCATTTTTGATGACATTGTGCTCCCTCTCAATTTGTCAATATTATTAATAGGCATACTTACTGCCATACTGGTCACCTCCATCGATTCTTGTTGACAAGATTAGTACGCTCCCCAAGGGAGCGTTAATGGTAGAAGCATGAGTAGGTTAGTACTAATGCCAGGCCATGGAAATGATTATCTCCCTTGGCTATATACTCAGCCATTCAAAATATAGGGACCTGCACCTCTCACCTTCCACCAGGAGAAGAAACGCCAAACGTATGGACCAGTGGAAGACGAAAAGGGAAGCCGTTGGTGAGAATACAACTTGCGTACAAACACAGACTGCCGACATTAAACTTAAATGGCACTGTTTTTATTTGCACTGTATATAAATTTCACTTTATTGCGTCTAAGTATGTTCAAGTTTTAATGCGCACACCCAAAAAGTGGCAGAATAGTCAACCAGTTGACAGTGGCCATTAAATGGAAGAAGAAAAAGACATTAACCCCTCTACAGATGAAACAACGCAAACCGACCAAAGCAAACAGCGACGCCCAAGCCATCAACATTCCAACAGTATCGACAAAAAAGGGAGCGATCGACACAGACAAGATGTACATACATGTATACTGGTTCGCTACCAAAACCAACAAAATTCGACCCGGACGATCCAGCACTTGTCGATCGCTTTCCAGACTATACACCTGATATAGAAATTGGTGATAGACCACCAACACCAACACATGAAATATGTAGCGGGCGAAGACCCAGCAAAAAGAAGAAATATTTGTCCGCAATACCTGAGCAGGGTAGACGGAGGTAAAACCCTCATAAACTAACATAGGGACCTGCTAATGTGTGTATCGTGTTAGGTAAATGAGTTTGCCAGAAATTTATTTATGGATATATTGTGACAAAATATGGATGTAATAGTTTGAAATATATAAATTTCCCAAGGAGGTTTGTATTATTTTGCATTCAACATACGTCTTTTTGTAAAATTTTGGATGTGATGTAAAATATAATCAAATGTTAGGCCAAATCTTACCAGCGACCTGCTGTTAAGATCAGGATCAGAATCAGGAGGATTTTTAGTTTGACAATTTTTTCGGAATGGATTTTTTTTTCTTTTGTAATGCATTTTTACCTTAGTTATTATATATAGAAACAGCAAATATAGGTTATATATTTTTTATAAAATAAATTAATAAAAAAACGTGTCTTCTTAGAATATGGTAAATCCGAGGATTTATGATATGCAAAGCAGATGTTTGTTTACAAACAATAATTATAAGTGTATTTTGTAAGCTAATGGTACATGTATGTAGATATCTAACATAGTTAACACTTAATCCAAATTTTATTTAGCATACATAATTGTTAGAAAATGCAATTAATAGACGGGGTGTGCCAGAAGCACCGTCCCTTGGTGTTTTTAGCAGGTTTACTGCTTGTTAGGGAATATGCAACATATGCAAAGTTTCACACTGGATGTGAGATGCGGGGGACAAACCAGAACATGATCCACTAAATAATTATATTTATATCTTTAGAAATATAAAAACCTCAAGCTATGTCCTTTTTCTTTTGTGTGTATGTCTTATTTATCAATCGTGAATGTTTGTATTGTTAATGATGCCTAATGTGGGCCCTTTGATTTGGCAATAAAATGTATTCTATTCTATTCTATTCTATGCATATTAGATTATTTTATTTCATGAATATATAAATTGTTATTACAGGAGTACAGAGAGTATTGTAAAATATTCATTTCATTTTTTTAAATATAAGGATACTTATTACTAGCTTATAGACAAACTGTGTAAATCACCACTGGTTCAATTTTTTTTTTACTCAAAAAACTTTTTCAGTAGTAATTTTATAATACTATACAGTACTATGATTATCTCCCTTTATTCAAATTCCTTAAAAAGCATTTTCCTCAATAATTATTGTTAATTCAACTTTTTGCATTTAATTGTTATATTTTGAAATTGTTATCAATATTAAACAATAACTTTTTTATTTATATGAATATTATAGTTGCAATTATTTAAATTAAATATACCTACCTTGAAGAACTTTTGGATTTATTTATATAATCAACGACCGCTTTATTATAAATATATTGCCGAATTTCCTTCGATGTTTTCAGTAAATTACAATTATACTTCGGTATTTTCCGACTTATATCCGACTTATATCGGTCGATTCTAAATTTGCATACACACTTCAAATACGTTAAAAAAATTTCCAATGAAAAGTTTCTAAATATACGAGAACTAAACGAGAATTTCCTTACTTATTAAAAAATCCTGAGATACATCGAATGGTAAAATCGACCATTTTCTAGCATCATTATTTGCCGATTCCGTCCCCTTTCCCTATGACATCCCCTGCTAATGCACTTCAAAATGTTCATCAACATGGCTACCAACCGGAAATAAACTAAAAGACAAATCACGTGACCTAAGCTATGGCTTCCAACCGGAAATAAATTAAAAGACAAATCACGTCACCTAAACTATCTCCAATATAAACAATACGCGAGTAGCAAATAAAGTGATCGATGCAACGAGAAAAAAGAAGAAATACAGAACAATACACCTCTAGTCGATTTTTTCCCCAAATAAAAATGAAACAATGAAACGGAAAATCCCGAACTCAAGGCGAATAACACCAAATCTTTAATCATTTGCCACTGCACATTCTCATTTATTGTGATCTCTGCTGCAAGAAATCCAAAGTTTTTAGCTGTAGAGTTTTAGGTAGTGTTATTCTTAAGCTTGATATTTTGTAAACAGGAAGAAAAATTACTGTTCTTCGGGAGCGTTTCAGGTTGCACCTGCCTCATATTACTTATTAGGCCAATTTAGGGATGCAACAAGGGTATACACGTACTTTTAACAATTTACGTTGGGTTTCATTCAAGAAGTGTAATCATCATAATTTACTTCCTGTGAAATGTGATTAGTAAAAAGTATGTTTCGTGAATAGTGATGAAACCCCTATCTCCCTCTCATTTTTTGTGTGTCAGTTAATTTTTATAAACAGACAACATCGGAAATACCGGAAGTAACTTGCACAAGACGCACTATTATGCCAGTGAAGCTGGCACATATATGTTAGAAATATCGAGAAGAAAAATATATACTGATGGCCTAAAAATCTTTCGTTCACAAGAACTACTTCCTGTATCCTTGGAGACACGTGTACAATATAACAGAGGCGAGATCACGAGATCACAAAAGTTCGATTGAATGAGACTAGATTCGGCCCTAAAAAAGGTCGTCCCCGATATATCTCGGCCCTAAACAAAGTCGTCCCCAAAAAATCTCGACACTATTTTGATGCACTGAATGAGCGTGAAATTGGCAGATAATTTTCAGATTCGCGAGCATTCATGGCCATTTCTGTTTCAATAGATGGAAAGAGCATCCTTACATTGTACTACAGTACAATCCAAAAAGTACACGAAAGAAAGTAAAATTTCTATTTCAATCATCCCAAGGATTTACATCATTTAAATATTAGATAATGTGGATTTTGCTTCGCTGGCATTACAGGTAGCACCTGTCTCATATTATGGGTTTTTTGCACGAGACGTCTCTGATATACAGATAATCAACCTGGGGGTGAAATTATGGCTAGTTTACTTCCGGTCGTTACACATATGCAAAAACAAGCATATTAATGCAAAGCATGTGATAACAATAAATCAAATACAAGACATCATATTAGAATAATGTATATACCACAGATAATAAAGATCTTTATCAATTTTCCAGTATTTTGTGATACATTAAAATGTATGTATAATTCTAGGATAAATCGGCATATGATGACTTGGAAATTAATATATTAATAATGTTTGCTTATGTACAATGTATATAGTATTATCGTATATATTATTTCATCATAATTTTAAATAAGTTATATTTAGCTTACCATTCACCTCAGTCAAGTCAAACGAAGCAAATATAATAGTGTTTCTATGCTTGGTCCCATTCTTGTTCATTTCCGTGATTTGTCTTATAACTTCTAACAGTGCTGCCACGCCGGAACCATTGTCGTCTACACCTGAGATATAAACATATAAGATATGTAAAAATATACATTTATAATATATTGTTGAAAACTGACAATCTTCAATATCAGATATGTAGAGTCAAACCTGTATTAAGGGAAAAAGTGTCCTTATAAGACAGGTGACCTCTTAAAGGATATATATCTTACTTCTTACAAACTTCTAGGAATATCATTGGTTTAAAATGAACACGTGGAAACCGTGTATATTTAATACACGGTCAGAAGATTTTTAATACACGGTTAGTAGTAGAGTTATCTCCCCTTTTTCTTCCAAAGCAAAGATGGCGTTGAACAACGAAACACAGAAGCATTTCGCCCAGAAAACAGACGAGGAAATTATGGATCACTTACACACGACTCAAAAATTACATATTTATTAGTTTTGATGCAGTTATATCTAAATCCCTCATTCAAACGTAATCAGTAAGATATATTTGTTACACAGTATGCTAGTGACCTAATACGATTTATACGGGGTTAGTAAATTCTATAGAATCCTATATTACACGATAACTTGTAAGTCAAGCCAGGAAGTGATCTAACACTATTTGCTTGTCTAAAAGTTACGTTGTCACGTTCGGATCAGATGTTTTACTTCCTAGTGTTGCATCTCAGAAAACAGATAATTTAGGGGTGGTTTACTTATGTATTTTCAATATAAGCCACCATTTTACATCATTATCGTATCATATTTACAGTATATCACCTAATATTCATGAATCAATTGTAACTTTTAGCTAAAAATCATACGCCTGGTTGTTTCTTTACGTCCGATCTGTTTTTGCGTTATAATAGCAAAAGCTTCCGGATGAATTGAGTGATCACGACACATTCCTGGAATAACTTTCATCGGGTTCGATCATAATCAAACGATTGGAAATCTACATAAGTAAGCAAGTAAATGAAAGGACCTAAACAATATAGCCAAAATCAGCTAATGTCACCTATGTCTGAGAAGAAATATAGATTCTCCTTCAGTTGCCCGTGGGTTACGATATTTCTCCACTCAAGAGAGTTAAATTAAAAAATTTAACCAGAAGCCATCAGGCGAGTGGTTGAAATTTTTAATTTAACTCTCGAAAGTGGAGAAATGGCGTGACCCACATGGGCAACTGAAGGAGAATTTGTTTCTCCCATTATTTAACACGAACTTTATTTCAAATGCCGTCAAAAGAGTCAAACGAGTCAAATGTGGGGAAAGACACGAGATATTTTAATCCTCTAGAGGATTACAGATTTTTCCACCACTGGTTCAGCGGGGTTAAAACGCCGTAATAATGGGAGAAATATGGTTCCCCATATGATCCCATGTTCACACGTTGTCCTGTGCTAGTGGTCATATTGTATTAAATATTAATTGGGGAAAATAGACATTTAATTGAGGAAATATTGAGAAAATGTATCAAAATAGTTTTCTCTGAACGTTCTTACTATTAGATTAAATCTTTACTAGAAAATGAACATTTGGAGAGAGAAAACACCCTATTGCTATAGCCCGTTAAAGAACAGTTCTTGTTCAATCAAATCTGAAGTTTCTGAGAAAAATATTTATGTTGGGAAAAATGATTGCGTCCATAGAATATTTCTGAATCTATGATTTAGGATTACGTTGTTCTTAAACCTTATTTATTTATTAGGCAGGGGCTAACCGTCTTTACATTAATTGTTCAATAGATTTTTATAGAATTTAATTACATTTAATTTAATTAGTAATATTCTAAAAATTATACTGTAGTATATTATTTTTATTTGTTTTTAAATTTTTATAATTATTTCAGCATTAAGACTAATTATAAAAATGTGGTACATTGTTTCATTAAATATTTTTAACTATTGATATAAAGTTTGACAGATGATATTAGTTTCAGTATCAGAACCGATCGACCACCAGCTGATTATCCCTTACGGGTCTAGTTAAATCTTTTAAGAATCTACAGTTAGAGCATATTCTCCTGTACTGTATAAGTTTTCTCAAATGTGATGCTTACCTTTAGTTGTACTGACAGTATCGTAATGTGCACCAACGCCTAAAATTGAATCGTCTTTCGTCCCAAACTTGGTTCCCTTCAGTACTCCAATAACTGTATGGAATTGTGCCTTAAGGAAACAAAACATTATGGTATATTTTCCTACAAATCAAATAATCTATATTTCAATATGATCAGAATAAGCCTTTACATTATGTTAAATGAATCTAGTTGTCCACTTACATTACTACTTACTACAACCGCCACCATATAACTGAAATATTGTTGAAAGTGGCGTTAAACACCATGAAAACAACCAAATACATTAGTACTTGTAAATATGCATTTTCTTTATATGACCAAGTGGGGTGGTAATCAGGTTCTCAATAAAATGATTGCGGAACTTTTCATATACTTTAGTTTATATTAATTAACATCAGAATAAAGACAATGACAGATCCTATAATTTGCTGACGACGGCCTATATGTTTCTCTCAGCTCAACTTGTTCCGCATTGACAATATAATAAAGTTACAGAGATTATTTAGCAAAATATCAAGATTAAACTAGTCAGAACCACAGGTACTTGTGGATAGGACCCTATGGTGCCTCTTATTCCCCATCACCCCTTTTTTTAACATCGATTTGTTTTTCATGTACACAACATTTTGCAACTTTCTATGTATCACTGTATGACATATATACAATAAAAACAATCAAACAGTATACAATTATTGCCTGCACTTCATAATTGTTCACCCGGGCCGAGGGTTGTTGTTTTCCCCCGAGCCAGAGGGCATTAGCCCCAGGGAAAACAACATCCCAAGGGTGAACAATTGTGATGTTCACCGCAAGTGCAGGCAATATTATTTTATTATACCGAAACTCTATTTACAATAATGTTGGATGCAATAAACACTTATCGCTACCGGATGTTTCATCCCATAACCAAAACGGACCATAACCAAAACGGACCATTACCGAAACGGACCATAACAAAAACGGACTAGTATTGAAATAAAAAATGTAAATTTCTTGAATAAATATGATATTTTATGTATTATTTCTATGATTTTATATGTATTTAATTATTTGTATTACTTTGTTTAGTGTGTTTTAATTATAAACATATGTTCGTTTGCACATAAAGAGGGAGAGGCGTTAATTATCGAAAATAACAAATCAAGGAAAATAAAAGAATTTAAATCGAAGGCTGAAACTGCGCTTTGGTTTGTAGAGTCATATGGCCTTGTAACCCAGTACTTAAAATTAGAAAATACTGATGGGCAGACTGTTAAATTCGATTTCAATCCGTCGTCCAGCAATCTTCATACCAAGATTTGCCTGAAGAAGAAAGACAAAAAATTAAAGATTTGTTATTTATTTTGGAAAAAATTAATGTTAGCGAGAGCGCTAAAAGGGAACTGACAGTATTTTGTGATGGGCTACCACGAACATATCTGGTTTCATCAATGCCAGGAAGATATTAACAGTTTATATCATTTTGAAAGAATTTCGGGAAATATCCCTGGCGCATATGCTACATCACATTTTCATAAATTATATAAAGTTTCCCCTTTTGCGCCCAAATTAAACTTTTAACTTCTATCAGTTCCATTCTCTTAAATCAATCTCCAATGGACAAATGGGATGGATCAAAAGTTTATGTATGTAGTGCATTGAAAAAGCGTTCTGTCATGTGCATAAGTTATTGTTTGCATGATTGACAGACAATATTCATCATATTGTTTTCTAGCTTCTGAACTGTCGATCGAGAAAAAACATATTCTAGACAGACAGCAAATAGCCAGTCAATGGGGTTTGCGATTAATATTTCGCATGCACAATAGCGACCCCACACCACAAGGTGTGGACAATAGAAATATTCCTCTGTGGTTTAAATGTGTATTAACTGCATTGCATGTAAACTATATGATTCTGTTTGATAAAGTCCTTTAACTAGAACAGGACAAAAATGTACACTTAAGTGAACTATTTGTTGTAATAAAAGATCGTGAACGTGATGTACAAGTTGGAAAGAATGTCAAGGTATATTTTAAATGAGGTTGAAACAAGACACCATTTGATATTAATTCGGTTGTATTTCATTTTGACGATTTTAATTACGGAAGATGATCACAACCATATTGTTTTTGATTGGATTAAAATTATAGCTGTATAATAATGTATAATAACTTATTATTATTAGAATCATAACATGACTGCGAATTTGGCATAAATAAAATAACAAATGGCTTCCTCTAGGAAAACGCCGACCTTATGTGAAAGGGACACCAGACAGCTATGATGGACAATTTTAATACATCCCTTAGCGCGGGATGTAAAGGACACACTCCTTACACGTAAAAGACAACTTACAGCAGATTCTGATAGCAACAGTCTATTAGGAGTGTTGGTGTTGTTGTTTTATTGACATCTGAGGTGGGGCCGATGTTGGCACTTATAGCTCCCAGTCATTTGCAAAAAAAAAAAAAAAAAAAAAAAAACATTGCAAGCACATTTTTAGTCAAATCATACAATTAATTGTTACACACTTAATTACAATTATGATTAATTTGATTTTTATTTGATTAAAAGTTAATTAAATTTAAAGAATTTGGTTTTAATTTACAAAGATTATTAAACCCTCAATGCTTTAATCTTAGTTTCCCCCAAAGAATATGGGCTTGGGTTGATAAAAAGAAAAAAAGAGCATGTACATAGTAATTAAGATATAATTAACCGATTGCAGTACATGGAATTTTGATAAATTCCATTATAAAAATGAGTAAATTGATCTTTGGTTCATAGACAATAAAAGAACATGGAGTTTGTTTTCATTCATTATCATTCTCACAATGGGAACAGACCACTGTGCAGATATCTTGCTCCAGAAAAGTAAATTCAAGAAAACACACACTTACACAATCACCTGATAATCAAATCATTTAATCTAATTAAGTGATTTGGGTGTCATCAACCAATTAAAACACCAATAATTACCTGGCTTTATTACCTGTACTAATTTGATTTATTCATAAATCTAGAAAGTAATTATCACAAATAAGATAAGTTTAAAAAAAAACAATCAACGCACAATAAAAAAATAAATAAATAAATAAAGATTCTTGCAATGCATATTTTTTCTGGTAGTCCGTTTTGGTAATGGTCCGTTTTAGTGTAGTCCGTTTTGGTAATGGTCCGTTTTTGGTTATGGTCCGTTTTGGTTATGGAATGAAACGTCATGTAGTCACACTTATTTGTGCGTTTTTATCTTGTTTTCAAAAACTTCATATTTGTGTTTTTAACTTCCGGTCAAGATTGTAATTCCGGAATGCAAAAACGGATACATTTCCGGACAGACATGGAACATTACATTTGCCGCCAGGTGAACAACAGTGATGTTTCCCTGGGGTACCAATTTTGTTAAAACACCACTTTTATTTTATACATAATATATAATGTAAGGTATAATAATAGTTTCTATCCATACCGGGTTTCTGACATATGTATAAGATAGCTCTCTTATACATATGTCAGAAACCCGGTATGGATAGAAACTACCATAGGCATTTGACCGATGGACCTTTATTTCCCCGTGTTTGCCACGGGGGTACGTATTTTCAGGACTAGTAACGATGTAGGGTCCTGGGTCACATGAATACTAGAAAAAAAACACAAGGTAAGAAACAAAATGGCGGGGTACTGCTAAATTTCTTATTATTGTCGATTTCCCTGATTTCTGAAAAATAAACGGATGGAATGCACTAACGTTGTGGACCCTCATCAGCTGTTGTGCCCCTGGATTACTGTCGTATTCGTACTATTTTGCAATATGTTCCCAAGACCGATTGTCAACCAAGGCGGAGGTCTATTTTGGATTCTCTCGGACTCCAACGTGTCTTTTGATGGCCAGTCAAGTTTTTTCCCGGGGTTTGTCAAATATGGTTCCATTGTGGCAAAGGATTGATATTTGTTCACCTGTTGTTTTTATACCTACCATGTGATTAAAAAAGACATTTCATTCTGTTTTTTCTTTATTTTTCAAAGTTTGAAATAGTCCGCCAAATAAATGCATTCGGTAAGCCAGATTTGTTCTTCTAAAGACACGTTGGAGTCCAAGAGAATCCAAAATAGACCTCCGCCTTGGTTGACAATCGGTCTTGGGAACAGATTGTCGGGGGTATATATGCAAAATAGTACGAATACGACAGTAAAACAGAGGTACAACAGCTGATGGGGGTCTACAAGGTTAGTGCATTCCATCCGTTTATTTTTCATAAATCAGGGAAATCGACAATAATAAGAAATTTAGCAGTACCCCGCCATTTTGTTTCTTCCCTTGTGTTGTTTTTTAGTATTCGTGTGGACCCAGGACCCTACATCGCTACTAGCCCTGAAAATACGTACCCCCGTGGCAAACACGGGGAAATTAAGGTCCATCTGTCAAATGCCTGTGGAAACTACTGCTCTCTTATACATATGTCAGAAATCCGGTATGGATAGAAACTACTGTTTGATTGTTTTTATTGTATATATGTCATACAGTGATACATAGAAAGTTACAAAATGTTGTGTACATGAAAAAAAGGGGGGTTGGGGGCAATCAGAGGCATCATAGGGTCCTGTCCACGAGTACCTGTGGTCAGAACTAGAGAAAAATATTATTCATAAAGCAGTATGACCAATGGACAAAAGTGAATAGAAATCAGAGTACTCACATTGGAAAATTAAAGTCAATCGAGCACATAATAAAATTAGAACTGGACATGTAAACATCAAGTTAATTACTAACTTTAATACATAATAATAACAAAATGTAAAAATTATTATTATCATTATTAATTTGTTAAAAATATTAATAATGAACTTGTCCACATTTATATTCTGCACTTAGTACTAAATACAAGATACAAAATACAAGATCTCCGACACCTGAGGGTAAGATTTCAATCGTTCTCTGTTCTGTTTCTTTGATGGTGTTTAACGCCACTTTCAGTTATATCTTGGCGGTCAGTTTTATTGGTGGAGGAAACCGGAGGACCCAGAGATAATGTTGTACACCTCGCCATGATCGATATTCGATAGGCACTGATTGCATAGGTAGTTGTAAATCCAACTACCATACGATCACGACTACGAAGGCTTCAACTTAATCGGAAATATAGAAACAAGAACTAATGACTCAACATAAGGGTGATCTGCAGTTTGATAGTAAGACAAAGAATAGTAGAAATTATAAATAGAAACAAAGAGCTATGTATTATGATCAATACGGGAATGCAAAAGTTCAAAGTCGAATTTAAAGGTGTTTTTTTTATCTATTACAATTCCATAAAAAATACTTAAATAAACTCGATCTTATATTTGTAGAAAGAAGAGTAAATTAAAAAGAAAGACATTATATATTTAATTACGTCTTACCGTTAATGATACGCTTGGTTCGCTAAATGTGTCATATTCAGTTGCTAATCCAAATCTTACAAACTCGTTGTGAATATACTCTTGAGTTCTGTTTTTGTAGATCCTGTACTGAGAGTCATGATGCCTTGTTTCAGATAAATAATCTGTTATAGTTGTCTTCATATAATTCAGATCGGCTGGTTCAACCAGAAAGTCTGAAACAATTGCTAGAGAAATTAATAAAGGGTGCATATTTTCATATACATTTGTATATTCAATAAGCCTAAATTAATTGGATACATACATTCCATAACGGTTAACCAGGTCCTGATGGCGACCGTAAGAAAAGTTATGACTTCATCTTAGTCATTAGGAAGCTTATTCGATAACAACTAACCTCTTTCAGTGAAACCATTATAGGAACCACATGCTCTGGACTACCGTATTAACTGTGAGATAAATACTAGAACTCCATATGCTGATAC
Organism: Bathymodiolus brooksi; assembly: GCA_963680875.1. Classification (NCBI taxonomy): domain Eukaryota; kingdom Metazoa; phylum Mollusca; class Bivalvia; order Mytilida; family Modiolidae; genus Bathymodiolus; species Bathymodiolus brooksi. The sequence continues at coordinate 78,571,482 of OY804588.1, forward strand.
GGATGGAACATTGCTATATATATATAAATGGAAAGTTCACAATGGGAAAATTGAAATCATCCCTTTTGTCGTAGATTCCTTTCTAAACCTAACATCACTGTAAATGATTAGATCTAGGTCAAACTATGAAGCAGACCATCTGTATTGGTGTTATATTTTATTTCAAGTGTAATGGCATATATGCAATCAAAATAGTCACCAAACTTGGAATTATTTAGTGAAAGAACATTAAAAATAAATTATCTATATATCTTTTCATTTTTTTTTTGTAATGTTAACTTGTTCTAAGGACCATTTAATGAAGCAACTTGTTCTCGTCATTTGGAGAAAGTTAAGTAGGTTTTAACAGGCTTACTAGTTTTCGAAGACGAAACGTTATTCACATCATCGGACTATACACTCTACTCTATAGAACTGTATTGTTGTATAAGGCCAAAAAAAAATATATGTGTGTTTACTGTCACATGTCAAAAAAATCTAGGGTCGGTCGGTCGGGATTAATTTTTTTTTTTTTTTTTTTTATTATCGACAAAACCGGAAATAGTCGTTCCCGGTTCCGGAATCCGATTCCGGTATTTTAATTTTCGAAAATTCCGGTAAAATGACGAATTATGCAGTTTTTCTACCTTCTTTGCTCTCAATTTCGACAAAAAGCTAGCAGATGAATAAATAAAACATTGCTGCTGGTTAAACAACAAAAATGGTTATCCGAATTCTGTGTAAAAATGCATAGGGTCGCTAGCAAAAATTAGGGTAGGTCGGGTGACCGTAAACACACATATTTTTTTTTTGGCCTTAGTACGACTGTTGAAAGAATACAGAACAATAAGCAATAAGCCTTTAATAAAAACTATTGTGAATGTTTCTGTCGAATTTCAATGTTATACAATTCGCATAGTAAAGATTGGGTGGTACAGTTTATGGTGTTTAACGCCACTTTCAACAATATTTCAGATATATCGTGGCGATCAGTTTTATTGATGGAGGAAACCGGAGTACCACCGACCTGTGTATATTAAGTCACTGACAATAATATACAATGTACACATAATGTTGTATCGAGTACACCTAGCCATGAACGGGGTTCGAACTCACAACTTTAGTGGTGATAGGCACTGATTGCATAGGTAGTTGAAAATCTAACTACCACACGACCACGACGGCCCCTTCGCATAGTAAATAGTTTTCATACAATTATAAATAGATTTTGCTTAAAATATGTCTTCAGTGAAAATATAATTGCAGTTATTTTCAGGTTCACGTAATTACTATTTACCAGTTTGAAATAATTATCATGTATCAAATCGACAAATGGGTCGTCGCGGTCGTTATTGCATGGTAGTGGGATTTACAACTATCTATGCAATCAGTGCCTATAACCTCTAAAGTCTGAGTTCGAACTCCGCTCATGTCGAGGTGTACTCAATACAATATTATGTGATAAAGTTTGTCAGTGACTTGCGACAGGTCGGTAGTTTTATTTCTCCGGGTACTCTGGTTTCCTCCACAAAAAAAACCGACAGCACAATAAAACTGAAATATTGTTGAAAGTGGCGTTAAGTACCATAATCCTAACCTCTCGACAAACTCATATGGGAAATTTATAGGATTGATTGATTTTTGGTGTTTTAACGCCACTTTCAACAATATTTTAGCTATATCATGGCGACCAGTTTTAGGGGTGGAGGAAGCCGAAGTACCCGGAGAGAATCACCGACCATGGGCAAGCAACTGTTAAACTTTATCACTTGCGGCTGCGAGTCGAGTGCACACTTTTTGTAATTTACAAAGCCGGCGCGGTTCGCGCCGTATTGATGATAGGCTTGTATGAGTTGTTAGATCCAGCGACCTAACTCATTGAGCCACCCGGGCCCCCAGGAAATTTATAGGTATGTGTAGCAAATATATACAAATGTATAGAACTATATACATTTTGTAGGTTCAAATGTAGTAGGAACCGCATCGGCGGCGTAATGGTTAGCGTGCTCGCCTCGAGTGTGGTAGATCGTGGGTTCGAGCCCCGGTCGGATAAAACCAAAGACTATTAAATTGGTATTTGTTGCTTCTCCACTAAGCACGCAGCATTAAGGAGAAAACAAAGACTAGTTGGCTCGGAATCAGAATAATGTGTCCGAGTGGAGCGACATGTCTACCCGCGGACTGCTGTTTCAGTGAAATAGTGCTATAAAAACCCAACTCAGCGTTTTGGTCTAGAACAAAGCGGACCTTATCATCATCTCATTGAAAATTAACTTGTTCTCACCATGATTTTTTGCTGAATTGGCGTGAAACAACAATCACTCACTCACTCACTCAATAGTAGTAGGAAGTAGTGATATAGAGATTGGTATTTTTCTATACAGTTTCAATGGGTTATGGTTACCGTACATTATACAAAAGATTTCTATTGAAATCAAATAAGATATGTATAGAAATAGTCTAAAACTTTCATAAACATCCTTCAATAATGATGAAGCTATATTTTGAAAATGGTGACAGATTAAACTTTTCATTCAAATAGCTACATGTATCAAAATATGTTTTAATTCGTATTGCAACCATTCTAACTAAGGTTAGATCTCCCCACTTCTAGCCTCTTTTTATTTGTCGCCAGTACAGTGACAATGCAGAAATATAATACAGCGACAAATAAAATAGGGGAAAGCAAGTGGGGGCATATACATTTGATACGTTTATATTGTAAAAACTGCAGGCAATATATGTACAATGCGACGTGTTTCATTTCGGCTTAAAAAAATCTTGTATTTGGGTGTAACCATTTTGGTGGATTTAAAATACTTTAATTGGGTGGAAAATTTGAAAATACAATTAAAAGAAATTTTACTTTCAAATGATATTTAAGAAATTTACACGTTTACAGTTTTGAGGCGCGAATTAACTTATTTTGTCAAGCACGAAACAAAAGGCAAGAAAAATGAAACACAGAAAATGAAATCATCAGTATGTTGGAGTTCCGTATCCGTAGATATAATTTGTCGAGTTCGGAGGGCATATTTTCAACAAATTATCGGCATCCCCAGGGAAGCAAACTGTGTATCGTTCCTTGTCGATCTTTTGAGATAAAGTATGTATATCTTCTGAATGAAGGTTATAGCGAGTACCATTCGTATGCACGTTTGAATTGTTTTATTACATTGTCCCATAGAATAGAATTACTTTACATTCGATAAAAATACACCTAAGCGTGTTGGTCTAGTACAAAGCGGGCCTCATCATTATCTCATTGAAAATTAACTTGTACTCGCCATGATATAGCTGAAAAAATGCTTAGTTGCCGTTAAGCAACAATCACTCACTCTCACACTTTACATTCGGACGAACGAAGTGAGGGAGAATATATGTTAATGTTTAATTCTATGGTAAAACTAGACAAATGCAAGACTTTATAATGAATAAAGCTTTCAGGAAAAAGAACCTTAAACATCAATTTATCAAAATGCATACTTACACGTCAATAAGGTAAAGAAAATAATAATTATCCGTAAACAGGACATTGTGAAATCTGAACTATACTTTGTAAGAATGTAATCGAAATTGCTTTTTTTAATAGACAACATCATGTGACTGTTCCACTTCAATATAACACACGTGGGTCCTTTTAAAAAATTTCCATATTTCATTACAAAATCTATCAAAAAAAATAAAAACTCACAAAAATAAAATTTTGAGGGAAGCCAACTCTATGTTAACAGAGAACATATGAATGAAAAATCCCATCTCAATAACAATCATTAATGGAGGTGCATCTATCATAAACAATAAAATGAACATAATTGTCCTATTTTGTTGACTACGAAACACTTCAATAGCATTAAATATTATGTAATCTACTATTTTTCTTTTAATTATAGTTTTATAAATATCCAATATAATGACTTCATTGATATTCATTTGTTCCATCACAACAATGGTTACTGAAAAGAAAAAAAAATCAAGTTTTACTATTGTAACTAGATAACTTGCAGTTGAAAATCTATTTCATAATAAAACCAGCAACCGAATGCACCAAATTTGGGGATTTCATGTAAATAAAGGAAGACCCTTTCGAAGCACCCGAGTTCACCCCCGGTTTTTAGTGGGGTTCGTGTTACTCGATCTTTAGTTTTATGTATATGTTTTGTTTATCGTTGTTTGTCCTTTTGTCCTTTTTCTTTTGGCCATTGTGTTGTCTGTTCATCTTCGATATACGGATTCTGATTATCCCTTTAGTATCTTCAAACTCTTCTTATCAAATGTCTGTATATGTGTCCGTATGAAGATTTAAATCTTATTTTATGATAAAATAATGTTTGTTTGTCCGTTATGTATTGGGCATTACCGTTGTGCAGTAGAAATCATTATTAGGTAGTTGGCATATACAAAATGTATTACCAATCTTCCAAAGACATTTTTTCTTCTTAATGACTAGATTATCTCCAATTGATTAATCTAGAAAAGCAAGGTCAAACTATCAATCGATTTGTTTGTTTGTTTGTTTGATGGTGTTTAACGCCACTTTCAACAATATTTCAGTTATATCGTGGCGGTCAGTTTTATTGGTTGAGGAAACAGGAGGACCCGGAGAAAATCACCGACCTGTCGCAAGTCGCTGATAAACTTTATCACATACTGTTGTATGCCTCGCCCTGATCGAGATTCGAACTCACAACATCAGTGGTGATAGGCACTGATTGCATAGGTAGTTGTGAATCCGACTACCATGCGATCACGATCACGAAGGCCCCTTCTATCAATCGAATACCCGAGTCTTATATTCTGTGGAACACAAAAAAGGTGCATATGTCAAGAACGTAAATGAAACGATATGAAAAACAAGCAAACACAGATAAAAAGATAAAATAAAATTCTTAATTCATACTTTTCCTCTTTGAAATATGAGAAAACACAATTCATGTCTCTAAATAATGTTAATATTCAACTTCAGTAGTCTGTGTTCCCTTAACTTTAATTTAAATCGTATTCCACTTCAAAGGACCCACTTCATGATCCTAAGTAAAGTTCAAAGACACCAAAGGGGTGGGATAATCAGAAGCTATAAATCGAAGAATGACAGACAATACAATGGATAAACAATGATCTACAAAACAATACACAAAAAACTAAAGATCGAAGAACTTGAATTCTTATAAAAGCCGGGCGCGAACTCGTGTATTTCTGAAGGGTAGGTACATCCGCGTGCTAAAAAAAACGGGGGTGGACTGAGGTGCTTCGGAACGTAAGCTTTTCTTGCTCCATTAGTGATACCCATCATGTTACTCATGTTGCAAGTGATAAGCCATGCATGAGGAAAGGACCAGATTGTGATTCCGTCAAAATAAAGCATGGCCGTCAGGGGCTTAGCTAGCCTTTTTTGCAGTGCAAGCAACCAAACCTGGACTAGATGCAAAATGGTGCGTTCTGAGGTGTTTTCATGGGTAAATTGAATACATAAGCAACACATTGATTTCATGATTTTGTTAGACAGAATTTACTTAGCATTGCCCAAAATCTGTTCTTCGTGTCTTAGCAGACACGAACTTCTCCATAACTTTGTCTAAATCCACACTGAAATCGCGATGAATATGCATTAATGCTAGCGATGACAGTGCGTCTGAGGCTGTGAATAAACTAGAACAACGCTTCCATAACGCTGGAAATGCTTCTATACCAAATTACAGAAACACAGTTACCATAAAATCAAAGGGAAATGGTATATGGAATAGAGAGATTAGCAGCGCATCGTCAAAATCAAAGGAGGCTTTTCATCTCTGGAAACAGGACAAGGACGATACGGAATTAAAAACAAAGATGGTCAATACGAAGAGGCAGTTGCGTAGTGCTCAAAGACGTGCCGAAGCATCACTCAGAATAGAAAAAACTGAAAAGATAATGAACGCTATGCAAAGTGATAACAAACTATTCCATCAATTGGTTCAGAACCAAAGAAAGCAAAAACCAAACGTTGACTTCATGATATTCAATGAACAAGAAGTAGATGATACTGATAAAATCCTAGAAGGTTGGAAAGACTATTTTTCAGAATTGTTCAATACGAACAATAGTGCAACGTTCGAATTAGAAAAACTGGAGTTAGTAAAATTACAAAACGAGATACTTGAAAATTCAGAAAAAGATGGTACTCCTATAGAAATGGCAACACTAGAAGAAATACAAACCGTAATAAAGAAACTCAAAACAGGAAAATCACCTGACTCAAGTGGCATATCTGCAGAACACTTTCGATATAGCCCGGATGAGGTTATGCAGTTCTTAGTGACTATAGTGGATAAGATCTTTAAAGAGTTAGATATCCCAGAATCGTCAAAATATGGTACTGTAACACCAGTCTTGAAACCGAATAAAGACAAAATTTACCCCGAGAATAATCGAGGGATTACTGTTAGGGACCGACCATTTAACTTGAAGGGGGGGGGGGGGGGGTGGGGGTTATGGTTTTTTGTTTCGTTCAGAATTATTTTTTTCGACAACACGAGATTTAGAATATTTATTTTTTTTGTCGCGCAAAGCGCGAATTTTTTTTCCAAAATTCTACATTAGGTTATATGACAAAAACTCTGAATCAGATTATTTTTTTTTTCCTCCACCAAAATCAGAATATTTTTTTCAGCAACATTGGGATTCAGAATATTTTTTGGGAAAAAAATCATAACCCCCCCTTCAAGTTAAATGGTCGTTCCCTTACCAATACATTCTCCACAGTTATAGAGGGTATATTGAAGGAGCGAATTGAACCAAAATTACTTTTGTCTCAAAATAAACTTCAGAGAGGATTTACTCAAAAAGCATCATCCTTGAATACAGCATTTATTGTAACGCAAACAACAAACAACTACAGAGAAATGTCAAATGAACTATTCATCATCACTTTAGACACCCAAAAGGCATTTGATAAAGTGAAACATGAACTCTTATTCAATAAGCTATATCACGATGGCATACAAGGTGATCTGTGGATATTACTAAGGAATTTGTACAAAAACCTTAATGTAAAGGTAAAGTGGAACAATGGCAAATCAAAGAATGTTGAAATGAAACAGGGAATAAGGCAGGGAGCAAAACTCTCAACTGTCTTGTATAAAAGATATAATAACAACATACTAAATGCACTAGATCGCTCGAACATGGGTGCTGAAATTGGAAACATCAGAGTAATTGCGCCAACATGCGCTGATGACATCGCACTACTAGTCAGTACACAAAGTGAAGCTCAAGCCCTACCTGACATAGTCAGTGACATCACAAGTAAAGACTTGGTTAAAATCAATCCAAGTAAATCTGAACTTGTACCACTTACAAAAAGACACAGCGATTTTAGTTTGCGTATGGACACAGAAGAGATCAAACAAACAACAGAAACTAAACACCTGGGAATAAAAAGAAACAATAAGAACAATATTGATATCGAAGATAGAATAAAACTGGCAAGGAGAACAATTTACCCACTTCTAGGACCCGGCCATCACGCAAGAAGAGGAATGTCACCCGTCATAGCCAATACAAGTTTTGCATCATTAGTTTATGACAAGCTCAGAAAGTACAAACTTCCAGATTTAATGGACCTAATGGAAAATCCAATAGAAAAACATAAATGGAAAAAACTAGTCAAACAACAAATAGAGATCTACTGGGAAGAAGCTTGGATAGAAGAAAAACAAACAAAGTCAACTTTGAAATTCCTAAACATACAACACCCACTTTTTGGAAACTCGCACCAAGTCTGGAAAACAGTGCCAAAAAACAGCATGGAAGTAAAGAAAGCGGAAGTAAAAGCGAGATTACTGACAGGAACGTATATGCTTAAAGAGACAAAAGCGAATTTTAGTAGGAATACGGATACTCCGCTCTGTGAACTATGTTGTGAAGAAACAGAAGACGTTAAGCACTTCTTACTGATTTGTCCTACTCCCAATGACATAAGAGAAGAACACCTATATACGCTCAAATGCTACCTAAACAGCATCCAAGAAGGAGCTTATGAAGCTATATGTGAAAACAAACAACTAAATACAACTCATCCTTGACTCTTCTATGGACATACTAAAAGGCATTGTCACTCTGACAAAAAGAAACCATATAGACATTGAACAAATAACAAGCACACTTTGCTACTGTCTGCATGTGAAAAGAACCAGGCTCAGTGCAAAATAAGTGCTATGACATTTATCAGTAACAGAAAGAAGGACAAACTATTTTACCATTTTCATCCTGTATAAACTTTTTACCTGTACAAAATGGTGGAGGAAAACCGTGATAGCATGATAAAATGTTTCAAAAATGATAACTGACAAGCAATGTATTTTTTATTTCATTATTTCTTTCCTTTTTTGTCTTCTTTTTTTTGAAAAGGGGGGTATATTAATTTTTATTCATTTAGTTAATCTTTTTATTAGGGGAACTCGAAAAGCCGAAATACAGAGGAAGATAACTCTGTTCTTCCCGAACCGGAAATTTTCATTACTTACAATTATTAAATTGATTAATTCACTGTGCAAATAAATTGTAATAAACAAGTAATAGTTCATTTCAAATATATTCATCTGCAGAATTTAAATGTGTTAAAATCATACTTGTTGTATTTTATTAGAAAATTATAATAAATATTTAAATAGTATCATTTTAATTTCGGGAAAATTTTGAATTTATCCTTTTTTTTTTGGGTCAATTTACATCATGTATATCTTATTTTTATTAAAGATATTCATCTGCAGAATTACTTGTTGTATTTTATTAGAAAATTATAATAAAATATTCAAAGTTTTATTTTGATTTCAGGAACATTTTTTTATTTATCTTTTTTGATCAATTTACAAAACCGATAACTTACTTTTTATTAAAGATATTTACCTGGTGCACCTATTTATCTGTAGAATTTTTATGGTGTTAAATTCATACTTGTTGTATTTGAAGTAAATTGTAATAGAATTTTCAAATAATTTCAATTTAATTTCAGGAAAATTATCATGGCTGAACTAATAAAAATGAAATATTTTAAGCATAAAAATCAGTTTGTAAAGTAATGATGGAAATCTAATACAATTTATCAAAAATAAGAATATCAACCTTTTTATCACTGTGTTCAATAATGAGTTATTTCACTATTTTCTATCCATTGCAAGTTCATTTATATTTATTAAATTCCACTAAGGTAAAACAAACATGTATTAATAGAAATTATTATGATTTATACGTTTTAAGTGAAAAAATACACGGTTCTCCAATAAAAATCTCATAATAAAAGAAAAGATTTCCGGTTCGGGAAGAACAGAGTTATCTACCTTTGTGGTTCGGGTTACACATTTTACCAACCTTGAAATCAGAAAACTGCACCTTTCAACTTTTTGAATATATTTCGACATCTTATTATAATCTATGTGTTTCAAGTATATAAAAATACACAATAAACCAGGAGCTACGCCAAGCTTTAGTAGATAGATTGAACGCTGACCACATAAGTATTTAGCTGACTTTTTGGAAGTCAAGATTGATTGTGCCTTGATGGGATTGATTGACACATGTACAGATAATAATTAAACAAATAAACATCAATTTTGTTCTGTTCTAATACCTTCATTCTTTATGCATATATGAGAACGTCTATCCTCAAAGACTTCCAAATATGAATACCTAAGAACCGCATTGGTGGTGTAATGGTTAGCGTGCTTGCCTCGAGTGCGGTAGATAATAGGTTCGAGTCCCGTTTGGGTAAAACCAAAGATTATAAAATTGGTATTTGTTGCTTCTCTGCTAAGCACACAGTATTAAGGAGAAAGAGCTAAGACTGGTTGGCTCGAAATCAGAATAATGTTTCCGAGCCGGCCGACATGCTTATCCGTGGACTATTGTTTCAGTGAACTAGCACTATAAAACTCCAACTCAGCATGTTGGTCTGGTACATAGTTGACCTTATCATCATTTCATTGAAAATTAACTTGCTCTCACCATGATACAGCTGAAACATTGCTGAGTTGGCGTTAAATAACAATCACTCACTCACTCATTTCCTATAGTGTGGCATTGTACGCTTGCATATGATGCTAAAGGTGGGCATGTATGTTAGAATTTTTGCTTACCACTCATTGCTACAGTTTTGGGTGCACTTTCACTAGCTAAGCTAACTGAACCAGAAATGGAATCACTATTTCCACTGATCGAACATTTATATTCTCCCTCGTCTGAACACTTGACGTTGGTAGGACTTATTTCAATCTGCAAACCGGCTTGGTTGCTTGGATAAACTTTCTGATATACAATATTGGCACGATTCCTTATATCAGTGTTAGTCCATGTAATTTCATTCACAAATTGACCATTGGAAATACCAAGAGAGATCTTAACAATTCGCTTCCATCCTGATGCTGAATATTTCCAAAGAGTAATATCTGTTATCGTTCCTGTAAGTGCAGCACCCATTGGGCTACAAGTAAGCCGACGCTTTTCTTGTTGATACTTGACCTCATTGTCAGTAGCAATGGTAACATATAACTGACAGTTCACAACATCACCTGTGAAACAATGAAGAAATTATATTAAAAAGGAAAATGTAAATTAAATACACAAATATCTGGAAATGTTTTTATTTTTAATATGTATCACATCAAACCTAAGATAAAAATTTTACTGCCATCACCATCTGTGACTATACATTGAGTAATGTAATAGTGTATGTGAATTATCTCCCTTTGCTACCATTCTCTCCTCAAATGTAGACTATTCGTGTGTTTATGTGTGAATGAAATAAACAGGAATAAATAGCAACTAGTCCAGTTAAAAAAATATATGAACCAATAAAACTTACTACCACGAAATAACTGACATATTGTTAAAGATGGCGTTAAACCCTCTAACCATTGTTCAATGTATCTGTAGTGTTATGAACATTAATATAAATACTAAATGTACAGGAGTGTGTTAATGTTTCTGATAGGTATTATATATGTTTAAAAATTCAGTTTCATTTAAGTGGGCCGGAATAAAAAAAATTCTTCGTTTCATTTTTGGTGGACCCATATAATAGAATTTACCTTAGTTTCATTTTTTTGTAGACCCATATAAAGATGCTTCTTTCAGTTTCATTTTTAGTGAGGCCATGTAAAAATGTTTATTCATTTAATTTTTTCATTATTTTTTGTCAGCCCTTATAAAGGGGTTCTTTAATTGTTTCATTGTTTTATGGGTTCATATAAAAGGGATTCCATTAGCTTAATTTGTTGTGGCTCCTTAAAAGGATTTACTTTAGTTTCTTTTTGTGGTCCATATAAAAGAGTTTCTTCTAGTTGTATCTAATTTCTTTTCCAAGGTTTCAATTATGAAAATAATGCCATCAAAATCATCCATTCCTGTTTATGTGTATGTGTGATATTAAGATTGTGTATGCATTAAATTATATATGTCTTTGTATAAATATTGTAAATGTCAATATATTTATCAGAATTTACCAGTAAATTACACTATGATATACAACAAATATACCAACAACAAAGGTAAATCTTACAACAAACTTACTTCTATATATAGTATAATTTGCCGCAATGGCAGAGGAATGTGCACATGTAGTAGAGGCACCGCCTGTTTCACAACGAAATCTGCTTGTGGTATAGATGCTGATACATTGTATGTCAATACAGACTGCTGACGATATTGACAACCAGACATGGTAGGTGTACCATGAGTTATGTCATTTGTATTGCCATATACTGTAAAGTAACCCATCATGTTACTACCAGTTGTCCTTATACACCATCTAAGGTTGATGGCAGGATTCCCAACATCACCGTTACACGTTAGTTTAACTGACGAGTATGGGTTATATGTGTTGTCAGGTTGTTGTGGACGTACATGGATGGGGTTGATTGACACAGGTTCAGCTACAATAAAACAAAATAAACATTTATAGCTAAATTGTTATCATTCACATGCGATAGTGTTCTTCAAATATTGTTAATATTGTCATCAAAACTACCATTGTTCTATATCTATCTACATTCTATATTGTCATATACACATACTATATTAAATATGTTAGAAGTATTAGTTATTACCTTTTTTGTTATAAGAGTAATGGTCTTTAACCAACATTATTAATTAACTTTGATTTATTAGCCTTTATATGATCAAATCTGTCAATACAATATAAAAACTTTCATTGGGTCAATACGGCAAAAACCAGCACAATACGGATATTTTCCGTATTGGCCCTATTACAGTCCTAATATGCGATGTATAATATAGATTTAAATGTATAGGATTCTTGAATATTAACAAAACAACAATTTAATTGTTTGAAAACGTTGTGCAACCGGAGTTGCAAACATTAACAACGCATTTTAATGATTTCTTTTGTACAGTGACACGATAGTTATACTATTATACTGAATGTGAAAATCCAATTTATTCACTTAATTGAGTTCTAACTCAATTATTCACTGTATTTCCGTATTTCTTTTAACATAATGTAAGTTTGTGACAACAAATTAACAATGATAATAACATGGCATGTAATATAAAATGAATGATTACATTGCCCAGATTTATAAGAAATAGCCAAGGGTCGAATTTAATTAGAAAAGTTTGAAGATATCAAAGGGTTAATCAGAAGCCGTAAATCGAAGAAGAACAGACAACTAAGGCCAAAAGAAAACATGCTCCGGAGGGGTAAACAGTGTGTGCTCCACTGGTGACACCCATTGTGACACAGGTATTATATTACAGTTAACCAAGTTATGTGTGATATTCTGCTTTGTTTTACTTATATGTAAATTTTTCTGTATAATGCATTATACCTAAATTGTAATGTATTAAATGTTTAAACGTCCTTCTCTAAATCCCCTCAGCAACAGTTCTTCAGTCTGTTGCCCGATTGTGGTCTGTTGCTGCTTCATTAAGATAACACCTTTCATTCGTCAGTTGCATCATGTGATCTATGTGCTGTGGTAAGCAGTTGTTGTCATCTAACACAATCAATAACTGTGTATTAACACATGGCAAAGTAATATAATTTGTATGATATGCTATATTTATATGAAGTGAATCATAACGTTTATATAATAAAAGTTATTTCGCAAGAATAAATAAGAAGTTACTACGTACAACCAAACCTAAGTTATGTGTTATATCTTAAGCCCAATGAATATAGAAAGGAAATAATTTAAATTCGTACAAGCTGGCAAGGGAGAATTTAGCTATCGCTTAAACACTAGATAGTAGACAACGTCATCGAGAGACATAATAGTGAAACAATATTTAACTTTGAATCACAATCTAATTGCCAATACAATATCTCGTCATCTCGCCGCAAATGACAGAATATTTTTCAACAAAGTGTTGTTATCTTCGAGGGAAAAATCCGGTTTTAGTGGAGTTGATGTTGTTCGATGCTTACTTTTCTGTGTAATGTTTTCTAGATCGTTGTTTATCCTTTTGTCCATTTCCTTAGGGCCACTGTACATATTGTCTGTCCTTCAATTTACGCCTTTTGATGTTGTAAAAACAACAACACTGGAAAATATAAATTCCATACGCGGTAGAGGTTGGTATACCAGTATTAAAATCAAGTCAAAGTGTGGTAAATTTAGATAGTCAAGACTAAAGTCGTTTCTTTTGTCATAGAGTATGATAGACAGTGAACCATCAGTGATAAATTTGAGGTAAATATCAAGAAACAAGGCAGAGAAAGCTATTTCTGTCGTTTCTTTTATCACAATGTCTTTGTGGGTATATTAATGGAATCCACTTAACAAATTTGGATTATTAATTGACAGAAGATTATCGATATACATGAAAGTAAGAATAATGGATTTAGCTTATGTAATTATGCTGTCTTTTATATGTTTTAGTATAAACTCTGCTTTATAGGTCTAATGGACAATATTAATAAAGAGAGGAGCACAGGTTGCTCCAAAGCCTGTGGGAATGCCCATGTGCCCTCCGAACTTGACAAATATATTATTGATAATGAACATCAACAAACTGATGACTTCATTATCTGCATAGCTCGTTTTGTCTTAGTTGTGCTTTGAAAAATATGTTCCGCGACCTTGTGTTAAACTAAAATGTTATTAAATAGAAGTTTACAATCCCTACTGACATAATATGCGATGTATCATATAGATTTAAATGTATAGGATTCTTGAATATTAACAAAACAACAATTTAATTGTTTGAAAACGTTGTGTAACCGGAGTTGCAAACTTTAACAACGCATTTTAATGATTTCTTTTGTACAGTGACACGATAGTTATACTATTATACTGTATGTGAAAATCCAATGTATTCACTTAATTGAGTTCTAACTCAATTATTCACTGTATTTCTGTATTTCTGTTAACATAATGCAAGTTTGTGACAAAAAATTAACAATGATAAAAACATGCTCCGGCGGGGTAAACAGTTTGTGCTCCACTGGTGATACCCATCGTAATATAATTTGTATACTGTTACCATTATCTAGTGCAGCGTGGCACAGTCGAGCCTGTCACTGAGGTCATCTCTTTTAAGCTGCCACCTGTATTAAAATGTGTCCTTTTTGCCATATCATAATTGAACCCTTTTAAAATGACATCGGTCTTCGAAGATCATTTTGTCTTTGTCACAGAGGTGACATCTTAATACAGGTTTGACTACGTATACACCATTTATCAGTTTGTAGATTCTATGGCTTACGTTACTCATTGCTGAAGATCCTATCATATCCAACTTTACTGGTGTCTAACACGATTTCCATTTCAAGTGCGATTCGTGTTTGTCAACAATACCCCGACAGGCCTCATTTATAGAATAGGCCATTGTTTGGGCTTTGGTTCTGGTCTTTGGTCATTGTATTATCTGCCATCTTTAATTTATCTCTTTAGTATCTTCAACCGTTCTCACAAGTCATAATAAATAAGTTCGATAACTCTGCATTTAGCTATGATCTAATTTGGGATAATCAGACTGGTAATACTTGGCACTGACAAAACATATAAAATGAAGGCAGTAAAATAATCTCCTCTGAACTGTCGATCGAGAAAAAAATTAAAATATCAATTGTCGATTTAATGGTGTAATTTTCACCAATTCCAAGGTTGAAATAGCATGAAATATTTATTGTTATTTTAACTGATTACCGCTTATGTCATTTTGTCAATAATACGGAAATATGCTTATATGATGTATGTATGACTATCCTACACATGATTACATTAGAATGGAGATAACTGTATTGTATTTGAAATTTCATGGCATCAATTGTCGATTCAATGGTCGCAAATATCCGTTTACTGGCTCCGCTAGCGCGTCACCAGTAAACTCAATTTGCGACCATCAAATCTCCAATTGATGCCGTGAAATTTTCAAATACAATACAGTTATCTCCTAAATAATTAGATTCCGGACGCCTGTCAATTAGATTCACATTAATATTTCGCATGCGCAATAGTAACTTCCACCCAACCTGAAAACAGAAAAACAATCGCAAAGACAAATACGCTTATAGCCTTAAATGGTTCAAAACATACAAATTAAAAGGGTGAACACATTCTTTTAAGTCAAAGGCAATTATCCGCCCAGGTCCTTGACAATGCGTTCTACCAAGTGCAAAATTTATTGCTTGCATGCTTCACTGATCATATTCAACATATTTTTTTCTAGCTTCTGAATTGTCGATCGAGTGAGCGCATTCTCTTTATTGACAGATAATATTCAGCAGGAGTTGAAATGGACAGATCTTATTTGTAAAAAAATACTCTGATTCTACCAAAAAGTTCTCTGAAACTGATATCATCAACATGCTCGAGTTGTTGATTGAAAGCATATTTGTTATCTTTGTTGGACGTGTTTTTCAACAGACATTTGGCATATCTATGTGTACACAATATGCTCCTCTTCTTGCCGACGTGTTCCGTTATTCGTATGAGGTAGACTTCATACAGGGGCTTCTCAATAAAGACGAAAAGAAGCTAGCCCGATCCATTTTTTCACGTTCCGTTATATAGACCATGATGTCCTTTCACTTAATAATACTAGGCTTGGTGAATTCGTTGATCGCGTCTTTCCCATTGAGGTTAAAATAAAGGATATCACAGATACAGATAGGACTGCTTCATACCTTGATCTACCTCTGGAAATTGGCAGTTAAGAACGAAACTTTGCGACAAAAGAGATGATTTCAATTTTCCCAGTGTGCACTTTCCATTTAAATGTGTAGGTACATTCCAGCAGCACCTGTATATGGAGTATATATTTCTCAGGTGATACGAGATTACAGAGATTGTGGTTCCTATCAGGATATCCTTGATAGAAGGTTGCTACTAACAAGGAAGCAACTGAACCAAATTTCACTGTCGCCAGCATGTCTTATTGACCGCTATGGAATATCTGTGTCACAAATGACCACGGATATGTTCCTCTTGTCGTAAACACTTCCTGGCCCTTTCCTCATTCATGACTTATCATCGGGTTTGTATCTAAATTAACACGACAGGTGTCACTAGTGGCGCAGGAACTGCTTAACCTTCCGAAGCACCTGTTTTCACCCCTGTGGGGTTCGTGTTTCTCGATCTTAGTTTTATGTATATGTTTTGTAGATCGTTTTTTGTCCTTTTGTCTTTTTTATTTTGGACATTGTGTTGTCTGTCATTCTTCGATTTACGGATTCTGATTACCCCTTTGGTATCTTCAAACTCTCCATTCTAAAGTCCCTGTACCAAGACAGGAAAGTGAGCAGTCATGTATTTGTGTGTTAAGTGTATCGATTTTTCCCTGATCTACGATTTGTCTATATTTGATTTAAGAATAGTTTCGGCAGTGTGTTAGTTTTTGCTTTTCATGTTATTGACACAACTCGAACGATTCCATTCCCCCATCTAACCTCGTTTGTATGGCAATAGTTGGCATTAGAAGTACTCTTTGATATTTTCAAGATGGGTTCATGTGTAATACGTAAGTTTTTTTTTAATAAATTACAGGATTTACAATTTATAAATATGCAAATATGATTGATTGATTAACAAAATGTAAGTGTTTGTCATAAAACTGGTTGGTACAATGATGAACATATTGTATTCATTTTTGTAAAAAAAAATGATACTCTGAATCAGTGTTTCTTCAATGTGAAACTAACTGAAATGCACTGTTTTTTCTGTTTATTACATACACAAACACGCGGACAACATCTACATTTTGTTAAAGGGCTGGTCACGTTACGATAGCAACAAACACAACATAAACTACATGACAATAAAATAATAACACAATACAAAATGTTTTATTTTTAGTCGGTCATGTGAGGAACCAATGGACAAATCTTTTAATAAATGACCAAAAAATTTGTTCGTATATATCAAATATTAACATATATCTAGAAAAGAAATATTGATTTATAAACGTAATTTTAAGATTTTTTTCTATAGATTGATAGAGAAAATTGCACAACTGCCACAGAAGCATAGACGTCTATAAAATCATTATTGTCCAAGACTTATTTATAAATGAGTAATTCCAAAATATCTTTCTTTTACTTTGAGAAATTTAAATATGAAACAAATCAATACAATAATTACTTTCTTTACTGTTTTTTTCCATTATTTAGTGATTGATGGGACATAACTCTAGTTAAATCTTATATTTCTAAACACCATTGTCATTACTTCCCTCTCTGCAGCTGTCGTCGTTGTCCGTTATCTTCATTAAACCAATTGCATCCAAATTTGGTAGGAATGATAATTGGATGGTCCTCTACATACTTTTTTCGATCGGAAATTCACAATTAAAAAAGATGCACCAAGGTGCAAAAATGTGTTTTCTCCTTTTGTATATTGAATTTGTATTTTTACCCCGATTTTGATGATTATTTCTTCATGTTCCTTATCAAATACATGTGAAAATGTGACTTCTGATTTTTAATTGTATTGTTATCATGATTACTTAAAGGTGGTCGATATTGACAACATATCTTCTCCAGCAAAATTGCACACTTGAAGTAGAAGTGCTCTGCAAGCTTCATGAATGGTAGTTTTATTTTTAATGTTTTTTTTTATTTACCAAGCAACGTCAATATTCTATAATTCAACTCAAGATCCTTGCATATTGTTTTCTTTGAAAATGGTACAGAATTTGTACATATGTGACATATTCATGACAGAAACTCTTGATACTTACCTCCTGTCAAAATAAGCTACCTCAATTTTAACGGACGCATCGTTTATTTTTCTTAAGATGAACCATGACTTCCAGTTTATAATTCAACTATCCTGTTACTTCGTGTATCTAATTGTGTTTGTGTCCTGTTGTTTCTTTTTCACATAATATTATTAATTACCCTCCCATTTGCAGCCACTTTCCAGTAGCGTCTGCATACAAAGTTTTTATATTGCAATTAATACGACATTTCGTGATGAGTGCATCATATACCTAAATTTTCTATCTTAAAGATTGCTACTGGTGGGTTAAATGCTTACACCTGGGGCTAATAACAGTTGAATTGAATTCAATTCAGAAGTTTCATGATTCTACCCTTGAATTTGTTGATCGCTACGCAGTGTCTCACCCAAAGATGTCTCTGGGTCTGTTTGCACTATCGTAATCTCCTTCCGTTCTTTTCACATCGTTTACGACATCTACTTGACTTTGATAATCCTTGAGTAACTCGGAAGGTGCCATATGTGGAGCAGGAAGTACAACTCTTCCGGAGCACCCGGTGTTAATTCTGATTTTTCTCAAGTACATAGTACAATCATTATCTACCATTGTGGTAGTTAACGGGCTTTTTCTACACAACCGGTATGATTCAAACTTCGACAAACATCGCGGACACTGGACAGCGATGCATAAATAATTAGCTTCCGTCGCTTTTTAGTAAACTGCCTTTTTATTACATAATTATTTATTATTAACTAATATCATTGAGATTAGGCTTCTTAAGACATTTTCTGCTCTGTATCTCCAGCCTAATCTCGTTACAAACTCTATCAAAGGCATTCTGGAAAATTTTAATCTGACCCTGGTGCATTCCCATGCATATTTTGGCATGCAAGCTTTGATATATAGACATATTTTGTAGTTCAAATCTGCAAAAACAATAATAATTTCTTACCAATTTAAGTACATTTTGTAGATAAAGATGCATTTCTCAAGATATCGAATCGAACGGAAGGAATTTTATCAACATAATTAAGAATTTCTCAACAAGAAATAAGTGTAATAAAGTCATTGTGAGTTAGCTAGGGGTTTACAAAAGGGGAGACAGTGGTATGTGGACCGCCGATTGAAGGCCTCCCTCCCTCGGCCGAAAATTGTGACTTAACGGCCCAAAATAACGCCTTTTTTAATCGATTTCTATATTATTGAGACCCTTTATACTAGTTACAATCGTATATAGCGTTCACGTCGTCGCAGCTTCTATAGTAAGTTAATCATAACACAACTGATTGATTTTTAAAACAATATTTAGCGAATAATTTCAAATGACAGTACATGTACATAATAGATTAAAATGTGGGGGCGATTTTGCAGTGGGGCGATTTGACCAGGTATCCATTATGCTTAATCTGAAGTTGGCTTTCGGACCTTCTTCTCCCCCTCCCTCTTTTCTCTCTCTATCTTCTTTAAACACCAGAAAATCAGACGAGGCCTGCCTCAATGGTAGTTACGGTCCAGGTTAGAACCTTCTTTTCTCTATTATTTCAAGAAATAAAAACGGAAAATTGTACTTGTAAAAATATAGGTCAGTTTACCACTGGGGACATCCTCGTTTGGCTTTGTCGTGAGGTTTCGTCTTTGGATATGTAGTTGATTTGTTAGCTATATACAGTTAGGACAAGGCGGCCCCAGTAGTATAGAGGTCTATGTAATGTAATGCGTCTGATATCTATAAATACACGAGGAAATTCCAACTTTTCTACTTTCACTTTGAATAATTTAAATATGAAAAAATTCAATGAAGTAGTGCTTTAATTTGCTAATTTTTTATTGGTTAGAAAAAAGTATGAATATTGATTTAAAGCACTGATTCCGTTCAGAAGCTATTAATACTTAGAACAAAACTGGCAAATGAGAAACAAAACAACATTTATATAGAAAAGTGTGTTCATTTATGGGACACAAATCTACCCAAGTACATTAGATCTGTTTACAACAACACGCATTTATAAGAGACAGAGCTTAGACAAAACAGAGTTCAACAAACCCAGGTGATTCTGACAGGTTGTCTCACTAACGACACCTGTCGTGTACTGTTGGGGATGACATATCCCTTGTTATGCTGGAATATCTATAATTGTTCAGTTTAATACTTCTTGAAGTTTCTTTTCATGTAGTTTAGTGTTAATACATGGTGAAGCTGGACAAGGTAAGCCAAAGATGAAAAATTGGGTCTTCGTCAACGAAAAAAAACTAATTTCACGTTCCGCTATATAGATAAATCACATACATAAACTGCTTGATAAAGAAATTAGATATTTTAACAATACATTTGGCAGCTCTACATATACCTGGCAACACTTTAAAAAGAGGAAATCGTGGAAAATTATAGGTCTGTTCCTTTGGAATTTCAACCGGATCTTCCGTCACTCTCCTGTATATCAACATTACACATATGTCCTTACAAACAGCTTTATTGCTGGGACTGCCAAATGCTCCAAGAAACATCTATCCAAATTATTAACATATTTATTATCAGTGGTTAAAACCTGGCCTCAGAGTTACTGTGACACAAGGAGTGGTGTAATTCAGATGTGAATACTGATATGGTCGAGTGCACACAATCAAGGTTCCTCTCCTCATGCAATAGCATTAAAACATTTGACTTCTCCATCTTTTTCCTAATTATTCCCCATTCAAAACTAAGCAAAATTGATTTGTGTTATTTAAAAGAATAGATACAAATTCCTTGTTTTAGGAAGGAACAAATCTTATTTTGGTGGAAGTGTTTTTCAATAGACGGTCAGCATTCCTATGAGTACAAACTGTTCCTCTCTTCTCGCCGACTTGTTCTTTTATTTCTATAAATTTCACTTATCGTCGGCTCAGAAAAGGGGACAAAGGTTAACCCGATTCTTTAATTTCATGTTCCACTATATAGATGCTGTCCTTTTACTAAATATTTTCTTAAGCTTAGCGTTATGCTGATCGCATCTATCCATTGAACTTGAAATAAAGATACATATCCAGCTAGGTCTGCTTCATACCTTGACGCACACCTCGTAATAGGAATCATTCACCGCTTCTCCCGTTTGATGACGCTGTTGTTCCATAAGTGGCTACATGTGCGTTTGAATCACAAAGACGCTTGTTTCTCACTCCTTGGATAAAGTAGTTCGTTAATTTAGGTGATAACAAATTGTATTTCTCCCTGAAAAGATAAGCCAGTTCCTATTTTTAGCGGTGGAAGATATATAGAATCTAACACCGGCAAAAGTGCAAGACAGGGAAATCTCCGTGTCGGAGATTTCCCTGTCTTGCACTTTTTGCCGGTGTTTGATTTTATTTCTCACTTTTATCAGCTGTTTTT
The DNA here is from genome assembly GCA_963680875.1 of Bathymodiolus brooksi. Taxonomy (NCBI): domain Eukaryota; kingdom Metazoa; phylum Mollusca; class Bivalvia; order Mytilida; family Modiolidae; genus Bathymodiolus; species Bathymodiolus brooksi. The sequence goes on from OY804588.1 coordinate 78,592,984, forward strand.
AGTTTCGTGTTTGTTTGGAAAGAGCGCATCATGTAAACAATGCGAGTTATTTCCCCTTCATGTCATTCAAAAGAGTAGTTCGGTATTTTGTTGTATTGCGTGAAGGTTATTATGTAATAATATGGCTGATTGTTAGGATTTGCGTGTCTATAAAAGATTCAAAACGTATATACAGTGGATTGTTTATTTTAAAAAGGAAAAGCATGGAGAATTGGGGGGGGGGGGGGGTGAAAGGGGGCAGTTGACATGAACTATACAGCATACATTTGCCGGTAAAACGCACGTGAATTTTTTGTCTTGCACTAATGCAAGATAAGAAAATCTCACATCGCTTAACATAGGAACTGGTCTGTCTCAAAAGTGAAAAATTCTTGTCTTGTACCTCCCCCATACAAGGCAAGTTAAAAAAATCACGCATGTTTTCCCGGACAAAATCTATTCATATCTCTTCATCACGGCTCAAACTTTATTCTCATCAATACAACCACGATTATATTACATCTATAAGTATTTTTAAATTAATTTTTGTATACTATTCTGCTAGCTATCGTGCATCTTTCACGGTGTTTGACTCTTTTTTTTCCGCCTCTCTTCCAGTCAATGTTTGTTTACTTTGAGTAAATAATAGAGTGCTCTCCCTTGTTAGTAACTAACGTAAAGACAGAAATTACCTCCCTTTGACCAAATTCAAATACTAGGGTTTTTTTACAGGTATTTTCGCTGTTGTAGTAACATTTATCATATATTTATTAAGTACATTGCATTTTATTATGAAATACATTTAATATACTGCCAAGACACGGATGCATATGGATAAATTGAATATTTACTTCAGCAATGGAAAAAAATTGCGGGAAAACGCTCGATGGAATGTAAACAAAACAATTAGGTGTTTAGTGAGAAATAAAATCAAACACCGGAAAAAGTACGAGATAGGGAAATCCCCGACACCCTTGGGTAAGATTTCAATCTTACCCCCGGGTGTCGGAGAGTTCCCTATCTTGTACTCCCCCTGTGTTAGATTATATATATCTTACCCCGGCTCCTGGGTAAGACAAGCTACACGCCCTTATTCCCGCAAAATTGTTTTCCATTGTTAAATTAAACTGTCGATTTATAAATATGCATCCGTATCTTGGCAGTATTTTCACAATAAAATACAATGTATTTTATAAATATATTATATTATGCTACTACAACAGCGATAAATACCTGTAAAAATGTTATTTAATTGATGTTGGTCAAAGGGAGGTATTTTTTTTTATTTACATTAGTTACTAACAAGGGACAGCACTCTATATTTTCTCAAAGTAAACAAATATTGACACGACATAAAAAGAGATGAGAAAAAGAGCCAAACACCGTAAAAGATGCAAGATTTTTTTTATTGTAGAATCTATCACAAGTTGTTAACTTTATTATTTTGAACCCTTTTAAAGTAGTAAAATTAAAATCTTGTTTTATTTTATTACGTGGCATTTTGGCCCTCTGATGCGGTTCACAAATTAATGCGCCAAACTACACAAAAAATAAACAAACATTGACAGGGTAGAAAGGGGTGAGAAAAAGAGTCAAACACCGTGAAAGGTGCAAGATAGTAAAATATGTGACACCCTTGTTTAAGATTTAAATCGTATCAGACTCGGACAAGCCTCGTCCGATACGATTTAAATTGTACCCTTGGGTGTCACATATTTTACTATCTTGCACCTTTCCTGGTGTTAGACCCTATATTTTCTCACCCCTTGGATAAAGTAGTCCGTTAATTTAGGTGAAAACATTTTTTCTATCTTATCGCGGCTCCATGGTAAGACAAGCTACACGCCGTTTTTCACGCAAAATTGTTTTCCATTGTTGAATTAAATTGTCGATTTATAGTGTCTTGGCAGTATTTTAAAGGTATTTTACAATAAAATACAATGTATTTTATAAATATATTATAAATGCTACTACAATAGCGATTAATGCCTGTACAAAAATTATTTGACGTTGGTCAAAGGGAGGTAATTTGTTTTTATTTACGTTAGTTACCTAACAAGGGAGAGCACTCTATATTTTCTCAACGTTAACAAATATTGACACGAGAGAAAGAGATGAGAAAAAGAGGCAAACATCATGAAAGGTGCAAGATTTTGTTATTGTAGAATCTATCTCAAATTTGTTAACTTTATTATTTTGAACCTCTTTAAAGTTGTAAAATGAAAATCTTGTTTTATTTTATTACGTGGCATTTTGGTCCTGTGATGTGGTTCGCAAATTAATGAGCCAAACTACACAAAAAGTAAGCAAAAATTGACACGGTAGAAAGGGGTGAGAAAAAGATTCAAACACCGTAAAAGATGCAAGATAGTAAAATCTGTGACACCCTCTGGTGTCACAGATTTTACTATCTTACACCTCTCCCGGTGTTAGACCCTATATATCTAACGTTAACCTAATGACGGCACTGAATAATAAAGCTTGGACAGTGCAAACATTGAAGTTTTAACTAGTACAGCGTGGGGTGGTATTACCTGTTAGAAGTATAGATTTAGTTGACGAGCATATATATATATATATATATATATATATATATATATATATGTGTGTGTAAAATAAAAGTATAGTCTTTAAGTCGTAAGAAAAGCATTATGGACATACAATGTATTAAGAAATACAACGGACGTTTACAAGCCATATCGGCATGTACCTTGGTGTAGCCTATGCAGGTTCATAAAAGGTGTACACGATGTTTGGTTACTGACACTGCAATACCATGAATACTGGTGAACTTCATTTCAACATTTTAAAGTACCTGTATTTCGGGAAATACTACCTCCAGGTGAACAAAATAGAATGATAAAGACACCGTCTCCACATACAAAATTTTGATTGAATATGTCTAGGTCTATCTATATTTAGGCATTCTTCAAATCTAAATCACACTCTTTAGAATGATTTTGTACAAAATTATGCAGATAATATATCCATTTTTCATGTAGTGTTATTAACTGTTAAAGATTCGACAACAAGCGGATTAATCATAGCATCTATTGTGGGATCGATTAAGAGCAATATCTTATGACAAAAGAGATGATTTTAATTTTCATATTGTGAACATTCCATTTATATGTAACAACAGTCCAGCGGCACCTGCATATGGAGCATATATATGTCTGTTATACATGTTCCAGATATTGTGGTTTCTATCATGATTTCCTTGATAGAGGGTTGTTGCTAATAAGGAAGCTAGCAGGTTGCTAGTGGCTACGTTGACGTCATCACTTCGAAAGTTCGACGGTGACCACCATGACGTGGTTAACTGCTACGAAATGTCTGTGTCACAAATGACCACGTATATGTTCCGTTTGTAGTAATCACAATCCGGTCCTTTCTTCAATCATGACTTATCACCGGGTTTGTAACTAGATTAACACGACGGGTGCCACTTGTGGAACAGCAACTGCTGACCCATCAGGATCACCTGGGTTATCCCTGGTTTGTAGTATGGTTCGTGTAGCTCGATCTGTAGTTTTCTGTGTTGTGTACTTTTGGTCATTGTATTATCTGTCTTTCGATGTATGGCTTCTTGGTGCCCCTTTAGTGTATTCAACCTTTTCTTATCTGTAGTTGTCCGTAATGGTGAATACTTTGTCTCCTACACCATGTACACACGTCAGCTGCGACTCAAGGTTGACATAAGAATGATGACTTCAACTTAACTACTAGAAACCTTTGGTTCAGTAGCTTTCGTATTACCACCAACCCTCTATCAATGAAAGTCCCGCAACGTTTTATTAAAGGCTCTGTATCAGCCAGGAAAGTGAGTGATCATGTATTTGTGTGTTAGGTGTATCCATTTTACCTCTTTCTGTGATTATGATATTAGATTTTGGAAGTGTTCCGACATTGTGGTATTTACTGTTTTTCATTTGATCATAATAGGACCCGCCAAGTTTATCTATTTCAATCTTTAGTATTACTTTAGTCGGTAGAAAATATTCAGAATATCAATTGGTACATGTTTTAGCTTCTTTTGCATGATGGATTACAGATGTACTGTGAGTGTAGTCTCCTTATCTTCCGTACTATCTACTGTGGAAGATTATTATGGTCTACATTTTCGCTGCTTAGAGAATAAGCCGATATAACCTTAACAAAGGAAACTTTAAACTGTGATGGTCATCAATTCCACCAATATCAACAAAATGAATAATAATAAGACACCGATATATGACATTAGAAATTCAGGTAAAAAATATGGCGGGATGAAACATATAAATTAATGGGGTCTCAATCCCCCCATCTTGATAACTGGATCACTAACGGCAATACATATAAAACAAATGATAAAGAAAAACTGCACAGATTCGCTCCCACTAAACAAAACACATACGATCACAAAAATGAATGACAACATAAGCATGGACCGTACAATATCAGGGCCAATGAATGCTGGTAGTTAACTAACTATACCGTCTCGCATATGAACATATGAAATAACCTATTTTTCTGTTAGTCTGTCTGTTTGTCCGTATTAAGTCAGGGTCAAACTACACATGCCAAACTTACGTTAGGAAATTCATAACAAAAAACATGCATTACATTTTATATACTTAAATGGTAATATAGAAACTGACCTAATTACGAACACTTTTGAATCACTAGATAGACCATGATTTATCAGTGAGGTGACCCGTGTCGAACATGTGCATCTTACAACAGATCTACAGACCATATATATAAACCTATTAATTCGGGTGATTGTAAAACAAGAAACAAAACGGAAACGAAACGAATCGAAACAAGCAGAAACGAAACGAAACAAGATAAAGCAGAAACGAAACGTAACGAGATACAACAGAAACGAAACGAAACTAAAAAAAATCATCAATAAATAAAAAAACGAAACAAACATTAACGAAACGGTTTGTTTTACATGAGACAACAATCCACAAAATGGCAGTGGCGGATTGAAAAACCTTTAAAATTTACCGGAAGATTTGGCTATGGAAGAAAAAAATAATCAGGATTTCAAATAAAAAAGCACACCACTTTCCTGCTTCTTGTGTGTTATGTAAATTTCTGAGATTCATAGAAAAGAAGAAATATATTTGATTGATTCCAATTCCCCTCCCCAGGAAGCGACGGTCAACAAAGTCACCCCATGATCTTCAATATGGTGGAAGCCTACACCATGAAGCGATCTCCGAGTAGCCCATGAAACATCAGTCTACATCATTCGATATCTATTTGTGGTTTGAAGAAATAAACTATGTGTACCTTGTTTTTTGTTGTGTTGTGCGTGTTTTTTTCCCACTTTTTCAGTTACTTAGTATGACGGTTCACCAGTATGACAAGTGGCTGTGCAAAACAGTTCACGATCTGTGTTGGTTTGATAGTAAGCTTTATCTTATGCCAAGGAAATCTGATTTTTGCTCTGAAAAATTCCTGGAGCTTTGATACAATTTGTCAAGCGAAACTGAAGTTATGCTATGGAAACCAGAGATGTGAATACACATCTTTGTGGAAACCAAATTATTTTCTTAAACCTGTTGGGTTTTTTAAATTGATAGTTCAATCTTAAAATCAGTAGACTTCTTGTTCCATTATAAAGCATCAGTGTAAGTTTCATCAAAATATGAGAAAATAAATTTCCTAAAGGACTTGTTCATATATTTTTTTAAGTTATTAGGAAATCGGAAAACAACACCCCCTAAAACAACAACAAAAAACCTAGGAAAAAAATGCCGAGTCCACAGCATAACTGTGCTGAAATGGACCTTGACCTCAAAATTGTAGTCCTAACATTGTGTTTGTAAGAAACTTTGGCAGCCAGCTATCAGAAAGGATGGATGGACAGAAAGGATATAGGTAATCTATAATTTCGTATACCCATACAATTTTAGAACAAATACCAGAAATAAAAAATTGGGACCAATTTTGTATAAAGTTAAGTAGCTTCAAAAATAAAGCAAAGATTCATTTAAAGTCTAAATTTATTGAATTGTGGAGAGACCAAATGCTTCAACAAACAAATGGAAAACTTAGAACTTTTATTACATTCAAATCTAACTTTGGCAGAGAAATATACCTGTCTGTTCTAAAAAGTTTTGAGCAGAGGAGATGCCTGACATAGCTACGCATTTCCTGTCATCAATTGAAAATTGAGACAGGTAGATATCAGGGTACTCTCCTACAAGATAGAAAATGTCAGCGTTGCTCCTCTGGGGAAGTGGAAGACGAATATCATTTTCTATTTCACTGTAATAAACTTGAAAATGACGGAAATCTCTTACGTAAGGAGATAGCAAAAAGCTGTCCTAATTTCAAACGTTTAGATTCAAAGGATAAACGTGTTTGGTTAATGAATACAGAGGAAAAATCAGTCCTCACTGCTATAACAACATTTAATCTAAAGAACATGAAATAGCATGGCTGTCTTTTTTGCTCTGGACACGAGGAGATCTGCATATAACAGTACCTTGATCATCGTCCCTTGGTGTCCTTAGCTGAAATGAGACCTCTACATTTACTATTAATATGCTTGAATATGATTCTCTTTTTTCATTTTATATCTTCAAACAAAATAATTAATGATAACACATAATAATTTAATTATTTTATTACATGCATATTGTTTTCCTGCATTGGACACGAGGAGGTGTTGTTACAATTTCAACAAACCTTAGCACCGTCCTTTGGTGCCCATTGCAGCAAAACACTATTCTATTAAACATTGCTTCCATTACCCAGAGTAGCAACACAGCTGCACACACCTTATTGGTCAATATTAATGCATTGACAATTCATTTTATTGTTCAACAAATCATTGTATTGTTTATTCCTTGATATGTACTGATTTTGCTGTCATATGCTGTTTTATATATGTTAAACAATCATGACTGTTAAATGTAAATGCCCCCTTGGGGACCTGATTTGGGAAATACAATTATTCTATTCTATTCTATTCTATTCTATTCTATTCTATTCCATTCTATTCTATACTATTCTATTCTATTCTATTCTATTCTATTCTATTCTATTCTATTCTATTCTATTCTATTCTATTCTATTCTATTCTATTCTATTCTATTCTATTCTATTTTATAAGGATATAGGATAGTCTATGCTTCCTGTGTAAATAAGTCCAATATTAATGTTTTTGCAAAATGTTTCTCGATACAGCCACTCGATTACAGTGACCCGTGACCCAGATTAGCAGGTTCCAGCAGTTTTTTCTAAATACTGTTCTTTAATAAATTATACTTTCACGAAATTTTATTTGATTTTGGTATCATTTTTTTAAGTGTTAATTTAAATTTTTTTTATAAATCAACATGAGTGAATAACAAGGGACATGTCCATATAAGGGTCTCATGTGACCAGCAGTTATTAATTGTTTACAAACAAATATCATATGGTCAAACTGTTTATCAATTATTCAAAACATCTTGAATCTTTAGCCTAATATGGCATTCCCATGTGACTGAAATTAGCATAACAACAGACAGGAAAGAACAGGTAAGGCTGTTCATTAAAATGGCAGCCTCCTTTACTTACAATCTGATAAAATTAGCATTGGGCCCTATGGAGATTTTTTTTATTATTTGAATTATTTCTTTGACAACTTTTACTCAGATATGTATTGAATAATGTGTGCCTAAAATGTTAAAAAGAGCAATAGAAAGCAAATCCCTGATTTTTAAATAATTTGTTCCCCTATTTTCAGAGTCACCAAACAGACTATTCCTTCAAACTGTTTTATACCATGTGATATCTTCAAATTGTTCATACCATGTGATATCTTCAACAAACTTTTTCTATACCATTTGATACTTTCAATCTGTTTTATACCATGTGATGCATTCAAACTGTTTTATACCATGTGATACCTTTAATCTGTTTTATATCATGTGATACCTTCAAACTGTTTTAACCATATGATACATTCAAACCCTTTTATAACCTGTGATACGTACAGACTGTTTTATACCATGTGATACCGTCAAACTGTTTATATCATGTGATACATTCAAACTGTTTAATACCATGTGATACCTTTAAGCTCATTTATACCAAGTGATATCTTCAAGGTGATTTATACCATGTGATACATTCACACTTTGCTATGCAATGTAATACCCTCAAACTGTTCAATACCATGTGATATCTTCAAATTGTTCATACCATGTGATACCTTCAACAAACTGTTTTTATATTTGTTTGATACCATGTGATACCTTCAAACTGTTTTATACCATGTGATACCTTCAAACTGTTATATAATCATGTGATACCTTCAAACTGTTTATATCATGTGATACCTTCAAACTGTTGTATGCCATGTGATACATTCAAACTGTTTTATACCATGTGATGAATGTGAAAAAAACCTGTTAGTAATTATTATTTTATTACGAGGGTATAATCAATCACAGTTCCTTTCTCTTTCAGGAACGACAATCACAGTACCTCGTTATTTTGCAATGTGATGCATTCAAACTGTTTTATACCATGTGATACATTCAAACTTTGCTATGCCATGTGATACCCTCAAACTGTTGCATACCATGTGATATCTTCAAATTGTTCATACCATGTGATACCTTCAACAAATGTTTTTTATACCATGTGATACTTTCAATCTGTTTTATACCATGTGATGCATTCAAACTGTTTTATACCATGTGATATCTTTAATCCGTTTTATATCATGTGATACCTTCAAACTGTTTATACCATATGATACATTCAAACTGTTTTATAACCTGTGATACCTTCAAACTGTTTTATAGCATGTGATACCTTCAAACTGTTTATATCATGTGATACCTTCAAACTGTTGTATGCCATGTGATACATTCAAACGGTTTGATACAATGTGATACCTTCAAACTGTTTTATACCATGTGATATCTTTAATCCGTTTTATATCATGTGATACCTTCAAACTGTTTATACCATATGATACATTCAAACTGTTTTATAACCTGTGATACCTTCAAACTGTTTTATAGCATGTGATACCTTCAAAACTGTTTATATCATGTGATACCTTCAAACTGTTGTATGCCATGTGATACATTCAAACGGTTTGATACAATGTGATACCTTCAAACTGTTTAATACCATATGATACCTTTAAGCTCATTTATACCATGTGATACATTCAAACTTTGTTATGCCATGTGATACCTTCAACAAACGTTTTTTTATTCCATGTGATGCTTTCAATCTGTTTTATACCATGTGATGCATTCAAACTGTTTGCTACCATGTGATACATTTAATCTGTCTTATATCATGTGATACCTTCAAACTGTTTAATACCATGTGATACCTTCAAACTGTTTCATACCATGTGATATCTTCAAATTATTCATACTATCTGATATCGTCAAACTGTGTTGGACCATGTGACACCTTCAAACTGTTTGAAACCATGTGATACCTTCAAACTGTTTTATACCATGTGATACCTTCAAACTGTTTTATAGCTGTGTTATACCATGTGATACCATCAATTTTGTTTTATACCATGCGATACCTGCAAACTGTTTTATATCAAGCGATGCATTCAAACTGTTTTATACCATGTGATATCTTCAAGGTGATTTATGCCATGTGATACATTCAAACTTTGCAATACCATGTGATATCTTCAAATTGTTCATACCATGTGATACCTTCAAACTGTTTCATACCATGTGATATCTTCAAATTATTCATACCATCTGATATCTTCAAACTGTGTTGGACCATGTGACACCTTCAAACTGTTCGAAACCATGTGATACCTTCAAACTGTTTTATACCATGTGATACCTTCAAACTGTTTTAAGCCATGTAATAGCTTCAAGCTGTGCTATACCATGTGATACCATCAATTTTGTTTTATACCATGCGATACCTGCAAACTGTTTTATACCAAGTGATGCATTCAGAATGTTTTATTCCATGTGATATCTTTAATCCGTTTTATATCATGTGATACCTTCAAACTGTTTTATACCATGTGATACCTTCAAACTGTTGTATGCCATGTGATACATTCAAACTGTTGTATACCATGTGATACATGTGAAAAAAAACCTGTTAGTCATTATCATTTTATTATGAGGGTATAGTCAATCACAGTTCCTTTCTCTTTCAGAAACGACAATCACAGTACCTCGTTATTTTGCAATGTGATGCATTCAAACTGTTTCATACCATGTGTTATCCTCAAATTGGTCATACCATGTGATACCTTCAACAAACTTTTTTTATACCATGTGATACTTCCAATCTGTTTTATACCATGTGATGCATTCAAACTGTCTGATACCATGTGATACCTTTAATCTGTTTTATATCATGTGATACCTTCAAACTGTTCATACCATATGATACATTCAATCTTTGTTATGCCATGTGATACCTTCAACCTGTTTTATACCATTTGACGGTACAATACCTTTAAACGTCCTAATAAGACTTGCCGTTCGTGTCCTTCTATTTTATTCTCAAACATATTAATTTCCGGAATGAAGCAATGAGGACACATTGAATATTCAACACAATAAAGCAGTATTGATAAGGGTAATTCTTCTGATACCCAGAATATAATAATGTTTATATAATATGAAATAAAGGTAATAACAAAATTACCGAACTCCGAACAATCTTACAAAGGGAAAGTCAAAACTCATAATTATATAAACAGACAAAATCAGTCAACAACCGGAAAACTGTGAAAACCGTAATGACCCTGACTTGGTACAGGCATTTCTAAAGAAATGGTGGGTTGAATCAGATTTTAAGGCGCCAAACCTCCCGCTCTCATTACGGTTCAAAGGTTCCGGCTGTCACTGTAACAGTATTTAAATACAGGAACAAAATAGGTAAAATAGTTGTCAAAGCAGTACCATATTCGGTGACGTAAATGTCAAAAATACTTTTACGTCACACATTGACAAAAAAATTCTTGACATTTGTGACTTCTTTATCTTTATACATTTTCACTATATGAAAATGCATCGCTTATAATTTTTTCTGCAAAGACGGAATATATTTCGACAAGATATTGGTATCGGAATATAAACTTTTTAAGAGATCGAATAAGGCGAATCTTTTTATAGCCCTGGTCCAGTAGCCTGTTTCTCAGATGAAGATGACGTTTCAGGAAATCAGAATAATTGCTACTGGCCCTTGCATAGCGAATCAATTGCGAGATGTAAACACCATATGCAGGAGAAGCTGGTATATTGCTGCACATGTTTGGAAAATTTATGATTTTAAAATTGAAGTCGTCCCGCTTATCATAAATTTTAGTACTGAGTTGACCACTGTCGTCAAATTCGAGGTATAGGTCCAAAAATGATGCGGACGAAGCTGTATCAGTGGTCTCTTTAACTTCCAGCTCTGGAGGATATATCAATGGAAGAAATTCTGCAAATCTAGAATTATTGATAGATAAAACGTCATCAATATACCTGTATGTGAAATTAAAGGCTCTAGCCTCATGAATCTTCTTATCTTTTACAAGCGTTTGAAGAAACTCCGACTCATATGAGTAAAAAAATAAATCGGCTAGAAGAGGGGCACAATTCGTACCCATTGGTATGCCGACGACCTGCTGAAACAGTGTCCCTCCAAAGGAGACAAATATGTTATCGATGAGGAACTCCAGCATACTGATCACTTGTTCCTCGGAGTAGCATGTTTTACCTTTATGAATTTTGTTTGAAAAATATGTGGAATTGTAGCCTAACACAACAAATTTGGAGCCATAGTTTCTATGACTAAAAGCTTTATGAATTGTTTCTTTTAAGCGGGTTTTTAATTTGTCATGCGGTAGGGTGGTATATAGAGTTGAAAAATCAAATGTTTTGATGGAGGATACCTGAGAGAAAGATCTTGATTTCAGGTTATCCAAAAGATCTTTAGAGTTTTTCAAAATCCACATGTGATTTATGCCACTACGCGAGTAAACAGTTTCACAATATTTCTGTTGTCCCTCTTTTACTGCAGACAGAATCTTTGTCAGGTGAATAGACAATTCTTTCGTCGAACAAGTTGATGATCCCGCTATGTACCTTTCTTTGTATGGTGTCTTATGGAGTTTAGGTATCCAATATAAATAGGGTAAATCCTCAGACTCTTTACCAGAGGGAATGTTTAAAGAGGTCATGAATGATCTGTGGTTAGCTAGGATTTCATCTTTGTCGAACGAAGTTGGTTTGTATGTGATATTACTAGAGGTGTTGCTATTTATGCCTAATTCCTTGATTAGGCATTCGAAGTAATATGATTTACATACAAACACGATATTGTTGGAAGCCTTGTCAGCAGGAACGATAACATATTTGTCATGAAGAGAGGAAAGACACTTAACAGCTTCTTGGTCTTTAAATACAGACTTAGGTCGACTATTAACACAATTTTTGAGTTTGTGAATCCGACCTTGTACTGGAGATCTAATTGTTCTAACCCAGTCTGACAAGGACTCTAACTCAGGATCTTGGTCTACTTCTCTCTTTATCCACCTTCTGGCATAATCTTCAACAGCATCCATAATTATCTTGAAATTATGTTTCCAATTGATGTGTTGAGGTTCTCTGAATTTAGGACCATGAGAAATCACCTTTCGGAGACTCTCATGTTGAATGATATTCAGATCACTAGTGATTACATGTCCAGATGGGTTGTATTGAAAAGGAGAGTGGGAGCAGTCACAAGTCAGAGGGTTCTTAAGGTACTCTTCTATGTTAATATCTTGCAATGCTTCTTTGTAGTTGAAAATTTTACGGCCAATGCTGTTAGTGTAGCTATAGGAGACAATGGGAACAGATTGATTTTTGAAATATGGTGGAATTTCTTTTACGACCTCTTTTCTATTAAGAATGTTGCTGATGTTAATAGCATCGATTCCTTTGTTAGCAAACGGAATATGGAGGAATTTTCTGTTGTTATCATGAAGAGGTTCAGATCGAACTGGTTTAAAAAGACGAAAGGACGCCACGTCACATATAATACTAGACAATCTGTACTTAGGAGAAAAAGGATCTACGCCTCCTTTGTCAAGTCCAAAATCCTTAAAATCTTTGAGGTAGTTTACAGGTAGTGAAAATAAGATTGTACGAATATGATGAATTCCAAGAGGTTTCTGTATATTAGAAAGTAAATCATTAAAAGTATCTTGTAACGTTCTTGGTTTAGAGGACTTTTTAACATTAGGATGTTGAATTTTTTTATGACCATGGCTACGTTTAGTTCTTGGAATAGTATTAAAAAGGCTCATCACGTTGATTTCGTTGCATCCAGGACTTGACAAATTTCCCACTCCTTTGATGTTATCATTGCAACCGTAAGGCATTGCAGTGCCTAATTCTTTTATCCAGAACAACTCTCTATCGGTGCGGTAAGGTGTACTAAGAATAGGACTGTTTGTATGATGGTAAATCTTCTCGATGATTCGAACTTTCATCGTCAAACAGCGGTCATGACCCGGTTGATTGAAATGATTATACAAAATCCTGTATTTGGGATCTTTTGCATCATATCGATGTTGGCTCATCCTACTTCGCAATGTTTGACGAGTTTCACCAACATACAAAAGTCCACAGAGTGTACATTCTATACCGTAAATGACATTTTTAGTAGAACAGTCCAGAGGTTCAAACGATTTGGTGTAGTACGTTTTTCCAGTTAAATTACTTGTAAATTCAGGAGAAGTTATTAGCATGACGCAGATAAGAAGATAACTCCGTTATCTATTATGTTAGACTTTAACTCACTACTCGGCCAGGAAGTGTTAAGTCTTGTTACCCATTTGTAAGCAGGTGATATCCATTGTCTTGAATGAAAACATATTGCATGATCTACGACAAGGTCCGTGAACATGATACGGATTACCATGTCGTTGTGAGTTTGAAATGAGATATGTTTTGAGGAGTTCATTAGACAAATAATAATCATTACCGATTTGTTTACAGCATTGTAAAATATGATGGTGGTTACATTGAACCAGTCGAAGATGGGTAAAACCAAGATTGCAGTCATCCATATCCATAGCAAAAGACGTTTCTTCTGTAGAATAAAATGGTACCTTATTAATGTCCTCATACACACGTATATCTGATAAAACATACATCCTGTCAATGTCACTCCCGGACATCTCTAATCCTTCACCAAAGCTTCCACTTGTTATTTCAATAAGGCGTTCATTGTATGACAGATAATCTCAGTATACATAATTTGCTTGTAATCCACATATTCAGTATCACGCACATATTTTTCCTTCGTTATTATACGGATAACCTCACAATAGATAAGTATATCATAATAATAGCATGGCTCCGTCCATTTTGTGCTATCAGCAATCTCTTTGTGTTGCAGGTGCAGTATTTGGAGCAGTTTTATGTCAAATGTTGTTCTTGTCTCGCCAGTATTTATACAAAGTAAGTCATGTTTAAAGACGAGGTAGAAGTTCGTAGCCTGATGAGAAACATGTTTAACATAGTGTTCAATGTTTCTATTATGATACTGGTAATAACACAATTAACATAGAAAATACGAACACATATTTACTTAATTAATACACACATCATGTTGACATAATTAAACAGGAAGAAATTACGACTTAATACTTAATGGATGATTAAAAAGTGGATTATGAATATTCATTTTTTAAAAGTGATACGGAAGTCTGAAGGTCTAGGAACATATTGAAAGAAAAAAACATTGTATGTATTGCTATCCGCAAATATCTCCGTTTAAGAATGAAAATTGATAATTGTGAGTAAAACCGAGTTGTCTTTGTTCTATGTTGAATTGCTTTATATCCTTCCTGAAACCAACAACACTATATTATACTAGAATCACATACAGTGTATGTCCTTTGTATCATAGACAGTCTATGTGGTGCACGGTTGTAGGCTGTGTCCAGTTCTACAGAGTACAGCCTGGAGAAACGAAAGGTCTGCCATTTCATGATTATCAGTTAATTGGAAAGCTACACCAAGACAGTTGTACGAGTTAGATCTTTGTCTATTGTCCGATATAAAATAATCTTCTGAAATTGTTAGTTCAAGATCTGTTAGTGCGTTATTACACTGGTTTATATTGTTCAGATGGTAATGGCAGAGGAAGCGTAGGAAATGTGAATATACTACAGATGTTAGATAATGGTCAACGTTGACAACTTCTAATTCTAATTCATCAGGAATCAATGTAGATTGTGGTATGAATTGCACAGATCTAACAAGTAATAGTTTTAATACACGTATTATACTGATATTTTGTATCGTTTTGGTTTTAATTAATGCATACTGTTCGTTCGATAAGTTCTGTTGTTGAGTGTAGACTTTTTCTGTTGTACACTTTGATATTGCATATGTTACAATATTAAGAGCCGTATTGTAATGTTTCATGCGGTAGTAAAACGAGGCCAACATTAACCAGCCTGACACAGAATCATGATGTATGTTGCATAGTAGGTAACTAAGACATGTCCGGTATTGATTGTATTGGGTTTTGTTTTTATTACGACCATCAACAGATATATGTTGAGCTGCTTCATTATACCACACAGACATGAAATAATGTAAATATGTTTATAATTTTGGTGACTGACAATAACGAGGAAATGATATTTTTCCAGCGAATACTACTGGCAGATGAACAGATTTGGTACATAATATACTTTTGATATATTCCACTCTTTCATCACTTGCGGAAAACCTGTTGTGACTCATCACTCGATACTTTGATAATTGTTTAGACATAAGTATACAACGCCATCCGTAACTGTACAATACCTTTAAACGTTCTAATAAGACTTGTCGTTGATGTCCTTCTATTTTATTCTCAAACATATTAATTTCCGGAATGAAGTAATGAGGACACATTGAATACTCAACACAATAAAGTAGTCTTTCAAAACATTTCATGAAGCAAGACATAAGATTGTCAGGCCGCCATATTGATAACGGTAGTTGTTCCGATACCCAGAATATAATATTCTTTATATAATATGAACAAAGAAGACCTTTACAGGCATCGTCGCTATCAATAATGTCTTTTAATAAAAATTTTCATGAGAGCATAACAAATCAACTGTACGTGAGTGAAAGAGTATATCAATAGTTTTTCTCCTACAGAGAAAGAAAAACGCCATTCAATGTCTTCGTTTTGAGATCCTCTACAGCCTATAGGAACAAAGAGGACTCCATGATCTATTATCGTAGATTTTAATTCACTACTCGGCCAGGAACTGTTAGATCTGGTTATCCATTTGTGAGCACGTGATATCCATTCTCCTGAATGAAAACATAGTGCATTATCAAAGACATCATCTTTGTCAGACAGACAAGGTCCGTGAACATGATGTAATACATCAGGTTGTTGTTGTGATATTGAAATGAAATATGTCTTCAAGAGTTCATTAGACAAATAAAATGAATTGCCTACTTGTTTACACAATTGTAAAATATTAGGGTGGATACATTGAGCCAGTCGTAGATGAGTAAAACCAAGCTTACAGTCGTCCATATCCATAACAAAAGACGTTTCAGTAGAACTAAATCATACCTTATTAATGTCCTCATACACATGCACAAATGGTACAACATACATTACGTCTATGTCACTCCCGAACATCTCTAATCCTTCACCAAAACTTCCACTTGTTATTTGAACAATGTCTTCAACGCTTGACAGATTGTCTCTGATTGTATTAAGGGTTCTCTTTGTTTTTACTGTTTCTTCACTACCAACAATATGACGACATACAAACTTATACAAAGACAAAGACATATCTCGTGATGTGATGTTGGCTACAATAAAAAAAGGAAATAAAAGAAGGATTTGTGATTATTGTAAACTTGTTCTTGTCATGTTCATAACTAAAATACAAAATACTGGTCAATTGACGATAAACAACATAAATCAATATTTAAAGAATATAATAAAAAAGAAATCAGTCGGAATATGTTTATTTACAAAACCAATGTGATCTCTCGATGTGACAGTAATTTATTCCACCAAAAGAGGTATCATCATAGTGACAGTAATGGTAATACTGTGACAATTGTTAATGTCTAGCAAAGGAATGCAACGGTGTTATCTATAGAAATGCATGTTTACAGAGGTCTGTTATATATACACTCCGACAAAAGTTAAGCACTACCCTATATTTTTATCGATATATTTTTTTACATCAATACTGTTAAAACAATAAAATAGATATCACCATTTTTCTTACACTTCTTAAAAGACTACACCAAGGGCTCTAACATTACTAATCTACCAAGTATTCATCATCCTGAAAGACGTGACTATGACGTGGCAAAAATGGGGTTCAAAACAGGTGCTGGAAAAACGTAAAACCAGTTTGTCTTTGATGGAAGTTTTTAACATTGCATTAAAATGCAGTCTTCAGATTTTAAGAACTTTTAAATGCATCAATTGTGCGTATGTGTAAGGCATAAAAATCGATAACGAGTATATCCACCGTGTTTATTGTGAAGTTCTGTAACACGCCACGTCATGCTTCGCACAAAACGCCTAAGCGTTCTTGGGGAAATTGTTGTCACTCCTGTAAGATAGCAGTTCTTAATTCTTCAATATTTTGACATATTGGATTGCGTTGGTAAATTTTTCGGCCAATAAAGTCCCATACATGCTCCATAGGGTTCATGTCTGGCGACATCGCAGGCCATGGAATTGTCTGAACAGCCTCTTGCTGTAAAATATGTTGTACAATTCGGGCTTTATGTGGCCTAGCGTTATCGTCCATGAACATTGGCCTGTCAGCCAACGCATGATTGTCGAAATGGAGGACTACGCGTGGAGAATTCAGAACCATGGTTTTTCCTACCTGATTATATGACAAGGCAATTCCGACCTATATGTTTTCCTACCTGATTATGTGACAAGAAAGGTCCGAACTATATTTTTCCTACCTGATTATGTGACAAGACAATTACGCTTTATATTTTTTCTACCTGATTATGTGACAAGACAATTACGCTCTATATTTTTCCTACACGATTATGTGAAAAGACAATGACGAACTATATTTTTCCAACTTGATTATGTGACAAGAAAAGTCCGAACTATATTTTTCCTACCTGATTATGTGACAAGACAATTACGCTCTATATTTTTCCTACACGATTATGTGAAAAGACAATGACGAACTATATTTTTCCTACCTGATTATGTGACAAGAAAATTCCGAACTTTATTTTTCCTACCTGATTATGTGACAAGACAATTACGCTCTATATTTTTCCTACCCGATTATGTGACAAGACAATTACGAACTATATTTTTCCTACCTGATTATGTGACAAGAGAATTCCGAACTATATGATACTGAGCATGCGCCAACGTTAATGGTAGGGTAATCGAGTCCTCCTGAAAAAAATAGGAAAATGCTCTGGATAACTACATGCTAATTACCTAAATGTTATTCCAAGAGGGTGAGATATCACTTGTACTTTGAACTGACACTAAATTAACGGTATTTTTGGAAGGAAACAGTGTAATACTCTTTCCGCTATTGAACCTGTACCTGTAAACACAAAATTCAAGATGGCCGAGGTCATGGATAATAACACAGTATCATTGTTGACATCCTTGATAACCAGCTCTCAACCTAGTCTCAATTCAGAAACTACAATAGAATCGTTTGTAAACACAAAGGAAACTCCAAACTCTAGAAAACGGCCTAGCCCTGATAGCCCACAAGATCTTGCAGCCACTCTCAAACAAGAGACGAAGCAAACTCGTCGTCGAAATTCAGTTGGGGACCTGAGTCAGAAGAAAAAAACACAAACTATGGCAGACAAAGTTATTGAAGCCCTAATAAACCCTACTGTACTAAATCAAATTGTCCCAATTTTATCAGAAAAAATTGCAGAATCAGTAGCCGAGTCCATAAACAAGGCCCTAGAGAAAAAAATTAATGATCATATTAAACCATTAGAAAAAAAAATCAATGATCAGGATAAAACAATTGTAGAACAGAAAGATATGATGCAAAAACAAGCGTCTATGATCGTCCATATCTGCAAAAAAAATGGTGAAATTGATGAGTCCCTCAAGGAAAGGGAAAGTGAAATTGAGGTACTCTATAGGAAAATAAATGAGTTGGAGCTCAGGGTTGAGAACCAAGAACAATATTCACGCAGGACTAGCCTGCGTTTTCACAACATCAGAGTTCCACTTAACAACATGGGTAGGATTAAGCACCCTGTAGATACTGATTCCATAATACTACATATATGCCAAAATAACCTAAGTATTACTGACATGAAGAAGGAAGATATAGGTCGTTCCCATGTCATAGGCAAACCTAAGGACGGGAAATCCCAAGTAATCGTTCGTTTCCTATCCTATCGTGTCCGTGAGAAGGTATATAACTCAAAGAAAGAACTTAAACGTCATCCAGATAAAATATTTATTACTGAGAACTTAACCCAATATCGAACAAATCTTGTAAAAGCACTGGCGGAACTCAAGTATAGTCGTAAGATACACGCTTACTGGACAACTGATGGGAGAATCTATCTAAAAACTAATGAGAACAGTAGAAAAATACAAATCCGAAATCATGATGATATTATGGATATCTTGCGCAGGTTGGACACAGGTGTGGATCGTATCTTCGAGGACAATGGGTCCGTTGAGTCGGTGATTAATCCCAATTAAACAATTTTTCCTTGATTGTTTGTTACTTCTCCAAATAGTTGATATGAACTAATTTTGTATACTGCTTAATAAAATAATTATGTTTCAGTAAACTACAATCACCTCAAATGCTTATGTATTGGTAGATTTACATATCCTTTCACCATCAAACAAAAATACAGTCTCAAACCATTTATAATCAAGAATAAACCTTGATATAGTATACTAAAATGACTCTAAAATTGTCTAATTGTGTATTGGTATATTTGTATACTCCCTCCTCACAAAAAATACAAGCCAAACCCATTTAGTTCAAGTATACTATTGATAAAGCAACTATATTCAATCTACAAATGCTTATTTGTGTACTGGTATATTTGCATATTCCCTCCCTAAATATATAGTTCAAATGTAATCTATGAAACAGTATACTACAAATTCAATGTATTGATAGATTTGTATATCACACTCCACCAAAATAATACAAGCTCAAACCATTTATAATTAAAATACAAAAGTTAGTACAGTAAACCAAAACTACTCTAAATTTGATTATTTGTGTGTGGGTACATTTGCATATTCCCTCCATACTTAAAAAAAAATCCAGGCCCAACCTATTTACAATTCAATTATAATCTTTGAGACAGTAATTGCATATTCCCTGCCTCCCCCTACAAATACAAGCCCAAACAATAATAGTTCAAATATAAACTTTGATACAGCAAACTTAATTACTCCAAAATTGGTCACTTGTTTATATAGAATTGCATACGGCTCCTCCCCCCCAAAAAAAAATATATGCAAGCTCAAACCATTTAAACTTCAACTATAATCTTTGATACAGTAACCATAATCACTCTACAAATGTTTGTTTGTTTGTGTATTGCATATTCCCTCCCCACTAAAAATATAGTTCAACTATAATACTACCATATTTGTGTATTGATAAAATAACATATTCCCTCTCTACCAAAATATACGATCTCAAACTTTTTTAGTTCAACCCTATTAACCTTTGAAATAAGTAAAATAAAATTTAAAAGAAATTAATTGGTAAGTTAAACCAAAGGGAACATCTTTATTGCAATAATTCCTTGGAGTGAAGATATTATATAGAAAAAAATGAACTCAACGCACATCGCGCCGTAGACACCCATTACATTTGTGTGTGTATTTATATTTCTAAAGCTTTTCTTTATGTTTTGATTACACGAAACTGCAGTATAAACCATTGAGTATGCACTGTCGGTAAATATGAAATGTGCTTGTTTCGTAGAGACATGTTTCCATCATTTTTATAGACTATGTGTTGTGTTTGCCGGTAGTATACATATAATTTATATGTATACTGATGATGTCCTCGCCAAGATGTAAAAAAAAAAAAAAAAATCCTCAACGTGAAAGAAATTTTTTTTTTTTATTAATAAAAAAAAAATTTTTTTTTTTTTTTTTTTCTATTTACTTATTATTATTATTATTTTTTTTTTTTTTTAATGTATGTAACCAATATTTGCCGGAATTACAGTACAAAGCAAAGAGCAAATGCGAAGTTGAATTGTATTTTTTACATGTTATCGTTCAATACGTGTGTTGTATTTTGTTATTATGTTGGTACACATGTAACCAAAGCTATATTGAACAATTTTTTAACCTACACATATCTACTTTACATCCATCTGCCATTAGCTCAATAAGCTTTAAAAACCAAGTTAACATGAAATACATGCAATCTGTCTTCCCTTTGTTACCTTTTCACATCATGAAAATGAGTAGACATAATTAGTTTTAATTTCTGACAAATAGCGTTCAATTACCCCACCCAACTTGCCAACTCGAAAGGCTTTCAAAAACCAAGTTAACAAGAAATAAATGCAAATATATCTTTCTTCAGTTTGTTATCGTTTTCATTCATGAAAATAAGTGTTTTTCTTGCTTCTTGTTTAGTTTTTACTAAAAAAAAAAATCCTTCAATTACTCCATCCATGTAGAACCGAAAGAAAAGGTATATTAACTTTTTAGTAAATAATGAGCAAATACGTGTGTAATTACGTTTGTCGACCAAATTCGTGACCTAGATACATGTGCAATTGCTGCTTATCTCTCATTTACCCAATATACGTGGTTCCCCCGTTTTGTTTTTTTTGTTTTTGAAGTGCAATTGTCATTGATGCATCAACTCTACATATTTCTTCTACATACCGGTTTATCTTTATTTCTCAAACATGTATAGCTGATTTAAATACATTGTTGCAGTCGAAAAATATACATTTTATTAATCATGTATAACTTTGTGATGTCTTTGTCGATATATAAAGTTAAGTAGAACTGTTTTTATTCAGTAATGCCATCGCTTTTGTTTAATTAAAACTGTTCGATAACTCCAATAATAACACATGAAATTAGTATATGTATATATGTTTGTATAGGTGTGTACATGTATTTGTAATACAGTAATCAATGAATAAATATGCTGTTGCCGGAATTTGTATTTTTTTTTTGTGTGTGTGTTGTTGTTCAATTGTGGTGTTCGTTGTTATTATGTTGGTAACCAAAGCTGCATCGAATGATTTTTTAACCCACTTAGAAACTTTTTATTTAACTTCAAAATTCAGCTGTTGCTAACTGCATTTTTTTTTTTTTTTTTTTTTTTTTTTTTTCTTCTTCCTCTTCTTCATAAAAAAAAAAATTCACATAACATCCCAAGCATTAAAGTATCTCTATCAATTTAATGTCATCATAAAACACACCAGAAACATTTTTTTTTTTTTTTTTTTTTTTTTCCATTTCTTTCCCTTAATTGTTCCTTACTCAGTAAATCTTCCTATTCGCCCTTTTTGGAATAACAAAAATAATTATGAAATATTTTTCCTACGTTTTTCAGCTTTGCCTGAAATAAATCCAATATATGACATCAGCATATGTAAGTGTGTACATATTGTTTTTTATTATACTTTTTTGTTCATTGTTCATCTCCAATTTCTTCAATGTTGTATATTTGTTTTATACTTACCTGTACATATACCTGTGTTTTTGTGGATGCGAGGAGGTACTTACTTTACGACATATAAAATATGACTGTGGCTGTCTCTGTATCTATCTTCTTCTGAAACCCAATGGGTAATTCATTAGAAGCTTACAGATCAGCCATAGGCATGTTTTATAACTGTTCAAGGATCTCAAGTAAATGTGTGCTTGTACAAGCCGATTCTTATAGAAATATCTTATTAACAAACTTACGGTGTTCTTTCTTGTTCGTGTCCCTCCTTGTCCTCCAGAGTTTAAATCCAAATGTAAATGTTGTCTTTCTTTTATTCGTTCTTCACTTCATCTTAATGATCGGTAATGTCGAACTAAATCCTGGTCCGGAAACTTACATATCGAGTTCACCGCCTAACTTAGACAATAGTTCAAACGATAATTCCATTTCCTTGTGTAATATCAATATACGTAGTATCAGAAACAAAACAAATTTCGTCCAGCATTTTGCAGATGAATTTGATATTCTAGTAATAACTGAATCGCACCTTGATAACAGTATTCAGAACGACGATATTGAATTATGTTCCTTCACAAAAAATATCCAACGCCGCGACAGACAGAATCAAACGGGAGGGGGGCTTCTGATTTATACGAAAGAAAATGTAAACATTTCAAGGATAATCCAACTAGAGAATAATTTAGATGAAAGTCTTTGGGTTCAGATTCACGCGAAGGGTCAATCTTTTCTTTTATGCAATACATACCGTCCACAGTGGACCGACAACGAGTATTGGTCACGATTAACGCATGCTATTGAACTAGCTCATCAGATAAACGAAAATATCGTGATTTCGGGCGACCTGAATTCTAATCTTCTTAATGTAAATAATAACAAGCTGGTTGACTTGATGACCACGTTTAATTTTAGAAATGTTATAGTAAAACCAACAAGATTAAATAATTTATTAGACCCAATTATAATTTCCGATACCATGACCCCACTATATTCTGATGTTTTTGAGATGCCATCAGAAATTAGTGATCACGATGCAGCAGTTGCTTTTCTCAAATGTCCAAAATCGACTTCATGTTCATTTACCAGAGAAATTTGGCAGTATGAGAATATAGATTTAGAACTCTTTAATAACAAAATGAACGAAATTAACTGGAATGAAATGATAGGCTTTTTAAACGACATAGATGACATGGTTGAAGAATTTACAAAATTATTTTTGGACATAGCAAGGCAAAGTATTCCAACGAAAACTATAACTGTACGGGATTATGACAAACCATGGTTTAATAACGAAATTAGAAAAGAAATTCGACTACGCGATCGCCTGAGAAAAAATGTTTTCAAATTTGGGAGGGAAAGTGATACTTTAAAATATAAAAAACAAAGAAACAAGGTCAATAATATGAAAAAGAAAGCAAAAGAAAATTTTGAAAGTAACTTAGACAATATATTATTAGATAATTCGACGAACCCTAAAACTTACTGGAAAATAATGAAAATGCTAATTAAATCTAACAAGGGAAGTAACTGTATCCCTCCGCTTCGAAACACAATTAATGATGAACATTTAGATGAAATGGTATATGACGACGACAAAAAATGTGAACTATTAAATAAATATTTTAGCTTAGTATCTAAGTTGGAGGAAGAAAATATACCAGTACCCCCCTTTGAAAGTAAAACTAATGACTCAATTACCGACATTTTTGTGACTGCTAGTGAAATTGTAGATTTCATTCAAATATTAGACCTGAAAAAAGCGTCCGGTCCTGACAAAATCAGCCATAAAATGCTCAAAATAGCCCCAGAAAAAATTGCCGAACCACTTCAAATTATCTTTAACAAATCTTTACGACAAGGCAAGTATCCTTCAAGCTGGAAAATTGCACACGTGATAGCTATTTTTAAAAAAGGTGATGCCTCTTTGCCTTCAAATTACCGTCCGATATCTTTGATAAGTTGTGTTGGTAAAATTATGGAGAGAGTAGTCTATAAAAATGTTTATAATTATCTTGTTAGAAACAAACTTATATATGAGTATCAGTCTGGCTTTCTTCCGAAACATTCTACTATCCACCAGTTGTTAGAACTATACAACTCTATACTCAATTCACTAGAAAAAAAAGAATTTAGTTGTTTTTTATTCTGTGACTTTTCCAAAGCTTTCGATAAAGTTTGGCACAGGGGTTTAATACATAAAATGAATTCTTATGGTATAAAAGGTCCTTTAATCAAATGGTTTGAAAATTATTTGTATCAAAGAAAGCAAAAAGTGATTAACAGGGCAACATCATCAACTGTTTGTGAAGTCTCTGCTGGAGTCCCCCAAGGGTCAGTTTTAGGCCCTTTACTATTTTTAATTTATATAAATGATATTGGAGAGAAGCTCCTCTCTCTCAGTAGACTCTTTGCAGATGATACTTCTTTAGGTTATTCAAGTCAAAATGTTGTTGAAATTGAAAATGTTATAAATCATGATTTGTGTGAACTAAATACCTGGTCCACAAAATGGTTAATGTCTTTTAATCCAGACAAAACTGAGATTATGTTATTTTCCAATACAGACGTTAGATATAATTTTAATTTCACATTTAATGGAAACAATATCCCTATAACAACGAGCCATAAACACTTGGGTGTAACCTTGTCAAGCGATGCTAAATGGAATAACCACATTGAAAATATAATCTTAAGCGTATCAAGACATTTAGGTATTCTGCGGAAATTAAAATATAGGTTAAGTAGACAAAATCTAGAAAAACTGTACTTAGTATATATCCGCCCAATTTTTGAATATGCCTGTGAAATATGGGATAATTGTGGAGTGTGTTATTCAACCAAACTTGAAAAATTGCAACTAGATGCTGCAAGGATTGTAACTGGATTACCAATTTTCACAAAAACAGATAAATTATACTCAGAAACAGGATGGACTACTCTCTCTAGTAGAAGGCATAATAGGAAACTCCAGTTATTTTATAATATAAAGAATGGACATGCACCAAATTATCTTAGAGAACTTATTCCTCCTACTGTACAAAGCACAACTATTTACCCCTTAAGAAACGGTTCGGATTTAATAATACCTTTTTGTAGACTCTCGATTACAACTGAATCTTTTATTCCATCTACTGTTAAACTCTGGAACCGGCTAGATCAATTTGATCGTAATCTTGACACATTAACTAAATTCAAAAAAGCCATTCGAAAGGAACAGTCAGATAACACAAAACGTATCCCGAAACATTTTTATTATGGTCCCAGAAAACTTAATATTATTCTTACTCAACTTCGTAACTCGTATTCCTTTCTAAATTACGATCTATCAAAGGTTAATATAGTAAATGATGCTGCGTGTTCCTGTGGAGCTCCACGGGAAGATGCATTCCATTATTTGTTTACCTGTCCTAATTATACTGAAATAAGACGTATTATGATGAACAACTTAAATTGGGTACAGACAAGCGATTGGAATTTGAATCTACTAACCCGTGGGTCGGATGATTTAACATACGAAGAAAATATTAATATCATCAAACACGTTTTCAATTTTATTAAATCTTCAAAAAGATTCCTTGTAGTATAATTACTCGATAATTATCTACTCTCCAACCTCGTATCCACCCAACACAACCTTTTTATTAATTCGTTAATTATTTACAATATATCTCTATATGTATTATATGTATGCTCAGAATGATCATTATACTATGTGAATTTATTGTATAAATGGGAGAAGACTTCATAAGTTGGTAAAACTTGTGTCCTATCCCTTTTGTTAATTTAACAAATAAAATCATCATAAACTAAAAAACTATATGTTTTCCTACCTGATTATGTGACAAGAAAATTCCGAACTTTATTTTTCCTACCTGATTATGTGAGAAGACAATTACGCTCTATATTTTTCCTACACGATTATGTGTCAAGACAATGACGAACTATATTTTTCCTACCTGATTATGTGACAAGACATTTACGCACTATATTGTTCCTACCTGATTATGTGACAAGGCAATTACGAACTATATTTTTCCTACCTGATTATATGAGAAGACAATTACGAACTATATTTTTCCTACCTGATTATATGACAAGACAATTACGCACTATATTTTTCCTACCTGATTATATGACAAGACAATTACGCACTATATTTTTCCTACCTGATTATATGACAAGACAATAAGACGACAATGAATTCCAACTAAGCGTGATGGTCTAGTACAAAGTGGATATCGTTATTGCAGCTTATGATATGGCTGAACAATTCCTCATTTGGCATTAATCAACAATCTCTCTCTCACTCATTTCAGCAATGAATGTGTCCCTTGACCTTGATTCATTTTCAAGGTCTACGAAATTTATTAAATGTACATCTATGTTTTCGTTATTAGGTAGGTTTTCCCATTGCAATACAATTTAGGTTCCCCATATGTGATACATCGATCATGTAGAATACATATCAGCCAGGTATATGTATGTTCACCTGTGTATAACACATATTTTCTTCATTTGAACTAAATACAAGAGAAATCCCATATTTTATTCTCTCTTTTCAGATTGCCTTCACTAGCTACTACAAAGTTCTTAATCGTAGATGGCACCCCCCCCCCCCCCCCCCCCCCCGAAATAAACTTCATGAAGCAGTTCTTAACGGTCTACAAATTGGATGATGACAAGGTAGATTTGATTAAGATCCGCAGAGCAATAAAAACGTACGACCGTCAAATAAAACCAATGATTTTTAAGCCATTCTAATTTGGGTTTTTTCAAAAGCCGTGATATCATAGTTAGTAAGCTTAAGACATTATCCACAATCCTACCCTAATCAATCATAAGTAAGAACCTGTGTATGACAATAGAACCTACAGAGGAAACTACAGTTACCAGATGACTTTGAGATACAGACACAATATTTCACGACGACCAATTTATGTGACAATAAACAATTCGTCCCTGAAAAGCTGACATTAATCTTCATTTTATGTCTAATGTATTGTTGTACTACATCGTATTCTGAGACGAACATAATTCTAAAATTAATAACTCGATATTATAATCTCTGTATGAATATTACCTGCCATCTTGTATGTCCAGATCACTATAATCAGCAATAGCCAATAAGTATATTCCGTAAAATGTTCATATGGTTTATATTTAACGATTGTATGTGTTAGTTATAGAGAAAGCTACTGGGTGTTAATAATCCTGATCTCTATCCACGTCATTATATACAACGTCAAATAAATCAACAACACGTTGTGTTGTCAAACCATGTAATACAAGACACAATGCACATTACTAAAGTGTTCTATGTGACAATATTTTAACTGTTAATATTGGCTCCAGTCCTAATTAATTTTTGGCTTAGATTTAAAAATCGTGATCTTAGACAAAGCTACTGTATGTTTACGTCATTATGTTTCTGATATATATCTATACCATTATATACATTGCAAAGGCATTCAGTAAGCTCTATAATAAATGTGTGTCTTGTCACATCATACGACAAAGGAAACAATACACAATCTAAATGTGTTCTTTGTTACAGTAAATTAATTGTATTGTTTATTGTTGTGGAGGTTTGGATCTATTATATCTTAAATCAAAAAGCTGTTAAATATTAACCTCAGCTCAGATTATGACATGATAAACATATTTGTCTACAATAATAATTAATACAGGATAGGTTTAATATGATAATACTCCTCAGCTGTGATGTTTAATTGAATAAAAACTAAATTACAAATTCCTGGGTAAATAAGGTCGTGTACGTTATATTGACATTCTTATTTAATTGTAGACTTGAAATCACATAATAATTGAACAAGCTTCGGAAACAGATTATTATATTTGTGTTTCATAGACTGATAGCACAACCTTTAAATTATTTTATGGGGTTTACGTGGTATACTCATTTGACCAGATTGACCTTTGTTAAGGGACCTTTAGGTAGTATGGTCATTTAACATCTCACTTCCAAAACAGTATATAAGACAAGATATACATTCACAAATTTGCTTATTTTACACCAGTTTGGTTTATTCTATATCCAGTAATTCTAGAATTTATCAAAAATATTGTACGATTATGGATGTTCAGTCCTCGTTGCTATGAATAAATATTTGTAATGGGTTTTTCCACATTAAAAACTTCTTTCGGTTTAAATATAATCAATACATTTACATATTGTATTTGTAAAGAAATAAACAAGGTTACAAAGTAGAACGTAAACATGATCCATAACATATACACTGTAAAGTAATGAAATAGAGGAGATAAACAAAAAGCAAAATCAAGAAGAAAGAGAGATTGACTTTTTTATGGATACCTGTAGGCCGTCGTATATTCATTTGTCCAGATTTCCTTGTTTAAGGGTACTTGTAGGTCATCGTATACTCATTTGTCCAGATTGACTTTTCTGATGGGTGTCTGTGGGTTGTCATATACTCATTTGTCCAAATTTAATTTTTAAGGATATCTGTAAGTCGACGTATACTCATTTGACCATATTGACTTTTAACTGGACCTGTATGTCGTCGTATGGACATTTTAATATCTCGCCTCCAAACCAGTCTATATGACAAGACATATATTCTCAAATTTACTTATTTTACACCAGTTTGGTTTCTTATATTTCCAGTAATTTTAAAATTTATCAATAAATATTGTACGATTTGTATTAATATTCTGCCATTTTGGCAGTTCAGTCCTCGATGCTATAAATAAATATGTGTAATGGGTTTTTCCACATTAAAAATTTCTTTCGGTTTATATTTAATCAATACATTTACTTAGGGAACGACCATTTAACTTGAAGGGGTGATTTATGTTTTTTTTCTAAAAAAATATTCTGATTCCCAATGTTGCTGGAGGAAAAAAAATAATCTGATTCTGAGTTTTTGTCATATAACCTAATGTTGAATGCTGGAATAAAATAAATATTTTAACTCTCGTGTTGTCCGAAAAAAAATTTCTGAACGAAACAAAAAAACATAATACCCCCCCCCCCCCCCCCCATTGCAAGTTAAATGGTCGGTCCCTTATTGTATTCGTAAACAAATAAACAAGGATACAAAGTAGAACGTAAGCATGATCCATAACATTAACATACACTGTAAAATAATGGTATAGGGGAGATAAACAAAAAGCAGAATCAAGAAGAAACAGCGAGAAAAACTAACAAACAAAACAATGCAAAACATGCAAGCAAGCAAGTAATCAAACAAACAAACAAACAAACAAACAAACAAACAACAAACAAACAAACAAACAAACAAACAAACAAACAAACAAACAAACAACAAACAAACAAACAAACAAACACACAAACAAACAACAAACAAACAAACAAACAAACAAACAAACAACAAACAAACAAACAAACAAACAAACAAACAAACAAACAACCAACAAACAAACAAACAAACAAACAACAAACAAACAAACAAACAAACAAACAAACAAACAATCAATCAAACAAACAAACAAACAAGCACAAATAAAATAGAAATAGAAAAACAAATAAACACAAGCATAAAACAACACATCACAACACACTGCCAAAAAAACACGACGATATGTAATTGGACAAATTGAACTAGACGAACTGCACTAAAGATGGGGACAAACACGATATACTGCGTGATTGTAGTTATGTTTTTATTTGTGAACCGCCTTTATATCACACAAATAAGAAACAAGTATTTCGTTTAGTATGGAGAGGGTAATACGTAGCATGATTTACAAAACATCGCAAAGAAAACTAAAGATGGAGGAACACAAACCTCACTCTAACCGTGGGCGAATTCGGATGCTAAGGAATGGAAAGCAGTTTCTGCACCAAATATGGCACCCGTCGTGTTACTATTTTCACTAACCCGGTTTACATACATTTTATGACATGCTTGATTTATCACTGAATATTAACCCTATCTATTGAAAGTAAGAAAACTTTGAAGATAGGAAAGGGGTCAACAGATGCCATAATTTAAAACTTAAAGATATTAAATTTAATGCGCAAGACGCGTTTCCAGGAAGAACAGACACCACCAAAATCTTCTATATCTACTACAGGACAGACAACGCTAAAATCTGCTATATCTACTACAGGACAAACAACACTAAAATCTTCTATATCTACTACAGGACAAACAACACTAACATCTTCTATATCTACTACAGGACAAACAACACTAAAATCGTCTATATCTACTACAGGACAGTCAACACTAAAATCTTCTATATCTACTACAGGACAAACAACACTAAAATCTTCTATATCTACTACAGACGAACAACACTAAATCTTCTATATCTACTACAGGACAAACAACACTAAAATCTTCTATATCTACTACAGACCGACAACACTAAATCTTCTATATCTACTACAGGACATACAACACTAAAATATTCTATATGTACTACAGGACAGACAACACTCAAATCTTTTATATCTACTACAGAACAGACAACACTAAAATCTTCTATATCTACTACAGGTCAGACAACACTAAAATCGTCTATATCTACTACAGGACAGACAACACTAAAATCGTCTATATCTACTACAGACAGACAACATTAAAATCTTCTATAGCTACTACAGCAGACAGACAACATTAAAATCTTCTATATCTACTGCAGACAGACAACATTACAATCTTCTATATCTATTTACAACAGCAGACAGACAACACTAAAATCTTCTATATCTACTACAACAGAGAGACAGCACTAAAATCTTCTATATCTACTACAAGACAGACAACACTAAAATCTTATGTATCTACTACAGACAGACAACATTAAAATCTTCTATATCTACTACAGCAGACAGACAACACTAAAATCTTCTATATCTACTGCAGACAGACAGCATTACAATCTTCTATATCAACAACAGCAGACAGACAACAGTAAGATCTGCTATATCTACTAGAGGACAGACAACACTAAAATCTTCTATATCTACTACAGGACAGACAACACTAAAATCTTCTATATCTACTACAGGACAGACAACACTAACATTTTCTATATCTACTACAGCAGACGGACAACACTAAAATCTTCTATATCTACTACAGGACAGACAGCACTAAAACTTCTATATATACAACAGGACAGATAACACTAAAATATTCTATATCTACTACAGCAGATAGACAACACTAAAATCTTCTATGACTACTACAGCAGACAGACAACACTAGCATATTCTATATCTACTACAGCAGACAGACAATACTAAAATCTTCTATATCTACTACAGGACAGTCAACGCTAAAATCTTCTATATCTACTACAGGACAGTCAACACTAAAATATTCTATATCTACTACAGGACAGACAACACTAAAATCTTCTATATCTACTGCAGACAGACAACATTACAATCTTCTATATCTATTTACAACAGCAGACAGACAACACTAAAATCTTCTATATCTACTACAACAGAGAGACAGCACTAAAATCTTCTATATCTACTACAAGACAGACAACACTAAAATCTTATGTATCTACTACAGACAGACAACATTAAAATCTTCTATATCTACTACAGCAGACAGACAACACTAAAATCTTCTATATCTACTGCAGACAGACAACATTACAATCTTCTATATCAACAACAGCAGACAGACAACAGTAAGATCTGCTATATCTACTAGAGGACAGACAACACTAAAATCTTCTATATCTACTACAGGACAGACAACACTAAAATCTTCTATATCTACTACAGGACAGACAACACTAACATTTTCTATATCTACTACAGCAGACGGACAACACTAAAATCTTCTATATCTACTACAGGACAGACAGCACTAAAACTTCTATATATACAACAGGACAGATAACACTAAAATATTCTATATCTACTACAGCAGATAGACAACACTAAAATCTTCTATGACTACTACAGCAGACAGACAACACTAGCATATTCTATATCTACTACAGCAGACAGACAATACTAAAATCTTCTATATCTACTACAGGACAGTCAACGCTAAAATCTTCTATATCTACTACAGGACAGTCAACACTAAAATATTCTATATCTACTACAGGACAGACAACACTAAAATATTCTATATCTACTACAGGACAGACAGCACTAACATCTTCTATATCTACTACAGCAGACAGATAACACTAACATCGTCTAAATCTACTACAAGACAAACAACACTAAAATATTCTATATCTACTACAGCAGACGGAAAACACTAAAGTCTTCTATATCTACTACAGGACAGACAGCACTAAAATCTTCTATATATACAACAGGACAGACAATACTAAAATATTCTATATCTACTACAGCAGATAGACAACAGTAACATATTCTATATCTACTACAGCAGACAGACAACACTAAAATTTTCTATATTTACTACAGGACAGACAACACTAAATTATTCTATATCTACTACAGGACAGTCAGCACTAAAATCTTCTATATCTACTACAGGACAGTCAACACTAAAATGTTCTATATATACTACAGGACAGACAACACTAAAATCTTCTATATCTACTACAGGACAGACAACACTAAAATCTTCTATATCTACTACAGGACAGACAACACTAAAATCTTCTATATCTACTACCGGGCAGACAACACTAAAATCTTCTATTTCTACTACAGACAGATAACACTAAAATCTTCTATATCTACTACAGGACAGACAACATTAAAATCTTCTATATCTACAACAGCAGACAGACAACAGTAAAATATTCTATATCTACTACAGGACAGACAACACTAAAATCTTCTATATCTACTACAGGACAGACAACACTAAAATCTTCTATATCTACTACAGGACAGACAACACTAAAATCTTCTATTTCTACTACAGCATAATATTCTCTTTTATCAGTCTACAATCACATATAACATTATTAATGAAAATAGATGGGCTTTTTAAAATCAAAATTCATGTGGTATGTGTAGGATTTGAATTATCAAGCACTGGATACAATATTGTCAAAGCACGTAAGACAAGATTGAAGATATCAAAAGGGTAATCGGAAGTCGTATATCATGGAAGAACACACAATACAATAGCACAAGGAAAAGGGACAAAAGGACAGACATTAATGTACAAAACAGTACACAGTAAACTAAAGATCAGGCAACACGAACTCCACTAAGACCTGGCGATGAAACGAGATGCTGTGGAATGACATGTAGTTCCTTTTTCACACGTGGCACTCGTTATGTTAGTCCTATTGCAAAGCCGTGTGTTAAATTATATCACCATTCATATATTAGAAAATGGCAATTATAAGCATCAATTATAATCAGTATTTCGTTACTTTCGTGGAAACATTTAGTTGATTATATTTTTTTTTATTGTAATTGATGGCCAGCACGGACTGATACTTGAGTGACCTTTATATACAGGTTTGACTATGCATATAATTCTAGACTTTAATGTATATTGTGTGTAAATTTGGTCTTCACAAATGTCTTAATTTATGTGTTTTTTGTTGAGAAATTCAAATAAAAAAGCTTGTTTCTGTTCTAAAAAAATGAAAACAAACCTTTGATTCTGGCAAATGTCCTTGACAAATACAACAACACAACACAAACCGATCTGAATAAAATTATCTGTCTTATTAACAGTTAGAGGAATATATATTAAGATGTTTTTGTTTATATTACAAGGGGTAATGTACCAAAGCCATTTGTATTGCGATTCTACTCCACGAAAATAGATTACAAAGGGTATGGTTAAAATCAATAGCTGTATAATAGAAAATAAATACATAAATTAAATGTGTAGAGAATTACGACCATGTAATGTAACAAAACAATTCACCATGTATATATAATATATATCATTCAAAGACATGGAGTAGACATTGATATTTAGTGTATAAATACGTATGATTTAGATCTATGACTTGTGGGTGTTATTGTATTACAAACAACGAAATCCTGATAGGAACCACAAGCTCTGGAATATCGTATCGACTGAGGGAAATTTCCTCCATATGCAGGTGCTACTGGAATCTTGCTACATATAAATGAAAAGTTCACAATGGGAAAATAGAAATCATCTCTTTTGTCGTAAAGGTTCGTTCTCAACCGCCCCTCACTGTCAATTTCGAGATGTAGGTCAATGTATGAAGCAGACCTATATGTATATGTATTATCCTTTCTTTCAAGCCCAATGGTATAGATATGATCAACGAATTTACCAAAATTAGAATTGATTAGTGAAAGGACATCATCTATATAGCGGAACGTGAAATTAAAGGATCGGGCTAGCTTCTTTTCTGTTTTCTTGAGAAGCCCCCGTATGAAATCAAGTCGACGAGAATGGTTCATATTGGTTAAGTTGAAGTGATGACTTGGTAAAACGTTACGGAATATTTGTATGACAAATGACCACATATATGTTCCAATTATCGTATGCACCCCGTCCTGACCTTGTTAAAGCCTTATCACCCGGTTCATAACTAGTGTATCATAACAAGTGCACCTAGTGGAAGAGCAACTGCATATTTCACTGGATCACCTGTGTTCATCCCCAGTAGGCGCGTATTGCACAATGTAGTGTTGTTATGTAATGTTTTGTAGATCGCAGATCCTTTTTCTTGTTGTCCGTCCTTCTTCGACTTACGGATTCCAATTACGCCTTTGTTATCTTCAAACTCTTTTACCATCTGTTGTCATGCTTTGATTGGTTTTCTTACACTACAGCTTCTAAACACGTGCGTCGTTTATTTTGTTTTATTTTACTAAGATCTATCTTGATACATTTTAATAATAGAAAAATATTCTGATGAACGAATAGGTACAATTTGGGTTGCATTTCAATTGTTTTATTTCTATCATACAATTTAAAATATAAATCCATATGTTTTACACTGGATATGGTATTATGAAGGACAAGTCCAAAATACCAAATGCATTTATTCATTGCGAATAAAATCTGACAAGACAAGGTCATGAAGACAAAATAAGATATTTCTATATAAAGGGTGGCACATCTTGGTCATCTTGTAACTATGGCATTAGTGGGAAATCCAGACAACATTGATTCAAAACCAACGCTTTGCTGGTCCTCCCACAGGTGTTTGTGATATGAAATCATCCCTTCCCCCCTTGTTAACTTTCTGCTTGCATATTTATTTTCAATAACATTTCTTTATTATTTACTCTCGTTTTACTTTATTAAACATGTGCATATCCATACAATCGTATGGTAATACCATCTTAAATGTATCCAAAAAGCAGTAGAGAGAGTCTACACATGTAAGATGCTACGTTAACGTTGTTGTTTATATATTTCAGCAGATAAACAATGCAAATTAATATGTGAAGAGGGGAGCTTTTAAAGCACATCTGTAAAACATGTATTTAAGGACAATTGTTACTACGCTGATTATTACATGAAAATGAAAACGACGATTGTATTATCGATACATGATGTTTACTGTGACGTAACGTATCCGCAATATTTACACGTCCGCAATCGATATTACAAAAACTCTACGTCCTTATAGTGTCTTAAAATAATATGTTTTTACCATTTGTTCATTAAACTAGAAAAAAGGCAATATAACAACGTCATTCCGACGTCTGAAGTTGAAATTATTTAAACGGTTAATAGAGATGATAATTATGTACGATATTTTCATATGGCAAAGAATACAGAAATTAAAAGTAATCAGAAAAATGCACTATATCTCGGAAAAAGGGGAGTTTCTTACGTATTTGACCTTTCAATCTATTCGCACTTTTAATATCATCAAATTCAACTACGCATTGTTCTTGAAGGATAGGATACCCCCAATCCGCCGGTTACTTCATTACTTGTATTGAACATCTTTATACCGTTGTTCTGTTCGGTTTTAGTGGTAACGATTCTGCTTTGTCATTATTTGTCATTATTTCGTAGAATATACATTATTTAATCGATTAATTGTTTAATTAATGAAAATAATTCAATTTTTACGTGTATTAGATGAAAAACTAAAAACAAGCCGTTTTTAATGAGTTTTCATGTGAGGACCAATTTTAACGTTACTGCGTAGTCCACCAACAGAGGTATCTACCCAATGAGTGTAATAGTCCACCAACAGAGGTATCTACCCAATGAGTGTAATAGTCCACCAACAGAGGTATCTACCCAATGAGTGTAATAGTCCACCAACAGAGGTATCTACCAAATGAGTGTAATAGTCCACCAAGAGAGGTATCTACCCAATGAGTGTAATAGTTCACCAACAGAGGTATCTACCCAATGAGTGTAATAGTCCACCAACAGAGGCATCTACCCAATGATTGTAATAGTCCACCAACAGAGGCATCTACCCAATGATTGTAATAGTCCACCAACAGAGGCATCTACCCAATGATTGTAATAGTCCACCAACAGAGGCATCTACCCAACGAGTGTAATAGTCCACCAACAGAGGCATCTACCCAATGATTGTAATAGTCCACCAACAGAGGCATCTACCCAACGAGTGTAATAGTCCACCAACAGAGGCATCTACCCAATGATTGTAATAGTCCACCAACAGAGGTATCTACCCAATGAGTGTAATAGTCCACCAACAGAGGTATCTACCCAATTAGTGTAATAGTCCACCAACAGAGGCATCTACCCAATGATTGTAATAGTCCACCAACAGAGGCATCTACCCAACGAGTGTAATAGTCCACCAACAGAGGCATCTACCCAATGATTGTAATAGTCCACCAACAGAGGTATCTACCCAATGAGTGTAATAGTCCACCAACAGAGGTATCTACCCAATGAGTGTAATAGTCCACCAACAGAGGCATCTACCCAACGAGTGTAATAGTCCACCAACAGAGGCATCTACCCAACGAGTGTAATAGTCCACCAACAGAGGCATCTACCCAACGAGTGTAATAGTCCACCAACAGAGGTATCTACCCAATGAGTGTAATAGTCCACCAACAGAGGCATCTACCCAACGAGTGTAATAGTCCACCAACAGAGGTATCTACCCAATGAGTGTAATAGTCCACCAACAGAGGTATCTACCCAATGAGTGTAATAGTCCACCAACAGAGGTATCTACCCAATGAGTGTAATAGTCCACCAACAGAGGTATCTACCCAATGAGTGTAATAGTATTTACTGTGAGTGACAATTGTTAAACTTCACAAAAGGACCGCATTAAATTTGATATATATGTTTGTATTACCTGTAGCAAAGCATGTTTACCAAGAGATGTAATATATTTAAATAGTTAAAGGTAAAAAATTGACATCTAATCAGAACAATTCAGATTGACAACGAGTTATTTGATATTTTTTTGACAACATAAATACAATTTTGTTTTTGCTTGACAAGACATGCTACTTAATACAAACACATTCAGTCTGGTAAGATAAACAATAACACTTTACATCAGTGATATGAGAAAGGATGTCTGTTTTTATTAATTAAATCAAACAACCCACACAATTTGTAAATCATTTGAAAAGTATGTCAAACTTAAATGTAACAGAGTGATATCGCCTTCTGCTTAAGGAACTGTATGACAAAGTTAAATTTTACAGAGTGGTATAGCCTTCAGCTTCATGAAATGTATGACAAGCTTAAATATAACAGAGTGGCATAGTCTTCAGCTTGACGAAATGTATGACCAACTTAAATATAACAGAGGGGTATAGCCTTCAGCTTGACGAAATGTATGATAAAGTTAAATATAACAGAGGGTTACAGCCTTCTGCTTGAGGAAATGTATGACAAACTAAAATTTAACAGACTGGTATAGACTACAGCTTGATGAAATTCGTCAGGAATGCATTCAATTTTTACTAAAATGGATGGAGGAGGGAGTTAATAATTTCGGGTATCCCTGACCAGAGGACATGATAAGCCAATTATCAATAAACAATAACACTTTACATCAGTGCTATGTGAAACTATGTCTTTGTTTTTATCAATTAAATCAAGCAATCCACACAATTTGTAAATCGTTTGAAAAGTATGACAAACTTAAATGTAACAGAGTGGTATCGCCTTCTGCTTCAGGAAATGTAGGAGAAACTTAAATATAACAGAGTGGTATAGCCTTCTGCTTCAGGAAATGTATGACAAATTTAAATATAACAGAGAGGTATAGCCTTCAACTTGATGAAATGTATGACAAACTTAAAAATAACAGAGTGGTATCGTCTTCCGATTGAGGAAATGTATGACAAACTTAAATATAGCAGAGTGGTAGACGACGACAGAACCATAGCCTTCAGCTTGATGAAATGTTTGACTAACTTAGATATAACAGAGTGACATAACATTGAGCTTGACGAAATATATGAAAAACGTAAATATAGCAGAATGGTATAGCCTTCTGCTTGAGGAAATGTATGACAAGCTTAAATATAACTGAGTGGTATAGCTTTCACCTTGATGAAATGTATGACAAACATAAATATAACAGTGTGTTATAGTCTTCAGCTTGACGAAATGTATGACAAACTTAAATATAACAGAGTGGTATAACCTCCTCTTGATGAAATATATGACAAACTTAAATAAAAACATAGTGGAATAGCCTTCTGCTTGAGGAAATGTATGACAAATTTAAATGTAATAGAATGGTATAACCTCCTGTTTGATGAAATTCGACACGAATGCCTTCTGGTTTTATTAAAATGGATGGAGCCGGGATTAAAATAATTCGATTTTCCGGTTATCCCCGACCAAAGGACACGAAAGGCCAATTATCAGCTGTCATCCCAGAACAGATTATTTGATAAGACAACTATCCATCTATCATCCCAAATCAGACAACTGTACAACAATAATCCTCTGGCCAGATTATCAGACAAAATAATTAATCAACTATCACAGCGTCCAGATTTATGAAAAAACAATTACCATCCTGACCATATTAGCCAACACTTAAACCAGATCAGTTAATATGATAAGGTATCTAGCCATCTATCTTTTCCTCTCCAGATTATATAACATTATATGACAAGACAATTAGCCTACTATGATCTCAGGACTAGATTATATGATAATGCAATTAGTCTTTAATTACACCAGATCCGTTAATATGATTCTAAAATTCTAGAATGTATTACTAAATATTGTACATTTTGTATTACCTGCCATTCTGGATGTCAAGTCCACGTTACTATAAATGAATATTTTCAATGGGTTTTTTCCACATTAAAAACTTTTTGCGGTTTAGATTTAATCAATACATTTTTACGTATTCTATTTGCAAAGATATAAAAAAGATTACAAAGTAGAATGTAAACATAATCTATGACATATAGATATGTACTGTAAAGTAATAAAATAAAGGAGATAAACAAAAACAAACGGAAAAAAAACAAAAAAAACAAGAAAGTAACGGAAAAGAAACCAACAAACAAACAAAAAGAAAACAAATGAGAAACAAAAAGAAAACAAATGAGAAAAAAAAAGTAAACAAACAAACAAAACAAAACAAAAGCAAAAACAAGAAAGAAAATGAAAAGAAAGGCAAACGCACAACCAAACAAAATGCAAAAAGTTAAAACAAAATAAACACATGCACAAAATAACAAATCACAACACGCAGTCAATACATGAAGACTTGTAGAGCGACAACATGTACAACATGAACTCAACAAAAGAGGGGGTCGAACTAGCGAACACTTTACCATGTGTTCGTAGATACATTTCGATTTGTGAACCGCCTTTACATCATAAAAATAAGTAACAATTGTCTAGTATGAAGAGTGTAATACTTATAACGATTTACAAAGCGTCACACAGAAAACTAAAGATCGAGGAACACGAACCGCATGATAACCATGGGCGATTTTGGATACTGAGGAATGGTAAGAAGTTTCTGTGCCACATGTAGCACCCGTCGCATCACTATTGTCGCCAAATAAATGAAGAAAGGACCAGAATAAATCTCATAAAAACACATTGGTTTAAATAGATTTTATGGCATACATGAGGTGTGACTGAATATTAACCCTATCTAATGACGTAAATCAGATTTGGATTCTGAAAGACAAATCATTTGAAAGTACAAGGTAGAGTTTGGCATAAGGTTCCATAAATGATGGATATTGCACATCGTAGAAATACATTTTATTGTAGATCATGTCAATACATGTAAATATAGAAGGCAGACATATTAATTTGAAAGTTTTTTTACACTCAGAAAGGAAAGAATATCACTTGTTGTCTTGTAAAAACTCTTTGATGTAATAAAATCAGAATTGACCATTGATAATAAAATGACATTTATATACATTTCTCGCCGGATGTCAAAATATCTTTTATTGGTATCGGATACATTGGTGTTACCATGGTAACACTGGTGATACTGTCGATCATTGTGGGAGATATACAGATAGTAGTGGTATATTCAAAAGGAATAGTGTAGATTTTAGAATACCCGTTTGAACTGTAAAAATAAGAGCATGTTTACAACAATATACGGAAAATGTGTATCCAATGATTAACTGTACTTCTTTTAATATATCAGTGTATATAATTATAATGAGAATGATTTACCTAAAAATAATTGAAAAGAGAATTAGTTCTGAAAGATCACACAAACGTTCGAGTTTTTAATTGATAATATACGTGTTAGGGTGTAGATTTTTCTTCTGCTTCTAAGATTTTGGAATTAGACCTTGGAACTGTTCTGGTACTATTTGTCTCTAAATTTAACACTGTGTTATCTTCAAGCTTTTCTACGACATGATACTGAATATTATAAATATTGCATCTGTTCACTAATAGTTTGTGCAGTCATGTTAAGGCTGTCCACAAAAGAAAATCCATAAAAAAAACGTGTTTTTCTTTTTCGGTTCAATACACGCGAATATGCATTAATTTTACTCATTTAAACCATAAACCAATAAAATTATGTATGATCTACTCAAAATGAAAAAAAATATTATTAGGAATCAATCACAGAGATCACGTGATCACATTAAAGAGAAAGTAGCATCGTGACCACTAAAACCGAACAGAACAACGGCATACAATACAAGTAATGAAGGAACCGGCGGATTCGGGATATCCTATTCTTCAAGAAAAATGCGTGGCAAAGTGTTGAATTTCATTTAATTAAATGTGCCAATAGATTGAAAGGCCAAATATGCAAGAAACCCCTCTTTTTCCGAGTTCTATGGGATTTTTCTTGCTACTTTCAATCCCTGTATTCTTTTCCATATTAAAATATCGTATCTAATGATCAAGTCTGTTGACTGTTATAATTGTTCCAAGATCAGTCTTCGGGATGCCGTTGTTCTATTGCATTTTTTTTTTTAAATTTGATAAGCAAATGCTAAAAACGGTTATTTTAAAACACTTTAAGGACGTAAGGCTTTTCGTAATATCGATTGCGGACGTGTAAATATTCCGGATAAGTTACGCCACAGTAAGCGTCATGTATGATGTAATGGAATCGTCGTTTTAATTTTTATTTATTTTTAATAATCAGCGTAGTAGCAATTTTCCTTAAATACATGTTTTATACATGTGCTTTAAAAGAGCTCTCCCTTCTTCACAAATTAATTTGTATTGTTTATCTGCTGAAATAGTTGACAACAATGTTACCGTAGAATCTTACATGTGTAGGCCCTCTCTACCGCTTTTTGGATAATAACAACAGAAGACACATTTAAGATGGTATTACCAGACGATTGTATGGATATATACATGTTTAATAAAGTAAAACAGACAGTAAATAATAAAGAAATGTTATTGGAAATAAATGTGTAAAAAGAAAGCTAAGAAGAAAATAAAAGGGGGGGGGGATTGATTTCACATCACAAGCGCCTGTGGGAGGACCAACAACGATTTGGTTTTCAATCAATGTTGTCTGAATTTCCCACTAATTAATGCCATAGTTACAAGATTACCAAGATGTGCCTCCTTTATATAGAAATATCTTATCTTGTCTTCATTACCTTTTCTTGTCAGAGGTTTTATTTGCAATGAATAAATGTATTTGGTATGTTGGACTTGTCCTTCATAATAGCATATCCTGTGTAAAACATATGGATTTCTGTTTTAAATTTTATGATGAAAATTGAAACATGAAATGCATTTGTCTATTATTAAAATGTATCAACCATCTTGGTGAAATAAATTACTATCTTTCACATTCAAATTTGGAAAGTAAAATATATTTAGTAAATTCAAAATTTGTGTAGGTAAATTTCAAATTGAAGAAGGGCCTCATAGAAAGATCCACAGAGAGGGAAGGGTCTGTATTAATAATATTGATTAGGAGTGTCATTTCTTATAAATTATTCATTTTCATATACAATGTAGATACAAAATGTAAATATAAACACCATTTTGATAAAGTAAAACAAAATGTTAAGACTTTACCATTGTTGATAAACTAATAAGTTCTTTAAATCCAATTAATATCCTTTATAATGCACCTCAGTTTCTAGAATTGAGGACACTTTATAAAAATTTACATTTTTGTATGTCTTTTGTATTGTATGTTATATCACTAACAACCAAACTATTGAAAAATAAGAAAATAAAATAAGACTCATTTGTCTCGATTATTTTAAGAATCCAAATCAAATTGGTTTTTTGTGAGGTTCTTGTTCATCAATCTTTATTTTAATGTGCAATGCTTTATATGTTTTGATATTACCCGCCATCTTGTATGTCCAGTCTAGATCACTATAATCAGAGGTGTTTAATGGGTAGTAATGCCATTTATATGGTCATTTTAGATTTATTTATTGTATTTGTTATTCGGTAGACAAGACATGTTTAGATGAACTCGATTTTGATATCAATCTATAATGTTAAAAACACTGCACAGTAAGTGAATGTGAACTATAGAAATATATTATGTTGTAAAATCATTAAATAAAGGAAGCATTACACTGTTGAAGAGGTCCTTTGTTTCTACACGTAATTATACATTGCATTTTTATAGACAGTTATAGACAGTAACATGTAGTAAGCTATAGGCTGTATAATGGCTCCATTGTTTATACACATATTTTTATATTGCAATGTTGTAGAAAGGTTTGGATCTGTTATGTAAAATCAAAGAGGTAAAATGATATGTATCAATAACATATCGGATAAGTATTAGGTATATATCAACAATAGATTCGTGTTGTTTCTTTCATCCATATCTATGTCATGACAATTCCATTCTATACTGCTAGATCCACATAACGGTGTTCTGTTTGTCTTTACTACCACTTGTGAACGCATTGTGTAATATTTATCTAATTATTAACTTATGTCCTTCATGTCGTTAAACAGATACACTCCGGGTACCTCTAATGGAGCAGGAACTGCTTTCCCTTCCCGGGCACCTACGTTTATCGATGTTCTTCTGAGGTTCGCATTGGTCAATCTCTAGTTATTGTGTGTATTGTGTGTAGTTAATTATTTGTGATTTTATTATGTCCCATTTTCACTATTGTATGTCCTGTTTGTACTCCTTTGGTACATGTATCGTCAAACAGGTCGTATTGCATGTTTACATTGTTAGTCTATTTAAGTTTCTTTTTGTACAGATA
This sequence comes from Bathymodiolus brooksi, assembly GCA_963680875.1. Classification (NCBI taxonomy): domain Eukaryota; kingdom Metazoa; phylum Mollusca; class Bivalvia; order Mytilida; family Modiolidae; genus Bathymodiolus; species Bathymodiolus brooksi. Next base: position 78,637,197 of record OY804588.1, read on the forward strand.
CAAGTAATACATGTATACTGATTCAGAGGTGTTATGGTGTTTAGCGCCATTTTCAACAATATTTCAGTTATATTGTGGCGATTAGTTTTATTGGTGGAGGATAACCGGAGGACCCGAAGAAAAGCCACCGACCTGCCGCAAGTCACCAACAATCATTATCATATAACGTTGTATCGAGTACACCTCGCCTGATCGGAATTCGAACACACAACGTTAGTGATGATATGCAGTTGTAAATCCAACTATCATGTATTCACGACCACGACGGCCCCTTACTGATTCGGCATGTATTGAATCTGGTGTTATCTCACGATCAAACATTAAATTTACTACGATTGAAAAAATAATGTTTTACTAGACACATTTTAAACGACAATTTGCTGAATAATTTTATCCTAGTTTTATGATAAATTCAGTATCTGTGGATTTATATCCTTATAGACAGTATATTTAAGCAACAGTGTGTCGTCTTTATATATAAAACAGTAAGGTCACAATACATGTCATTGATCGCTACTTATTGAGGGTTAGGGTCCACCATGATATGGTTAAGCTTTACAGAATATCCGTGCAGCAAATGAATGACCAAGTATATATTCCGTTTGTCGTAATCACAATTTGGCCCTTTCCTTGTATGCTTACCTGAATCAAGCATTACATATCAAATGGTTTTTTTGTGTATTGTTTTAATGAAGGACTGCGCAACACACCATTAGTCTGACTAATTAGTCACAGTATTATTAATTTATTGTACCAATATCACATTATGTAATGCACAGCGTTGTTTTCTCCTGTCAATAGGATTTTATAAAGTTATTTTTACCAAATACAAGAACAGCTTAAAGAATAGGTAATCAGAAGCCGTAATATAAAGAGGGACAGACAATACAATGACCAAAATGAAGGACAGACAATACAATGACCAAAATGAGGGACAGACAATACAATGACCAAAATGAGGGACAGACAATACAATGACCAAAATGAAGGACAAAGCGACAAATAATGATCTATAAAACACTACACTACAAAAAGCTAAAGAATGAACAGAATGAACCCCATAGAATATCAGAGATGTACGCACTTGCTCCGGAAGAGTAGGCTGTACATGTTCCACTAGAGAAACCCGTCGTGCTACACTTGCTACAAATACAACACCAGTTAATTATTTATTGAATTACGTCTAACACAAATGTTCATCGTCAACAATTTTTTTTATATATTGATGAAATAGGTCTGCTTTTTCCTCCTTTATATTGCAAATAGACTCCAGAGAAAACCGAATTGCAATCAAGCATGGACAATCCGCAGACACAGACAACATTAGACAAAATACACAGAAAACTAAACTGATGAGTAACACGGACTACATGTTCTCGAGAAGGATAACCAGTTCAAGTTTCTTATAAGGCACACAACTGTGTTACTCATATATCGTGGGGGTCAGTTTTATTTGTGGAGGATACCGGAGTATCAGGAGACAACCATCGACCTGTCGCAAATTCTGATAAGCGTTATATTAAGTTCCCCTCATCATTTGGGGAATTATAAGTTTAATGGTGATAAGCACAAATTGCAAAGGTAGATTTATATATCCAACTGCCACACGATCACGTATATTTTTTAGAGATAGTTTCAACCTAGAAGCAGCACAACCTAAGTTGAGTAGCATATTATGTCAACATCTACGTTGAGTAGCATATTATGTCAACATCTACGTTGAGTAGCATATTATGTCAACATCTACTTTCAGTCCAAAATAATCAATTTAAAAGACGGAGTCCGTAAAATAACGCGAGTGCTTCTGAAATACTAGTCTTGCTACTGATGATTTGGAAGTTGACAATTGGAAAAGTGAAGTCATTACAGATTACGTAGAGTTTTGATTAAATCTTTAAATCGATTCCAAGGTGATGGTCAAGATAAGAAGCAGATCTATGACAAAATGGTGAACAAGCATCTACAAAACACAGAAAACTAAAGATTGTGCAGCACAAAACCATATACCACAAAAATTGAAGATAAGAAGATTCTGCTCCAATCAAGGGACCAGTCGTGATTATCGTGTCAATGATACGGTAATAAGTCATACAGAAAGAGGAATCGTATTGTGCTTACGTCAAACGGAACATATCCGTGGTCATTTGTGATACGGACATTCCGTAAGGGTTAAACAAGTCATGGTTGCAACTAAGCAACTTTCAATGTAAAAACTACCAATTCTTGGTTCAGTAGTTTCCTAGTTAGTTCCAACCCTCTATGCAAAACATTGAGATAGATTACACAAAATCTGGCATATCATTTCAAATAGAGATGCATACTTGAAATGCCACTGGAATGTTGCTACATATAAATGGAAATTTCACAATGGGCAGACTGAAGTCATTTCTGTTGTTGTATAGCTTCGTTCTTTACCGACACTCATTGTTAATCCCTATGTGTAGATGAAGCTATCATGCAGTCCTAGCAGTGTATGTGGTATCTACATGTTAACGACTTACAATTGAACTACAAAAACAATAAATAATCGCAACAAAATACGATGTTGCATGTATATAACCTATAGTCTTTTTTTATTAATATAGCCAAAAGGCATCGACTTTCATTAGTAGACAAACATTTAATCTAAATATCATTTACATAAAGTTTAATATTTTAATATTTCAGGTAGGAGAAATGTACATTCTGGGCAACGGACCACGATGAAGGAAAACGGACACAACTCAAAACCGAGGATAAACTCAGGTGCTGAGAAGGGTAAGCAGTCCTGCTCCACTATTGTCCTCCGTCGTGTTACTCTTGCTACAATCCAGTAATTAGTCATGAATGAGGAATAGAACCGGATTATTATTACGACAAATGGAAAATATCCATGATCATTTGTGACTTGTGATCTTTAGATGAACAGTATAAAAAGAAGCACAACACAATTGAAAAATGAAATTAAAATTAAAATACATAATTCAAAGTCAAAGAATGTGTATCCGTGAATTCTTCGAAGTGGATCAGGACCATCATATCAATAAGTACCACCTGAGTTCATTCACAGGCTTAGGGTTCGTCATGGTAAATCTGTAGTTTTCGATACAATATTTTGGGCGACATTTCTTTTTCGCCTTTGTTTCTGTTTCTTTGGCCGTTGTATTGCGAGATAAACCAAAAATTAAAATAATGTGGATCATAGTAGTGTCTTCCCTCACAAAATGTTTCTTCTCAGGACCTGCTGAAAGTTAACTTTCATGCGATAGGGTGTGGCATTCGCAATACACACGGAACTAGTTTTTGCCCAGTCCTAAGGACGAATCGTTTATTTGATCATGCCCACTTTAACCAACGCACATGTTAGAAGTGTGTACCGAACAGCAGATAAACTAGTTCGTACTTCTAGAACCCATACTGCTCTCGCGATAGTACATACCATACAATTTTTTTCGCTCAACGTATATTTACTCAATTTTACTATAACTTAGGTTAAGCAGAATTGTCTTTATGACAGAACATAACTCGTAGAATAGATATGCTGAATTTGGAAGAAAAAACCTATTAATGATGTTAGTTCAGTGCACCGATTTTTCTATTACGAACAGTCCATCAATATCACCAAATGAACAACCTTTCACCTCAAATCACTGAACACAATAAATCCTGTAGTAGAATCCAGTTAACACACTGATGCATGATCGCTTACATGATCAATTGATATTAAATCTGTTAGAATCACCAGACTTTGTTGTCCTCAGAGTAATGGTCTTTAAACAACAGTTTCTGCCTTCCTAGCTGGTGATCACTTTACTACCAGCATTGACCCTACTATTGTACTGTCCTTGTGACCAATATATTCTACTTTACTAGCTAGTAGTCACTTAACTACCAACCTTCATTGACCCTTCTAGTGTACTATCCATGTTTGTGGTGTGATTCATTTTTGTGATAGTCTGTTAATTTTTTTATATTTTTATAGTGTGTTTGTATATGTATTGACGTTGGAGGTCAACTTATCAGGGGAGGGGCTGGGATCAGATTAGATGATTCAATCGTGACATCTTCATGCGCCCGTCACAAGCCAGGACATTATATGTCGTGGTCTTATTTAAGTTCAATGATTTGTGGTGAGAGACGATTGATCGTTTTATTAATATAAATGAAACCTTCACTGTTTGTAGTTGGTTTGGTTTGATGGTGCTTAACGCCCATTTCAACAATATTGCAGCTATACCGTTGCGGTCAGCTTTAATTATGGAAGAAACCAAAGGATCCGGAGAAAACCACTGAACTGTCGCTAGTCGCTGACAAAGTTGTACGCCTATTACAGGAGCCTAATAACTCCTTATAAAACTAATTCTTTCAACCTGTAAGAAAATCATGCATACATGTATTTCCATATGGTAGTCAGCAAGCACGAGTTTTGAGGATTTTCCATTTAAAATGTAACAGGGATTGCAATTATTTTTTTTCATATCTAATACAAGTCAATAAGGGGCGATAGCTTCTTCATAAATGACATAACCAAAATGCTGCAACGACTTCTCCCTTAAAATGTAAGAGTTGCACAGGCAAACTTGTGGAGTCAAAAATGGAAATAACTTCTTCAAAAATTGCGTGACCAAGTTGTCGTATCGATATATGAATCTCCTTATGATCAGAATCAAGCATGCAAGAAGAGTTTGAAGAAGGGTTTGAACCAAAGGGTTAATCAGAATGCGTAAATCGAAGAACAGACAACACAATGGACACAAGAAACTAGAGGCTCAGTGGGCTGAGCCTGTGTCGCTCACCTTTCATTCTGCTTTGAGGAAACTTAATACACAACCTTCTATGCATGTAGATGCTTCCTACCAAGTTTCGGTTCATTTGGCTAGGAAGTTTCAGAAATTTTTTAGATATCGACCAATCAGAAACAAGAATTTCCTGTGGTGGCCATGTTTGTTAACCGATTGAGACGAAATGAGCAAACTTCATAGAGGACATTCCATAGATGCTTCCTGCCATGTTTCGGTTAATTTCGCCAAGCAGTTTCAGAGAAGGAGATTTAAAAAAATTGGCCAATCAGAAACAAGAATTGCCTGTGGAGGGCCATGTTTGGTAATGGATCATAATAAAATGTGCACTCTTTAGAGAGGACCGTCCATAGATGCTTGCTACTAAGTTTCAGTTCATTTGGCTGATGGGTTTCAGAGGAGAAGATTAAAATGTGAAAAGTTAACAGATGACAGACACCAATTGATACCAAAAGCCCACATTGCCTTTCGCACGGTGAGCTAAAAGGAATATTAAAATGTGAATACCTACATGCAATGTATGGTATAAACATGTTACACTATATCAGCATTACTTAATTTCAAAGGGAGATAATGGCCAGGTATCTTTCTTTTAACAGTTTAATGCAAGAGTTATCTCCCTTTTAACAGCTTATTACAATGCAGAATTTTTTTTTAGAAACGAATCAATCAGAAACAAGAATTGCCTGTGGCGGCCATGTTTGTAAACGTATCGGGATGAAATGAGCATCTTTATATATAAGATGACCTTCCATAGATGCTTCCTACCAAGTTTCGGTTCATTTGGCCTAGCGGTTTCGTCGAAGAAGATTAAAAAAAATCAGCCAATCAGAAACAAGAAATGCCTGTGGCGGCCATGTTTGTTAATTGATCGGGACAAAATGAGAAATCTTTAGAGACTAGAGGACCTTCCATAGATGCATCCTACCAAGTTTCAATTCATTTGGCTGAGAGGTTTCAGAGAAGAATAAAATGCGAAAATTTAACGGACGACGGATGCCAATTGATGGCAAAAGCTAAAAAGGACAAACAATGATCTACAAAACATACACATAAAATTAAAGATCGAGTAACACGAACTCCACTAAAAACTGGGGGTGAACTCAGGTGCTACAGAAGGGTAAACAATTCCTGCTCCACTAGTAGCACCCGTCATGTTAATCTCGGTGATAAGTCATGAATGAGGAAAGGACCAGGAAGTGCTTACGACAAATGTAGGAGGATGCATGTACATATATGAAAAATTCTAAGTAAAAAGAAACCTCTCTAAAAAATTAACCCAATCAAAATTTAAGTATTAAGCAAGTATGTGAACGTCTAATGAATTCCATTTTCAAAGGTTGAACACTTTTGCAATGAACAGGTGTATGGACAGATGGACAGACATATTGGACACACAGCAAGAAAACAATATCTCCCCAGAAAGGAGGAAGCAAAACTGTTTGCCAAGCCTAAAGAATACCAAAAACATTCACAAAAAGTGATGCTAAAATTAATAAATATATGCCAGTATATAGTAAAATTTTATTATAAGAGGTGTATAAAAATATATATATATTCTCATTTGAAATTGATGACTACAGGTACTGTGAATTCATTTCAACTCCTCAATAAATTTCATGGTTGGAGGAAAATACACAATATACGTACATTGTCAAAAAAATCAGCATACGGCAACAGCATAAGCATGCTGACTTCACAGAGGACATCATTGAAAACGATTAAAAACGACGCTTGTTTCAGCTATTTTGACAGTTGTTTTGGACTTTCTGACATGGCATGATAAACACAATATATGTACATTGTTTGAAAATATAAAATTAATTGGCACTTACTACAAAACAGACACAAAAAACTTGCCAAAGGCTCGCATTATATCTCTTTCTGAAGCTCGTATAAATAAATTATATATTTTCTGACAATGTATGTATATATTGTATATATATGTGATCAAGTTTGTCAATGACATAAGGGGCCATCAAGGTTGCTGCATTAATAGCTACCTGTGCAATCAGTGCATATTTAAGCTGTCAGTTCGAGCTCCTTTCATGGTGAGATGTACTCGATACAACATTATGTGATCAAGCTTGCGAAAACCACCAATCTGGCAATAGTCTCTGACAAACTTTATCACCTAATGTTGTATAGAGTGCACCTCGCCATCAGCGGGATTCAAACTCACAACGCTTAGTGGCGATACACATTGATTGTACAGGTACTTGTAAATCCAACTATCATAAAACACAACCACCACAGCCCTCTAAACATGCCATCCCTTTTCTTAGCTAAAATATAACTGATACATTGTTGATTGTAGTGTTAAACACCCAATTATTCATTTATAATTTAATGTTGCATTTCATGCTTATACCAATATAAAAATAATTTGATTAAAATCACAACTCTTACTCACTCCCCTCGACTGACATATCACGGCTTTGGGGATCTGAAGAAACCACATTACAGGTCACATCTGAGTGACCCCATGTCATGAATATTTAATGATATGATAAATATGGGTTATGACCTTTTCCAACCAATCGGATTGCTCGTAGTACACAAATTAGTTTGATCTTAAATTTTAACCAATTTCATAGTCTACTAATGATCATCATTTTCATTTGACAATAAAATAGGGTCATCCGCATTTGACCTGCAATGATGTTCGGTTCGTCTTTACTTCCAGTTGTTTGTAGGAGGGCTCATATCTTTTTTACGCTATCTGTGTTTGTTTGCGTATAGTGGTGTTCAATACATATTGTATTGTGTTTTTGTTCGTACCCTATGTAGCCACTTTATCTGGATTGTCCATTTTTGATAGCCCCTTCGGTATTCTCTAACGTTTATCTCCTCAGAACTCACATGCAGTGATATATCTGTAACCTATTGGAGTTAAACAGATTGATATAAAAATAATAAACATGTATGTACAATTTATATAATTGTCAAAAATATTACACCACACAAAATAAATGCTTTGTTTTATAAATGTAAATTTTGTAGGGCAACCTCAATATTTTTCTTACAACGTTAGTGGTGATAGGCACTGCTTGCATAGGTAGTTGTAAATCCAACTACCATACGATCACGGCCACAAAGGCCCTCCATGCAACTAAGACATGAAAAACAAAACTATTTATTTTGTATGGTATTGTAAATATAAAATAATAAAAATAATAATTGATAATGTCCTGGTTAATAATAGCAAAGGTATAACAAAGATATCAAAAATAAAAAAAAAAAAATTCTAAATATGATATAATAACTATTGTCTCCATCAAAAAATATTACCATATAAGATTTGTCATCAACAACAGTCCTCATTTTTTACCTGTTTTAACTGTGCCCAGCAACTTTCGAAAAAAATATTTCAGAGGAAAATAGCTGAAATCAGTTAAATAACTGAAAATAATCATCCCTAATATACATATATCTATAGGTCTGAACCAGCCAGAAACAACAAATAACATGGCTGCATCACTTTGGTAAACGAGCTAAATATATAGTCAACCCTGTTTTAAAAGGTCACCTTTGGAACAAAGAAAAAGCTGTCTTATAAGACAGGTGACCTCCTAAAAGAGGTTCAATTCATATGAAATTATCTATGACAAGAAAAAGGTGATCTTTAAATACAGGTGACTGCTTAATAGGGGTGACCGCATGGGCAGGTGTGACTGTAATAACTCATATTCCTATTTAGATTACACAATCATGTATTACAAGACTGTCATGGTAATGTGGGCTGACAAAATGACCGATCAAAGAGAGTTATAATACGCCTTACAAAACCGGTGGCATCTCTATGGGAGAATATTATAAACTGGCTTTATTTGTGGCATTAAACTATAAATTTGTGGCAACAGTAAGTACATATTCATATATAATAGAGTTTATTGACTAAATTAGTCAAACCTGTATTAAGAGGTTACCTTTGGAAAATAGAAAGAGGTCTACTACGAAAGGTGTCTTTTTAAAATATGTTCAATTCATATGAATTGATATGAGAAAAAGGTGACCGTTTAATAGAGGTGACTGTTAACAGAGGTGACCACATGGGAACATTTGACTGTATATCTTTGAAAAAAAGGTGTGTTGAAAAAGAAAAGTTAATTTTACATCTATCATATGTTTGTAAATGATTAAGTCTCACGAGTTTCATCCTATAATAGATTAAGTACACAGGCACTTAGGTCCAGGATTTTTTTCTTCTTCAATTTTATCAATGAAATGTGCAGCTACAACGCAGTCTTTCCGAAATGTGCCGGACCGGCAATTTTTAGTCCCGACCGGCAAAATATTATCCATGCCGGACCGGTTGATTGGCAATTAACGGTTGTCCGATTGCCCGGGGCAAGTGAAAACGGCACCCACCTTGTCCGATCGGGCAAGTGAAAATGATTCTGTGATATGTTCGGGTCTTTATATTTTATTACTGATAAATAAAATAAACACCGGCCGTGTGTCTTCTAACTCAATGATATGGAGATGTTTGTTATCGTAAACAATTACAGTCATTTTCAAAATTCGCGGAGATGAAGTGCAGCCATGCTTTTTCAATGTGCTTTTTTCCACCTGTCAAGGTCATTGATCTAGATCGCCAAAGCGCTTACGATATCGGTAAAATGACTATGATCTAAAACGTGTAAGTGACGTACAGTGTGTATAAAATGGCCACCGCCGGTGTGCCCAGTGGAACCATTCTGGCTGTTCATTTACAGAAATGTTCGCATTTATCAAACGAAACAAGAGTGATGCAAAATGTTTAACCTTCATGATATATTTTCTAACCTTCATAGGAAAGATATAAAAACCCTGATTTGCAATATCTCTTGCTAAAAAAACAAAAAACAAAAAACAAATCTGCCTACTGGCCCTTAGAAATGTCCCTATGTTAGGGGAAACCAACAATCAATTTAAATTGGCCTAAGGAACATCTTTACTTAAATTTGCTAACAAAAATAGTCAAATGATGCACTACCACTATGCCCACATCATAAGGTGTAAATAATTAATATGAGGGGTTATTCTACTCTATGAACGGTCATTGCAGATTGCATAGTTCTGCACTACATGCATATATGGTTTCGGATCATTTGGCCAAGCAGTTTCAGAGGAGAAGATTTTTAGAACCCGACCAATCAGAAACAAAAATTGCCTGTGGCGGCCATGTTTGTTAATGGATCGGGACGAAATGAGCATTCTTTATAGATGAACGCCCATAGATGCTTCCTACCAAGTTTTGATTCATTTGGCCAAGCGGTTTCAGAGGAGAAGAATTTTAAAAATCAGTCGATCAAAAACAAGAGTCGCCTGTGGCGGCCATGTTTGTTAAAGGATCGGGTCGAAATGAGCAATCTTTACAGAGAACCTTCCATAGATGTTTCCTACCAACTTTCGGTTCATTTGGCCAAGCAGTTTCAGAGGAGAAGATTTTTAAAAATCGGCCAATCAGAAACAAAAATTGCCTGTGGCGCCATGTTTGTTAATGGATTGGGACGAAATTAGCAATCTTTATAGAGGACCTTCCATAGATGCTTCCTGTCAAGTTTCAGTTCATTTGCCTGAGGGGTTTCAGAGGCATATATCAGTAATTCAATTCAGATATCTGTATAGAGATAACTGCATTTTGAATGCAGATATCTATATTTAAACAAGAGGTACCTTTCTTTTAACAGAGGAGAAGATTTTTAGAAATCAACCAATCAGAAACAAGAATTGCCTGTGGCGCCATGTTTGTTAACCAATCGGGACAAAATGAGCACCTTCCATAGATGCTTCCTACCAAGTTTCGGTTCATTTGGCCAAGTGGTTTCAGAGGAGAAGAATTTTAAAAATCAGCCAATCAGAGAAGATTAAAATGTGAAAAGTTAACGGACTACAGATGCCAAGTGATGGCAAAAGCTCACGTTGCCTTTGGCAAGGCGAGCTAAAAACTGACATAAAAAATACATGTACCTGTATATGCCAAAAAAATACATATGATTGTTAATGTATATGACAATGCTAAAAAATGCTTACTGATATTATTATTGTCTGGAAAATAAAGATGAAAAAAATGATAATAGAAAGAAATTAAAGTATATACAATTAAATTGTACATACTGTTTTTCAACAGTATACACAATGCCATTAGCATGAGCCACTCCATTAGAAATCCCCAAATGATAACAATATGAGCCACTACTTTGGACAACAGCATGAGCCCCCCCTGGTTACCAATGATAACAGCATGACCCACTCAACTGGAAATCAACTATGCATCCAAAGTCACAAAAACTCAACTGACAGAAACTGTTATAATAGGATTAAAGAGATCAATGAATCATGCAATAACAACTTATTATAGGTTATGTTATGGTGTTTAATGCCACTTTCAACAATATTTCAGTTATGTCGTGGCAGTCAGTTTTATTGGTGAAGGAAATAGGAGTACTTGCATAAAAAAAAATGACCTGCCGCAAGTCACTGACAAACTTTATCACATAAATCCAGCTAATGGCGAGGTGCACTCGATACAACATTATGTGATAAAGTTTGTCTGTGACTTGCGACAGGTCGGTGGTTTTCAGTGTACTCCGGTTTCCTCCAAGAATAAAACTGATCTCCATGATATAACTGAAATATGATTGAAAGTGGCGTCTAACATCATAACCCCCATCTAACCATAAATTCGCCTTTCAATGAACTCTGTTTTCAAACTCTACAGTATATACACTTGTAAAACAGACACGGAGATCAATTGATTGCATAGGACAATTCATTCCATAGAATTGATAGACTTCTATGTAATGGCTATATATTGGTGTTAACTGTTAATTCAGAATTTGAATTAACTGTTAACTGTTAATTTATAATTTGTGCTAACAGTTAATTCATAATTCGTGTTCACAGTTAATTCATAATTCGTGTTCACATTTAATTCACAATTCGTGGTCAGTTAATTTAAAATTCATGTTCACAGTTAATTCATAATTTGTGTTAATTGTTAATTCTGAATTTGTATTAATTGCACATGCTATATCACAATTTGTGTTAATTTCTTAATTATGCAAATTAACCAATTCCTACATCATGTCATGAATTAAATCATTTCATTTTACACAGAAACAAATCCTTGTCATCAAAAGCTAAATTATGGAAAAAGCTAGATTGAACTTTAAGCAACACCAATTGTAACTCCTGTTTCAACTTCTTTGTCAAGTCGACAGTTTCATCTTTAATTCTATTGAGGGAGTCTTCTTCTGTATGCCCAATCTGGTCAATTTCTGCAGCCATTTTATCGAGTTCATCTTGACATTTATTAATTTCGACTTTTGAGGAGTGTTTACTACAGATTTCACGCAATTTATTTATATGATTTTTCAGTCCGGGCTGCAGATTTTCCATTTTAATCTTCAAGTCTAAATTTGGTATTTCATACGTTTCTCGGTTATCTTCTTTTTCCCTTGTTCCAACCTTCCTGTTTATCTCAACCAATACATCTAGTATGTGTGCTTGCTGTCCTTTTTCATACTTTTGAAGAATTTCATTAACAGAATGTATTAACCAACCACCCATGTATTCCTGATTGTAACACTTGCTATAGGTACGTTTACCTGCAAAAAGAATTTAATTAAGGTACTATGCATATTTACCTGCAAGAAGAATTTAATTAAGTTACTAGGCATATTCACCTGCAAGAAGAATTTAATTAAGTTACTATGCATATTAACCTGCAAGATAATTTAATTAAGTTACTAGGCATATTTACCTACAAAAAGAATTTAATTAAGATACTAGGCATATTCACCTGCAAAAATAATTTAATTAAGTTACTAGGCATATTTATCTGCAAACAAATTTAATTAAGTTACTAGGCATATTTACCTGCAAGAAGAATTTAATTAAGTTACTAGGCATATTTACCTGCAAAGAGATTTTAATTAAGTTACTAAGCATATTTACCTGCAAAAAATATTTAATTAAGTTATTAGGCATATTTACCTGCAAAGATAATTTAATTAAGTTTCTAGGCATATTAACCTGTAAAAAGAATTTAATTAAGTTACTAGGCATATTTACCTGCAGAAAGAATTTAATTAAGTTACTAGGCATATTTACCTACAAAAAGAATGTAATTAAGTTACTAGGCATATTTATCTACAAAAAGAATTTAATTAAGTTACTAGGTATATTTACCTGCAAAAAGAATTTAATTAAGTTACTAGGCATATTTACCTGCAAAATGAATTTAATTAAGCTACTAGTTTTATCATATTAATAATCAAATTCAATCAAAAACATGGGGGGAAATATCACAGAAAGCATCCTTCCAAAAATAATAAGTCTGAGAATTTTATAGGATATTTGTTTAATTTATATAGAATTCAAATACATGTACTACAAAATCCAATTGTTCAAGGGGGTCGTCGTGGCCGTATATTAGTTGGATTTACAACTACCTAAGCAATCGGTGCCTATCACCACAGGGCGAGGTGTACAACATTATGTGATAAAGTTTGTCAGTGACTTGCAGCAGGTTAGTGGTTTTCTCCACCAATGAAACTGCACGCGTTGTCGTGCTGTGATACCCCCACTCGCTCTACATAAGTTGATGTGTAGTAAAGTATTAGATTATAGTGGGACTTAACGTGGTGGAGAGGCATAAAGGAGTGTAAAGAGTGTTGGAATCAAGAGATGTGTATCCTCCCAGGGCAGTTGGCTAGTAAACATTTGGAATGATGAAAAATGATGTATTACAGATTATTAGATATAAATATTATACATAGCTAATTAAGGAAATAATTTATAGCAGCAGCTCATAAGGGAACATGAAAAGGGCTATAACTCTAGCAAAAATCAACCATCCGTGAAATCGGTATAATATGCACATGCTCAGATCATGGCCAACCAAGATACCAAATATGAATAAATTGCGACAAAAGACAAATGACTATGTTGCGTACACAAGATGTGCGGACGGACGTATGGTCAAACAAACATGAAGAGGGCTATAACTCTCACAAAAATCAACCATCCGTGAAATCGGTATAATATGTGCATGCTCAGATCATGGTCAATCAAGATACCAAATATGAATAAAATGCGTCCAAAGACAAATGACTAGTTGCGTACACAAGATGTGCGGACGGATGTATGGTCAAACAAACATAAAAAGGGCTATAACTCTCACAAAAATCCACCATCCGTGAAATCGGTATAATATGGCCATGCTCAGACCATGGCCAATCAAGATACCAAATATGAATAAAATGCGACAAACGACAAATGACTTAAGTTGCGTACACAAGATGTGCGAACGGACATATGGTCAAACAAACATGAAAAGGGCTATAACTCTCGCAAAAATCAACCATCCGTGAAATTGGTATAATATCCACATGCTCAGATCATGGCCAACCAAGATACCAAATATGAATAAAATGCGACAAAAGACAAATGACTAGTTGCGTACACAAGATGTGCGGACGGACATATGGTCAAACAAACATGAAAAGGGCTATTACTCTTGCAAAAATCAACCATCCGTGAAATCGGCATAATATGCGCATGCTCAGATCATGGCCAACCAAGATACCAAATATGAATAAAATGCGACAAAAGACAAATGACTAGTTACGTACACAAGGTTTAGGGACGAACGAACAAGGGTATTCCAGTATACCCAACACTCTGCGAGTGGGGGTATAATAAAACTGACCGCCACGATATAACTGAAATATTGTTGAAAGTGGCATTAAACACCATAAAACCAAATCAAATCCAATTGTTCAATATAACAGCTATTGTTTGTCTGGTTCGACAATTCAAATTGGTGTGGCCCAATAAATACAAAAAATGGAAGAATGTATCCATAGAACATGAGTACCCCCGCTTCTAATTTAAGAGGTAAAAATGCTACATATTAAATCTTTTTGTTGTGCATTGAAAATGACCAATAAACTATTAGATCCACTGAATGTTTTAACCCTAGAAAACTTTATGCCTTAGCTCATTACAAAGATCAGTAGATGATACTAAATACTAAAATAAAAAGGGTTTGGGAGTACTGGCAAGAAAGTTAAATCCATTCTAGAAAGATGTAGATGTATTTTGTAATTTTTCAGAACTAAAATGAATGGATACTGATATTTGTGATAAAAATGGGGGCTGTTGTGGCCGTGATCGTATGGTAGTTGGATTTACAACTACCTATGCTATCAGTGCCTATCACCACTGATGTTGTGAGTTCGAATCTCAGTCAGGGCGAGGTATACAATATTATGTGATACAGTTTGCCAGTGACTTGCGACAGGTCTGTGATTTTCTTCGGGTTCTCCAGTTTCCTCCACCAATAAAACTGACTGCCACGATATATCTGAAATATTGTTGAAAGTGGTGTTAAACACCATCAAACAAACAACAAAAACAGTGATAAAAGTGATATATTGAGTCAGTCCATATGGTTCAATCCATTCATAAAGATAAATGGGAATATATGCCTTCACAGCCAACTTTATGTGAAAATGGTATCTTGTTTATTAATGATTTTATATCAACAGCTAATAATTTGGTCTGCATTTATTGGTCCTTGACCTTGTGTATAAATTTCAAATGATTTGCTTAAGGGAAGCTTGAGCTATTGAATGCAAACGGAATGCAAGACATACGGAGGGAAATTACAAGAAAGAATTATATTTATGGAAATGTTGTGCCTTCTAAAATTTGTGGGTGGCCAAATTTCTGACATTCTAAAGCTATTAGACCCTCTCGTCTAACATACAACATAAAACTACTTACCAGCCATGGAGGCAAACATGACAACACAATCATCACAGTGAGGAACTCCTTCAATTATCAATTCAGATGAACTATTTTCATCTTCCTCATCCTTATCCTCCAAAAAAAAGTCAGGTTTTGAATCAGGAAGATCTATACCATCATTTTGTCTTTTGTCATCTGGTTTGTGCTTCTCATCCTCATGAGGCATGCAACCTTTTGCATCTCGATGGACTGTACCATCATTTTGTCCTCCAGACAAATCACTGCCTTTTTCAATTTCAATTTCAATTTCTACCCCAAGATCTTCTCCATCTTCGTATTTGGCCACACCTCGACTTCTACATGCCTAATAACATGGATGAATAAAGGATTTGTTAATGCAATAATTGTAGATGACCTTGGCCATAGGGGTATGTAATTTAACCTGGTATATACCAATACGGTTGTTTCGAATCATGTCAATTCCGATCATGTTTCGTCTTTTTCGTTTCTTGACGTCTGAAATGTTAGGCAGACCACTTCCGGTGTTTACGCTATTACTGTGACAACGTCAATATATCATAGTCGTAGATTATAAGTAATTGTAATATGGAGACACCAAGAAAACGGCTGAGTAAATTCTGGTGTTCGGTACCCCACTGTCTGTTTGATAACAGAAATATATCAAGACAGATCGTTTTCCTTTCATAATGCCGACAGCAGTAAATAAAGTAAGAAAACAAATTTCTTTTTAAAGAAGTAATTGTCTGTGCATTGAAGTCTTTGATACAAATAAAATAATTTAATTGATATCTGTCCTTTACAGAAAATGTTAAAAATTATATAAGTTGAAGAACGTTAAAACGACGCATATCGATTGGAGTTTTTCGTTGTGTACATTGACACTGGAAGTCCAGTGCCTAACATTCCATCAAAATCATGTGGTCTGGCAGACGAAATTAACAAACTTGTGACGGAATGGAAATGATTCGAAACAATCATATTACATACATAGTGTGTTGGTACAAGACTTTGTATCAGGTCGAGCCTGTTGTGTGAACCAGTATCACTACGAGTCGCGACAGCAACGAATGTGATGCGGTTAGTTCTCGCAACAGGCAAGACCTGATATAAAGTCTTGTACCAACACACAATGTATGGAATAAGTTTATCTAACATTTCAATACTAGAGGCTCAGCCCAGTGTCGCTCACCTTTCATTCTGCTTTGAGGAAACTTAATACAGAACCTTTCATACGTGCTTCCCACCAAATTTCGGTTCATTTGGCTAAGCAGTTTCAGAGAAGATTTTTAGAAATCGACCAACCAGAAACAAGAATTGTCTATGGCAGCCATGTTTGTCAATGGATCGGGACAAAATTAGCAATCTTTATAGAGTACTTTCCATATATGTTTCCTTCAAAGTTTCGGTTCATTTGGCTAAGCAGTTTCAGAGAAGAAGATGTTTAGAAATCGACCAATCAGAAACAAGCATTGCCTATGGTGGCCATGTTTCTCTACGGATCAAAACGAAATGAGCAATCTCTATAGCGGACCTTACATAGATGCTTCCTATCAAGTTTCGTTTATTTGGCAAAGCAGTTTGATGACAAGATTTTTAGAAATCGACCAATCAGAAACAAGAACTGCCTGTGGCGGCCATGCTTGTATATGGATCGGGACGAAATTAGCAATCTTCACAGAGGACCTGCCATAGATGCTTCCCGCCAAGTTTCGGATCATTTGGCCAAACAGTTTTAAAAATCAGCCAATCAGAAACAAGAATCGCCTGTAGCAGCCATGTTTGTTAATGAATCGGGACATATTGAGCAATCATTATAGAGGACCGCCCATAGATGATACCTACCAAGTTTCGGTTTGTTTGGCTAAGCGGTTTCAGAGGAGAAGATTTTTTACAAATCAACTAATCAGAAACAAGAATTGTCTGTGGCGGCCAAGCTTCCTACCAAGTTACGGTTCATTTGGCCAAACGGTTTCAGAGGAGAAGAATTTAAAAAATCAACCAATCAGAAAAAAGAATCGTCTGTGGCGGCCATGTTTGTTAACGGATCGGGACTAAATGAGCAATCTTTACAGAGGACCTTCCATAGATGCTTCCTACCAAGTTTCGGTTCATTTGGCTAAGGGGTTTCAGAGGAGAAGATTAAAATGTGAAAAGTTAACGGACGACAGACGACGGACGCCAAGTGATGGCAAAAGCTCACATTGCCTTTGGCAAGGTGAGCTAAAAACGAATTTTAAACAATTAAGAAGGATTGAATTAAAAGTTGTGCAATACTCTGAGGGAAACTACATGTTGTGCATGACGTTACATTATTTTTGCCGTTCATTCACCAATGTCACATTACTGTGTTTTGTCTCACATTCCAATGATATGACATCATGACAAAGTAGTTTGGTAGAGAATGTCCCGTGCAATGTTGCGCCATTCTTTTATCACCAGTGTGGTGATACAACATCTTGTATCAGACAGGCGACGTTCGTTAATTTCAAATGAAAATGTAGATAATGTTAGATAAAAAGGGTTATTTTGAATTCATAATCAACCATAACTAATTTTTATAGGAATATTTTACTCTGGTAGTTGAAAAAGGAGTTCTTTACAGCAACTTAATCAACACAGATATTATGCATCCAGTATTTTTATGTAATTGATTCAATATAAATATGCGAGTTCCAATCAGTATTGGTGGATTATTTTAAAAAAAAAACTACCGGTACTATCAGTCAGAAATTTTCCCATTTTTGTCTCTAAAATCACCACTTTTAATTTGTTCAAAAAGCACTATAATACTCATTTGCAAAGCAAAACTTTCCACATACTGAATATTTTATCCCTGTCCATTATAAAAATAACAAAAAGAAACAAATTTAGGCGTCACCTTACAAGTTATTAACTTTTTGGAACACCATACTAGATCATTCCCTTTTTACCTCTCCATATTTAATGATTAAATTGACTTTAAAAGGTTGTTAAGATGTTACAGTTGCCTCTAAAACGTAAAAACCACATTATTTGTCTCTTCAATCGACAATACAGTGGTATTCAAAGAGAGCAATTTTACACTTGAATATCCTTACTCTGATAGTTGAATTTGTTCTAAAAATAGAAAAGACTATTTCTAAAAATAGAACGACTCATCTGCACTGTTGATGGTATTTATGGAGTCACTACATGCTACCCTTCAGGCCACATATGATATAAAACTGATTTTCAAACCTTGCTTCTAGACGAAATTTTAAATTTTGCATGGTTTTCTGTTTTGAAAATAATGAAAAACAAATGAAATTTACCTGGATAACGAATATTTTCAATTTGTTTTCAAGTTTTTCTATGTTGGCTATCTTGTTCATTAAGACTTGAGTGTTCAACTGGCCATCCTTGGTGAAAAAATAATGTTGGAATATTCCCTGTTTATCTGTCTTTAGGAGCTTTTCTTCTCTTTCTTCACCATGTGAACTAAGCACAAACACAAAGATTTCAAAATTTTCTATTTTCTCCAATTCATTGTGAACTACAAAAGAAAAAGTAAATTATATATACAGATGTGTATTTATGATAGATAGGAATACCAGTGTTTAACACCACTTTTAAACAATATTTCACCTGTACAATTTTTAACGCCACTTTTAAACAATATTTCACCTGTACAATTTTTAACGCCACTTTTAAACAATATTTCACCTGTACAATTTTTAACACCACTTTTAAACAATATTTCACCTGTACAATTTTTAATGCCACTTTTAAACAATATTTCACTTAAATCATGTTCAACACCACTTTTAAACAATATTTCACATCTTATATCATATTTAATGCCACTTTTAAACAATATTTTACTTGTATAATTTTTAATGCCATTTTCAAACAATATTTCACTTATTTCGTGTTTAATGCCACTTTTAAACAGCATTTCACGTGCATAATTTTTAATGCTACTTTTAAGCAACATTTCACTTATTTCGTGTTTAATGCCACTTTTAAATATAATTTCATTTGTATAATTTGTTATGCCACTTTTAAACAGTATTTCATTTGTATAAGTTTTAATGCCATTTTTAAAGAGTATTTCACTTGTGTAAGTTTTAATGTCACTTTTAAACAGTATTTCACTTGTATAAATTTTAATGCCACATGTTAACAGTATTTCACTTGGTTTTAATGCTACTTTTCAACAGTATTTCACATCTATTGTCATATGCAGCCTTTGGATCTGATGAGGCATTGTGTTGGAATACATATACAGTCAAACCTGCCTTAAAGGGGGTTAGGTTTATGGTGTTTAACGCCACTTCAAACTCACAACATTAGTGGTGATAGGCACAGATTGCACAGACAGTTGTAAATTCAACTACCATCTCAACCACGACGACCCCTTGTCTTAAAAGCAACCTCTATATAACAAACCACTGTCTATAAAGGGTGGCCTAATTATTCTCATTAATGAATAGTGCATAATTTTAACCTATACAGTATATAAAGGGCAACCGCTCAAAAAGTGCACATTGTCAAGTTCCCTTGAGTGCCCTTAATGTATAGGTTTGACTGTAGCTCACATTGAGTGCCCTTTATGTATAGGTTTGACTGTAACTCACCCTGAGTGCCCTGTATGTATAGGTTTGACTAACTCACACTGAGTGCCCTTTATGTATATGCTTGACTGTAACTCACCCTGAGTGCCCTTTATGTATAGGTTTGACTGTAACTCACATTGAGTGCCCTTTATGCATAGGTTTGACTGTAACTCACATTGAGTGCCCTTTATGTATAGGTTTGACTGCGACTCACCCTGAGTGCCCTTTATGTATAGGTTTGACTGTAGCTCACCTTGAGTGCCGTTTATGTATAGGTTTGACTGTAACTCACCTTGAGTGCCCTTTATGTATAGGTTTGACTAACTCACCTTGAGTGCCCTTTATGTATAAGTTTGACTGTAACTCACCTTGAGTGCCCTTTATGTATAGGTTTGACTGTAACTCACCTTGATTGCTCTTTGTGTATAGGTTTGACTGTAACTCACCTTGAGTGCCCTTTATGTATAGGTTTGACTGTAACTCACCTTGAGTGCCCTTTATGCATAGGTTTGACTAACTCACCTTGAGTGCCCTTTATGTATAGGTTTGACTGTAACTCACCTTGAGTGCCCTTTATGTATATGTTTGATTGTAACTCACCTTGAGTGCCCTTTATGTATAGATTTGACTGTAATCCACCTTGAGTGCCCTTTATGTATAGGTTTGACTGTAACTCACCTTGAGTGCCCTTTATGTATAGGTTTGACTAACTCACCTTGAGTGCCCTTTATGTATAAGTTTGACTGTAACTCACATTGAGTGCCCTTTATGTATAGGTTTGACTGTAACTCACCTTCATTGCCCTTTATGTATAGGTTTGACTGTAACTCACCTTGAGTGCCCTTTATGCATAGGTTTGACTAACTCACATTGAGTGCCCTTTATGTATAGGGTTGACTGTAACTCACCTTGAGTGCCCTTTATGTATAGGTTTGACTGTAACTCACCTTGAGTGCCCTTTATGTATAGGTTTGACTGTAACTCACCTTGAGTGCCCTTTATGTATAGGTTTGACTAACTCACCTTGAGTGCCCTTTATGTATAAGTTTGACTGTAACTCACCTTGAGTGCCCTTTATGCATAGGTTTGACTAACTCACCTTGAGTGCCCTTTATGTATAGGTTTGACTGTAACTCACATTGAGTGCCCTTTATGTATAGGTTTGACTGTAACTAACCTTGATTGCCCTTTATGTATAGGTTTGACTAACTCACCTTGAGTGCCCTTTATGTATAAGTTTGACTGTAACTCACCTTGAGTGCCCTTTATGTATAGATTTGACTGTAACTCACCTTGATTGCCCTTTGTGTATAGGTTTGACTGTAACTCACCTTGAGTGCCCTTTATGTATAGGTTTGACTGTAACTCACCTTGAGTGCCCTTTATGCATAGGTTTGACTAACTCACACTGAGTGCCCTTTATGTATAGGTTTGACTGTAACTCACCTTGATTGCCCTTTGTGTATAGGTTTGACTGTAACTCACCTTGAGTGCCCTTTATGTATAGGTTTGACTGTAACTCACCTTGAGTGCCCTTTATGCATAGGTTTGACTAACTCACACTGAGTGCCCTTTATGTATAGGTTTGACTGTAACTCACATTGATTGCCCTTTGTGTATAGGTTTGACTGTAACTCACCTTGAGTGCCCTTTATGTATAGGTTTGACTGTAACTCACCTTGAGTGCCCTTTATGCATAGGTTTGACTAACTCACACTGAGTGCCCTTTATGTATAGGTTTGACTGTAACTCACATTGAGTGCCCTTTATGTATAGGTTTGACTGTAACTCACCTTGAGTGCCCTTTATGCATAGGTTTGACTAACTCACCTTGAGTGCCCTTTATGCATAGGTTTGACTGTAACTCACATTGAGTGCCCTTTATGTATAGGTTTGACTGTAACTCACCTTGAGTGCCCTTTTTGTATAGGTTTGACTGTAACTCACCTTGAGTGCCCTTTATGTATAGGTTTGACTAACTCACCTTGAGTGCCCTTTATGTATAAGTTTGACTAACTCACCTTGAGTGCCCTTTATGTATAGGTTTGACTGTATCTCACCTTGAGTGCCCTTTATGTATAGGTTTGACTGTAACTCACATTGAGTGCGCTTTATGTATAGGTTTGACTGTAACTCACCTTGAGTGCCCTTTATGTATAGGTTTGACAGTAACTCACCTTGAGTGCCCTTTATGTATAGGTTTGACTAACTCACCTTGAGTACCCTTTATGTATAAGTTTGACTGTAACTCACCTTGAGTGCCCTTTATGTATAGGTTTGACTGTAACTCACCTTGAGTGCACTTTATGTATAGGTTTGACTGTAACTCACCTTGAGGGCCCTTTATGTATAGGTTTGACTGTAACTCACCTTGAGTGCCCTTTATGTATAAATTTGACTGTAACTCACCTTGAGTGCCCTTTATGTATAGGTTTGACTGTAACTCACCTTGAGTGCCCTTTATGTATATGTTTGACTGTAACTCACCTTGAGTGCCCTTTATGTATAGGTTTGACTGTAGCTCACCTTGAGTGCCTTTTATGTATAGGTTTGATTGTAACTCACCTTGAGTGCCCTTTATCTATAGGTTTGACTGTAACTCACCTTGAGTGCCCTTTATGTATAGGTTTGATTAACTCACCCTGAGTGCCCTTTATGTATAGGTTTGATGGTAACTCACATTGAGTGCCCTTTATGTATAGGTTTGACTGTAACTGACCTAGAGTGCCCTTTATGTATAGGTTTGACTGTAACTCACCTTGAGTGCCGTTTATGTATAGGTTTGACTGTAACTCACCTTGAGTGCCCTTTATGTATAGGTTTGACTAACTCACCT
This sequence comes from Bathymodiolus brooksi, assembly GCA_963680875.1. NCBI lineage: Eukaryota > Metazoa > Mollusca > Bivalvia > Mytilida > Modiolidae > Bathymodiolus > Bathymodiolus brooksi. The sequence goes on from OY804588.1 coordinate 78,660,149, forward strand.
TGAGTGCCCTTTATTATAGGTTTGATTGTAACTCACCTTGAGTGCCCTTTATGTATAGGTTTGACTGTAACTCACCTTGAGTGCCCTTTATGCATAGGTTTGACTGTAACTCACCTTGAGTGCCCTTTATGTATAGGTTTGACTGTAGCTCACCTCGAGTGCCCTTTATGTATAGGTTTGACTGTAACTCACCTTGAGTGCCCTGTATCTATAAGTTTGACTGTAACTCACCTTGAGTGCCCTTTATGTATAGGTTTGATTAACTCACCTTGAGTGCCCTTTATGTATAGGTTTAATTAACTCACCTTGAGTGCCCTTTATGTATAGGTTTGACTGTAACTCACCTTGAGTGCCCTTTATGTATAGGTTTGACTGTAACTCACCTTGGGTGCCCTTTATGTATAGGTTTGACTGTAGCTCACCTCGAGTGCCCTTTATGTATAGGTTTGACTGTAACGCACCTTGAGTGCCCTTTATCTATAGGTTTGATTAACTCACCTTGAGTGCCCTTTATGTATAGGTTTGATTAACTCACCTTGAGTGCCCTTTATGTATAGGTTTGACTGTAACTCACCTTGAGTGCCCTTTATGTATAGGTTTGACTAACTCACCTTGAGTGCCCTTTATGTATAAGTTTGACTGTAACTCACCTTGAGTGCCCTTTATGTATAGGTTTGACTGTAACTCACCTTGATTGCTCTTTGTGTATAGGTTTGACTGTAACTCACCTTGAGTGCCCTTTATGTATAGGTTTGACTGTAACTCACCTTGAGTGCCCTTTATGCATAGGTTTGACTAACTCACCTTGAGTGCCCTTTATGTATAGGTTTGACTGTAACTCACCTTGAGTGCCCTTTATGTATATGTTTGATTGTAACTCACCTTGAGTGCCCTTTATGTATAGATTTGACTGTAATCCACCTTGAGTGCCCTTTATGTATAGGTTTGACTGTAACTCACCTTGAGTGCCCTTTATGTATAGGTTTGACTAACTCACCTTGAGTGCCCTTTATGTATAAGTTTGACTGTAACTCACATTGAGTGCCCTTTATGTATAGGTTTGACTGTAACTCACCTTCATTGCCCTTTATGTATAGGTTTGACTGTAACTCACCTTGAGTGCCCTTTATGCATAGGTTTGACTAACTCACATTGAGTGCCCTTTATGTATAGGGTTGACTGTAACTCACCTTGAGTGCCCTTTATGTATAGGTTTGACTGTAACTCACCTTGAGTGCCCTTTATGTATAGGTTTGACTGTAACTCACCTTGAGTGCCCTTTATGTATAGGTTTGACTAACTCACCTTGAGTGCCCTTTATGTATAAGTTTGACTGTAACTCACCTTGAGTGCCCTTTATGCATAGGTTTGACTAACTCACCTTGAGTGCCCTTTATGTATAGGTTTGACTGTAACTCACATTGAGTGCCCTTTATGTATAGGTTTGACTGTAACTAACCTTGATTGCCCTTTATGTATAGGTTTGACTAACTCACCTTGAGTGCCCTTTATGTATAAGTTTGACTGTAACTCACCTTGAGTGCCCTTTATGTATAGATTTGACTGTAACTCACCTTGATTGCCCTTTGTGTATAGGTTTGACTGTAACTCACCTTGAGTGCCCTTTATGTATAGGTTTGACTGTAACTCACCTTGAGTGCCCTTTATGCATAGGTTTGACTAACTCACACTGAGTGCCCTTTATGTATAGGTTTGACTGTAACTCACCTTGATTGCCCTTTGTGTATAGGTTTGACTGTAACTCACCTTGAGTGCCCTTTATGTATAGGTTTGACTGTAACTCACCTTGAGTGCCCTTTATGCATAGGTTTGACTAACTCACACTGAGTGCCCTTTATGTATAGGTTTGACTGTAACTCACATTGATTGCCCTTTGTGTATAGGTTTGACTGTAACTCACCTTGAGTGCCCTTTATGTATAGGTTTGACTGTAACTCACCTTGAGTGCCCTTTATGCATAGGTTTGACTAACTCACACTGAGTGCCCTTTATGTATAGGTTTGACTGTAACTCACATTGAGTGCCCTTTATGTATAGGTTTGACTGTAACTCACCTTGAGTGCCCTTTATGCATAGGTTTGACTAACTCACCTTGAGTGCCCTTTATGCATAGGTTTGACTGTAACTCACATTGAGTGCCCTTTATGTATAGGTTTGACTGTAACTCACCTTGAGTGCCCTTTTTGTATAGGTTTGACTGTAACTCACCTTGAGTGCCCTTTATGTATAGGTTTGACTAACTCACCTTGAGTGCCCTTTATGTATAAGTTTGACTAACTCACCTTGAGTGCCCTTTATGTATAGGTTTGACTGTATCTCACCTTGAGTGCCCTTTATGTATAGGTTTGACTGTAACTCACATTGAGTGCGCTTTATGTATAGGTTTGACTGTAACTCACCTTGAGTGCCCTTTATGTATAGGTTTGACAGTAACTCACCTTGAGTGCCCTTTATGTATAGGTTTGACTAACTCACCTTGAGTACCCTTTATGTATAAGTTTGACTGTAACTCACCTTGAGTGCCCTTTATGTATAGGTTTGACTGTAACTCACCTTGAGTGCACTTTATGTATAGGTTTGACTGTAACTCACCTTGAGGGCCCTTTATGTATAGGTTTGACTGTAACTCACCTTGAGTGCCCTTTATGTATAAATTTGACTGTAACTCACCTTGAGTGCCCTTTATGTATAGGTTTGACTGTAACTCACCTTGAGTGCCCTTTATGTATATGTTTGACTGTAACTCACCTTGAGTGCCCTTTATGTATAGGTTTGACTGTAGCTCACCTTGAGTGCCTTTTATGTATAGGTTTGATTGTAACTCACCTTGAGTGCCCTTTATCTATAGGTTTGACTGTAACTCACCTTGAGTGCCCTTTATGTATAGGTTTGATTAACTCACCCTGAGTGCCCTTTATGTATAGGTTTGATGGTAACTCACATTGAGTGCCCTTTATGTATAGGTTTGACTGTAACTGACCTAGAGTGCCCTTTATGTATAGGTTTGACTGTAACTCACCTTGAGTGCCGTTTATGTATAGGTTTGACTGTAACTCACCTTGAGTGCCCTTTATGTATAGGTTTGACTAACTCACCTTGAGTGCCCTTTATTATAGGTTTGATTGTAACTCACCTTGAGTGCCCTTTATGTATAGGTTTGACTGTAACTCACCTTGAGTGCCCTTTGTGTATAGGTTTGACTGTAACTCACCTTGAGTGCCCTTTATGTATAGGTTTGACTGTAGCTCACCTCGAGTGCCCTTTATGTATAGGTTTGACTGTAACTCACCTTGAGTGCCCTGTATCTATAAGTTTGACTGTAACTCACCTTGAGTGCCCTTTATGTATAGGTTTGATTAACTCACCTTGAGTGCCCTTTATGTATAGGTTTAATTAACTCACCTTGAGTGCCCTTTATGTATAGGTTTGACTGTAACTCACCTTGAGTGCCCTTTATGTATAGGTTTGACTGTAACTCACCTTGGGTGCCCTTTATGTATAGGTTTGACTGTAGCTCACCTCGAGTGCCCTTTATGTATAGGTTTGACTGTAACGCACCTTGAGTGCCCTTTATCTATAGGTTTGATTAACTCACCTTGAGTGCCCTTTATGTATAGGTTTGATTAACTCACCTTGAGTGCCCTTTATGCATAGGTTTGACTGTAACTCACATTGAGTGCGCTTTATTATAGGTTTGATTGTAACTCACCTTGAGTGAACTTTATGTATAAGTTTGACTGTAACTCACCTTGAGTGCCTTTTATGTATAGGTTTGAATGTAACTCACCTTGAGTGCCCTTTATGTATAAGTTTGACTGTAACTCACCTTGAGTGCCCTTTATGTATAGGTTTGACTGTAACTCACCTTGAGTGCCCTTTATGTATATGTTTGATTGTAACTCACCTTGAGTGCCCTTTATGTATAGGTTTGACTGTAACTCACCTTGAGTGCCCTTTATGTATAGGTTTGACTAACTCACCTTGAGGGCCGTTTATGGATAGGTTTGACTAACTCACCTTGAGTGCCCTTTATGTATAGATTTGACTGTAATCCACCTTGAGTGCCCTTTATGTATAGGTTTGACTGTAACTCACCTTGAGTGCCCTTTATGTATAGGTTTGACTGTAACTCACCTTGAGTGCCCTTTATGTATATGTTTGATTGTAACTCACCTTGAGTGCCCTTTATGTATAGGTTTGACTGTAATTCATCTTGAGTGCCCTTTATGTATATGTTTGACTAACTCACCTCGAGTGCCTTTTATGTATAAGTTTGACTAACTCACCCCGAGTGCCCTTTATGTATAGATTTGACTGTAATCCACCTTGATTGCCCTTTATGTATAGGTTTGACTGTAACTCACCTTGAGTGCCCTTTATGTATAGGTTTGACTGTAACTCACCTTGAGTGCCGTTTATGTATAAGTTTGACTGTAAATCACCTTGAGTGTCCTTTATGTATAGGTTTGACTGTAACCCACCTTGAGTGCCCTTTATGTATAGGTTTGATTGTAACTCACCTTGAGTGCCCTTTATGTATAGGTTTGATTGTAACTCACCTTGAGTGCTCTTTTTGTATAGGTTTGACTGTAACTCACCTTGAGTGCCCTTTATGTATAGGTTTGACTAACTCACCTTGAGTGCCCTGTATGTATAGGTTTGACTGTAACTCACCTTGAGTGCCCTTTATGTATAGGATTGATTGTAACTCACCTTGAGTGCCCTTTATGTATAGATTTGACTGTAACTCACCTTGAGTGCCCTTTATGTATAGGTTTGACTGTAACTTACCTGCTTCTTCGATTCCGGCAAACTATTATAAGAGTTCTCACCTTTTTCAAGAAAACCTCCTGATTGATACAATTTACAAATGCTTTTTTATCTTAAACAATAGCTAACCTACATATATCATGTACATTTTTTGTATTCTTTTATTTTAGTTTAGCTGAGGTGTCTATAACAATTTCAACAATATTTCAGTAATACACTATTCACTGTATCGTGGCGGTCAATTTAATTGATGGTGGAACCAGAAAACATTAAAAAAAAATAAAAAAAATAAGCCCCTTTTGACTATGACTCAGTACTGGTATATCACGATTGACGTAACTGCTAGTCCGAGATTCCTCTGCCATCCGATGGCTGTTTTTGGAACATTTGTCACATGACTTCAAGAAAACTACGATTACCGCAATGTATCATGGGAGATGATTTGCATATAAACAAAGAAACAAATATTTTTATTGCCAATCATAGGCGTCTGTTAAGGCAGAACAATTAACATAATATTTAATACAGTTGATTACATTGATTGGTAACGATTTTAACAGCAATAGTGAATTACAGATAACCATAAAAAAAAAATATCTTACCTTGTCCAATAAAAGGCCGTTGGCCACTGGTCCCCCGACACCAAGGTTATATGGCAAGATTAAATTTTGAAACTACTGTAAACTAGAGGTTCAGGTGAGTCTGTATCGCTCACCTGACATAAATAATTATGAAAGGGGACCACCCAAGGACCATTTTGAAGTAAAAAAGGGGAGTAATTCTGGTTAGATTAGTCGAAAAATCATCATTATCGACCTTGACCTAGATATTCATGAGATACACTTACATACCAAACCTAGTTTCAATCTGACTATTTGTTCCCAAGTTATCATCTGGAAACCAAATATTTAGCAATTTTCAGGTATAAAAAGGGGCACAACTCTAGTAGAAATTGTCGAAAAATTGTCATTATCGAACTTGACCTAGATATTCATAAGATACACTTACCTGCCATACCTAGCTTCAATCTGACTTTTCATTCACAAGTTATCATCTGGAAACCAATTCGGGACACACGGACGAAGTATAAAAAGGGATGTAACTCTAGTAAGATTTGTTGAAAAATGATCGCTATCGAACTTGAACTAGATATTCATGAGATACACTTATATACCAAACTTAGTTTCAATCTGACTATTTGTTCCCAAGTTATCATCTGGAAACCAAATATTTAGCAATTTTCAGGTATAAAAAGGGGTACAACTCTAGTAAAAATTTTAGAAAAATTGTCATTATCGAACTTGACCTAGATATTCATAAGATACACTTACATGCCACACCTAGCTTCAATCTGACTTTTCATTCACAAGTTATCATCTGGAAACCAATTCGGGACACACAGACGAAGTATAAAAAGGGATGTAACTCTGGTAAGATTTGTTGAAAAATGATCGCTATCGAACTTGAACTAGATATTCATGAGATACACTTACATACCAAACCTAAATTCAATCTGACTATTTGTTCCCAAGTTATCATCTGGAAACCAAATATTTAGCAATTTTCAGGTATAAAAAGGGGAACAACTCTAGTAAAAATTGTCGAAAAATTGTCATTATCAAACTTGACCTAGATATTCATAAGATACAATTACCTGCCACACCTAGCTTCAATCTGACTTTTCATTCACAAGTTATCATCTGGAAACCAATTTGGGACACACGGACGAAGTATAAAAAGGGATGTAACTCTGGTAAGATTTGTCGAAAAATGATCGCTATCGAACTTGAACTAGATATTCATGAGATACACTTACATACCAAACTTAGTTTCAATCTGACTATTTGTTCCCAAGTTATCATCTGGAAACCAAATATTTAGCAATTTTCAGGTATATAAAGGGGCACAACTCTAGTAAAAATTGTCGAAAAATTGTCATTATCGAACTTGACCTAGATATTCATAAGATACACTTACATGCCACACCTACCTTCAATCTGACTTTTCATTCACAAGTTATCATCTGGAAACCAATTCGGGACACACAGACGAAGTATAAAAAGGGATGTAACTCTGGTAAGATTTGTTGAAAAATGATCGCTATCGAACTTGAACTAGATATTCATGAGATACACTCACATACCAAACCTTAATTCAATCTGACTATTTGTTCCCAAGTTATCATCTGGAAACCAAATATTTAGCAATTTTCAGGTATAAAAAGGGGAACAACTCTAGTAAAAATTGTCGAAAAATTGTCATTATCGAACTTGACCTAGATATTCATAAGATACAATTACCTGCCACACCCAGCTTCAATCTGACTTTTCATTCACAAGTTATCATCTGGAAACCAATTTGGGACACACGGACGAAGTATAAAAAGGGATGTAACTCTGGTAAGATTTGTCGAAAAATGATCGCTATCGAACTTGAACTAGATATTCATGAGATACACTTACATACCAAACTTAGTTTCAATCTGACTATTTGTTCCCAAGTTATCATCTGGAAACCAAATATTTAGCAATTTTCAGGTATATAAAGGGGCACAACTCTAGTAAAAATTGTCGAAAAATTGTCATTATCGAACTTGACCTAGATATTCATAAGATACACTTACATGCCACACCTAACTTCAATCTGACTTTTCATTCACAAGTTATCATCTGGAAACCAATTTGGGACACACGGACGAAGTATAAAAAGGGATGTAACTCTGGTAAGATTTGTTGAAAAATGATCGCTATCGAACTTGAACTAGATATTCATGAGATACACTTACATACCAAACTTAGTTTCAATCTGACTATTTGTTCCCAAGTTATCATCTGGAAACCAAATATTTAGCAATTTTCAGGTATATAAAGGGGCACAACTCTAGTAAAAATTGTCGAAAAATTGTCATTATCGAACTTGACCTAGATATTCATAAGATACACTTACATGCCACACCTAACTTCAATCTGACTTTTCATTCACAAGTTATCATCTGGAAACCAATTTGGGACACACGGACGAAGTATAAAAAGGGATGTAACTCTGGTAAGATTTGTTGAAAAATGATCGCTATCGAACTTGAACTAGATATTCATGAGATACACTTACATACCAAACCTAATTTCAATCTGACTATTTGTTCCCAAGTTATCATCTGGAAACCAAATATTTAGCAATTTTCAGGTATAAAAAGGGGCACAACTCTAGTAAAAATTGTCGAAAAATTGTCATTATCGAACTTGACCTAGATATTCATAAGATACACTTGCATGCCACACCTAGCTTCAATCTGACTTTTCATTCACAAGTTATCATCTGGAAAGCAATTCGGGCCACACGGACGGATGGACAACACCCATTTCTATAGTTCCCCTTCGACGAAGCGAGGGGGACAAAAAGGGGGGACGTAACACATGCTCTTTCCGAAGCCTGTGGGTAACACTGCCATTGAGTCTTTTCTTTCCAACACATTTTGTATTATTTCCTTCTGCTCTGATTTGAGCTGTAGATGGAACTGTTTGTCCTGCAGAATACGCTTTATATCTATGTTGTTGTTTACGTATGCAAATATTTTGGCACGCTGCATTAAGTAGCTCCCATCATGCAATGCGTGTCTGTCATCATTCATTTAGTATCGCGAGATCACGTTTGTAGGTTCGAAAATGAAAGTCAACATGGCGAAATGATGGTCTAAGGCAAAATCGTGCTGTAATGGAATGTAACACCACTTTCTGAGGGTAAGAATAAGATGGTTATGAATGAATAGAAATATGATTGGTGAAGCGATTTATGTAAGGGTTTCGGATAGAAAGTAAAATCTGATAGCCACGAAACGTGGAAATATGTCGACGCAGAGTTGCAGCGGCAAATCCGCTGTTTTGCGTATGTAGAGCTCTCTGAGGTCCCACGGCTCCAGCAAGTTGAGAAAAAAAAGCCGTCGGACGGCAGAGGAATCTCGGACTACGTAACTACATGCAGAAGACGATTTCCGCTAAACCAGGATCGACATACATAATTTATATTTCCTGCCTTTTATGCTTGTTTTCCGGAAGTGAATAACAACAATGGCAGTTCACTTTGCAAGAAAACGTGATAACTCTTTGTGACATAGCTGTACGGTTAAATATCAGTTCTAAAGAAATGAGCAGATCTATGATTTAATGCACTAGATGTTTAAAGAGTTTAATAAAAAGAGTTTGAAGATACCAAAGGGGCAATCAGAATCCATATATCGAAGAAGAACAGACAACACAATGGCCAAAAGAAAAAGTACAAAAAGGACAAACAATGATCAAAAGGTCTGCACGCGCAACAAATACAAAGTGTAAAAGTCTGAAGTCAATAGCAAAAGGTCATGGACATTGGACCTACATAATTTTGAAACCATGCTGTAGTAGTGATAGACACTTGTTGCATATATATAATTAGTTACAATAGATGGAAGTCCAACCGCCCGTGATTGTATACAACTACCTATGCAATCAGTGCCTATCGTCACTAAAGTTGTGAGTTCGAATCTCGATCAGGCCGAGGTGTACAACATTATGTAATAAAGTTTGTAAGTGACTTGCGACAGGTCGGTGGTTTTCTCCGGGTCCTCCGGTTTCCTCCACCATTAAAACTGACGGTCACGATATAACTGAATTATTGCTGAAAGTGGAGTGAAATACCATCAAACAAACAAACAACCAACCACCTGTAAAACTTACTTTTTTCAATCAATTCAGTATCATAGAAATTGTTTCCCTTATCTGTAAAGTCAATAACATGACAGCCATATAAATCCCATAAAGATTTCATCATATCACGGTCTTTAATAGCACTATCTCTATTTTTAAGATTATGGCTTGTATGTATAAATATTGAGTGAGAACAGACAACTGCTAAGCCTCGTTTTTCTGGTTCATCGCCTTTGAAGATTGGTTTCCTGAATTGTAAAAAAAAAAATACCAAATTATATTCCATTTTTCACCCACCTGGTTTTCAATTTGAATTCTAACTTACACATAGAAAAATTCCAGCTGATTCTTTTTTTTTCTTTCTCTTTTTTTGGCATTTAATGAAATTTCTACTAATAGTAATTCCAGCCATCTAGGATGGAGGATGGAGGGTGGTCACATTGTGACACATAATTTTGAAAGTGGGTCAACTAAAGATCATTTCAGCTTCTGAAAAGAAGATTTTAATGTGATTTATTTTCTTATAAAATGCATACAGTATAAATTGGCTGATTTTTTTTTTATTTGTTTATTATATAATTATTAATGAAATGCAGAGGCAGATACAAATATGAGAAAACCTATCATATGACATGCATATACAATTTTACACAGACAAAAGACATTTAATTTATCTGAAAAAAACATCAATTGCAAGGACAGTTTCTTTATCACTTTGTTTTGTGTACTTGGTGTTGTTTACAAACCATTTTAGATGTCTATAATTTATTTAACTTGTATAGTATCGGTATACCGTAATGATCCAACACCCCCTAAGATTGATTGTTGCCTTGTTTTTCAGATGTTGTGCATATATATATTCTTGAAAAACATTTAACAGAAAAAACCAGTAAGATTTAAGAAATAATTCATGGCAGGCATAGAGTTGTGCAAATTTACACATGGGTTGGGCCTTTATAAGCCCAGCCCATGTGTAAATTTGCACAACTCTATGCCTGCCATGAATTATTTTGATTCTAATAGGACAAATACGGTAATTTTTAACCATTCATGAACTGTATACACACAGCATTTGGTGGCTGTTCCATTTACCTCCTTCGGAAATTTTGAATTGATTTTGAATTATTTGTATTTGAACGAGTTATTTCAAAACAAAGATATGGATGTTATAACACGAAAAACATATTTATTGTGCATTTTCCAACATAGATTCGATTGAACAATTCCTGCGTAAAAATATTTTAAAAAAAGTCAGTGTTCATTCGTTCATCATTTCGAGCGCTAACAAGATGGCGGAGCGGAGTTGTCAAACATAATATCGAACATTTGAACAGTTGTTGATAATCGACAATTATTGTTAGATTAAAAAAAAAAAAAATTGCCAATGAAAAAAAAGCTTGTATTGTCGACATAAAAAAAAATTCCGGAAAAAATACTTAAGACAGCCATCTATCGACTTTCACTTTTGTAATATATCGTCATCCTGTGACGTTGTTTACAAGGGACGCTGATTGACACAAGCTGGTTACTGATTTATTTTACGATTTTGTGAGCATTTTACTTGTTTGAATAGCAAATTCAAAATGCCATCAAATTGGAAAATATCAGTAACTTAATTACATCACCGTCTAGTTATTAATGTATACGTAGGAAAACAAGGTTAGTACATTTTGTTATTGATGGCCGACACATATCAATGGAATGTATGTGTGCGTACTGGGGATCCCCAAATGTAAATTTTCAAAACAAATGATAAAAAAATACTTAGTTACAGAATATTTATTTATAACTGACGGGGAATTTTTATTTTAAGGACTTTAAAAATACGCTATATGCCTGTGTTTTGTTTGTTTACACTCGGTCGTCACAGTAATTTCACAGCGGGAGTCACAATGGAACAGCCAGATTTGTTGTGTACTGCACTTGCGCTAAATATAAAGTTGCTGAGTATTATCGTGTGTGCCGTTTTATAGACGTCATAATAGAATTCTTGACAACTCATTGTCATAACATGAAGCTGCAATTAAAATTTGAGCTCAGATCATTTTTACTTATATAATAAAGCAATTAAAGAAATTTCTATTTTTAATAATGGCTGCCATCTTGAATGGAGGGCAGGGCTTATGGACACAATTTTGAAAAGGAAACATCCAAGGACTACCCCAGACCACTTAGGTTTAATTTGGTTTCAGTGGAGAAGATTTCAATATGACTTTTTATCAAAATCTGCCTAATTTGCATAATCAATATAGAACAGGTAAAAGACACATTTCACAGAAAAGGCAGGAAAATGTGTTACACAGCATGTTGTCATGTACCTACAGTTAAAAAATTGAGATCATTTTGACTTATAATAAAGCAGCAATAGAAAATTAAAGAAATGTATATTTTGAACTAGGAAGAACTGTTTTAGACACCTAAAACGTACGTCTCCCCTTAATGCGGCCATCTGTACAACAATAAGTTACACATTATAATTTGACCTTGAGGTCAAAGGTCAAGGTACCACGAAGGTCATTATGGTACAAGACACACCGCCTTATGGTCATGCACCCACATACCAAATATCATTGACCTATCTCAAAAGACAAAAATGTTATGGCCCGGACAAGAAAATACTATTTAAAAAACAATTATTTGACCTTTAGGTCAAAGGTCAAGGTCTCACGAATGTCACTACGGTATGCGACACACCGCCTTATGGCCACGCACCCACATATCAGACAAAAAAGTTATGGTCCGGACAAGCTTCGCTGAAAAGAAGCAGAAGCGGAAGAAAAAAATCAGACTAAAACAATATGTCTCCCTTCGTTTGAAGGAGAGACATAATAATGGCCGCCATCTTTATTACAATGCAGGGCTGTCGAGCACAATATTGAAAGAGGATCTCTCAAGCACCATCCTAGCCAAATTTGGTTTAATTTGTTTCAGAAGTTTCAGAGGAGAAGATTTAAATATTAAAGTTTAATACATACAGACGGACGACGGATGCAAAGTGATGGCAAAAGCTCATGTGGCCTTTGGCCAGTTGAGCTAATAATAACTTGCTCTCTTGGCTTTAACAACAGTGACTCATTAAACTCACTACAAAGCTCCTATATTACCAAATATTAGTACATAACATATAAAAATGATTTATTTTGATTGGATGATTAGTGTTTACTATTTTTGAACAGTCTATGGTTAAACAGTTGACTATACCTAGTGACGAGAATTATACCAGTTTGAACTTATTTCCTGCTTGGACTATACATGTGGAATAGATTTTCCAGCATTATGTTTATGTATTTTTGGCAAGATTTATCTCCCTTAAAATATATGGTGCTGTAGTCTGTTTATTGTTTGTTTTCAACATGCAGTTACTCAGGAACAGGACCCCCCTTTTTTTCAAACTATGGAATGTTGAATGTTTTTTAACAACCGTTTGATACGTACATAAATGACATTTTGTGACAATATATATATATATATATATATAAAAGAAATTATTAAAAAAAGAACAAAACGGATTTTTCATAACATTCTTGTACTAACGTTTTCACTGCTGTTGCAGATCTTCAGGTATATATATATTAGATTAATGTATAAATTAAAAGAAAATAACCACTAAAGGATATGATAAAAAAAAATCATAGTCTGAAAAAAAGGGGGGTTCTGTCCCCAAGTACCTGTGTCAACATGGCGAGATATGGCAATGTACCTCAGCGCAGTGTTTTTTCTTCTTTATGTCGAGAATGAGATGTTATGTACTAATATTAACATATTATTGTCTTCTCCCTCAGGAACAGTTTTCCTATAGTGTTGCCTGGTCAGGTATAGGAAAAGTTCCCTCAGGAGAAAACAATAATAGATTTGATTTGATTTTTTGTGTTTAGCACCACTTTCAGCAATATTTCAGCTACATTTGTATATCATGGCGACCAGTTTTAGTGGTGGAAGAAGCCGGAGTACCCGGAGAGAACCACCGACCATGAGCAAGTAACTGGTAAACTTTATCACTTGCGGCTGCGAGTCGAGTGTACCCTTTTTTGTAATTTACAAAGCCGGGCTTAGATGAGTTATTAGGTAATCCAACTACCTAACTCATTGAGCCACCCGAGCCCTGACAATAATAGAATAATAGTCTAATAGAAACTCCTTGCATAGTTTCTTGCACTTACTGTGTGGTATTTTCTATCTGTTTCTCTGTTTTCTGTTCAAGCCAATGTTCATCATCTCTTCCATCAAGCTCCTCAGTCTCATCTTTATTTTTCTGCTCAGTATGATCTTTATTTTTCACCTCAGGCTGATCTTTATTTTTCTCCTCAGTCCGATCTTTATTTTTCGCCTCAGGCTGATTTTCATCATTTCCTCCTTCATGATCTAAGAAATGAATGGATGACAAATAAAGTGAAGATTATGTGTTTGAGCATCGGTATGAAAAGTACGGTCAAACTATATACGGTACCAGTAATTGTCACAGGAGCTACATTATTGCAGCTAGGTCAAACTATATACGGTACCAGTAATTGTCACAGGAGCTACAATATTGCAGCTAGGTCAAACTATATACGGTACCAGTAATTGGTATTTGCTGATTCTCTGCTCAGCATGGAGCATTGCATAGTAAGAGGAAAGATGGATGTGACTCAAGAGTCAGTATAATGTATAGGAGTGGAGATATATGTCTATACCTGTGGACTGTTGCTTCAGTGAGACTACAAAAATCCAGCTGAAAATGTAGGTCAACAACAAAGCAGCAACATAGATGATTTCAGTTGTCCAACCAACAGATTATTCAGTTCAGTGAACTGAATGTCCTTAATATAGAACTGTGTGTATGTTTTGGACTTTCTTTTTGTTCATCATTTCTTGACATGCATATGTTGTTTTAAATCCGTATAATTATTGTTAATATATGTTTAGATTGATTATAGTATAGACTATAGTGCAAAGAACATCAGTAAATAGTGCATTGTGTTGGTTTTTTTTTGCATATATACACTCCGACAAAAGTTAAGCACCACCCTATATTTTTATCGATATATTTTTTTACATCAATACTGTTAAAACAATAAAATAGATATCACCATTTTTCTTACACTTCTTAAAAGACTACACCAAGGCCTCTAAAATTACCCATCTACGAAGTATTTATCATCCTGAAAGACGTGACTATGACGTGGCAAAAATGGGGTTCAAAACAGGTGCTGGAAAAACGTAAAACCAGTTTGTCTTTGATGGAAGTTTTCAACATTGCATTAAAATGCAGAGTCTTCAGATTTTAAGAACTTTTAAATGCATCTATTGTGTGTATGTGTAAGGCATAAAAATCAATAATGAGTATATCCACAAGACGCATAAGCCGTTCTTGGGGGAACTGTTGCCACTCCTGTAAGATAGCAGTTCTTAATTCGTCAATATTTTGACATTTTGGATTGCGTTGATTAATTTTCTGGCCAATAAAGTCCCATACATGTTCTATAGGGTTCATGTCTGGCGACATCGCAGGCCATGGAATTGTCTGAAGAGCCTCTTGCTGTAAAAAATGTTGTACAATTTGGGCTCTATGTGGCCTAGCGTTGTCGTCCATGAACATTCACTACAAAGTCAAGAGATTCTGAATAGACCAGTTTTTGTGCTAGATATTCTGAAAAGTGTCTGAAAATTCTGAAAATTACTAAAAATTCTGAAAAGATTCTGAAAATTGCTGAAAATTCTGAACAGATTCTGAACATTACTGAAAATTCTGAACATTGCTGAAAATTCTGAACAGATTCTGAAAATTCTGAACAGATTCTGAAAATTCTGAACAGATTCTGAACATTACTGAAAATTCTGAACATTGCTGAAAATTCTGACCATTACTGAAAATTCTGAACAGATTCTGAACATTATCTTTCTTCTTAAATCAATATATTTTATTTCATTTTCAATAGATTTTAACTAAATATAGAATGTGATATTTCACTAATTAATTATTTTAAAAAAAATTAGAAC
The DNA here is from genome assembly GCA_963680875.1 of Bathymodiolus brooksi. NCBI lineage: Eukaryota > Metazoa > Mollusca > Bivalvia > Mytilida > Modiolidae > Bathymodiolus > Bathymodiolus brooksi. Next base: position 78,675,598 of record OY804588.1, read on the forward strand.
AGCTATATTATTTCATTTCTCATTAAATTTGACATTTTCTTTATTTCAATCTTTCTTCTTAAATCAATATATATTATTTCATTTTCGTTAGATTTTAACTAATTATAGAAAGGGATCAGAGAAAGGATATTTTACTAATTAATTTTTTTAAATCAAATTACAACAACTATATTATTTCATTTCTTTTGGTCATTTTCTTTATTTCAAATTTTTCTTCTTAAAATCAATATATTTTACTTCATTTTCATTAGATTTTTACTAAATATAGCATGTGATATTTCACTAATTAATTATTTAAGAAAAATTAAATTACAGCAACTATATTATTTCATTTTTTATTAAATTTGTCATTTTTATGTCAATGTTTTTCTTCTTAATTCAATATATTTAACTTCATTTTTAAAAATTAATTAAAAACTTTGAAGTGGCCCCAACTTAAGTGCTAAAACAACAATCTACACTATAAGTATGTAAGTAAGAGCAAAACAATGTTTTGGACCTGTATATCATAAAACAGTATGGTATCAATTGCCAATTGATAAACCTGTATCCAGTTTAAATATATTAGAGAGATGTCATATCACTGCATGGATTCTGCTGAAAATTCTGAACAGATTTAACCCGAATAATCCAGTCGTTATATTACTCTCCCACTAGTCGTTGCATTAACGCCTGGATGCATTCATTGAAAAAATCTGTCAAACCAGAAATAGTAAATCGCTATGACTTATGGGTATTACGACATAAAATAGTAGGAGCTATAAAGTGTTTGTAAATAATGTCCAATGGAGCGATCAGATGATGTAATGTTGTATGCAATATACATATCCGGATAAATACAACCAAACATGAAATAAAACATAAATGAATAATTACTATTTTTTAAATATTAAAACATAATGATTTTTATTTCAATGTTGGAAAGTAAATAAAAGCTTGAATTGAATTCACTCTTATAATGATTTTTTAATTTCATTTAAAATAAAGATTTAAAAAAAATGTATTTTATGATACTGATGGCTTATTAAAATTGTTTGTCATGCATTAGCTGTCAGTTGTAATATACAGGATGTAACCAATATACAGGAAGAGCTCCTACTGTGAAGCCATCTATTTTGAGTTGCCATTCAATGAAAATAACGAATGTAGGACAGAAAGTCACAGGACAAAAAGTCACGGACGAAAAGTCACAGGACAAAAAGTCACAGTTTAAATTTTGCATTTTGACAAAACATATAGGACAAAAAGTCACAGGACAAAAAGTCACAACATAAAATTTTGCATAGGAGCTTATCAATAGAACAAAAAGTCACAATGAACAATTTTGTAAAATGACTGGCCCCATGTATTACAAGTAACTATAGGACAAAAAGTCACAATTCAATTTTATGCTCATTTTTGCTTTCAAATTATATTCATACTTAATTTTAATTATTTAAAAAAAATGCATGGAATAAAACACTTTGAAAATCTGATTTTTGATCTATTGTTTCTATGAAAACAAACAACAGATGTCAAAACACACCTGATTATTAACATTTTTACATGTATGGCTTTATTATCACTCCAATCAATTAAAATCCCTATTTTGTTAATTGATACGGGTTCTTTTTATTATACATATGCTTTTACTTTCAATACTTCCTTCATCACGTTAATGAATGACACATTGAAAGGAAAGGCAAATGGATAGTTAGAAGACATTTTATTTTATAGTGTTAAAGGGTATAAATATTTACACAATGACTTGTAAGTCCAACACAAAAACCAGTCTTTACAGTTTGACACAAAGAAATAAGAATAAAACTTTTATTTTTCTTCATCCTGAAGTAACGAGGAGGTTTTGAAAAGCGAGTACTTGAGAAATAACATATCACACAGTGACTTGCAGTCCTACCTACATACCGTACATGAATCTAGGTGTATACATATTGGGGTACCTGTAAAGTGCGAAACGAAATCGAAACGAAACGAAACCGAACAAAACGAAACGAAATCAAACAAAACGAAGCGAAACCGAACGAAACGAAATATAACGTCGTTTCATTTCGTTTCGTTTCGTTCGGTTTCGTTTCGTTTCTATTTCGTTTCGCACTTTACAGGTACCCTAAATATTGTGACTTTTTGTCCTACCTACATACGGTACATGAATCAAGGTATATATATATATTGTGACTTCTTGTCCTACCTACATACATGTTAAGCAAAAATATAAGTTGTGACTTTTTGTCTGCCAGGGTAAAAAATATAGATTGTGACTTTGTCCTGTGACTTTTTGTCCTAGGAGTTTTGTGACTTTTTGTCCTGTGGCTTTCTGTCCGTTTACCGATTTAACTACCACAAATCACTGATGCAGATAATAGTTTTTCATGTGAGTACATGAAATTTCAATAAAATCGATATTTGATTTTCGAACATCTCTTCCAATAAATGAGATATTATATATACAATACATAAATGGTAAACGGAAAAAAGTCACAGGATAAAAAGTCACAAGACAAGTAGCAAAAAAAGTCACAATATATTTTTTCCACATTTACTATACCCCGGAAAGTCACAGTATGTATAATGAGTGACTTTGTCCATACCCAGGTTATGGTGTTTATCGCCACTTTCAAAATTTTTACGGTGATATGGTGGCTTTCTGTTTTATCATTACAATATATTTCAAATTTTGTTTCATTCTGATAAATAATAACATTTGATCGGCACATACCGTTCACACTTATTACCTAATAACCAGGACCAATATTAATTTGATCTTTGAACTTTGCAAATTGATAACTGGTAAACAAATAGGGACCCCTCAGCTTCCCAAAGCTCAAATATTTATTTCCCCCATAATTTCTCAAATTTTTCCATTTTTGTCGATTTCTCAACTTCTTAAATTATTTTATTTTTTGACTATTAGTTATTTAGATTGTTGGGAGAAAATAAATAATTTATTTACTGATGGAAATCGAGAGAAAATCATATCGAGTCGGCTTTTTATTTTTGTAACTTTAGGTATGTATGGATAAGAAGTGCCAAACGAACGTCGGAAGTGTGTAAATATTACACAAACAGGTACATGTTTTGAGATTTAAAATTTGTTTTTCTTTCTTTTTTTTAAAGAGCTGGCGACCGTTTAACAAAAGGTCGTAAGTCGGAAACGTAGACGAAAATGCACTCTTAATGAGTTATGACCGTTTCACTAATAAATAGGATTTATGACTTACGATAAAAAGTGATCGCAAAGTTTAGAGTGTTGGTAGGTACTCGTAAGTCGTAAATCGTAAGCCCATTTTTGAAGAGTAGAATTGCTATCTGCATTTTTTTTTTAATGCAAACATTAATCAAAAGAAGCGAGCAAATGCCAATAGCCTGTAAACCCAACTACCATACAATCACTCCTAAGTACCATATGTTTAGCGAGAAATATAAAAACAAATTGTATAATGTTTGCTGTGATCCGACCAGAGATCGGACTCACGAATATCTATCCCGTAATTTAATTGACAATAGCTTTGAATTCAATTGAAAAAAAACCAGTGGTATGATATTACAATTTGTACTAATTTACCAATCAATACAATTAGCTTCTTGGTAAACATGTGCGTACTTGACAAATTAACATAACAAATAATAAGACAAGCTTAAAATAGAACCAAGTAATATATTCCTTTTAAGCCATATAGTCGTGTATATAAATAATTGTTCATACAAAAGACAAGGTATTTTATTTAAACCTAATAAATAATCAAAGTAGATCGAGATCAAATACAAAGAATAGGATGTCTGTGTAAATCCTGTGTTCTTCTTTCATTGTACATATCCCGGATGCATGCCAGATATGTAACATTGCTGATGTCTTAGATAAAAAGGTCAAAACTTTGCAAAGCACATCCTAGTATCATAAATTAAGACCAAATTATGACAATGCCGTCATTTGAGGTATAATTCGTAATTGGATATTTCTGTTCTTATAGTTTTTGAACGACTTGGAAACCTTTTTTTTGGAAAATAATATCGGTGATCTTGAGCAAATATCTAAAAAATGTCAAGACACAATTGCATGTTATTTAAAAATATTTATAATATTTTATGCAGATGACACTGTAATTTTATCTGAATCGGCAGAAGGCCTTCAAGAGGCACTATCAGCTTTTGAAAAGTATTGTAACATTTGGAAGCTCACTGTAAATACGAATAAGTAAAAAATTGTAGTGCTTAGCAAAAAGAAATATAAAACTAATGTTGTTTTTAAAATATGTGGTCAGGTTATAGCTTTACAAGATTCGTACTCATACCTAGGGGTTATTTTCAATTATAATGGAAATTTTTGTACAGCTCGAAAGAAATTGTTAGATCAGGCAAATAAAGCATTATATGCTTTATACAGAAAAATAAGAAACTTAGCCATCCCGATTGACGTACAATTCAAACTATTTGACTCACTTATTACTCCAATTTTTGTTTACTCTTGTGAGGTATGGGGATTTGAAAATAAACAGGGCATAGAAAAAATGCATTTGCAATATTGTAAAAGAATTCTAAACTTAAGAAGCAGTACACCAAATTTCATGGTCTACGGTGAAATTGGCCGTTTTCCTGTTGAAATTATTATTAAGTTGAGAATGGCTACATTTTGGAATAACATGTTATGTAATAATAATAAACTTTCCAGTATCATGTATAGACTTATGTTCAAGCTTCATCAAAGTAATCCCATACATTTTAAATGGATTCAGTATGGGTACCTGTGCGGCGCAACTGACGTGTTTACGTAAAGTTTGTGGGCACGTTACCGTTTCCGATCATCGACTGTCAAAACCGGAAGGGTTCAATGTAAGTTTTTATGTTTATATGTGGTAGTAAACATTGCTAATGAAGACAAAAAATTACAGACACCCGCTGATATAATACCTTTATACGCCAGGAAAATTTAAAACATATCTTTTGAACGGAAATATCTTTTTTTTACACTTAAACTTGATTTTGATGTTGCGTAAACATTGACATCATTGTTTTCTCGCTGAATTTAGCAAGGACGACCGTGATTTTTTCAAAGAAGCTTCTTCGTACAACCAATTATTACCACACAAAGTCATGTCTCGTACATATTTGACACAGCACCACCATTATTCAAGCAGCTATGCACCATCAGAATAGCCTTCAGCACCACACACATCACTGCCGTCTCCTTCAGATGAAAGCAAGAGTAGGTTACCAGGAACTTTTCCAGGCCATCGTTGACAAGTGCGAGGAACTAGGTCTCACCCTCAACGTCACCAAAGTAGTATCAGACCTCAAAGACGGCTTACTACGTGCCATCAATGCTGTATTCGATCGTCAAGTGGAACACCAAGGTTGCTTTTACCACCTGACCCAGGCAACATGGCGTAAGATCTAGAAACTACGACTGGCAACCCACTACATGGAAGACCAATACTTCAGAATCTTCTGCAACATGCTAGATGGGTTAGCATTTCTGCCAATTGCTGACTTACCAGAGGGAATAGCATACATCAGATCCGTCATCACTGAAGAACCAGCAGAGACCGAAGAACTTGTCGACTACATCGAGACAACTTATGTAACCGGTACATACCGACCTGTCCAACGCAATGGGGAACAACGACTGACAATGCGCCGTGTACCACCAATGTTTCCGCCATCTATATGGAGCGTGCATTCTGCCACCGTGGACAGTGATCCTAGAACCAACAACGTCGGTGAGGGGTGGAATAACAAGTTCTTCACCTTAGTCGGAATGGTTTCAACGAGAACATGCCACAGTTACAACAGTTATACAGCAAAACACCATTGGCACACAACCAACAAAGAGAATCAACCAGAAGCAAGTGCTGTTACAGAAACGACTACAGAACCAGTGTAATGACCGCTTCTCTGGTAGAAAGACAGTAGCACAGTTCCTACATGGTGTTGCCTTCAATATCAGACTTTTTGTCCTACCTACATACGATACATGAATCAAGGTATATATATATATATTGTGATTTTTTGTCCTACTTATATACATGTTAAGCAAAAATATAAGTTGTGACTTTTTGTCCTGTGACTTTTTGTCCGCCAGGGTAAAACATAGATTGTGACTTTTTGTCCTGTGACTTTCTGTCCGTTTACCAAAATAACAACCTGACCATATTGTTACATAATAAGAATAAGAATTAGATAAGAAATTAAAATTGATAGAAGGCAAGGATTTATATAATTAGCACATTAAGTCACATTTCATTTATTTAGGCTAACTTGGGTCAGTTATCAATTAAAGACAAAAATGGGTTTAAAAAAATCAGTCTAATAAGTATTTACCTAAAGAACGATATTGTCATGGGTATTTCTTTATAAATTGTATTAAAAATCATTTTAATTTATGAAATAATCAACTTTCTGTTTACATATTTATTTTCAATAAAATTTCTTTATTATTTCATCCCATTTTCCTTAATTTAACTTGTGCATATCCATATTTATACAATCTTATGTTAACAGCAAGTTACGTGTGTCGACCCTATTATCCACAATAAATTCACTTTTATTGTCCCACATACATTACAAAAAAACATGTTAGATGTGTATTGTGACATTTTAGAAGCAAATTTAGATTAAAACATAAAAACTTCAAAAAATGATTACACAGTGTTTTATTTTTGTAAATCTTTAAAGATTTGTGAATCTATGGCAATTTAAATCATAATTATGAGAATAAAGGTGTAAGTTAGTTTTCTAAATATGCAAAGGCATGTGCACAAACATTCTCCGTGTTTGTTTTGTCAATATTTACAAACGGAAGTAAAGGGAGTCACTAATGCGCATACTTGCTAATATCTGACATTTGATTGGTCGGCTGTACCAGCCAGACGGATTTTTACCACTAAGAGCGTTCAAGCCCTCGTCCAGCGAAAGTGCCGATAGAGGGCGCAGTATTATTCAAGTTAGAACAGATTATGAACATTTTAACTAAATATATCATGTAATATTTCACTGGATGCAGGTTTTATCAATTGGTAATTGATACCATACTGTTTTTATGATATACAGGTCAATAAAATTATTTTGCTCTCACTTACATACTTACTTATAGTGAGTGTAGATTGTTGTTTAAGCACTTAAGTTGGATCCACTTAAAGGTTTTTAATCAATTTTTAAAAATTAAGTAAAATATATTGATTTAAGAAGAAAAAATTGATATAAAAAATAACAAATTTAATCAAAAATGAAATAATATAGTTGTTGTAATTTAATCTTTTAAAAATAATTAATTTATGAAATATCACATGCTATAATGTAGTAAATCTATATATGTAGTAAAAATCTAATGAAAATGAAGTAAAATATATTGATTTAAGAAGAAAAATTTGAAATAAAAAAAATGACCAATTTAATAAAAAATGAAATAATATAGCTATTGTAATCTAATTTAAAACTAGAGGCTCAGGTGAGCCTGTATCGCTCACCTGACATAAATAAGTCCTCTTAAGAATGTCTGCATGCCGAATACATCTAAGTTACTATTCAAATCCCATACTGCCAAAGGGTTCTATGTTAAAACTATGTCTGCTCATGGCAGCCATCTTGGATGGAGGTCGTGGTCACCGAACACAATTTTGAAAGTAAACTACCCAAGGACCATCCATGCCATGTTTGCTTTAAATTGACTGACTGGTTTCAGAAGAGAAGACTTTTAAACAATTTTCCCATAGGGTCCTATGTTAAAACTATGTCTGCTGACGGCGGCCATTTTGAACCGAGATCGGGATCACTGAACACAATTTTGGAAGTTGACCACCTAAGGACCATCGATGACATGTTTGCTATATTGGCTTACTGGTTTCAGAGGAGAAGATTTTAAAACATTTTTCCCCATAGGGTCCTATGTTAAAACTACAGTATGTCCGCTGAAGGTGGCCATCTTGGATGGAGGTCAGGGTCACTGGACACAATTTTGAAAATTGACCACTTAAGGACCATCCATGCCATGTTTGCTTTAAATTGGCTTACTGGTTTCAGAGAAGAAGATTTTTAAACATATTTCCCATAGGGTCCTATGTTAAAACTATGTCCACTGATGGTGGCCATCTTGGATGGAGTTTTGGGTCACTGGATATAATTTTGAAAGTTGACCATTTAAGGACCATTCATGCCATGTTTGCTTTAAATTGGCTTACTGATTTCAGAGGAAAATTTTTTTAAACATTTTTCCCATAGGGTCCTATGTTAACAATATGTTTGCTGATGGCGGCCATCTTGGATGGAGGACGGGGTCACAGGACATAATTTTGAAAGTTGACCACCCAAGGACCATTCATGCCATGTTTGCTTTAAACTGACTTACTGGTTTCAGAGGAGAAGACTTTTAAGCATTTTTTCCATAGGGTCCTATGTTAAAATTAAGTCGAGTCATGGTGGCCATCTTGAATTTCCGATCAGCAAACGATTCACAAATTTAGTACAGGACCACCCAATGATCATTCCTGCAAAGCCACAATTCAATTGGCTTAGTGGTTTCTAACAAGAAGATTTTTAAAATTTCGACCAATCAGAACACATTATGGGCCCTGGCAGCCATGTTGGATTTCCGATCAGCGCCAAAAACAAAAATCTTGTATATGACCATACAATGAACATTTCTGCCAAGTTTGATTCAAATCTGTTATGTGGTTTCAGAAAAGAAGATGAAAATGTGAAATTCCCATAGAGTCCTATGTTAAACTAAGTCGAGTCATGGCGGCCATCTTGAATTTTCGATCGGCAAACGATTCACAAGTTTAGTACAGGACCACCCAATGATCATTCCTGCAAAGTCACAATTCAATTGGCTTAGTGGTTTCTAACAAGAAGATTTTTAAAATTTCGACCAATCAGAACACATTATGGGCCCTGGCAGCCATGTTAGATTTCCGATCAGCGCCAAAAACAAAAATCTTGTATATGACCATCCAATGAACATTTCTGCCAAGTTTGGTTCAAATCTGTTTTGTGGTTTCAGAAAAAAAGATGAAAATGTGAAATTCCCATAGGGTCCAATGTTAAACTAAGTCGAGTCATGGCGGCCATCTTGAATTTCCGATCGGCAAACGATTCACAATTTTAGTACAGGACCACCCAATGATCATTCCTGCAAAGTCACAATTCAATTGACTTAGTGGTTTCTGACAAGAAGATTTTTAAAATTTCAGCCAATGAGAACACATTATGGACCCTGGCAGCCATGTTGGATTTCAAATCAGCACCAAAAACACAAATCTGGTAGAGGACCATCCAGTGAACATTTCTGGCAAGTTTGGTTGAAATCTGTTCAGTGGTTTCAGAGAAGAAGATTTAAATGTGAAAAGCTAACGGACGGACGGACGGACGCTTACCCATGACAAAAGCTCACATGGCCTATGGCCAGGTGAGCTAAAAATAATTAATGAAATATCCCTTTCTATATTTAGTTAAGATCTAATGAAAATGAAATAAAATATATTGATTTAAGAAGAAAGATTGAAATAATGAAAATGTCAAATTTAATGAGAAATGAAATAATATATTTGTTGTAATTTAATTTTAAAATGTAATTAATAAGTGAAATATTACATGATATATTTAGTTAAAATGTTCATAATCTGTTCAGAATTTTCAGCAGAATCCATGCAGGGATATGACACCTCTCTAATATTTTTAAACTGGATACAGGTTTATCAATTGGCAATTGATACCATACTGTTTTATGATATACAGGTCCAAAACATTGTTTTGCTCTTACTTACATACTTATAGTGTAGATTGTTGTTTTAGCACTTAAGTTGGGGCCACTTCAAAGTTTTTGATTAATTTTTAAAAATGAAGTAAAATATATTGAATTAAGAAGAAAAAAATTGACATAAAAATGACAAATTTAATCAAAAATGAAATAATATAGTTGCTGTAATCTAATTTTTCTTAAATAATTAATTAGTGAAATATCACATGCTATATTTAGTAAAAATCTAATGAAAATGAAGTAAAATATATTGATTTAAGAAGAAAAATTTGAAATAAAGAAAACGACCAATTTAATAAGAAATGAAATAATATAGTTGTTGTAATTTAATTTAAAAAAATTAATTAGTAAAATATCCTTTCTCTGATCCCTTTCTATAATTAGTTAAAATCTAACGAAAATGAAATAAAATATATTGATTTAAGAAGAAAGATTGAAATAAAGAAAATGTCAAATTTAATGAGAAATGAAATAATATAGCTGTTCTAAATTTTTTTTAAATAATTAATTAGCGAAATATCACATTCTATATTTAGTTAAAATCTAATGAAAATGAAATAAAATATATTGATTTAAGAAGAAAGATAATGTTCAGAATCTGTTCAGAATTTTCAGTAATGGTCAGAATCTGTTCAGAATTTTCAGCAATGTTCAGAATCTGTTCAGAATTTTCCGTAATCTTCAGAATCTGTTCAGAATTTTCAGCAATTTTCAGAATCTGTTCAGAATTTTCAGCAATGTTCAGAATCTGTTCAGAATTTTCAGCAATTTTCAGAATTTTCAGCAATGTTCAGAATCTGTTCAGAATTTTCAGTAATGTTCAGAATTTTTAGTAATTTTCAGAATTTTCAGACACTTTTCAGAATATCTAACACAAAAACTGGTCTATTCAGAATATCTTGACTTTGTAGTGATTGGCCTGTCAGCCAACGCATGATTGTCAAAATGGGGGACTACGCGTGGAGCGAGCACATTGTCACGGTATTTTTGGACTGTCAGATTACCATCAAGAACGTACAAGTCCAACTTACAGTCAAAGGAAAAACAACCCCAGACAGTTACACCCCCACCCCCAAAAGCAGTTGTGCCCAAAATGTGGTTGTCCTGAAATGAAGTGTTTCGGTGGGGCCAAACCCTTGCACGACCGTCGGTAGGGCGTAACAAAAAACCACTTTCATCAGACCAGTGGACCTGTTTCCATGTGCGAATAGTCCACCCCAAATGATCATGTGACCAGCCAAATTGAGCATGGCGATGACGTAATGTCAACTTTGGACATTTTATGGGTCGTCACGCTCACATTCCCTGATGGTGGAGACTTCTGATTACAGTGTGTGTGCTAATGTGGCCTCCAAACGCTAAATTACCACGAAGTGCACCAGCTGTACTGAACGGCCATTGCCATGCCCATCTGGGTATGAGCTGGTCCTCTCTCGGCGTCATTTTGCGAAGTCTACCTGCACGTGGACGGTCAGTAACATTCCCCGTTTGACGAAAACGCTGCATCAGTCGTACAATGATGGAATGGTTAACCCTGAAGTGTTCTGCCACCCTTCTATGGCTAAAACTACCGTTATGCATGCCAACAGCTTGCCACCTTTCTGGTATGGTTAATTTTTGCCGCACCATACCAAACCAATAGAAAATGAAACTTAAAACTCTACACATAAATAAAAATCGATCAATAACCTGTTTCACAGGTAAGTAAGTATGTGTGTACAGGTAACGAAAACAGCAAACCGATTTGAAATAAGTTCATTATTAGAAAAGATATTATTGAAACAAGTCAGGTGGTGCTTAACTTTTGTCGGACTGTATATAATTGATCTTATCTAATGTTTTGTCATTTTATCTATGTGTGACTTGTTTGAAACAATGCTGATGTCGAAATCAATTTTATTATTCAATTTTATTTATTTATTATTTATTGGACAATAGTTGACTATCATATATGTGCCTTTATCATCTGCAAGACAAAACAAAGAATCTGAAAATGGTTTATTTAATACAAACAAACAAAAAACAAAAACAAGGACATATGTAAATCAGAGAGATGATATGGTAACAAAAACAAGGAATTAAACAACTACTGAATATACCTTAATGCATAACAAGTACATTATAACATACGAATGCCACGATAATGCCCAGCGAATGTGAAAAGTGGTACAATTAGAGAAATATTTTGACTTCTCCCTGTACTCTCACCACTTCTCCCTGTTATCTCTCACTTCTCTTTTGTCAGCACCTGAAAGAGAAGTCACTTCTCCCTCTGATTTCAAAGTAGTGGGAGCCATGATTATTATGTATTTACGTAATTATACAGTACATTTATACTACATTTTTTTCAATGAGAGAAATATATATAATTCATACCTTCTTCTTTCCTTAGCCTTGTAGTTGTATCACATGTTGTCTTTTTTGTCACACTCTCGTATGAAAAGCGACATTCAGTACAAAATTTAGCTGTTAATATTAATCTTATTGAACAGTTGGGACATTTCTTTGTTTTACTTTCATCTATCCCAACCTCGCCACTACAATTAGCACAATATTTTTGAGTGAGTGACAAATCAGCTCCACACACAGTACCATCTTGTTTTAAAAGCACACACTTCATTCTGGTGAAAAATCACTTCATCTGAAAAGAAATGTATAGTACATCATAACATTCTGGTGAAAAATCACTTCATCTGAAAAGAAATGTACATCATAATAATTGAATTTCCATAACTCATTCTTCAGAAAATGTTCTTTGCAAAAGTTTTTGTATTACAGCCTTCGCCAAAACAATGAGCACACGACACGCAGGGTTCCAACCCCATAGATGTTTGTCCATTCATTTGTATAATATTGAGGGGTTAAGGGTTATAGTGTTTAACGCCAGTATAGAAAACGATAGAAGTATAAGATAAGACAGATAATACTTTATTTACCAATTATTGTTGCAACAAGAGGCACCATATGCATCATTACAATGATTACAGGGGTTATTTAGTTATAGTGTTTAATGCCACTTTCAACAATATTTCAGTTAGTTTTATTGTTGGAGCAAACCGGCGTCACCGGAGAAAAGCACCAACCTGTCGGAAGTCACTGACAAACTTCATCACATAATGTTGTATTAGTTTAAACATATTTTATTAATTAATTTAATATAACATTACAATATTCAACTATATACATTACATAATAAGAAGTAATTAATTGGATTGGGAAACAAGTTACAAGAATTTATATTAATCTCTATCCATAGGAATAAATTTCATTTATAATATACTGTGAATCTCTAAGGGGAGAAGCAAATTGAACTAACTAATAATATTTGATATAAATTACAGAAGGTATAAAAAGATAAAACAAATAAAGTGATCTGGTGTTTGATGTAAAACATGTTTGATTCAAAGTAATTAAAAAAAGAAGAAAGAAATAAGGGAACTAGGTACTGCTGATGTTAGATGAAACGTTTACTGTTTATTATAAACTTTTGTACATTTAAAAATAAATTCTTATTTTGATCGTCTGTGAGGTCAGGTGATACAAAAAGTAAACGGTCAACTGCCAAGTTCATAGGAATATCAATTGATCCGATATACCGATTTCTCGAATCATTGAATCTATGAGAATAAAAAAGATAATGTGAGTTAGTTTCAGGGACCCCTTGTTGACAACTACAGTTGGGCGAACCTACTACATTTTTTAGGAATAGATGATTTTTTTTTTTTTTTTTTTTTTTTTTCTTCCCCCTATAGTCAGGATTTTATAAATTCCCTTACATCACCACCTGACTAGGGTGTGACAGGAGTTTTCAAAAATAAGTTTTGTGACTACATTGGTTTTACATTTTGATAAACAAAATAAAGAAATAATAATATATAATAGTAATAAACACTTTTATTCATCTTTCACACACACTCTCTTACCATTTTGTTTTTCTAAAATATTTGATTGCTCCTGACATTTTGTACTTAATCAAAAAAGCTGAAAAAAGAATCTCATCACTATATGAATCAAACAAACAAAAAATATTATGATTAGTTGAAAATATATTGTAAGGGGGTCCACATTTTTTCAAATGCTAAAATGGTATTGTTTTTCTTTGATATATATTGTTCAAGTGAACGGTACCACATAATTTTATGTTTAAATTCTACAATATTTAGCCTTTGTTCATTGAGTTTGCACTTGAAGATGTAATTTTTTGCAATAATTGAAATCAAATTAACAAGAAGATCCCCTGACTCAAAACCAAAGAAATATTCTTTTTTGTCAAAAATCAAATTCTTGTAATATTGTTTTAATTGTTTTGACAAAGATTTGAGAAAAATTTGTGTCACAGGACAGTCAAAGAATAGATGTTCAATAGTTTCATCATACATTTTTCAGGAATAGATGATGGTTTAGAGAGCTACATGCAGTTCGTAATCTCATGTGAAGGATTTGTCCAATTCGAGTTCCTGAGTAATAATAAATAGGTTTCTTTATACATTTTGACTTATAATAGGAATTGAGAGATGAAGGAGACCTGCTATCTCTTATTGATGTGGGTTCGCTGTTCCATAGTCTTACAGTAGAGGGTAGAAAATAGTTATTATACAAAGTTGTTCTAGTACCGGTACGTACTGGGGGGATACTTACGGCCTGTCTAGTGTTGTAGTCATGAATATTTTCAAAGTTACAAGGAACAATTGCACTAAGGTAAGGAGGAACAAGACCGTTTAGTCACGCCGCGTTTACCATTTTATAATTTTTTTTTTTTTTGTGATGTTCCCGTCTTGCCTGTAGCGTCTCCCAACCCGCCTCTTTATGTAAACTATTAATATGTTGTATTGACTGCACAATGCCATGAGCTCACAACTTCAGTGGTGAAAGGCACTGATTGTACAGGTTGTTGTAAATCCATCTACCATACATTCACGATCACAACACTGAACAGTGAGTCCTTTGTACAATATTGAATCTCACACAACAATACAAATAGAGGGGTCTTTGCTCTGACCTCTTTATGTGTGATACGTGACGTTTTAGCTATGATAATCTCTTACTGTTTCAAGTAGTTAAAGATCCATAAATCCAAAATATAGGTAGAGTTGTAAGGGTGGGGAGGGGGGATGGGGGTGGGGGAGTAGGGGGTAGGGGGACCAAATGGTAAATTTCAAGAATACATTTGATAGTGCTTGTAACGAGATTGGGCTGGAGATTACAGAGCAGAAAATGTCTTCGGAAATCTAATTTCAATGAGATTAATTGCCCATCACTACCCCCACGATTTGGACCTAAAAAACCATGAGGTATTCATTGTGCAATCTTCAATCAATCAATCAATTAAAGAACTTAATCAATAAATAAGAAAGTAAATATATCTATTATTTCATATAATCATCATTACTCAATTTAATCTTTTGTTTGATAAATTGCAGTTCAAAGGGCTATCACTTTAATTATATCTTAGTAGTTTTAATTTTTTACATCAAAACTTAAATAATTTGTTCACGGACTACGACTGATATGCCCATTACTTGTGCAGGATATCTTAGTAGTTTTAATTTTTTACATTAAAACTTACATAATTTGTTTCGCGGACTACGACTGATATGCCCGTGCCTTGTGCAGGATATCTTAGTAGTTTTAATTTCATGACCTCAAAATAGTACCCCAAAAGCTATAAATAATGTCTCTTTCATTTCTATTAAAAGAAATAATTTGGAAAATAAATGAAAGTAAAGATGAAAAACTATATAACAAATTATTGTGTCTTATTTTTAGTTTTAAAATATTAAAAGGTACAATTTGTATTTAATAATGAAAATCAATTAAAATTTATATTAAATTGTTTTATTTTTAAATTTTTAAAAAGTATATTTTAAGTTAAATTTAATAATCAAATGCAACTAACATTTTCAAAAATAGCTATAAGTAAAATATAAATAAAGTCCCATCCCACCCTCACTTACTCATAGCCTTGGTGTGGCCTGGGGGCTCTTAAATATTTGCATCTGTTCACAGACTGTTGTAGATATTTAAGCACCAAAATTGTAAAATGAATTAAATTAACTAACAATACTTTCAGTAATTTTATTATATACAAATATATTATATATTACAAATATGAATACATTAATATTTTGCTTTAAAATATTATTCTATTTGTTGAAGTTATGTCATCAGTTAGCTAAGAGTACTTTCAGTACTTTTATTATATTGAAAACACAGTTACTTTCCTTTATTTACCTGGATTTTCCTGTCGCCGTATATCTATCACTCGAGCACAGGGACTTGCTACCGGCCTTTCGTTATCAATAATGTTAACCCTACTATCAATGTGCGGTACTAAAATAACACAAGGGAAGACACCCGCGCGATACCACTTCACCTCAATTCTGTAATTTTCATACTTATATACTGGGTTTACCTCGTTCCGATGGTCTTACGGAAACACACCTTGTAATTTGTATAATATCCGATACCTATCATTTGAATGAATCTGTATTTATACAAACATATTATGACATCTGCTCGGTCATGCAATAATGTCGGTTATTTGTTTTGATTTACAATTCTCGCGCAGCACGAGACCAATGACGTCATTTTGTATATTCATAGCGTACATAAACACCGAGGGAATACTTTTCAACGTCAAAATTACAAGATGAGATTAAAACAGAGAAGTTTGAATTGAATAAATTCCATGCAAGTAAAAAAGATCCTTTTTACTAATGTCTTTTTTTCCTGATCATTATGCTTGTTAAATATGTTTCCATCGATGGTATTCCCCAAACATTTGTATTTTTCCGGTTTGTTGACATAATCGACATCACAGTTCATGACCGTTTCTGGAATGTAGGCCAAGCAAATTGTATTTTAAAATACTTTGAAAATATGATGATTGATCATTCAGATTCCACCATTTTCTAGAAAATGGCCGATTTTACCGGGAAAATACATGCAAGTGCTCTCCATTAGTCACAAAATGGCAGATTATTTTGCATTTCCACTGTTGCTTTAATAACAAATATACCCCTTACTTCTTCGGGTAATGAAATGAAATTCACAGAGAAGATAGAAAAAGAATTAATATAACAGCAATAATCAAAATTTATAGCATAAATTGAACAGAGAATTAAATTAAACCAGACAGAAAAATGAGATTGTCTGGGTGAAAAAAACCTGTCATTATTACAAATAGCATCAACAAAACTGTATTGTTACCACTCTGTGATAATAAATGTGATTAAAATAAATTGAAATCAGTCATTAATTGTTTTACCAAAATATGTTGGTCTTATAGATTGTATTGACAAAAGCAAAAACACCAAATTCACTGGATTAAATACTTTTTATGTGGGTAAGCAAGTTTAATATTTGCATCAAATAATTAATTTTTAATACTTCAATTTCAAACTATTTAAAAAAAACATCCTTTAAAATTTTTCAGACAAATCAATTACACTGAAAAAGCTAAAATACTGTACTTTCTTAATCTGGTTTACTTTTTAAGTTTGGTTGGCCTATGACAAAATCATGTGCTTTATTGAACTTTGACCGACTTTATGTGACGTCATACGACGCCATTTGGAAAAAGGGTGTGTAAACACATATGGGTCAGTATATAATTATTATCGATCTTTTTTCCATAGAACTTTACACATGTGAGCAAGAATAGATGAGGAACATAATTAAAAAGAAAAAAATGTTAACTTTTCAAACATGAAAAAAATAATCAAACATTATCCAATGACTGACCGACTTATTGTCAGACGAGGATATAATATCCGATAACTATCATTTGAATGAATCTGTATTTATACAAACATATTATGATATGAACTAATAAAAAATAATAATATCCTTTTAAAACAGGAGTGTTTACCTTGTGTTCCAGTTATCGATTGTTGACAGTTCTCCGATGGCACTTTTTTTTTTTACCTTAACCTCGTTTCGATACTGGGTGTCGTAATTTTTTTTAGCTACACATGAAAATTAGCTACCTCCAACTTCCGGTAGCTAATTTTCATACGGTGGAGCATAAAAATTAGCTACCTATGAAAATTAGCTACTTGTAGCATAAACTTATAGGATTTGTCTCCCTTATTATGTTTTTCCAAAATACAAATTGTGTATTTCCAATGGAGGGACAACATGAAAAACTGCATGTACATAAGCAGGAAAAGAGTTACTGATTGACAAAGAGAGACATATAGATCTGTACACAATATAAAATAAAATAAACAATAGATATTAGGGGTGTTCATAGTTGAAAAACAAAATGCTACCTGTATAGCTGTATAGCATGTGATTAAGTTACAAACTATCTTTTTTTTCAATTTACCATCGCGATGTATCATTTTTACAGCTATTAAAAATAGATTGGTGGACTATTTATGGTAGAATTTAATATTTATGTGATGTTCAAACTATACAAATTATTCCTTAACTTAATAAGATCATATATGATAATTATTAATCACACTTTTATTATTGCTAACCGTGTTACCCTCTTGAAATAAAGAAATTAACTCATTTACTTACTCATTGACACTATCTTCTGAATTCAAGAAATAAATAAAATTATGTTCCATATACATGTATATTTAATAATGAAAGTTGGGAACTTTATTTATTACAATATTAAAGAACTGGTAGCTATTAGATTAATTTCAATTCGAAACTGAAACTATTTGCACACTCTTGATGACAATTTCTTATTTGGATTTTGTAAAAATAGAACTCTAAATCATAAATTTCCAACAGAATGTGGAAGATGGCAAAATATGTGTACAGGACATGGTTTGACCCGATCGGAACTCGAACCCACGATCTACCCACACTCGAGGCGAGCACGCGAACGATTACACTACCGATGAGAGTCTTTGGTGAGCATTTCTGGTCTGTTTCTCAGCGAATACATATATTGTCCAGGGACGGATCCAGGATTTCAAGTTAGGGGAGGCGCGAACAATTTTGGAGTATATAAAATCACGATTTTACGCCAAAAAAATCATATTTTTTCCAATTTGGGGGGGGGGGGGGGTGCACCCGGCGGGGGGGTGCAACCCCCCCCCCTCCTGGATTCGCCCCTGTTGTCTACATAAATGACAATAGATAACGTAACAATACAAAATACATTGTGCAACGCACGGTCAACTTTTCGCGCTTTCACAATCCTTCGGCAGAAGACACATACAAAGCGACTTTTTGAGTACATGTATATAAGCAAATTCATATTTCAAACCAAAGATTATTATCTGGTATTTGTTGCTTATAATGCAAAGCACGCAGAATTAAGGAGATAGAGCAAAGACTGGTTGCTTCGTAATCAGGATAATGTGTCAGAGTGGTGCGACATGCCAGTATATCCGCGGACTGTTGTTTCCGTTAGCTAACACTATACAAAAAAACTAAGCGTGTTTGTCTAGAAAAAAACGGACATCATCATCATCTCATTAACTTGGTCTCGCCATGATATAGCTATAAAATTGCTGAGTTGGCGTTAAACAACAATCGCTCACACACTAAAGCTGTTACGTACAGTTTTTATATTTCCCCGACAATGTACGTATATTGTGTTTATTCTGCAAGTCTTATAGTTAAAAAAACAACTGGCAAATTGTCTAATAAGAGCAGAAACAGACATCGTTCTAAGCGTTTTAGACGTCCGCGCTTATAGTGTAAGTTTCTCGGCGTCGCTCGACATGAATCAGGTACCAGAAAAATTATATGTTGGTCAAAATCTTAAGCAATATGTGATGAAAGAAACTGTTATATATAAAATGCTTAGGTACAGACAAAACAGATGTCACACCAATGAAGAGCGATGGACAGATCACAGCTGACACAAAGCAAAAATCCAACATCCCCAACAGTGTCAGTTCGTATTCACCGTAGAATCACAAGACAACATCCCCGACTGCACCAAAACCCACATCATAAAAACAGCACTCCCAATATCTCTACCAGGTGTAAAAGAAACTCCTACATAACATCAATACCCATAGATGTTGTGCTCCCAAAACTATTAAATCATTTGGCCTTCCAATCTTTTGATTTTGAGCTACCTGATGAAGGTTATTCCAGAAACGTTCATGTGCACTAAATTTGATATCTACGTTTTTATTACCTCTTTTTAGCAATGTAGCTATCTGAATGTTTTCTTTGAAAACAAGATACACCCATTGTTTAATATGATAGATACAAAATGTATGTAAAATTTCCAGGTAAATTAGTTACCTGTATCTCTTATGAAAATTATGTGTACAGTACTAAGTCAGATTGATAAAAGGTGCATTCATGTTGTTGTTTTTTCTTTCTGTTTGATATTTTTGATTGGTTTGTTTTGTTTTGTATTTGTTTGTTTTTGATAACAGATTAATATCTAATTTTATTTCTGTTTTTTTTTCTGTTTTGAGGATATAACTTCAGAAGGGCCTACAAATTTATACGTCTTGGAATAACAGTAGTACTTTAGGGTGCCTGCATCCTAATTTCTTATGTACATGTATCTCTATTCTGTATCAATAAATGTTTAGAGGTTTGCGTTTGTATTGAATCGGGGCCTTGATGGGAGAGAGGTTTAACGAGCTGCCTACACCTCATTTATCTTTCACTGTACTGTTCATCACTTGGATGATGTACCCAGCCTTTAGAAAGTAGATTGCCAGACGCTGGTACAACATATGCAAATGTCTGTAATGTCATTGAATATAGCTCAAATAAATATTTTGCATATTGCTGGTATGTTTTGTAAGTACAGATACTTGTATCACACATACTTGTCAATTTAATACCGTAACTAAATAGCAGCCATATATACATGATAATATCTCACACACAAAGTATCTTAACACAAGTTATTTCTAAAGATTTTATTGAAAAACTCAGACAGGTATGGTGGAACATTAGCATACATATAACACAATACAATATATAGACTAGAGGCTCTGTAGGTTGAGCATAATTTTTAGAAATCAGTCAATCAGCAACAAGAATTGCCTGTGGTGGACATGTTTGTTAACGGATCGGGACGAAATGAGCAATCTTTATAGAGGGCCTTCCATAGCTGCTACCTATCAAGTTTCGGTTCATATGGCCAAGCGGTTTCAGAGGAGAAAATTGTTTATGAATAGACCAATCAGCCACACGAATTGCCTGGGCTGGCCATGTTTGTTAACAGATCCAAAATTAGCAATCTTTATAGAGGGCCTTCCATAGATGCTACCTACCACGTTTCGGTTCATTTGGCCAAGCGGTTTCGGAGTAGAAGATTTGTTGGGAATCTACCAATCAGCAACACGAATTGCCCGTGCTGGCCATGTTTGCTAATTATAACGGATTCAACAGGAGCAATCTTTATAGAGGGCCTTCCATAGATGCTACCTACCACGTTTCGGTTCATTTGGCCAAGCGGTTTCAGAGTAGAAGATTTTTTAGGAATCGACCATTTACTCTAAAAAGAAATTATGGATCTGTATTCCTTACTCAGAACTATGAACTACAATTTAGTTTTAATGTGATCATTACAATAACATACAGCACATTGTAAATTATAAACAGCAATTCTCAATTTCCTTTTTTTTCCCATAAAATATGTTCTGTCATACAACTATGACAAATTTTCAATCCACCATGATATTAGTAAATATTATAACATACATTTGCACATTTTAATAATATATATATCAAATAATTTCAAACATCCTGTCAAAGTCTATTGTGGATATATAATAAACTAGCAGTTAATATAACCTGTGTCACAGATAACATGTGTAATTAAGGTCTTATGACACCAAATTATGTAACAATCGCCATTGCTAAATTTCACACAAAAAAATCCAAAATTTTACAAATATTACAACTTAAAATTTGTCAGTTAATTTGTAATATGCATGATTGAAAATATTTTGTTATTCTAGTACCAGCATCATACGTAAATGTTTCTGAAAATTATAATTTACATTTTGCTTTTTATATAATATCTTTATTGAAATTTATATCTCTTTGTTAAACTTGTATAAGAAATCTTCATGGCGTACCTATGTTTTGGTTTATATAAAATATTGCTTTATCTTATGGGAATCATGAGGACATTGTGAGTCTTTCATAGAAGCAGTTTCATATATGAAATCTTGAAAGTTATGTCAGATCATTTATAAATTTTAGAGCTTGTTTTGCTTTACACAAGCAGAAAAACTGTTTTCACTGAAATTTTGAAACCCAAAAGAAATTGCAATTGAGATATTATTTGTTTGTTGTCTTTGAAGCCATAAATAATATTTAAAACTTTGCTGGTAGCTGTGATTGTTTTCATTGCAATTAAACATAGAATAATATCTTCTGATCATGTAGTGAATGCCACTTTAATTTAATATATTTTTGGGGGAGTTTATAACAATTGAATTTCAGGTGTCTTCTATCTAATCCCACTTTTTAAAACTACCTATTCCCACTTACAAATAACTTGAAATTTTAGATCTTTTAATGAATTTTTAAAAAGTGGGATTAGGTGGAATGAACGGAATTTCATTATATATTTTTTTATTCAGATTTCAATAAACTAAATATTTCTCTAGTAAACTTGTTTAATACATTTCATGAAGACAATTCATTTACATAAATCAAACATTAAATATCTAAGGAGATATATGTTTCAGCTAATACAAAATAAGTCAAAATGATGAAAAGTAATCTAAATGTAATAAGAAAGTAATCGTGATTACAGGGTCAAAATGAATGTAATCGATTACATTACGATTACATGTAATATAAAAAAAAATGTCCGATTACAGATTACATCCGATTACATGATAAAATGCAATCAATTACAACTAATTACGATTACAAATTACGATGACCCCATGTCTGCCAATCAGCATCAAGAACTGCCTGTGGGTCCAGCAAATTACTGTTTCCAGCAATTTACCGTGTCGACACTTGTTTTTGTTTTGACATACGTATACGCTTTTTCAACTTTCCCTTGCCGACATGCTTCTATCTACGTAGTCCTTTATTTTATATTATTTCTTGAATAATTTACTATCCAAAGTCTCGTATAATTTTCTCAACTTTATTTCCTTTCAATGATTCTGTCAGTTTTATTTTATTTTTATTTTGTTTTCTTTGAAGTGACCATGTTATTTGTAAATCTCTTCATATGTAGCATTTGTCACAATTTGTCACAATAGTATATAAGATAAAAACCAATTTTAAAAATAATAAACATTTGATCTTATTTGAGTTGTTATTATTTTTATACAACGACATTTTCATTCACATTGATGTCGGGTGATCACAGGCGTAAGGGGAGCTAAAAATAAACTATCGCTAGACATATGGAGAAGGGCGGGGAGGGGGGGGGGGGTTAAGCAGTAAATTACAGTCAATTATGTGATGTGCTCAATGTTTGAGCTGAATTTTAGATTCTAATTGATTCTGATTCATATAAGGATTAAAGGGCTCGACAATTCAATTTAGATATCTTTGTTTTAATTTTAATTAGAGATCTCTTTAATGTTTTATGAGTGATCACAGTTTTATGTCCACATCTCCCTAACTTAGAAAGATCCTTCATTCAATTCTAATAATTTCAATTAAATCTCCCTTCCATTTTATTTACGTTCCTTTGGTCCATAAAAAGAATTAAAAAAAAACCCAGAAGTATTACCATTAGTATCCTCCTTTGAACTAGAGCAGGACTGTCAAATTTTAGAATTTCAGAATTATAATGTTGTCCAATTTCGGAGATGTTTGACTTGTTCTACTACAGTAATCCTTGCCCTATTATCAGAATAAACGTACAAATAAAATCAAGTTTTGGAAAATAAAAAAGTCATAGATATTGTCAGAGAAATGGAATGAAGGAATGCGAGGTAGCTAATTTTCATGGGCAAGCTTCTGATGCTTATGCTTATGTTTGAACCTGTGTCATACATTGAACAGATGTAAGGTAGGTTATTTTCATGGAACACTTCATGATTCCTATTCCATGCAATGAAGAAATGTCAGGTAGCTAATTTTCATGGACCATGCAACGAAGGAATGCGAGGTAGCTAATTTTCATGGGCAAACGACTGATACTTATGCTTATGTTTGAATGGTGCCAGGTAGTTTATTTTCATGGATAACACTTTGAAACCCGTGTCAGACATTGAACAGACGTAAGGTAGCTTATCTTTATGGAAAACGTCATGACTCCCATCCCATGCAATGAAGGAATGTGAGGTAGCTAATTTTCATAAGTAAACTACTGATGCTTATGCTTATGTTTGAATAGTGCAAAGTATTTTATTTTCATGGATAACACTTTGAAACCTGTGTCATACAATGAACAGATGTAAGGTAGCATATTTTCATGGAAAACGTCATGACTCCTATTCCATGCAATGAAGCCGGAAAGGTCGAGTAGCTAATTTTCATGGACAAGCTTCAGATGCTTATGCTTATGTTTGAACAGTGCAAGGTAGTTTATGTTCATGGATAACACTTTGAAACCTATGTCATACACTGGACAGATGCAATGTAGCTTATATTCATGCAAAAAATTCATGATTTCTATCCCATGTAATGAAGGAATTATGCTGACTACGAGTCAACTAGTCTTTGCCTTTATTCTTTTACGCCATGTGCCAATATAAATTGCATAGTCTTTGGTTTGATCAGATCGTTGATCGAAACCACGATCTACCGCACATGAGGCGAGTACTCTTAACTATTTCACCACATGAGCGTTATTGCTTGTTATAACTAAGCGTCTTATTTCTTTGGAATAGATATACACATTTTTGTATATATGCAAAGCAGAAAATTCATTATGTACAGATAAATAATATGGTAATTGATATTTAGTAACTTGTTCATGTCACTATAAATATATATATATTTTTTTAAATATTATTAGACTTTAATTTATATTATATATATAAATACGTCTGAAAATTAAACCAAACAGTGTTAGTATTAGATTTTAGAGCTGTCAAATTTTTGTTCTTCCCTCGACGGGATTTGAACCCACACCATTATATATATATATATATATATATATATATATATATATATATGTATATGTTTATATATATATTGATGTTAATGCACTTCAAATTATTTTTGTCTAGATTTTCCTTTTCATTGATATTTTATTAATTTTCAAAATTAAGTTTTATATTTTAGATAATAGTAAGACAATACTGATGTTTGGCTGATGGTGGTGTATTGTATAAATGAACTTTATTGTGATGATAATTATATGATATATATGTACATGTATATATATATACGGTAATAAATGGTAACTGCCACGTCCAACATCTACATCTAAAAAAATGTACTACGTATGGTTGATTTTTTAAAACAATTTACTCAAAAAGGTATAACAAAAGAAGATTTTGTTTATCAATTTATACATTGAGAATTATTATATTCAGAAAATTACACAAGTTAAAGACATACATTCTTTATGTTCGTTTTAACTTTGTGAATTAAAACATAATTATATAAATACAAAGACAGCAATTATGATTGCATACAGCTATAATTAGACAAACATTTTGCAATGCAAATTGTTTAACAGTATTCGAAAAGACTATATTGACACTTACTTTATAAAGCGTCAAAGTGCAATAAAATTCGGCCATTTAATGGAAAAAATCATATCAAATCAAACTTAACAAAATTTGCAGATTTATCAAAGTTATCAATAAATCTGTATGCGCCTCGGACTAAATCATTTTGTACGATGTTGTATTTATTTGACGACCTATGATTGGATAAAATCATTCCTAAAAATAACGATAGATACAGAGCCATATATGGAAATCTGGGGATTAAGATTAATAGTCTTTACTGGCCAGTGGAAAATTCCACTCCTAAAAATATAGATGCAGACGATAGATAACTGCGCAGTTACGAAACGATGCAGACGGAAAATTACAGAAGGTCAGTGGGCGGTGCTTAATTTTGTCTAGTGACCATTACGTCTTTAGCCTTAGAACTTCCAAGAAAGTCCGTCAAACATAGTTCGTGGTAAAAAACTTAGTTACTGTTTCAAGTTATAGATCAGCAACATCGTACAAAAACGTTCTAAGATCGCGTGACCGACTATGATTATTTAGACGGTAAGTAAATAGTTGAATGTTTCGCGCTTAAGCGCTCACCCTTCAACAATTTACTGACCGTCTAAATAATCATAGTTGGTCACTAGGGAGCTTAGAACTTATAATATCATTTAAGGTAGCACTATACAAAGATTTTTTTCCCTCCAATCTTCCATCTGAAAACAGCTGTAACTTTCTTAATATTGCATCAAAATTAACAAATGAGGTACCATTTGAAAGAGGAAAGATATATCTTTCCACTGATTATAATATTATGATTATGCATTAATTACATAATTAATTATTATGCAATTAGTTGCAAAATCTTGATGTGCACACTTGACCAAAAGTAGCTGTTTCATGTTTATTCAAATGGTAAAACTTTTTACAATTTCTTAATCAACACAGCATGACCTCCAAAATCATGTCTCAAATTTTTCCTGTGATGTTTCAATCTCTCTTAAAGCCCCATTATGTGTATACAGCCTGACTTCATATGGTTTCACCAACTTTAATTGTGCGTAGAATTTGTTCTATTAATTCTATCAGAAATCTGAGACACTATTTTGCAGATAATAGGTCTAAGAACAACATATACCAAAACCAATCCTCTAGGGGTACCAATGCAGGAGCTAATTTCATTCAAAGTCGACATTTTATGTCAAAAATTGTAGTGGAAAAATCCCAAAAATTGTAATTTTCCTCTTTGTACCCCATTTTCTTGAATAAAAGTCACAAATGTGCCATGGGGAAACTTCAGGATTGACATTGAATCATAAATCAACAATGATTTGACCAGAAAGATAGAATTTCTTCACACAAACTCTAAATATAGCTGGAAAATGCTCAACCTGTGCAGCAAACACATGAAATTGGCGGGAGAAGATACATCACGCAGACCTTACTTGAGGTTAACTGCCTACTGATAAGGTCAAAACTCCACCTCCACTGACCAGACGTGAACCACTAATTATAACAGGAATCACCTGGAACCTTAATTTGCTCATTATGTGTATTCTTCCCTTTTAGTTGGATTTTACTAAATGAAAATTATACATTAGATATTTTGAAATAAATTCCATTGCAAATAACTAATTTATTTCTTTTGGTATTGATGAAAAGTTAGCTACATCCATGCTGCTTTCCCCTTCATTTAATGGAATGCTCTCTTATCTCAAGTATTACTGGTCAGTGGTCATAAAACTATCAAATTATCCAACAGATAAACAATTAAGGACCACCCACTTGTTTTTATCATCTCTGATTCAAGCACATGTGTTTGTTTACAAAACTAATTAAAAGTAATGCTCATTAATGGTACATCATATCTGAATTATTTTTTCACCTATGTATCAAGAATATTATAATAAAATAAAAATTGATAAAAAAAATTTTGATGAAAAAAATATCATTTTTTGTATAGTGCTACCTTAATTTCTACAGACATTTATTATCCTAATTAACATTACTAATATATACAAATAATGTATATGCTATTGATATTTTAATCATATACTAAATAATGTTTCTTATTTGTCCTTTCTTTCTTCTTGCTGTTTTCATTGTGTATGATTTTCATTATTTATTATTTATGTATCTCTATACCTTTGTAACTGCATGGTTTATGAGAATAAAGATATATATAACAATTGAACGATCTTATGTCAACATTCCTTCCACGAATTAATAACATTTATTTTTAGTGGGGGAAAAAACGGAACAGGATGTTATTGTTTGTTTTGTGAGGATAAACTGCGTGTCACGCAAACATTGACGTAAATGATAATAAAACATTTGTTTTGGTTTTAACATAACAATATATTTCAAATTTGTTTTTGTATCATTTCTTTTGTTGACTAGTATTATATAACAATTGAACATTCTTGTCAACATTCCTTCCACGAAATAATAACATTTTTATTAAACAACCTTATTCAGAAAAAAACTGCTGAGATCTGCTAATCTGGGTCACGGGTCACTGTAATCGGACGGATGTATCGAGAAACAGATACGGTGTTGAAAAAACTGTTGATACTCATAAAATATTGATACATGCTATGAAATTGTATGTTTGTCTTCAAGAAATATGATAGACATAACCATGTGTGAAGTTTTATGACGAAATATTTCCGATTTCTATGTAAATTTACGAGTTGAAGTGGGGAAATTTTAAGTTAGATTTCTAAAAATCTTCTACTCTGAAACCACAGGTAAATTTACTTTAGCGATGTATTTTTACCTTGGACAAGAATAATGAACATCCTGATTGGATGACCGATTTAAAACACACTGACTCTGCATGGTAAAGTGATGCATGTAAAAGAAATCTGTTATATTTATTCATTTGTTTGATTCTGGAATATTGCCTATCATTGATTTAAACAAGAAAAAAGGAAAAAAAAGGGGGGGGGGGGTGAATTTTATTTGTGAATTTTACAGTTTAAATAAATGTTATGCTTCGACAGTTTAAAGAGAAAAATAAAAAATTGTTGCGACTAAAGCTTAAATCAGCGTTAAAAATTGAACAAATATCAGTGGTTTTGTAAATGAAATTTATTTTAAATAGAAAATCTGAATTTGTTATTTATTAATCTATTATTAATGATACAATTTTATATCCCTTGGGAGGGGGAGGGGGGCTATGATAAAGATTTGAAATAAAAACACAGGACCGGATTTTAAGCAAAATTAATAATCCAGGATTAGTTTTTTATTAAAAAAAATCCAGGACCCTGTGTCCAGGATTTTTTTTTTTTTAAAGTTAATAATAGGAAATATTGACATCCACACTTGCCTTTTGGACAGCACATTTCTGTGTCCACACTTGTTATTTATTAAAAAAAACTCGGTCGATGTTAGTAGCATTAAACTAAAATGTTATTATATAGAAGTTTACAAGGTCTAGTGATCTATATAATTCGATGCATGAGATAGATTTAAACAGAAATCATTCTTAAATGTGGAAAAAATATAAAACCCTAACTTTATATGAAATTTATCCAGTAACACGATAATCGAGTTATTAATATACTTGATGTGAGAGTCCAATCTATTCATTTAAGTTTCTATTTCGAGCGGTCACGAAATATATCAATATGGTTAACGTGTTTCCTGCCTCCAGCAATTGACACCAGCACCAGACACAGAGCCAATGTACAAATAACAATAATAATTGTCTACAATAAACGACACCGACGTCGCTTACATGAAATATTTACCACAAATTAACCAAATAAAATAAAATCACTGTCCTTATGTTACAAAGAATTAGGGTACAATTTATTGAGAATAAAACGTAACCTCACTTACACAACCCGCTCCAATCTCGGTAGCGATAAAATATAATGGCGACTACGTACAATCGGAATCAAAATTTACATGGACGTCTGCCAAGGCGGAATTATAACCACTTACTTAAAACAATTTATATTATAAGAAATATAAGACTTCAGAATTTCCAAAGAGGTGGCAACCCGCACCTTTCACAACCCGCCACCAGCCGCTCCAAAAGCAAACTGCACCCAAAAGAACCCGCACCTTGAAATAACCGACAACCAGAACAACTACATCACGTAACTGTACTAAGATCTTTTAAAGTAAACTTTTATATGTTTCGCACCTCCCCCTTGTCTTATAATCTGACATTATTCAATATGTATTTCTTCGATTTCTGTGTACTTAGCTTGTCTGCTGTGCAATTACCTTTTAAACTAGCCGCGTCTAATACTTATCTGTAAAGTTAGATGGCGCTTCGGTCCCTTTGCAAAAATTGACCAATTAGCAACCAATAAACAGATGGGGAATTCCTCTTTGACATTCCAAAAAATGTAAACAGACGACCTGATTTGAAAACAATCACGATGCGGATTTAATCTTCTCATAGTAACTGCAACTCATTAAAATACATATATGCATCAACAAGTCCAGACATTCCTCTCTGAAATATGATAATTTACTAAACCTTACAGTAGGTATGATGAACTGAAATTGTCTGATGATATTAAAACTATTTACAAGCATTACATTTACTATGATTGTAAAATGTTTTTAAATTGGTTAAAATTGGCAATTTTTCTAATATCATCAGGTAGGTAATTCCATAAAACAGCAGCTGTATATTTAAAATCAATAGGGTAGTATCGCTTCATTCTAAAAACCGTTCTAATATCTTTACAATAAAAATATATATATCTTATTATCGCTATTTTGTTTATTTTCCCTTTGATGTTTAAAACCGATATATTTCATATCACGTAAAATGAGATGATTCCAATTATCGCTAATCGCTAAGCGTTGTCAAGGACGCACATAGTATTATCTTGTTTTCTAATATGACGTTATAATGACGTCACATTACAAAATTCTTGATAATTAAGTGATTAACGATATAAAATATTAATTGTGTTTTAAAAAAATGTCAGTATCTCAACAACAAATATTTAATTATGAATACAAAATAGCGATAAATTAATTAAAGATGTTTTTGAAAACTCGAGGACGTTTCTCAGTCATCTCTCATCGACTGAGAAAAGTCCTCTCGTTTTAAAAAAAACATCGTTAATCACTTATTCCGGATTTTTAAATGTACAACTGTGTCCGAATCTGTTATTATTCATGCACCGTCGTCTGCAAAATATGGAACATACTTTGAGTCAAAGTGTTGATAGCGAACACAGTCAATTTGATCATGAAAAGGACACCTCTACTGTCATCCAAAATATGAGGTTTTATGTTCGGTCATAATTTCCTTTCGTCTTTGAGTGCATGCGTAATGTCTTTTTATAATTTTGGAACTGTTCCGACAGTGTGATTTTTATTTTTTTTCTCACTTTAATATTACTCCAATGTAAGACATCATTGTCAGTAGAACCCCGATATTATTTGATCATTTTACCTGTGCCTATGTGCATTGTTTCTCAGTTGGTTGATTGAGATAGTTCACAATGTGATAGCAGTGAAATGTAAATAAATGCACAAAAAAAAGAAGAAGAAAACAATTCGTGTATTAAAAATCTTCGTGACAAAGAAGTTGTCATATGTATAATCTTAGTTCTGTAAGTGAAAGTCAATAACCTTGAATGCATTTCTTTTCGCTTGATATGGGAGCTTCTTGAGAAAAATCATAGTTATTTTAAAATATAGGGTCGGTAACCTGTGTGTACAGTGTGAATCACAGCTATGAGGAGATTTTTCACGAGAAAAGTTTTTGCGGTATTCAGGGTGGGATGTTTTAATTGATATATAAGTGATATAAACGATCGTCGAAATAGTTTTGATATTGAAGTTGCTCACAATAACTACGTCAAAGATACTACATTTTGTTGGCTGCATATTGTATTTTAAAGTTAGGATGATATGCTATATTTATATGAAGTGAATCATAACGTTTATATAATACAAGTTGTTTCGCAAGAATAAATAAGAAGTTACTACGTACAACCAAACCTAAGTTATGTGTTATATCTTAAGCCCAATGAATATAGAAAGGAAATAATTTAAATTCGTACAAGCTGGCAAGGGAGAATTTAGCTATCGTTTAAACACTAGATAGTACACAACGTCATCGAGAGACATAATAGTGAAACAATATTTAACTTTGAATCACAATCTAATTGCCAATGCAATATCTCGTCATCTCGCCGCAAATGACAGAATATTTTTCAACAAAGTGTTGTTATCTTCGAGGGGAAAATCCGGTTTAGTGGGGTTGATGTTGTTCGATGCTTACTTTTCTGTGTAATGTTTTCTAGATCGTTGTTTATCCTGTTGTCCATTTCCTTAGGGCCACTGTACATATTGTCTGTCCTTCAATTTACGCCTTTTGATGTTGTAAAAACAACAACACTGGAAAATATAAATTCCATACGCGGTAGAGGTTGGTATACCGGTATTAAAATCAAGTCAAAGTGTGGTAAATTTAGATAGTCAAGACTAAAGTCGTTTCTTTTGTCATAGAGTGTGATAGACAGTGAACCATCAGTGATAAATTTGAGGTAAATATCAAGAAACAAGGCAGAGAAAGCTATTTCTGTCGTTTCTTTTATCACAATGTCTTTGTGGGTATATTAATGGAATCCACTTAACAAATTTGGATTATTAATTAACAGAAGATTATCGATATACATGAAAGTAAGAATAATGGATTTAGCTTATGTAATTATGCTGTCTTTTATATGTTTTAGTATAAACTCTGTTTTATAGGTCTAATGGACAATATTAATAAAGAGAGGAGCACAGGTTGCTCCAAAGCCTGTGGGAATGCCCATGTGCCCTCCGAACTTGACAAATATATTATTGATAATGAACATCAACAAACTGATGACTTCATTATCTGCATAGCTCGTTTTGTCTTAGTTGTGCTTTGAAAAATATGTTCCGCGACCTTGTGTTAAACTAACATGTTATTAAATAGAAGTTTACAATCCCTACTGACCTAATATGCGATGTATCATATAGATTTAAATGTATAGGATTCTTGAATATTAACAAAACAACAATTTAATTGTTTGAAAACGTTGTGTAACCGGAGTTGCAAACTTTAACAACGCATTTTAATGATTTCTTTTGTACAGTGACACGATAGTTATACTATTATACTGTATGTGAAAATTCAATTTATTCACTTAATTGAGCTCTAACTCAATTATTCACTGTATTTCTGTATTTCTTTTAACATAATGTAAGTTTGTGACAAATTAACAATGATAATAACATGCATGCAATATAAAATGAATGATTACATTGCTCAGATTTATAAGAAATAGCCAAGGGTCGAATTTAATAGGAACAGGTTGAAGATATCAAAGGGTAAATCAGAAGCCGTAAATCGAAGAAGAACAGACAACACAGGCCAAAAGAAAACATGGAAAAGGACAAACAACGATCTACAAAGCACTACACAGAAAACAAAACATTGAACAGCACAAGTCCCACTAAAACTGGGTGCTCCGGAGGGGTAAACAGTGTGTGCTCCACAGGTGACACCCATCGTGACACATATTTTATATAACAGTTAACCAAGTTATGTGTGATATTCTCCTTTGTTTTACTTATATGTAAAATTTTCTGTATAATGCATTATACCTAAATTGGAATGTCTTAAATGTTTAAACGTCCTTCTCTAAATCCCCTCAGCAACAGTTCTTCAGTCTGTTGCCCGATTGTGGTTTGTTGCTGCTTCAATAAGATAACACCTTTCATTCGTCAGTTGCGTCATGTGATCTATGTGCTGTGGTAAGCAGTTGTTGTCATCTAACACAGTCAATAAATGTGTATTAACACATGCCAAAGTAATATAATTTGTATACTGTTACCATTATCTAGTGCAGCGTGGCACAGTCGAGCCTATCACTGAGGTCACCTCTCTTAAGCAGCCACCTGTATTAAAATGTGGCCTTTTTGCCATGTGATAATTGACCTCTTTTAAAATGACATCGGTCTTCGAAGATCATTTTGTCTTTGTCACAGAGGTGACATCTTAATACAGGTTTGACTACGTATACATCATTTATCAGTTTGTAGATTCTATGGCTTACGTTACTCATTGCTCATATACAACTTTACTGGTGTCTAACACGATTTCCATTTCAAGTGATATTCGTGTTTGTCAACAATACCCCGACAGGCCTCATTTGTAGAATAGGCCATTGTTTGGACTTTGATTCTGGTCTTTGGCCATTGTATTATCTGCCATCTTTAATTTACCTCTTTAGTATCTTCAACCGTTCTCACAAGTCATAATAAATAAGTTCGATAACTCTGCATTTAGCTATGATCTAATTTTGGATAATCAGACTGGTAATACTTGGCACTGACAAAACATATAAAATGAAGGCAGTAAAATAATCTCCTCTGAACTGTCGATCGAGAAAAAATTTAAAATATACTAGAGAGGTAGCGTTTGCATCGTACTTGATAAATCCCAATTTTGGTTGTTGTCAGTTGCAAATTAATTTAATCAACAGCAAATTATAATGTAGTTGTTTTATATCCCTGGTTTTTGATTGGACAATGCTGTAATTTTCATGTTATCAATTCCACGGTTGAAAATCATGAGATATTTTAGACGATTGCCGCTTACGTCATCTTGACAACAATGTAGCAATACACATGATTACATTTGAATGGAGATAACTGAATTGTATTTGAATATTTCACGTATCAATTGTCGATTTAATGGTGTAATTTTCACCAATTCCAAGGTTGAAATAGCATGAAATATTTATTGTTATTTTAACTGATTACCGCTTATGTCATTTTGTCAATAATACGGAAATATGCTTATATGATGTATGTATGACTATCCTACACATGATTACATTAGAATGGAGATAACTGTATTGTATTTGAAATTTCATGGCATCAATTGTCGATTCAATGGTCGCAAATATCCGTTTACTGGCTCCGCTAGCGCGTCGCCAGTAAACTCAATTTGCGACCATAAATCTCCAATTGATGCCGTGAAATTTTCAAATACAATACAGTTATCTCCTAAATAATTAGATTCCGGACGCCTGTCAATTAGATTCACATCAATATTTCGCATGCGCAATAGTAACTTCCGCCCAACCTGAAAACAGAAAAAACCATCGCAAAGACAAATACGCGTATAGCCTTAAATGGTTCAAAACATACAAATTAAAAGGGTGGACACATTCTGTTAAGTCAAAGGCAATTATCCGCCCGGGGCCTTGACAATGCGTTCTACCAAGTGCAAAATGTATTGTTTGCATGCTTGACTGATCATATTCAACATATTTTTTTCTAACTTCTGAATTTTCGATCGAGTGAGCGCATTCTCTTTATTGACAGATAATATTCAGCAGGAGTTGGAATGGACAGATCTTATTTTGTAAAAAAATACTCTGATTCTACCAAAAAGTTCTCTGAAACTGATATCATCAACATGCTCGAGTTGTTGATTGAAAGCATATTTGTTATCTTTGTTGGACGTGTTTTTCAACAGACATTTGGCATATCCATGTGTACAAAATATGTTCCTCTTCTTGCCGACGTGTTCCGTTATTCGTGTGAGGTAGACTTCATACAGGGGCTTCTCAATAAAGACGAAAAGAAGCTAGCCCGATCCCTTTTTTCACGTTCCGTTATATAGACCATGATGTCCTTTCACTTAATAATACTAGGCTTGGTGAATTCGTTGATCGCGTCTTTCCCATTGAGCTTAAAATAAAGGATAGCACAGATACAGATAGGACTGCTTCATACCCTAATCTACCCCTGGAAATTGGCAGTGAGGGGCAGTTAAGAACGAAACTTTGCGACAAAAGAGATGATTTAAATTTTACCAGAGTGCACTTTCCATTTATATGTGTAGGTACATTCCAGCAGCACCTGTATATGGAGTATATATTTCTCAGTTGATACGAGATTCCAGAGATTGTGGTTCCTATCAGGATATCCTTGATAGAAGGTTGCTACTAACAAGGAAGCAACTGAACCAAATTTCACTGTCGCCAGCATGACTTATTGACCGCTATGGAATATCTGTGTCACAAATGACCACGGATATGTTCCTCTTGTCGTAAACACTTCCTGGCCCTTTCCTCATTCATGACTTATCACCGGATTTGTATCTAAATTAACACGACGGGTGTCACTAGTGGCGCAGGAACTGTTTACCCTTCCGAAGCACCTGTTTTCACCCCAGGTGGGGTTCGTGTTTCTCGATCTTAGTTTTATGTGTATGTTTTGTAGATCGTTTTTGTCCTTTTGTCTTTTTTATTTTGGACATTGTGTTGTCTGTCCTTCTTCGATTTACGGATTCTGATTACCTCCCTTTGGTATCTTCAAACTCTTCCTATTGAAGTGCCTGTTCCAAGACAGGAAAGTGAGCAGTCATGTATTTGTGTGTTAAGTGTATCGATTTTTCCCTGATCTACGATTTGTCTATTGGATTTAAGAATAGTTTCGACAGTGTGGTAGTTTTTGCTTTTCATGTTATTGACACAACTCAAACGATTCCATTTCCCATCTAACCTCGTTTATATGACAATAGTTGGCATTAGAAGTACTCTTTGATATTTTCAAGATGGGTTCATGTGTAATACGTAAGTATTTTTTTAATAAAATACAGGATTTACAATTTATAAATATGCAAATATGATTGATTGATATGTAAGTGTTTGTCATAAAACTGGTTGGAACAATGATGTACATATTGTAATCATTGTTGTAAAAAAAATGATAATCTGAATCAGTTTTTCTTAAATGTGAAACTAACTGAAATGCACTGTTTTTTCTGTTTATTACATACACAAACACGCGGACAACATCTACATTTTGCTAAAGGGCTTGTCACGTTACGATAGCAACAAACACAACCTAAACTACATGACAATAAAATAATAACACAATACAAAATGTTTTATTGTTAGTAGGTCATGTGAGGAACCAATGGACAAATCTTTGAATAAATGACCCAAAAATGTGTTCGTATATATCAACTATTAAAATATATCTAGAAAAAGATTTATAAACGTAATTTTAAGATTTTGTTCTATATATTTATAAAATAGATTGATAGAGAAAATTGCACAGCTGCCACAGAAGCATAGACGTCTATAAAATCATTATTGTCCAAGACTTATTCATAAATGAGTAATTCCCAAATATATTTCTTTTACTTTGAGAAATTTAAATATGACACAAATCAATACAATAATTACTTTCTTTATTGTTTTACCATTGTTTAGTGATTCATGGGACATAACTCTAGTTAAATTATATATTTCTAAACACCATTGTCATTACTTCCCTCTCTGCATCTGTCGTCGTCCGTTATCTTCATTAAACCAATTGCATCCAAACTTGGCAGGAATGTTAATTGGATGGTCCTCTACATACTTTTTTCGATCGGAAATTCACAATTAAAAAAGATGCACCAAGGTGCAAAAATGTGTTTTCTCCTTTTGTATATTGAATTTGTATTTTTACGTCGATTTTGATGATTATTCCTTCATGTTCCTTATCAAATACATGTGAAAATGTGACTTCTGATTTTTAATTGTATTGTTATCATGATTACTTGAAGGTGGTTGATGTTGACAACATATCTTCTCCAGCCAAATCGTACACTTGAAGTAGAATTGCTCTGTAAGCTTCATGAATGGTAGTTTTTTTAAAATGATTTTTTTTATTTACCAAGCAACGTCAATATTCTATAATTCAACTCAAAATCCTTGCATATTTTTTCTTTGAAAATGGTACAGAATGTATACATATGTGACATATTTATGACAGAAACTCTTGATACTTATCTCCTGTCAAAATAAGCTACCTCAATTTAAGCGAACCCAACGTTTATTTTTCTTAAGATGAACCATGACTTCCAGTTTATAATTCAACTATCCTGTTACTTCGTGCATCTAATTGTGTTCGTATCGTTTTGTTTCTTTTTCACATAATATTATTAATTACCCTCCCATTTGCAGCCACTTTCCAGTAGCGTCTGCATACAAAGTTTTTATATCGCAATTAATACGACATTTCGTGATGAGTGCATATTACCTAAATTTTCTATCTTAAAGATTGCTACTGGTGGGTAAGCTGCTTACACCTGGGGCTAATAACAGTTGAATGGAATTAATTTCAGAAGTTTTCTGATTCTACCCTACGCAGTGTCTCACCCAAAGATGCCTCTTGGTCGGTTTGCACTATCGTAATCTCCTTCCGTTCTTTTCACATCGTTTACGACTTTTATAATCATTGAGTAACACGGAAGGTGCCATATGTGGAGCAGGAAGTACAACCCTTCCGGAGCACCCGGTGTTAATTCTGATTTTTCACAAGTACATTGTACAATCATTATCTACCATTGTGGTAGTTAATGGGCTTTTTCTACATAACCGGTATGATTCAAACTTCGACAAACATCGCGGACACTGGACAGCGATGCATACATAGTTAGCTTCCGTCGCTTTTTAGTAAACCGCCTTTTTATTACATAATTATTGATTATTAACTAATATCATTGAGATTAGGCTTCTTAAGACATCTTCTGCTCTTTATCTCCAGCCTAATCTCGCTACAAACTATATCAAAGGCATTCTGGAAAATTTTAATCTGACCCCGGTACATTCCAATGCATATTTTGGCATGTAAGCTTTGATATATAGACATATTTTGTAGTTCAAATCTGCAAGAACAATAATAATTTCTTATCATTTTAAGTACATTTTGTAGATAAAGATGCATTTCTCAAGATATCGAATCGAATGGAAGGAATTTTATCAACATAATTAAGAATTTCTCAACAAGAAATAACTGTAATAAAATCATTGTGAGTTAGCTAGGGGTTTCAAAAAGGGGAGGCAGTGGTATGTGGACCGCCGATTGAAGGCCTCCCTCCCTCAGCCGAAAATTGTGACCTAACTGCCCAAAATAACGCCTTTTTTTATCGATTTCTATATTATTGAGACCCTTTATACCAGTTACTATCGTATATAACGTCCACGTCGTCGCAGCTTCTATAGTAAGTTAAACATAACACAAATGATTGATTTTTAAAATAATATTTTACGAATAATTTCAAATGATAGTACATGTACATCATGATCATTCCTGTGCAGTTTGGTTTCAATTGTTCAAGTGGTTTCAGAGAAGAAGCATTTTGAAACATATTTCCCATAGGGTCCAATGTTAAACCAAGTCCTGCCATAGCCGCAATTTTGAATTTCATATCGGATCAACAAACCTTAAGATTGTAGAGGACATTCATGTACAGTTTGGCTTTAATCATATTTGTAGTTTCTGAGAAGAAGGCATTTGAACATTTTCCCACAGGGTCCAATGTTAATCTATGTCCAGCGATGGCGGCCATCTTGGATTTCCGGTCGGCATAGCAAATAGAAACTTGGTAAAGGACATTCCAATGATCATTCATTTACAGTTTGGGTTGAGTCAGTTCATTAGTTTCAGAGAAGAAGATCTTTGAAATTTCAGCCAATCAGAGCATAGTATTGGCCCTAGCAGCCATGTTGAATATCCGACTGGAACGAAAAACAGGGACTTTGTAGAGGACCATCCAAGGAACATTCCTACTAAGATTGGTTCCAATTGGCCCAGTGGTGGCGGAGAAGAAGCTTGAAATGTGAAAAGTTTACAGACGACAGACGACAGACGCCAGACGACAGACGACAGAAGACAGACGAGAGATGCCAGACGACAGACGACAGACGACGGACGCCAAGTGATGGCAATAGTTCACCTGGACCTTTGGTCCAGGTGAACTAAAAAGTAACACTTTAATATTTTCGTGGAAAATTGGAAATATTTAACAAGAAGTACTTTTTTGAGAATCAAGATTGAAATAAACAGCTGCGCCAAGAGCGCATGATACACCCGTCGTCAACATTCATACAATATTTGTAAAAACTTTCTTTTCCATAACTCTGGAATGAAAAATTGAAATTTCACCAAAAAGTACACAGACCATATAATGGACAGAATAAAAACCAAATAAAAACTAAAACAAAACAAATGATTCATAAAACACTACGCAAGAAATAGATTTAGTAAAACGAACTTAACTAAATACCTCATGTGTTGAGGAAGAATAAGCCACACTGCTCCAATTGTGGCACTCGTTGTGTTTCTCTTAATTCAAATTCGGTGATACCTCTTTAATAAGGAAAGGATCGACCAAAACAAAGGACAGGGACACACAATGATCTCGAGTTGTTTGTAGGTAGTATCATGTCTTACTTACGTTATTTGTGTTTGCTTGTGTCTAGTAATGTCCAACACATATTGTGTTGTGCTCTATGTTTTACTTGTCTTCGTCTTGTTAGAATAAATCAGAATTCCAATTTGTACTAGGAGGATTCCTACTGGATTCCAATTTGCATTGTAACATATGTATTCCCATTGTCGCAATAATACCCTTCCGGAGCACCTGGGTTCACTCCCGGTTTTTTTGTGGGGCTCGTGTTACTCGATCTTTAGTTTTATGTGTATGTTTGGTAGATCGTTGTTAGTCCTTTTGTCCTTTTTCGTATGGCCATTGGAATTGCGTTGTCTGCCCTTCTTCGATTTACGGATTATGATTACCCCTTTGGTATCTTCAAACTCTTCTTAATATAGTTTCTGATTAACCTCGGTTTACAGATTTGGCAAAT
This sequence comes from Bathymodiolus brooksi, assembly GCA_963680875.1. NCBI lineage: Eukaryota > Metazoa > Mollusca > Bivalvia > Mytilida > Modiolidae > Bathymodiolus > Bathymodiolus brooksi. The sequence continues at coordinate 78,715,563 of OY804588.1, forward strand.
CTATATTTGATAGTTTTACTTATATACTTTATCTTTTTTACTTTTTTAGGGGGTGGGGGTATTTACCTATTGGTTAATTTATTTATTTACTTATTATATTTATTTATATTTATTTAATTTTAATTTTTTTTTTAGTAGCTTTATTTATTAATTTTATTTTTTTTTGCGGGGGGAGGGGATACTCACCATTGTAGATGACATATATGAGAGATGACAAATTTCAATAGAGACATACTTTAGTGATCCCTGACGTTCAGATGGAATTATTTTCATATTAATCTACACCAATGCAAATTAATATTGCACAAATGGTCGACTTCATTATGAAATTAATGTCGTCCCGTTAATTCAACTGTTCAATGCACTCGTGGTGACTATATCAATTGATCAACAAACATCACAAGATAAAATATTATTATAATATATTTATACTTATTACAATTAATAACAGTAATACTAGTATTTACATACAAATAACTGCAGTGAGATCAATGTATTTTAATATTGGTGACGTATCCTTTGTAAATTCTGTGTAACACTATTTATTTATTACACCTTCACGTTGACCAATACCTTGGTTAAAGATGGCAATTAAGATTCTGTTACATTGTTTTTTTATACTTTGGATAAAACACATTGTCTTCTGAGAAAGTCAATAAATATACCGATATGTTTAATAATATTATAAGATATACAGAAGGGTCAGAATCAACCAATGACAATACAGCACTTATGATGCAAACAATTCTGGAATTGACAAAAGGATTAGACTTAAATCCCATTTTAATGGACAAATCATCATGGAGTAATTTTGCTCAAGAAACTCTGAACGTTATGGCCGACAATATGACAGTAATTCCGGAAGTCACAAGCACCGAGACCGGAAATAACAGAACCACGAGTATAACAGATATAACAACTAGTACTGAAAGCGGAGGAAACTCTACACAGGATATGACTACAATACCAACAACCAATGACACAACAACAACGTCCCCGTTTGTGGTATCAGAACTCTGTAGAAATCATACAGAAGGTGTTATACAAGGATGGTTAACGGGGGAAAAATGGGCACTAAGGAGTAAGTCTCGCACTGCATTCAACAATAATCGGAGCAAAGAATTATTTAAGGAATATTTGAAATTTTGTTAACAGGTTATACGATATAACCTGGTTTGGGGCAGTTTTGCGCTGACTAAACCGTGCAGCCGTTTATGAAAAGCGGAAACTGTACCATACCACCAGGGTATGCAAGTAGAACCTTTTCAAAAAATTCAAATATTCGGTATAATTTAATGTTTACAACAAAATTTAATGATTCCTCGATTTTAATTACGATTATTTCATGTGACTATTTGAATTTGTTGTGACGAATGAATATGTTGGTGACGTCACAAACCAACCAAGGTTATATAGTATAACCAGTATGTTCTCAAGCGGATCAACCAATTAGATTGCAGTATTCAAATCAAATTAAATTATTACTTTTTATAATAAAGTTTATCAATGTTCGATTAGATTTGTCGCTTATAATCTAATAACACCTACTATGTTTAAAAGTATGATTATCTTAAAGTGGTCGGGGCCGTTTGTCTTTAACTTGTTACTGGTCGATAGTTTTCACGGTCAGTGACATGCGGCAGGTCGCTATGGTTTTGAGTGAGATCAACAACTTGCTGTAGGTCGGCAGTCTTCAGGGATCAGTGATTTGCGGCAGGTCAGTGATTTCCACGACAAATAATTATATGGCAGGTCGGTAGTTTTCACGGTCAGTGACTTGCGGCAGGTCGATGGTTTTCATGGGTCAATGGCTTGTAACAGGTCGGTGGTTTCTACGGGGCACTGACTTGCGGCAGGTCAGTAGTTTTCACCTGTCGACGACTTACAGTACCTCGGTGATTTCTACGGCTCAATGACTTGCGACTTGTCAGTGATTGCCACGGGTCAATGACTTCATATAGGTCAGTGGTACTCTCTGAAAATCCCGGTTTCAACGTCCAATAAAACCAACAGCTAAAATAAATCTGCAATAATGCTAAAAATGGTGTTACACATCTATAAACATAGCATTCTTATTACTTTAATTATTTCAATACAGCCTGGGGACCAGTCACACCTGTTTTATATAGAAAAGTATATCGGAACCTGCTTTTAGTTTTCTTACTTTTTTTTATTGCTTTTTTGCTGTTTTTTCTTTCTTATCCCTATAGATTGAAACTTTGTTATTTGTTTTTTTGTTTTGTTTTTGTTTATTGGTTGGTTTGGTTGTTTGATTGTTAGTTGTTTATTGTTGTTTTTGTTTTGGTTTGGTTTTGTTTTTGTTGTTATTATTATTTTTGTTTGCTTGTTTTCTTACTTCTATAGATGTAGTCTTATTATATGTTATGCTATATATTGCTATTATGTACGAAACGTTCCTTAAGTTTACATTATTGTCTAATTCAACTATATTGAGTTTTAGTCTATTTCAAGGTAATATTACAAAACAATTTTCTGTTTACTATAAATATAATACTGACGATGTAATTCTAGTGTTTGATGCCACTGGTAAACCTACACCAAGCATTCTTATTGGAGCATTAAACTGGCCAGGAGACTATGATGAATGTCTGGCAGTTCCGGCTACCTATAATATTAGCCAAACACACTACACGTTCCAGAGTCAATATTGTTCAGTTTCCATTTATTCAAAGGTAAGACAATTATATGCATACCACCAATTGGTTAATTGGTTGTAACCATTGGATACACTCGTCTTATTTAATCTGATATCACATCTCGACATTATTGACACATGAAATGGAGGTAAAGTGTATTCTGTTACGGCTCAAAAATGCTCGTGCTGAAAAAATAAATAATAATAATAATACCATGCAACTAATAACAATATAATAGTATTTGGCTCAACCCGACAGTGGATTAAACACACGATATAACCCACTCGAGGTCAACATTAGAGATGTCGCTCTCGTCATTTTAGTTTAATGTGCTGTTATAATGTCACGGCCGTATATCGGGTGTGAATAAAGTGAGGCAAAGGGGGTGAATTTAGACAAATTTTGAAAAAAAAGGTTTTATTTGCTTTCAAAGGTGACACTTGCCGTTTCAAAAGTGAGGCATTTGCCTCCATTGCGCTCCGGCCATGAATGTGATATATTTAGTACACATTTGATTTGTTTTTGTTGCAACGTCAAGCATGCAAACAATAAATTTTGCACTTGGTAGAACGTGTTGTCAAGGCCCCGGGTGGATAATTGCCTTTGACTTAAAAGAATGTGTTCACCCTTTAATTTGTATGTTTTGAACCATTTAAGGCTATAAGCGTATTTGTCTTTGCGATTGTTTTTCTGTTTTCAGGTTGGGCGGAAGTTACTATTGCGCATGCGAAATATTGATGTGAATCTAATTGACAGGCGTCCGGAATCTAATTATTTAGGAGATAACTGTATTGTATTTGAAAATTTCACGGCATCAATTGGAGATTTGATGGTCGCAAATTGAGTTTACTGGCGACTCGCTAGCGGAGCCAGTAAACGGATATTTGCGACCATTGAATCGACAATTGATGCCATGAAATTTCAAATACAATACAGTTATCTCCATTCTAATGTAATGATGTGTAGGATAGTCATACATACATCATATAAGCATATTTCCGTATTATTGACAAAATGACATAAGCGGTAATCAGTTAAAATAACAATAAATATTTCATGCTATTTCAACCTTGGAATTGGTGAAAATTACACCATTAAATCGACAATTGATACCGTGAAATATTCAAATACAATTCAGTTATCTCCATTGAAATGTAATCATGTGTATTGCTACATTGTTGTCAAGATGACGTAAGCGGCAATCGTCTAAACTATCTCATGATTTTCAACCGTGGAATTGATAACATGAAAATTACAGCATTGTCCAATCACAAACCAGGGATATAAAACAACTACATTATAATTTGCTGTTGATTAAATTAATTTGCAACTGACAACAACCAAAATTGGGATTTATCAAGTACGATGCAAATGCTACCTCTCTAGTGTATTTTAAAATTTGTTCTCGATCGACAGTTCAGAGGAGATTATTTTACTGCCTTCATTTTATATGTTTTGTCAGTGCCAAGTATTACCAGTCTGATTATCCAAAATTAGATCATAGCTAAATGCAGAGTTATCGAACTTATTTATTATGACTTGTGAGAACGGTTGAAGATACTAAAGAGATAAATTAAAGATGGCAGATAATACAATGGCCAAAGACCAGAACCAAAGGCCAAACAATGGTCTATTCTACAAATGAGGCCTGTCGAGGTATTGTTGACAAACACGAATAGCACTTGAAATGGAAATCGTGTTAGACACCAGTAAAGTTGGATATGATAGGATCTTCAGCAATGAGTAACGTATGCCATAGAATCTGCAAACTGATGAATGATGTATACGTAGTCAAACCTGTATTAAGATGTCACCTCTGTGACAAAGACAAAATGATCTTCGAAGACCGATGTCATTTTAAAAGGGTTCAATTATGATATGACAAAAAGGACACATTTTAATACAGGTGGCAGCTTAAAAGATGTGACCTCAATGACAGGCTCGACTGTGCCACGCTGCACTAGATAATGGTAACAGTATGCAAATTATATTACTTTGCCATGTGCTAATACACAGTTATTAATTGTGTTAGATGACAACAACTGCTTACCACAGCACATAGATCACATGACGCAACTGACGAATGAAAGGTGTTATCTTAATGAAGCAGCAACAGACCACAATCCGGCAACAGACTGAAGAACTGTTGCTGAGGGGATTTAGAGAAGGACGTTTAAACATTTAAGACATTACAACTTAGGTATAATGCAATATACAGAACATTTTACATATAAGTAAAACAAAGGAGAATATCACACATAACTTGGTTAACTGTAATATAATACCTGTGTCACGATGGGTGTCACCAGTGGAGCACACACTGTTTACCCCACCGGAGCATGTTTTCTTTTGGCCTTAGTTGTCTGTTCGTCTTCGATTTACGGCTTCTGATTAACCCTTTGATATCTTCAAACTTTTCTAATTAAATTCGACCCTTGGCTATTTCTTATAAATCTGAGCAATGTAATCATTCATTTTATATTGCATGCCATGTTATTATCATTGCTAATGTTTTGTCACAAGCTTACATTATGTTAAAAGAAATACAGAAATACAGAAATACAGTGAATAATTGAGTTAGAGCTCAATTAAGTGAATAAATTGGATTTTCACATACAGTATAATAGTATAACTATCGTGTCACTGTACAAAAAAAAAATCATTAAAATGCGTTGTTAAAGTTTGCAACTCCGGTTACACAACGGTTTCAAACAATTAAATAGTTGTTTTGTTAATATTCAAGAATCCTATACATTTAAATCTATATTATACATCGCATATTAGGTCAGTAGGGATTGTAAACTTCTATTTAATAACATTTCAGTTGATGTTCGTGTCGTTTAACTGTAACACGAAGAGTGTCACTAGTGGAGCATGAACTGCTACCTTTCCGGAGCACCTGCGTTCATTTTGACCATTGTCTGTCCTTATTATATTTACGGCTTATGATTATCACTTTTGTATCTTCAAACTTGTCTTATAGTAACCAAACTGATAAATGTAAGATGTGATTTCAAATAATTATTTGCCTATCCGAAGTCTCATGTTTTATTATCAGATGTGACTTGTTTCAGGTGACTTGCATATTGCATTTACATATTGGATACGTCTTTGGACTTTTGGACATCTAACAATAAGTATGTATTCTATAGAAATACATGAATTTAATCATTCGATACAACCCATCATTTACAAAGCCTTGGATTACACATACATTTGATGCAAGATGGATTTTTGCAAATACTTCTTTCATGACGTCAGCAGTAGATAATGCGGGAAATCTTCGTTAATATTTACAAAAGGTTACTGGGAAATAGTTCAAAGTAGCATTGTATACGTTTGTGTCATATTGCAAAGAACTGTAGCATCTAAAATTGCACTTCAATACAAAATCCTCCCAAATAAAATATAGACGCGTAGAACAACAGTTTAATATTCGGTCAGTTACAACAATTGATGAATGACATGTTTGAATAAATTGTGTTGCTTGGCGTAGCACTATCTGCGACATGTAGAACTATTTTTAGTTTCAGAATGTTATTTTATTATTCTTAAAAGTAATCATTTTAATGACATATAGCGCTATTACAATCCGTTTCCCTATAGTGAAGGGGGTCGTCGTGGTCGTGATCGTATGGTAGCTGGATTTACCTATGTAATCAGTGCATATGACCACTAAAGGTGGGAGTTCGAATCTCAATCAGGCGAGTGGTTTGCGACAGATCGGTGGTTTTCTTCGGGTACTCCGGTTTTCTCCACCAATAAAACTCACTGCCAAGATATAACTGTGGCGTTGAACACAATAAACCAAGCCAAACCCTATAGTGAAAATGTTAGATTAACGTATTATATGCAAGAGTGTGTTAGTACAATTGTTTTTCTCGCGAAGATTAAATATAATATTCATAGTATTCAAGTTTATAGAGTTCTTTAATATAACTTTATTCTGCTAGGTTATCTGGGAGGGTTGGCATATGGAAAGCAATTGCATGACTGCGTCATTTTACTAAGACGGGATGTTTTTCGCCATAAAGTTAGCTTAGCCCACTCCACTTTTTATTGAAGTGCATGTGACAAGCCACAGAAGTGTTTTCACATCCGAGTAAAATGGCAATCCTCACCTGTAACTTGGTGATCAGTGTTGTTGCAAAAAATGTTGAACTTTGTGTATAATATATTTAATTCTCGTGACACAGAAGTTGTCATAAGTATAATAATTGTCATTTAAACATTAGATAGTACACAAGGTCGCGGAACATATTTTTCAAAGCACAACTAAGACAAAACGAGCTATGCAGATAATGAAGTCATCAGTTTGTTGATGTTCATTATCAATAATATATTTGTCAAGTTCGGAGGGCACATGGGCATTCCGACAGGCTTTGGAGCAACCTGTGCTCCTCTCTTCATCAATATTGTCCATTAGACCTATAAAGCAGAGTTTATACTAAAACATATAAAAGACAGCATAATTGCATAAGCTAAATCCATTATTCTTACTTTCATGTATATCGATAATCTTCTGTAAATTAATAATCCAAATTTGTTAAGTGGGTTCCATTAATATACCCACAAAGACATTGTGATAAAAGAAACGACAGAAATAGCTTTCTCTGCCTTGTTTCTTGATATTTACCTCAACTTTATCACTGATGGTCCACTGTCTATCATACTCTATGACAAAAGAAACGACTTTAGTCTTGACTATCTAAATTTACCACACTTTGACTTGATTGTAATACCGGAATACCAACCTCTACCGCGTATGGAATTTATATTTTCCAGTGTTGTTGTTTTTACAACATCTAAAGGCGTAAATTGAAGGACAGACAATATGTACAGTGGCCCTAAGGAAATGGACAAAAGGATAAACAACGATCTAGAAAACATTACACAGAAAAGTAAACATCGAACAACATCAACTCCACTAAAACCGGATTTTCCCCTCGAAGATAACAACACTTTGTTGAAAAATATTCTGTCATTTGCGGTGAGATGACGAGATATTGTATTGGCAATCACATTGTGATTCAAAGTTAAATATTCTTTCACTATTATGTCTCTCGATGACGTTGTGTACTATTTAGTGTTTAAGCGATAGCTAAATTTTCCCTTGCCAGCTTGTACGAATTTAAATTAATTATTTCCTTTCTACATTCATTCGGCTTAAGATACAACACATAACTTAGGTTTGGTTGTACGTAGTAACTTCTTATTTATTCTTGCGAAACAACTTGTATTATATAAACGTTATGATTCACTTCATATAAGTATAGCATATCATCCTAACTTTAAAATACAATATGCAGCCAACAAACTGTAGTATCTTTGACGTAGTTATTGTGAGCAACTTCAATATCAAAACTATTTCGACGATCCTTTATATCACTTATATATCAATTAAAACATCCCACCCTGAATACCGCAAAAACTTTTCTCGTGAAAAATCTCCTCGTAGCTGTGATTCACACTGTACGCACAGGTTACCGACCCTATATTTTAAAATAACTATGATTTTTCTCAGGAAGCTCCCATATCAATCGAAAGGAAATGCATTCAAGGTTATTGACTTTCACTTACAGAACTAAGATTATACATATGACAACTTCTTTGTCACGAAGATTTTTAATTCACGAATTTTTTTCTTCTTCTTCTTTGTGTGTGCATTTATTTACATTTCACTGCTATCACATTGTGAACTATCTCAGTCAACCAACTGAGAAACAATGCACATAGGCACAGGTGAAATGATCAAATAATATCGGGGTTCTACTGACAATGATGTCTTACATTGGAGTAATATTAAAATGAGAAAAAAAATAAAAATCACACTGTCGGAACAGTTCCAAAATTATAAAAAGACATTACGCATGCACTCAAAGACGAAAGGAAATTATGACCGAACATAAAACCTCATATTTTGGATGACAGTAGAGGTGTCCTTTTCATGATCAAATAGATTGTGTTCGCTATCAACACTTTGACTCAAAGTATGTTCCATATTTTGCAGACGACGGTGCATGAATAATAACAGATTCGGACACAGTTGTACATTTAAAATCCAGAATAACTGATTAACGATGTTTTTTTTAAAACGAGAGGACTTTTCTCAGTCGATGAGAGATGACTGAGAAACGTCCTCGAGTTTTAAAAAACATCTTTAATTAATTTATCGCTATTTTGTATTCATAATTAAATATTTGTTGTTGAGATACTGACATTTTTTAAAACACAATTAATATTTTTATCGTTAATCACTTAATTATCAAGAATTTTGTAATGTGACGTCATTATAACGTCATATTAGAAAAAAGATAATACTACGTGCGTCCTTGACAACGCTTAGCGATTAGCGATAATTGGAATCATCTCATTTTACGTGATATGAAATATATCGGTTTTAAACATCAAAGGCAAAATAAACAAAATAGCGATAATATGATATATATTTTTTTATTGTAAAGATATTGGAACGGTTTTTAAAATGAAGCGATACTACCCTATTGATTTTAAGCATACAGCTGCTGTTTTATGGAATTACCTACCTGATGAAATTAGAAAAAATGCCAATTTTAACCAATTTAAAAACATTTTACAATCATAGTAAATGTAATGCTTGTAAATAGTTTTAATATCATCAGACAATTTCAGTTCATCATACCTACTGTAAGGTTTAATAAATTATCATATCTCAGAGAGGAATGTCTGGACTTGTCGATGCATATATGTATTTTAATGAGTTGCAGTTACTAAGAGAAGATTAAATCCGCATCGTGATTGCTTTCAAATCAGGTTGTCTGTTTACATTTTTTGGAATGTCAAAGAGGAATTCCCCATCTGTTTATTGGTTGCTAATTGGTCAATTTTTTCAAAGCGACCGAAGCGCCATCTAACTTACAGATAAGTATTAGATGCGGCTAGTTTAAAAGGTAATTGCACAGCAGACAAGTTAAGTACGCAGAAATCGAAGAAATGCATATTGAAAAATGTCAGATTATAAGACAAGGGGGAGGTGCGAAACATATACAAGTTTACTTTAAAAGATCTTAGTACAGTTACGTGATGTAGTTGTTCTGGTTGTCGGTTATTTCAAGGTGCGGGTTGCTTTGGGTGCAGGCTGCTTTTGGAGCGGCGGGTGGCGGATTGTGAAAGGTGCGGGTTGCCACCTCCTTGGAAATTCTGAAGTCTTATAGTTCTTATAATATAAATTGTTTTAAGTAAGTGGTTATAAGTCCGCCTTGGCAGACGTCCATGTAAATTTTGATTCCGATTGTACGTAGTCGCCATTATATTTTATCGCTACCGAGATTGGAGCGGGTTGTGTAAGTGAGATTACGTTTTATTCTCAATAAATTGTACCCTAATTCTTTGTAACATAAGGAAAGTGATTTTATTTTATTTGGTTAATTTGTTGTAAATATTTCATGTAAGCGATGTCGGTGTCGTTTATTGTAGACAATTATTATTGTTATGTGTACATTGGCTCTGTGTCTGGTGCTGGTGTCAATTGTTGGAGGCAGGAAACACGTTAACCATATTGATATATTTCGTGGCCGCTCGAAATAGATACTTAAATGATTGGACTCTCACATCAAGTATATTAATAACTCGATTGTCGTGTTACTGGATAAATTTCATATAAAGTTAGGGTTTTAAATTTTTTCCACATTTAAGAATGATTTCTGTTTAAATCTATCTGATGCATCGAATTATATAAATGACTAGACCTTGTAAACTTCTATATAATAACATTTTAGTTTAATGCTACTAACATCGACCGAGTTGTTTTTACTAAATAAAAATGTTATTATTTCGTGGAAGGAATGTTGACAAGAATGTTCAATTGTTATATAATACTAGTCAACAAAAGAAATGATACAAAAACAAATTTGAAATATATTGTTATGTTAAAACCAAAACAATTGTTTTATTATCATTTACGTCAATGTTTGCGCGACACGCAGTTTATCCTCACAAAACAAACAATAACATCATGTTCCGTTTTTTCCCCCACTAAAATTAATGTTATTAATTCGTGGAAGGAATGTTGACATAAGATCGATCAATTGTTATATATATCTGTATTCTCATAAACCATGCAGTTACAAAGGTATAGAGATACATAAATAATAAATAATGAAAATCATACACAATGAAAACAGCAAGAAGAAAGAAAGGACAAATAAGAAACATTACTTAGTATATGATAAAAATATCAATAGCATATAAAATATTTGTATATATTAGTAATGTTAATTAGGATAATACATGTCTGTAGAAATTAAAAGATATTATAAGTTCTAAGCTCCCTAGTGACCAACTATGATTATTTAGACGGTCAGTAAATTGTTGAAGGGTGAGCGCTTTAGCGCAAAACATTCAACTATTTACTTACCGTCTAAATAATTATAGTCGGTCACGGGATCTTAGAACGTTTTTGTACGATGTTGCTGATCTATAACTTGAAACAGTAACTAAGTTTTTTTCCACGAACTATGTTTGACGGACACTCTTGGAAGTTCTAAGGATAAAGACGTAATGATCACTAGACAAAATTAAGCACCGCCCACTGACCTTCTGTAATTTTCCGTCTGCATTGAATCGTAACTGCTTATTTATCTAGCTTCTGCATCGATATTTTTAGGAATGGAATTTTCCACTGGCCAGTAAAGACTATTAATCTTATTCCCCAGATTTCCATATATGGCTCTGTATCTATCGTTATTTTTAGGAATGATTTTATCCAATCATAGGTCGTCTAATAAATACAACATCGTACAAAATGATTTAGTCCGGAGCGCACACAGATTTATTGATAACTTTGATAAATCTGCAAATTTTTTAAGTTTGATTTGATATGATTTTTTCCATTAAATGGCCGAATTTTTTTGCACTTTGACACTTTATAAAGTAAGTGTCAATATAGTCTTTTCGAATACTGTTAAACAATTTGCATTCCAAAACGTTTGTCTAATTATAGCTGTATGCAATCATAATTGCTGTCTTTGTATTTATATAATTATGTTTTAATTCACAAAGTTAAAACGAACATAAAGAATGTATGTATTTAACTTGTGTAATTTTCTGAATATAATAATTCTCAATGTATCAATTGATCAACAAAATCTTCTTTTGTTATACCTTTTTGTGTAAATTGTTTTAAAAAATCAACCATACGTAGTACAATTTGTTAGATGTAGATGTAGATGTTGGACGTTGCAGTTCCCATTTATTACCGTATATATATATACATGTATATATACATGTACATATATATCATATAATTATCATCACAATAAAGTTCATGTTTACAATACACCACCATCAGCCGAACATCAGTATTGTCTTACTATTATCTAAAATATAAAACTTAATTTTAAAAATTAATAAAATATCAATGAAAAGGAAAATCTACACAAAAATAATTTGAAATGCATAAGTATCAATATATATATATATACATAATAAACATATATATATATATATATATATATATATATATATATATTAAAAAGTCAAATGAAATCCGTATGCTGGTACATATAAAAGAAATTAGTAAAAAAAAGAACAACATTCTTGTACTAACGTTTTCACTGCTGTTGCAGATCTTCTGGTACAATGTTTATAAGTGTATATATATGACGTTAACAATAGTGTGACGTTAACAATATAAAGGGAGACTTTGATGTTACGTTTTCGCGGTAAAATATATTACCTATAAAATTAATGAACATCTTTAAAGTTGTTATAAGATTAATAAAAATCTTTAAAGTCATTGTAAGATTAACGAAAATCTTTAAAGTCATTGTAAGATTAACGAAAATCTTTAAAGTCATTTATTATTTAACGAAGATTTAAGAATATTAATTAATAAAGTTTCTTTTCTTCTTCTTAATACCGAACTTAATTCTTTAAATGACCATATTCGTTTCACCATAAACAGAGGCAAAATAGAAATGCCGTTTTTAGACGTTTTAATTCGTATATCAACAAATAACAACATAATAACGGACATTTTCTCGAAAGATACTGACACCCATATGTATCTTAATTTCAGATCCAGTCACTCGAAGCATATTAAAATAAACATTCCGTTTAATTTGGCTTCGAGAATTATAACGATCACAAACACAGAGGAGTTGAGAGATACGTGACTACGAGAACTTAGATTGTATTTAAAAAATCAACAATATCCGGAAGAAATAGTTGAACATGGTATACAGAAAGGGTTGGAAAAAGGACCGATACATACGGAACTGCGGGAACAAGTACATGTAACTTCAAATCAAAATAATATAATTCCATTTGTAACTACGTATAATCCAAGGGATTACAATATTTTCCATTTTATGAAACAAATTGAATTTAACTTAAACAGTAGAGAATGTATGAAAAATGTATTGCAAAAAAAGAAGATTATAAACAGCAAAAGGCAGCCGTAAAATCTGAAAGGCTTCTTGTCATCATCAAAATTTGATTTTCATGAATCATCACCATCTGTTAAGAAATGTACCGATAAGAGATGTATAACATGTCCGAGTTTAATAGAAGGAGCCTCGTTTACCTTTAAGAATGGACGGACTTTTACAGTTATGCAAGATATATCATACAAAACTAAGAATCTTGTATACGCAATTATTTGCTCTAATTGTGGGGAATTCTATGTAGGTGAAACCAAAACTGAATTGCGAACTCGAATGACTGTTCATAGACAACAAACAAGGCACCATGACCTTACTATAATAAGAGCTAATGAACATTTCCATGATTGTTCTGGAGGACATTTCAAAATATTCCCGCTGTATAAAGTTAATACAGAGGGTGATTTTTTAAGAAGAAGAAAAGAAACTTTATTAATTAATATTCTTAAACCTTCGTTAAATGATGAATGACTTTAAAGATTTTCGTTAATCTTACAATGACTTTAAAGATTTTTATTAATCTTATAACAACTTTAAAGATGTTCATTAATTTTATAGGTAATATATTTTACCGCGAAAACGTAACATCATAGTCTCCCTTTATATTGTTAACGTCACACTATTGTTAACGTCATATATATACACTTATAAACATTGTACCAGAAGATCTGCAATAGCAGTGAAAACGTTAGTACAAGAATGTTGTGAAAAATCCGTTTTGTTCTTTTTTTACTAATTTCTTTTATATATTTATATTAACTTTATTTTTTATAACAAATATTACTGAAGCAAATAGAAAAACTAATTATAACGATTTGCGAACGGTATCACTAAATCAAACAAACTGCAGTTACCTGATAAATCGAACACACCTTATTGTTTTGAGTGTCGGTTTACGACAGCAGCGTGGCTATTTATTCTTACATACATTTTCCTATTTTCATTCTTGGGACCTGCAATTATCATCAGTTTGTGTTATTCATTCAAATGGAATTATAGGGAAAATGCAGTTGGATTAATAAATAACATATACACTATACGTATCTACATATTAACAGACAGCTTTGTAAGTAAGAAATAATCAGTATATGTGTCAATACAACAATGGAATAATATGAAGCAGCCGGCTGTGATACTGGTATTACAAGTATTGTAATATTTACAATACTAGTATTACCAGTATTATAATATTTACAATACTGGAAATACCAGTATTGTAAATATTACAATACTGTTAATACCAGTATTGTAACACTGTACAATACTAGAAATACCAGTTTTGTAATGTTGCAATACCGGAAATCCAGAATCGTATATATACAATACTGGATGTACCAGTATCGTGCATTTACAATACCAGAATCGTTGATCTATGCACAATACCGGAAGCTCCAGTATTCTTCATCCAGCAATACTGGTAATACTAGTATTATAAAACACACAATACTGGAAGCTCCAGTATTCTTCATCCAGCAATACTGGTAATACTAGTATTATAAAACACACAATACTGGAAACTCTAGTATCCCGAATTCACCAGTATATATCAAACTCTAAGGGACCATACAAAATATTTTGACATTACAGGACTTTTGCCTCTTATGCTATGCACAGCAGAAATGACGTATGAGCATGCCAAATTGTGCATAGTCATTAATTTTAAGATTGAATATTGGCTGCTCCCAAAATTAGCAAACGGAATAAGAGAATTATACCTGATTGTATCTATGCCATGACATTTGGGTTTAAACTGCAACTTTATGAAACATAATAACACATAATTGCTTATCTTGTGTTTAAAAAAATAATTTAGAAATGATTTCTTTTTGAATTTTCCCCCGCCCCTCTTCTCCTTTCTCCCACCCCTTTTCTCATTTCTTCCACCTCGCTTCACCTTTCTCCCTTCCCTCTTTTCCCCTCTTCTCCTTTCTCCCGCCCCTAGTCTCCTTTCTCCCGGTCTCCCTATTCACTCCGTCCTCTCATAACAGACGCACAGACAGGACAGAAAAAAACAATATACAAGTACATTCCGCAACTTCGTACCTAATCTTCCAGTATCTGCAATACTGGTATAACCAGTATTTTCCAGTATCTTCCAGTATCTGCAATACTGGTATTACCAGTATTTTCCAGAATCTTCCAGTATCTGCAATACTGGTATAACCAGTATTTCCCAGAATCTTCCGACAATGACCAAATGACCAGTATCTTCTAGTATTGCAGATTCTGGAAGATTCTGGAAGACACTGGGATATTAGTATTTACCAGTATCTGTACCAGTATTGCAGATACTCGCAAGGGTTATAACGGGATGCCATTACACGTAATGGAGCAGCCGCCGAGATTTTTTGCGCTAGCTTACAGAGCTTCTGACGCCTGCATTTATCAATAGTAAGACATAACCTTTCCTTTTGTCCATTATTATAACAAGTTTTTATCACCTACCAGTATTTTAGAATGTAATTCCCACAAAATAAAAATTCTTCTCTCTGAATATTTTGAATTTCGTCATTTCCGGCCTCACTATTTGGATGTCGATACCATATTTGCCGATTTAGGCGTGAATGCGTGTAGTAAGAAATACAATATTTAGAAAAGCTCCGCCTTCGGTAGTTTCCGGTTATGGAAAACGATCGATAAATTTGAACAAGGTTGTTGCTACCTTTGAAAAGCATATATTTCTCAGCCAAACCGATTTAACAAGGACTGGGATCATCAGTAATAGTTATAATGAAATGTTTGAAGCGTAAATAGTGAGTTTTTATGTTTCAACTGAAATTTTGTTTGCACCATTGTGACGAATGGGACCGCGTTGTAGCTCTACCGAGACACACGTTTGTCACAGGAGCTACATTATTGCAGCTAGAAAGGAGTGTGTATCTGGTCATTTACAACACCGTGACGCAGATAAATTAATGCATATGGAAACAGTTAGATACACACATATTTGTCATTTCTGTATAGATATTATTTCCCGTGTTACTTTTGGCAAGAACAAATATGAATGAAATATCGCTTTTTAATTAAGTTGATAATTTTCAACTTAGTAATGTTTTTCTTTTGGTATTTAGCAACATTTTGTTCTTTCCAAATCATCCACATTGTGGTTGTCAAAATCGTGTTGACTATTGCGTTAATTTGATCATCTCTATGGCTTATTCCTAAGATTATCGAATTTTCTGATTTTGATATAGTTTTAATTTCATTTTGTTCATAAAATTCATTGATTTTTTGGAAAATGTCTGTCCACACACTATCCACCAATTTACAGTTAACGAAAAGATGCATTCAATTTTCGGGGTCTTTACAGAAATGACAACTACCATTTGGAGATTTATTCATCTTTTGTAACCTTTCTTCTGTATATATTATTGTATGTATCACTTTCTATTGTAAATGTTTGGATTTTCTATTTGCGAGATTTTTAAAATGTCTACCGCATATTTCTTCCCATGGTAATTCTACCCCGAAATAAATTTCCCATTTTTGTTGACATATTGGAATATTTTCTATTGCAAAAAAGTACTGTATATCTTTGAGGAGAAGTTGTTTATTTTCTAGAATATTATCATTTTTTATAAATTCGCATTTATTTTTCACTGTAAATGGATAGTTTTTAGTATTTTCTTGATTAATGTTTGTCTGATTTGAGCATGAGAAGTAGTTCATGAGAAAATGATGCTTTTATACGGCTGTATTCGGCAATCCAGTTTCTTTTATCACGCAGTGTATTGAATATTTCAGTGTTATTTAGAAATATTTTACTATTTTCATCCCAGATATCTTTCACCGTTATAAACCCACTTTTGGAGAAATTGGACAAAAATTGAGCTTTTCGTTTACATGCATATATTATTTTCGAATTGCCAAATATATGTTGCTCTACTATATTTTCTCTTGTGTTAATTTTATTTAAACTCAGAAATGCAGACCGGCAATTTAAGAGATTCAGATAATATTTTGAAATCTTCCTTAATCCAATATCTTTGATATCTGAACATTTACAGAGAAAAAAATCGGTCTCAAATTTTTAATCCATTGATGTCAACCAATATTTATCAATATCATTCCATTTATCTAATTCTGAGTGTATTATATTATGCATACATTTAACTTGTTTTGCCTTAATAAAGTTATTCAAGTTCACCATTCCCATCCCCCCTTTATTCTGTGGTAAACTGCATACGTTTCTAGAGATTTGATTTGTTTTACCATCCCATATAAAATCCCATATGATGGAATTTATTTCCTTTTCAAATTTTACTGGAATACCCCTCATTTCTATTTCATAGCCTATTACCGATAAGACAAATTATTTGATAATTAAAAATTTTCCAAAATACGCAAGATCTCTTGATTTCCAAACCTCCATACAACTTTTTATCTTATTTATTTTTTCTAACCAGATCATTTCTAAGTCAATTGCATATCCATGAAATACCCCCAAAGCTTTAACCGGGTTTTTTTATCACTTAATATTTTCAAATCTCGGTTTTTTTACGCCATTTCCCTAGATACATCCTCACTGTTTTTTCCAAATTCATTTTTGCCCCAGAAGCTTTTTCATATATTTCAAGTGTTTTAAATGTTTCCTCGATGGATTCTTCAGCAAGCATGTTTACCTTTGACTCTATATCCGGTCCATTTCTATTTGGTAAAGATATGCCTACTATCTTGGGATTGCGTCTAATGGATGCCGCCAATGGCTCCGCCTGCAACATGTATAGCATCGGAGCGATTGGGCATCCTTAACGGATTGAACGTGAAATGTTGACGAAGCGGGATGCAAATCCGTTCGTCTGAATACTTGATTGTGCATTTGTGAAAAGCATTTTTACCCAGCCCCTGAAACAGTCACTAAAGCCAATTTTTTCAAAGCACAAATCTATCCACCCCTACTCAGCTCTATCGAACGCTTTCTGTTGATCTAGGAATATAATTGCCCCCTCTTCATCCTCCATTGCTGTATAGTCTATGATATCCTGTAATAATCTATTCCCCTGAAAAATATTCCTACCCTTTACGAACCCCTTTTGGTCTGTACTAATTTTATTTGGTAATACACGTTTTAGTCTCTCGGCTAATATTTTTGACACAATTTTGTAATCCACGTTAAGAAGAGTGTTTCGTTTTTATCACTTGTGGCCATGTTGAAAAATAACAAGCTCCCGTTTGTTGTAACTTTATTTGTTTCAACCTGTAATAAAACAAAAATACATAACTCGAGCTGAAAATTGATATGAAAACACTAAAATTGACAACTGAATATTCGCACTCCTTGCATTCAAATTAAATCCAACTTACACATTGACGGGATGTATTAATAAATGATAATCAGTTAATTCGAGCGACTTCCATGAACAGTTCAAGTCACATCAAAACTCACAAAGGACTGGGAGCTATAAGGGCCAAAGTCGGCCCCACCTCAGATGTCGATAAAATTTTCTCCAAAATGTATTTACAATATGTATTTTTCAGAAATAAATACAGTTAGTTAATATGTGTATCTAATTCCTCACAGCAGATCGACAAATTCAGGTAATGAAAAGCAGTGAACGTCATTTTTTTCATTATACAGAACGTACGTATCATTGTATTATAATGCATATCTATAAAAAAACAAAAACAAACATAATAAAACTCAATAAACAAAGCATAAATTTGACTTAATATGCAATGTGGAATGACTTCAGGAATAAAAACATGTTCCGAAGCTGTATTATAAAATTAAAGTGTACGAATAGTAATGTCGCAACGTCACCAATTTTCGACGGTCTCCTGTTTTCGACGGTTTGTTTCACGTGATAAAATCTCTCATTATTTTGACAACAACATTTGTCAGAGGTTATATTATGATGCTGAAATTGCATGAATGATCTCATGAAATCTGATCTGAAAATGTCATCTTTAAATGTAAGAACTACGTACCACATCTATTATTTCACGTTCAAATTGTAGTTTTTCGTAATTCATTTTTTCGTCACCTTAACAAAGCTTTAATCATTTAAAAAATATATCTCATACAGACCAATTTTGGATTCATCGTCTGCTATGACATTGATAATGTACATATTGAGGTCAATAGGGGCGGATCCAGGATTTCAAGTTAGGGGGCGCACTTAAAAAATTGCGCCGAGCGGAAGGAGGTGCGAAAATGTTTGGGGTATTTCGTGTGAAAAATCACGATTTTACGCCCAAAAAAAAATCATATTTTTTCCAATTGTAGGGTAGGGGCACGCACCGCGTGCGCCCTCCCCCCTGGATCCGCCCCTGGGACATCAATTCAGAAACTTATTAACATTGATCGTCGAAAACTGGTCGAAATTTTAGTATTAATCTTAAAGAAGTAATAGATAGATTTATTTGGACAATAGAACTTTGTCATATTTGAAATTTGTTTAAACACTTTTTTAACCGTACCTTATTCTTAACGACAACCAATGCGATGTATATTCCAGTACATTTTTACGGACAACCATCACAAATCTATAGAAAATAAAATGCCAAGGTGCGGGTTGAGAGAAGTCCAATATATAAAGATCGCTTTTTTTTTTATAATATGGAAATATTTTGGGAAATGGTGTGAAACAAAATGTTTAATGTTTAAGCTAGGACCCTGTGACAATTATTATTTTTTTTATAAACTGATAGCAAACCTTGGAATCAGATATCCCATAGAAAGTTGTTGTCGATAGATAATTGTTTTACAATCAAGTATTTCATATATATTTATGATGAGAACAAGTTTACAACCATATGATTAATCGTGTAGGTAAAATGTGTGTCGCTGCCATGAGTCTATGTATGATTGTTTTGATTGTCACTAGAAAAAGAAGAGATGGTAGATATTATTTTGCTTTGTGACAAACCAACAACAACAACACTCCTAATAAACTGTTGGTATCAGATTTGTCTGGTGTCCCTTTCACATAAAGTCGGCGTTTTCCTAGAGGAAGCCATTTGTTATTTTATTTATGTCAAATTCGCTGTCATGTTAGGATTCTAATAATAATAGGATATTATAAATTATTATACAGCTATAATTTTAATCCAATAAAAAACAATATGGTTGTGATCGTCTTCCGTAATTAGAATCGTCAAAATGAAATACAATCGAATTAATATCAAATGGTGACTTGTTTCAACCTCATTCAAAATATACCTTGACATTCTGTGATACTTGTACTCGTACATCACGTTCACTATCTTTTATTACTACACTGTTTCACTCAAGTGTACATTTTGTTCCTGTTCTAGTTAAAGGACTTTATCAAACAGAATCATACAGTTTACATGTAATGCAGTAAATACGCATTTAATCCACAGAAGAATATTTCTATTTTCCACACCTTGTGGTGTGCGGTCGCTATTGTGCATGCGAAATATTAATTGCAAACCCCATTGACTGGCTATTTGCTGCCTGTCTAGAATATTTTATCTTTTTCTCGATCGACAGTTCAGAAGCTAGAAAACAATATGATGAATAGTGTCTGTCAATCATGCAAACAATAACTTATGCACATGACAGAACGCATTTTCAATGCACTACATACACAAACTTTTGATCCATCATTTGTCCATTGGAGGTTGATTTAAGAGAATGGAACTGATAGAAGTTAAAAGTTTAATTTGGGCGCAAAAGGGGAAACTTTATATAATTTATGAAAATGTGATGTGAATTCAGTGGCCAACCATCCCAGTCTGGTGGCAAAAACAAAGGTATTGTTCTGATATGCCTAACGTTGTGTCTGCAAATTCCATCCAATGAACCCCAACAAAAAACCTACTTTCAGCAAACCAATTATAAACAGTGATAATCATAAATTCCATCAATATCAATAAAACAATTACCTTTCATCTTAACTGAACTTGAACCGTCGTGGTCGTATGGTAGTTGAATTTACAACTACCTGTGCAATCATTGCCTATCACCACTTAAGTTGTGAGTTTGAACCCCATTCATGGCGAGGTGTACTCGATAAAACATTATCTGATAAAGTTTGTCAGTGACTTGCGACAGGTCTGTGGATTTCTCTGGGTACTCCAATTTCCGCCACAAAAGTAGTAACTGAAATATTTTTGAAAGTGGTGTTAAGCACCTAACCTCCAATGGACAAATGATGGATCAAACGTTTGTGTATGTAGTGCATAACATAAAACACCTTTGGGTCATAATGTGAGAGCTATCTGTTGGATTGTGCCCAACAAATATCTACTCCTTTTGGATCAAACTATTTTTCTTCATTTTAGAAGTAGCATCGATAGACCATTAAACCCGTTACCTCCGTATCCCTGTAGTAATAACTATTTCAGTATCCCGGAAGAAAATATATAATCAATAATTGGGGGCTTATGAAAAAAAAACTATTCTGGATGAAGTGGTGTTTATTTTATTTCTACCTTACATTTGTATATAACTGTTACGTGCCGACATACCATCGTTTTTTACGGCAAAGATTGCTTCTCAAATATCAAAACGTCATCTAAGCGCTTGGAATATTTGAACATTTTCCCGTCATTTTTCAAGAAATTTAACACCTTGTGAAACCCAAAAAATACTTTAACAGTATTTGTGTTTTATTTATTTTAATAATCTGGTAAAATATTTTTATGGTGCACGACTGCGGAGGTGCTTAATTTCTTCGAAAACCGTCCAAATATCGCGGGCAAAATTCCACGAAATACAGAAAACAAATAACGCTCATGACGTCACAATGACATCAAATACGTATCGATTTTGTTGGAAACAAGTTTTAACATCAAAAGAATGATCTCGTCTATAATATAAAACCAATCAAATTTTAATCAAGTATGTTCTGAGATAGTGATTCATTAAATATGGGGCCATATATGGCACTTATAGTCCCCAGTTCTTTTTATGGTATTGACGCCGGATTACATGCACTGAGGTTTTCTCTTGGTTTTAATG
Source organism: Bathymodiolus brooksi (assembly GCA_963680875.1). NCBI lineage: Eukaryota > Metazoa > Mollusca > Bivalvia > Mytilida > Modiolidae > Bathymodiolus > Bathymodiolus brooksi. The sequence continues at coordinate 78,737,570 of OY804588.1, forward strand.
TACACAAACTGTATTTAAAATAAACACAATTATTTTCAGAAACATAAGTTATTTACTGATGAATTTCATTACTTGAAATGAATCATGAAATGTACAGATTGTGTATATAATGGTCTCATATATACAATCAGAAGAGTGAAAATATTGATTTTAAGGGTCTGGCTGAGGTTATAAATAAATTAATATTTAACAACCTCCACAATCCTCCACCAACAAAATATTTTGATATAATCATTAACCCTCTATACTCAAAACAACTGCTCAATTTGGTGTTGGTGGAAGACTGTGGAGGTATATAAAATAGCTAAAATGTACATTAAATATGTCGTTTATAGTCCATTTTTAGCATTATCGTCTAAATATGATGTCATTATGACGTCATAACGCACCCAATTTCACGGAAAGTTATATTTTTTTTAAATTTGTTTATATAACAATTAAATTAGTAAATTGTTTTTATTCTATGTCAAGCATTATTTTTTAATATATTGTGGGGCCAATTTTGCACCTTAATGCCTCTCCCTCTTGACAGGAGAAAATTGGGTGAAGGGGAGAGAAACTATACAGTTTTACAAGTCCGGGATGAATGACGGTATCAATGTGAATATTTCCGTAATCATAAAATCTTCACATTACAAAGAGTAATAGGCCTCCAGTTTTTTATATCCTCCCTTTCCCCCTATATGAACATAAGTGTAATTATTCCCCTATTCTGAGATTCACAGAGTAGTTTTTTGTTTTTTGTTTTTTTATTATTATCTATATTACACCTGTGAACAATTTACCTCTGGGTGCCAGGAAACCTCAAAGGTTTACAAATATTTACAATGAACAATATAATTAAATAAATAAATACTGGTACAGTTGTAGTAAGAATACAATACCATAAGCAAATAAATCATATTTTATCTCTCATATTCAATTTATAAACATACATTTTTACACAGTAAGCAATGAAAGGAATTATTAATGCAACTAAATTCATAATGTATCCAATAATAGCTGTAATTTCCTAATATTATATTAGTTTCGAACTTCTGGGTTCTTAATCATCATTTGTATATTACTTCTGAGTTAATTGTTGGGATTTGTGATAACTATTGCTTCCCTGTAAGTGCTTTTATTATATTTTATATAATTTCTTGTTTTCCATATTACCCATTTTAATATACAAATTACTAAATTCATTAAAAGTAGATCTTCAGTTATTTCTCCCTCATACACCCCAATGATTAAGTTTTCCTCTACAAGTACTATATTGTTTTCAAAAATGCTATTATAAATGTGTTTTAATTCATCTAAGACATGTTTAATTTTATGACACCTGTAAAACAAATGCATAAGGGACTCTATTTCATTTTTACAAATATGACATTGACCATTTGATGTTCCCATTTTTTGTAATCTATATTCTGAATAGACAATGTTATGCAAACCTTTCCATTGGAACTGGATAATACTTTGTTTACATTTAATCTTGTTCAGTATATACCAAATTGATATCCAGTTAAATTTCTTTTCATAAATTGTATCCCATTTGAATTGACACTTTGGCGTAATTGGTTTACGTATTTCTTTCTGGATATTCTTCAGTATCAGCTCTTTTGGAACAATGATTTTATTATTATGATTTCTAATATTTAAATTACTATCTATTTTTAAACTTAATGATTTTTTTATCTTTTCGTTTTTATCGGATTTTAATTTCTTAACAAAATTTTCTGGTATTGATTTTTTTATTTTTGCCCATTCTGATATCCAGTTCCTTTTATCATCCAGTCTATTAAATATAGTCTGAGTATCAACAAAGGTATTATTATTTTTGTCCCATATATCGTTTATTTTAAATATATTATTTCTCAAAAACGATTGAAAAAAAGTGGATTTCTATTAAATTTGATCTCAGAGTTACCAAATGTTTTTATCTAAAATGTCATTTTTAGACTCCGTAGAACATGACCCCAAATTTTTTTTCCATGCTTGTATAGCATCTTGATAGTATTTTGGAATGGATCCAATATCTAAACCTTTAATATCGGAGCATTTACAAAGAAAAAAATCATCAACTCCAAATTTGTTATCGTATTTCTGTAACCAGTGTTTACCTATCGCATTCCATGAGTCCATCTCACTGTTGATTATTTTGTATATAAATTGTATCTGTTTACTTTTGACAAAATTGTCTATGTTAATCATTCCCCCCCCCCCCCCCCCCCCCTTCATTAATATTTAAGCAAAAATCTCCCTCACCACAGACTCAAAATCTTCTCCAATAAGATACCATTAATGTTTGTAAAATTCACTAACAATCCCATCCTCCCCTGGTGATTTATCGGGTTTTGGTAATTTTACTGCCTTTGAAATTTCATCCAAAGTTATTCTATCATCACAAATCTCTTTATCCTCTTGACTTAATTTGTTTCCAAATTATTTAATAAATATGCGGCCGAATCACTGTCCCATCCTTCTGAGGTAAAGAGTTTTTCGAAAAAATTTACTTGTTCCTCTAAAATAGACACAATATCCTCTATATATTTGCCATCGTTAGTTTTAACTCTATTCCATAGTTTTTCTTTACCCTTCTTTTTCTCTAGGTTAAAGAAATACTTTGTAGATTTTCCCCCCTTTTCATACCAATTTACTTTTGATCGAATTCTAGAGGCTTCTGCTTTTTTTCATAGTACCCTTTAATGTTTCCCCTAAACTCAGATATTTCATTTTTATTGTCCGAGATCTTGAGTTTCGTTTCAGTTATGTTTAATTTTTTTTTATGCGTCTATAGTTAAGCTTTTTATTTTAATCTTAGTTTGCTCCCACCATTCCAATTTATTTTTGAAGTTATTTTTCTGAAGTTTCCATTTATTCCAAAAACTTTCAAATATGTGCTTAAATAAATATGTTTGAATAACGGTATAATTCATCTTCAATAATCCCGGACCTCGTTCTGGTTCACCTACTTTCAATGTCATGATAACACCATCATGATCACTAAATGGAAAGTGAATAAATTTAATCTTTTGTGATGCAAAATTAAGTTAACTGCTAATGAAAATGAAATTTATATGCGAGTGTGAATTGACCCGGCCGAATGTATAACATTTACTGTTTGGATTGCGTGCTCTCCAAACATCGATCAAATCATTTCGTTCTATATATTTTTTCAATTCCGTTGAACCTATGTCATCGCGATTTGGTATTGGCTTCCTATCTAGACTTTTCAAGAGTGTACAGCTAAAATCTCCCAGAACTATATTTTTGTCCGCCGGATTCATCGAAATTGATTCATTAATACATATTTTGTTATCATTACCCAAATTAGGAACATAAACATTATATATATTTACGTTATAAGTATTTGATATATTTACCACACAGGAGATTTTCCTACCAGTATTATCTCGCCCCGTTTCTGTAACTTCGTAATCAATTTTTTTTAAAGAGGATAGCAACACCTCGTGAGTTACTTGAACCATGATTCCACATACTTTTAGCTCCCCATTCATTTTTCCATTTTAATTCAGTATCAATAGAACAGTGTGTTTCATGTTAACACGCAATATCGATTTTCTTTTTTCTACACCAACAAAACACCGCATTCCGTTTTTTGTCATCTGCTATACCATTAACATTTAATGTGACAATACAAAGAGACATATTTACAAATTGACAATGAAAGGTCACAATTTGGAACTCACCTCACACAGGTGACTACAATTAAACATAGGTATATTTACAACAAGTATGACAACAATTATTATACAATAAATCACAATCTTCATATTGTTAAAGTATATTACAGACAAATCATTTGGTACTATATTAGACACGAATAACATAATTGTTATAAAATAAAACACTTGAAATAAATTTATATTGAAGATATCAAGATTTTGGACCCCTCACTTAGTGGCACTAAAAATAGATACCGGTAATTTTGTCATTGATAGGTTATGAATTAGGATGTTTTTTTCACGTGTAAACAAAGTACATGATATATATTATGAAACATGCAAAAATAATAATTATAATTACCAGGAATGTCAATGATCAAATATTACCATGAATATATTTTGTTCAAGTGTTACTACAGCTTCAAAATGGTTTGAGAATTTTTGATTGTTGTTTATCTGCTGAACCTGGGGTTGACGTTGAACTTCTGATACGTTTTTTAGTATTTGGAGTCGTGTATTCGCCTTCTACTGGTGATTTTACATAATCCAGTAGTATGTCACTTACAACAGTAGCTCCTGCTTCACTAATGTGGACACTATTTTGGTCATTTAAATTGTAGAGTGCTCCGTTTGGTACATTGATTGAAGTGGACTCTGACCGCAAGTCAATAAACCTCATCTTATTGTTTTTCAAACACATTTTGTGTATGAATGTGCTAACAGACGATGACACAAAGTTTAATGCTTGGATGTATGTACCTTTCCCTCTTCTTGGTAGTATGCTACATACACATATGCTAGCATTTGGATATTTATGTTTCACATTCTCAACACATAATTTGTTCAGTATCATTTCTATACTGTGCTACATCATTTGTACCAAGACTCAACACTATGCTATCAACATTTTTACTATCAACTTGTGTATCAGACTTATCTTACAGTTTTTGGACTTGGTCTAATGTAGTACCTGACACAGAGATGTTATGTACATTGGGGTTTTCAAAGACAAGCCTTGTACAATTTGATGCTCCAAGCATGACACTTTGTGGTGCCATAACTGGGTGGGATTCATTAGAAAACACACAGTTTGCAGTTGTATTATCATCATTTGTTATTTCACCAATTTCCGGGAATTTGTTGTTTCTATCCATATCAGCTTCCCTTCCCTCGTGGATGTCATGATTATAGTCCCCATATAGATCATGATCTGTCGCCTCACAGTTCCGTCTTATGCGGCCTTCCTTGCCACAATAATAACATACGTTATCAGAATGGGAACAATCTTTAATAGTATGGTCCTTACTGTTACACCTGAAACATGCCCGTGCTTTTGCCATCGAAGGTTTTCTCACGCAGCAGTATGATGGAAGGTCGATTGTGAACAATATTGACATTCAGTTCTGTTGTTGTCGGCGAATATTCGGACATCAAATCTCCCGACTTTTCTCATAATTGGAAAAAGGGAAACATAGTTCGTGAGTTGCATATATCGGGCCCTTGTTTCGATATTCGTTCCCTTAATCATACCTCTGCGTAGAGAGCCTTGTCCCACCTCTCCGATTTATTGCATAAATGCACATATTACCTGATTCGATAATTCACACGGTGCATCTTTCATTGTTATATTTGTAACTTGCTTCTCTACATCAACGAATTTTATATATCTGTTTCTAATTTCGATCCCCCTTGTTAATAGAATGTGCTTAGTGTTGGGGTCGAAAACTGTGAAAATGCAGTTTTTTCTTTTATTTGTATGGACTGTATTTAAAAAAATTCTACAAGTTTTTCAATTTCTTCTATAACTTCACCGTGTGCTATACCCTTTGTTAAGATTGTACAAAAGTGTACTGACAAATGTCTCTGGATTTGACTTTTGTTGTGATCATTTGTTTTGTATGCCGCCATTTGTAAACAATGTACAGTAAATCACAGTAATTAGAGTGAGAAGAATTCTTCCAAATGTCATTACCTGTGTCTGTAATAGTGATATGGTGATGAAAACAGCAAATATTGTCAATATATAATGTCCTTATTCACCTCAGATATCAAACAAAATCCGATAAGTAAACTAAATCTACATTTTTACACGAAACCTTGTAAACACGAAAATAGCACATCAAGGGCAGATAATCTCTCCATGGTATTTTGACCCCCTAACCATAGTAAATCGACCCCCTACCCATTGTATTTTGATCCCCATACTAATGGTATATCGATACCCCACCCATGATATTTGGAACCCCTACCTATGGTATATCGAACCCCTACTGATGGTATATCGACCGCCTCCCCATGATATTTAGACCCACCTACCCGTGGAATAAAAACACATACCCATGGTATTTTGACCCCTACCCATGGTATATCGACCCACATACCCATGGTATTTCGGCCCTCTACCCACAGTATTTTGACCCCCTACCCATCCTATTTTGTCTCTCTACCCATGGTATATCAACCACCTACCCATGGTATAAAGACCCACTTACCCATTGTGTTTTTACCCCCTACCCATGATATATTGATCCCCCTGCTCATGGTATATTGACCCACTTACCCATGGTATATTGACCCCCTTACCCATGATATATCGACCCCCATACCCATGGTATTTTGACCCCCTATCCATAGTAGTTTGCCCGCTAACCATGGTATATCGACCCTCCTACCAATGGTATTTTCACCCCTTTACCTATGGCTTATCGACCCCCTGCCTATGGTATATCGACCGTCTATCCATGGTATTTTGACCCCCCTACCCATGGTATAAACACCCATTTACCCATGGTATTTTGACCCCCTACCCATGACATATTGACCCCCATACCCATGGTATATCGAACCCCCTACCCATGATATATCGACCCCCTACCCATAGTATTTTGACCCCCCTACCCATGCTACATGTATATCAACCCCTCTATCCATGGTATTTTGACACCCTACCCATGGTGTTTTGTCCCCCCTACCCATGGTATTTTGATCCCCTGCCCACGGTACATTGACCCCCTTACCCATTGTATTTTCACCCCCCTAAACAGGGTATATCGACCCATATAGGCATGGTATTTTGATCCCCCTATCCATGTTATGTTGACCCCCTACCATGGTATATCGACCCTCCTACCCATGTTATTTTGACCCCTTACCCCTGGTATATTGATCCCCTGCCCATGGTATTTTGTCCCCCCTACCCATGCTATATCGACCCCCTACCCACCGGTTTTTGACCCTCATGCCTATGGAATATCGACCCCCTACCCATGGTATATCGACCGCCTACCCATGGTATTTTGCCCCCTACCCATGGTATAACGACCCACTTACCCATTGTATTTTGACCCCCCTTCCCATGGAATATCGACGCCCACACCCATGGCATATCGACTCCCCTACCCATGGTTGGTATATCGACCCCTACCCATTGTATTTTGACATATCTACCCATGGTATTTTGACCCCTTGCTCACGGTATATTGACCCACTTACCCATGGAATTTTGATATCCCTTACCCATGGTATGTTGACCCCTCCTAGCCATGGTATATCGACCCCATACTCATGGTATTTTGACCCCCTATCCATTGTATTTTGACCCCCTACCATAGTATATCGACCCTCCTACCCATGGTATTTTCCCCTTACGCATGGTATAACGACCCACTTACCCATGGTATTTTGACCCCTTACCCATGTTATATTGACCCCCTATCAATGGTATTTTGAACCTCTACCCATGGTATAATACCCACTTACCCATGGTATTTAGACCCCACTGCCCATGGTATCTTGACCACCTCCCCATGGTATATCAACCCCCATACCCATGGTATATTGACCCCCTATCCATGGTATTTTGACCCCCTCCCCAAGCATGGTATTTTTACCGCCCTAGCCATGCAACATCGACACTCCTACCCATGGTATATCGACCCCTACCCATGGTATTTTGACCCCCTATCCATGGCATAAATACCCACTTACCCATGGTATTTTAACCCCCTATCCATGGTATAAATACCCACTTACCCATGGTATTTTGAACCTCTAGCAATGGTATATGGAGCCCCATACCCATGGTATTTCGACCCCCTTCCCATGGTATTTTGACCCCCCTACCCATGCTATATCGACCCCTCTACTTATGGTATTTTGACCCCATACCCATGGTATTTTGACCCCCCTACCCATGCTATATCTACCCATCTACTTATGGTATTTTGACCCCATACCCATGGTATTTTGATCCCCTACCCATGGTACATCGACCACCCTATCCATGGTAATTTGACCCCGCTACCCATGGTATATTGAACCCCTGCCTATCTCTTCATTAGAAATGAGGGGGGTCAAAATACCATGGGGGTTCAATTTACCATACCAGGGGGGCCTGTTTTCAATAAGGGGGATCAATATACCATGGGGGTCCAAATACCATATGACACCGGTCCTTTCTTCATTCATGACCTATCACCGGATTTGTAATCAGATTAACACGACGAGTACCACTAGTGGAGCAGGAACAGTTTACCTTTCCCGAGCGCCCAAATTCAGTCCCGGTTTTTAGTGGGTTTTGTGTTACACGATCTTTAGTTTTATGTATATGTCTTGTAGATCATTGTGTGTCCTTTTGTTCTTTTTTGCAATTGTGTTGTCCGTCCTTCGATTTACGGATTCTTATTACCCCTTTCGGCTTTGGTATCTTGAAGCTCTTCTTAAGAAAAGCTGCAGTTCATTTCCCAATAGGCTCTTATGTTAAAAACTGCCACGTGTCAGGGAGCTAAAACACTTTGTTGCTCACCTTTCATTCTGTTTTGAGGAAACCTTATACAGAACTTTCCATAGGTGCTTCCTACCAAATTTTAGTTCATTTGGCAACTGAGTTTCAGAGGAGAAGAATTTTGAGAAATTAACCAATCAGAAACAAGAATTGTCTGTGGTGGCCATGTTTTTTAACCGATCAAGACAAAATGAGCATTTTGATAGAAGACCTTCCAGATGATTCCTATAGCTACTAAGTTTCTATTCATTTGGACAAGCGGATTTGGAGGAGAACATTAAAATGTGAAAAGCTAACGAACGACGGACGCCAAGCGATGGTAAAAGCTCACATTTCCATTGGCAAGGTGAGCTAAAAACTTGATGCAAGAAGAAATATTCTTACAATGTACTAAAGTTTATATTTGACCTGGGAGCCAATCAGGATCTTATTTCAGTGTTGATTTGGATCAAACCAGACATTTGAAAAGTGAGAATGTAAATATAATGTGGTTCATTCTGTGTCAGCGAATTTGATTAGAAAATTTTAATTTGAAAAGGCCATCAATGACAAAGAGAGGTTAATGTGAGCGACAACTTCCATGATTCTTTATTATTAGGTTACATAAAGTGTTGACGAAAATGACAAACGGAAAATACGACAGACGCCAGGGGATTAAGAAAATTGCTATGTTTGTTCTCTATGTGTGTACAAATTGTAAAAATTGTGTGTGTGTTGTTTCTGAATGATCAGGTTTAACTAACAACCACCATTAAAAAATTATACACATAAGATCATTATTAATTTAAAACCGCTAGATTAATTAGTGCTTAACATCACTTGTAGAAATATTTTACCAATGAAATGGTGGTTGGTGGTTTATGGTGAGGTAAACCGGAATATCGATAAAACCACTGACCTGCAATACATCTCTAAAACTTGATAACATAAACATGATAAAGATGCATAGAGTACACCTCGCCATAAGCGGGAATCGAACGCACACATTTAGTGTTGATATGCACTGATTTAATATCAAACTATCATAGTGATCTCAGTATTGATAATGTCTTGTAAAGTGTAATTTCCCTCATTGTATTAATGAGGCAAAATATGAGATTAAGCTGTTAAGGATGAACATTATATGGAACAGCAAGTAATTTATGTCGAGGTGTACTCGATACAACATTATGTGATAAAGTTTGTCAGTGACTTGCGACAGGTTTGTTGTTTTCTCTGGGAACTCTGTCAGCAATAAAACTGATCACCGCGATATAATTAAAATATTGTTCAAAGTGGCGTTAAATACCATCAACCATAAAGCCTTAATATATATTATCTAGATTTTTATTTTTATTTAATCTTAGGCCAAAATAAAATGTGTGTGTTTCCGATTGCCATGATATATCTGTTTTGTATTGGACTAATAATAAACGTGTATTTGATATGCTATAAATAGACACATTGTACAGGTTATACTTTATATATAAATTGTATGCATGAAATATTCTATAAAAGCATGCTATACATTGTCCAAATATTGTAATGATCCAAATGTTGTAAATTGTCCAAATATTGTGAATGATCCAAATGTTTTAAATGATCACAACATTGTTATTAGTCCAAAAGTTGTGAATGGTTCAAATATTGTGAATGGTCCAAATATTGTTAATAGTTCAAATGTTGTAAATTGTCCAAATGTTGTGAATGGTCCAAATGTTGTAAATTGTCCAAATGTTGTAAATTATCACAATATAGTTAATAGTTCAAATGTTGTAAATGACCAAATTGTTGTAAATTGTCCAAATGTTGTAAAACATCCAACGGTTGTTAATTGTCCATATAAATGAGCGTAATGTTCTAAATTGTCCAACTGTTGTAAGTGATCCAAATGTTGTGATAAAATATTAAAAAAAACAAAAAAACCACCACACTTTGGGAACAATTCCAAAATCAACAACTAGTATTTTGGTGGCTTGGTACAGGTACTTCAATGTAAATGAGCAAAAGTGCCAAGCTTCACCTCAAAATGTACAATGTTAGCAATAATCCTTTAATTAGCATCCTTTATACTCCAATAATTAACACAAATCAAATTAAAATTATCCAGTAAAATTAACTAGATCTATATTTTACTACTTTTATCTACAGTACATACTCATGAGGAAACATATTGTTATCACAAAGTAAATAACAATCTTCATTTAAATCTATCAACTAATTAATATATAATTATTTCTACTTATAATTAACAGTTTTGAAAGTCATTGCTATATATTATATTTAGTGGTTTGTGACTTGTTAATACCATCTTGTCCACAAAATAAACAAAAAATATTTTATTTACAAAATATAAAAATCCTTCATCTACAAAATATAAACTAATACAGTCTTATTTCTACTGATAATTAACAGTTTTGTAGGTCAGTGTTAAATGTTATATCACGTGGTTTGTGACTTGTCAATATCATTCATGTCCTCAAAATATAAAAATCGAGAAAGCATCAGAGATGCAACAGCCGAGTGGCAAGTCAAAATCATTTGGTCTTGTTTTATAAATTAGTAAGAAACTAAAGAATAAATGTATGTATGATGGATTATAAGGACTATTTAAGATATCATCAAGTTTCAGAGGACAAAACATAAATTATGAGGATAACAGATGTTATGTTGTAGCAGTTGTTTGCTTTAGATGACAGAGGAGAAACAGTGACAAAATCATATGAATGAAAGAAGAGAAAATACACTGTTTTTTTTTTAAATATCTTACAATTAGTACTATTAGAAAGGTATCTGCAACCATACAAGTTTATGGTCTGTCCAATATGTCTCTTGTATGCCTACACTGGCATCAATGTTGGTATGCGAACATAACTTTGGAAGAGGATCACCCAAGGAACATTTGGGCAAAGTTTGGTTAATATTGACAAAATGGTTTCAGAGATATGTGTAATTCACAAAAAATAGGGGATGGGGATGACCCCGGGCCTCAACACTTAACATTTAATTTGTTTATTCACCCTGATCATAAATACATATGGCTTAGGGGTGGGGATCTCAACCATTATAACGTACAGTTCAGATAGGGGTGGGGTATGACCTCCCGGGCCTGAGCTATAAGGCATTTAATTTGCCTAGTCACCCTGATCATAAATATATATGGTTTAAGGGTGGGGATCTCAACCATTAAAAATTTCACTTCCGGTAGGGGGCGGGGTATGACCCTCCGGGGCCTGAGCTATAAGGCATTTAATTTTCATAGTCACTTTGATCATATATATATATGGTTTAGGGTGGGGATCTCGGTCACATTTTTTAAACAGATTCCCCAGCTGAGCCCCGGGGATAAAAAATGTTGAATGCACAACTTCACATTAGCATCTCCACCCATTCCAAATATTAAGTTTCTATCTTTTGTAGTTTCAGAGAAATGTGTAATTCTCAAAATATGTACTTTTTCTATAAAAAAAAAACCATGATTTTACAAGAAAAAACAATAGATTAATCTGAATTTCGAACTCGCTCTAAATAATAGTGTAATAATGCTTCCTACCAAAAATTATGTTTATCGGCCAAAAACTAAGAGCACTATCGTGTTAACGAAGATAATTCTCAAAATATGTAGTTTTTCTATGCAAAAAACATGATTTTACAAGAAAAAGACAATAAATTAATCTGAATTTCGAGTTCCCACTAAATAATAGTGTAGTAATGATTTCTACCAAAATTAATGTTGATCGGCCAAAAACTAAGAGCGCTGTCGCGTTAACGATGATAGGCTAACATACGCCCGCCTTTCGCCAAAGCATAAGCCGACTGCAACTTCGTTGCAAGTCGGCTAAAAATCCTTCATCAACAAAATATAAAAATCCTTCATTTACAAAATATAAAAATCCTTCATTTACAAAATATAAAAATCCTTATTTACAAAATATAAAAATCCTTCAACAAAATATAAAAATCCTTCATACACAAAATATAAAAATCCTTCATCAACAAAATATAAAAATCCTTCATTTACAAAATATAAAAATCCTTCATTAACAAAATATAAAAATCCTTCATCAATAAAATATAAAAATCTTTCATTTACAAAATATAAAAATCCTTCATCTACAAAATATAAAATCTTTCATTTACAACTATAAAGGTGTATTTCTTTCGTATGTTCGGGATGTGCCGAACATATTCTAGCGAATGAAGTGGTACGGAACACTCTGCGCGAACAAACAGAACAGTGTGCGGGGTGTACCAGGTTTTGAGGTGGTGCAGAAGGAATCAAGATGGCGGAACCGACTATTTTTTTTTACATAGAATTTTTTTACACCTTACTCATTTTCCTAAAATTACGCAATTCAAAAGAAATGCGTAGATTTTTTAGGGGGAAGGAGGGACTCTGTAAATTGTGAATAAAGTCCCCTATAGTTTTATAAATCAATCATTTGGTGCACATTTGATTCCTGGGAGAACACAGGAGCTTCTTAACGTGAAGTTCCATTTCCCTCCCTCTTTATTCCATTACTTTTTAAGAAAAAAATTATTTGGTTTGCAGCACCACTGTTCCTGATGCATTTCTGGGTTTCAAATTATTTTTAAAACCATACAAGATATGCCAGATAGATGTAAACTTACGCAAGCATTTTTTTCCTCGATACGCTCGGTAATAATCTTTTGCTTTGACTCGCACCCCTCAATTAAAATCTCAGATCTGCCCTTTTTAAGATCTGCATTATCTTCTTTACCTAACCTCTCTATTCGTTAAAACACTCTATGAAAATTATATAATATAAAGAGTACATTTATCCGTCATTTATTGTTCAGTCTGCACATCTATTTTATTGATAAAACGTTAAGCAGCTTGTTTGTTTATATATGAGACGGGACTCTTTTTGTACCCTACATCTATTTTATTGATAAAACGGCAAGCTCCTGTGATAATATTATAATTAAAGGTTAAATTACGTGGAAGCAGCAACTATGGTTACAGTAACTACTGATTCTTCCAATTTCATCTCATCATCGTCGTCGTCCATTTCTAGTTCTGCTGACAGAAATAACAGAGATATCCACCATATTGTTTGTCCAAAAGGTTCTAAATCACTTCATGGATCTAGGGTACAAGGAATGCTCAGCACATGTTCGGAACAGGCTACAGGAAATACAGTCTTGTCTCTACTTATAATGAACAGTTTTGTAAAGTCATTGTTAAATGTTATACCCATTGGTTTGTCAACGCCAGCATGTTCACTTAATACTATATCATAGAATGTTCCATCTGGTGACAACCTTCGTATTTCGTTTAATTTATCTTCACTTATGTATACATGGCCTTGTTGATCCACAGCCAGTCCTAGATTTCCTGATATGTGGTATGTATATATAACGTGACCATCTAAATTGATGCAACGCAATCCGCCATTCTGTCTTAGCAACAATTGATCATTCCTTTCATTATAAAATAAGTTGTAATTAGCAACACCATCAGTTGTTATGTCTCTTACACGCGATCCATCTGTATTTAAAATTAAAACCTTTCCAAATGCACCGATGTAAATTTTGTCCTTTACAGCAGTGACACCTAAACACTCTTCTCCTATATTTATCTTGTTAATCTTTGTATTGTTAGTGGTGTTGATAAATTGTATGGAATACTCCATTGGAAGAGTAACTACTGCTTTATCTGTACATGGTACTACAGTAATATCCCAAGGTCCATTGGTAAGCGATATTTCATCTTCATAGGTTTTGCAATCTTTGTATATATATACCTTCTGATGAGGAGACTGATAATTACAAAGTAGTAATTTGTTGTCAGAAGTGACAGCCATGTTTCTTAACTGGTATTGTTCGCCACGTTTTAAATCAACTTTACATTCTTTTATGAATTTGGTCAGTTTTTGTCTTCTATCGTGTTGTACCTGTGCACATTGTACATTCATTGATTTATATTTAATAGGACAAGGTCGGGTAATTTGTGACAGTGATCCGAATGTTTCAATGTTGACATTCTTAATTTCTTCAAACTCCATGTCAATTTCTTTAATAGCAGACGTCATGTCATGAATCTCGCTGTCTGTTTTCTGGATGCTTGTTATTTGCTTTCGTAAAGTTAAAAATAGCTGATTATTAGAGCCGTGATCTTTTAGGAATGCTAATTCTTGTTTATTGTCTTTTAAAATCGATGTTAATTGACAAATTTCATCTTTTTCTCTGTTTATTTTCTTCTCATTTTTTTCCTGTACAGACCCTACTTCAGTTATTAATCTTTCTTCAAAGTCATCTAGATATTTTAGAACTTTTGATTTAGCTGCACGCATTTGGTTTATTATCAGAGACTTCTTCTGTTTCAGTAATTTACTATTATCGTCTCGATTCTCTGACATTTTCGACAATGTTTCAGTCATATTATCTAGTTCTTTTAATGTATTGGAAAGTAAAGATGAATTTTTGACGTCCTTTGAAGCAACGTCTAAAGGTGAAACATTCTCACAAGACCTATGACTATCCGAAAGACAAGCTTTACAGCATACAACATCATGTTGACTACAGAAATAATCAATCTGGGCGTCTGTGTGTATTTCACAGTTTATTTTAGAAGATGGTGGTATTCTTGATCCCATTGACGACAAATCAATTATATGATGAAATATAAATACCTTACACCGCAAATGCCATTCAGCGCATTCTGTGCATAGCTTTTCTGCACATTCCACACAATGTTTCTCAGCAACAAGCCTTTTGTTTTTTCTTGAACATGGATCACAAAATGTTTCCATGATGGATCTACAAGTAGAAATATTATGACATTGATTATTTATTAAAAAAAAAATCTTAACAATTTTAATAAAAACAAAACAACATTATAATCTTGAAATATCGACTTTTTAAATCTCAAATAGCTCGACTGCTATTCGTCCAATCCGATGTTTTCTGTGCATTATGCATATGCAGTGTAGTAGCAAAGGGTTACAGATGCGAAGATCAAGCGTTAGAAATGAATTGGAAGGTGGTGGGGGGGGGGGGGGGGGGGAGGTCATTTGGAGTTGACACGAGGTGTGAAAGCTTGCAAAAATAACACGCAAATAAATAAAAACAAAAACAAAAAAAACAGAGAGGTTTGCAACTTAACATTTTGTTTCTGCTTCCATGCTGAAAATCCAGTTGTTGATTAAATTTCTGCCATAAGTGAAGTAGTCCCCCCCTTTTTTCTCACCCACTTACCAAAGTGCTGTGGATACCCTACCATGCCCATGATCTAGCGAGATGTGCAATGGGCTTCGGGGTCTCAATTGGGTCCAAACTTGCATTGCTTGGGATTGCGAGGTTTGGGGTGTAGTTCTGGAGTTGAAGCTAATGAAAATGTGCAATAAAAAGCAATACATATATTTTATTTGCACGTTTATGTGTGTGTTTTATAGATCGTTGTTTGTCCTTTTTCTTTTGTCCATTGTGTTGTCTGTTCTTCGATATACGGATTCTGATTACCCCTTTGGTATCTTGAAAATTTTCTTTGAACAGTAAGCACATTTGGTCAAGAACGTAAGGATCAAACAAATGTTGACAATTCAGGAATTTTGTGTATAAATTGATGACTCCTTAGTCTTGTCTCTTACCTCTCTTGGAAACAAAATAATTTAATACTATATTCGATATTTGACCATTTAACTTTTGGAGGGTGGCGTATATTTTTGCTTGTAAAAAAAAAGCCTCGAAATTAATAGAAAAAATATAGTGACCTGAAAGATGAGTAATATATAAGCACAGCTCAAGTTACATTTGTGGGGGATCGTCACCGGAAATGACGTCACCGGAAGTTGCATTAGCGGAAGTTGCATCACCGGAAATGACGTCACCGGAAGTGACTGGAAATGACATCACCGGAAGTGACCGAAAATGACATCACAGGAACCGGAACCGGAACCGGAAATGAAAAGGGTGATAATTTATCGCGCTTTTTACCCGTATTTCCCGCGTTTTTTACGGAACTCCTCTACATTCTACGTGCGAACAATGGATTTGTGAATCCAACCAATCGTAGCCCTTCTGATATTTGAATCCCACCAATCGTACCCCTTCTTGCTTCGAATTCAAATCCAACGAATAGTAGCCCTTCTGATATTTGAATCCCACTAATCGTACCCCTTCTTGCTTCGAATTCAAACCCAACCAATCGTCGGCCTTCCAATATTTGAATCCCACCAATGGTAAGCCTTCTTTGAACGGCCAATCTTCAACCTTCCGTTGTACGTTCGTCTATTTGAAAAAATCATTTTCGCTCCAGCTTTCATATTGACAGGACGTTTTTATCTAGTGGAGAAATTATATTCGAACAAAGGTAATCATCTCAATCCATTGGAAGGCAACAGCGCTGAATCCGTCGAAGACTGTCTTCAACATTTAACAGAGATAAGTCAAGCTGCTCATTTTTATTTGGAAAGAATTTATCTCTCCGCCTTTGGACAAATCAACTCAAAAATAGATGAAGATTTGAAGAATTTTCCGACGAGGAAGAGGAAAAGAATCCGAAAAGTCACCACCTGTACCAACTCGGCCAGAAATTAGAACGTTTCATGCACGAACTCCCCGTCATTGGTTTCAACTCTGGGCGTTACGACATCAATGCCATGAAATAGACTTCTTTTCCCACCTGACCGAGCGGAACCTCGTCAAGTACGCCGTGAAGCGCAGCAACACTTTTATGGCCGTCAAGACAGAGAAGTTTCTTGACATTGCCAATTACCTCGCTCCTGGTTTTAGTTATAGTCAGTACCTGAATGTTTACGGCTGTTCCGAAGAAAAGGGTCATTTCCCGTACGAATGAATGACGTCCCGAGACAAACTCAACGTCAGCCAGCTCCTCCCTCACGCTGCCTTTTTCAGTACATTGAAAAACCAAAATATCTGTGCCAGAGATAATGGGAAGACAACGACATGAACACCATGAAAGAGTTCCCGGTCTGGTACAACAACAAAGACGTATTCCCGACGCTAGAGGCCATCGAAAAGATGTTTCGGTTTTACAAGAATCGCCACATTGATATGTTTAAGGACGGCATCAGCGTTACCGGACTCACACTGAAGTACATGTACCAAGACCTACCAGACTACTTCACCTTGCCCGATGAGAAGAATAAAGATGTGTACGACCTATACAAGAACGGCATCGTTGAGGGCCCGGGCATCGTGTTTCATCGTTACCACGAGAAAGACCTTACCTTCATACGACCCAAGGAATACGACGATCCCAAACCATGCAAGTCTATCATCGGCTTCGACGCCAATGCACTTTATTTGTGGTCAATCATGCAGGACATGCCGACCGGACATTTCGTTCTGCGAAAAGAAGAAACAGGCTTCAGCCGGGAAACGCCCAGAAGGTGTGAACACATGGCCATCAATTGGTTGGTGTGGGAAGCTCTGCAGTCCCGTCTGTCCATCTGACATCAGGGTAACGACTCCGAAAAATTGATCGGGATGAAACGTTTACCCGTGGACGGGTTTTGCAGAAACACCAACATCGTCTACAAATTCCAGAAATGTATCTGGAACGGACATCGATGCTGGATGACCTAAAAATACAACGGCGTCACTCCCGTCAACGGAAAGAGTTTAGACGACTTGTACCAACGTGTGCAGGACAGGATAGAATATATCAAAGATCAAGGGTATGACGTGGTGGAGATGTGGGAATGCCAGTGGCGCGCAAGTATCAAAAAAGACCCGGAATTGAGTCGTTTTATCGAAAATCGTAAACGACCATGTGATGGCTTGATCACCATGACAGAGGACCAGATACTGCTTGGAGCCTTAGAAGTAGACATAAAAGTTCCTGACCTCTTAAAACCGACGTTTGCCGAGATGTCACCCATATTTAAAAACGTCGAAGTATCCAGAGACGATATTGGTGACCACATGCGGTAGTATGCCGTGGACCACGACATCATGTCTCAAACCCGTAAAAGTCTAATTGGAAGTATGTTTGGGTCCAAGATTATGATAATCACCCCGCTATTAAAATGGTATTTAATCAAAGGACTCGTCGTCACCCGTATTTACCAGGTCGTTGAATATAGTCCTGCAAAATGTTTTCAAACCTTTGGAGAAGCCGTCAGCGATGTCCGCCGAGCCGGAGATGCTGATCCAAATAAAAAAATGATAGCCGAAACCAATAAGCTAGATGGAAATTCCAGCTAGGGGAAAATAGTCACCAACAAAGAGAGACACACAGACGTCATATACTGTAAGGATAGATTTGTCTATCAATACCTTGTAGATCCGTTTTTCGTAAATGTAATCAGCTTAACGAAGATACATTTGAAGTCGAAATGAGTAAGAAGACAATAACTTTAGATTTACCATTACAAATTGGCTGTTTCGTTTACCAGTACGCCAAACTGCGTATGCTAGTTTTATTACGATTTTATGGACGTCTTCGTAGACCACCGTGACATTCAATATTGCAGCATGGACACTGACTGTGCATATATGGCTCTTTCCACAGACACCCTGGAAGAAGTCGTAAAACCTCATTTATGACAGAAATATATATTAGAGAAGAACGACTGGTTTCCCCGTGAAGACACCCCCGAACATGCCGCCTACGACAAGTGGGCACCCGGGCTCTTCAAAGAAGAGTACAGAGGAGATGGAATTGTTGCCTTATGCGGCAAAACGTATTACTGTGTTGGTGTAGAGGATAAATTTAGCTGTAAAGGGATCAATAAACGTCTAAACGACATCCATAAAGGCACGTATATGGACGTCTTCTTATCCAAGAAATCCGGATTCGGTACCAACAGAGGTTTCCGTGTCGTTGACAATAAAATGTATACATATTTACAAGAGAGAGCTGGGTTCTCCTATTTCTATCCTAAAAGAAAAGTATTAGATGATGGTGTTTCTACCGAACCATTGGACATTTAACTTGTGATATAAACTGAAATTTTTATTGTGTATATAATAGACTGTTTAAGAAAAGATTTTAAATATTCATCGTTTATATTTTTGTTTATTTTTCTATTAATAGGATTTTCCCGTGAATTTTAAAAATGTTTACCTGTCAAGTTTAAAGTTCTAGTTGAATATAAAGGAAAATAGTTAAATTGGGGTCAATATACCTGGTTGATTTTCTTTTAAAAAAATTCATTGTACATTGTTGTATATATTTGTATTTATAAAATAATTGAAATTGTATAACGGTGTTGGGTTTTTCATATCGTGACAATGGATGTTGGATGATCAAATATTTTATTTGGTGCTTAACGCCACTTTCAGTTATATCGTGGTCGAATATTTTATTTCGATTTTAACGCCACTTTCAGTTATATCGTGGTCAAATATCTTATTTGGTGTTTAACGCTACTTTCAGTTATATCGTGGTCAAATATTTTATTTGGTGTTTGACGCCACCTTCAGTTATATCGTGATCAAATATTTTATTTGGATTTTTTGATTTTAGCGCCACTTTCAGTTATATCGTGGTGGAGGAAACCTGACAAACATGTGTATTTCAAAGATTAGTAAATTATTATAATTGCAAAGGCTTAGACGGACATTATTTGATCTTATACATATCTTATCTTGAAAACTGATTATGCCTATTATACAAAGAAGAGTTTGAAAATACCAAAGAACAGACAACGGCCCAAAGGACAACAACATACACATAAAACAAAGGACAGCATATTAAAGTACAGAGTAGGAGCCCCGCAGGGACAACACAACGGCCACGTCAAGCCTAAAACAATGGCGTGGTCAAAAGCCTATGAAAACAGAAAAAGGGCAAATAGATATTATTCAGATATGGAGTACAGACGTATAGAAGGATAGCGTCTACCATGTTCAATGACGGTGTTATCAACATGGATCGAGTTCTAGTGTTATTTACCTTCACGAGTCAAATGGGGCAACAGTATCCCACGGATACATGGAAGTTTTGGGACATTTACCGTAAATCGGGAAATTTTGGTCATGGTTTTATTTTGGCCTATTTTGGCCCCTAAATGCAAAGTGCCAAAATTAATCACACCAAAATATGTCACATTCTAAAAATTAACCGCCAAAATTGAACTCTGCCTTAATATCTTTTTATATTTATATTCCCTAATCTGTACCTTTCTGTCTTACTTCTTTCCTAAGTAAAACTTTGTCAATTACCGCTATGCATGTATATACACACACAAGTCAAACTGAAAAGTGTTCACGATGTGAAATCGTTGGCTTGGATGACAGAGAAAGTACAGGTAAATAAAGTACATTGATAAAAACAATGCAATACCAATACAATTTATTCAATCAACAAAATGTCAAATATCATTAAAATGACAATTATCTATAGAAAAAAGAAAAATCAATATACACATAATTAGTGTCTTATCGGTTTTATTTACTATGTATAATTGTTGTGTAAACAAATACATGTACTGACCGTTATAATCAGACTGTTTACCTGTAAAAGCGATGATTAATACCAGTGCAAAATTATTATTTGTTGTTTTTATATTAAATGCATTTTACTTTATGCTGTTTAAATATTTAAATTCCTAGTTTTAATAGATATCACATTACATACATAATCGATTTGGTTTTTAGTAAGACATCAAAATATCCGGTAAGTAACAGTAAAAAGGTATCGCTGGTTGAAATAAGAACGCTTCCATTTACGTTCTGAATTAACTGGCAAAAAAATAAAACACATGGGAACCAAAAGTGGCCAAAATTAAACACACTAGAAACGAAAATGGCCAAAATTTCACACACCAAATTAAAACAACCCTCTTTTGGAGAAAAAAGGCCAAAATTAACCTACACCAAAATTTCCCGATTTACGGTACCATGCAGTTCTTAAAGGGACAGAATACGAATATTTCAATCGATCGCTCATCCCCCAATCATAATAGAGGAAAAGGAACCAATCAGAAAGCTCCATTGCATAAACAACTGAACAATTGAAATACAAAATGACTGTTCAATCAGAAATCGACCAATCAAACACGTCGTTGCCATTGAATATTAAGTAATTTTCTAAAAATAGTATCACGCTTTTGGATATAAGATGGTGTAACTAGAACTCTGTGTCATTTACTGGATGGAACCCACAACATACCAAGTCAAAAAGGCGTTCAGATGACAGAACAGCAGCCTAAAATCCCTCAGGTAGCATAAGATATTGTACAGATGCCACCAACTGCAGATATTGTACAGATGCCACCAACCCAATATATCGTACAGAGTCCACCGAAACAAGATATCTTGCAGATGTCAGTACAGCTGATCGACATTCAGCCGCTCAAACGAGCCCTGGGAGGAAACAGATACTTGGAGTTTACAGAATGGAACGGATCCAAGAGAGTTGGCTTACGATTGTTGAAAGATGGCACAGTCCCTACGAAAGAAGGAGTGAGCTTATATTTGGATCAATGGAAAGCCCTGTGCAACATGTCGGACGTCATAGACGATTTGCTTTCCAAAGTCATAGACACAATCCTATTCTGATACCACATGAATAAAATGCACCTGTTGCAGCTTTTGTATCAATGTCAAAAGTTCCAATTCCTCTCTTATTATTTCCACTATAATGAGTTTTCCCTAACTTGAATTGTGCCACATGACCACATCCAGGACATTGGACTTACGGATGTACATCAAGCCTGAAAATCCTAAAGGTCTAACCCCCAAGGCATCATAGACATGAAGGGTTGACTGACAAAATTGAGTGTTTTAACTGCTCGGCCATGAAACCTAACTCCACTATGAACCGACACTGGCTTAATGGAACAAGATCAGATGGGATGTAATCAAATAGGATTTCATTTTGAACTGCATCCACTTCAGTGTCGATCTCATTTTCAGAATAAATCGAAAAAGGTTCATTATTTATTATGTATGGTTGAGTTGCAATCGGTAACGCATATGTGTGGTCTAGGACATAATTTGTGTCATCACGTCTGCCACAGAAATGGAGCTTTTGGTGTTCTTAAAATTATCGGCTCCAGAAAAAAGATTGTTCTTTTGTGAATCTTCCTGAAAGAAGTCTTTCAGACATTGCAAGATTACTGCAGACGATAAAATATAAATTGTACACAAAAACAAAAACAAAACAAAAACTATTCTGATTCCCATTGTTGCTGAAAAAATATTCTGATTTTGGTGGAGGGAAAAAAATAACCTGATTCAGAGTTTTTGTCATATAACCTTAAGTTAAATTCTGGAAAAACAAATTTGCGCTTTGCGCGACAAAAAAAAAATTCTAACTCTCGTGTTGTCCAAAAAAAGATTCTGAACGAAAAAAAAACCATAGCCCCCACTGCAAGTTAAATGGTCGGTCCCTAAGAAAAGAAATTATCTTTATTAAATTTTACGACAGGTCGCCGCCTGTATTACGTTGCTATGCGCAACATCTTGCGCAGAAGGCGCGAAAATTTAAACACCCCCATCTACCTTAATGAGGAACTTGTAATACATAATGAAATTCGTCGGTCACCAATCTCGCAAGATTGACATAACTGACACAGTCTATTTTTGCACGGTCATTTAACACGTCCAAATATTTTTCAAATCTAGAATACGACTTGAATAATCTATAGCTCAATGCTTTTGGAGATATTTGCAAAGTAGAATGCCAAATTTATTTGAACTGGTCGGTTAATCTCAATTTAGTGCTTTCAATTAGCCATGTATGCCTTATAACATTTTGAGTATGCCAAACGTTTGAATAACCAGTCATCAAGTATTGATTTAACAAAATTAATCCATGAAAAAGTATTATTTCCGTGAGTTTTCAAATACAATAATCTGTAGATCAGGGATGATAATTTTGATTGCTTTCCGTCAATTAATTTCGGCCAGAATGACAAAATTTTCAACTTAACTGTTGCATATGTATATTCAGATGGTATCTACCAATGTCCCCATATATATATATTGGTGTTGAAGTTTTCAGATTAAGCAACAGTTTACAAAATTGTACATGTACTTTTTCTAATAGGTTAATGATTTCGGCGGCATGTGCTAAAAGGTTGAGAGGAGTCGTGGAGTGTAGTGGAGTCTTGGAGACTACAAATTGGAGTCGAGTCTTGATTGAACATATGAATAGAGGTGTATTTCAATCTCCAGTGGGTACCATTGTGCCCAACTTTACCTGAAGTAGCTCAGTCCCATGTTGTTACGGCATGTGCTAAAAGGTTGAGTGGAGTGGAGTGGAGTGGAGTTATGGAGTGGAGTTATGGAGTGAAAGTTTGGAGTCGTAGAGTGGAGTGAAATTTTGGAGTCATTCCCAGACCAAGTTTTAATCACATTTTAGAATATAATAAATGATTAAAGAAAAAATATGGTTGAACATTATAGGTAAGACAAAAAGAAAAATGAATCTATTTGAATTATTAAACCCATAACTTCACATAATCATTTGTAGGTCGGCATAATTGCTTACGTTTATATTTAAATGTCTACATGAGAACATTCATTAATATATCGGAGAAGGTGAAAAATTAAATATTTTCTTTGTCCATTATCAACGGTACACGTAGGAAAAATTGGTTCCTTCATTAAACATTGTACTCGATACAACATTATGTGATAGAATTTGTGGGTGACTTGCGACAGTTTCCTCCACCAATAAAACTGACCACCACGATATAGCTGAAATATTGTTGACCGTAGCCCTAGCACCGTAGGAACAAGACCGTATATTTTGCTCAAAAGACATTTATATTAGTTGACTTTCCGGTAATTTTGCAGTGCGCGTGCACGTGCCTGATAAATATAATATATTATTATGTACGGTTTTATTTATACAGTGTTCTTTATGCAAAATTGATGCCCATATTTTGCATTTTCTCAATGAACACAATCGTCGTCAGTTTTTACAAAAGGTCAAACAAAGTTTACAAAGCAATACCGCTTGTCGTCCGAGACTTCAGTATTTGAGAAACAAATAACGGGACTCTGGTTGGAAGACATATTGAGGTTTGGTTACTTCGTTTTTTCACCAATTAGCGAATAATTAAATGAATGGGCATAGTTTTCGTACTTCAAATGGGTATGATGTTCATGCCGAAGGAATATCTATTTTTCAAACCCCAGCAGCACCGGAGGTCCAAATATTACCTTAAGTAACAACATGGGACTGAGCTACTTCAGCTACAGCTGGGCACAATGGTACCCACTGGAGATTGAAATACACCCCTATTCATATGTGCAATTAAGACTCCACTCCAATTTGGAGTCTGCAAGACTCCACTCCACTCCACCTTTTAGCACATGCCAATAATTTCGTATCCCCATATCTCTGATCCATAGATTAACATAGGTATAATTATTTTATCAAACAAATCCAACACACTTACAGATAAATTATGTACTCTTCCCTTGCTTAAAATGTCACACATAGCTTTAGATGCCTTCTCTGCAAGATTAATTTTATTTTTCTTGAATGACCCTGTTCTTTGAAACATTGTACCCAAGTATATGAATTCACTTACTATTTCTAATTCCATATTATTCGTTTTAAAATTTAAACTTATCGGTAACCTCCCCTTTGAAAAAACCATGACTTTGGATTTGTTTGTGTTTACTTTTAAGTTCCATTTCTCACAATATTCGTAAATATAATTCAACTCTGAGTGCAATTATTCAACAGACTCTGCCAAAAGCATAGTATCGTCGGCATAAAGAATGGTAAATAATTTCACATAAATTTGTAAATCGTTTTCAAAGTCTTCGGAAATGCTTTTAACCCCTTGCGCATTTTTCCTAGTCAAAAAGGTATCCAAATCATTTAGATATAGTGCGAACAGAAATGAAGGTAAATGTTCACCTTTTCTAACACCGTTTAAACATGGCAAGAAATTTGAAACAGAATCATTATAAACAATTCTTGATTTTATATTATTATACGGGTTTAAAATTACATTGTACATTTTACCCTGTATATTACACATAAGTAACTTGTACCACAAGCCACCACGCCACACAGTATCGAAAGCCTTTTCGAAGTCCATAAATCATAATACACAGAAAAGTTTAAAGAGGCCATGTACAGAGGGCACAGCGTGTTTTTTTTTACATTTCCCACTATTCTGTCACGGAAATTAATCCTTTCCATGATGGCTCCGTCGCGGAAAACACGACGGAACAGGTAAACTGATATTTTTATTCCGCGGTGGTATCATCGTGGAAAGGATTAACTTTTATTATACATGTGTATTTTCCACGATATAGCGTGGAAATCATCGTGGAAAAGATTAATATATGTGTGTTGACCACGATATAGAGTGGAAATCATCGTGGAAGAGATTAATATATGTGTGGTGAACACGATACAACGTGGAAAAGATTAATATATTAATCTTTTCCAAGATGATTTCCACGCTATATCGTGGAAATTAATCTTTTCCACGATGATTTCCACGCTATATCGTGGAGCATATTTTTAAAAGGTTTAATATGTCTAACATTAATATTTATTTGGAATGCATAAACTTCCTAAAATTATGTACACAAGAGTATTTACAGTGTACATTTTCATTGATGTCACAATGAAGCGTAGAAATTAATTATTGGACAAAGTTTCAAATATAGAGTTATTTTTCTTAATTTGTAAGTTTATATAAAAAGGGAAACGTTTTGCGTTTTCTTGTCAATTTGGTAAAATAGAAAAAAAAACATAGCTGTGGTCACCGGTTGTAAGTCCATTTGAATTGAAAAGGAAACCCTTTACGTTAACACTATGCCAGTACAATTAGAAACAATAACAATGTATATGAAGAACCACATGTAATGGCTTATCCACATTGTTGTATGAAAGGAAGACAAGAAGTCCAGTGGGGTGAATAAAAAATGTTTCAGAAACATCCCGGTTTACATAATTTCTGTCAGAGTTTTATTCTTGTGTGAAAATGTGAATAACTTTCATCAGGTATACTCGAGGTTAAAAAAGATTGGAACGCTCAATAAGTGTTCATGAGTTGGAAAACCAAAGGACCAAGAACGTATGTCTAAACACCGCTAAGACTGTCTTTGTGCACTAAGACTCTAAAAACTGCCGCAAAGTACATGAAGGTACATTGCAATGTTTTTGTGCATAATGATCCCTTTAGATGAAAAATATATTATTCAAAACAATTATGAATTTTGATGGATAGGGTTATGTTAAATGTAAATATATGCCGACTTTAAATAAAATTTACTTCACTTTATTGTATAAGCAATTTAATAGGCACGTGTCGGCTATCACCACTGTTGATTAACAATTTTACCTGTTTGATTGGCAAGCAACTCCGAACAAATAAACAATCAGGACTGGGTTGCACAAAGCACAATTACAGTTAATTTACTATTAAAAGTACTATTAAAGTTATTAGGGAATTATTTCTGTTGCAAAAATCTCAATTAACGTTAATAGACTATTAACTTTTGAAGATATTTAATTGTACAAACGAGCGCTATTAAATTCTTAATTGTAAATTAAGTACTTCTATTCTATTCTATTCTACCATATAGTGACCACCTTCAACTAGCTGAAGATTATGTCACAGTGGAATGAATTTGAAATTTGGTGCTTAACGCCACTTTCAGCAATATTTCAGCTATATCATGGCGACCAGTTTTAGCTGTGGGGGAAGCCGGAGTACCCGGGAAGAACCACCGACCATGGGCAAGCAACTGGTAAGCTTTATCACTTGCGGCTACGAGTCGAGTGCACCCTTTTTGTAATTTACAAAGCTGGGCACGAGCCCACGCCGTATTGGTGATAGGCTTGTATGAGCTATTAGATCCAACAACCATTGAGCAACCCGGGCCCCTGTCACAGTGGAGGTTTACTTACAACAAGACATAGATTCAAAACCAAAAATTTTAATAATATGTACAATTAATGGCAAGAAGATCAACAAAGTAAAAATAACGTATACAAGTAAATTATTGAGAATTAATGCTGTAGTTTAGAGATGGGGGATTTGAAAGAGTCCAGTGATGTACTGTTGATTATGTTTTCCGGTAATTTGTTCCAGTCTGTTATTGTTCTTGGGAAAAAGGATTTCTGTCTGTATTCAATTTTACAAGATGGTATTTGGAAGCTTTTAGTGTGGGAATGTCGTGTCTGTTTTTTGGGATTTCAACTTTATCGTTTACTATTTTGTAGAACATATTCAAACGTGAATCTTTTCTACGGTCTTGGAGGCTGCGCCATTCTAGATGTTGTAACATATTACCAACGCTAGAGGTGTTACGGTATTTGTTGGTAACAAATCGTGCAGCTCTCCTTTGGACTCTTTCAATGGCATCTATGTAATGTCTTGTTGTAAGTAGGGGTCCCATACAGAGCAAGCATACTCTAGTGGTGCTCTTTCATGGATACTGAGTTCCTCGTTAGAAAGCTGAGGGTATGTTGGCTTTCTTAGTTATGTTGTTTATGTGTGATCCCCACTTGAGGTCTGAAATGAGTGTTACACCCAGGTATTTTGCTTTTGTGCCATGATATAATGTATGTCCATGCAATGTATGATCAAATTTTATAGGTTTTTTGCTTCGTGTTACTGAGATCACATTGCATTTATCTGGGTGGAATGCCATTTTCTAATTTTTTTCCCAGTTTGACAGTTTGTCTAGGTCTTGCTGTAGTGTAAGTGCGTCTCTGTTTGATTTTATTGCCAGACATGCTATGGTGTCATCAGCAAACAGACGTATAGTGGACGATAGACCTGTTGGTATGTCATTGATGTCATTGATGTAATACAAGAAGAGGCTTGGTCCAAGTACAGAACCCCGAGGAACGCCTGACTCAACTGCAACATAATCTGATTTATCGCCTTTAAGAACTACTGCTTGTTTTCGGTTGGAAAGAAAATTTTGAATCCAGCTGTTTAATTCTCTCTGTATGCCATAATTGTGTAGCTTATGTAAAAGAAGAGGGTGTGAGACCTTGTCAAATGCTTTTGAAAAATCCAAGACCAAAATATCTGTTTGTTTTCCATTTTCCATGTTTAGAGTGACATCATCGATAAATTCCCGGAGTTGGGTTTCACAAGATCGACCAGTGCGGAAGCCATGCTGCAACGGATATAGAATGTTATGGGTGTCTGCATGTGACATTATGTGTTTAACAATAAGGTGTTCTAAGAGTTTGCAGCAAATACATGTTAATGAAATTGGACGATAGTTTTCAGGGTTATAATTTTGACCTTTTTTGTATACAGGAGAGACATGGACAGTTCTCCAGTCTGATGGAACAATACCAGTTGTGACTGACTTGCTAAATAATATGGTAAATATTGGTGCTATTTCCAGAGTTCTTTTAAGAGAGTAGTATATGAGGACAGCTCAAGCCATATTTGCTGAGGTGGAGCGAGGTAGAGCAACGGAAGTAATGTGATAAGAAATCACGTGACCGGAATTGACGTGTCACGCGGCCGACCCTAACCGGAAGTCACATACCCGGAGGCGGCCCTGTCCGGAAGGGGTCCGGAAGTATGTTCTGCGCATGCCCGTGTTTTTATTTTTTAAATTATGAGAGGAAATTATTCTCAGTAATTAGAATATCAAAGGAACCAAGTCAACTGCATAACATGGTAAAGCAGCGCTACAGCGGCAGGTTGAATAATTAAGAAATAAATCATGGAAACCAGAATGTGTTGGGAGTTTTAACATGGATTTACGAATATTATACGTTATTAGTCTCGAGATGTTATGTATCCTGTTTTAAAGGGCAGTGGTTTTGTTAAAAGGTGAGACTGATAACATTTGTATCTGAATGTTTCAACATTAATAAGTATGTCCTTATTATAGGAAAAACATAAATACGTGTATCTTTGGACAAAGATCACTGAGAGCGATTATTGATTTACTGTCACAGCACGGCTTCCCTGAAGTTTTAAAAGTACCTTTTTAGCCAATCGAAATTCTACTTGCCACGAGAACATCAGAGAATAGTATTTTATCCCGAACCAGAAGCGAGGGATACAATTTACTAATATCCGCCAATCCATGTTAAAACTCAAAACACATTCTGGCTTCCATAATTTATTTCGATTCTGATATGTCTAAGAGTACAAATACGGTAGTATACTTTGATTGGAAGACGGTAATTTATATTTACGGTATCTTCAAACTGTTTTTGTTGAGAAAAGTAAAACGTGATAGATTATATAAATAGAATGCTTGTTAATACTGTATTATCGGTCATGGCCCATTAAAGTAAAATCATACCACTAAAATTCCAAGTAATACTACACATTTAGCACTGACTCATAAACGATAGACTATTTCAATGTAATTCTTAGTAAGGATAACAAAAGGACCATTATAAACAAAGCACCGAATATGTAAATCAAACCTGACATCCGTGTACCATGTTAAAACATCCACGTTGTATCGTTATATGTACTGTATTAGATGAATTATGAATTATCAAATATATTGTTTGTTTTTTCATACTTTATTGAAATAGGTAAGAATAAAATATTGATCTCACGATGTTGTTATCGGCAGTCATGTGTGCTAAACCATTACGCCACTGCAACAATAATATTGAGCTATATATAAATCAAATTTACGTTAATACAATTATTCATCGGGAATTCACTTTGCGAAAGAGCTAAATAAAATATGTTTGCTAAAGAAAAGCAAATTAATAAAAAGTAAAGGGACTACTAAAAATAGAAAGTTCCGATGTGTTTACATGTCCAATGAATTAATTTCTAAGACAGTCTGACGTTCTAATTTTCTTTTTGGTTTATTTGTTTTGTTTTCTGTACTTTTTGTGAATTGTGGGGATAATATTAAAGTATACTTTAGTATAGTAACACATGAAATTCCACTGAGGGATAGAAAAAAAACACGTCGGACTCAATGCACAATCAGGTCGGCAGTAAATCACCTCCAAAATTTATTGAACGTCAAAACTGTTTCCAAAAAAATGTTCAAGCTTTACTCCCGTAGCAAAACAACTACGATAACCAACTTTATTTTGGATGAGATTAAAAGGTCGATTTCTATTTCTGTCTATTACGGATGAAAACGGTCAATACAAAATGGCCGCTGACGAAAAATCGACCTTAAAATTATTTTTTGATTGCAGATTTCATACTCTCTACACTCGGGTACCAACACAAAAATTAAATGAGATATGTGTTTATGTATATTAAACATCATACTAAAATATGCCGTTGGTACCTGCTTGTGGCTATGCTGAAAATTGACATTAAATACACATTTCTTGTTAGATTTCATATATTTTCAAGAAACGATAGACTTTTCATTGACTAGTGTGACGTCATCGCACGTGCAAATATGGAAAATTGCTACCAAAATAGTAGTTGGGGTAAAGGTCTTATAAAATCAAGAAACAACGAAAGCTACACGTTTCATTTATAATTTGTCTACTTTTTAGGCCAATTTCTGTCCTTATCATACCTACTTTTGGCAGGAATAAGTTTAAAAATGAACTAAAAAAGACTTTGAAACATATATTGTTATCCTATTGGAATAATATTAAACAAAATCAGGGATAATCTGGTAAATTATCCACTTACTTCCAATCTAAAACCAGATTAACCACTGAAAAATACTTTGAACTGAAAAATATTGTAAATAGATCTATTGTAGCAAAATTTAGAATAAGTGCTCATCGGTAAGAATAGAAACGGGACGTTATGAACGTATCCGAAATTCCCAAGGAAATTTAGCTGTGTTAGATAGAGGGGAAAGAATATGCCTTCATTGTACATTGAATGAGGTTGAAGACGAAAGTCTTATGTTATTCAAATGCCCAATATATGAAACTGAAAGGGCTAAACTATTGATATACATTCAAGATAATTGTAAATATTTTGAACATCTGAGTCCGAACAATAAGTTGATTTGGCTTCTTAGTAATGAAGACACTCTGTTTTCAAAAAAACTTGCTGTCTTCCTAAACAAAAGTATTGACATACGGTAGAACCATGCATTGCAAATTTAACCTTACTTAAAGATAAAATAGTATTCGTGATATGAACACCATGTTATATCTGCATCATATTATATTTGTATAATATATATTTTTATGTATATCATAATATTAGCTATAAACTGCCATAGTTTGTTCTGCCTATGGGTGGTTTCCCCCCTGCAGTGTCGATCATCTATGCTTGTTTTTATTCTTTTTTATATATGTCATATACATTTGTATGCTGCTAATCATCAAAATCATTGCAAGTGTAAAATGCAAATGTCTGTAATTATGTGCTCTCACGGGCTTCTTGTTTGATTTAATAAAAACTATTCTATTCTATTCTATTATATTTTATTCTATTCTATTCTATACACACAGAATATGCCGGGAATTGATGATATACCTTCATCGATCAAAGGGGTTAGAGAAGACATTCAAGTAAGTAAGCAACAAATTTATTAATATTCCATCAGATTTAGTTGAAAAACTTAACAACTTTGTCCAGTTTTATCATCAATTTAGTTGGAACTGACTAATTTCGGTATGTTCGTCTCTTCTGATTTTCGCGCTTGTTTCACCGATGTGTATGGTTACGTTTCCGTGAACAGTACAGTTGTTCAAAAACGACATTCCTGGAACACTTGACGCTGTCATACATGTCGAAGAAGCCCTGGAAGCTGTTACAACATCAGAACTATTTGACGAATTAGGTAGATTATCAGTTTTAAGAATAGACTTAATCGTAATGTATCCTTTAAATGCACTGGTGAAGATCTGGAAAAAACGACCCTGTTTGTCAGACCCCCTACTGAGTGCCCTCACCCCCCAGATGCGTGCAAACTACTCTTGGCTATCTACTCTAGCTTGCATGTGTTTATTTCCAAAAGAAATTCATGTAAATGTATGTAATTGTTTAATAATTTCCGTCTGCCTACCATCAGGTTTGCCATTCAGGCTCTGCCGATTGTAGGTAAATGAAGTGTGATGCGTGCCATCAACTCTTGACTTCACTGTGTATACGTTGTAGCCAAGTGGTCTCTCACAGAAAGTAACGATGCCTGTTACATTTCTTTTATAATTGTGATCATAAAAACGTACAAGCTGCCCCACTCGGAACTTTAAAATTGAACTGGACGGAAAACTGTCGGTATCGTCTGCCATTGTTGTTTTCTATTTGCGGCTGTCAACAAAAACCAAAAACACCTAATTCTAAAAATAGCGAATTTACAGAACTACTTTTTTTTTATTATACTCGGCCGATTTGATTAGCTGATAATGCCATGTAACACAAGGTCACGCGCAGCTGTCTTTATGGCTTGTCTTACATAGAAAACGCATCAAAATGTCTTATTTTTTACTATAATCGGGGATAAATTTGTTATCTACGTTCCTATCCGTCGATATGGAGATTTTAACACCCTTCAGTAGCATGTACACCCTTTGGCTGCGCGTCAAGGTGTACTTGACTACTTCAGGGTGTTAACATCTCCATAGCTACGGATAGGAACGTAAATAACTTATAATGAAAATGTAGTAAAACATAGTGATTTAAGAAGAAAAATTGAAAAAAATAAAATGACAAATTTAATGAGAAATGAAATGATATATTTGTTGTAATTATTTTTTTTAAAGTAATTTATAAGTGAAATATCACATGCTATATATAGATAAAATCCAGAGCTCTGGTTAAAATCTAATGAAAATGAAGAAAAAATTGAAATAAATAAAATAAAAAATTTAATGAGAGATGAAATAATATGCTTTATGTGAGGTATGGTCATTTTCATGTGAAAAAAACAAATAAAAAAATAAATCATTAATTAAAACTTTTAATATATTTGTTTATAAATCACAAAGCTAAGGATTCTTGATTTCTTACAATATATTGTTTATTTTAATATGGCATGACAGTAATTAGGCGTGCATATGGACTCGTAGTCGTTGTGCTTTTTTTTCGCAGAGCAGATTTTTGATGTTTTTCTAACATGTTTAGCGTTATTTTAGATACTAATGCTGATATTGAAAGCTAGCACATGTTCGTGACAAATTGGTTATTATTTTTAATGCAGTAATTTGACTAATGTGTCTCCTAGAAAATGTACACAATTATGGTTTGTTATTATTACACAACAATAATATGAAAAGCAAAAATATCTACACTGTCGGGACAGTTTTAAAATCTAACATTAAAATTATAGAAAGAGCCAAGAGGCATTGTAATATTTTTTTCCGCTTAGACAGGCTGTGTTCAGCCGAAACGTCCGGAACAAAATGTAAAGTTCGAGTGGTCTAGGGCGTTGGACGTAAGGCTAAGCGAAAGGTGCTGCAGTGTATCAATGGTGTGGGTTGAAATCCTGTCGAGGGAAGAAAAAAAAATTGACAGCTCTAAAATCTAATTCTAACACTGTTTGGTTTAATTTTCAGACCTATATATATATATATATATATATATATAAAATGTAAGGGAATCTACTGAGGAAATTCATTTGTTGATCGAAAATTTTGTCAATATATTTTTTGTAACACCTTTATCGGTATCATTGCACAATCTTCTGGACTTCTATTTATATATATATATATATATATATATATGATACTCTAAAAAAGGATATTACAGATCATATATGTCAGTTATTTGGGGGGTAGTTCTTGTTTTGTTTTTGTTATTGTTTGTTTGTTTGTTTGTTTTTTTTTTTTTTTTTTTTTTTTTTTGTTTTTTTTTTTTTTTTTTTTTTTTTTTATTGTTTGTTGGTGCCTATGGCACTTTACTGTCGTTTTCAAATAAGTAATAATTTTGTGATAGAATCATGAAAAATGTTGTTCTCATAGGATGAAAATTGTCTATATGGGAAATTGTCTATATGGTAAATTGGCTTAACTATAGAGACTATTGAATTGCAAACAGAATTATAAAAACATTTATAATATTTAATAACTACCTGTGCAATCAGTGCTATCACCACTAAAGTTGTGAGTTCGAATACCACTCAGACGAGGAATACTCGATACAACATTAAATTTGTAAGTGATAACGTTTGTCAATGACTTGCGACAGGTCGTTGGTTTTCTCCGGGTACTCCGCTTTCCTCCACCAATGAAACTGACCGCCACAATATAGCTGAAATATAGTTGAAAGTGGCGTTAAACACCATAAACCAAACCTTCATCATGATTTTGGAATTGACTAAAATAATCCTTTACAGATTGGAAAGATTTCCAAAAAGATATAAAAATATTATTTGAAACAAAAATAATATTGATGCAAAATGCACATGAGGCAAGAAGACTTAATGTGTTTACCGATTGTACATTCATTGAGAAAATCAATTGAGGCGGTTTAGGATATTTTATATTTTATTTTTTTTTATTTCAATTTTGGACTTATGTTGTCATTTAGAATGTGAATGCTAATTCATACTGTGTTCAATTTTATTTAGCAGAAATCAAGTTATGCACCATTGTTATGATATGGTATCTCATGATTAATCTTTGTCTACATTTAAAATAAAGCTTTTTTTATCAAAATACATAAAAGTACTTATAAATACATGAAAATATGTTCTATTACTTTTATTATTATCTTTTTATTATTTATTTATTTGTTTATTTATTTATTTATTTATTTATTTATTTATTTATTTATTTATTTATTTATTTATTTATTTAATAGCTCTTGTTACTAAATTGGCAGCAATCTAACTCAGCATTTTGCATTTTACATATCATAAGTCAAAGGATATAAGTCATATAACAATCTTCTCAAAGACTTGACAACCATGCAATCTACAGTAACTACCCCTGTTGCTCCTAAAAGGATGGCAGCCTATATTTAATATTTGCATACAGACTTAAAATTCAATCCAAAAGTGTTAGCGTTAATATTGTAACAGACAAGTTGTACATATATACATTGTATTTTGTTCTTTCGGTGCGATTCGAACCTACAACGTTTGCACACACGGCAATTTTTCAGTTATATTCCATGGCAAGAACAGGTATATTTTCAATGAGATGATGATCAGGTCCGCTTTGTACTAGACCAACACTCTTAGGCGATTTGTATAGTGTTAGCTCACTGAAACACAGTCCGCGGATAGACATGTCGCCCCACTCGGACACATTATCCTAGTTTCGAGCCAGCCAGTCTTTGTTCTTTCTCCTTATACTGCGCGCTTAGCTAAGAAGCAACAAATACAACATTTCTAGTCTGGTGTGACCCGATCTGTGCTCGAAGCCACGATCTACCGCACTCGAGGCAAACACGCTAACTATTACACCGCCGATGAGGTACGCTACACGCGAAGTTGGTATCGGGACGCTTGTCCTTAAAAGCTACTTTATCAATTAATAATTATTTTATTTTTATTAATATCATTATTATAATATTTATCATTATTTTAAATTGGTAGTGCTTTTCAATTTAATTTTGAGATCTTTTATTTGTATAGAAAACTATTAGATGTTTTGCATCATCTAGATATATAAAATTTACAATAAGAAACTTACCTTATTCAAATGACAGAAGGATCCGACGCCTAAACCTTGTTGTACGTGATATATTTTATATAGTCAGCTACAATATATATATATATATACTTAGATAATAAAGGGTTACCTGGAAAACGATTGGCTGGCTCGAAACTAGGATAATGTGTCCGAGTGGGGCAACATGTCTATCCGCGGACTGTTGTTTCAGTGAGCTAGCACTATAAAAATCCGCCTAAGAGTGATGGTCTAGTACAAAGCGGACCTGATCATCATCTCATTGAAAATATACCTGTTCTTGCCATGATATATAACTGAAAAATTGCCGTGTGTACAAACGTTGTAGGTTCGAATCGCACCGAAAGAACAAAATACAATGTATATATGTACAACTTGTCTGTTACAATATTAACGCTAACACTTTTGGATTGAATTTTAAGTCTGTATGCAAATATTAAATATAGGCTGCCATCCTTTTAGGAGCAACAGGGGTAGTTACTGTAGATTGCATGGTTGTCAAGTCTTTGAGAAGATTGTAATATGACTTATATCCTTTGACTTATGATATGTAAAATGCAAAATGCTGAGTTAGATTGCTGCCAATTTAGTAACAAGAGCTATTAAAAAAATAAATAAATAAATAAATAAATAAATAAATAAATAAATAAATAAATAAATAAATAAATAAATAATAAAAAGATAATAATAAAAGTAATAGAACATATTTTCATGTATTTATAAGTACTTTTATGTATTTTGATAAAGAAAGCTTTATTTTAAATGTAGACAATGGTAAAAAACTTAGTTACTGTTTCAAGTTATAGATCAACAACATCGTACAAAAACGTTCTAAGATCGCGTGACCGACTATGATTATTTAGACGGTAAGTAAATAGTTGAATGTTTCGCGCTTAAGCGCTCACCCTTCAACAATTTACTGACCGTCTAAATAATCATAGTTGGTCACTAGGGAGCTTAGAACTTATAATATCATTTAAGGTAGCACTATACAAAGATTTTTTTCCTCCAATCTTCCATCTGAAAACAGCTGTAACTTTCTTAATATTGCATCAAAATTAACAAATGAGGTACCATTTGAAAGAGGAAAGATATATCTTTCCACTGATTATAATATTATGATTATGCATTAATTACATAATTAATTATTATGCCATTAGTTGCAAAATCTTGATGTGCACACTTGACCAAAATTAGCTGTTTCATGTTTATTCAAATGGTAAAACTTTTTACAATTTCTTAATCAACACAGCATGACCTCCAAAACCGTGTCTCAGATTTTTCCTTTGATGTTTCAATCTCTCTTAAAGCCCCATTATGTGTATACAGCCTGACTTCATATGGTTTCACCAACTTTAATTGTGCGTAGAATTTGTTCTATTAATTCCATCAGAAATCTGAGACACTATTTTGCAGATAATAGGTCTAAGAACAACATATACCAAAACCAATCCTCTAGGGGTACCAATGCAGGAGCTAATTTCATTCAAAGTCGACATTTTATGTCAAAAATTGTAGTGGAAAAATCCCAAAAATTGTAATTTTCCTCTTTGTACCCCATTTATTTTCTTGAATAAAAGTCACAAATGTGCCATGGGAACACTTCAGGATTGACCTTGAATCATAAATTAACAATGATTTGACCAGAAAGATAGAATTTCTTCACACAAACTCTAAATATAGCTGGAAAATGCACAACCTGTGCAGCAAACACATGAAATTGGCGGGAGAAGATACATCACTCAGACCTTACTTGAGGTTAACTGCCTACTGATAAGGTCAAAACTCCACCTCCACTGACCAGACGTGAACCACTAATTATAACAGGAATCACCTGGAACCTTAATTTGCTCATTATGTGTATTCTTCCCTTTTAGTTGGATTTTACTAAATGAAAATTATACATTAGATATTTTGAAATAAATTCCATTGCAAATAACTAATTTATTTCTTTTGGTATTGATGAAAAGTTAGCTACATCCATGCTGCTTTCCCCTTCATTTAATGGAATGTTCTCTTATCTCAAGTATTACTGGTCAGTGGTCATAAAACTATCAAATTATCCAACAGATAAACAATTAAGGACCGCCGACTTGTTTTTATCATCTCTGATTCAAGCACATGTGTTTGTTTACAAAACTAATTAAAAGTAATGCTCATTAATGGTACATCATATCTGAATTAGTTTTTCACCTATGTATCAAGAATGTTATAATAAAATAAAAATTGATAAAATAAAATTTGATGAAAAAAATATCCTTTTTTGTATAGTGCTACCTTAATTTCTACAGACATTTATTATCCTAATTAACATTACTAATATATACAAATAATGTATATGCTATTGATATTTTAATCACATACTAAATAATGTTTCTTATTTGTCCTTTCTTTCTTCTTGCTGTTTTCATTGTGTATGATTTTCATTATTTATTATTTATGTATCTCTATACCTTTGTAACTGCATGGTTTATGAGAATAAAGATATATATAACAATTGAATGATCTTATGTCAACATTCCTTCCACGAATTAATAACATTTATTTTTAGTGGGGGAAAAAACGGAACAGGATGTTATTGTTTGTTTTGTGAGGATAAACTGCGTGTCACCCAAACATTGACGTAAATGATAATAAAACATTTGTTTTGGTTTTAACATAACAATATATTTCAAATTTGTTTTTGTATCATTTCTTTTGTTGACTAGTATTATATAACAATTGAACATTCTTGTCAACATTCCTTCCACGAAATAATAACATTTTTATTAAACAACCTTATTCAGAAAAAAACTGCTGAGATCTGCTAATCTGGGTCACGGGTCACTGTAATCGGGCGGCTGTATCGAGAAACAGATACGGTGTTGAAAAAACTGTTGATACTCATAAAATATTGATACATGCTATGATATTGTATGTTTGTCTTCAAGAAATATGATAGACAAAACCATGTGTGAAGTTTTATGACGAAATATCTCCGATTTCTATGTAAATTTACGAGTTGAAGTGGGGAAATTTTAAGTTAGATTTCTAAAAATCTTCTACTCTGAAACCACAGGTAAATTTACTTTAACGATGTATTTCTATCTTGGACAAGAATAATGAGCATCCTGATTGGATGACCGATTTAAAACACACTGACTCTGCATGGTAAAGTGATGCATGTAAAAGAAATCTGTTATATTTATTCATTTGTTTGATTCTGGAATATTGCTGATCATTGATTTAAACAAGAAAAAAGAAAAAAAAAAGAAGGGGGTGAATTTTATTTGTGAATTTTACAGTTTAAATAAATGTTATGTTTCGACAGTTTAAAGAGAAAAATAAAAAATTGTTGCGACTAAAGCTTAAATCAGCGTTAAAAATTGAACAAATATCAGTGGTTTTGTAAATGAAATTTATTTTAAATAAAAAATCTGAATTTATTATTTAT
This sequence comes from Bathymodiolus brooksi, assembly GCA_963680875.1. Classification (NCBI taxonomy): domain Eukaryota; kingdom Metazoa; phylum Mollusca; class Bivalvia; order Mytilida; family Modiolidae; genus Bathymodiolus; species Bathymodiolus brooksi. The sequence goes on from OY804588.1 coordinate 78,776,869, forward strand.
TAATCTATTATTAATGATACAATTTTATATCCCTTGGGAGGGGGAGGGGGGCTATGATAAAGATTTGAAATAAAAACACAGGACCGGATTTTAAGCAAAAATAATAATCCAGGATTAGTTTTTTATTAAAAAAAATCCAGGACCCTGTGTCCAGGATTTTTTTTTTTAAAGTTAATAATAGGAAATATTGACATCCACACTTGCCTTTTCGACAGCACATATCTGTGTCCACACTTGTTATTTAGTAAAAAAAACTCGGTCGATGTTAGTAGCATTAAACTAAAATGTTATTATATAGAAGTTTACAAGGTCTAGTGATCTATATAATTCGATGCATGAGATAGATTTAAACAGAAATCATTCTTAAATGTGGAAAAAATATAAAACCCTAACTTTATATGAAATTTATCCAGTAACACGATAATCGAGTTATTAATATACTTGATGTGAGAGTCCAATCTATTCATTTAAGTTTCTATTTCGAGCGGCCACGAAATATATCAATATGGTTAACGTGTTTCCTGCCTCCAGCAATTGACACCAGCACCAGACACAGAGCCAATGTACAAATAACAATAATAATTGTCTACAATAAACGACACCGACGTCGCTTACATGAAATATTTACCACAAATTAACCAAATAAAATCAAATCACTTTCCTTATGTTACAAAGAATTAGGGTACAATTTATTGAGAATAAAACGTAACCTCACTTACACAACCCGCTCCAATCTCGGTAGCGATAAAATATAATGGCGACTACGTACAATCGGAATCAAAATTTACATGGACGTCTGCCAAGGCGGAATTATAACCACTTACTTAAAACCATTTATATTATAAGAAATATAAGACTTCAGAATTTCCAAAGAGGTGGCAACCCGCACCTTTCACAACCCGCCACCCGCCGCTCCAAAAGCAAACTGCACCCAAAGCAACCCGCACCTTGAAATAACCGACAACCAGAACAACTACATAACGTAACTGTACTAAGATCTTTTAAAGTAAACTTTTATATGTTTCGCACCTCCCCCTTGTCTTATAATCTGACATTATTCAATATGTATTTCTTCGATTGCTGTGTACTTAGATTGTTTGCTGTGTAATTACCTTTTAAACTAGCCGCGTCTAATACTTATCTGTAAAGTTAGATGGCGCTTCGGTCGCTTTGCAAAAATTGACCAATTAGCAACCAATAAACAGATGGGGAATTCCTCTTTGACATTCCAAAAAATGTAAACAGACGACCTGATTTGAAAACAATCACGATGCGGATTTAATCTCCTCATAGTAACTGCAACTCATTAAAATACATATATGCATCAACAAGTCCAGACATTCCTCTCTGAAATATGATAATTTATTAAACCTTACAGTAGGTATGATGAACTGAAATAGTCTGATGATATTAAAACTATTTACAAGCATTACATTTACTATGATTGTAAAATGTTTTTAAATTGGTTAAAATTGTCAATTTTTCTAATATCATCAGGTAGGTAATTCCATATAACAGCAGCTGTATGTTTAAAATCAATAGGGTAGTATCGCTTCATTTTAAAAACCGTTCCAATATCTTTACAATAAAAAAATATATATCATATTATCGCTATTTTTTTTATTTTGCCTTTGATGTTTAAAACCGATATATTTCATATCACGTAAAATGAGATGATTCCAATTATCGCTAATCGCTAAGCGTTGTCAAGGACGCACATAGTATTATCTTTTTTCTAATATGACGTTATAATGACGTCACATTACCAAATTCTTGATAATTAAGTGATTAACGATAAAAATATTAATTGTGTTTTAAAAAATGTCAGTATCTCAACAACAAATATTTAATTATGAATACAAAATAGCGATAAATTAATTAAAGATGTTTTTTAAAACTCGAGGACGTTTCTCAGTCATCTCTCATCGACTGAGAAAAGTCCTCTCGTTTTAAAAAAAACATCGTTAATCAGTTATTCCGGATTTTTAAATGTACAACTGTGTCCGAATCTGTTATTATTCATGCACCGTCGTCTGCAAAATATGGAACATACTTTAAGTCAAAGTGTTGATAGCGAAAACAGTCAATTTGATCATGATAAGGACACCTGTACTGTCATCCAAAATATGAGGTTTTATTTTCGGTCATAATTTCCTTTCGTCTTTGAGTGCATGCGTAATGTCTTTTTATAATTTGGAACTGTTCCCAGTGGCGGATTTAGAGGGGGGCGTGCGGGGCGTGCGGGGCGTGCGCCCCTCCCCCCCACCCCCCTAAAATTCGCAAAGCATATGTTATACAATGTTAATTAAGCAGTTCAATAAATAACTTTTTCATGAATGGTTAACTCGTGACCTGTAGTAAAATATTCTTACACATTGTAAATACACGTTGGATGTGTTCGCTGATTCATATATGTATTCGCCGTCAATAGTTCAAAGATTATTCCATTCTGATTGGTCCCGAGGTACCAGACATCAACTATTTTAAAATATAGGGTCGGTAACCTGTGTGTACAGTGTGAATCACAGCTATGAGGAGATTTTTCACGAGAAAAGTTTTTGCGGTATTCAGGGTGGGATGTTTTAATTGATATATAAGTGATATAAACGATCGTCGAAATAGTTTTGATATTGAAGTTGCTCACAATAACTACGTCAAAGATACTACATTTTGTTGGCTGCATATTGTATTTTAAAGTTAGGATGATATGCTATATTTATATGAAGTGAATCATAACGTTTATATAATACAAGTTGTTTCGCAAGAATAAATAAGAAGTTACTACGTACAACCAAACCTAAGTTATGTGTTATATCTTAAGCACAATGAATATAGAAAGGAAATAATTTAAATTCGTACAAGCTGGCAAGGGAGAATTTAGCTATCGTTTAAACACTAGATAGTACACAACGTCATCGAGAGACATAATAGTGAAACAATATTTAACTTTGAATCACAATCTAATTGCCAATGCAATATCTCGTCATCTCGCCGCAAATGACAGAATATTTTTCAACAAAGTGTTGTTATCTTCGAGGGGAAAATCCGGTTTTAGTGGAGTTGATGTTGTTCGATGCTTACTTTTCTGTGTAATGTTTTCTAGATCGTTGTTTATCCTTTTGTCCATTTCCTTAGGGCCACTGTACATATTGTCTGTCCTTCAATTTACGCCTTTTGATGTTTTAAAATGTTATTAAATAGAAGTTTACAATCCCTACTGACCTAATATGCGATGTATCATATAGATTTAAATGTATAGGATTCTTGAATATTAACAAAACAACAATTTAATTGTTTGAAAACGTTGTGTAACCGGAGTTGCAAACTTTAACAACGCATTTTAATGATTTCTTTTGTACAGTGACACGATAGTTATACTATTATACTGTATGTGAAAATTCAATTTATTCACTTAATTGAGCTCTAACTCAATTATTCACTGTATTTCTGTATTTCTTTTAACATAATGTAAGTTTGTGACAAAAAATTAACAATGATAATAACATGCATGCAATATAAAATGAATGATTACATTGCTCAGATTTATAAGAAATAGCCAAGGGTCGAATTTAATAGGAACAGGTTGAAGATATCAAAGGGTAAATCAGAAGCCGTAAATCGAAGAAGAACAGACAACACAGGCCAAAAGAAAACATGGAAAAGGACAAACAACGATCTACAAAGCACTACACAGAAAACAAAACATTGAACAGCACAAGTCCCACTAAAACTGGGTGCTCCGGAGGGGTAAACAGTGTGTGCTCCACAGGTGACACCCATCGTGACACATATTTTATATAACAGTTAACCAAGTTATGTGTGATATTCTCCTTTGTTTTACTTATATGTAAAATTTTCTGTATAATGCATTATACCTAAATTGTAATGTATTAAATGTTTAAACGTCCTTCTCTAAATCCCCTCAGCAACAGTTCTTCAGTCTGTTGCCCGATTGTGGTTTGTTGCTGCTTCAATAAGATAACACCTTTCATTCGTCAGTTGCGTCATGTGATCTATGTGCTGTGGTAAGCAGTTGTTGTCATCTAACACAGTCAATAAATGTGTATTAACACATGCCAAAGTAATATAATTTGTATACTGTTACCATTATCTAGTGCAGCGTGGCACAGTGGAGCCTATCACTGAGGTCACCTCTCTTAAGCAGCCACCTGTATTAAAATGTGGCCTTTTTGCCATTTTGTCTTTGTCACAGAGGTGACATCTTAATACAGGTTTGACTACGTATACATCATTCATCAGTTTGTAGATTCTATGGCTTACGTTACTCATTGCTCATATACAACTTTACTGGTGTCTAACACGATTTCCATTTCAAGTGATATTCGTGTTTGTCAACAATACCCCGACAGGCCTCATTTGTAGAATAGGCCATTGTTTGGACTTTGATTCTGGTCTTTGGCCATTGTATTATCTGCCATATTTAATTTATCTCTTTAGTATCTTCAACCGTTCTCACAAGTCATAATAAATAAGTTCGATAACTCTGCATTTAGCTATGATCTAATTTTGGATAATCAGACTGGTAATACTTGGCACTGACAAAACATATAAAATGAAGGCAGTAAAATAATCTCCTCTGAACTGTCGATCGAGAAAAAATTTAAAATATACTAGAGAGGTAGCGTTTGCATCGTACTTGATAAATCCCAATTTTGGTTGTTGTCAGTTGCAATTTAATTTAATCAACAGCAAATTATAATGTAGTTGTTTTATATCCCTGGTTTTTGATTGGACAATGCTGTAATTTTCATGTTATCAATTCCACGGTTGAAAATCATGAGATATTTTAGACGATTGCCGCTTACGTCATCTTGACAACAATGTAGCAATACACATGATTACATTTGAATGGAGATAACTGAATTGTATTTGAATATTTCACGTATCAATTGTCGATTTAATGGTGTAATTTTCACCAATTCCAAGGTTGAAATAGCATGAAATATTTATTGTTATTTTAACTGATTACCGCTTATGTCATTTTGTCAATAATACGGAAATATGCTTATATGATGTATGTATGACTATCCTACACATGATTACATTAGAATGGAGATAACTGTATTGTATTTGAAATTTCATGGCATCAATTGTCGATTCAATGGTCGCAAATATCCGTTTACTGGCTCCGCTAGCGCGTCGCCAGTAAACTCAATTTGCGACCATAAATCTCCAATTGATGCCGTGAAATTTTCAAATACAATACAGTTATCTCCTAAATAATTAGATTCCGGACGCCTGTCAATTAGATTCACATCAATATTTCGCATGCGCAATAGTAACTTCCGCCCAACCTGAAAACAGAAAAAACCATCGCAAAGACAAATACGTGTATAGCCTTAAATGGTTCAAAACATACAAATTAAAAGGGTGGACACATTCTGTTAAGTCAAAGGCAATTATCCGCCCGGGGCCTTGACAATGCGTTCTACCAAGTGCAAAATGTATTGTTTGCATGCTTGACTGATCATATTCAACATATTTTTTTCTAGCTTCTGAATTTTCGATCGAGTGAGCGCATTCTCTTTATTGACAGATAATATTCAGCAGGAGTTGGAATGGGCATATCTTAATTTGTAAAAAAATACTCTGATTCTACCAAAAAGTTCTCTGAAACTGATATCATCAACATGCTCGAGTTGTTGATTGAAAGCATATTTGTTATCTTTGTTGGATGTGTTTTTCAACAGATATTTGGCATATCCATGTGTACAAAATATGCTCCTCTTCTTGCCGACGTGGTCCGTTATTCGTATGAGGTAGACTTCATACAGGGGCTTCTCAATAAAGACGAAAAGAAGCTAGCCCGATCCCTTTTTTCACGTTCCGTTATATAGACCATGATGTCCTTTCACTTAATAATACTAGGCTTGGTGAATTCGTTGATCGCGTCTTTCCCATTGAGCTTAAAATGAAGGATATCACAGATACAGATAGGACTGCTTCATACCTTGATCTACCCCTGGAAATTGGCAGTGAGGGGCAGTTAAGAACGAAACTTTGCGACAAAAGAGATGATTTCAATTTTCCCAGTGTGCATTTTCCATTTATATGTGTAGGTACATTCCAGCAGCACCTGTATATGGAGTATATATTTCTCAGTTGATACGAGATTCCAGAGATTGTGGTTCCTATCAGGATATCCTTGATAGAAGGTTACTACTAACAAGGAAGCAACTGAACCAAATTTCACTGTCACCAGCATGACTTATTGACCGCTATGGAATATCTGTGTCACAAATGACCACGGATATGTTCCTCGTGTCGTAAACACTTCCTGGCCCTTTCCTCATTCATGACTTATCACCGGATTTGTATCTAAATTAACACGACGGGTGTCACTAGTTGCGCAGGAACTGCTTACCCTTCCGAAGCACCTGTTTTCACCCCTGGTGGGGTTGGTGTTAATCGATCTTAGTTTTATGTGTATGTTTTGTAGATGGTTTTTGTCCTTTTGTCTTTTTTATTTTGGACATTGTGTTGTCTGTCCTTCTTCGATTTACGGATTCTGATTACCTCCCTTTGGTATCTTCAAACTCTTCCTATTGAAGTGCGTGTACCAAGACAGGAAAGTGAGCCGTCATGTATTTGTGTGTTAAGTGTATCGATTTTTCCCTGATCTACAATTTGTCTATTGGATTTAAGAATAGTTTCGGCAGTGTGGTAGTTTTTGCTTTTCATGTTATTGACACAACTCAAACGATTCCATTTCCCATCTAACCTCGTTTGTATGACAATAGTTGGCATTAGAAGTACTCTTTGATATTTTCAAGATGGGTTCATGTGTAATACGTAAGTATTTTTTTAATAAAATACAGGATTTACAATTTATAAATATGCAAATATGATTGATTGATATGTAAGTGTTTGTCATAAAACTGGTTGGAACAATGATGTACATATTGTAATCATTGTTGTAAAAAAAAATGATAATCTGAATCAGTTTTTCTTAAATGTGAAACTAACTGAAATGCACTGTTTTTCTGTTTAGTACATACACAAACACGCGGACATCATCTACATTTTGTTAAAGGGCTTGTCATGTTACGATAGCAACAAACACAACCTAAACTACATGATAATAAAATAATAACACAATACTAAATGTTTTATTTTTAGTCGGTCATGTGAGGAACCAATGGACATATCTTGTAATAAATGACCAAAAAATTTGTTCTTATATATCAAATATTAACCATATATCTAGAAAAAAAAATATTGATTTAAGATTATTTTCTATAGATTGATAGAGAAAATTGCACAGCTGCCCCAGAAGTATAGACGTCTATAAAATCATTATTGTCCAAGACTTATTTATAAATGAGTAATTTCCAAATATCTTTCTTTTACTTTGAGAAATGTAAATACATGTATGAAACAAATCAATACAATAATTTCTTTCTTTAATGTTTTTTTTCATTGTTTAGTGATTCGTGGGACATAACTCTAGTTAAATTTTAAATTTCTAAACACCATTGTCATTACTTCCCTCTCTGCATCTGTCGTCGTTGTCCGTTATCTTCATTAAACCAATTGCATCCAAACTTGGTAGGAATGTTAATTGGATGGCCCTCTACATACTTTTGTTGATCGGAAATTCACAATTAAAAAAGATGCACCAAGGTGCAAAAATGTGTTTTCTCCTTTTGTATATTGAATTTGTATTTAAAACCCGATTTTGATGATTATTTCTTCATGTTCCTTATCAAATACATGTATGACCGCGTGAAAATGTGACTTCTGGTTTTCAATTGTATTGTTATCATGATTACTTAAAGGTGGTCGATGTTGACAACATATCTTCTCCAGCAAAATTGTACACTTGAAGTAGAAGTGCTCTGTAAGCTTCATGAATGGTAGTTTTATTTTTAATGATTTTTTTATTTACCAAGCAACGTCAATATTATAAATTCAACTGAAAATCCTTGCATATTTTTTCTTTGAAAATGGTACAGAATGTGTACATATGTGACATATTTATGACAGAAACTCTTTGTACTTACCTCCTGTTAAAATAAGCTATCTCAATTTTAACGGACGCATCATTTATTTTTCTTATGATGAACCGTGACTTCCAGTTTATAATTCAACTATCCTGTGCACTTTCCATTTATATGTGTAGGTACATTCCAGCAGCACCTGTATATAGAGTATATATTTCTCAGTTGATACGAGATTCCAGAGATTGTGGTTCCTATCAGGATATCCTTGATAGAAGGTTGCTACTAACAAGGAAGCAACTGAACCAAATGTCACTGTCGCCAGCATGTCTTATTGACCGCTATGGAATATCTGTGTCACAAATGACCACGGATATGTTCCTCTTGTCGTAAACACTTCCTGGCCCTTTCCTCATTCATGACTTATCACCGGGTTTGTATCTAAATTAACACGACGGTTGTCACTAGTGGCGAAGGAACTGCCTACCCTTCCGAAGCACCTGTTTTCACCCCTGGTGGGGTTGGTGTTACTCGATCTTAGTTTTATGTGTATGTTCTGTAGATCGTTTTTGTCCTTTTATCTTTTATTTTGGACATTGTGTTGTCTGTCCTTCTTCGATTTACGGATTCTGATTACCTCCCTTTGGTATCTTCAAACTCTTCCTATTGAAGTGCCTGTACCAAGACAGGAAAGTGAGCAGTCATGTATTTGTGTGTTAAGTGTATCGATTTTTCCCTGATCTACGATTTGTCTATTGGATTTAAGAATAGTTTCGGCAGTGTGGTAGTTTTTGCTTTTCATGTTATTGACACAACTCAAACGATTCCATTTCCCATCTAACCTCGTTTGTATGACGATAGTTGGCATTAGAAGTACTCTTTGATATTTTCAAGATGGGTTCATGTGTAATACGTAAGGTTTTTTTTAATAAAATACAGGATTTACAATTTATAAATATGCAAATATGATTGATTGATTAATAATATGTAAGTGTTTGTCATAAAACTGGTTGGAACAATGTTGTACATATTGTAATCATTTTTGTAAAAAAAAAAATGATAATCTGAATCAGTTTTTCTTAAATGTGAAACTAACTGAAATGCACTGTTTTTTTCTGTTTATTACATACACAAACACGCGGACAACGTCTACATTTTGTTAAAGGGCTTGTCACGTTACGATAGCAACAAACACAGCATAAACTACATGATAATAAAATAATAACACAATACTAAATGTTTTATTTTTAGTCGGTCATGTGAGGAACCAATGGACAAATCTTTTAATAAATGACCAAAAAAATTGTTCTTATATATCAAATATTAACATATATCTAGAAAAAAAAATATTGATTTAAGATTTTTTTCTATAGATTGATAGAGAAAATTGCACAGCTGCCCCAGAAGTATAGACGTCTATAAAATCATTATTGTCCAAGACTTATTTATAAATGAGTAATTTCCAAATATCTTTCTTTTACTTTGAGAAATTTAAATACATGTATGAAACAAATCAATACAATAATTTCTTTCTTTAATGTTTTTTTTCATTGTTTAGTGATTCGTGGGACATAACTCTAGTTAAATTTTAAATTTCTAAACACCATTGTCATTACTTCCCTCTCTGCATCTGTCGTCGTTGTCCGTTATCTTCATTAAACAAATTGCATCCAAACTTGGTAGGAATGTTAATTGGATGGCCCTCTACATACTTTTGTTGATCGGAAATTCACAATTAAAAAAGATGCACCAAGGTGCAAAAATGTGTTTTCTCCTTTTGTATATTGAATTTGTATTTAAAACCCGATTTTGATGATTATTTCTTCATGTTCCTTATCAAATACATGTATGACCGCGTGAAAATGTGACTTCTGGTTTTCAATTGTATTGTTATCATGATTACTTAAAGGTGGTCGATGTTGACAACATATCTTCTCCAGCAAAATTGTACACTTGAAATAGAAGTGCTCTGTAAGCTTCATGAATGGTAGTTTTATTTTTAATGATTTTTTTATTTACCAAGCAACGTCAATATTATATAATTCAACTGAAAATCCTTGCATATTTTTTCTTTGAAAATGGTACAGAATTTGTACATATGTGACATATTTATGACAGAAACTCTTTATACTTACCTCCTGTTAAAATAAGCTATCTCAATTTTAACGGACGCATCATTTATTTTTCTTATGATGAACCGTGACTTCCAGTTTATAATTCAACTATCCTGTTACTTCGTGTATATAATTGTGTTTGTGTCCTGTTTTTCTTTTTCACATAATATTATTAATTACCCTCCCATTTGTAGCCACTTTTCGGTAGCGTCTGCATACGAAGTTTTTATTTATCTCAATTAATACGACATTTCGGGATGAGTACATCATACCTGGATTAGCTGGATAAAAAATTGCTACTGGTGGGTAAACTGCTTACACCGGGGTAAATAACAGTTGGATTGAATTAATTTCAGAGGTTTGACGGTTCTCACATTGAATTGGTTAATCCCTTCGCAGTGCCTCACCCAAAGATGACTCTGGGTCTGTTTGTACTGTCGTTATCTCCTTCTGTTCTTTTTACGTCATTTACGACTTCTACAGTAATTTGATAATCGTTGAGTAACTCGGTGCGGTACCATATGTGGAGCAGGAACAACGTACACTTCCGGAGCACCCGGTGTTAATTCTGATTTTTTACAAGTACAATCATTATCTACCATTGTGGTAGTTAACAGATTATTTTCAACAACCGGTACGATTCAATAGGTAAAAGGTACTATAATATGTCTGACTTCTATAAATCACCAGCAAAAATAATTATAAAATCGTTTTTTTATCGACAATTTTTTTTCAAGATGTGTGTAAATAATGATATATACGAACAATTAATTTCAAAATAGTTGGTTAATTAATATTTAAAAAAAGTTTCTCATTAGGTCTCTATGTTAATTTAATCTTGATAAGTATATATAAAAAAATAATGTAAGAGCCACCCCATCAACTCGAAAGCAAATATACATTTGACTTTGAACATTTTTATATTAAAGAAATGACCATCACCTAATACTGCTTGCAAAGTCAGATGGTACAATACAATAGACGTTCAAAGCGAAAAAAATATGGGATAGCTCTTCCACTATTTGTACTCATTCCATGCATATTTTTACACTTTAGAAAATAGAATTAACATAGGGAACCAATGGGAAAATCTTTTAATAAGTTACGAAAAATTTATTTTTCGTATATATCAAATATCAAAATATATCTAGAAAGAAAAATATTGATTTAAAAATGTAATTTTAAGAGATTGATAGAGAAACTTGCACAGCTGCCCCAGAAGCATAGAGTCTATTAAATCAGTATTGTCCAATACTTATTCATAAATGAGTAATTCCCAAATATCTTTCTTTTACTTTGAGTAATTTAAATATGAAACAAATCAATACAATAATTACTTTCTTTATTGTTTTTCCATTGTTTAGTGATTCATGGGACCATACCTCTAGTTAAATTTTAAATTCCTAAACACCATTGTCATTACTTCCCTCTCTGCATCTGTTGTCATTGTCCGTTATCTTCATTAAACCAATTACATCCAAACTTGGTAGGAATGTTAATTGGATGGTCCTCTACATACTTGTTTCGATCGGAAATTCTTACGTATCGTGTAATCTAAATACTGTTTTAGTAAAGTAAGAACTATTTATACCGTACTGTAGTTCTTACTTATCGTGTAATCTAAATACTGTTTTAGTAAAGTAAGAACTATTTACACCGTACTGTAGTTCTTACCTATCGTGTAACCTAAATTTTGTTTTAGTAAAGTAAGAAATATTAACACCGTACTGTAGTTCTTACTTATCGTGTAATCTAAATATTGTTATAGTAAAGTAAGAACCATTTACACCATACTGCAGTTCTTACTTATCGTATAACCTCAAAACTGTTTTAGTAAAGTAAGAACTATTTACACCGTACTGTAGTTCTTACTTGTCGTGTTACCTAAATATTGTTTTAGTAAAGTAAGAACTATTTACACCGTACTGTAGTTCTTACTTATCGTGTAACCGAAGTACTGTTATAGTAAAGTAAGAACTATTTACACCGTACTGTAGTTCTTACTGATCGTGTAACCTCAATACTGTTTTAGTAAAGTAAGAACTATTTACACCGTACTGTAGTTCTTACCTATCGTGTAAGCTAAATACTGTTTTAGTAAAGTAAGAACTATTTACACCGTACTGTAGTTCTTACTTTTCGTGTAACCTAAATATTGTTTTAGTAAAGTAAGAACTATTTACACCGTACTGTAGTTCTTACTTATCGTATAACCTCAATACTGTTTTAGTAAAGTAAGAACTATTTACACCGTACTGTAGTTCTTACTTATCGTGTAACCTAATTATTGTAATAGTAAAGTAAGAACTATTTACACCGTACTGTAGTTCTTACTTATCGTGTAACCTAATTATTGTAATAGTAAAGTAAGAACTATTTACACCGTACTGTAGTTCATACTTTTCGTGTTACCTAAATATTGTTTTAGTAAGGTAAGAACTATTTACACCGTACTGTAGTTCTTACTTATCGTGTAACCGAAGTACTGTTATAGTAAAGTAAGAACTATTAACACCGTACTGTAGTTCTTACTGATCGTGTAACCTCAATACTGTTTTAGTAAAGTAAGAACTATTTACACCGTACTGTAGTTCTTACCTATCGTGTAAACTAAATACTGTTTTAGTAAAGTAAGAATTATTTACACCGTACTGTAGTTCTTACTTATCGTGTAACCTAAATATTGTTTTAGTAAAGTAAGAACTATTTACACCGTACTGTAGTTCTTACCTATCGTGTAAGCTAAATACTGTTTTAGTAAAGTAAGAATTAGTTATACCGTACTGTAGTTCTTACTTATCGTGTAACCTAAATATTGTTTTAGTAAAGTAAGAAATATTAACACCGTACTGTAGTTCTTACTTATCGTGTAACCTAAATATTGTTTTAGTAAAGTAAGAACTATTTACACCGTACTGTAGTTCTTACTTGTCGTGTTACCTAAATATTGTTTTAGTAAAGTAAGAACTATTAACACCGTACTGTAGTTCTTACTGTTCGTGTAACCTCAATACTGTTATAGTAAAGCAAGAACTATGTATACCATACTGTAGTTCTTACTTATCGTGTAACCTAAATTTATTTTGTTTTAGTAAAGTAAGAAATATTTACACCGTACTGTAGTTCTTACTGATCGTGTAACCTCAATACTGTTATAGTAAAGTAAGAACTATTTACACCGCACTGTAGTTCTTACCTATCGTGTAACCTAAATATTGTTTTAGTAAAGTAAGAACTATTTACACCGTACTGTAGTTCTTACTTGTCGTGTAACCTCAATACTGTGATAGTAAAGTAAGAACTATTTACACCGTACTGTAGTTCTTACTTATCGTGTAACCTAAATACTGTTTTAGTAAAGTAAGAGCTATTTACACCGTACTGTAGTTCTTACTGATCGTGTAACCTCAATACTGTTATAGTAAAGTAAGAACTATTTACACCGTACTGTAGTTCTTTCCTATCGTGTAACTTAAATATTGTTTTAGTAAAGTAAAAACTATTTACACCGTACTGTAGTTCTTACCTATCGTGTAACCTAAATATTTTTTTAGTAAAGTAAGAACTCTTTACACCGTACTGTAGTTCTTACTTATCGTGTAACCTAAATATTGTTTTAGTAAGGTAACAACTATTTACACCGTACTGTAGTTCTTGCTTATCGTGTAACATAAATATTGTTGTAATAAAGTAAGAACTATTTACACCGTACTGTAGTTCATACTTATCGTGTAACCTAAATATTGTTTTAGTAAGGTAAGAACTATTTACACCGTACTGTAGTTCTTACTTATCGTGTACCATAAATATTGTTGTAATAAAGTAAGAACTATTTACCCTGTACTGTAGTTCTTACTTATCGTGTAGCCTAAATACTGTTTTAGTAAAGTAAAAACTATTTACACGTACTGTAGTTCTTACCTATCGTGTAGCCTAATTATTGTTTTTGTAAAGTAAGAACTATTTACACCGTACTGTAGTTCTTACTTATCGTATAACCCAAATATTGTTTTAGTAAAGTAAGAAATATTAACACCGTACTGTAGTTCTTGCTTATCGTGTAACCTCAATACTGTTTTAGTAAAGTAAGAACTATTAACACGTACTGTAGTTCTTACTTATCATGTAGCATAAATATTGTTTTAGTAAAGTAAAAAATATTTACACCGTACTGTAGTTCTTACTTGTCGTGTTACCTTAATATTGTTTTAGTAAAGTAAGAACTATTTACACCGTACTGTAGTTCTTACCTATCGTGTAAGCTAAATACTGTTTTAGTAAAGTAAGAATTAGTTATACCGTACTGTAGTTCTTACTTATCGTGTAACCTAAATATTGTTTTAGTAAAGTAAGAAATATTAACACCGTACTGTAGTTCTTACTTATCGTGTAACCTAAATATTGTTTTAGTAAAGTAAGAACTATTTACACCGTACTGTAGTTCTTACTGTTCGTGTAACCTCAATACTGTTATAGTAAAGCAAGAACTATGTATACCATACTGTAGTTCTTACTTATCGTGTAACCTAAATTTATTTTGTTTTAGTAAAGTAAGAAATATTTACACCGTACTGTAGTTCTTACTGATCGTGTAACCTCAATACTGTTATAGTAAAGTAAGAACTATTTACACCGCACTGTAGTTCTTACCTATCGTGTAACCTAAATATTGTTTTAGTAAAGTAAGAACTATTTACACCGTACTGTAGTTCTTACTTGTCGTGTAACCTCAATACTGTTATAGTAAAGTAAGAACTATTTACACCGTACTGTAGTTCTTACTTATCGTGTAACCTAAATACTGTTTTAGTAAAGTAAGAACTATTTACACCGTACTGTAGTTCTTACTGATCGTGTAACCTCAATACTGTTATAGTAAAGTAAGAACTATTTACACCGTACTGTAGTTCTTACCTATCGTGTAACTTAAATATTGTTTTAGTAAAGTAAAAACTATTTACACCGTACTGTAGTTCTTACCTATCGTGTAACCTAAATATTTTTTTAGTAAAGTAAGAACTCTTTACACCGTACTGTAGTTCTTACTTATCGTGTAACCTAAATATTGTTTTAGTAAGGTAACAACTATTTACACCGTACTGTAGTTCTTGCTTATCGTGTAACATAAATATTGTTGTAATAAAGTAAGAACTATTTACACCGTACTGTAGTTCATACTTATCGTGTAACCTAAATATTGTTTTAGTAAGGTAAGAACTATTTACACCGTACTGTAGTTCTTACTTATCGTGTACCATAAATATTGTTTTAATAAAGTAAGAACTATTTACCCTGTACTGTAGTTCTTACTTATCGTGTAGCCTAAATACTGTTTTAGTAAAGTAAAAACTATTTACACGTACTGTAGTTCTTACTTATCGTGTAGCCTAATTATTGTTTTTGTAAAGTAAGAACTATTTACACCGTACTGTAGTTCTTACTTATCGTATAACCCAAATATTGTTTTAGTAAAGTAAGAAATATTAACACCGTACTGTAGTTCTTGCTTATCGTGTAACCTCAATACTGTTTTAGTAAAGTAAGAACTATTAACACGTACTGTAGTTCTTACTTATCATGTAGCATAAATATTGTTTTAGTAAAGTAAAAAATATTTACACCGTACTGTAGTTCTTACTTGTCGTGTTACCTTAATATTGTTTTAGTAAGGTAAGAGCTATTTACACCGTACTGTAGTTCTTACTTGTCGTGTAACCTCAATACTGTTATAGTAAAGTAAGAACTATTTACACCGTACTGTAGTTCTTACTTATCGTGTAACCTAAATATTGTTTTAGTAAGGTAACAACTATTTACACCGTACTGTAGTTCTTGCTTATCTTGTAACATAAATATTGTTGTAATAAAGTAAGAACTATTTACACCGTACTGTAGTTCATACTTATCGTGTAACCTAAATATAGTTTTAGTAAGGTAAGAACTATTTACACCGTACTGTAGTTCTTACTTATCGTGTACCATAAATATTGTTGTAATAAAGTAAGAACTATTTACACCGTACTGTAGTTCTTACTTATCGTGTAGCCTAAATACTGTTTTAGTAAAGTAAAAACTATTTACACGTACTGTAGTTCTTACTTATCGTGTAGCCTAATTATTGTTTTTGTAAAGTAAGAACTATTTACACCGTACTGTAGTTCTTACTTATCGTATAACCCAAATATTGTTTTAGTAAAGTAAGAAATATTAACACCGTACTGTAGTTCTTACTTATCGTGTAACCTCAATACTGTTTTAGTAAAGTAAGAACTATTAACACGTACTGTAGTTCTTACTTATCGTGTAGCATAACTATTGTTGTAATAAAGGAAGAACAATTTACACCGTACTGTAGTTCCTACTTATCGTGTAACCTAAATATTGTTTTTGTAATGTAAGAACTAGTTACACCGTACTGTAGTTCTAACATATCGTGTAACCTAAATATTGTTTTAGTAAAGTAAGAAATATTTACACCGTACTGTAGTTCTTACTTGTCCTGTTACCTAAATATTGTTTTAGTAAGGTAAAAACTATTTACACCGTACTGTAGTTCTTACTTATCGTGTAACATAAATATTGTTGTAATAAAGTAAGAACTATTTACACCGTACTGTAGTTCATACTTATCGTGTAACCTAAATATTGTTTTAGTAAAGTAAGAAATATTTACACCGTACTGTAGTTCTTACTTGTCGTGTTACCTATATGTTGTTTTAGTAAAGTAAGAACTATTTACACCGTACTGTAGTTCTTACTTATCGTGTAGCCTAATTATTGTTTTAGTAAAGTAAGAACTATTTGCACCGTACTGTAGTTCTTACTTGTCGTGTTACCTAAATATTGTTTTAGTAAGGTAAAAACTATTTACACCGTACTGTAGTTCTTACTTATCGTGTAACCTAACTATTGTTTTAGTAAAGTAAGAACTATTTATACCGTACTATAGTTCTTACTTATCGTGTAACCTAAATATTGTTTTAGTAAAGTAAGAACTATTTACACCGTACTGTAGTTCTTACTTATAGTGTAACATAAATATTGTTTTAGTAAAGTAAGAACCATTTACACCGTACTGTAGTCCTTACTTATCGTGTAACCTAAACATTGTTTTAGTAAAGTAAGAACTATTTACACCGTACTGTAGTTCTTACTTATCATGTAACCTAAATATTGTTTTAGTAAAGTAAGAACTATTTACACCGTACTGTAGTTCTTACTTATAGTGTAACATAAATATTGTTTTAGTAAAGTAAGAACCATTTACAGCGTACTGTAGTTCTTACTTATCGTGTAACCTAAATATTGTTTTAGTAAAGTAAGAACTATTTATACCGTACTATAGTTCTTACTTATCGTGTAGCCTAAATATTGTTTTAGTAAAGTAAGAACTATTTACACTGTACTGTAGTTCTTACTTATCGTGTAACCTAAATATCGTTTTAGTAAAGTAAGAACTATTTACACCGTACTGTAGTTCTTACTTATCGTGTAACCTAAATATTGTGTTAGTAAAGTAAGAACTATTTACACCGTACTGTAGTTGTTACTTATCGTGTAGCATAAATATTGTTTTAGTAAAGTAAGAACTATTTACACCGTACTGTAGTTGTTACTTATCGTGTAACAAATATTGTTTTAGTAAAGTAAGAACCATATACACCGTACTGTAGTTCTTACTTATCGTGTAACCTAAATATTGTTTTAGTAAAGTAAGAAGTATTTACACCGTACTGTAGTTCTTACTTATCGTGTAACATGAATATTGTTTTAGTAAAGTAAGAACTATTTACACCGTACTGTAGTTCTTACTTATCGTGTAACATGAATATTGTTTTAGTAAAGTAAGAACTATTTACACCGTACTGTAGTTCTTACTTATCGTGTAACCTAAATATTGTTTTAGTAAAGTAAGAACTATTTACACCGTACTGTAGTTCTTACTTATCGTGAAACCTAAATATTGTTTTAGTAAAGTAAGAACTATTTACACCGTACTGTAGTTCTTACTTAACGTGAAACCTAAATATTGTTTTAGTAAAGTAAGAACTATTTACACCGTACTATAGTTCTTACCTATCGTGTTACCTTAATATTGTTTTAGTAAAGTAAGAACCATTTGCTCTGTACTTTAGCTGTGCTTGTTAAACCTTGGAAATATTTTGCTTAGTTGAAATGCATTGATGTTTTAAATATTTGTATTAAAGCTGAAAAAAAAAGCCGCAATGTCGGAATAGTTCCAAAATGCAATCGAGAATTCATAGAAACAGATACAAAATGGACACATGTAAAGATACAAAATGGGCACATGTAATGATGCAAAATGGACACATGTAAAGACACATGTAAATCACATAGTATGTAAGAAACCGAGAATGTCAGCAACATCGTATGTACTAGCTTGGTACCTAGATGTCAATAAAAAGTGACGGGGTTAATTTCTTTTTCCTAAACCACCCTTGTTAGTAAAATGATTCAGTAATGTAAGTGGTTTCCATTTAAAATATAGAATAACAGTACCAGCTATGTTAGTTTACTTTAATTTATGTCTAATGTTGGATAGTCTCTCATGTTAATTTACTTCCATGCCATTTCTTACTACAAGCTGTTCCTTTAATTTAGGTCTAAATGTAATGTTGGAGATTATCTTATGTTCATTTACATCCGTATACTTTCTTACTACAAGGTGTTTTTTTAATCTATGTCAAAGTGAAATGTTGGATAGTCTCTTATTTTCATCTACACCCATAATAATTCCTTCTACAAGCTGTTCCTTTACTTTATGTTAAAGTGCAATGTTGGATAGTCTCTCATGTTCATTTACATTGATATCCTAACTCACTAAATGAGTAAAATGCCAGCCCCCATATAAAACTGGTTGATGTAATTTTAATAAATAAATAAACAACACCATTCTTCGTTAGCTGGTGAATAATTTGTTAGTATCCAATACACAATCATTTGTTGATGTTTTGTTTTTGCGATCTATGAGAAAGGGAATGTTACGAACGGTTCATTCCTCCATCAGAAAAAAACCAAACAATCACAGCACATCATAATTGTGCAATCTATGAGACAATAGTGGTATTAACGACGTATTTCCCTTCATTTTGCGCAATCACCATCGATATATTGTTTCTGCAATATTTCAGAAAATGTGAGAATCACGCGCGATCACAAAGATGGATGAGATCATATTCCGCATGTATCATTGTCCTTCATTATACACAATCGCCATCAACTTTATGTTTGTAATCTATTAGAAAAATGAATATCACGGACAGTTCATTCCTCTGTCAGAAAATGCCAACGCAGTTTATGATAATTTTGAAAACTAAAAAAAACTGTAAGGTGACGCACGGGTATTCCTCCTTAAATATCAATCATCGCAATGGGTGATAAAAATAGGGTTCTCTCCCTTTTGTCTTCCACACACTTTCTTTATATAAAGTAAGTCGACAGCGTTTACGAGCTGAGAAATATTCCTAATATTAATTGTTGTTATGAGAATGATATAATTAACAAAAGTAACAAAGACTAATGTACTTAAAATATCTACAACGGAAAACAAAAACAAAGACAACAGAACAATAAACAACTGCTAATGAAACAAAGATTTACGTATGATTCTCACTATTAATTGTTTAAAAGTGACCTTGAGACTTCCAAGATTTGACCACTTCCATTGTATTTTCTGTGCTTTTAAGCATTTTGTACATATTGCTTTCCGTGTATTTCCATGTGAAGAATTTAGACTAATCTATGATAGTCACTAAGCCGGAATTATACTATTTTCTGAATAGAAACGTGAAATATCAAGCTTAATACGAATGACGCGTTTCATACTAACATTCATCAGGTACACTCAGGCGCATTTCTGTAATTTAATAATCTGATAAGAGTTAACAAACACACAGTGTTTGTCTTCTGTATCATAGACAGTCTTCGTGAAGCAGAGTTAACACGTGTGTCAAATTCGATAGCCTGATGATACGCATGGGCAGCTGATTCATAATTTCCAATAAGTGCATAAGCTACTCCAAGACAGTTGTACGAGTTAGATCTATGTTTAGTGTTCGATATGAAATAATCTTCTGATATTGTTAGTTGAAGATCTGTTAGTGCATCATAACACTGGTTTACATTGTTCAGGTGATAATAGCAGAGAAAGCGTATGAAATGTGAATATACTACAGATGGTAGAGAATGACTACCATTGACAACTTCTAATTCCAATTCTTCAGGTATCAATGTAGATTGTGGTATGAAGTAAACATAGCTAATAAGTAATAGTTTTAATACACGTGTTATACTCATACTTTGTATCATTCTAGTTTTAATTAATGCACAGTGTTCGCTAGATAAGTAGTTTTCTTGATAGAAGAATTTTTCTGGTGTACACTTTGATACTGCATATGATGCAATATTAATAGCCGTATTGTAATGTTTCATTCGGTAGTAAAACGAGGACACCATTAACCAACCTGACACAGAATCGTGATGTATGTTGTATAGTAGGTAACTAAGACATGTCCGGTATTGGTTGTATTGGGTTTTGTTTCTATTACGACCACCAACAGATATATGTTGAGCTGCTTCATTATATTGCATAGCCATTAAATAATGCAAATATGATTGTAATCTTGGTGACTGACAATAACGAGTAAATAACATTTTGCTAACCCCTCCTATTGACAGATAAACAGATTTGGTACACAATATACTTTTGATATATTGCGCTTTTTCAAAGCCGGCGGAAATTCTACTGTTACTCATCACTCGATACTTTGATAATTGTTTAGACAGAAGTATACAACGCCATCCATAACTGTGCAATACCTTTAAACGTCCTAATAAGACTTGCCGTTCGTGTCCTTCTATTTTATTCTCAAACATATTAATTTCCGGAATGAAGTAATGAGGACACATTGAATATTCAACACAATAAAGCAGTCTTTCAAAACATCTCATGAAACAATATATCAGATTTCCAGGTCGCCATATTGATAAGGGTAATTCTTCTGATACCCAGAATATAATATTTTTTATATAATATGAACAAAGAAGACCTTTACAGTCATCGTCGGTCTCTATAACGTCTTTTAATAAAATTTTCATGAGAGCATAGCAAATCAACTGTACGTGAGTGAAAGAGTATATCAATAGCTTTTCTCCTACAGAGAAAGAAAAACGCCATTCGATATCTTCGTTTTTAGATCCTTTACATCCGATTGGAACAAAGAGAATTCCGTGATCTATTATCTTAGACTTTAACTCACTACTCGGCCAGGAAGTGTTAGGTCTTGTTACCCATTTGTGAGCAGGTGATATCCATTGTCTTGAATGAAAACATATTGCAATATCAAAGTTACCAGATATGTCAGACATACAAGGTCCGTGAACATGATGTAATAAATTAGATTGTTGTTCTGGTGCTGACATTACAGATGTCTTCAAGAGCTCACTAGACAAATAAATATAATCGCCGATTTGTTCACACCATTCTAAAATATAAGCGTGGTTACTTTGAACCAGTCGAAGATGAGTAAAACCAAGTTTACAGTTGTCCATATCAATAACAAAAGATGTTTCAGTAGAATTAAATTGTACCGTATTAATGTCCTCATACACACGTACATTAGAAATAACAAACATTATGTCTAAGTCGCTCCCCATCATCTCTAGTCCTTCACCAAAACTTCCACTTATTATTGGAATATAGTATTCACTGACTGACAGAATATCTCTGATTGTATTAAAGGTTCTCTTTGTCTTTACCGTTTCTTCACTACCAACAATATGATGACATACAAACTGATACAAAGACAAAGATGCATCACGTGATGTGATGTTGGCTGCAATAAAAAGGGAAATAAAAGAAGGACAGGTGATTATTGTAAACTTGTTCTTGTCATGTTCATAACTGAAATACTGGTCAATTGACGTTAAACAACATACATCAATATTTAAAGAATATAGAAAAAAAATTACCTCGGAACATGATACAAAAAAGTCACTCGGTTGTGGTTTGATCAATTGCTAATTAAATAAATAGGTTTCATAGCTGTTAAATAGCCTATGTGTATTTACAAAACCAATGTGACCTCTCGATGTGACAGTAATTCAGTCCACCAACAGAGGTATCATCACAGTGACAGTAATGGTATTACTGTGACAATTCGCTAATGTCTAGCAAGGACTGGAACGGTGTTACTTGTAGAAATCCATGTTTACAGAGGGCTGCTATATATATTTAAATTCAAAGGTAAAATATTGACAATAAATCAGAACATTTCAGATTGTTAACGAATTATGTCAAATTTGGTTGACAAAATAAATACAGTCTGCTAAGCTACCATTACATAACAGCAGATAAAACACAAACTCAGCCATCATCTACAGACCTGATTATGTGACAAGACAATTACACTGTCGTCAATGAGCTCCGATCGAAAATGTTTGGTCAACATCCGGGATATTTTAAAGAGGTATTTTTAAAGCAGACACGGATAATTATCGTAAGTATTTATAAATATACTGTGTATGTAATGTTTTGAATTATGATGCTTTATGATTGCTATTATTATTAATTTCATTTTTTGTCCAAACATCATTTAATTTTGCAGTGTAAAATTTGATTTTTCTATAAGTTATAAGGAGTCCGGCTTAAAAAAATCATTACAATCAACTGAAATATGTCTATATCTTGCATTTACGAATGAATTAAATGTTGCCCCCAAAAAAAAAAAATATTGATGAATGATTGATTTTACTTACAAATACTATTTTGTTGATGAAAAGTCAATTAGTAACTAGTTATACCCTAAAACATGATGTCAACAGATGTTTTTGAAATCCGGCTTGGTCAAAATGTAAACATGTATACAAACCGGTTGGGTCATTTATAAATAACCGGGTTTGTCAGTATGTAAATACCACTGATCTTATTGTTATTGAGTATTATATTCCAATTTAACAATATTTATGATTAGAAAATATCTCAAAGGCGATAAATACTGATCCATAGTATGAATATTTGCCATGGCTGCTAATTTCAGCTACTTTGTACAATAAAAAAATCGTTATTTCTATGTTAAATTGCTACTGTCGCGAACACTTGATTTTTGTTATGCTTTTTGTGGCACTGACATCACGGTTGGTGCTCAATACGCTACACTCATTATAAGTAGCTGTCCAGGCGCATCAATTGAGTAGTGGGAGATTATTTTTATAACGCAATATTTTAATTTTATACTCGTTGATAACGAAGTAAGTCACTCTGTGGAAATAACTTCATGGATACGATATTTAAGTTTCTTCACAGTAAAATGTTTACATTAACATTACAGATAAGCAAATTAACAAAGGCTGTAGTATTGAGTTCCTTACCGCACGGACGATTTTGACAGTTTGTATGCAAAGAAAATGTTAGGTGTACTCGATTAATGCAACGTTCGTTACAAGTTGTAATTCGACTAATGTTCGTGCTTTGCTCACTGAAAATGGTCTGAGCCTATGTCGTTCACCTTTCATTCTGCTTTGAGGAAACTTAATACAGACAGAACCTTCTATAGGTGCTTCCCACAAAAGTTCGGCTCATTTGGTTAAGCAGTTTCAGAGAAGAAGATTGTTAGAAATCGGCCAATCAGAAACAAGAATTGTATGTGGCGACCATGTTTGTCAACGGTTCGGGATGAAATGTGCAATCTTTATAGAAGAACTTCCATAGTTGCTTCCTACCAAGTTTCGGTTCATTTGGCTAAGCAGTTTGAGAGAAGATTTTATAAAATCGGCCAATTAGAAACAAGAATTGTCTGTGGAGACCATGCTTGTTAACGGATCGGGATGAAATGAGTAATCTTTATAGAAGACATTCCATGGTTGCTTCATACCAAGTTTCGGTTCATTTGGCTAAGAAGTTTTAGAGGAGAATATATTTTTTTAATCTGCCAATCAGAAACAAGAATCGTTTGTGGCGACCATCTTTGTTAACGGATCGGGACGAAATGAGTAATCGTTACAGAGGACCTTCCATAGATCCTGCCTACTAAGTTGCACTTCATTTGGTTGAGGCGTTTCAGAGGAGAAGATTAAAATGTGAATAGTTAATGGACGACAGACGACGAACGAAAGACGACGAACGACGGGCGCCAAGTGATGGTAAAAGCTCGCATTGCCTTTGGCAAGGTGAGCTAATAACAGTCATTGGGTAGATATGTCGCTCCACTCGGACACATTATTCTGTTTCCGAGCCAACCAGTCTTTGCTCTTTCTCCTTAATGCTGCGTTCTTAGCGGAGAAGCAACAAATACCAATTTTATATTCTTTTGTTTGACTAGACCACAGTTCGTACCCACAATCTATCGCACTCGAGGCGAGCACGCTAACCATTACGCTACCGATGCGGTTCCCTATTTTTATTTTATTTTTATTATTTTTTTAATCAAAATTTCTTATTGTTCTTCAATATATTATTTGAAAACAAATATTAATCCAGCACAATAAGAGTTACTTGATATCTATATAAACAGTGAGCGTTCCTACTTTTGTTCAAACACTCTTTGCATATTGCAATAATCCAACTGCATAGCAAATAAAGAAAAAGAATTATAAGTTCTATACAAAATCATGACCATTCTGTCGAAGGTGACTTGGCGAATGCCAATTCTGCACAAAACGTTTGTATTTCTTTCTTTTAATGTTATACAAAACATCCACATATAAACTATTTTGACTATGTGCTGTTGGTTTTTTTTCACAACTTTTATTCATTGAAGACATTTTTTTTGTTTTTTGTTTTTTTGTTTTTATCAATTTGCAAGTCGAACATACCCTTGACAAGTATTATAATGAACCTTAAATAAATTACAAAAAGGAAACATCATTGTGATATTGAGCTGTTTTCGCTATTCTTTCATTTTTTTACATAGACAAAACCGGTTCTACTGAAAAACAATTTTTGGGACCCAACCAGAAAGCAGCGGCTGACAGAGCCGGAACGAATGTACGTAAATAAGCATTGTGTTTTTTACTGTAGTAAGTCTAAAACTATTCAGGGTGGCACGCCAGTGCAAACTATCATGTATATAAGCATTACAAAGGGTTTGTGTACTTTAATTACACATATAGACTACTTTTTATAGCTTTATTTGATGATTTCAATCTCATTATTAGCATTTTTCATTGTTTATGTCCATCATTTTATCTATATCTGAGTAATCTATTAAGTTAACCACAGAAACATATAGGTAAAAACAAGCAAAAATAATCTACCGATAACGACATCTTCTGGATTCAAGATATAATAATACTATATGATCATAATACTTACTTTTTGCCGTCGCCTGTATGTCAAACATGCCTAATTGACTGGTACCGGAAGATGACAGAACAATTCCGACCGGAGCTCTTTGACGACAGTGAATTACGAACTATATTTTTCCTACCTGATTATATGAACAGACA
The DNA here is from genome assembly GCA_963680875.1 of Bathymodiolus brooksi. Classification (NCBI taxonomy): domain Eukaryota; kingdom Metazoa; phylum Mollusca; class Bivalvia; order Mytilida; family Modiolidae; genus Bathymodiolus; species Bathymodiolus brooksi. The sequence continues at coordinate 78,802,409 of OY804588.1, forward strand.
ATTACGCGCTATAGTTTTCCTACCCGATTATGTGACAAGACAATTCTGAACTATATTTTTCCTACCTGATTATGTGACAAGAAAATTTACGCACTATAGTTTTACTACCTGATTATATGACAAGACAATTACGCACTATATTTGTCCTACCCGATTATGTGGCAAGACAATTACGAAATATATTTTTCTTACCTGATTATGTGACAAGACAATTATGAACTATATTTGTCCTACCTGATTATATGACAAGTCAATAACGCACTATTTTTTTCCTACTTTATTATGTGACAAGACAATTATGCACTATATTTGTCCTACCTTGCTATGTGACAAGACAATTACGAACTATAGTTTTCCTACTTGATTATGTGACAAGTCAATTACGTACTATATTTGTCCTACGCGATTATGAGACAAGATAATTTCGAACTATATTTGTCCTACCTGATTATTTGACAAGACAATTGCAAATTATATCTTTCCTACCTGATTATAATTATGTGACAAGACAATTACGCACTATATTTTTCCTTCTCATTATGTGACAAGACAATTACAAACTATATGTTTCCTACCCAATTATATGAAAAGACAATTGCCAACTCTATGTTTCCTACCTAATTATATGACAAGAAAACTACGAACTATATTTTTCCCACCTGATTATTTGACAAGACAGTTACGCACTATATTATTCCTACCTGATTATATGACAAGACAGTTACGCGCTATATGTTTCTTTCCCGATTATGTGACATGACAATAGAGAACTATATTTTTCCTACCTGATTATATGGCAAGAAAACTACGAACTATATTTTTCCTACCTGATTATGTGACAAGTCAATTACGCACTATATTGTTCCTACCTGATTATATGACAAGACAATTACGAACTATATTTTTCCTACCCGATTATATGACAAGACAATTACGAACTATATTTGTCCTACCTGATTATTTGACAAGACAATTGCAAACTATATCTTTCCTACCTGATTATAATTATGTGACAAGACAATTACGCACTATATTTTTCCTTCTCATTATGTGACAAGACAATTACAAACTATATGTTTCCTACCCAATAATATGAAAAGACAATTGCCAACTCTATGTTTCCTACCCAATTATATGACAAGAAAACTACGAACTATATTTTTCCCACCTGATTATTTGACAAGACAGTTACGCACTATATTATTCCTACCTGATTATATGACAAGACAGTTACGCGCTATATGTTTCTTTCCCGATTATGTGACATGACAATAGAGAACTATATTTTTCCTACCTGATTATATGGCAAGAAAACTACGAACTATATTTTTCCTACCTGATTATGTGACAAGTCAATTACGCACTATATTGTTCCTACCTAATTATATGACAAGACCATTACGAACTATATTTTTCCTACCCGATTATATGACAAGACAACTACGAACTATATTTTTCCTACCTAATTATGTGACAAGACAATTACAAACTATATTTTTCCTACCTTATTATATGACAAGACAATTACGAACTATATTTTTCCTACCCGATTATATGACAAGACAACTACGAACTATATTTTTCCTACCTAATTATGTGACAAGACAATTACGCACTATATTGCTCCTACCTGATTTTATGACAAGACAATTTCGAACTATATTTCTCTTACCTGATTATGTGACAAGTCAATTACGCACTACATTTTTCCTACCTGATTATGTGACAAGACAATTACGCACTATATTTTTCCTACCTGATTTTGTGACAAGACAATTACGAACTATATTTTTCCTACCCGATTATATGACAAGACAATTACGAACTATATTTTTCTTACCTTATTATGTGACCAAGTCAATTACACACTATATTTTTCCTACCTAATTATATGACAAGACAATTACGAGCTATATTTTCCTACCTGACTATGTGATAAGACAATTACGAACTATATTATTCCTACCTAATTATATGACAAGACAACTACGAACTATATTTTTCCTACCTAATTTTGTGACAAGACAATTACGAACTATATTTTTCCTACCTGATTATATGACAAGTCAATTACGCACTATATTTTCCTATCTGATTATGTGATAAGACAATTACGAACTATATTTTCCTACCTGATTATGTGTCAAGACAATTACGAACTATATTTTTCCTACCTAATTATATGACAAGACAATTACGCACTATATTTTTCCTACCTGATTATGTGACAAGACAATAAGACGACAATGAAATCCAACTAAGCGTGATGGTCTAGTACAAGGTGGATATCGTTATTGTAACTTATGATATGGCTGAACAATTCCTCATTTGGAATTAATCAACAATCTCTCTCTCACTCATGTCAGCAATGAATGTGTCCCTTGACCTTCATTCATCTTGAAGGTCTACTGAATTTATTAAAATGTACATCTATTTTTTCGTTATTATGTAGGTTTTCCCATTGCAATACAATTTAGGTAACCCATATGTGACACATCGATCATGTATAATACAAATCAGCCAGGTATATGTTTGTGCACCTGCGTATAACACATATTTTTTTCATTTGAACTAAATACAAGACAAATCTCATATTTTATTTTCTCTTTTAAGATTGCCTTCACTAGCTGCTACACAGTTTTTAATTGTAGATGGTAAATCCTCCCCAATAGACTTCATGAAAAAGTTCATAAAAGTCTACAAATTGGATGATGACAAGGTAGATTTTATTAAGATCCGCAGAGCAATAAAAACGTACGACCGTCAAATAAAACCAATGATTTATAAGCCATTCTGATTTTTTTTTTCAAATGCCGTGATATCATAGTTAGTAAGATTAAGAAATGATCCACAATCCCACCCTAATCAATCATTAGTAAGGACCTGTGTATGACAATAGGACCTACAGAGGAAACTACAATTACAAGATGACTGAGATACAGACACAAAATTTCACGACGACCAATTTCTGTGACAATAAACAATTCGTCCCTGAAAAGCTGACATTAATCTTCATTTTATGTCTAATGTATTGCTGTACTCTATCGTATTCTGAGACGAACATAATTCTAAAATTAATAACTCGATATTATAATCTCTGTATGAATATTACCTGCCATCTTGTATGTCCAGATCACTATAATCAACAATAGCCAATAAGTATATTCCGTAAAATGTTCATATGGTTTATATTTAACTTAGCGATTGTATGTGTTAGTTATAGAGAAAGATAGTGGGTGTTAACGATCCTGATCTCTATCCACGTCATTATATACAACGTCAAATAATTCAAAAACATGTTGTGTTGTCAAACCATGAAATACAAGACACAATGCACATTACTGAAGTGTTCTATGTGACAATATTTTAACTGTTAAGATTGGCTCCAGTCCTAATTTATTTTTGGCTTAGATTTAAACATCGTGATTTTAGACAAATCTACTGTATGTTTACGTCATTATGTTTCTGATATATATCTATACCATTATAAACATTGTAAAGGCATTCAGTAAGCTCTATGATAAATTTGTGTCTTGTAACATCATACGACAAAAGAAACAATGCACAATCTAAATAGGTTCTTCGTTACAGTAAATTAATTGTATTTCTTATTGTTATTGAGGTTTGGATCTATTATATCTTCAATCAAAAAGATGATAAATATTAACCTCAGCTCAGATTATGACATGATAAACATATTTGTCTACAATAATAATTAATACAGGATAGATTTAATATGATAAAACTCCTCAGCTGTGATTTTTAATATAATAAAAACTTAATAACAAAATTCCTGAGTAAATAACGGTCGTGTACATTATATTGACATTCTTATTTAATTGTAGACTTAAAATCACATAATAATTGGACAAGCTTCGGAAACATATTAGTTTATTTGTGTTCCATAGACTGATAAAACAAAACTAGTTCTTTAAATAATGTTATCCTTTTCTTAGTGTCGAATTGACATTACTGAATGTTTTAACAACCATGTACAATGTAAGACTTCCTTGAATTCTGACGGCTCGCATCCTACTTATGCTCTTAAATTCTCAATAGATTGATTGATTGATGGATTGATTTTGTAAGTGTTTAACGCCACTTTCACCAATGTTTCAGCTATGTCATGGCGACCAGTTTTAATGGTGGAAGAAGCCAGAGTACCCGGTGACCATGGGCAAGCAACTGGTAAACGTGATCAATGGCGGCTGAGAGTCGAGTGTACTCTTTTCTGTAATTTACAAAGCTGGGCGCCAACCCACGCCGTATTGGTGATAGGCGTGTATGAGATGCTAGGTAATCCAACTACTTAACTCATTGAGCCCCCTGGGCCCCTCTGAATAGAAAACATGTTTATCACAATATATGAATCAGTAAATACAAAACATACAAATTTACACACAGACAATTACAATATTTAGATGAAAATAAAAATACACAGATACATGTAGCATGTTGCGAATGGCGAGGGGCTGTTAACATATAAATATCGACACATCAACCAATCACATTCGTCTACTCATTCTACCAGATTGACTTTTTCATGGGTTTCTGTGGGTCGTCGTATACTCATTGTCCATATGAACTATTTAAGGCTTTCTGTAGCTCATCGTATACTCATTTGACCAGATTGAGTATTTGAAGGTACGAGTAGGTCGTGGTATACTCATTTGACCAGATTTTGTATTTGAAGGTACGAGTAGGTCGTGGTATACTCATTTGAGCATATCGATTTTTTAAGGGCACCTGTAAGTCGTCCTATACTCAATTGTCCAGATTGACCTTTTGAAAGGTGCCTGTAGGTCGTCGTAAACTCATTTGACCACATTGACGTTTTAAGGGACCTGTATTTCGTTGCTTAATCGTTTTATCAGATTGATTTTTTAAGGGTACATGTAGGTCGTCGTAAATTCATTTGACCAAATTGACATTTTACGGGTTCCTGTAGGTCGTGGTATACGCATTTGACCAGATTAATGTTTCTAAGGAACCTGTAGGTCAACGTATACGCATAAGACTAGATTGATGGTTCTGATGGGTTTCCAGGGGTCGATATATACCCATTTCACTAGATTGACGTTTTAAGGGTACATGTAGGTCGTCGTATTCTCATTTCACCAGATTTAACTGATAAGGAACCTGAAGGTCGTCATATATTCATTTAACCGATTGGCATTTTCAGCTGTTCCTGTAGGTCGTGGTATACATATTTGTCGTCGTATGCTCATTTGACCAGATTGACATTTTTAAGTGACCTGTAGGTCGTCGTATACTCATTTGACCAGATTGACTTTTCAAAGGAACCTGTGGGTCGTCGTATACTCTAACGTCTCTAGCGGCTCCCATCCCAAGCTATGCTCTTTTTGAAATCTCAATGCCAAACTTGTGTATCACAGTGTATGAATCAGTATGTACAAAACATATACATTTACAGACAAAGCAACTGAATGTTTACAATCCTGATCTCCATTTATGATATTTTTACAACGTCAAATAATTAAAAAAAATACATGTGTTGCCAAACTATGTAATACAAGTCACAATGTACATCGTTGCACGATGCTTGAGCGCATTGGTCCTACATTTGAGCGCAAAAATTCCTACGTTTGAGCGCAAAAAAATCCACGATTAAGCGCAAATTTACCTATGTGGACGAAAATTCAAAATATCCTCCTACGATGTGGGCTTTAAAACCTTGCAGTACAGCTAAGCGCACTAACAATGGCCCGGAGTCCTTTCACAGTCACTTCAATTATCAGTTTTATTCTGCACATCCATGCATATATGTATTCATTGATGTTTTAAAACAAATACAGACAACTACATACATTAAAATTCGAGGTCTTGACAACCCCGTTACAGTCAGGCGCACCGAGAAGGAAAAACTTGCGTCTTCCTTAGAACAATACCGTAGGTTAGAGACAGGAGAAATTTCTAGAGCAACTTACATGGGGTTGAAATTTTCCGCAAGAACCAAGTTGTAAGATTTTAGTCCTACTCCTATAGAAATTTTTAAACATTCTCAAATCTATTTCATAAAACATTTTAAATAAATCCTATGATGTTTTTAATGATGTGTTTTTTAGTGCTGTAATCTTTTATAATAAGGTGTATATATTTTTATTTCTATTTTTCACATTTTTAGATATTAAATTCCCAAGGTAAACCACAGGTAAAATGCGCTCAAACGTAGGAAAGATTTGCACTCAAACGTAATACACATAAAATTGAAAATGCGCTCAAGCTTAGTGCGCCCATTTACATTACTAACGTGTTCTATGGTACTATATGTTAAACGGCTGGCACTTGTCCTTATTTATTTTTGGCTTAGATTTAAACATCGTGATTTTAAACAAAGCTACTGTATGTTTACGTCATTATGTATCTGATATATATCTATACCATTATATACATTGTAAAGTAATTCAATAAGCTGTATAATAAACGTGTGTGTTGTCACATAATACGACAAAGGAAACAATACACAATATGTGTTCTTTGTTACAGTAAATTATTTGTATCTCATATTGTTGTGGAGGCTTGGATCTATTATATCTTAAGTTAAAAAGATGCTAAATATTAACATCGGTTCAGATAATGACATGATATACATAGTTGCCTGCATTAATACTCCACAGCTGTGATTTTTAATTTAATAAAAACTAAATAACAAAATTCATTGGTACATAATGGATGTGTACGTAATATTAAAGTTCGTTATTATTTGTCGACTTGAAAAAACATAATAATTGAAAACATATTTTATTTGTGTTTCATAGACTGATAAACAACCCATATCTTTAAATTATTTTATGGTTTTGTTTATTTTAAAAGTCGAATTACATAACTGTATTTATAACAACGATGTACAATGTATGACTTCCTTGGTATCTAACGGCTCCCATCTCAAATTCAGCTCTTCAATTCTCAATGAAAACATGTTTATCACAATATATGAATCAGTAAGTACAAAACATACAAATTTACATACAGACAATTACAATATTTAGATGAAAATAAAAATACACAGATACATGTAGCACGTTGCGAATGGCGAGGGGCTGTTAACATATAAATATCGACACATCAACCAATCACATTCATCTACTCATTCTACCAGATTGACTTTTTCATGGGTTTCTGTGGGTCGTCGTATGCTCATTGTCCATATGGACTTTTTAAAGCTTTCTGTAGCTCATCGTATACTTATTTGACCAGATTGAGTATTTGAAGGTACGAGTAGGTCGTGGTATACTCATTTGACCAGATTTTGTATTCGAAGGTACGAGTAGGTCGTGGTATACTCATTTGAGCATATCGATTGTTTAAGGGCACCTGTAAGTCGTCCTATACTCAATTGTCCAGATTGACCTTTTGAAAGGTGCCTGTAGGTCGTCGTAAACTCATTTGACCACATTGACGTTTTAAGGGACCTGTATTTCGTTGCTTAATCGTTTTATCAGATTGATTTTTTAAGGGTACATGTAGGTCGTCGTAAATTCATTTGACCAAATTGACATTTTACGGGTTCCTGTAGGTCGTGGTATACGCATTTGACCAGATTAATGTTTCTAAGGAACCTGTAGGTCAACGTATACGCATAAGACTAGATTGACGGTTCTGAAGGGTTTCCGGGCCTCGATATATACCCATTTTACCAGATTGACGTTTTAAGGGTACATGTAGGTCGTCGTATTCTCATTTCACCAGATTTAACTGATAAGGAACCTGAAGGTCGTCATATATTCATTTAACCGATTGGCATTTTCAGCTGTTCCTGTAGGTCGTGGTATACATATTTGTCGTCGTATGCTCATTTGACCAGATTGACATTTTTAAGTGACCTGTAGGTCGTCGTATACTCATTTGACCAGATTGACTTTTCAAAGGAACCTGTGGGTCGTCGTATACTCTAACGTCTCTAGCGGCTCCCATCCCAAGCTATGCTCTTTTTGAAATCTCAATGCCAAACTTGTGTATCACAGTGTATGAATCAGTATGTACAAAACATATACATTTACAGACAAAGCAACTGAATGTTTACAATCCTGATCTCCATTTATGATATTTTTACAACGTCAAATAATTATAAAAATACATGTGTTGCCAAACCATGTAATACAAGACACAATGTACATCGTTGCACGATGCTTGAGCGCATTGGTCCTACATTTGAGCGAAAAATTCCTACGTTTGAGCGCAAAAAAATCCACGATTGAGCGCAAATTTACCTATGTGGACGAAAATTCAAAATATCCTCCTACAATGTGGGCTTTAAAACCTTGCAGTACAGCTAAGCGCACTAACAATGGCTCTGAGTCCTTTCACAGTCACTTCAATTATCAGTTTTATTCTGCACATCCATGCATATATGTATTCATGGATGTGCTAAAACAAATACAGACAACTACATACATTAAAATTCGAGGTCTTGACAACCCCGTTACAGTCAGGCGCACCGAGAAGGAAAAACGTGCGTCTTCCTTAGAACAATACCGTAGGTTAGAGACAGGAGAAATTTCTAGAGCAACTTACATGGGGTTGAAATTTTCCGCAAGAACCAAGTTGTAAGATTTTAGTCCTACTTCTATAGAAATTTTTAAACATTCTCAAATCTATTTCATAAAACATTTTAAATAAATCCTATGATGTTTTTAATGATGTGTTTTTTTAGTGCTGTAATCTTTTATAATAAGGTGTATATATTTTTATTTCAATTTTTCACATCTTTAGATATTAAATTCCCCAGGTAAACCACAGGTAAAATGCGCTCAAACGTAGGAAAGATTTGCACTCAAACGTAATACACATAAAATTGAAAATGCGCTCAAGCTTAGTGCGCCCATTTACATTACTAACGTGTTCTATGGTACTATATGTTAAACGGCTGGCACTTGTCCTTATTTATTTTTGGCTTAGATTTAAACATCGTGATTTTAAACAAAGCTACTGTATGTTTACGTCATTATGTATCTGATATATATTTATACCATTATATACATTGTAAAGTAATTCAATAAGCTGTATACTAAACTTGTGTGTTGTCACATCATACGACAAAGGAAACAATACACAATCTAAATGTGTTCTTTGTTATAGTTAATTAATTGTATCTCATATTGTTGTGGAGACTTGAATCTATTATATCTTAAGTTAAAAAGATGCTAAATATTAACATCGGTTCAGATAATGACATGATAAACATAGTTGCCTGCATTAATACCCCACAGCTGTGATTTTTAATTTAATAAAAACTAAATAACAAAATTCATTGGTACATAATGGATGTGTACGTAATATTAAAGTTCGTTATTATTTGTCGACTTGAAAACACACAATAATTGAACTATCTTCGGAAACAGATTATTGTATTTGTGTTTAATACACTGATAAACAACCCATATCTTTAAATTATTCGATGGTTTTTTTTTATTACAAAAGTCGAATTACATAACTTTACTTTTAACACCCATGTACAATATATGACTTCCTTGGTATCTAACGGCTGCCATCCCAAATTATGCTCTTAAATTCTCAATGAAAACATGTTTATCACAATATATGAATCAAAACATACAAATTTATAGACTGACCATTACAATATTTAAATGAAATTAAAACATACACAGATAAATGTAGCACGTTGTGAAATATCAGGGGCTGTTAACATATAAATATCGACACATAAACTAAGCAGATTTACATACTCAATTGAACAGATTGACTTTATTAATGAGTCCCTGTGGGTCGTCGTATGCTCATTTATCCAGATTGACTTTTTAATGATTCCTGTAGGTCGTCGAATACTCATTAGACAAAATTGACGTCTTGATGGGTTTTTGTGGGTGGCTGTGTACTAATTTGAACAGATTGACGTGTTTATGGGTCCTGTATATTGTCGTATTCTCATTTAACAAAATTGACGTTTAAAGGGACCTGTAAGTCGGCGTATACTCATTTGTCCAGTTTGACGTTTCAAAGGACTCATAGGTCGTCGTATGGTCATTTGACCAGATTGACTTTTTAAGGGGCCTGTAGGTCGTCGTATACTCCTTTGTCCGGATTCACGTTTTAAGGACACCTGTAGGTCGTCGTATGCTCATTTAACCAGATTGACTTTTAGGGGTACCTGTAAGTCGACTTATACTAATTTGACGAGATTGACCTTTTAATGGTTCCTGGAAGTCGTCGTATACTCATTTGACCATATTGACTTTTAGGGGTACATGTAAGTCGACTTATACTAATTTGACCAGATTGACCTTTTAATGGTTCCTGGAAGTCGTCGTATACTCATTTGACCAGATTGACTTTTTCAGGGTTCCTGGCAATCGTCGTATACTCATGTGACCAGATTGACCTTTTAAGGATTCTTAAATGTCGTCACATGCGCATTTGACCAGATTGACTTTCTTAAAGGGACCTGTAAATCGAGGTGTATCCATTTGACCAGATTGACTTTTTCAAAGCGACCTATAGGACGTGGTATATTCATTTTATCATCTCACCTCCCAACCAGTCTATAAGACAAGACATATATTCTCAAATTTACTTATTTTACACCAGTTTGGTTTCATATATTTTCAGTAATTCTAGAATTTATTGATAAATATTGTACGATTTGAAGAAATATTACCTGCCATTTTGGACAAGGCTACAAAGTAGAACGTAAAGATGATCCATAGCATTAACATACACTGTAAAGTAATGGAATAGGGGAGATAATCAAGAAGAAAGAGAGAGAGAGAAAACTAAGAAAACAAACAAAAAAACAAAACAAGCAAAACAAAACAAACAAACAAACAGAAATAAAATAAATATATATATAAACAAACAAACACACAACACACAGCAAAAAATATGAAGACGTGTACTGGGACAAAATTAACAACACGCACCACACTATAGACAGGGACGAACTATCACTCTGTGTGCTGTAGCTACATTTTGACTAGTGAACCGCTTTAAGATTACAATTGTTTTCCTCTATAACAAAAAGAAAATGACTTACAAAACATCACATATAAAACTAACGATCGAGCAACACGTACCTCACTACAGCCGGGAACGAACTCGGACACTGAGGAATGACAAGCTGTGGCTACGATCGAGTTACTGTTGTCCCAAAGTCGGACACTGAGGATTGGCAAGCAGTGGCTACGGTCGTGTTACTGTTGTCACAAACCCGGACACAGAGGAATGACAAGCAGTGGCTACGATCGTGTTACTGTTGTCACAAACTCGGAAAATGAGGAATGACAAGCAGTGGCTACGGTCGTGTTACTGTTGTTACAAACTCGGACACTGAGGATGGCAAACAGTGGCTACGAATGTGTTACTATTGTCACAAATGCGGACACTGAGGAATGTCAAACAGTGGCTACGATCGTGTTACTGTTGTCACCGGTGTCACAAACTCGGACATTAAGGAATGACAAGCAGTGGCTACGGTCGTGTTACTGCTGTCACAAACTCGGACATTGAGGAACGACAAGCAGTGGCTACGGTCGTGTTACTGTTGTCACAAACTCGGACATTGAGGAATGACAAGCAGTGGCTACGGTCGTGTTAATGTTGTTACAAACTCGGACACTGAGGAATGACAAACAGTGGCTACGAATGTGTTACTGTTGTTACAAATGCGGACATTGAGGAATGACAAGCAGTGGCTACGAATGTGCTACTGTTGTCACAAATGCGGACAATGAGGAATGCCAAGCAGTGGCTACGGTCGTGTTACTGCTGTCACAAATTGGACATTGAGGAGTGAAAAGCAGTGGCTACGGTCGTGTTACTACTGTCACAAACTCGGACATTGAGGAATGAAAAGCAGTGGCTACAGTCGTGTTACTGTTGTCACAAACTCGGACACTGAGGAATGACAAGCAGTGGCTACGGTCGTGTTACTGTTGTCACAAACTCGGACATTGAGGAATGACAAGCAGTGGCTACGAATGTGCTACTGTTGTCACAAATGCGGACAATGAGGAATGCCAAGCAGTGGCTACGGTCGTGTTACTGCTGTCACAAACTCGGACATTGAGGAATGAAAAGCAGTGGCTACGGTCGTGTTACTGCTGTCACAAACTCGGACATTGAGAGAATGACAAGCAGTGGCTACGGTCGTGTTACTGCTGTCACAAACTCGGACATTGAGGAATGAAAAGCAGTGGCTACGGTCGTGTTACTGCTGTCACAAACTCGGACACTGCGGAATGACAAGCAGTGGCTACGGTCGTGTTACTGTTGTCACAAATTCGGACACTGAGGAATGACAAGCAGTGGCTACGGACGTGTTACTGTTGTCACAAACTCGGACATTGAGGAATGAAAAGCAGTGGCTACAGTTGTGTTACTGTTGTCACAAACTCGAACACTGAGGAATGACAAGCAGTGGCTACGGTCGTGTTACTGTTGTCACAAACTCGGACACTGAGGAATGACAAGCAGTGGCTACGATCGTGTTACTGTGTCACAAACTCGGACACTGAGGAATGACAAGCAGTGGCTACGGTCGTGTTACTGTTGTCACAAACTCGGACATTGAGGAATGACAAGCAGTGGCTACGAATGTGCTACTGTTGTCACAAATGCGGACAATGAGGAATGCCAAGCAGTGGCTACGGTCGTGTTACTGCTGTCACAAACTCGGACATTGAGAGAATGACAAGCAGTGGCTACGGTCGTGTTACTGCTGTCACAAACTCGGACATTGAGGAATGAAAAGCAGTGGCTACGGTCGTGTTACTGTTGTCACAAACTCGGACACTGAGGAATGACAAGCAGTGGCTACGGTCGTGTTACTGTTGTCACAAATTCGGACACTGAGGAATGACAAGCAGTGGCTACGGACGTGTTACTGTTGTCACAAACTCGGACATTGAGGAATGAAAAGCAGTGGCTACGGTCGTGTTACTGTTGTCACAAACTCGGACACTGAGGAATGACAAGCAGTGTCTACGGTCGTGTTACTGCTGTCACAAACTCGGACACTGAGGAATGACAAGCAGTGGCTACGATCGTGTTACAGTTGTCACAAACTCGGACACTGAGGAATGACAAGCAGTGGCTACGATCGTGTTACTGTTGTCACAAACTCGGCACTGAGGAATGACTAGCAGTGTCTACGGTTGTGTGACTGTTGTTACAAACTCGGACATTGAGGAATGACAAACAGTGGCTACGCTCATGTTACTGTTATCACAAATGCGGACACTGAGGTGCCAAGCAGTGACTACGATCGTGTTACTGTTGTGGCCGGTGTCACACACTCGGACATTGAGAGAATGACAAGCAGTGGCTACGGTCGTGTTACTGCTGTCACAAATTCGAACATTGAGGAATGACAAGCAGTGGCTACGGTCGTGTTACTGTTGTCACAAATTCGGACACTGAGGAATGACAAGCAGTGGCTACGGACGTGTTACTGTTGTCACAAACTCGGACATTGAGGAATGAAAAGCAGTGGCTACAGTCGTGTTACTGTTGTCACAAACTCGGACACTGAGGAATGACAAGCAGTGGCTACGGTCGTGTTACTGTTGACACCGGTGTCACAAACTCGGACATTGAGAGAATGACAAGCAGTGGCTACGGTCGTGTTACTGCTGTCACAAACTCGGACATTGAGGAATGACAAGCAGTGGCTACGGTCGTGTTACTGTTGTCACAAATTCGGACACTGAGGAATGACAAGCAGTGGCTACGGACGTGTTACTGTTGTCACAAACTCGGACATTGAAGAATGAAAAGCAGTGGCTACAGTCGTGTTACTGTTGTCACAAACTCGGACACTGAGGAATGAAAAGCAGTGGCTACGGTCGTGTTACTGTTGTCACAAACTCGGACACTGAGGAATGACAAGCAGTGGCTACGATCATGTTACAGTTGTCACAAACTCGGACACTGAGGAATGACAAGCAGTGGCTACGATCGTGTTACTGTTGTCACAAACTCGGCACTGAGGAATGACAAGCAATGGCTACGGTTGTGTGACTGTTGTTACAAACTCGGACATTGAGGAATGACAAACAGTGGCTACCCTCGTGTTACTGTTATCACAAATGCGGAACTGAGGTGCCAAGCAGTGACTACGATCGTGTTACTGTTGTCACCGGTGTCACAAACTCGGACACTGAGGAATGACAAGCAGGGTCTACGATGGTGCTACAGTTGTCACAAACCCGGTCATAAGGCATAAATAAAGAAATGACCGGATTAATTCTCATATGTATATTGGTTTAAATATATTTTATGGCATGCATGAGGTGTCATTGAATATTAACCCTATCTATTGACGTAAACCAGCTGTGGATTCTGAAACCAAGAAAAATCATTTGAAAGTACTAAGAAAAGTTTGAAGATGCTATAAATGAAGGATATTGCAGATCGTAGAAAAACATGTTATTGTAGATCCTGTTAATGCCTGTAAATACAGAAGACATACACAATATGTTGAAAGCTTTTACACTCGTAAAGGAAATAATTCGCTTCGTGTCATATACTCTTATAATCAGAATTGACAATTGATAAGAAAATGATACCTACATATATTCCCCGTCTTAAAGGTTCCCCGGATGACATAATATCTTCTATTACTCTCGGATATATAGGTGTTGCCATGGTAACACTGGTGATATTGTCGATCATCGTGGGAGATATACCGATAGTATGGTTTATTTAAAGAAAACGTTTGGATTTTACAAAAAAAACTTGGAGCTTGGAAAACAAGAAGATGTTAATAGCAATAAAGAACAATTGTGAATTCAATGATAAAGAGTAGTTCTTTTAATTTATCAATGAAAATAATGGTTATCACATATAGTCATAGGAATGGTATATCTAAAAATTTGAAAAGATAAATAGTTCCTTCAAACTGATATCATACCAGCATTCCATTTTTTTGATTGGCCACAACATGGGGGGGGGGGGGGTTAGCGATTTAGTCTCTGTTTCATCTCCATATATAATGTTTGGGCCCGCTGGTTTGTATGCTCGCATTTTTATCATTTCAGATGTTTTGGCTTTCAGCGTACCCGATTAAGGTTATTCCAGAGACACGTTGTGTGCACTAAATTTGATAACTACGTTTTCATTACTAATCCTATCTTTTCAGATTTGGTTTTCTACATAGCACAAACGTGAGACGTGACGAGGTTAAATACGATTTTGCGGAAGTGTGTGGTAGGTAAGTGATGCGGCTGCGTACACATCGATAAACTATTTAAAATTACACTTGATGAAAATGTCGATATCTAATTCAGGAATGCTCCATTTCAAGAGATTAAAAAGCAAAATATCTTGAAATCTTTGTGAGCCAGTATGAAGCAAAGAACCTAAGCAGAAAAGCCAAAATCAGCTCTGGTTACCGATGCCTGCGGAAAATGTTCCTTTATTGTATAAAGTCATACTATGTAGGAAATGCTAATTTTGAGCATTATTATGTCTTATCAACTCTGTAACCAAGCACTGACTAATAGTCCACCAACAGAAGTTTCGACCTAGTCATAGCTATAGCAATAAACAATTTCTAATCTAGGGCTCACGGACCGTTTTTTGAAACAACCTTCATCGGGTAAGCTCATAGTCAAAAGATTGGTAAGCAAAATAGTTCCACAGTCTTTGGGAGCATGAGTATCTTTTCATTCAATCACTACTGCACGATGATCACATCAATATCTTCGAATGCGATGTACATGTCAGGAAATTATATAATTATCGTGTGATTAACATAATATAAACTGTTTTCGCGCATGGAACATTATCATTTTGTACTACATGATATGTACACCATACTTTGAAACACTTCCCACTTTTTGTAGTGTTTTCGTCATCATCACTGACAAACTGAGTAACACGGCAGATGTTTTATACGTACCGGAAACTGTTTACCCTTCACGAGCACATGCGTTCACCCAATGATTTTCGTAGGCTCCTTGTAACTCATATTTTGGCTATATGTGTGTTATTATTTTGTTGTATTCGTTGTGTACATTGTGCCCAACATTGCCTGTGTCTCTGACTAGTACTTTCTTCATTGCCCCTCATGATTTCTGTAGTATTTAGTTTGCTCTGGTGCAAGGAAACTGTATGTTGCCTATGTAAAACAAAGCTCCATTTATACATCACATATGCGACGCTTTTGAATACAGAAAGGTACGGAGGATTTGGAGTTATGGGGTTTAACGCCACTTTCAACAATATTTCAGCTATATCGTTGTGGTCAGTTTTATTGGTGGACTACCCAAAGAAAGCCATCGACCTACCGCAAGTCACTGACAAACACTATCACACAATGTTGCATCGAGTGCAACTCCCCATGAGCGGGATTCGAGCTCACAACTGTAGTGGTGATATGCACTGACTGCATATGTAGTTATATATCCAACTACCATACAATCTAGACCACAATGGCCCCTCTAAAATGTATGCACCAAGTGTGTACTTGAAATATTGAACCGCTCTTATTATCACTATCCTTAACTTTATATAGAACTATTAGCGTTATCTCTTTTTCAAAGGTCAATAGGGTTCAGTATTGACATATTTGGTATCCTTTCCTGAGTCTCCGTCTTGGATCTGTTTGTGTCAAGCTCGATACCAGTTATGGAGATTCTTCCGTTCATATCTGTCTTACTATGTAAGCTAAAATTATTATTTTAATTTGCATGTAAAAAAATAATTAATACTTTACACGAAAGATTGCAATCAAGTTGATCTAGTTGTAGGACGTCAACTAGAATGTTAAATAAAATGAGAGTTTACATAATGGCGATAAACCTGTCAGTCAGGTAAAACTCACGATAAAAATACTGCACCTGAGTTCACCTCCGGTTTTTAGTGGGGTTCGTGTAACTCGATCTTTAGTTTTATATGCTTGTTTTGTAGATCGTTGTTTGTCCTTTTGTACTTTTCTTTTTACCATTGTGTTGTCCGTTCTTCTTCGATATACGGATTGTGATTGCCCCTTTGGTATCTTCAACCTCTTCTTGTGCAAAGAAAATTTAAACTGTTATGGTCAACAATTTCCTTGCATGCCATATTCACGTAACACAATTGTATTTTATATCTACGCTAGTATTATATCCGATATCCTTGTGTACAATTTTATATTAGGGTTAGGGTTGTGGCGCCTAACGCCACTTTCAACAATATTTGATATTAGTAAGATGATTAAGACCATTCGTTCTCTTTAAAAGAAATAATAACTACTCACTCAGTTGTATATGTGGGTTGTCATGCTATGCACAAGTTGAAGACACTTGCATGATGGAATCATTTCACCAAGAGGAGAGCTCGTTCAACCAGCTTAACACCGCCACATGTTATTGAAGAGTCTGTACCAAGGTGGGACATGCATAATACATGTATGTGTCAAGGGTATCGATTGTGTCTCTGTTTCTTCATTTGTCTTGTTAGATGTTAGATCTGTTCGAGTGGTTTGGTATTTTGTTTTTGTTTTTAATTTGAATAAAAACGTAGATATCGACTTTAGTGCGCATGCCATGTTTCTAGTATAACCTTCATTTTAGGATTACTAATATACTGCCATCTTTTTTAGTTGTGGCATGTTTCCAACAGGCAGAAGGTGAGATATGCATTTATTCATACATTGTAGTACAGGCTTAGGTTTATGGTGTTTAACGCCACTTTCATCAATAATTCATTCATATCGTGGCGGTCAGTTTTATTGGTGGAGTAAACGAAAACCAAGTCACTGGCAAATTTTATCACATAATGTTATATCGGGTACACCTTGCAATGAACGAGATTCGAACGCACAACTTTAGTAGTGATAGGCACTGATTGCACAGGTAGTTGTAATATTAATTATCATGCGATCACAAACACGACTGCCCCCTTTCTAGTACATGTTGTAAACTAAGACAATCATATTTGTTAATTAATCCGCCAGAAAAATTGATGTAAATTGGCCATGTGCACTATCTGCTAATGTCAATGTTGACCTTGAGTGGCATTTAAATACATGACAGTAACGGTACTTTTCTACAGGTAAAGCGACTTGGTACACTATCTAAAGCGTGTTCCTTATATGTCTAATGGGGAGTAACTCTTGTCTGTTAAGCAAACAAGCAACTTCAGACTTGTTCGAGATTAAGACAGACGTAGATGTCTACACCTATTCAAATTGTTCTAATTTTAACTTGCGAGGGCCTGTTTCATTAACTTTGAGAATCTGGACTTGTTCTCAATATACCATGATTTGCCAAAACTTGCAAAATTAGATACATCTAAAAACATACATATGTATATATTATCATAAAATACCATTATTTACATTATTTACATTACAGGTTTTAGCATAATATGACCTCAAATAAGGTTAGCATCGCACGACCTCACGGGAAGTCAGTATCATTAGAAGAATTTAGCTATTCAGTTTAGGTCCTTTGGTTTATTTGCTTCTCAAACCTTTTAAATTATTAGACTTTATAATTTTTGACTGTGAACTTACTTGTTGATGGTTATTCCAGAAACGCGTCGTGCGAACTAAATTTGATATCTACGTTTGTATTTGACCTCATGACATGTGAGTACCCTTTGACCTCCTTAAGATAGGTATCCTTTGACCTCCTTATAGCGAGTGTTCTTTGGCCTTCATAAAGTGAATAACCTTTGACCTCACAACATGTGAATATCCGTTCACCTCCTGACATGCAAGTACCATCCCGAACATGTCTATTCTTTGTTATCCATAACGTAATTGTCCTTTGACCTAATTAAAGCGAGTGTGTTTTGATCTCACAAAACGTGAATGTCATTGGATACGGGTGGAGTAATGGTTAGTGCGCTTGCCTCAAGAGTGGTACCTTGTGTGTTCGAGCTGCCGGTCAGATCAAATCAAAGACAATACAATTGATATTTGCGTCTTTTCCATCTACGGATCTCGGGATCAGGTAAAAGTGTCCGAGTGAAGATATGAACATCGTTATCATTTCCTGAAATTGTATCTTGGCGCACCAAGATTTAGCTGCAAAATGCTCATTTGGCGCTAAGCATCAAGCACTCACTCACGTAAAGTAAATATACGTTAGAGAATACAGACGGGCCAATTAAAAATCCACAATCCAGAGAAACTGGCTACAAGGAGTACACAAGACGAAGAGAAAAAAAACACAACAGCTGACATGAACCCTCCTACAAACACCTGGAGGCAAAAACGAACCTTCTTGACTTGAAAGTAAGTTCTTCATCTGCACTTAGTAGAGGCATTTTAATTAAAATTAGCGGAGTAAATCTAGCTTTTGTAACGAAAAATACTCTCTGGCAGTTAAGATGCATGTATGCAACCTTTCATGATCATTCATCTTTGGTACATGTTTTGAAGCATTACACAAAAAAATGCTGGGGACTCACGTTTATGTTTTCCTTAATGATAGGATTGGTAGAATGTATGTCATGTAAGGGTGTACCCGAGCGTCATGATTGTAACATGCTGAACATGAGGTATTTAAAATCTGTTAGAACACAAACCATTATCCCTGCTGAGTATGAGGTATTGGTTTGCGTTCCAACAAACTAACATCTCTGATGAACATGAGGTATTTATAATCTGTTAGAACACAAACCAATATATGTAATGTACAATACGTATAGCTAACAAACGAAAGTATTATCAAGAATGGGAAACAGCTAGTCAAACATTGGGAACAAAAGCCAGACGGAAACCAACCACAGCACAAGACAGAACACAGAACATTAAAAGGATAGGCAGCACACACACTCAAACAATAAAAAAAACAAGTTCTAGTTTTCTATGTAGTTCACCCCCGTTTTGTGGGTAATTCATGTTGCTCAATCGTTAGTTTTCATTGTAAGAAGTATTTGGTAAATCAATGTTTAAACTTTGTCGTTTTTATTTTGGCCATTGCATTACATGTCCTATTTGTGGTTATGGATTACCCTTTAGCCCGTGACAACCACCGATCTTCTATTAAATACCTCTCACAAAGGCCCGTGACAACCACCGATCTTCTATTAAATACCTCTCACAAAGGACGTGAGTTGAACTCAAAAACCAATTATTACGATAACTAGTTGCATTGTCAGTCCTTATTCTATTTGTAGCTTCTAATTATCGTTAAGTTATCTTCAAACTTTTTTTCTAAAATAAAAAGACAGTGAATGTTATCATTTTATCTAATTTAATGACCATGACCTACTTTTCAGGAATGTTCCACTGACTTCTATATTACTCCACAAGGTAACGTTTTCTATGACCTGGGATGCTCCTCTAAGCGCGTAAGTAATCCTTTATATTTAGTTGAAGCACACAATTGCTAAAATGTTTGAGTCGTCGTGGTAGGTGGATTTACAACTACCTATGCAATCAATCCGTGCATATTACCACTGAAGTTGTACTATATACAACGTTAGTTGATCAAAGTTGTCAGTTATTTGCGACAGGCCGGTGATTTTCTGCGGGTACTCCGGTTTCCTCCACCAATAAAACTGACGACCACGATATAACTGAAATTTTGCTAAAAGTGGCAATAAACAAAATGACCATATATCCTGCTAAAATGCAATCAAATGTTAGAGTAAACAGAAGGAACAATCAATAAAGGACCATCTAGAGATACATACAACATTTGACACACATGAAACAGGACACAGGACAAAGACGAGTGGAACAGAAATGAAAATATAATACAGGAAAATAAAATTAGGAGAAACACAGAACACACAAAAACACCAGTAGTGAAACCAGATGCTCGCAAAGAGTACGCAGATCTTGTTTCGAATAAGATACCCACCGCATTAGTCAGTCATGCTATAATACTATGCGAACATATCTTTAAGCATAGTGTCAACGGTATGCGTGATTTCAACATAAATATTATAACAGGGAATATATAAAAAAAAACATTAACTATTTTGGAAAAATTTTCAGACACGGTCAATGCATATGCATGTCATGCTTCACTAGTAATATTAGCACAATTTTTAACCGGTAAATGCTACGTCATAAAACTATTATGTGCTACCTTGTTGGTGTATTAACTAACGATTCAGATTTAGGTTTTTTTCTTATAAAAACTCACCTCAGCTTTTATCAAGGTCGTCGTATACTCATTAGACCAGATTGATAAGTTTGATGGGTTCACCTTTGTCAACGCATACTCACTTGTCCAGATTGACGTTATAAGAGTTTCTGTAGGTCGTCGTATACTCATTTGACCAGATTGACTTTGTTAAGAGTAACTGTAGGTCGTAGTATACACATTTGACCAGATTGACGTTTTAAGGGTACCTGTAAGTCATCGTATACTCATTTGATCAGATTGATGTTTAAAAGGGCACCTGAAGGTCGTCGTATGCTCATTGTACCAGATTGACGTTTTAAGGGTACCTGTAGGTCATCGTTTACTCAGTTGACCAGATTGGCGTTTTAAAGGAGCTGTGGGTCGTCGTGTACGCATTTGATTCGAGTGACGTTTTAATGGTACCTGAAGGTCGTCGTAAATTCATTCGACCAGATTGCGGTTTTAATGGCACATGTAAGTCATCATGTACTCATTTGACCAGATTGGCGTCTTAAGGGACCTACAGGTCGTCGTATGGTTATTTGACCAGATTGACCTTTAAAGGGATATGTAGGTCGTCATATACTCAATTGTGCAGATTGACTTTTTTATCTGTTCCTGTAGGTCGTTGTATGCTCATTTGACCAGATTGGCGTTATAAGGGACCTGTAGGTCGTCGTATTCTCATTTGACCAGATTCATGTTTTAAGGGCACCTGTAAGTCGTCGTATATTCATTTGAAGACATTTGAAGAGACTCACTTTTTAAGAGAACCTGTAGTTCGTGGTATGCTTATTTGACCAGGTTGACTTTTTAAAGGGGACCTGTAAGTCGTCGTATACTGATTTGTCCAGATTGACGTTTTAAGAGTTTCATAGATCGTCGTATACTCATTTGACCACATTCACTTTTTTAAAGGTACCTGTAAGTCGTGGTATACTCATTTGTCCAGATTGACGTTTTAAGAGTTTCTGTATATTCATCAAATAGCTACTAGAAGATGCACATAGTTACTAGAAGATGTACATAGCTACTAGAAGACGTGCATAGCTACTAGATGACGTAAATAGCTACTAGAAGACATAAATAACTACTAGAAAATGTAAATAACTACTAGAAGACTTATATAACTACTAGAAGACATAAAGAGCTATTAGAAGAGGTAAATATCTACTGGAGGACGTAAATAGCTACTAGAAGACGTAAATAACTAGTTACTAGAAGACGTAAATTGCTATTAGAGAACGTAAATAACTACTAGAAGACGGAAATAACTACTAGAAGATGTAAATAACTACTATGAGACTAATATAACTACTAGAAGACATAAAGAGCTACTAGAAGAGGCAAATAGCTACTAGAAGAAGTAAATGGTTTCTAGAATACGTACATACATCATGTAGCTACTAGAAGACATAATTAACTACTGGAAGACGTAAATAGCTACTAAAAGACGTACATAGATATTAGAAGACGTAACTAAATACTAGAAGACGTAAACAACTACTAGAAGACGTGCATAACTATTAGAAGAGGTACATAGCTGCTAGAATACGTGAATAACTACTAGAAGACATACATAACTACATGAAGATGTAAATAACTAATAGAAGACGTACATAACTACTAGAATATGTAAATAACTACTAGAAGACGTAAATAACTACTAGAAGATGTAAATAAATACTATAACACGTAAATAACTACTAGAGGACGTAAATAAATACTGAAAGACGTGCATAACTACTAGAAGACATACATAACTACAATAAAACGTAAATAACTACTAGAGGACGTAAATAACTACTAGAAGACGTAACTAACTACTAGAAGACGTAAATAACTACTAGAAGACGTACATAGCTACTAGAAGACGTGCATAACTACTAAAAGACGTACATAGCAACTAGAATACGCGAATAACTACTAGAAGACGTAGATAACTACTAGAAGACGTGAATAACTACTAGAAGACGTACATAGCTACTGGAAGACGTTCATAACTACTAGAAGACATACATAACTACAAGAATATGTAAATAACCAATAGAAGACGTACATAACTACTAGAATATGTAAATAACTACTAGAAGATGTAAATAAATACTATAAGACGTAAATAACTACTAGAGGACGTAAATAAATACTTAAAGACGTACATAACTACTAGAAGACATACATAACTACAAGAAGACGTAAATAACTACTATAGGACGTAAATAACTACTAAAAGATATAAATAACAACTAGAAGACGTACATAACTACTAGAAGACCTAAATAACTAGTAGAAGACGTACATAACTACTAGAAGACGTAACTAACTACTGGAAGACGTTCATAACTACTAGAAGACGTTTATAACTACTAGAAGACGTAAATAGCTACTAAGCGACGTACATAACTACTAGAAGACGTAACTAACTACTAGAAGACGTCAATAACTACTAGAAGACGTGCATAACTAGTAGAAGAAGTACATAGCTACTAGAGGACGTGCACAACTACTAGAAGACGTACACAACTACTAGAATACGTGAAAAACTACTAGAAGACGTACATAACAACTAAAAGACGTGAATAACTACTAGAAGACGTACATAACTACTAGAAGATATAAATAAACATTATAAGACGTAAATAACTACAAGAAGATGTAAATCAATACTATAAGACGTAAATAACTACTAGAAGACGTAAATAACCACTAGAAGATGTAAATAACCACTAGAAGACTTATATAACTTCTAGAAGACATAAAGAGCTACTATAAGAGGTAAATAGCTACTAGAAGAAGTAAATAGTTTCTAGAATACGTACGTACATCATGTAGCTACTAGAAGACATAATTAACTACTGGAAGACGTAAATAGCTACTAAAAGACGTACATAGCTACTAGAATACGTGAATAACTACTAGAAGACGTACATAACTACTAGAAGACGTTGATAACTACTAGAAGACATACATTACTACTAGAAGACGTTCATAACTACTTGAAGACATACATAACTACAAGAAGATGTAAATAACTAATAGAAGACGTACATAACTATTAGACTATGTAAATAACAACTAGAAGACGTAAATAACTACTAAAAGACGTAAATAACTACTAGAAGATGTAATTAAATACTATAACACGTAAATAACTACTAGAGGACGTAAATAAATACTAAAAGACGTATATAACTACCAGAAGACATACATAACTACAAAAAAACGTAAATAACTACTAGAGGACGTAAATAACTACTAGAAGACGCAACTAACTACTAGAAGATGTAAATAACTACTAGAAGACTTATATAACTACTAGAAGACATGAAAAGCTACTAGAAGAGGTAAATAGCTACTAGAAGAAGTAAATAGTTTCTAGGATACGAACATACATCGTGTAGCTACTAGAAGACATAATTAACTACTGGATTGACGTAAGTAGCTACTAATAGACGTACATAACTACTAGAAGACGTAACTAACTACTAATAGACGTACATAACTACTAGAAGACGTAACTAACTACTAGAAGACGTACATAACTACTAGAAGACATAATTAACTACTGGATGACGTAAATAGCTACTAATAGACGTACATAACTACTAGAAGACGTAACTAACTACTAGAAGACGTACATAACTACTAGAAGACGTACATAACTACTAGAAGACGTTCATAACTACTAGAAGACGTACATAACTACTACAAGACGTTCATAACTACTAGAAGACGTACATAATTACTAGAAGACGTTCATAACTACTAGAAGACGTACATAGCTACTAGAAGACGTACATAACTACTAGAAGACGTTCAAAACTACTAGAAGACGTACATAACTACTACAAGACGTTCATAACTACTAGAAGACGTACATAACTACTAGAAGACGTTCATAACTACTAGAAAATATGCATAACTACAAGAAAAGTAAATAACTAATAGAAGACGTACCTAGCTACTAGAATATGTAAATAACTACTAGAAGACGTAAATAACTACTAGAAGATGTAAATAAATACTATAAGACGTAAATAACTACTAGAGGACATACATAGGTGCAAGAAGACGTACATAACTACTAGAGAACGTAAGTAACTACTAGAAGATATAAATAACTACTAGAAGACGTACATAACTACTATAACACGTGAATAACACTAGAAGACGTACATAACTACTAGAAGAGTACATAACTACTAGAAGACGTAAATAACTAATAGAAGACGTACATAACTACTAGAAGACGTAATTAACTACTAGAAGACGTAAATAACTACTAGAAGACGTAAATAACTACTAAAAGACGTACATAACTACTAGAAGACGTAACTAACTACTAAAAGACGTAAATAACTACTAGAAGACGTGCATAACTACTAGAAGACGTGAATAACCACCAGAAGACGTACATAACTACAAGAAAACGTTCATAACTACTAGGAAGACATACACAACTACAAGAAGATGTAAATAACTACTAGAAGACGTACATAACTACCAGAAGATGTAAATAAATACTATAAGACGTAAATAACTACTAGAGGACGTAAATAAATACTAAAAGACGTACATAACTACTAGAAGACATACATATCTACAAGAAGACGTAAATAACTACTAGAGGACGTAAATAACTACTAGAAGATATAAATAACTACTAGAAGACATGCATAACTACTAGAAGACGTGAATAACTACTAGAAGACGTAATCAACTACTAGAAGAGTACATAACTACTAGAAGACGTAAATAACTAGTAGAAGACGTACATAACTACTAGCTGATGTAAATAGCTACTAGCTGACGTACATAGCAACTAGCTGACGTAAATAGCTACTAAAAGACATAAATATCTACCATAAGACGTAAATAACTACTAGAAAACGTAAATAACTACTAGAAGACATAAATAACTACTAGAAGACGTGAATAACCACTAGAAGACGTAAATAACTACTAGAAGATGCAAATAACTACTAGAAGACGTGAATAATTACTAGAAGATGTAAATAACTACTAGAAGATGTAAATAAATACTAGAAGACGTAAATAGCTACTAGAAGATATAAATAAATACTAGAAGACGTAAATAACTACTAGATGGTGTAATTAACTACTAGAGGACGTCATTAACTACTAGAAGATATATTTATAATTTTTGTATATATATATATATATATATATATAAACGTCTAAAATGGTTTGTAAAACAACACCAAGTACACAAAACAAAGTGATAAAGAATTAAACACTTCGTAGAATGACAAAATTTTCGTCCCACCGAGGGACTTTATCAATGTCTAATTAAATAAAATCTCGAAACAATATGGCGACTTTTCAAATTTCAAAAAAGTTTTTGACGGTCCATGTACGGCACAAAAGAACCAGAAGATGCACATATGAAACTACATGCATAAAAGAATGGAAATCCTACATATAAATTAATAAAAGTACAATAACAATAATATAAATATACAATAGGGCTACACATTTAAATAAATGTTAAATTAGAAATAAAAATAAATATAAAAATGAGACATTATTGGTAAATGTATCAAATAGCACTGTCAAAATATTGTTGAAAATGGTATGATACCCAAACTCATTCAAAAAAACGGCCCGCCACAGTGTGGAATATA
Organism: Bathymodiolus brooksi; assembly: GCA_963680875.1. Lineage (NCBI taxonomy): Eukaryota > Metazoa > Mollusca > Bivalvia > Mytilida > Modiolidae > Bathymodiolus > Bathymodiolus brooksi. Next base: position 78,829,101 of record OY804588.1, read on the forward strand.
TACTTTGGGCCAATAGAGCAAACTGTATGTCCTAATACGACTGGAGGAGATCAACACGAATAGGAGTCAAGAGAGGATATTACTTTTTCTCATTGATTCCATTCGGTGATAAGGTCTTAAGTTTTCTAATCCAGAAGCTTTCCCTTTCCTGTCTGCTTTTATCATCCCACTTGGGGTTATGGTCAATTATGGTGACCTTCAGTTTGCCGAAAGAATCATGGTGGCCCGTCGATCTGAGATGTCTGCTGAGTGGAAGGTCAGGTTTGCAATTTGCATCGCTTCTGTGGCCATTCAAGCGTTTACTAAGTTGTTGTTTAGTTTCTCCGATGTATTGAAGACTACAAATTGCACATTCCAGGAGGTAGATAATATTTTCTGTCTTGCAGTTGGCATTGCAGTATATGATGATTTTTTTCTCCTGTATGTGTGCTGCTGAATTTTTGTGTGCATTGGATGTTTTTGCACGTCATACATCGTCTCGAATCACATTTTTGACACTGACCATTGTAGGCAGATCGAGGGGAGATGTCAGCTCTCACCAAGATGTCTTTCAAACTTTTGGGTTTCCTGAAGGCCAAGACGGGTGGTTCTTTGAAGATTTTACACAGTTCTGGGTGTTTTTGTATGGTTGTCCAGTGCTCACGAACGATGCTGGATAAATTACTGAGCGCAGGATGGTATGTAATGACAAATGGCACTCTGTTGTTCGCGTTCTTTTCTTTATATTGGATGAGGTCTTTTCTGTCAATACCACTTGCTTTGTTAAAACAATGGTTAATGCTCGCATTGTTGTAACCCCTCTTTTTTAGATGACATTTCAGTTCCCCAAGCCGTTTTTTGGTGGTTTGTTCGTTGGAGCAGATGCGTTTGATTCGGAGAGCTTGGCTGTACGGAATACTTTTGGTGCAATGTTTAGGATGACAACTCTGTGGGGACAGGTACTGATGTTTATCTGTCGGTTTGTTGTATATGTCAGTTGACATAATACCATTTTCACAGGTGGTGTAAGTATCCAGAAAGGAGATGTTATTTATAGATGTGTCATGGGTGAATTTTATAGTGGGGTGAACATTGTTGGCGTGGTCAAAGAAACGATTGAGGTTTTCTTCCGACTCGGTCCCAATCCGACCGATCTTACAGCTCTGCACATCATGAGCTATGAATTTTATTTTAAAAAACTTAGAAAATTAACTCTTAAACAAATTAGTACAGAACATCACGTATCTAATTTGCGGGCATATATTGCCAATAATATTATACCAAAAGGGCTACATATCAAGTTAACACCACAAAGCACTGGTTGGAAATCAAATAGATTTTTGGAACGATGGGACTCTATACTCTTTGACTGTTCCACCCGTCTCCTTATTCTATTGTACCAGAACACTCTACACAATCTCGAGGTTCTGGATAAAACTATTACGAACATCAAAACTGACCTAAACAAATCTTTGACGTTCTCGGATACCAACAATATTAACGAACGTCTGCAAGATATCCACAATATTCAAAGCCTAAAGTTGCGAGAGAAACAACGTAAGAAATTCTTTAGGGATGGTATCAACCCGAACAAAAATATACCATCAGAATTATCTGTCACTTCGGGGGAAACGACAAGGCGGAAGCGAAGATTTTCAAGACACAAAGAAATTAATAGAGACCAAAATGACACAGTCGTCAATTTGTCATCAAAAGATCTAAAACCTGCTGAAATTCGTATACTCTCTAAGGGACTTAATTTCTGCCCCACCCCCAACAAAATAAACGAGGAGCAACTATCAGCTGATCTCGACAAATTTGCTAGATCTCTTCGTATTAAAGAATATTTCTCAGCCAAAGAGAGAGACTGTCCTGTAGATGGGTCGTCCTATTCGGAAGATGATAATGAGATCCCCCTTCCTAGGTTTAAGAAAAAAAGTTCATGGATTCCAAAACCCAGCAAAAATACAACTTTAGAATCCTTTATTGATTTAGTCAAAAATGATGTCCAGACAGCAACCAGCACGAACATACCAACCCATAACAACCTCACTCCAGCAGAAAAAGGTGCGCTACAAGAATTAAAGGAAAGGGATGACATTGTCATAAAGTCAGCAGACAAGGGTAGCGCAATTGTTGTTATGGACAAAGTAGATTATTTAGAGGAGGCAAACAGACAACTGATGGATGAAAGATTTTACAAAAAACTGGACTCTGACCACACGGAAGAATTCAGCACTAAAATAACACAGGAGCTAAAAATTATGAAAGAAAATAGTCATATCGACAAGTACACTTTCGATTATTTGAAACCAGACAAACCCAAAGTCGGACGCTTCTACCTATTACCTAAAATTCATAAAGTCAACAACCCCGGGAGACCCATTGTTTCAGCAAATGGGCACCCCACTGAAAAAATATCCGAATTCGTCGATTTCCACCTTCGACCTCATGTAGAAGCGTTACCTTCACATTTGAAAGACAACACTGATTATCTTCAAAAAATGGAATCCATGAACCCCCTTCCTTCGGGGACCATTCTTGTTTCGATGGACGTTACGTCATTATACACTAGCATCCCACATAATGACGGCATCGAAGCATGTCGAGAGGCCTGGGACCAAAGAGCCGTGACAGAACCACCAACGGAATGTCTTGTCCAGTTGCTCACATTGGTACTGAAGCATAACAATTTTACATTTAATGGAGAGCATTTTTTACAAATCAACGGAACAGCTATGGGAACAAAGATGGCACCTTCATACGCCAACATCTTCATGGGGAAACTTGAAAAACTTATCATACAATCTGCACCTCACAAGCCACTTTCCTGGTTTCGTTTCATAGACGACGTTGACATGAAGTGGACCGAGTCGGAAGAAAACCTCAATCGTTTCTTTGACCATGCCAACAATGTTCACCCCACTATAAAATTCACCCATGACACATCTATAAATAACATCTCCTTTCTGGATACTTACACCACCTGTGAAAATGGTATTATGTCAACTGACATATACAACAAACCGACAGATAAACATCAGTACCTGTCCCCACAGAGTTGTCATCCTAATCATTGCACCAAAAGTATTCCGTACAGCCAAGCTCTCCGAATCAAACGCATCTGCTCCAACGAACAAACCACCAAAAAACGGCTTGGGGAACTGAAATGTCATCTAAAAAAGAGGGGTTACAACAATGCGAGCATTAACCATTGTTTTAACAAAGCAAGTGGTATTGACAGAAAAGACCTCATCCAATATAAAGAAAAGAACGCGAACAACAGAGTGCCATTTGTCATTACATACCATCCTGCGCTCAGTAATTTATCCAGCATCGTTCGTGAGCACTGGACAACCATACAAAAACACCCAGAACTGTGTAAAATCTTCAAAGAACCACCCATCTTGGCCTTCAGGAAACCCAAAAGTTTGAAAGACATCTTGGTGAGAGCTGACATCTCCCCTCGATCTGCCTACAATGGTCAGTGTCAAAAATGTGATTCGAGACGATGTATGACGTGCAAAAACATCCAATGCACACAAAAATTCAGCAGCACACATACATGAGAAAAATTCATCATATACTGCAATGCCAACTGCAAGACAGAAAATATTATCTACCTCCTGGAATGTGCAATTTGTAGTCTTCAATACATCGGAGAAACTAAACAACAACTTAGTAAACGCTTGAATGGCCACAGAAGCGATGCAAATTGCAAACCTGACCTTCCACTCAGCAGACATCTCAGATCGACGGGCCACCATGATTCTTTCGGCAAACTGAAGGTCACCATAATTGACCATAACCCCAAGTGGGATGATAAAAGCAGACAGGAAAGGGAAAGCTTCTGGATTAGAAAACTTAAGACCTTATCACCGAATGGAATCAATGAGAAAAAGTAATATCCTCTCTTGACTCCTATTCGTGTTGATCTCCTCCAGTCGTATTAGGACATACAGTTTGCTCTATTGGCCCAAAGTATATATTCCACACTGTGGCGGGCCGTTTTTTTGAATGAGTTTGGGTATCATACCGTTTTCAACAATATTTTGACAGTGCTATTTGATACATTTACCAATAATGTCTCATTTTTATATTTATTTTTATTTCTAATTTAACATTTATTTAAATGTGTAGCCCTATTGTATATTTATATTATTGTTATTGTACTTTTATTAATTTATATGTAGGATTTCCATTCTTTTATGCATGTAGTTTCATATGTGCATCTTCTGGTTCTTTTGTGCCGTACATGGACCGACAAAAACTTTTTTGAAATTTGAAAAGTCGCCATATTGTTTCGAGATTTTATTTAATTAGACATTGATAAAGTCCCTCGGTGGGACGAAAATTTTGTCGTTCTACGAAGTGTTTAATTCTTTATCACTTTGTTTTGTGTACTTGGTGTTGTTTTACAAACAATTTTAGGCGTTTATAATTGTTTTACTTGTATAGTATCGTTATACCGTAACGATCCAACACCCCGTAAGATTGATCGTTGACTGGTTTTTCAGACGTTGTATATATATATATATATATATACGTCTGCAAATTAAACCAAACAGTGTTAGAATTAGATTTTAGAGCTGTCAAATTGTTGTTCTTCCCTCGACGGGATTTGAACCCACACCATTGATACACTGCAGCACCATTCGCTTAGCCTTACGTCCAGCGCCCTAGACCACTCGACCACATCCACTCCCTACAAAAGGAGCTTCAATAATCGTAGTGTTACCTTTTCTCGTAAGGCAAATCTAGGGATAGACGTAAGACATGTGTATAAGCGTGTGTAGATGGTACATATATACTTAATATTATAATTTGACAGCAATCTAACTCAGCAATTTTTAATATATTGCATAGGATAATGAAGAATTCATTATACCGTCACAGGAAATAAAGTATATTATACAAACGTCTAGAAGCAAGTGACAACCATACAATATATCTGTCCCACTGGATCTCAAAGTTACTAAGGATACTAGGTTAATACTAAATATTATATACGTCTGAAAATTAAACCAAACAGTGTTAGAATTAGATTTTAGAGCTGTCAAATTTTTGTTCTTCCCTCGACGGGATTTGAACCCACGATATATATATATATATATATATCAATGGTGTGGGTTCAAATATATATATATATATATATATATGTTTATATATATATTGATGTTTATGCATTTCAAATTATTTTTGTCTAGATTTTCCTTTTCATTGATATTTTATTAATTTTCAAAATTAAGTTTTATATTTTAGATAATAGTAAGACAATACTGATGTTTGGCTGATGGTGATGATGGTGATGTATTGTAAAAATAAACTTTATTGTGATGATAATTATATGATATATATGTACATGTATATATACATGTATATATATATACGGTAATAAATGGTAACTGCGACGTCCAACATCTACATCTACATCTAACAAAATGTACTACGTATGGTTGAATTTTTTAAAACAATTTACACAAAAAGGTATAACAAAAGAAGATTTTGTTTATTAATTTATACATTGAGAATTATTTTATTCAGAAAATTACACAAGTTAAATACATACATTCTTTATGTTCGTTTTAACTTTGTGAATTAGAACATAATTATATAAATACAAAGACAGCAATTCTGATTGCATACAGCTATAATTAGACAAACGTTTTGGAATGCAAATTGTTAAAGTGCAATAAAATTCGGCCATTTAATGAAAAAAATCATATCAAATCAAACTTAACAAAATTTGCAAATTTATCAAAGTTATCAATAAATCTGTATGCGCCCCGGACTAAATCATGTTGTACGATGTTGTATTTATTAGACGACCTATGATTGGATAAAATCATTCCTAAAAATAACGATAGATACAGAGCCATATATGGAAATCTGGTGATTAAGATTAATAGTCTTTACTGGCGAGTGGAAAATTCCACTCCTAAAAATATAGATGCAGACGATAGATAACTGCACAGTTACGAAGCGATGCAGACGGAAAATTACAGAAGGTCAGTGGGCGGTGCTTAATTTTGTCTAGTGACCATTACGTCTTTAGCCTTAGAACTTCCAAGAAAGTCCGTAAAACATAGTTCGTGGAAAAAAACTTAGTTACTGTTTCAAGTTATAGATCAGCAACATCGTACAAAAACGTTCTAAGATCCCGTGACCGACTATGATTATTTAGACGGTAAGTAAATAGTTGAATGTTTCGCGCTTAAGCGCTCACCCTTCAACAATTTACTGACCGTCTAAATAATCATAGTTGGTCACTAGGGAGCTTAGAACTTATAATATCATTTAATTTCTACAGACATTTATTATCCCAATTAACATTACTAATATATACAAATAATGTATATGCTATTGATATTTTTATCATATACTAAATAATGTTTCTTATTTGTCCTTTCTTTCTTCTTGCTGTTTTCATTGTGTATGATTTTCATTATTTATTATTTATGTATCTCTATACCTTTGTAACTGCATGGTTTATGAGTATAAAGATATACATAACAATTGAACGATCTTATGTCAACATTCCTTCCACGAATTAATAACATTTATTTTTAGTGGGGGAAAAAACGGAACAGGATGTTATTGTTTGTTTTGTGAGGATAAACTGCGTGTCACGCAAACATTGACGTAAATGATAATAAAAAATTTGTTTTGGTTTTAACATAACAATATATTTCAAATTTGTTTTTGTATCATTTCTTTTGTTGACTAGTATTATATAACAATTGAACATTCTTGTCAACATTCCTTCCACGAAATAATAACATTTTTATTAAACAACCTTATTCAGAAAAAAACTGCTGAGATCTGCTAATCTGGGTCACGGGTCACTGTAATCGGGCGGCTCTATCGAGAAACAGATACGGTGTTGAAAAAACTGTTGATACTCATAAAATATTGATACATGCTATGAAATTGTATGTTTGTCTTCAAGAAATATGATAGACAAAACCATGTGTGAAGTTTTATGACGAAATATCTCCGATTTCTATGTAAATTTACGAGTTGAAGTGGGGAAATTTTAAGTTAGATTTCTAATAATCTTCTACTCTGAAATCACAGGTATATTTACTTTAACGATGTATTTTTATCTTGGACAAGAATAATGAGCGTTCTGATTGGATGACCGATTTAAAACACACTGACTCTGCATGGTAAAGTGATGCATGTAAAAGAAATCTGTTATATTTATTCATTTGTTTGATTCTGGAATATTGTTGATCATTGATTTAAATAAGAAAAAAGGAAAAAAGGGGGGGGGGTGAATTTTATTTGTGAATTTTACAGTTTAAATAAATGTTATGTTTCGACAGTTTAAAGAGAAAAATAAAAAATTGTTGTGACTAAAGCTTAAATCAGCGTTAAAAATTGAACAAATATCAGTGGTTTTGTAAATGAAATTTATTTTAAATAGAAAATCTGAATTTATTATTTATTAATCTATTATTAATGATACAATTTTATATCCCTTGGGAGGGGGAGGGGGGCTATGATGAAAATTTGAAATAAAAACACAGGACCGGATTTTAAGCAAAACAGGATTAGTTTTTTATTAAAAAAAATCCAGGACCGTGTGTCCAGGATTTTTTTTTTTAAAGTTAATAATATGAAATATTGACATCCACACTTGCCTTTTGGACAGCACATTTCTGTGTCCACACTTGTTATTTAGTAAAAAAAACTCGGTCGATGTTAGTAGCATTAAACTAAAATGTTATTATATAGAAGTTTACAATATATAATTCGATGCATGAGATAGATTTAAACAGAAATCATTCTTAAATGTGGAAAAAATATAAAACCCTAACTTTATATGAAATTTATCCAGTAACACGATAATCGAGTTATTAATATACTTGATGTGAGAGTCCAATCTATTCATTTAAGTTTCTATTTCGAGCGGCCACGAAATATATCAATATGGTTAACGTGTTTCCTGCCTCCAGCAATTGACACCAGCACCAGACACAGAGCCAATGTACAAATAACAATACTAATTGTCTACAACAAACGACACCGACGTCGCTTACATGAAATATTTACAACAAATTAACCAAATAAAATCAAATCACTTTCCTTATGTTACAAAGAATTAGGGTACAATTTATTGAGAATAAAACGTAACCTCACTTACACAACCCGCTCCAATCTCGGTAGCGATAAAATATAATGGCGACTACGTACAATCGGAATCAAAATTTACATGGACATCTGCCAAGGCGGACTTATAACCACTTACTTAAAACAATTTATATTATAAGAAATATAAGACTTCAGAATTTCCAAAGAGGTGGCAACCCGCACCTTTCACAACCCGCCACCCGCCGCTGCAAAAGCAACCTGCACCCAAAGCAACCCGCACCTTGAAATAACCGACAACCAGAACAACTACATCACGTAACTGTACTAAGATCTTTTAAAGTAAACTTTTATATGTTTCGCACCTCCCCCTTGTCTTATAATCTGACATTTTTCAATATGTATTTCTTCGATTTAGAACTGCGTACTTAACTTGTCTGCTGTGCAATTACCTTTTAAACTAGCCGCGTCTAATACTTATCTGTAAGTTAGATGGCGCTTCGGTCGCTTTGCAAAAATTGACCAATTAGCAACCAATAAACAGATGGGGAATTCCTCTTTGACATTCCAAAAAATGTAAACAGACGACCTGATTTGAAAACAATCACGATGCGGATTTAATCTTCTCATAGTAACTGCAACTCATTAAAATACATATATGCATCAACAAGTCCAGACACTCCTCTCTGAAATATGATAAGTTATTAAACCTTACAGTAGGTATGATGAACTGAAATTGTCTGATGATATTAAAACTATTTACAAGCATTACATTTACTATGATTGTAAAATGTTTTTAAATTGGTTAAAATTGGCAATTTTTCTAATATCATCAGGTAGGTAATTCCATAAAACAGCAGCTGTATATTTAAAATTAATAGGGTAATATCGCTTCATTTTAAAAACCGTTCCAATATCTTTACAATAAAAAAATATATATCATATTATCGCTATTTTGTTTATTTTCCCTTTGATGTTTAAAACCGATATATTTCATATCACGTAAAATGAGATCATTCCAATTATCGCTAATCGCTAAGCGTTGTCAAGGACGCACGTAGTATTATCTTGTTTTCTAATATGACGTTATAATGACGTCACATTACCAAATTCTTGATAATTAAGTTATTAACGATATAAAATATTAATTTTGTTTTAAAAAAATGTCAGTATCTCAACAACAAATATTTAATTATGAATAGAAAATAGCGATAAATTAATTAAAGATGTATTTGAAAACTCGAGGATGTTTCTCAGTCATCTCTCATCGACTGAGAAAAGTCCTCTCGTTTTAAAAAAAACATCGTTAATCACTTATTCCGGATTTTTAAATGTACAGCTGTGTCCGAATCTGTTATTATTCATGCACCGTCGTCTGCAAAATATGGAACATACTTTGAGTCAAAGTGTTGATAGCGAACACAGTCAATTTGATCATGAAAAGGACACCTCTACTGTCATCCAAAATATGAGGTTTTATGTTCGGTCATAATTTCCTTTCGTCTTTGAGTGCATGCGTAATGTCTTTTTATAATTTTGGAACTGTTCCGACAGTGTGATTTTTATTTTTTTTCTCACTTTAATATTACTCCAATGTAAGACATCATTGTAAGTAGAACCTCGATATTATTTGATCATTTCACCTGTGCCTATGTGCATTGTTTCTCGGTTGGCTGATTGAGATAGTTCACAATGTGATAGCAGTGAAATGTAAATAAATGCACAAAAAAAAAGAAGAAGAAAAAAATTCGTGAATTAAAAATCTTCGTGACAAAGTAGTTGACATATGTATACTCTTAGTTCTGTTAAGTGAAAGTCAATAACCTTGAATGCATTTCTTTTCGCTTGATATGGGAGTACCTGAGAAAAACCATAGTTATTTAAAACTATAGGGTCGGTAACCTGTTTGTACAGTGTGAATAACAGCTACGGGGAGATTTTTCACGAAAAAAGTTTTTGCGGTATTCAGTGTGGGATGTTTTAATTGATATATAAGTGATATAAAGAATCGTCAAAATAATTCTGATATTGAAGTTGCTCACAATAACTACGTCAAAAATACTACAGTTTGTTGGCTGCATATTGTATTTTAAAGTTAGGATGATATGCTATATTTATATGAAGTGAATCATAATGTTTATATAATAAAAGTTGTTTCGCAAGAATAAATAAGAAGTTACTACGTACAACCAAACCTAAGTTATGTGTTGTATCTTAAGCCCAATGAATGTAGAAAGGAAATATTTTAAATTCGTACAAGCTGGCAAGGGAGAATTTAGCTATCGTTTAAACACTAGATAGTACAAAACGTCATCGAGAGACATAATAGTGAAAGAATATTTAACTTTGAATCGCAATCTAATTGCCAATACAATATCTCGTCATCTCTCCGCAAATGACAGAATATTATTAAACAAAGTGTTGTTATCTTCGAGGGAAAAATCCGGTTTTAGTGGGGTTGATGTTGTTCGATGTTTACTTTTCTGTGTAATGTTTTCTAGATCGTTGTTTATCCTTTTGTCCATTTCCTTAGGGCCACTGTACATATTGTCTGTCCTTCAATTTACGCCTTTTGATGTTGTAAAAAAAACAACACTGGAAAATATAAATTCCATAAGCGGTAGAGGTTGGTATACCGGTATTAAGATCAAGTCAAATGTGGTAAATTTAGATAGTCAAGACTAAAGTCGTTTCTTTTGTCATAGAGTGTGATAGACAGTAGACCATCAGTGATAAATTTTAGATAAATATCAAGAAACAAGGCAGAGAAAGCTATTTCTGTCGTTTCTTTTATCACAATGTCTTTGTGGGTATATTAATGGAATCCACTTAAAAAATTTGGATTATTAATTGACAGAAGATTATCGATATACATGAAAGTAAGAATAATGGATTTAGCTCATGTAATTATGCTGTCTTTTATATGTTTTAGTATGAACTCTGCCTTATAGGACTAATGGACAATATTAATAAAGAGAGGAGCACAGGTTGCTCCAAAGCCTGTGGGAATGCCCATGTGACCTCCGAACTTGACAAATATATTATTGATAATGAACATCAACAAACTGATGACTTCATTATCTGCATAGCTCGTTTTGTCTTAGTTGTGCTTTGAAAAATATGTTCCGCGACCTTGTGTACTATCTAATGTTTAAATGACAGTTATTATACTTATGACAACTTCTGTGTCACGAGAATTAAATATATTATACACAAAGTTCAACATTTTTTGCAACAACACTGATCACCCAGTTACAGGTGAGGATTGCCATTTTACTCGGATGTGAAAACACTTATCTGGCTTGTCACATGCACTTCAATAAAAAGTGGAGTGGGCTAAGCTAACTTTATGGCGAAAAGCATCCCGTCTTAGTAAAATGACGCAGTTATGCAATTGCTTTCCATATGCCAACCCTCCCAGATAACCGGGGAGAATAAAGTTATATCAAAGAACTCTATAAACTTGAATACTATGCATATTATATTTAATCTTCGTGAGAAAACAATTGTACTAACACACTCTTGTATATAATACGTTAATCTAACATTTTCACTATAGGGTTTGGCTTGGTTTATAGTGTTCAACGCCACAGTTATATCTTGGCAGTGAGTTTTATTGGTGGAGAAAACCGGAGTACCTGAAGAAAACCATCGATCTGTCGCAAACCACCCGCCTGAGTGAGATTCGAACTCCCACCTTTAGTGGTCATATGCACTGATTGCATAGGTAGTTGTAAATCCAGCTACCATACGATCACGGCCACGACGACCCCCTTCACTATAGGGAAACGGATTGTAATAGCGCTATATGTCATTAAAATTATTACTTTTAAGAATAATAAATTAACATTCTGAAACTAAAAATAGTTCTACATGTCGCAGATAGTGCTACGCCAAGCAACACAATTTATTCAAACATGTCATTCATCAATTGTTGTCACTGACCGAATATTAATCTGTTGTTCTACGCGTCTATATTTTATTTGGGGGGATTTTGTATTGAAGTGCAATTTTAGATGCTACAGTTCTTTGCATTATTATACCTCAGTATATACTTTCTTAAACCTTTTTTAAAGAAATAATTATGCTATTGTTTCACATTTTTAACACTGAGACTATTGACCGGTCCATAGTTTTCAAGACTATTGACTGCCGCTGAACTATTTACTGGCAATTTAAACAACTTTCGCGGAATTTTTAATTGGACGTTGCTTATTGGATAAACTACGGTAATTGCTATGCGTGATCCTCTGGCGTTATCGTCGCTATCGAGAAACTCGGATTTTTTTTTTTAAATTTCAATTTTTTTTAAAAAAAATCAAAATTTATGAAATTTTGGAAATTTTCAAAAAATTTCAAAAATTTCAGTTTTCACAAAATTTCATAAAATTTCAAAATTTCAAAAAAAAAATTCAAAATTATAAAATAAAAAAAAAAAAATTTTAGAGTTCAAAATTTTAAAATTTCAAGAAATTTTAAAATTTTCACCATGTACATTTATGTTGAAGTCTACTTTCTCAAAAGAATCAGACTCTTATGAATGACTGTGGAAATAGCATAACAATGTCCATGAGACAATATTCAGATTTATAATGCAAAATACTGGCAAAATATGCGTGATTTTATTGGTCTTTATCATTTTGAGGTGATCATTCAACTATGAATCTAATGTTTTTCGGTATAATAAAATACTTATAGACTGTGTATTCGGGAATAGCAAGTTTGTTGTCCCCTCGACCCTGACTATTGACCTCGGCTTGGCCTCGGTCAATAGTCAGTGTCTCAGGGATAACAAACTTGCTATTCCCTCATACCCAGTCAATAAGTATATAATATGACACGAACGTATACAATGCTACTTTGAACTATTCCCCAGTAACCTTTTGTAGATATTAACGAAGATTTCCCGCATTATCTACTGCTGACGTCATGAAAGAAGAATTTGCAAAAATCCATCTTGTATCAAATGTATGTGTAATCCAAGGCTTTGTAAATGATGGGTTGTATCGAATGATTAAATTCATGTATTTCTATAGAATACATACTTATTGTTAGATGTCCAAAAGTCCAAAGACGTATGCAATATGTAAATGCAATATGCAAGTCACCTGAAACAGAACCCGAAGTTCACATCTGATAATAAAACATGAGACTTCTGATAGGCAAATAATTATTTGAAATCACATTTTACATTTATCAGTTTGGTTACTATAAGACAAGTTTGAAGATACAAAAGTGATAATCATAAACCGTAAATATAATAAGGACAGACAATGGTCAAAATGAACGCTGGTGCTCCGGAAAGGTAGCAGTTCATGCTCCACTAGTGACACTCTTCGTGTTACAGTTAAACGACACGAACATCAACTGATATGGAAATCGTGTTGGATACAATAGAAATAAATACATTAACAAAGTAACTCCCGAGAAAACAAATGATAGCATAGATGAACGGGACATTGTTTTTACGCGGAAAACTTGGCATAGCATGTTTTCCTTTTTTCTGGTTAAGACGAAGAAAGTTTAAAATAAACACTGTGTCAAAGACCACAATTCTTATTGTATACAGTTATAATTAGACATGTATAACAATTGAACGCTTGTATGTCAACATTCCTTCCACGAACTAATAACATTTATTTTTAGTAGAAAGAGAAACTCGGTTGAGGTTAGTAGAGTTAAACTAAAATGTTATTAAATAGAAGTTTACAATCCCTACTGACCTAATATGCGATGTATCATATAGATTTAAATGTATAGGATTCTTGAATATTAACAAAACAACAATTTAATTGTTTGAAAACGTTGTGTAACCGGAGTTGCAAACTTTAACAACGCATTTTAATGATTTCTTTTGTACAGTGACACGATAGTTATACTATTATACTGTATGTGAAAATCCAATTTATTCACTTGATTGAGTTCTAACTCAATTATTCACTGTATTTCTGTATTTCTTTTAACATAATGCAAGTTTGTGACAACAAATTAACAATGATAATAACATGGCATGTAATATAAAATGAATGATTACATTGCCCAGATTTATAAGAAATAGCCAAGGGTCGAATTTAATTAGAAACGTTTGAAGATATCAAAGGGTTAATCAGAAGCCGTAAATCGAAGAAGAACAGACAACTAAGGCCAAAAGAAAACATGCTCCGGAGGGGTAAACAGTTTGTGCTCCACTGGTGACACCCATCGTGACACAGGTATTATATTACAGTTAACCAAGTTATGTGTGATATTCTGCTTTGTTTTACTTATATGTAAAATTTTCTGTATAATGCATTATACCTAAGCTGTAATATCTTAAGTGTTTAAACGTCCTCCTCTAAATCCCCTCAGCAACAGTTCTTCAGTCTGTTGCCCGATTGTGGTCTGTTGCTGCTTCATTATGATAACACCTTTCATTCGTCAGTTGCGTCATGTGATCTATGTGCTGTGGTAAGCAGTTGTTGTCATCTAACACAATCAATAACTGTGTATTAACACATGGCAAAGTAATATAATTTGCATACTGTTACCATTATCTAGTGCAGCGTGGCAGAGTCGAGTCTGTCACTGAGGTCACCTCTTTTAAGCTGTCACCTGTATTAAAATGTGTCCTTTTTGCCATATCATAATTGAACCCTTTTAAAATGACATTGGTCTTCGAAGATCATTTTGTCTTTGTCACAGAGGTGACATCTTAATACAGGTTTGACTACGTATACACCATTCATCAGTTTGTAGATTCTATTGCTTAAGTTACTCATTGCTGAAGATCCTATCATATCCAACTTTACTGGTGTCTAACACGATTTCCATTTCAAGTGCTATTCGTGTTTGTCAACAATACCCCGACAGGCCTCATTTGTAGAATAGGCCATTGTTTGGCCTTTGGTTCTGGTCTTTGGCCATTGTATTATCTGCCATCTTTAATTTATCTCTTTAGTATCTTCAACCGTTCTCACAAGTCATAATAAATAAGTTCGATAACTCTGCATTTAGCTATGATCTAATTTTGGATAATCAGACTGGTAATACTTGGCACTGACAAAACATATAAAATGAAGGCAGTAAAATAATCTCCTCTGAACTATCGATCAAGAAAAAAATTAAAATATAGTAGAGAGGTAGCATTTGCATCGTACTTGATAAATCCCAATTTTGGCTGTTGTCAGTTGCAAATTAATTTAATCAACAGCAAATTATAATGTAGTTGTTTTATATCCCTGGTTTGTGATTGGACAATGCTGTAATTTTCATGTTATCAATTCCACGGTTGAAAATCATGAGATATTTTAGACGATTGCCGCTTACGTCATCTTGACAACAATGTAGCAATACACATGATTACATTTGAATGGAGATAACTGAATGTATTTGAATATTTCACGGTATCAATTGTCGATTTAATGGTGTAATTTTCACCAATTCCAAGGTTGAAATAGCATGAAATATTTATTGTTATTTTAACTGATTACGGCTTATGTCATTTTGTCAATAATACGGAAATATGCTTATATGATGTATGTATGACTAACCTACACATGCTTACTTTAGAATGGAAATAACTGTATTGTATTTGAAATTTCATGGCATCAATTGTCGATACAATGGTCGCATATATCCGTTTACTGGCTCCGCTAGCGCGTCGCCAGTAAACTCAATTTGCGACCATCAAATCTCCAATTGATGCCGTGAAATTTTCAAATACAATACAGTTATCTCCTAAATAATTAGATTCCGAACGCCTGTCAATTAGATTCACATTAATATTTCGCATGCGCAATAGTAACTTCCACCCAACCTGAAAACAGAAAAACAATCGCAAAGACAAATACGCTTATAGCCTTAAATGGTTCAAAACATACAAATTAAAAGGGTAAACACATTCTTTTAAGTCAAAGGCAATTATCCGTCCAGGGCCTTGACAATGCGTTCTACCAAGTGCAAAATGTATTGCTTGCATGCTTCACTGATCATATTCAACATATTTTTTTCTAGCTTCTGAATTGTCGATCGAGTGAGCGCATTCTCTTTATTGACAGATAATATTCAGCAGGAGTTGAAATGGACAGATCTTATTTTGTAAAAAAATACTCTGATTCTACCAAAAAGTTCTCTGAAACTGATATCATCAACATGCTCGAGTTGTTGATTGAAAGCATATTTGTTAGCTTTGTTGGACGTGTTTTTCAACAGACATTTGGCATATCTATGTGTACAAAATATGCCCCTCTTCTTGCCGACGTGTTCCGTTATTCGTATGAGGTAGACTTCATACAGGGGCTTCTCAATAAAGACGAAAAGAAGCTAGCCCGATCCATTTTTTCACGTTCCGTTATATAGACCATGATGTCCTTTCACTTAATAATACTAGGCTTGGTGAATTCGTTGATCGCGTCTTTCCCATTGAGTTTAAAATAAAGGATATCACAGATACAGATAGGACTGCTTCATACCTTGATCTACCTCTGGAAATTGGCAGTGAGGGGCAGTTAAGAACGAAACTTTGCGACAAAAGAGATGATTTCAATTTTCCCAGTGTGCACTTTCCATTTACATGTGTAGGTACATTCCAGCAGCACCTGTATATGGAGTATATATTTCTCAGGTGATACGAGATTCCAGAGATTGTGGTTCCTATCAGGATATCCTTGATAGAAGGTTGCTACTAACAAGGAAGCAACTGAACCAAATTTCACTGTCGCCAGCATGACTTATTGACCGCTATGGAATATCTGTGTCACAAATGACCACGGATATGTTCTTCTTGTCGTAAGCACTTCCTGGCCCTTTCCTCATTCATGACTTATCACCGGATTTGTATCTAAATTAACACGACGGGTGTCACTAGTTGCGCAGGAACTGCTTACCCTTCCGAAGCACCTGTTTTCACCCCTGGTGGGGTTGGTGTTACTCGATCTTTAGTTTTATGTGTATGATTTGTAGATCGTTGTTTGTCCTTTTGTCTTTTTTATTTTGACCATTGTGTTGTCTGTCCTTCTTCGATTTACGGATTCTGATTACCCCTTTGGTATCTTCAAACTCTTCCTATTGAAGTGCCTGTACCAAGACAGGAAAATGAGCAGTCATGTATTTGTGTGTTAAGTGCATCGATGTTTCCCTGATCTACGATTTGTCTATTGGATTTAAGAATAGTTTCGGCAGTGTGGTAGTTCTTCTTGCTTTTCATGTTATTGACACAACTCAAACGATTCCATTCCCCCATCTAACCTCGTTTGTATGGCAATAGTTGGCATTAGAAGTACTCTTTGATATTTTCAAGATGGGTTCATGTGTAATACGTAAGGTTTTTTTTAATAAAATACAGGATTTACAATTTATAAATATGCAAATATGATTGATTGATTAACAATATGTAAGTGTTTGTCATAAAACTGGTTGGAACAATGATGTACATATTGTAATCATTTTTGTAAAAAAAAAATGATAATCTGAATCAGTTTTTCTTAAATGTGAAACTAACTAAAATGCACTGTTTTTCTGTTTATTACATACACAAACACGCGGACAACGTCTACATTTTGTTAAAGGGCTTGTCACGTTACGATAGCAACAAACACAACCTAAACTACATGACAATAAAATGATAGCACATTACAAAATGTTTTATTTTTAGTCGGGCATGTGAGGAACTAATGGACAAATCTTTTAATAAATGACCAAAATATTTGTTCGTATATATCAAATATTAATATATATCTAGAAAACAAATATTAATTTAAAAACGTAATTTTACGATTTTTTTCTATATATTTATAGAATAGATTGATAGAGAAAATTGCACAGCTGCCCCAGAAGCATAGACGTCTATAAAATCATTATTGTCCAAGACTTATTTATAAATGAGTAATTCCCAAATATCTTTCTTTTACTTTGAGAAATTTAAATATGAAACAAATCAATACAATAATTACTTTCTTTATTGTTTTTTTTCCATTGTTTAGTGATTCGTGGGACATAACTTTAGTTAAATTTTAAATTTCTAAACATCATTGTCATTGCTTCCCTCTCTGCATCTGTCGTCGTTGTCCGTTATCTTCATTAAACCAATTGCATCCAAACTTGGTAGGAATGTTAATTGGATGGTCCTCTACATACTTTTTTGATCGGAAATTCACAATTAAAAAAGATGCACCAAGGCGCAAAAATATGTTTTCTCCTTTTGTATATTGAATTTGTATTTTAAAGCCGATTTTGATGATTATTTTTCCATGTTCCTTATCAAATACATGTATGAACGCGTGAAAATGTGACTTCTGGTTTTCTATTGTATTGTTATCATGATTACTTAAAGGTGGTCGATGTTGGCAACATATCTTCTCCAGCAAAATAGCACACTTGAAGTAGAAGTGCTCTGTAAGCTTCATGAATGGTAGTTTCATTTTTAATCATTTTTTTTATTTACCAAGCAACGTCAATATTCTATAATTCAACTCAAAATCCTTGCATATTTTTTCTTTGAAAATGGTACAGAATTTGTACATATGTGACATATTTATGACGGAAACTCTTGATACTTACCTCCTGTCAAAATAAGGCTACCTCAATTTTAACGGACGCATCGTTTATTTTTCTTAAGATGAACCATGACTTCCAGTTTATAATTCAACTATCCTGTTACTTCGTGTATATAATTGTGTTTGTGTCCTGTTGTTTCTTTTTCACATAATATTATTAATTACCCTCCCATTTGTAGCCACTTTCCGGTAGCGTCTGCATACGAAGTTTTTATTTATCTCAATTAATACGACATTTCGGGATGAGTACATTATACCTGGATTAGCTGGATAAAAAATTGCTACTGGTGGGTAAGCTGCTTACACCGGGGTAAATAACAGTTGGATTGAATTAATTTCAGAGGTTTGACTGTTCTCACATTGAATTGGTTGATCCCTTCGCAGTGCCTCACCCAAAGATGACTCTGGGTCTGTTTGTCCTGTCGTTATCTCCTTCCGTTCTTTTTACGTCGTTTACGACTTCTACAGTAATTTGATAATCGTTGAGTAACTCGGTGCGGTGCCATATGTGGAGCAGGAACAACGTACACTTCCGGAGTACCCGGTGTTAATCCTGATTTTTAACAAGTACAATCATTATCTACCATTGTGGTAGTTAACGCATTATTTTCAACAACCGGTACGATTCAATATGTAAAAGGTACTATAATATGTCTGACTTCTATAAATCACCAGCAAAAAAATAAAAAAAATCGTTTTTTTATCAACAATTTTTTTTCAAGATGTGTGTAAATAATGATATATACGAACAATTAATTTCAAAATAGTTGGTTAATTAATATTTAAAAAAAAGTTGCTCATTAGGTGTCTATGTTAATTTAATTTTGATAAGTATATATAAAAAAATAATGTAAGAGCCACCTCATCAACTTGAAAGCAAATATACATGTGACTTTGGACATTTTTATATTAAAGAAATGACCATCACCTAATACTACCTGCAAAGTCAGATGGTACAACACAATAGACGTTCAAAGCGAAAAAAAATATGGGATAGCTCTTCCACTATTTGTACTCATTCCATGCATATTTTTACACTTTAGAAAATAGAATTAACATAGGGAACTAATGGACAAATCTTTTAATAAATTACCAAAAAATTTGTTCGTATATATCAAATATCAAAATATATCTAGAAAGAAAATATTGATTTAAAAATGTAATTTAAGATTTGTTTCTATATATTTATAGAAGTCGAACAGAGTATAGTAGAACAAAAAACATAGACCAGTTTACAACTGGGGACTTAAACTTTCGATTAATAGGGAAACGACTTAAACTTCAGATTGAGAGAGAAACTTGTACAGCTGCCCCAGAAGAATAGAGGTCTATACAATCATTATTGTCCAAGACTTATTTATAAATGAGTAATTCCCAAATATCTTTCTTTTACTTTGAGAAATTTAAATATGAAACAAATCAATTCAAAAATTACTTTCTTTATTGTTTTTTTTTCATCGTTTAGTGATTCATGGGACATAACTCTAGTTAAATCTTAAATTTCTAAACATCATTGTCATTACTTCCCTCTCTGCATCTGTCGTCGTTGTCCGTTATCTTCATTAAACCAATTGCATCCAAACTTGGTAGGAATGTTAATTGGATAGTCCTCTACATACTTTTTCGATCGGAAATTCACAATTAAAAAAGGTGCACCAAGGCGCAAAAATGTGTTTTCTCCATTTGTATATTGAATATGTAGTTATACGTCGATTTTGATGATTATTCCTTCATGTTCCTTATCAAATACATGTGAAAATGTGACCTCTGATTTTTAATTGTATTGTTATCATGATTACTTGAAGGTGGTTGATGTTGACAACAGATCTTCTCCAGCAAAATTGTACACTTGAAGTAGAATTGCCCTGTAAGCATCATAAATGGTAGTTTTATTTTTAATGATTTTTTTTATTTACCAAGCAACGTCAATATTCTATAATTCAACTCAAAATCCTTGCATATTTTTTCTTTGAAAATGGTACAGAATTTGTACATATGTGACATATTTATGACGGAAACTCTTGATACTTACCTCCTGTCAATATAAGCTACCTCAATTTTAACGGACGCATCGTTTATTTTTCTTAAGATGAACCATGACTTCCAGTTTATAATTCAACTATCCTGTTACTTCGTGTATCTAATTGTGTTTGTGTCCTTTTGTTTCTTTTTAACATAATATTATTAATTACCCTCCCATTTGCAGCCACATTCCAGTAGCGTCTGCATACAAAGTTTTAATATCGTAATTAATACGACATTTCGTGATGAGTGCATCATACCTAAATTTTCTATCTTAAAGATTGCTACTGGTGGGTAAACTGCTTACACCTGGGGCTAATAACAGTTGAATTGAATTAATATCAGAAGTTTTCTGATTCTACCCTTGAATTTGTTGATTGCTACGCAGTGTCTCACCCAAAGATGCCTCTGGGTCGGTTTGCACTATCGCAATCTCCTTCCGTTCTTTTCACATCGTTTACGACATTTACTTGACTTTGATAATCCTTGAGTAACACGGAAGGTGCCATATGTGGAGCAGGAAGTACAACCCTTCCGGGAGCACCCGGTGTTAATTGTGATTTTTCACAAGTACATTGTACAATTATTATCTACCATTGTGGTAGTTAACGGGCTTTTTCTACATAACCGGTATGATTCAAACTTCGACAAACATCGCGGACACTGGACAGTGATGCATAAATAATTAGCTTCCGTCGCTTTTTAGTAAACCGCCTTTTTATTACATAATTATTTATTATTAACTAATATCATTGAGACTAGGCTTCTTAAGACATCTTCTGCTCTGTATCGCCAGCCTAATCTCGTTACAAACTCTATCAAAGGCATTCTGGAAAATTTTAATCTGACCCCGGTACATTCCAATGCATATTTTGGCATATAAGCTTTGATATATAGACATATTTTATAGTTCAAATCTGCAAAAACAATAATAATTTCTTACCATTTTAAGTACATTTTGTAGATAAAGATGCATTTCTCAAGATATCGAATCGAACGGAAGGAATTTAATCAACATAATTAAGAATTTCTCAACAAGAAATAACTGTAATAAAATCATTGTGAGTTAGCTAGGGGTTTCAAAAAGAGGAGGCAGTGGTATGTGGACCGCCGATTGAAGGTCTCCCTCCCGCGGCCGACAATTGTGACTTAACGGCCCAAAATCACGCCTTTTTTTTTATCGATTTCTATATTATTGAGACCCTTTATACCAGTTACTATCGTATATAACGTCCACGTCGTCGCAGCTTCTATAGTAAGTTAAACATAACACAACTGATTGATTTTTAAAATAATATTTTACGAATAATTTCAAATGACAGTACATGTACATAATAGATTAAAATGTGGGGGCGATATTGACGGGGGCGATTTTGCAGTGGGGCGATTTGACCAGGTATCCATTATTCTTAATCTGAAGTTGGCTTTCGGTCCTTCTTATCCCACTCCCTCTTTTCTCTCTCTATCTTCTTTAAGCACCAGAAAATCAGACGAGGCAGCCTCGTCTGCCTCAATGGTAGTTACGGTCCAGGTTAGAACCTTCTTTTCTCTATAATTTCAAGAAATAAAAACGGAAAATTGTACTTGTAAAAACATAGGTCAGTTTACCAATGGGGACATCCTCGTTTGCCATGGTTGAGATGCTTAGTCTTTGAATATGTAGTTGATTTGTTAACTATATACAACAAGGCAGCCCCAGCAGTAGGTCTATGTAATGTAATGCGTCTGATATCTATAAATACAAGAGGAAATTCCAATTTTTCTACTTTCACTTTGAATAATTTAAATATGAAAAAATTCAATGAAGTAGTGCTTTAATTTACTAATTTTTTATTGGTTAGAAAAAAGTATGAATATTGATTTAAAGGACTGATTACGTTCAGAAGCTATTAATACTTAAAACAAACTGACATATGAGAAGCAAAACAACATTTATATAGAAAAGTGTGTTCATTCATGGGACACAAATCTACCCAAGTACATTAGATCTGTTTACAACAAAACGCATTTATATGAGACAGAGCTTAGACAACACAGAGTTCAATAAACACAGGTGATTATGACAGGTCGGATTCCGTTGTCTCACTAACGACACCTGTCGTGTACTGTTGGGGATGACATATCCCTTGTTATGCTGGAATATCTATAATTGTTCAGTTTGATACTTCTTGAAGTTTCTTTTCATGTAGTTTAGTGTTAATACATGGTGAAGCTGGACAAGGTAAGCCAAAGATGAAAAATTGGGTCTTCCGTCAACGAAAAGAAGCTAATTTCACGTTCCGCTATATAGATAAATCACATACATAAACTGCTTGATAAAGAAATTATATATTTTAACAATACATTTGGCAGCTCTACATATACCTGGCAACACTTAAAAAAGAGGAAATCGTGGAAAATTATAGGTCTGTTCCTTTGGAATATCAACCGGATCTTCCGTCACTCTCCTGTATATCAAAATTACACATATGTCCTCTTACAAACAGATTTATTGTTGGGACTGCCAAATGCTCCAAGAAACATCTATCCAAATTATTAGCATATTTGCTATCAGTGGTTAAAACCTGGCCTCAGAGTTACTGTGACACCATGTGTGGTGTAATTCAGATGTGAATACTGATAAATTTTAAAGATATGTTCGAGTACATACAATCAAGGTTCCTCTCCTCATGCAGTAGCAATAACACATTTGACTTCTCCATCTTTTTCATAATTATACCCCATTCAAAACTAAAGAAAATTGATTTGTGTCATTTAAAAGAATAGATACAAATTTCTTGTTTTAGGAAGGGACAAATCTCATTTTGGTGGAAGTGTTTCTCAATAGACGGTCCGCATTCCTATGAGTACAAGCTGTTCCCCTCTTCTCGCCGACTTGTTCTTTTATTTCTATAAATTTCACTTATTGTAGGCTCAGAAAAGGGGACAAAGGTTAGCCCGATTCTTTAATTTCATGTTCCATTATATAGATGAAAACGCTCGATGGAATGTAAACAAAACAATTAGGTGTTTAGTGAGAAATAAAATCAAACACCGGAAAAAGTACGAGATAAGGAGATCCCCGACACCCTTGGGTAAGATTTCAATCTTACCCTCGGGTGTCGGAGATTTCCCTATATTGCACTCCCCCTGTGTTAAATTATATATATCTTACCCCAGCTCCTGGGTAAGACAAGCTACACGCCCTTATTACCGCAAAATTGTTTTCCATTATTGAATTAAACTGTCGATTTATAGATATGCATCCGTGTCTTGGCAGTATTTTAAATGTATTTCACAATAAAATACAATGTATTTTATAAATATATTATATTATGCTACTACAACAGCGATAAATACCTGTAGAAATGTTATTTGGATAATATGAAGCAGCCGGCCGCGATACTGGTATTACCAGTATTGTAATATTTACAATACTAGTATTACCAGTATTATAATATTCACAATACTGGAAATACCAGTATTGCAAATATTACAATACTGGTAATACCAGTATTGTAACACTGTACAATACTAGAAATACCAGTATTGTAATGTTACAATACTGGTAATACCAGTATCGTACATATACAATACTGGATGTACCAGAATCGTGCATTTACAATACTGGAATACCAGAATCGTTGATCTATGCACAATACCGGAAGCTCCAGTATTCTTCATCCAACAATACTGGTAATACTAGTATTGTAAAACACATGATACTGGAAGCTCCAGTATTCTTCATCCAACAATACTGGTAATACTAGTATTGTAAAGCACACAATACTGGAAACTCTAGTATTCTTCATCCAGCAATACTGGTAATACTAGTATTGTAAAGCACACAATACTGGAAGCTCCAGTATTCTTCATCCAGCAATACTGGTAATACTAGTATTGTAAAACACACAATACTGGAAACTCTAGTATCTGGCAATTTGACACGAGTGGACAGAGCCTAATTCTAACTGTAAATCACAGCTCATTGTATTTACCGTTAGTATTAAGCTCCGTCCAGTCAGGTCAAATTACCTTACCAATATATATCAAACTCTAAGGGACCATACAAAATATTTTGACATTACAGGGCTTTTGCCTCTTATGTTACGTACAGCAGAAATGACGTATGAGTATGAATTATATTCAATTCTTTTAGTATAATGTAGACATAAAAACTCGGGTTAACCAGAATTCTACCTAATCTTCCAATATCTGCAATACTGGTATAACCAGTATTTTCCAGTATCTGCAATACTGGTATTACCAGTATTTTCCAGAATCTTCCAGTATCTGTAATACTGGTATTACCAGTATTTTCCAGAATCTTCCAGTATCTGCAATACTGGTATTACCTGTATTTCCCAGAATCTTCCGGTATCTACAATACTCATATTTTGGCAATGACCAGTATTTTCTAGTATTGCAGATACTGGAAAATTCTGGAAGATACTGGAATACTAGTATTTACCAGTATCTGTACCAGTATTGCAGATACTGGAAGATACTGGTAAAATACTGGTATTACCAGTATTGTGTACCAGTATTGTAGTATCAGTATCGCGGTCGGCTGCTTCATATTATCCTGTTATTTAATTGACTTTGGTCAAAGGGAGGTATTTTTTTTATTTACATTAGTTACTAACAAGGGAGAGCACTCTATATTTTCTCAAAGTAAGCAAATATTGACACGATATAGAAAGAGATGAGAAAAAGAGTCAAACACCGTAAAAGGTGCAGGATTTTTTTTTTAACGTAGAATCTAATATGAAACCGGCACGACCATGAATGCTCGCGCATCTGAAAATTATCTGGCAATTTCACGCTCATCCAGTGCATCAAAAAGTGTCGAGATTGTTTGGGCCGAGATATATTGGGGACGACTTTTTTTTAGGGCCGAATCTAGTCTCATTCAATCGAGCTGTCGTTCCTTTATTCGAGTTATCGTTCCTTACGAAATCTCAAAAGTTAATTTCCGCGTAGAAACAAATATTCTTGTCAGTATGTCAGAAGAGATTTAATAAATTGAAAAATATCAATATAAGTAAAACAACCTAACAAAATGACTTTTATTACACACGGGTTCCGGGTTTCAGTGGTATCTGACGTACGAAAGAGGGTACGAGACTTCAGGATCACCTTTGCGCTTTATGTTAAGAAGATCTTCATTTGTTGAGTGCGTTAGTGTGTTACCCGGAAACCGGTGTTTACAAAACGTAGAATTTTTTTTTCTTCGACAATATGTTCAGCCATGTTTGTTAAAAAATCCTAAGTACACATTTTATACCATAAAGAGCTCGCTTAAGCCCGCATATCACAAGATGATAACTTTATTATTTTGAACCCTTTTAAAGTAGTAAAATTAAAAATCTTGTCTTATTTTAATACGTGGCATTTTGGTCCTCTGATGCGGTTCGCAAATTAATGCGCCAAACTGCACAGAAAGTAAACAAACATTGACAGGGTAGAAAGGGGTGAGAAAAAGAGTCAAACACCATGAAAAGTGCAAGATAGTAAAATCTGTAACACCCTCGGTTAAGATTTAAATCGTATCAGACTCGGACAAGCCTCGTCCGATACGATTTAAATTGTACCCTTGGGTGTCACATATTTTACTATCTTGCACCTCTCCTGGTGTTAGACCCTACATTTCTCACCCCTTGGATAAAGTAGTCCGTTAATTGAGGTGAACAAGATTAATAGGTTATAACACGAATCTCTATTGAAGATCTTGGATTTCTTTCACAAGTGTGAGAAATTCCGTCTTTTCACGAGTGGAGAGTAGCGGAACGAGTGAAAAGACGTAGAATTTATCACACGAGTGGAAGAAATCCCAGATCTTCAATAGAGACGAGTGTAATAACCTATTTCTTCCGTTTTTAACAATGTTTACATTTCGGCCCCGAAACTTGATCACCACGTGCTAGGAGAGAAGGACGCTTATGTAAAGTTTGTGAGTGCATCGACCCGTGTACACATGCATGAACTCCTGAAAAGAACCGTTTAATCATTATAATTCTTCAATGCAATACTGAAACATAAACATGTATTCTTGCATATCCCTGCTCTAAAAATCACACAAATTAAAATTTGGCGAAATGTTGTTGACGTCCTTGGTACATTAACACCATGACGTCATATGAAGACTTACAGTTTAAAACGTAAAGATCAGACGTCATTTGGTTTCGTGTACGCTTCAGTTTTGATAAAATATAACTAAAATATGTTTGCAAGGTAGGCGTTTTAATTATTTTTGTGTATTGTTGTAAATATGGCTTTCAATCTGACACTATCGTAGTTTCCCGTTGAATATACCCGACCGATTTGATTGGCTGACAATGCCATGTAAGACAAGGTCACGCGCAGCTGTCTTTATGGCTTGTCTTACATAGAAAACGCATCAAAGCGGAATAATTTTTTATCTTACCCCGGCTCCAGGGTAAGACAAGCTACACGCCGTTTTTCCCGCAAAATTGTTTTCCATTGTTGAATTAAATTGTCGATTTATAGTGTCTTGGCAGTATTTTAAATGTATTTCACAATAAAATACAATGTATTTTATAAAGATATTATAAATGCTACTACAACAGCGATAAATACCTGTAAAAAAGTTATTTGACGTTGGTCAAAGGGAGGTAATTTGTTTTTATTTACGTTAGTTACCTAACAAGGTAGAGCACTCTACATTTTCTCAACGTTAACAAATATTGACACGGGAGAAAGAGATGAGAAAAATAGGCAAACATCGTAAAAGGTGCAAAATTTTGTTATTGTAGAATCTATCTCAAGTTTGTTAACTTTATTATTTTGAACCTCTTTAAAGTTGTAAAATGAAAATCTTGTTTTATTTTATTACGTGGCATTTTGGTCCTGTGATATGGTTCGCAAATTAATGCGCCAAACTACACAAAAGGTAAACAAACACTAACACGGTAGAAAAGGTTGAGAAAAAGAGTCAAACACGGTAAAAGATGCAAGATAGTAAAATCTGTGACACCCTCGGATAAGATTTAAATCTTACCCTCGGGTGTCACAGATTTTACTATCTTACACCTCTCCTGGTGTTAGACCCTATATATCTAACGTTAACATAATGACGGCACTGAATTATATAGCTTGGACAGTGCAAACATTGAAGGTTTAACTAGTACAGCGTGGGGTGGTATTACCTGTTAGAAGTATATATTTAGTTGACGAGTATATATATATATAAAAGTATAGTCTTTAAGTCGTAAGAAAAGCGTTTTATTATGGACATACAATGTACTAAGAAATACAACGGACGTTTACAAGCCATATCGGCATGTACCTTGGTGTAGCCTATACATGTTCATGAAAGGTGTACACGATGTTTGGTTGCTCACACTGCAATACCATGAATACTGATGAACTTCATTTCAACATTTTAAAGTACCTTTATTTCGGGACATACTACCCCCAGGTGAACAAAATAGAATGATAAAGACACCGTCTCCACATTTGAATGAATATATCTAGGTCTATCTATATTTAGGCAATCTTCAAATCTAAATCCCACTCATTAAAATTATTTGGTACAAAATTATACAGATAATATATCCATTCTTCATGTAGTGTTATTAACTGTTAAAGATTCGACAACAAGCGTATTAATCATAGCATCTATTGTGGGGTCGATTAAGAGCAAAATATTATGACAAAAGAGATGATTTTAATTTTCATATTGTGAACATTCCATTTATATGTAACAACAGTCCAGCGGCACCTGCATATGGAGCATATATATCTCTGTTATACATGTTCCAGATATTGTGGTTTCTATCATGATTTTCTTGATAGAGGGTTGTTGCTAATAAGGAAGCTAGCAGGTTGCTAGTGGCTACGTTGACGTCATCACAATCCGGTCCTTTCTTCAATCATGACTTATCACCGGGTTTGTAACTAGATTAACACGACGGGTGCCACTTGTGGAACAGCAACTGCTGATTCTTCAGGATCACCTGAGTTATTCCTGGTTTGTAGTAGGGTTCGTGTAGCTCGATCTGTAGTTTTCTGTGTTGTGTTTGTCCTTTTGGTCATTGTATTATCTGTCCTTCGATGTACGGCTTCTTGGTATTCAACCTTTTCTTATCTGTAGTTGTCTACATTTTCGCTGTTTAGAGATTAAGCCGATATAACCTTAAAAAAGGAAACTTTAAACTGTGATGGTCATCAATTCCACCAATATCAACAAAATGAATAATCACCTCTCATCTTAACTGAACGCAAAATGACACCGATATATGACATTGAAAATTCTGGTAAAAAATATGGCGGGATGAAACATAAATTAATGGGGTCCCAATCCTCCCATCTTGATAACTGGATCTCTAACGGCAATACATATAAAACAAATGATAAAGAAAAACTGCACAGATTCGCTCCCACTCACAAAAACACATACGATCACAAAAATGAATGACAACATAAGCATGAACCGTACAATAGCAGGGCCAATGAATGCTGGTAGTTAACTAACTATACCGTCTCGCATATGAACATATGAAATAACCTATTTTTCTGTTAGTCTGTCTGTTTGTCCGTATTAAGTCAGGGTCAAACTACACATGCCAAACTTACGTTAGGAAATTCATAACAAACAACATGCATTACATTTTATATACTTAAATGGTAATTTAGAAACTGACCTAATCACGAACACTTTTGAATCACTAGATAGACCATGATTTATCAGTGAGGTGAGCCGTGTCGGACATGTGCATCTTACTACAGATCTACAGACCATATATATAAACCTATTAATTCGGGTGATTGTAAAACAAGAAACAAAACAGAAACGAAACGAAACGAAACGAAACAAGATAAAACAGAAACGAAACGAGATACAACAGAAACGAAACGAAGCTAAAAAAAAATCATCAATAAATAATAAAACGAAACAAACATTAACGAAACGATGTGTTTTAACATTAGATAACAATTCACAAAATGCCAGTGGCGGATTGAAATACCTTTACAATTTACCAGTAGATTTGGCTATGGAAGAAAAAAATAATCAGGATTTCATATATAAAAGCTCACCACTTTCCTGCTTCTTGTGTGCTATGTAAATTTCTGAGATTCATAGAAAAGAAGAAATATATTTGATTGATACCAATTCCGCTCCTCAGGAAGCGACGGTCAACAAAGTCGACCCATGGTCTTCAATATGGTAGAAACCTACACCATGAAGCGATCTCCGAGTAGCCCATGAAACATCAAAGTCTACACCATTCGATATCTATTTGTGAAGTTAAATTAAAGATTCTAATGTAATCACACGAACTACAGGATAGATTACCAGTTTAAAGAAATAAACTTTGTGGACCTTGGTTTTTTGTTGTGTTGTGCGTGTTTCCCCCCATTTTTTCAGTTACTTTGTATGACGGTTCACCAGTATGACAAGTGGCTGTGAAAAACAGTTCACGATCTGTGTTGGTTTGATCTATACGGACAAAACAATCAATTAATAGTAAACTTCATCTTATGCCAAGGAAATCTGAATTTTTCTCTGTGAAAAATTCCTGGAGCCTTGATACAATTTGTCGTGCGAAACTGAAGTTATGCTATGGAAACCAGAGATGTGAATACACATCTCTGTGGAAACCAAATTATTTTCTTAAACCTGTTGGGTTTTTTGAATTGATAGTTCGATCTTAAAATCAGTAGGCTTCTTGTTCCATTATAAAACATCAGTGTAAGTTTCATCAAAATGTGAGAAAATAAGATTTCCTAAAGGATTTGTTTATATATTTTTTTAAGTTATTAGGAAATCAGAAAACAACACCCCCTAAAACAACAACAAAAAACCTAGCAAAAAATTGCGGAGCCCACAGCATAGCACAGGATTGTGCTGAAATCGACTTTGACCTCAAAATGATAGTCCTATCATTGTGTTTGTAAGACACTTTTGCAGCCAGCTATCAGAAAGGATGGATGGACAGAAAGGATATAGGTAATCTATAATTTCGTATACCCATACAATTTTAGAACTAATACCAGAAATTACAAATTTTGACCAATTTTGTATATAGTTGAGTAGCTTCAAAAATAAAGCAAAAACTCATTTAAAGTCTAAATTTATCGAATTGTGGAGAGACCAAATGCTTCAACAAACAAATGGAATACTTAGAACTTATATTACATTCAAATCTAACTTTGGCAGAGAATTATATCTGTCTGTTCTAAACAATTTTGAGCAGAGGAGATGCCTTACATAGCTACGTATTTCCTGTCATCAATTGAAAATTGAGACTGGTAGATACCAGGGTACTCTCGTACAAGATAGAAAATGTCAGCGTTGCTCCTCTGGGGAAGTGGAAGACGAATATCATTTTCTATTTCACTGTAATAAGCTTGAAAATGACCGAAATCTCTTACTTAAGGAGATAGCTAAAGCTGTCCTAATTTCAAACGTTTAAATTCAAAGGATAAACTTGTTTGGTTAATGAATACAGAGGAAAAATCAGTCCTCACTGCTATAGCAACATTTAATCTAAAGAACATGAAATAGCATGGCTGTCTTTTTTGCTCTGGAAACGAGGAGGTCTGCATATAACAGTACCTTGAGCATCGTCCCTTGGTGTCCTTAGCTCAAATGAGACCTCTACAGTTACTATTAATATGTTTGAATATGATTCTCTTTTTTTATTTTATATCTTTAAGCAAAATAATTAATGATAACACATAATAATTTTAATTATTTTATTACATACATATTGTTTTCCTGCATTGGACACGAGGAGGTGTTGTTTCAATTTCAACAAACCTTAGCACCGTCCTTTGGTGCCCATTGCAGCAAAACAATATTCTATTAAACATTGCTTCCATTACCCAGAGTAGCAACACAGCTGCACATACCTTATTGGTCAATATTAATTGACAATTCATTTTATTGTTCAACAAATCATTTTATTGTTTAGTCCTTGATATGTACTGAATTTGCTGTCATATGCTGTTTTATATATGTTAAACAATCATGACTGTTAAATGTAAATTCCCCTTTGGGGACCTGATCTGGAAAATAAAATTATTCTATTCTATTCTATTCTATTCTATTCTATAAGGATATAGGATAGTATATGCTTCCTGTGTAAATAAGTCCATCAACATACTCTGATTAAATAACAAATTCTTTATATATATTTCAAGGTGAAAATGTAGAATGTAGAATGTTACTTAAAGACGTTTGATATTGATTAGTAGCAGTTATCCAGCAGTACAGCTTATGTAATTCATATTTCATAACTCGAACGTTATTCTAGGGCTTCAATGCTTGTGCCCAGTGTATAAGTTTTATGGACAAAGATCAGCTGCTGACGCAAAAGCTTCTCAAAACAAGGCTATGTTGCTCTGGGTTTGAAGTCATCGCTACAAACATTCTACTGATTACCGTTAACAGCTTCATATCAGTCAGAACAATATTAAAGTTTTTGCAAAAGTTATATAATACCGGTAGTTTGTACTTTTTGAAACAATCTGTAGCATTGATATAGGGTCCACGCCGGTCAGAGAGTCATCTTTTTACTTGTTGAAATAATTCAATATATGATGTTGTATGTTTATAATGTATGCATGCTAAATTGTTCTTGGCTTTGCTTGACCCTGAAGGGTGTAATTTGCAATAAAGTATATTATAATATGTAATCAATATGTATCTCTGTCCTTAGTGAAAAACATCGAGAACAGTCCCAAGATCCAATCGGAAAACCGTAGAACCAGAGGCAATATCAATACCCTCAAAACACATATACATGACCACTGACTTTCTTGGATTTGTACTGGCGCTTCAACACAAAGTGGCGGGGTTAAACTGGATATATAGACCTAAAGCCCTCTTCTTAGTGAAATGATGGCATCATGTAAGTGTCTTCCACACGTGAATGCAATAATCATTAGAACCAGTTTTTAGAAAGATTGTAATTTCACGTGTTTTATGACTTCATTTAACAGACATTCTATTTTCATATCTGATCTCAAATGTTTACACTTTTCACCTGTGACTTCTACATAAATACAGAAAAACCTGCTCATGTGGTCACCTCTATTAAGCAGTCACCTGTATTGAATGGTCGCCTTTGTCTTGTCCTGTCATAGAAGATTTCATATGAATTGAACCTCTTTTACGAGCTCATCAGTCTTATAAGGTCACGTT
Source organism: Bathymodiolus brooksi (assembly GCA_963680875.1). Lineage (NCBI taxonomy): Eukaryota > Metazoa > Mollusca > Bivalvia > Mytilida > Modiolidae > Bathymodiolus > Bathymodiolus brooksi. Next base: position 78,861,879 of record OY804588.1, read on the forward strand.
TTCTGTCCTAAAGGTGACCTCTTAATACAGACTTGACTGTATATAGGTATATAATTGTACTTACTTACCTGTGTTTATTTGCTGGTTTTTGAATTAATTCAAGAAGCTTATTTATTTTATTCTGTATTTTATTGTGATCTGTTCAATATTAAATCGTCCTCAATTTGTTGACGCAAATATTCAAATGCTGTTTATTTTCTTTAATTATATTTAGCCATTATTTCTATAAAATATACCATCGAAAGCTTATAACATTTTATTTATTTTTTCCTCACGTGGAATTTTTATGTAAATAAACATTTATAGATGTATACAAATTCCCAATGTGTGTGTCTATTTCTCGTGGGGACTTCCTATATTCTCTGTACTATGGATGAACCTTCAGAACGGACGTCAATGTTGATATGAGAATATAAGGTCACTTCTTTCCGACGAAATATAACAGGTTCTATATATTTTGTTAATGCCAATACAAAATGTATATGAATACCTCAATTTTTTTTTTCATTGACAGAAGGCTTCTATGCCCAACTGAAATTATCTTGATGTTTATAAAAATATGTTAATATATCTGTATTTCGTTAAAATATACCATCAAAACCAGATTTTTGTCTTTTCAATCTGTTCGCTTTAAGCGTACCTGATGAAAGTTATTCCAGAAACGCGTCGTGCGCACTAAATTAGATATCTACGTTGTTTTTACATCATTTATGTGGGTTTGTCTATGGTGTTTAACGCCACTTTCAACAATATTTTAGCTATATCGTGGCGGTCAGTATTATTGGTGGAGGAGACCGGAGAACTCGGGGTGGGGGGGGGGACACCGACTTCGAAATTCACTGACAAACATTATCACATAATGTTGTATCGAGTGCACCTCGCCATGAAACGGCAATATTAATTAAAACTAATATCAAGTCAGTGCCGATCGATAACTAATTTAGTGCGTACGACACGTTTCTGCAATAACCTAAATCAGGCAGGCTTGGAATGCCAGATACCTTTACAAAAAACACCAAAGTCTTTAGGAGCAAGGTCCTGAACAGATTATCAAAACTTGTCTATTCTTGAAGAAGTCAATTCTTCTTTTTAATAATACTTACATTATTAAAACAACCCAATTAAAATTAGATCTTTAATGAATTAATTAGATTGATTATTCAAGAAAAATGTGAAAACGAATATGTTTTATGTAGGAAACATAGGAAATATAGCAAGGAAAGACAAACAAATATGTGCACCACAACATATATGGTAGATTAACCCCGTCACCTTCTGTTGAAGTGCTTGTGCCAAGCCAGGAAAGTGAGCGGGTATGTATTCGTGTTAGAGTTATATATTTTGTCACTTTCTACGAAATTGATATTTGATTGTTGATTTGGTCCGCCATTGGTGGTGGTTATGGTGTTTAGCGCCACTTTCAACAATATTTCAGTTATATTGTAGAGGTTGTTCCGACAGTGTGGCATATTTTGTTGTGTTGTCCTTTTTATGAACAAAGCCTAAATAAGTGTTCAGTAAGTTGTTTGAGTGTTTTATTTATGTGTACTTTGTGTAACATTACAATCAGTATGGCTTCTATACAAGGTAGTACATTTCAATAAAGTTGAAACACATGTCAGTTCAAATCTTACTGGAAGCTAATCTATGAATTTTTTTAATGTGTTTGATCATATTGACTGTATTAACTAACTTCAACTAAGCAACTTGGGCACAAGTCCCTAGCTTAAAGAAAGTTCTGAAGGACTGCTCCATTTTCAGTGTGATTTTTATATGACGAGACATTTTGTTTTGGTGGTACATGCATTATATTTTAGGTCTGTCGTCATCAGTCTGTAGACAAAATGGTTTCCTATCTCATCGGTGGTGTAATGGTTAACATGCTTTGCCTTGAATGTGTTAGATCCACGGGATACAAAGCACCAGTCTGGTCAGACCAAAGACTATACAATTGGTATTTGATGCTTTTCTGCTAATCACGCAGCATTAAGGAGGAAGAACAAAGACTGACCGGCTAGGCATCAGAATATTCATTAATGTTCCCGAGTGTAGCGACATGTTTTCCCGCAGACTGTTGTTTTCTTTATTAGACACCAACAATTGTATTAGTGAAAAGGGGGGGGGGCTTGGGGATTTGTTTTATCATATGTCAGTAGAGAATCAAAATTTTACACATGTCAGGTAGATCAAAAATATTTTCCATACATACATGAGGTAAAAGATACATGCATAAGAGACCTTAAATAATAATTGTATGTATAAGGTTACCGGTAAGCAAGAAATGTTTTACATTTTTTTTGCATATAGGATATATTGGGCATGCTTGTTTAGAAAAACTAACAAAATAGGTAGGAAAGGCACTAAATTTTAGGTACTGGTCGAGGACCAATTATCGCCAACTTGCACGTTATTCGCGAACGCACGCGAATTTTCTGGCCATTTTTTTGCAGACGACAATAATAGATGGTGACAAAACAGACATAAAATTCCTACATTTGTATTTTGACTAATTCAAAAGAAATCAGGTAAAACCCCATTAGAAACCATACCTCTTTATATAAAGTAAAGTCAAGTAAATGGAGGGGAGATGCCAGTCGCTATTATTTACAGAAAAATATAGTAGATTGGTGTTCTAAAGATCGCAAAATACTGGTGACACCTTCATTTTTTGTGGTAAGGCCATTTCTTTTTACTTCACTGCTGATTTATATATATTTTCCCGCATCTAAACACAGGGACACGGGTAACTCCGAGTCCCTGTGATCTAAGATGACGATAATTGGTACTCTACCCTCGCGATTCGTATTAAAATGGATGCTTAAATTAATTGCACTTCCTTTAAGCTAAGAGGAATACAATATTGTCCAAAGCAACTTGCCATATATGATATATGCCTTTTGTCATCAATTATTATAATATTTTCAGGCGCCATTGGTTTTGACAAGACAGGTTAATCACGAGTCTACCAAAGTTCCCGTCCCCTAAGTCCGACGGGTACAAATTTCCGAGTAGTGGTGATGTGCATGGACATACATTTTTATGCATATCACCACTACTCGGAAATTTGTATTTTAAGCAAGCGGTATTCCCGCATTAACTTTTATTTTAATTCCCCCTTTTAAACCTATCAAAATAATAATTGATAAAAACAAGGCAAAAACAAAACAAAGATATTTATATTTGATTCTTTTTGTTTTTTATTAATTAAATAATGTTCTAAGAAAAGAAATAGTAAATCAGTCTGACAAATAAGAGAGTGACGTTCTTTTTATTCCCTCGCTCGACGATCCTCATGTCCGTTCTTCCGTTCGTCCGTCCGTCCGTCCGTCACACTTGTGGTTTCCGGATAATAATTAAAGTACCACTTAATCAAATATTATCAAACTCTAACACAATACTGTAGATCATTTAATACAGGTTAAGTTCGATTACGGTGTATTTCACATTTACCGTTCTTGTGCTATGGCCCTTTTTCTCTTATTAAATACGATTTTTTTCGGTTTCCGGAAGATTGTTAAAGTATGGCTCAACCAAGTTCTTTTAAAAACTTTAACAATGCTGTGGACCATTAAATACAGGTTAAGTTCGATTACGGTGTATTTCACATTTACTGTTCCTGAGTTATGGCCTTTTTTCTTTTAGAAAAATAGGGACTTTCTATGTTTCCGGATGATATTTAAGGTACGACTTAACCAAATCTGTTCAAATTTAACACAATGCGATGTGCCGTAAAATTCAGATTAATTTCGATTATGGTGAAATTGACATTTACCGTTCGTGAATTATGGCCCTTTTTTTCTTAGAAGATAGGGAATTTAATAAAGGTTTATGGATGAAAATAAAAGTAACGACCAACTAAAAGAAAAATATTTGGAATGCGGGGGTAACTGTGATCACCAGATCAAATTTCTCTAGTTTGTTTTGTATTGGTTTATTGTCTAAATTTGTCTTATTTCTAACAAATATTTGTATTAAATATTAACACCACGAAACAACACTGAACTTCAAAACTTTTTTGGAAAGAAATAAAACTGTTAATAAATAACTCATAAATATAACGACACCAAATATATCAATATGCGAGCAACATGACAAATTGATATAATTATATGTTGGAATATAATACCACTAAATTTAAAACTTAAACGGGCGAGTGGGTACATACAAATATTTAGCTACCTCTATTATTATGTATCAATTTAGTGATTATTATTGTTTTATTTAGTTCAAGTCGTGTTTGAGAGTACAATAATCAACTACAGTTACCTCCCTTATCACATATGTAGGTATTCATTGATGTTGGTTTTGTGTTTAACGAAGTATTCATTGATGTTAGTTTTGTATTTACCGAAGTATTCATTGATGTTAGTTTTGTATTTACCGAAGTATTCATTGATGTTAGTTTTGTATTTAACGAAGTATTCATTGATGTTAGTTTTGTATTTAACGAAGTATTCATTGATGTTGTTAAATCTAAAAGGGTAAAGTTCAAATATGGGAGAACAAAAGTAAACAACGTTCTACAAAATATAACATTAAAAACAAAATATCGAGCAACTCGAATCAAACTAAAACAGAAAAATGGCGAGAACAAGTTAATTTTCCATGTGATGATGAGGAGATCCGCGTTGTATTAGACCAACATGTTAAGTTGGATGTTTACAGCGCTAGATCACTGGATATGGATGTACTTAGCGGAGAAGTAACACATACCCCTTTTATAGTCTTTGAATTTGATTTAATTTGAGTTTTTTGGTATTTTAGCGCCAATTTCAACAATATTTCAGCTATATCATGGCGACCAGTTTTAGTGGTGAAGGAATCTGGAGTACCCGGAGAGAACCACTGACAATGGACAAGCAACTGGTAAACATTATCGCTTGTGGCTGAGAGTCGAGTGCACCTTTTTTGTTATTTACAAAGCTGGGCACGAGCCCACGGCGTATTGGTGATAGGCTTGTATGAGTTGTTAGATCCAAAGACCTAAATCATTAAGCAACCCAGGCCCCTTATAGACTAGATTGACACAGTGGCACCGCAAACCCACGATCTACCACACTCAAATCAAACACGATAACAATTACACTACCGATGACATTCAGTCCAACATTATTTCAGTGGACATTAATTTGGAAATATTTCTGTAATATTGGTAGCGCATTAATCGTATATTTCAGTCATATTAGTTTATCAATAGTCTTATTTATCTGTGTAACATTTGGATTACGTCAGTCACGATTTTCGGTTACATTTTAAACAAATATTTTGTTTCTGGTACATTTGTAGCTTCATATTTTAGAAACATATATGTAATTAGTGATTTACTTGGTAACATTCTGGTAATAATTGTAATTAAAAATGTGTCTGCAAACGTGTTGTTCTCATTTGTAATTAAGGATTTGCTTGTATACAGTTTAGTGTTATTTGTAACTAAGGATGTGTTTGTATATATTTTAGTGTTATTTGTTATTAAAGGAAGACGCCATGGTCTTAACAAGTTAGCTTGAAAATTTAAATGACGTTAAATAAAAGACATTTGTGTTAATGGATGCTACAAATAGTATACCGTAAGGTAGAATTTGGTCATTGAAGTTGCATGTAGCACCCAATAATGGGGATCATCATTTTTCAGAACTCTTCAATGTGATGAGACAAAAGACACAGGACGAAGATAAAAAGCATATAAAAATAAAAAAATAAAAAAATACGATAGAAAGTCATGAGGTAAAACAAATAACCCACCATACAACACAGAAGCTAAAATGATGAACACTATAGGTACCACCAAAAGACCGTACGTGAAACCAGATTTTTAGGATGGGTAAGCAGGGCGGATGCAAAAACAAACAACAAACAACCAAAAACAAATTCAAAAGCAATACGGGCCACACAAAAAAAACAGTGTCCGAACCATTGTACTTTGGAATTTCCCTGACAATAACTACGTTTGTCCTAAATGGAATTTCCCTGCACAAGATATACAGGCTATTTTATTTATTCCGTCTCAATTGTTTATACACCGAGAAGACATTTAATATGAGAGATCAATGAGCATTGTATATTATTGATGTATGTTTGGGACATTGTAGTTGTATGTGTGTGAAGCAAATATCTAGATCTTACAAACAAATGTTAGAGAACATCGAAAGTGCTATCAAAAATGGAAAATCCAGAGAAACTGGCAACATACATAGGGTACACACGACAAAGACAAACAACTATAGACAAGTTAAAACAAGTAGCATAAATAAGACATGAGACATAATGAAAACAACTAGGGGTACAGACGAACTATTATATACTCTAACGCTAATAATATACAGTACTTGTTGTCATTGGTTACTTTTCACGGACGTCATAACCAATGATTACAAGGGTACTACTTAGAATGGGCCGCCATGTTGAATTCCTCAAATCCAAAAAAATAAATAATTATTGTAATAATATTAAATACAAAACACAGTTAACCTAAGAAAACAGTTCAAATAGAGTACAAATAGAGTACAACTAGCCCTAAAACGTCCAATATTTACGCTATGATCTAATGGTGTTGAAGTGCATGTACCACACCAGGAAAGTGAGAGTTTATTTGTAATAGGGGTAACTATTTTTGCCTCTATCTTCGATTATTTTATGGGATTTCGAAAATGTGTCAAGTGATTTATTAGTTGTATACCATGTTATACCTGCAAACTGTTTTATACCATGTTTATTCTATGATCTGATGGCGCTGGTACGACGTTGAAGTGTTTTATACCATGTTTATTCTATGATCTGATGGTGCTGATACGACGTTGAAGTGTTTTATACCATGTTTATTCTATGATCTGATGGTGCTGATACGATGTTGAAGTGTTTTATACCATGTTTATTCTATGATCTGATGGCGCTGATGCGACGTTGAAGTGTTTTATACCATGTTTATTCTATGATCTGATGGTGCTGATACGACGTTGAAGTGTTTTATACCATGTTTATTCTATGATCTGATGGCGCTGATGCGACGTTGAAGTGTTTTATACCATGTTTATTCTATGATCTGATGGCGCTGATACGACGTTGAAGTGTTTTATACCATGTTTATTCTATGATCTGATGGCGCTGATGCGACGTTGAAGTGTTTTATACCATGTTTATTCTATGATCTGATGGCGCTGATGCGACGTTGAAGTGTTTTATACCATGTTTATTCTATGATCTGATGGCGCTGATGCGACGTTGAAGTGCATGTACCACACCAGGAAAGTGAGAGTTCATATGTAGTAGTGATAGCGATTTTTCCTTCTATCTTCGATTATTCTATGGGATTTCGGAAATGTTCCGAAAGTGTGGTATTTTTGTTTTTCATTTTACAGTTGTATTTTTATTACGATTTCTGATTATCTCTTTAGTACATCTACATCTTCAATCTTTTAATCGATGGTCCATGACTATATCTTATATGTAAGTATGTGGAGAATCATTGCTAGTATGTTGGTATAAGTTGTGTCTGATCCAATTGTTTTATACCTTAACATTGAACTAAGTTCTATCTAATCTATAAACAGATTGTTGACATTTCAGATTGATATTGTAGGTCCTGTAATATCAGTCAGACTACAGCAAATGTACAGACCAATGTTGGGAATAATGGTACATTTAACACAGACATGCAGACAGTAACCACAAACATTAACGTCTATGACCGTAACCATGGTAATAAAAGTACAATATTCATAAAAAAGCATGAAATGAGTATATACATATGATATATTTTACATAAGAATATGTTGTAATTGTTATCGTGGGTTGAATCCCCTGTCGAGTCAGTACAAAGCCATACAAATAGTCTAAGTTGTCTCACCGTTCAATTGTAATAGCAAAGACGACTAAGCTCTAAGTCAGGATGATGCGTCAGAATGGAGTCATATTTAATAGAGGATTGTTACTCCGATGAGCTGGAAAGAGTAAAATTACTCATCATAGTATTGATATCACATAAATCATCATTATCATCTCGTCAGAGGTTTGTGTGTTTTCAACATGATGTAGGTGATAAATTGCTCACTTGACGTTGAATTAGCAATCACTCGCTTCAAGTAAAAAAAGATAAAGCAATACCACTTAGATAATGTAGATTAGTACACAGTGTACATACCATTCCGGAACACTTGAGTTTGTAGCGAGTTCGTGGTGCTCAATCATTAGTATAATGTGTATTTGTCGACTGTTATTTGTTGTGTTCTTTTCTTTCGTCCATCGTATTATTTGATCTTCTTCAATTTGATAACCCGTGTGATACCTTCAAAATGTTTTATACCATGTGATACCTTCAAACTGTTTATACCATGGGATACCTTCAAACTATTCTATATCATGTGATACCATCAAACTGTTTTGTACAGTGTAGTATCTTCAAAATGTTGTATACCATGTGATACATTCATACCATGTGATACCTTCAAACTGTTCTATACCATGCGATGCCTTCATACTGTTTATACCATTTGATACCTTCAAACTATTCTATATCATGTGATACTTTCAACTTGTTTATATCCTGTGATACCTTCAAACTGTTCTATAGCATGTGATACCTTCAAACTGTTTTATATCACGTGGTCCCTTTAAACTGTTCTATATCATGTGATACCTTCAACTTGTTTATATCCTTTGATACCTTCAAACTGTTTTATACTATGTGATACCTTCAAACTGTTTTATATCATTTGATACCCTCAAACTGCTTATACCATGTGATACTTTCAAACTGTTTGAAACCATGTGATTCCTTCAAACTGTTTTATATCATTTGATACCCTCAAACTGCTTATACCATGTGATACTTTCAAACTGTTTGAAACCATGTGATACCTTCAAACTGTGTTATGCCATGTGATACATTCAAACTGCGCATGTCCGAGAGGTAGAAGTGGTGTTTTTCCAAGAGCGAATTTTTTTTTTGAAATAATGTGAAAAAAACACTTTTTTCCGAGGTACATAGTATGGCAACACATGGTTATGATATTGTGCTTCGATAGCTCTAGTGAAATATGTGACAATTGTGACAATTGTGTGTAAAGAACAATTTTAATTTTGATTATATATACCTGGAGTTGGACATTGTTAAAAGGAACCCGGTGAACACTACTCACGAAATCAAAACAAAATCAGGTATTGATAGGTAATATGTCCGCCATTAATTCTGTTTACATCTTGAATACACATTGATTTGTTTGGTGTGGACATTTTAGTTACATTGAAAGTAAATTGACAATATATCAGATGTCCAATAATCAATCGACCCCGATACAAAAACGACATATTCGCACTAGCAACCCTACCCCTCCTGAACGAGTAGACATAAAAAAGGCAAGATCCGAACCTTTCGATTCTCTGTCTGACTCTGAAACCAATTCCTCAAATAATAACGAGATGGCTGACGCGATTGAACTTGTACAACCTCTCTTATCACAAAAGATGTCCATAACTGAAGAGGATATTATAAAAATATCCAAAGCAGTTAAGGCTGAAATACTTGCTGATATCAACAAACTCATACATGCAAGAACAGAACCATTAGTCCAGAAAATTTAAAAACTGGAAATTGAAAATAAACAATTACAAAAAGACCTTGACGCACTGGAACAGTATGGACGCCGTAGTTTAATTAGAATTTCTGGTTTATCCGAGCGTGCGACAGGAGATGAAACAACTACTGCTGTTCGTAAAATAATGTCTGAAATCGACCCAGACCACAAACCAGAAGACGTCATCAGATCGCATTGGGTTGGTAAAAGTAGCGGTCCCCAGGTATCGCACAGAAAGCCCAGACAAATAATTGTCCGTCTGTCCGACCCATCAGTTAAAATCAGACTAATGAAGTGTCGGAAAAACTTGAAGTCGTCAAGAGACCTTAAGTTTGTCTTCATCAATGAAGATCTAACTCACACTAGAAACAAAATATTTTTCTTAGCAAGACAACTTCAAAAGAACAAATCCGTAGAACAAGTGTGGACAACAAATGGCAACATTCGCCTGAAAGATAGCCACGGCCGAATATATGAAACGAACACAATAGATCGATTTCTACAGGTTGCAGTTCAACTAGATCCATCATATACCCTACCCGAATAATCTAGCTAACTGTTCATTAAATAAAATGACTTGTTGAATTGTTGACTGTTTATTTTCTAAATCTCTATATATATCAACAATGTAGTATGACCATACTTCAGTTGTTTTCTACTGTACTAATTATTACGTGTATCTTACATGTTAAACATAATTATTATATAGATATATAATATCGTGTATATGCATGATATGGTTACTCAGTTCGTTTACACTGTGTCGCGTAAACTTCTGTTTTACTCAGTTATTTGTATAATTTTTTTTTTTTTTATACACATGTACTCCAATTCCTGCGTTGTACTAAATTGGTTGACCTTTTCTCAGTAACCCTATTTCTTATCATCGTAAACGATGTGTAATATCGTACATGAAAGACACAAATGAATATTCTTTTACTACAGATATTCCGATTGAGCTGTTCAATTATTCCAAATATGGTCGTAATTGTGTAGTATTTAAATTAACGTACAATAATACTATAGTTTACAAGTATGAGTACCAACTCAACTTTAGTTCATTCATGAAAATCCTCCAATAAAAGTAGCTCACTTCTGTTTTGTAATTGGCTAACATTGTTATTGTGTGACCAACCTTGACCTTTTCAGTGCTGCGCTCGATTAGTTATGTTTGTTTACAAAAATACACCCCCCCCCCTTTCCCCAGCCGAGAGGTATACCATTTCTAAATACGTTTACACGTGAGTGTATACATGTACATAAGTATGGATATCCTCAAATTGGTTTGTCGGCATATTGTAAATCGCTTAAATTATGTGGTCATTTTAATTATCCAGTTAAATCAGCTCAACCGCATCTTTGGATCTTGAATTGTTGACCTATTAACTATAATTAGACGTTCTCACAGGTACATATATTTCATGTTTATTTATAACCCCAGCCTTTTCTAAATATCAAATTAATCTAAATATGTTAAATGAGTGTACATACATGCATAAGTACATTGTACATGTACATGTATGGCTATTCCTCAAAATTGTTCAGCTCAATTCATTGATAATGTCTTATGTCCACCAACTGGGAATTTGGAGTAGTGATTATTGATTGACCAGTTATTCCCGTCGTCGTAAGCTCAATGTAACATATAGTAATCTCAGATGTTTTTTTTTATATTTTTTTTATTTAATAAGTCGTAAAGACAATGCAAGATAATAGTATTTTAATTTATGTACATTATAGTTAATGAATATAGTTCTACTGCAGTTGCATCAAAGATATTAAACCTGCACGTAAATGCCGCTTTAGCGTGCAATATTTCTATTGTGTACAAGCAGGCCGATTTACAAATGTAGCCCAATGATGAGAATCTCTCAATCGAAACAGCTCAATTTACATTACTGGTTTGTAATTGGTTAACAGTGTAACCTCATTTTCTTCAGGGTGATCTACCTTAACCTTATCAATAAGTCTGCGCTCGATTAGTTCTATTTTGCTTATAAAAAATATATCTTGATACATGTACATGTATTTCTTATATTCTATTTCACATATTCTATGTTTTGTTTATGCTTGTTTGATTTTGTTTTTGTATATATGTTTTCGTTTCCATGCGTCGAGCGCAGACCTTACCACAAAAACCCCCCAAAAAATGTATCTTGATACATGTATTTCACATATTCTATGTTGTGTATTATTTGTTTGATTTTGTTTTTGTAAATGTGTTTTGTTATAATTATGCACATACCTGATATTGTAAATTATTTCTTGCAACATGCTATATTAATAATCCGAGCACCATAATCACACGTCCTAAAATATCTTAGGGAACATATTCGAACTTCGTAAATTCCGCATACATACTACAGTACCTCGTATCCTACTTTCCATAATCACGTTAATATCCATAATATTGATCACTTACTTTTACTTCTTTTCTACGCACACCCTTTTTAATTTGTTTTGCACTATTCTCACAAATCCTTCAATGGTGAATCTGACATTGGTGACCTACTTATTGATTGAACTCCTAACCGATACTGCTCTCTCTCACGTTTTATTCGTGCTACATGTACCAACTGGTATAACATGATTCATGGGTACTGACGCGTTACAACACAGAGAGAGCATCGGTCGGTTCTATTGTTTAGCACGTACTGTTAAAAATAGTAAACGGCTAACATTATTAGAATTTATAGGTATATATTTGTTTGTCATTCATGGTATTGTCGCGGTGCCTATTACAGTTTTTATTTTTTCGTTTCAATATAAATATCGCGTTAACCTTTCAGGTAGTACCGTTCAAACTAGCGAACAATTAGTTAAATCAAAATCGCTGGAATATGTGAATAATTATGCCTTCTTGTGCATTGTGACGTGTATTTTGTTTATAATATCAGGAATAGAAATGAATCCTGGTCCCTCTGATTCAGACTTATCAAGTAGCTTCGGTAGTATCAGTTCAACTTCAACGACTGTAAGTAATTTTATACATTATTCCGTTTCTTTTCTTCATTTGAATATTCAAAGTATTACACCAAAATTAGACCTAATAGCCGCAGAATACTCTTGTCATGAGATACTCTCATTTACGGAAAGCTGGTTGCGCCCTCATGTAAGTGACGATACGCTTAAAATTCCTGGATACAAATTTCCACCATTTCGACGAGACAGAGTAGGCAAAATGGGCGGCGGAGTGGTGGTTTTTGTAAAAGACCATATCAACTGTAAGCATAGACCTGATCTACAAATAGAGAATCTTGAATGTATATGGCTTGAGATAAAAATCAAGAACAAAAAATACTTATATGGAACATTTTATATTCCTCCCAATAGCAATCTGCAAACTTGGGATGAACTAGACCAATCAATTGATCTGGCATTAAACAATACCCATGACATCATCATTACTGGTGATTTTAATATAAACCAATTAAGTGACAATCATAGGAACAAAATTAGTTCATTACTGACCCAATACAGCTTTCAACAGTTAATTACGGAACCCACTTACATGACTGAGCATAGCTCATCTTTATTAGATTTGGTTATGGTAAATAATCCCACGAGTGTTTTGTATACAGAAGTCGGCCCCCCCTTGTTGAACCAAGTAAGATATCATTTACCTATTACTGGTGTCCTAAATCACCCGACTATAGTCAATGCTTCATTTAAGAGGAAAATATTCCTTTACGACAAAGGGGACTATGAATCTTACAGAAATATCCTTTCTGTTGTTGACTGGGATGGAATCTTTAGAAACGACGACATTGATATCATAACTAATACTATTACAAACACAATTTTAGATGCAGCGAATAAAACTATTCCAAATAGATACATAACGGTAAAGAAAGATAATCCACCTTGGATCACTACAAAAATAAAAAAGTACATACGCCGTAAAAATCGAATTCACAAAAAAGCAAAGAAAACCAATACTATCGGTCAATGTGAAAAATTTCGGAAAATTCGTAATAAATGTAATAAACTTATATTAAATGCAAAACAATCATATTTTGATAAAATTTCTGAAAAAATAAACACGGAGACAAACGGAAGTAAAAATTGGTGGAAATTAGTCAAAAGTCTTCTTCACAGTGATTCAGGTGGTGATCGATCTATACCGCCACTTCAAGTTGAAAATGACATGATACAAGACGATAACAAAAAAGCTGAATTGTTTAATGACTATTTTTGCAAACAAGCTGACCTTAATGATTCTGAAACCTCTGTGCCTGATATTACCGATATATTGATCAATGGTCTTGAACAAATTACTGTTACAGAAAACGAAATGGAAGATATATTGAAGATACTTGATACATCTAAAGCTATAGGGCCTGATCTGTTAAACCCTAGGCTCCTTAAAGAAGCAGCATCTATACTTAAATATCCCTTATGTACACTGTTTAATTTATCATTAACACTTTCTACCTTTCCATCAGAATGGAAATATGCTAATGTGACCCCCGTTTTTAAAAAAGATTGTCCCAGTAACTTGAAAAACTACAGACCAATTTCCCTCATTAGTATACTTGCTAAGGTAATAAAGCGATTAGTCTATAAACATATTTATAACTATTTGATTGACAATAACTTAATTACTTCCCATCAATCTGGTTTTACTCCTGGAGATTCTGCCGTTAATCAACTCCTGTACATCACAAATGAATTTGGTAGAGCGTTGGACGAAGGTAAGGAAGTTAGAGTTGTTTTTTGCGATATAAGTAAAGCATTTGACCGAGTTTGGCATAAGGGATTACTTCGTAAGCTTGAATCAATAGGGATTAGAGGGTCATTATTATCATGGGTGAAAAACTACTTGTCTGAAAGAAAACAACGTGTCGTAATTAATAATTCAACTTCTAGTTGGCGTGACATAAATGCTGGTGTACCCCAGGGGTCGATTCTAGGGCCTCTTTTGTTCATTGTTTTCATAAATGACATACTGACCGATATTAATTCGACTATAAAATTATTTCCCGATGACACTAGTCTGTACTTAATTGTAGACGATCCACAAGAAACAGCACAAACACTCAATGATGACCTAGTGAAATTACATGCATGGTCTACAAAATGGCTGGTAAATTTTAATCCACAGAAAACTGAAACCATGACTATCTCTCGAAAATTAAATAAACCCAATCAACCTAACCTTATTATGAATAATATTATCATTAGTACTGTTACTGAACATAAGCACATTGGACTACAACTTTCTGACGATGGTAATTGGAATAAACATATTGACATGATAACTAAAAAAGCATTCTCACGTGTTAACATTTTAAGGAAATTCAAATTTATACTGGATCGGAAAACTCTAGAAACAATTTATATTACTTTTATAAGACCATTACTAGAATATGCGGATGTTGTTTGGGATACCAAGACTCAAATACTAATTAACAAACTAGAAAATGTTCAGGTTGAGGCTGCTAGAATCGTGACTGGGGGTACCAGACTTGTATCCTTAAGTAATCTATATATTGAAACCGGGTGGGAAAAATTGAAAGATAGAAGGGAAAGGCATAGAACGATTCAATTTTATAAGATGTCAAATAATCTAACTCCTCAATATCTTAGTAACTTAATTCCGCAAAATTTCGGCATGATCCATGACCACAATACTCGTCATACCTCACGTATTCCTCCAGTACGCACTCGAACATCGCTCTACGCAAGCTATTTCATACCCTCCAGTGTACAACTATGGAACAAACAGCCAGAAAATATTAAATCAAGCAGATCTGTTCAGATAATTAAATCAAACCTTCAACCCCAAAACAATACTAAACCCATTTATTATTATATTGGTACTCGACTGGGACAAATTTTACACGCTAGGTTGCGTATGCAATGCAGCTCTCTCAATCATCACTTATTTCGTAAAAACATTGTAAATTCCCCATTTTGTCAATGTGGGGCAAAAGAAGCTACGGCCCATTTTCTGCTACATTGTCCCCGTCACAATGCAACAAGACTGAGATATATTCACACCATTAATTTACCAATTAACTTAAATACGGATTTATTATTGTTTGGCTCTACAGACTTAACGAATACTCTAAATACAGATATATTCTTAAACGTGCAGAAGTTCATCATAAGTAGTAAACGATTCACCTCCTAACCATATTCACACAACTTAAACATTAAAAAAAAAAAAAAAAAAAAAAAGCACTTGCACTTTTACACTTCATTTGTTTGTTTCTTTTTATTTATTTATTTTTTTCTTACTAAAGCACACCAAATAACATTGACAACGACTGATTAACACTTGATAATTCTCAATACACTTCTACCTTTCGATACTAATTAAACCTTGAACACCAGATAACAACAGGGATACGGATTAATATAAGTTTAACCACTTGTTTCCGAATCCTATTGATTAATTTAAATGTATATATAATTTATATGTGTATTATCATAATGTGTAATATTGAATTAATTAATAAAATATGTTTATACTAAATATATCACTGACTTTGGTACTGCTTTGACAACTATTTTACCTATTTTGTTCCAGTATTGTTATACATACTGTTATAGTGACAGCCGGAACCTTTGAACCGTAATGAAAGGGGGAGGTTTGGTGCTTTAAATTCTGATTCAACCCACCATTTCTTTAGAAATGCCTGTACCAAGTCAGGGTCATTACGGTTTTCACAGTTTTCCGGTTGTTGACTGATTTTGTTTGTTAATATAATTATGAGTTTTGACTTTCCCTTTGTAAGATTGTTCGGAGTTCGGTAATTTTGTTATTACCCTTATATAGAGTTACCAAATCTGTAAACCGAGGTTAATCAGAAACTATATTAAGAAGAGCTTGAAGATATCAAAGGGGTAATCAGAATCCATAAATCGAAGAAGGGCAGACAACGCAATGCCAATGGCCATACGAAAAAGGACAAAAGGACAAACAAAAATCTACAAAACATACACATAAAACTAAAGATCGAGTAACACGAGCTCCACAAAAATCCGGGAGTGAACCCAGGTGCTCCGGAAGGGTTTTATTGCGACAATGGGAATAAATATGTTACAATGCAAATTGGAATCCAGTAGGAATCCTCCTAGTACAAATTGGAATTCTGATTTATACTAACAAGACGAAGACAAGCAAAACATAGAGCTCAACACAATATGTGCTACACATTACTAGACACAAAGAAGCCCAAATAATTCATGAGACTACCTACAAACAACTCTAGATCATTGTCCTTTGTTTTGGCCGATCCTTTCCTTATTAAAGAGGTATTACCGAATTTGAATTAAGAGAAACACTACGGGTGCCACTATTGGAGCAGCGTTGCTTATTCTTCCTCAACACATGAGGTATTTAGTTGAGTTCGTGTTACTCAATCTATTTCTTGCGTAGTGTTCTATGAACCATTTGTTTTGTTTTTGTGTTTATTTGGTTTTTCTTCTGTCCATTGTATTGTCTGGCTCTCGTATGGCTTTTATTATTCAATCGCTCTTTTTTTCTGTGTAGCGTTTTGTGGATAATTATTTGTCATATGTCCCTTTTACGTTTGACGATTGCTTTGTCTGACCTTCTTCTATTTAGAACCTCTGATTTGCCCTTTTATATCTTCAGGCTATTTACGCGGTGATGTAGTCTTACCTATCCAAAAATTTAAATCCTGTCCGATAAGGAAAGATCCATTTTTACTGTACTGAAGTTTTTACCTATCGTATAGCTTAAAGGCATATTGTCTACCAAAATCGTAATTTTTTCATACCCAAAATTATTGTCGTTTTCCGTACTGACCTTCATAAAATGAAGATTAACACCGAGTTATGCTGCAAAAGATACGATTTTCTAAAAAAAAGGACCCAAAACTATCGTTATCGGAATTATTGTCCAGGAGAACAAGAATTCAAATCTATTCATATGACCTTCTATGTGAACCCGTCTTGAGCATGCGCACTGCTTAGAAACAATAAACAGCATGTGGTTCTTGGGCAAAAGAGAGTGTCAACGCGTGGAAGAAAGCGGACTTTGACGGATTCAGAGAGAAAGATGAATAGAAGTGAAGTATCTTCCAAATGGAACAAATGCAGGATATATGTAGGGGATCAGTTGGACCGTTGGAACGAGCTCAAGGAAGTGCTACGCGTCCAAACTCGCGCTGAAGTGGCAAAAATTGTGCTTGATAGGTAAGCCGAGCATGTTTTTTCTTCTTTTCTCAATCGTTTTTTATATTTTATGAATTTATGGTGATGCCTATGATCATTTTCGGTAGATATTATTCAATATATGTAATCTTGCACCTGGCAACAGCAAATTATTGTCAATGAATAGCATAAAACGGCCGTATTTGCGAGGTAAACAAACACGAATTTTAACATCCATGCTGCAGCATCCGGGCTACTGGCATAAAAATAGATAAAAATAGATTTGGCCTCGCTCAGGTCAGTGCATAATTAATTAGCTTCTAGTAACGATGGTCAGCTTTTTTAATCGAAAAAACAACGTTTCGTAGCGTATTCGCCAATAATTCGGTGTTTAATCTTCATTTTATGAAGGTCAGTACGGAAAACGACAATAATTTTGGGTATGAAAAAATTACGATTTTAGGAGACAATATGCCTTTAAGCTATACGATAGGTAAAAACTTCAGTACAGTAAAAATGGATCTTTCCTTTAAATCGTAATAGCCATTGTAATTTAAACCGGACTGTAGTCCTTATTTATCGTATGATTTAAATACTGTTTTGAAATAATAATTTTAATTTATCTTACGATTGTTTCGAAAAAGCGGATATATTTAATAGACATTTTTGTTTATTTCTGAAATAAAGACCTACCCCCTTTTGAAGTTCTCTCGCATATAGTAGTGAGTGAGCAAAATATTTTGGATATGATTTCCACTTTAGATGCTAATAAAGCTGTTTGACCGGATATCATAAGTAACAAGATTCTTATTGCAGTAAAAGTTCAAATTTTAAAAACATTATGCATGTTGTTTGATAAATCTCTCCATCAAAATATTTTCCCAACCGATTGGAAATTAGCCAATGTCATTCCTTTATTCAAAGCAGGAGATACATCATTCCCTTCTAATAATAGATCAGTATCATTGCTTTCCTGTGTTAGTAAACTAAAAACAAAAGTTTTTAGACATATCTTTAACCATGTAAAGGAAAATAAATTATTGTGTAAATTTCAGTCAGATTTTTTACCAAGTTGTTCTACTACCCATCAACTTGTAGAATTATATCATAGAATTTTACTAGCTTTAGACAGTAAGCAATTTACAAGTGTAACGTATGCCGATATAAATAAAGCTTTCGACACTGTGTGGATAAAAGGGGTTTTACTCAAACTGGAAAAATATGGTATAGGGGACAATTTGCTTATCTGGTTGAATAGTTACTTATCAAATCGCACACAAAGAGTTGTGATAAAAGATGCACTATCAAACATTGGTCAGCTTAAAGCAGGGGTGCCTCAAGCGTCTGTTTTAGGTCCCTTATTCTTTTTGGTATTCATCAATGACATTGCAGATGGTATGACTGGTCTAGGTAGATTATTTGCAGATGATACATCGATTGGGCATATTGCAAATGACAAAGATTCTTTACAAGAAATGATAAATTTAGACTTAACTTACCTACATGATTGGTCAAAACGTTGGTTGGTGAAAAATCCGCACACCATTCATGTGGTAATAGATATCTTAGTGTATTACACACGAGGATAAGAAACAAATGTAGTTCATTGAAAGAAGATTTGCATAGTACTAATTTAATTTCAAATCCAAACTGTATATGTGGATACCAAAGCGAAAATGCGGAACATTATTTGCTATTTTGTAATCGTTATATTGTATATAGAAATAAAATGTTATCGTCATTGGCAATACTGAATATAAACGGGGTAGAAATAAATGTTGATACTTTGTTATTTGGAAATTATTTTCTATCAGATGAAACATATTGTGAAATATTTTTAATTATTCAAAGATATATTAAAGATACTGGTCGTTTTTCAGTATAATTGTAACAAAACAAACAGGTGAAATCCGTGACAGGTATACCATTTTGACAAAGCATGTTAACGTGGTATTCCGATGATCATAATTGAAAATAAAACCTCTGGATGATCTTGGAAGACTATTGATCTTACAAAATAAATAGAAATACAGTGTATATATACTTACCATGACTATTTTCCGCAACTAAATCCCAATAACCTAAATACTGTTATAGTAAAGTAAGAACTATTTACACCGTACTGTAGTTCTTACTTATCGTATAGCCTAAATACTGTTATATTCAAGTTAGAACTATTTACACCGTACTGTAGTTCGTTCTTATCGTGCAACCTAAATACTGTCGTGGTAGAGCAAGAATTATTTACACCGTACTGTAGTTCTTACTTATTATGTAACCTAAATAATGTTTTAGTAAAGTAAGAACTATTTACACCGTACTATAGTTCTTTCTTATCGTTCAACCTAAGTACTGTCTTGCTGAACACCTGTCTTTCCTTCATGACAAATAAGTTATTGTCTCCGCCGACAAGGCCCCTAATAATATTGTTTTTGTGTGTAAATCACATTACAATGACTGGTTGTTAAAGGAATTAGGTATTGATAATTCACTTGGCAACCCTACATATACCCCGACGACACTTACGAAAGAGGAAATCCTGGACAATCATAGGTTTGTTTTATGTTCCTTTGGAATTTCAACCAAAGATGAAGAACTAGATCTACCATCAGTCTACTGGATTCCTAAATTACACAAGTGTCCTTTCAAACAGCGCTATATTGCTGGGTCTGCCAAATGCACCACCAAACCTCTTTCTAAATTATTAATATGTATTCTACCGGCTGTCAAAACCAGGCTTCAGAGTTACTGTGACCCTAGCTACTCGAGAGGTGGTGTGAATCAGATGTGGATTCTGAAGAACTCGAAAGATCTGTTAGAGTACATACAATCCAGGTCCCTCTCCTCCTGCAATAGCATTAAAACATTTGACTTCTCTACCCTTTACACGACTATTCCTCACTCTAAGCTGAAGGACAAATTAAAGGAGTTGGTACAATTGTATTTCATAAAAATGAATGGCCAACGTCGATACAAATAGCTTGTGCTAGGAAGAGACATATCTTATTTTGTAAAACACCACTCTGATTCTACCAAAAAGTTCTCTGAAACTGATATCTTCAACATGCTCGAGTTTTTGATTGACAACATATTTGCTATGTTTGGTGGACGTGTATTTCAACAGACAGTCGGCATACCTATGGGTACAAACTGTGCTCCTCTTCTCGCCAACTTGTTCCTTTATTCGTATGAGGCAGACTTCATACAGGGGCTTCTCAAGAAAAACGAAAAGAAGCTAGCCCGATCCTTTAATTTCACGTTCCGCTATATAGATGATGTCCTTTCACTAAATAATTCTAGGTTTGTTGATTTTGTTGATCGCATCTATCCCATTGAGCTTGAAATAAAGGATAACACAGATACAGATAGGTCTGCTTCATACCTTGACCTACACATCGAAATCGACAGTGGGGATCGGTTAAGAACGAAACTTTACGACAAAAGAGATGATTTCAATTTTCCCATTGTGAACTTTCCATTTATATGTAGCAACAATCCAGCAGCACCTGCATATGGAGTATATATCTCTCAAATGGTAAGATATTCCAGACCTTGTGGTTCCTATCAGGATTTCCTTGGTAGAGGGTTGCTGCTAAAAAGCAAGCTACTGAACCAAGGGTTCCTTTTGGTAAAGTTGAAGTCATCAATTCTAAAATATTACGGTCGCCATCATGACTTGGTTGACCGTTATGGAATATCTGTGTCACAAATGACCACGGATATGCTCCACTTATCGTAAGCACTTTCCGGTCCTTTTCTCACTCACGACTTATTACCGGGTGGAGCAGGAACTGCATACCCTCCCGGAGCACCTGAGTTCACCCCAGTTTTTAGTAGGTTTCGTGTTACTCAATCCTTAGTCTTATGTGTATGTTTTGTAGATCGTTGTTTGTCCTTTTGTTCTTCTTCGATATACGAATTCTGATTGCCCCTTGGTATCTTCAAACTCTTCTTGGTAAAGTAACAACTATTTACACCGTACTGCAGTTCTTACTAATCGTGTAACCTAAATATTGTCTTGGCAAAGTAACAACTATTTACGTCGTACTGTAGTTCTTACTTATCGTGCAACCTAAATATTGTCTTGGTAAAGTAAGAACTGTTTACACCGTCCTGAAGTTCTTACTTATCGTGCAACATGAATATTGTTTGAGTAAAGTAAGAACTATTTACACCGTCCTGAAGTTCTTACTTATCGTGCAACATGAATATTGTTTCAGTAAAGTAAGAACTATTTACACCGTACTGTAGTTCTTACTTACCGTGTAGCCTAAATATTGTCTTAGTAAAGTAGCAACTATTTACACCGTACTTTAGTTCTTACTTATCGTGTAACCTAAATATTGTTTTAGTAAAGTAAGAACTATTTACATCGTACTATAGTTCTTAGTTATCGTCTAACCTAGATACTGTTTGAATAAAGTAAGAGCTATTTACACCGTACTGTAGTTCGTACTTATCGTGTAACCTAAATATTGTTTTAGTAAAGTAAGAACCATTTTCTCTGTACTGTAGCTGTGCTTGTTAAATCTTGGAAATATTTTGCTTAGTTGAAATGCATTGATGTTTTAAATATTTATATTAAAACTGAAAAAAAAATCCGCAATGTCGGAATAGTTCTAAAATCAAAGCGAGAAATCATAGGAACAGATACAAAATGGACACATGTAAAACATATATAGATGTCCACTTACTGTACTGGCTTGGTACCAACATGTCAATAAAAAGTGACGGGGTCCTCAACCGCCCTTCTTAGTAAAATGATTCAGTAATGTAAGTGGTTTCCATTTAAAATATAGAATAACAGTACCAGCTATGTTATTTTACTTTTATTTATGTCTAATGTTGGATAGTCTCATGTCCATTTACCTCCATGACATTTCTTACTACAAGCTGTTCCTTTAATATAGGTCTAAATGTAATGTTGGATAGTCTCTCGTGTTGATTAACAGCCATATCCTTACTTACTACAAGCTATATCTTCACTTTAATGTGTGTTTTAGTGTAATGTTGGATAGTCTCTTATGTTCATTTACATCTATATCTTTTCTTACTACAAGCTGTTCCCTTAATATAGGTCTAAGTGTAATGTTGGATAGTGTGTTATGTTCATTTACATCCGTATCTTTTCTTACTACAAGCTGTTCTTTTAATTTATGTCAAAGTGAAATGTTGGATAGTCTCTTATGTTCATTTACACCCATAATAATTCCTTCTACAAGCTGTTGCTTTACTCTATGTTTAATTGTAATGTTGGATAGTCTCTCATGTTCATTTACATTGATATCCTATCTCACTAAATGAGTAAAAATGCCAGCCCCCATATACAACTGGTTGATGTAATTTTAATAAATAAATAAACAACACCATTCTTCGTTATCTGGTGAATAATTTGTTAGTATCCAATACACAATCATTTGTTGTTGTTTTGTTTTTGCGATCTATGAGAAGGAGAATGTTACGAACGGTTCATTCCTCCATCAGAAAAAAACAACAATCACAGCACATCATAATTGTGCAATCTATGAGACAATAGTGTTACAAACGACGTATTTCCCTTCATTTTGCGCAATCACCATCGATATATTGTTTCTGCAATATTTCAGAAAATGTGAGAATCACGCGCGATCACAAAGATGGATGAGATCAAGGAGACTATTATATTCCGCATGTATCATTGTCCTTCATTATACACAACCGCCATCAATTTTATGTTTGTAATCTATTAGAAAAATGAATATCAGGGACAGTTCATTCCTCTGTCAGAAAATGCCAACGCAGCTTATGATAATTTTGAAAACTAAAAAAAAACTGTAGTGACGCACGGGTATTCCTCCTTAAATATCAATCATCGCAATTGGTGATAAAAATAGGGTTCTCTCCCTTTTGTCTTCCACACACTTTCTTTATATAAAGTAAGTCGACAGCGTTTACGAGCTGAGAAATCTTCCTAATATTAATTGTTGTTATGAGAATGATATAATTAACAAAAGTAACAAAGACTAATGTACTTAAAATATCTACAACGAAAAAAAAAACAAAAACAAAAACAACAGAACAATAAACAACTGAAAATGAAACAAAGATTTACGTATGATAAGATTCTCACTATTAATTGTTTAAAAGTGACCTTGAGACTTCCAAGATTTGACCACATCCATTGTATTTTCTATGCGTTTGAACATTTTGTACATATTGCTTTCCGTGTATTTCCATGTGAAGAATTTAGACTAATCTATGATAGTCACTAAGCCGGAATTATACTATTTCCTGAATAGAAACGTGAAATATCAAGTTTAATACGAATGACGCATTTCATACTAAAATTCATCAGGTACACTCAGGCGCATTTCTGTAATTTGATAATCTGATAGAGTTAACTAACACACAGTGTTTGTCTTCTGCATTATAAACAGTCTTCGTGAAGCACAGTTAACGTGTGTCAAGTTCGATAGCCTGATGATATGCATGGGCAGCTGATTCATAATTTCTAATAAGTGCATAAGATACTCCAAGACAGTTGTACGAATTAGCTCTATGTCTATTATTCAATATGAAATAATCTTCTGATATTGTTATTTGAAGATCTGCTAGTACGCTTAAACACCGGGTTACATTGTTCAGGTGATAATAGCAGAGAAAGCGTATGAAATGTGAATATACTACAGGTGGTAGAGAATGACCACCATTGCCAACTTTTAATTCTAACTCTTCAGGAATCAATGTAGATTCTTGTGCAAATTCAACACATCTAACAAGTAATAGTTTTAATACACGTGTTATACTCATACTTTGTATCGTTCTAGTTTTGATTAATGCACATTGTTCGTTAGATAAGTTCTTTTGATAGAAGAATTTTTCTGTTGTACACTTTGATACTGCATATGATACAATATTAAGAGCCGTATTGTAATGTTTCATCCGGTAGTAAAACGAGGCCAACATTAACCAACCTGACACAGAATCGTGATGTATGTTGTACAGTAGGTAACTAAGACACGTCCGGTATTGATTGAACTGGGTTTTGTTTTTATTACGACCACCAACAGATATTTGTTGTGCTGTACTATTATATTTCCTAGACATTACAAAATGCAAATATGATTGTAATCTTGGTGACTGACAAATGCTAGTAAGAGATATTTTGTTGTCCCCTGCTTGAATTGGTAAATGAACTGCATTTGTATGTAATATACCTTTGATATATTGCGCTCTTTCATCGCTCGCGGAAAGTGTGTTGTTACTCATCACTCGATATTTTGATAGTTGCTTAGACATAAGTATACAACGCCATCCGTAACTGTACAATATCTTTAAACGTTCTAATAAGACTTGTCGTTCATGTTCTTCTATTTTATTCTCAAACATATTAATTTCCGGAATGAAGTAATGAGGACACATTGAATATTCAACACAATAAAGCAGTCTTTCAAAACATCTCATGAAACTATATGTCAGATTTTCAGGTCGCCATATTGATAACGGTAATTCTTCTGATACCCAGAATATAATATTTTTTATATAATATGAACAAAGAAGACCTTTACAGTCATCGTCGCTATCAATAACGTCTTTTAATAAAATTTTCATGAGAGCATAACAAATCAACTGTACGTGAGTGAAAGAGCATATCAATAGTTTTTCTCCTACAGAGAAAGAAAAACGCCATTCAATATCTTCGTTTTTAGATCCTTTACATCCGATTGGAACAAAGAGTATTCCGTGATCTATTATCTTAGACTTTAACTCACTACTCGGCCAGGAGGTGTTAGGTCTTGTTACCCATTTGTGAGCAGGTGATATCCATTGTCTTGAATGAAAACACAATGCATGATCAAATTGATCATCTTTGTCAGACACACACGGACCGTGAACATGATGTAATGCAGCAGGTTGTTGTTGTGATGTTGAAATCAACCGTGTCTTCAAGAGCTCATTAGACAAATACATATAATTGACTAATTGTTTACAACAGGGTAAAATAACAGCGTGGTTACATTGAACAAGTCGAAGATGAGTAAAACCAAGTTTACAGTCGTCCATATCCATAACAAAAGACGTTTCTCTAGAATTAAGTCGTACCTTATTAATGTCCTCATACACATGTACATTAGAGAAAACATACATTAAGTCTACGTCACTCCCCTTCATCTCTAGTCCTTCACCAAAACTTCCACTTGTTATTTTAATATAGTTTTTATAGATTGACAGATTGTCTCCGATTGTATTAAACGTTCTCTTTGTCTTTACCGTTTCTTCACTACCAACAATATGACGACATACAAACTGATACAATGACAAAGATATATCTCGTGGTGTGATGTTGCCTACAATAAAAAGCGAAATAAAAGAAGGACATGTGATTATTGTATACTTGTTCTTGTCATATACATAACCAAAAATACTGGTCAATTGACGTTAAACAACATACTTAAAGAATATAGAAAAAAAAATACCTCGGAACATGATGCAAAAATTTCAGTCACTCAGTTGTGGTTTGATCAATTGTTCATAAAATAAATATGTTTCATAGCTGTTAGATAGCCTATGTTTATTTACAAAACCAATGTGACCTCTCGTTGTGACAGTAATACAGTCCACCAACAGAGGTATCATCACAGTGACAGTAACGGTATTACTGTGACAATTCGTTAGTGTGTCTAGCAAGGACTGGAACGGTGCTACTTGTAGAAATGCATGTATACAGAGGGCTGTTATATATATCTATTTAAATTCAAAGGTAAAATATTGACAATAAATCAGAACATTTCAGATTGTTAGCGAATTATGTCAAATTTGGTTGACAACATACATACAGTCTGCTAAGCTACCATTACATAACAGCATATAAAACACAACTCAGCCATCA
The DNA here is from genome assembly GCA_963680875.1 of Bathymodiolus brooksi. NCBI lineage: Eukaryota > Metazoa > Mollusca > Bivalvia > Mytilida > Modiolidae > Bathymodiolus > Bathymodiolus brooksi. The sequence continues at coordinate 78,888,444 of OY804588.1, forward strand.
TCTACAGACCTGATTATATGACAAGACAATTACGCACTATATTTTTCCTACCTGATTATGTGACAAGACAATTACGAACTATATGTTTTCCTACCTGATTATATGACAAGACAATTACGAACTATATTTTTCCTACCTGATTATATGAACAGACAATTACGCACTATATTTTTCCTACCTGATTATGTGACAAGACAATTACGAACTATATGTTTTCCTACCTGATTATATGACAAGACAATTACGAACTATATTTTTCCTACCTGATTATATGAACAGACAATTACGCACTATATTTTTTCTACCCGATTATGTGACAAGACAATGACGAACTATATTTTTCCTACCTGATTATGTGACAAGACAATTTATGCACTATAGTTTTCTTACCTGATTATATGACAAGACAATTACGAACTATATGTTTTCCTACCTGATTATGTGAAAAGACAATTACGAACTATATGTTTTCCTACCTGATTATATGACAAGACAATTACGCACTATATTTTTTCTACCCGATTATGTGACAAAACAATTCTGAACTATATTTTTCCTACCTGATTATGTGACAAGACAATTTATTCACTATAGTTTTCTTACCTGATTATATGACAAGACAATGACGAACTATATTTTTCATACCTGATTATATGAACAGACAATTACGCACTATATTTTTCCTACCTGATTATGTGACAAGACAATTACGAACTATATGTTTTCCTACCTGATTATATGACAAGACAATTACGAACTATATTTTTCCTACCTGATTATATGAACAGACAATTACGCACTATATTTTTTCTACCCGATTATGTGACAAGACAATGACGAACTATATTTTTCCTACCTGATTATGTGACAAGACAATTTATGCACTATAGTTTTCTTACCTGATTATATGACAAGACAATTACGAACTATATGTTTTCCTACCTGATTATGTGAAAAGACAATTACGAACTATATGTTTTCCTACCTGATTATATGACAAGACAATTACGCACTATATTTTTTCTACCCGATTATGTGACAAAACAATTCTGAACTATATTTTTCCTACCTGATTATGTGACAAGACAATTTATTCACTATAGTTTTCTTACCTGATTATATGACAAGACAATGACGAACTATATTTTTCATACCTGATTATATGAACAGACAATTACGCACTATATTTTTTTTACCCGATTATGTGACAAGACAATTCTGAACTATATTTTTCCTACCTGATTATGTGACAAGACAATTTATGCACTATAGTTTTCTTACCTGATTATATGACAAGACAATTGCCAATTATATTTATCCTACCTGATTATGTGACAAGACATTTACGAACTATATTTTTCCTACCCGATTATGTGACAAGACAATTGCCAACTTTATTTTTCCTACCCGATTATGTGACAAGACATCTACGCACTATATTTTTCCTACCTGATTATATGAACAGACAATTACGTACTATAAGACAATAAGACGACAATGAAATCCAACTAAGCGTGATGGTCTAGTACAAAGTGGATATCGTTATCCTCTCTTCGAATGTACATTGCCCTCGCCATGATATGGCTGAACAATTCCTTATTTGGCATTAAGCAATAATCACTCTCTCACTCTTGTCAACAATGACTATTTCACTTGACCTTGACCTCATTTACAAGGTTGACTGAATGTATTAAATGTACATCTATTTTTCATGATTAGGTAGGTTCCCCCATTGTGATGCTATTTAGGTTCCCCATATGTGGTACATTGATCATGTAGAATACATATCAGCCAGGTATATGTTAGTGTACCTGTGTATAACAACGATTCTCTTCTTTAAAACTGAATACAGGACTTTTTATTTTCTCTTTTCAGATTACCTTCACCAGCTTCAATAGACTTCATGAAGCAGTTCATAAGTCTATAAAGTGGATGATGACAAGCTATATGTTATTAAGATAAAAACCTAATACAGTCAAATAAAACTAATGATTTATAACGCATTCTAATGTTGTCTTTTCTCCAAAGCCGTGATATCATAATTAGGAAGCTTAAGAAATTATCCACAACGCCACCCTAAGCAATCATAAGTAAGGACCTGTGTATGACAATAGGACCTACAAAGGAAACTACAACTACCAGATGACTCTGAGATACAGACAAAATATTTAACTAAGACCAATTTCTGTGACAGTAAACAATTTTCCCCCGACAAACTGACATTAATTTTCCTTTTATGCCTAATGTATTGTTGTACTCTATCGTATTATGAAATGAACATAACAATAAAATTAATAACTGGAAATTATAATCTCTGTGTGGATATTACCTGCCATAGTGTATGTTCAGATCACTATAACCAACAATAGGCAATAAGTATATTCCGTAAAATGTTCATATGATTTATAATTAACTTAATAATTGTATGTGTTAGTTGATAGAACAAACTACTGGATGTTTACTATCCTGATCTATATCCACGTCATTATATGCAATGTCATATACTTTAAGAACATATTGTGCTGTCAAATATTGTGATTAAAGACATAATGTACCTTATTAACGTGTTCTATGTTACAATATGTTGACTTCTAGAGTTGTTTCTTGTCCTAATTTATTTTGGCTTAGACTTAGATACCGTGATTTTAAAAAACGCGACTGTATGTTTACGTCATTATGTTTCTGATATATATATATATATACCATTATTTATACTGCACTACTGACCTTTAATAACATTTAGGCCACGCCTACTTGACCAAAATCAGTTGGGGCCTCCTGGGGGTAACTAACTTTTTTAAATGATTTGAATATTGGTAGTAATATCCATTAATGTCACTAATGATTGCAGTATAAAGACAATAACAGTGCATTGACTTGACATACAATTCGATATATGTATCCGGCACGAATCGGGGAAAATGCGAAACCCTCCCCGATTCTAAGCCTCATCCGTATATCGATTTTATTACCTGTCATTTTGGATGTTCAGTCCTCGTTACTATCAATAAATATTTGTAATGGGTTTTTACACATTAAAAGCTTCTTTCGGTTTAATTTTAATCAATGCATTTACATATTGTATTTGTAAAGAAATAAACAAGGTTAAAAAGTAGAACGTAAACATGATCCATAACATTAACATACACTGTAAAGTAATGGAATAGGGGAGATAAACAAAAACCAAAACAAGAAAAAGCGAGAAAAACTAACAAACAAACAAAACAAAACAAAATAAGCAAGCAAGCAAGCAACAAAAAAACACACAAACAACAAACAAACAAACAAACAAACAAACAAACAAACAAACAACAAACAAACAAACAAACAAACAAACAAACAAACAACAAACACACAAACAACAAACAAACACACAAACAACAAACAAACAAACAAACAAACAGGCAAACAAACAAACAAACACAAATAACATAAAAATAGATAAACAAATAAACACATGCATAAAACATCACAACACACTGCCAAAAAAACACGACGACATGTAATTGGACAACATTTACTACACGAACTGCACTAAAGATGGGGTCGAACACGATATACTGCGTGGTTATAGTTATATTTTGACTTGTGAACCGCCTTTATATCACACAAATAAGAAACAAGCATTTCGTGTAGTATGGAGAGGGTAATACGTAGCATGACTTACAAACCATCACAGAGAAAACTAAAGACCGAGGAACACAAACCTCACTATAACCGTGGGCGAATTCGGATGCTAAGGAATGGAAAGAAGTTTCTGCACCACACATGGCACCCGTCGTGTTACTATTTTCACTCACCCGGTTTAAATGCATTTTATGACATGCATGATTTATCACTGAATATTAACCCTATTTATTGAATGTAAGACAACTTTGAAGATAGGAAAGGGGTCAACAGATGCCATAATTTAAAACTTAAAGATATTAAATTTAATGCGTAAGACGCGTTTCTAGGAAGAACAGACACTACTACAGCAGACAGACAACACTAAAGTCTTCTATATCTACTACAGGACAGACAACACTAACATCGTCTATATCTACTACAGGACAGACAACACTAAAATCTTCAATATCTACTACAGGACAGACCATGCTAAAATCTTCTATATCTACTGCAGGATAGACAACACAAAATATTCTATATCTATAACAGGACACACAACGCTAAAATCTTCTATATCTGCTACAGGACAGACAACACCAAAATCTTCTATATCTACTACAGGACAGACAACACTAAAATCTTCTATATCTACTCCAGGACAGACAAAACTAAAATTGTCTATATCTACTACAGGACAGAATGCACTAACATATTCTATATCTATTACAGGACAGACACCACTAAAATCTTCCATATCTCCTACAGCAGACAGACAACATTAAAATCTTCTATATCTATTACAGGACAGAAAGCACTAACATATTCTATATCTATTACAGGACAGACAACACTAAAATCTTCCATATCTCCTACAGCAGACAGACAACATTACAATCTTCTATATCTACTACAGAAAGACAACGCTAAAATATTCTATATCTACTACAGGACAGACAACACTAAAATCTTCTATATATACTACAGGACAGACAATTCTAAAATCTTCTATATCTACTACAGGACAGAAAACACTAAAATCTTCTATATCTACTACAGGACAGACAACACTAAAATCTTCTATATCTACTACATGACAGACAACACTAAAATCTTCTATATCTACTACCAGGCAGACAACAGTAAAATCTTCTATATCTGCTACAGGACAGACACCACTAAAATCTTCTATATCTATTACAGGCCAGAAAGCATTAACATATTCTATATCTATTACAGGACAAACAACACTAAAATCTTCAATATCTTCTACAGCAGACAGACAACATTACAATCTTCTATATCTACTACAGAAAGACAACGCTAAAATATTCTATATCTACTACAGGACAGGCAACACTAAAATCTTCTATATCTACTACAGGACAGAAAGCACTAACATTTCCTATATCTACTACAGGAAATACAACACTAAAATATTCTATATATACTACAGCAGACAGACAACACTAACATCTTCTATATCTACTACAGGACAGTCAACACTAATATATTCTATATTTACTACAGGAGAGACAACACTAAAATCTTCCATATCTACTACAGGACAAAGACAACACTATGATCTTCTATATCTACTACAGGACAGACAACACTACAATCTTCTATATCTACTACAGGACAGACAACACTAAAATCTTCTATATCTACTACAGGACAGTCAACACTAATAAATTATATATCTACTACGGGACAGACAACACTAAAATCTTCTATATCTATTACATGACAGATAACACTAAAATCTTCTATATCTACTACAGGACAGACAACACTAAAATCTTCTATATCTACTACAGGACGGAAAGCACTAAAATCTTCTCTTTCTACTACTGGACAGATAACACTAAAATCTTCTATATCTACTACAGGACAGACAACACTAATATCTTCTATATCTACTACAGGACAGACAACACTAAAATCTTCTATATCTACTACAGGACAGACAACACTAAAATCTTCTTTATCTACTACAGGACAGACACCACTACAATCTTCTATATCTACTACAGGACAGACAACACTAAAATCTTCTATATCTACTACAGAACAGACAACACTAATTTTTTTTATATCTACTACAGGAAAGACAACACTATAATCTTCTATTTCTACTACAGGACACACAACACTAAGATCTTCTATATCTGCTACAGAACAGACGACACTAAAATCTCCTATATCTACTACATGACAGACAACACTAAAATCTTCTATATTTACTACTAGACAGACAACACTAAAATCTTCTATATCTACTACAGGACAGACAACACTAAAATCTTCCATATCTACTACTGGACAGACAACACTAAAATCTTCTATATCTGCTACAGGACAGACAACAATACAATCTTCTATATCTACTACAGGACAGACAATACTAACATTTTCTATATCTACTACAGGACAGACAACACTAAAATATCATGTATATATACTACAGGACAGACAACACTAAAATCTTCTATATATACTACAGAACAGACAACACTAAAATCTTCCATATCTACTACAGCAGACAGACAACACTAAAATTTTCTATATCTACTACAGGACAGACAACAGTAAAACCTTCAATATCTACTACAGGACAGACCATGCTAAAATCTTCTATATCTACTGCAGGATAGAAAACACAAAATATTCTATATCTATAACAGGACACACAACGCTAAAATCTTCTATATCTGCTACAGGACAGACAACACCAAAATCTTCTATATCTACTACAGGACAGACAACACTAAAATCTTCTATATCTACTATAGGACAGACAAAACTAAAATTGTCTATATCTACTACAGGACAGAATGCACTAACATATTCTATATCTATAACAGGATAGACACCACTAAAATCTTCCATATCTCCTACAGCAGACAGACAACATTAAAATATTCTATATCTCCTACAGCAGACAGACAACATTAAAATCTTCTATATCTACTACAGAAAGACAACGCTAACATATTCTATATCTACTACAGGACAGACAACACTAAAATCTTCTATATCTACTACAAAACAGAAAACAGTAAAATATTCTATATATATACTACAGCAGACAGACAACATTAAAATATTCTATATCTACTACAGATACAGTCAACACTAATATATTCTATATCTACTACAGGACAGACAACACTAAAATCTTCCATATCTACTACAGGACAGACAACACTAAAATCTTCTATATCTACTACAGGACAGACAACACTCAATTCTTCTATATATATTACAGAACACACAGCACTAAAATCTTCTATATCTACTACAGGACAGTCAACACTACAATCTTCTATATCTACTACAGGACAGAAAACACTAAAATCGTCAATATCTACTACAGGACAGACAACACTAAAATCTTCTATATCTACTACATGACAGACAACACTAAAATCTTCTATATCTACTACAGGACAGACAACACTAAAATCTTCTATATCTGCTACAGGACAGACAACACTAAAATCTTCTATATCTATTACAGGACAGAAAGCACTAACATATTCTATATCTATTACAGGACAGACAACACTAAAATCTTCCATATCTCCTACAGCAGACAGACAACATTACAATCTTATATATCTACTACAGAAAGACAACGCTAAAATATTCTATATCTACTACAGGACAGACAACACTAATATCTTCTATATCTACTACAGGACAGACAATTCTAAAATCTTCTATATCTACTACAGGACAGAAAACACTAAAATCTTCTATATATACTACAGGACAGACAACACTAAAATCTTCTATATCTACTACATGACAGACAACACTAAAATCTTCAATATCTTCTACAGCAGACAGACAACATTACAATCTTCTATATCTACTACAGAAAGACAACGCTAAAATATTCTATATCTACTACAGGACAGACAACACTAAAATCTTCTATATCTACTACAGGACAGAAAGCACTAATATTTCCTATATCTACTACAGGAAATACAACACTAAAATATTCTATATATACTACAGCAGACAGACAACACTAACATCTTCTATATCTACTACAGGACAGTCAACACTAATATATTCTATATTTACTACAGGAGAGACAACACTAAAATCTTCCATATCTACTACAGGACAGACAACACTATGATCTTCTATATCTACTACAGGACAGACAACACTACAATCTTCTATATCTACTACAGGACAGACAACACTAAAATCTTCTATATCTACTACAGGACAGTCAACACTAATAAATTATATATCTACTACGGGACAGACAACACTAAAATCTTCTATATCTATTACATGACAGATAACACTAAAATCTTCTATATCTACTACAGGACAGACAACACTAAAATCTTCTATATCTACTACAGGACAGAAAACACTAAAATTTTCTATATCTACTACAGGACAGATAACACTAAAATCTTCTATATCTACTACAGGACAGACAGCACTAATAGCTTCTATATCTACTACAGGACAGACAACACTAAAATCTTCTATATCTACTACAGGACAGACAACACTAAAATCTTCTTTATCTACTACAGGACAGACACCACTACAATCTTCTATATCTACTACAGGACAGACAACACCAAAATCTTCTATATCTACTACAGAACAGACAACACTAATTTTTTTTATATCTACTACAGGAAAGACCACACTATAATCTTCCATTTCTACTACAGGACACACAACACTAAGATCTTCTATATCTGCTATAGAACAGACGACAATAAAATCTCCTATATCTACTACATGACAGACAACACTAAAATCTTCTATATTTACTACTAGACAGACAACACTAAAATCTTCTATATCTACTACAGGACAGACAACACTAAAATCTTCCATATCTACTACAGGACAGACAACACTAAAATCTTCTATATCTGCTACAGGACAGACAACAATAAAATCTTCTATATCTACTACAGGACAGACAATTCTATAATCTTCTGTATCTACTACAGGACAGAAAACACTAAAATCTTCTATATCTACTACAGGACAGACAACAGTAAAATCTTCTATATCTACTACAGGACAGACAACACTAAAATCTTCTATATCTACTACAGGACAGACAACACTAAAATCTTCTATATCTACTACAGGACAGACAACTTTAACATCTTCTATATCTACTACAGCAGACAGACACCACAAACATCTTCCATATCTACTACAGCAGACAGACAACACTAAAATCTTCTATATCTACTACAGGACAGACAACACTAAAATCTTCTATATCTACTACAGGACAGACAACACTAAAATCTTCTATATATACAACAGAACAGACAACACTAAAATCTTCCATATCTACTACAGCAGACAGACAACACTAAAATCTTCTATATCTACTACAGGACATACAACTCTAAAATCTTCTATATATACTACAGGACAGACAACACTAAAATATTCTATATCTACTACAGGACAGACAACACTAAAATATTCTATATCTACTACAGGACAGACAACATTAAAATCTTCTTTATCTACTACAGGACAGACAACACAAAATATTCTATATCTGCTACAGGACAGACAACACTAAAATCTTCTATATCTACTACATGACAGACAACACTAAAATCTTCTATATCTACTACTAGACAGACAACTCTAACATCTTCTATATCTACTACAGGACAGACAACACTAAAATCTTCCATATCTACTACAGCAGACAGACAACACTAAAATCTTCTATATCTACTACAGGACAGACAACAGTACTATCTTCTATTTCTACTACATGACAGACAACAGTAAAACTTCTATATCTACTACAGGACAGACAACAGTAAAATCTTCTATATCTACTACAGGAGAGACAACACTAAAATCTTCTATATCTACTGCAGCAGACAGATAACAGTGAAATCTTCTATATCTACTACTAGACAAACAACACTAAAATCGTCTATATATACTGCAGTACAGACAACACTAAAATCTTCTATATATACTGCAGTACAGACAACACTAAAATCTTCTATATCTACTACAGGACAGACAACACTAAAATCTTCTATATCTACTACAGGACAGACAACACTAAAATCTTCTATATCTACTACATGACAGACAACACTAAAATCTTCTATATCTACTACTAGACAGACATCTCTAACATCTTCTATATCCACTACAGGACAGACAACACTAACATCTTCCATATCTACTACAGCAGACAGACAACACTAAAATCTTCTATATCTACTACAGGACAGACAACAGTAAAATCTTCTATGTCTACTACAGTAGACAGACAACTCTAAAATCTTCTATATCTACTACATGACAGACAACAGTAAAACTTCTATATCTACTACAGGACAGACAACAGTAAAATCTTCTATATCTACTACAGGAGAGACAACACTAAAATCTTCTATATCTACTGCAGCAGACAGATAACAGTGAAATCTTCTATATCTACTACTAGACAAACAACACTAAAATCGTCTATATATACTGCAGTACAGACAACACTAAAATCTTCTATATATACTGCAGTACAGACAACACTAAAATCTTCTATATCTACTACAGGACAGACAACACTAAAATCTTCTATATCTACTACAGGACAGACAACACTAAAATCTTCTATATCTACTACATGACAGACAACACTAAAATCTTCTATATCTACTACTAGACAGACATCTCTAACATCTTCTATATCCACTACAGGACAGACAACACTAACATCTTCCATATCTACTACAGCAGACAGACAACACTAAAATCTTCTATATCTACTACAGGACAGACAACAGTAAAATCTTCTATGTCTACTACAGTAGACAGACAACTCTAAAATCTTCTATATCTACTACAGGACAGACAACAGTAAAATCTTCTATATCTACTTCAGGACAGACAACACTAAAATCTTCTATATCTACTACAGGACAGACAATATTAAAATCTTCTCTATCTACTACAAGACAGACAACACTAAAATCTTCTATATATACTACAGGACAGAGAACAGTAAAATCTTCTATATCTACTACAGGACAGACAACACTAAAATATTCCATTTCTACTACAGCAGACAGACAACACTAAAATCTTCTATATCTACTACAGGACAGACAACAGTAAAATCTTCAATATCTACTACAGGACAGACAACACTAAAATCTTCCATATCTACTACAGCAGACAGACAACACTAAAATCTTCTATATCTTCTACAGGACGGACAACAGTAAAATCTTCTATATCTACTACAGGACAGACAACACTAAAATCTTCTATATCTACTGCAGTACAGACAACACTAAAATCTTCTATATCTACTACAGGACAGACAACACTAAAATCTTCTATATCTACTACAGGACAGACAACACTAAAATCTTCCATTTCTACTACAGCAGACAGAAAACACTAAAATCTTCTATATCTACTACAGAACAGAAAACAGTACAATCTTCAATATCTACTACAGGACAGACAACACTAAAATCTTCTATATCTACTACAGCAGACAGACACCACAAACAGCTTCTATATCTACTGCAGTACAGACAACGCTAAAATCTTCTATATCTACTACAGGACAGACAACACTAAAATCTTCTATATCTACTACAGGACAGACAACACTAAAATCTTTTATATATACTACAGGACAGACAACACTAAAATCTTCTATATCTACTACAGGACAGACAACACTAAAATCTTCCATATCTACTACAGGACAGACAACACTAAAATTTTCTATATCTACTACAGGACAGACAACAGTAAAATCTTCTATATCTACTGCAGCAGACAGACAACAGTAAAATCTTCTATATCTACTACAGGACAGACAACACTAAAATCTTCTATATATACTACAGGACAGACAACACTAAAATCTTCTATATATACTACAGAACAGACAACACTAAAATCTTCCATATCTACTACAGCAGACAGACAACACTAAAATTTTCTATATCTACTACAGGACAGACAACAGTAAAACCTTCAATATCTACTACAGGACAGACCATGCTAAAATCTTCTATATCTACTGCAGGATAGAAAACACAAAATATTCTATATCTATAACAGGACACACAACGCTAAAATCTTCTATATCTGCTACAGGACAGACAACACCAAAATCTTCTATATCTACTACAGGACAGACAACACTAAAATCTTCTATATCTACTATAGGACAGACAAAACTAAAATTGTCTATATCTACTACAGGACAGAATGCACTAACATATTCTATATCTATAACAGGATAGACACCACTAAAATCTTCCATATCTCCTACAGCAGACAGACAACATTAAAATATTCTATATCTCCTACAGCAGACAGACAACATTAAAATCTTCTATATCTACTACAGAAAGACAACGCTAACATATTCTATATCTACTACAGGACAGACAACACTAAAATCTTCTATATCTACTACAAAACAGAAAACAGTAAAATATTCTATATATATACTACAGCAGACAGACAACATTAAAATATTCTATATCTACTACAGATACAGTCAACACTAATATATTCTATATCTACTACAGGACAGACAACACTAAAATCTTCCATATCTACTACAGGACAGACAACACTAAAATCTTCTATATCTACTACAGGACAGACAACACTCAATTCTTCTATATATATTACAGAACACACAGCACTAAAATCTTCTATATCTACTACAGGACAGTCAACACTACAATCTTCTATATCTACTACAGGACAGAAAACACTAAAATCGTCAATATCTACTACAGGACAGACAACACTAAAATCTTCTATATCTACTACATGACAGACAACACTAAAATCTTCTATATCTACTACAGGACAGACAACACTAAAATCTTCTATATCTGCTACAGGACAGACAACACTAAAATCTTCTATATCTATTACAGGACAGAAAGCACTAACATATTCTATATCTATTACAGGACAGACAACACTAAAATCTTCCATATCTCCTACAGCAGACAGACAACATTACAATCTTATATATCTACTACAGAAAGACAACGCTAAAATATTCTATATCTACTACAGGACAGACAACACTAATATCTTCTATATCTACTACAGGACAGACAATTCTAAAATCTTCTATATCTACTACAGGACAGAAAACACTAAAATCTTCTATATATACTACAGGACAGACAACACTAAAATCTTCTATATCTACTACATGACAGACAACACTAAAATCTTCAATATCTTCTACAGCAGACAGACAACATTACAATCTTCTATATCTACTACAGAAAGACAACGCTAAAATATTCTATATCTACTACAGGACAGACAACACTAAAATCTTCTATATCTACTACAGGACAGAAAGCACTAATATTTCCTATATCTACTACAGGAAATACAACACTAAAATATTCTATATATACTACAGCAGACAGACAACACTAACATCTTCTATATCTACTACAGGACAGTCAACACTAATATATTCTATATTTACTACAGGAGAGACAACACTAAAATCTTCCATATCTACTACAGGACAGACAACACTATGATCTTCTATATCTACTACAGGACAGACAACACTACAATCTTCTATATCTACTACAGGACAGACAACACTAAAATCTTCTATATCTACTACAGGACAGTCAACACTAATAAATTATATATCTACTACGGGACAGACAACACTAAAATCTTCTATATCTATTACATGACAGATAACACTAAAATCTTCTATATCTACTACAGGACAGACAACACTAAAATCTTCTATATCTACTACAGGACAGAAAACACTAAAATTTTCTATATCTACTACAGGACAGATAACACTAAAATCTTCTATATCTACTACAGGACAGACAGCACTAATAGCTTCTATATCTACTACAGGACAGACAACACTAAAATCTTCTATATCTACTACAGGACAGACAACACTAAAATCTTCTTTATCTACTACAGGACAGACACCACTACAATCTTCTATATCTACTACAGGACAGACAACACCAAAATCTTCTATATCTACTACAGAACAGACAACACTAATTTTTTTTATATCTACTACAGGAAAGACCACACTATAATCTTCCATTTCTACTACAGGACACACAACACTAAGATCTTCTATATCTGCTATAGAACAGACGACAATAAAATCTCCTATATCTACTACATGACAGACAACACTAAAATCTTCTATATTTACTACTAGACAGACAACACTAAAATCTTCTATATCTACTACAGGACAGACAACACTAAAATCTTCCATATCTACTACAGGACAGACAACACTAAAATCTTCTATATCTGCTACAGGACAGACAACAATAAAATCTTCTATATCTACTACAGGACAGACAATTCTATAATCTTCTGTATCTACTACAGGACAGAAAACACTAAAATCTTCTATATCTACTACAGGACAGACAACAGTAAAATCTTCTATATCTACTACAGGACAGACAACACTAAAATCTTCTATATCTACTACAGGACAGACAACACTAAAATCTTCTATATCTACTACAGGACAGACAACTTTAACATCTTCTATATCTACTACAGCAGACAGACACCACAAACATCTTCCATATCTACTACAGCAGACAGACAACACTAAAATCTTCTATATCTACTACAGGACAGACAACACTAAAATCTTCTATATCTACTACAGGACAGACAACACTAAAATCTTCTATATATACAACAGAACAGACAACACTAAAATCTTCCATATCTACTACAGCAGACAGACAACACTAAAATCTTCTATATCTACTACAGGACATACAACTCTAAAATCTTCTATATATACTACAGGACAGACAACACTAAAATATTCTATATCTACTACAGGACAGACAACACTAAAATATTCTATATCTACTACAGGACAGACAACATTAAAATCTTCTTTATCTACTACAGGACAGACAACACAAAATATTCTATATCTGCTACAGGACAGACAACACTAAAATCTTCTATATCTACTACATGACAGACAACACTAAAATCTTCTATATCTACTACTAGACAGACAACTCTAACATCTTCTATATCTACTACAGGACAGACAACACTAAAATCTTCCATATCTACTACAGCAGACAGACAACACTAAAATCTTCTATATCTACTACAGGACAGACAACAGTACTATCTTCTATTTCTACTACATGACAGACAACAGTAAAACTTCTATATCTACTACAGGACAGACAACAGTAAAATCTTCTATATCTACTACAGGAGAGACAACACTAAAATCTTCTATATCTACTGCAGCAAACAGATAACAGTGAAATCTTCTATATCTACTACTAGACAAACAACACTAAAATCGTCTATATATACTGCAGTACAGACAACACTAAAATCTTCTATATATACTGCAGTACAGACAACACTAAAATCTTCTATATCTACTACAGGACAGACAACACTAAAATCTTCTATATCTACTACAGGACAGACAACACTAAAATCTTCTATATCTACTACATGACAGACAACACTAAAATCTTCTATATCTACTACTAGACAGACATCTCTAACATCTTCTATATCCACTACAGGACAGACAACACTAACATCTTCCATATCTACTACAGCAGACAGACAACACTAAAATCTTCTATATCTACTACAGGACAGACAACAGTAAAATCTTCTATGTCTACTACAGTAGACAGACAACTCTAAAATCTTCTATATCTACTACATGACAGACAACAGTAAAACTTCTATATCTACTACAGGACAGACAACAGTAAAATCTTCTATATCTACTACAGGAGAGACAACACTAAAATCTTCTATATCTACTGCAGCAGACAGATAACAGTGAAATCTTCTATATCTACTACTAGACAAACAACACTAAAATCGTCTATATATACTGCAGTACAGACAACACTAAAATCTTCTATATATACTGCAGTACAGACAACACTAAAATCTTCTATATCTACTACAGGACAGACAACACTAAAATCTTCTATATCTACTACAGGACAGACAACACTAAAATCTTCTATATCTACTACATGACAGACAACACTAAAATCTTCTATATCTACTACTAGACAGACATCTCTAACATCTTCTATATCCACTACAGGACAGACAACACTAACATCTTCCATATCTACTACAGCAGACAGACAACACTAAAATCTTCTATATCTACTACAGGACAGACAACAGTAAAATCTTCTATGTCTACTACAGTAGACAGACAACTCTAAAATCTTCTATATCTACTACAGGACAGACAACAGTAAAATCTTCTATATCTACTTCAGGACAGACAACACTAAAATCTTCTATATCTACTACAGGACAGACAATATTAAAATCTTCTCTATCTACTACAAGACAGACAACACTAAAATCTTCTATATATACTACAGGACAGAGAACAGTAAAATCTTCTATATCTACTACAGGACAGACAACACTAAAATATTCCATTTCTACTACAGCAGACAGACAACACTAAAATCTTCTATATCTACTACAGGACAGACAACAGTAAAATCTTCAATATCTACTACAGGACAGACAACACTAAAATCTTCCATATCTACTACAGCAGACAGACAACACTAAAATCTTCTATATCTTCTACAGGACGGACAACAGTAAAATCTTCTATATCTACTACAGGACAGACAACACTAAAATCTTCTATATCTACTGCAGTACAGACAACACTAAAATCTTCTATATCTACTACAGGACAGACAACACTAAAATCTTCTATATCTACTACAGGACAGACAACACTAAAATCTTCCATTTCTACTACAGCAGACAGAAAACACTAAAATCTTCTATATCTACTACAGAACAGAAAACAGTACAATCTTCAATATCTACTACAGGACAGACAACACTAAAATCTTCTATATCTACTACAGCAGACAGACACCACAAACAGCTTCTATATCTACTGCAGTACAGACAACGCTAAAATCTTCTATATCTACTACAGGACAGACAACACTAAAATCTTCTATATCTACTACAGGACAGACAACACTAAAATCTTTTATATATACTACAGGACAGACAACACTAAAATCTTCTATATCTACTACAGGACAGACAACACTAAAATCTTCCATATCTACTACAGGACAGACAACACTAAAATTTTCTATATCTACTACAGGACAGACAACAGTAAAATCTTCTATATCTACTGCAGCAGACAGACAACAGTAAAATCTTCTATATCTACTACAGGACAGACAACACTAAAATCTTCTATATCTACTACAGGACAGACAACACTAAAATCTTCTATATCTACTACAGGACAGACAACGCTAAAATCTTCTATATCTACTACAGGGCAGACAACACTAAAATCTTCTATATCTACTACATGACAGACAACACTAAAATCTTCTATATCTACTACTAGAGAGACACCTCTAACATCTTCTATATCTACTACAGGAAAGACAACACTAAAATCTTCCATATCCACTACAGCAGACAGACAACACTAAAATCTTCTATATCTACTACAGGACAGACAACACTAAAATATTCTATATCTACTACAGCAGACAGACAACTCTAAAATCTTCTATATCTACTACAGGACAGACAACAGTAAAATCTTCTATATCTACTACAGGACAGACAACACTAAAATCTTCTATATCTACTACAGGACAGACAACACTAAAATCTTCCATATTTACTACAAGACAGACCACACTAAAATCTTCTATATAAACTACAGGACAGACAACACTAAAAACTTCTATATCTACTACAGGACAGACAACACTAAAATCTTCCATTTCTACTACAGCAGACAGAAAACACTAAAATCTTCTATATCTACTACAGAACAGAAAACAGTACAATCTTCAATATCTACTACAGGACAGACAACACTAAAATCTTCAATATCTACTACAGCAGACAGACAACACTAAAATCTTCTATATCTACTACAGGACAGACAAAAGTAAAATCTTCTATATCTACTACAGCAGACAGACAACACTAAAATCTTCTATATCTACTACAGGACAGACAACACTAAAATTTTCTATATCTACTACAGGACAGACAACAGTAAAATCTTCTATATCTACTGCAGCAGACAGACAACAGTACAATCTTCTATATCTACTACAGGACAGACAACACTAAAATCTTCTATATCTACTACAGGACAGACAACATTAAAATCTTCTATATCTACTACAGGACAGACAACACTAAAATCTTCTATATCTACTACAGGACAGACAACGCTAAAATCTTCTATATCTACTACAGGACAGACAACACTAAAATCTTCTATATCTACTACATGACAGACAACACTAAAATCTTCTATATCTACTACTAGAGAGACACCTCTAACATCTTCTATATCTACTACAGGACAGACAACACTAAAATCTTCCATATCCACTACAGCAGACAGACAACACTAAAATCTTCTATATCTACTACAGGACAGACAACACTAAAATCTTCTATATCTACTACAGCAGACAGACAACTCTAAAATCTTCTATATCTACTACAGGACAGACAACAGTAAAATCTTCTATATCTACTACAGGACAGACAACACTAAAATCTTCTATATCTACAACAGGACAGACAACACTAAAATCTTCTATATCTACTACAAGACAGACCACACTAAAATCTTCTATATATACTACAGGACAGACAACACTAAAAACTTCTATATCTACTACAGGACAGACAACACTAAAATCTCCCATTTCTACTACAGCAGACAGACAACACTAAAATCTTCTATATCTACTACAGAACAGACAACAGTACAATCTTCAATATCTACTACAGGAAAGACAACTTTAGCATCTTCTATATCTACTACAGCAGACAGACACCACAAACAGCTTCTATATCTACTGCAGTACAGACAACGCTAAAATCTTCTATATCTACTACAGGACAGACAACACTAAAATCTTCTATATCTACTACAGGACAGACAACACTAAAATCTTTTATATATACTACAGGACAGACAACACTAAAATCTTCTATATCTACTACAGGACAGACAACAGTAAAATCTTCCATATATACTACAGCAGAGAGACAACACTAAAATCTTCAATATCTACTACAGGACAGACAAAAGTAAAATCTTCTATATCTACTACAGCAGACAGACAACGCTAAAATCTTCTATATCTACTACAGGACAGACAACACTAAAATTTTCTATATCTACTACAGGACAGACAACAGTAAAATCTTCTATATCTACTGCAGCAGACAGACAACAGTAAAATCTTCTATATCTACTACAGGACAGACAACGCTAAAATCTTCTATATCTACTACAGGGCAGACAACACTAAAATCTTCTATATCTACTACATGACAGACAACACTAAAAACTTCTATATCTACTACAGGACAGACAACACTAAAATCTCCCATTTCTACTACAGCAGACAGACAACACTAAAATATTCTATATCTACTACAGAACAGACAACAGTACAATCTTCAATATCTACTACAGGAAAGACAACTTTAGCATCTTCTATATCTACTACAGCAGACAGACACCACAAACAGCTTCTATATCTACTGCAGTACAGACAACGCTAAAATCTTCTATATCTACTACAGGACAGACAACACTAAAATCTTCTATATCTACTACAGGACAGACAACACTAAAATCTTTTATATATACTACAGGACAGACAACACTAAAATCTTCTATATCTACTACAGGACAGACAACAGTAAAATCTTCCATATCTACTACAGCAGAGAGACAACACTAAAATCTTCTATATCTACTACAGGACAGACAACACTAAAATTTTCTATATCTACTACAGGACAGACAACAGTAAAATCTTCTATATCTACTGCAGCAGACAGACAACAGTAAAATCTTCTATATCTACTACAGGACAGACAACGCTAAAATCTTCTATATCTACTACAGGGCAGACAACACTAAAATCTTCTATATCTACTACATGACAGACAACACTAAAATCTTCTATATCTACTACTAGAGAGACACCTCTAACATCTTCTATATCTACTACAGGACAGACAACACTAAAATCTTCCATATCCACTACAGCAGACAGACAACACTAAAATCTTCTATATCTACTACAGGACAGACAACACTAAAATATTCTATATCTACTACAGCAGACAGACAACTCTAAAATCTTCTATATCTACTACAGGACAGACAACAGTAAAATCTTCTATATATACTACAGGACAGACAACACTAAAATCTTCTATATCTACTACAGGACAGACAACACTAAAATCTTCCATATTTACTACAAGACAGACCACACTAAAATCTTCTATATATACTACAGGACAGACAACACTAAAAACTTCTATATCTACTACAGGACAGACAACACTAAAATCTTCCATTTCTACTACAGCAGACAGAAAACACTAAAATCTTCTATATCTACTACAGAACAGAAAACAGTACAATCTTCAATATCTACTACAGGACAGACAACACTAAAATCTTCAATATCTACTACAGCAGACAGACAACACTAAAATCTTCTATATCTACTACAGGACAGACAAAAGTAAAATCTTCTATATCTACTACAGCAGACAGACAACACTAAAATGTTCTATATCTACTACTGGACAGACAACACTAAAATTTTCTATATCTACTACAGGACAGACAACAGTAAAATCTTCTATATCTACTGCAGCAGACAGACAACAGTACAATCTTCTATATCTACTACAGGACAGACAACACTAAAATATTCTATATCTACTACAGGACAGACAACATTAAAATCTTCTATATCTACTACAGGACAGACAACACTAAAATCTTCTATATCTACTACAGGACAGACAACGCTAAAATCTTCTATATCTACTACAGGACAGACAACACTAAAATCTTCTATATCTACTACATGACAGACAACACTAAAATCTTCTATATCTACTACTAGAGAGACACCTCTAACATCTTCTATATCTACTACAGGACAGACAACACTAAAATCTTCCATATCCACTACAGCAGACAGACAACACTAAAATCTTCTATATCTACTACAGGACAGACAACACTAAAATCTTCTATATCTACTACAGCAGACAGACAACTCTAAAATCTTCTATATCTACTATAGGACAGACAACAGTAAAATCTTCTATATCTACTACAGGACACACAACACTAAAATCTTCTATATCTACAACAGGACAGACAACACTAAAATCTTCTATATCTACTACAAGACAGACCACACTAAAATCTTCTATATATACTACAGAACAGACAACAGTACAATCTTCAATATCTACTACAGGACAGACAACACTAAAATCTTCCATATCTACTACAGCAGACAGACAACATTAAATCTTCTATATCTACTAAAGGACAGACAACAGTAAAATCTTCTATATCTACTACAGGACAGACAACACTAAAATCTTCTATATCTACTGCAGTACAGACAACACTAAAATCTTCCATATCTACTACAGCAGACAGACAACATTAAATCTTCTATATCTACTACAGGACAGACAACAGTAAAATCTTCTATATCTACTACAGGACAGACAACACTAAGATCTTCTATATCTACTGCAGTACAGACAACACTAAAATCTTCAATATCTACTACAGGACAGACCACACTAAAATCTTCTATATCTACTACAGCAGACAGACAACACTAAAATCTTCTATATCTACTGCAGTACAGACAACACTAAAATGTTCTATATCTACTACAGTACAGACAACACTAAAATCTTCAATATCTACTACAGGACAGACAACACTAAAATCTTCCATATCTACTACAGCAGACAGACAACACTAAAATCTTCTATATCTACTACAGGACAGACAACAGTAAAATCTTCTATATCTACTACAGGACAGACAACACTAAAATCTTCTATATCTACTGCAGTACAGACAACACTAAAATCTTCAATATCTACTACAGGACAGACAACACTAAAATCTTCTATATCTACTACAGGACATACAACCCTAACATCTTCTATATCTACTACAGCAGAAAGACAACACTAACATCTTCTATATCTACTGCAGTAAAGACAACACTAAAATCTTCTATATCTACTACAGGACAGACAACACTAAAATCTTTTATATCTACTACAGCAGACAGACAACACTAAAATCTTCTATATCTACTGCAGTACAGACAACACTAAAATCTTCTATATCTACTACAGGACAGACAACAGTAAAATCTTCTATATCTACTACAGGACAGACAACACTAAAATCTTCTATATCTACAACAGGACAGACAACACTAAAATCTTCTATATCTACTACAAGACAGACCACACTAAAATCTTCTATATATACTACAGGACAGACAACACTAAAAACTTCTATATCTACTACAGGACAGACAACACTAAAATCTCCCATTTCTACTACAGCAGACAGACAACACTAAAATCTTCTATATCTACTACAGAACAGACAACAGTACAATCTTCAATATCTACTACAGGAAAGACAACTTTAGCATCTTCTATATCTACTACAGCAGACAGACACCACAAACAGCTTCTATATCTACTGCAGTACAGACAACGCTAAAATCTTCTATATCTACTACAGGACAGACAACACTAAAATCTTCTATATCTACTACAGGACAGACAACACTAAAATCTTTTATATATACTACAGGACAGACAACACTAAAATCTTCTATATCTACTACAGGACAGACAACAGTAAAATCTTCCATATATACTACAGCAGAGAGACAACACTAAAATCTTCAATATCTACTACAGGACAGACAAAAGTAAAATCTTCTATATCTACTACAGCAGACAGACAACGCTAAAATCTTCTATATCTACTACAGGACAGACAACACTAAAATTTTCTATATCTACTACAGGACAGACAACAGTAAAATCTTCTATATCTACTGCAGCAGACAGACAACAGTAAAATCTTCTATATCTACTACAGGACAGACAACGCTAAAATCTTCTATATCTACTACAGGGCAGACAACACTAAAATCTTCTATATCTACTACATGACAGACAACACTAAAAACTTCTATATCTACTACAGGACAGACAACACTAAAATCTCCCATTTCTACTACAGCAGACAGACAACACTAAAATATTCTATATCTACTACAGAACAGACAACAGTACAATCTTCAATATCTACTACAGGAAAGACAACTTTAGCATCTTCTATATCTACTACAGCAGACAGACACCACAAACAGCTTCTATATCTACTGCAGTACAGACAACGCTAAAATCTTCTATATCTACTACAGGACAGACAACACTAAAATCTTCTATATCTACTACAGGACAGACAACACTAAAATCTTTTATATATACTACAGGACAGACAACACTAAAATCTTCTATATCTACTACAGGACAGACAACAGTAAAATCTTCCATATCTACTACAGCAGAGAGACAACACTAAAATCTTCTATATCTACTACAGGACAGACAACACTAAAATTTTCTATATCTACTACAGGACAGACAACAGTAAAATCTTCTATATCTACTGCAGCAGACAGACAACAGTAAAATCTTCTATATCTACTACAGGACAGACAACGCTAAAATCTTCTATATCTACTACAGGGCAGACAACACTAAAATCTTCTATATCTACTACATGACAGACAACACTAAAATCTTCTATATCTACTACTAGAGAGACACCTCTAACATCTTCTATATCTACTACAGGACAGACAACACTAAAATCTTCCATATCCACTACAGCAGACAGACAACACTAAAATCTTCTATATCTACTACAGGACAGACAACACTAAAATATTCTATATCTACTACAGCAGACAGACAACTCTAAAATCTTCTATATCTACTACAGGACAGACAACAGTAAAATCTTCTATATATACTACAGGACAGACAACACTAAAATCTTCTATATCTACTACAGGACAGACAACACTAAAATCTTCCATATTTACTACAAGACAGACCACACTAAAATCTTCTATATATACTACAGGACAGACAACACTAAAAACTTCTATATCTACTACAGGACAGACAACACTAAAATCTTCCATTTCTACTACAGCAGACAGAAAACACTAAAATCTTCTATATCTACTACAGAACAGAAAACAGTACAATCTTCAATATCTACTACAGGACAGACAACACTAAAATCTTCAATATCTACTACAGCAGACAGACAACACTAAAATCTTCTATATCTACTACAGGACAGACAAAAGTAAAATCTTCTATATCTACTACAGCAGACAGACAACACTAAAATGTTCTATATCTACTACTGGACAGACAACACTAAAATTTTCTATATCTACTACAGGACAGACAACAGTAAAATCTTCTATATCTACTGCAGCAGACAGACAACAGTACAATCTTCTATATCTACTACAGGACAGACAACACTAAAATATTCTATATCTACTACAGGACAGACAACATTAAAATCTTCTATATCTACTACAGGACAGACAACACTAAAATCTTCTATATCTACTACAGGACAGACAACGCTAAAATCTTCTATATCTACTACAGGACAGACAACACTAAAATCTTCTATATCTACTACATGACAGACAACACTAAAATCTTCTATATCTACTACTAGAGAGACACCTCTAACATCTTCTATATCTACTACAGGACAGACAACACTAAAATCTTCCATATCCACTACAGCAGACAGACAACACTAAAATCTTCTATATCTACTACAGGACAGACAACACTAAAATCTTCTATATCTACTACAGCAGACAGACAACTCTAAAATCTTCTATATCTACTATAGGACAGACAACAGTAAAATCTTCTATATCTACTACAGGACACACAACACTAAAATCTTCTATATCTACAACAGGACAGACAACACTAAAATCTTCTATATCTACTACAAGACAGACCACACTAAAATCTTCTATATATACTACAGAACAGACAACAGTACAATCTTCAATATCTACTACAGGACAGACAACACTAAAATCTTCCATATCTACTACAGCAGACAGACAACATTAAATCTTCTATATCTACTAAAGGACAGACAACAGTAAAATCTTCTATATCTACTACAGGACAGACAACACTAAAATCTTCTATATCTACTGCAGTACAGACAACACTAAAATCTTCCATATCTACTACAGCAGACAGACAACATTAAATCTTCTATATCTACTACAGGACAGACAACAGTAAAATCTTCTATATCTACTACAGGACAGACAACACTAAGATCTTCTATATCTACTGCAGTACAGACAACACTAAAATCTTCAATATCTACTACAGGACAGACCACACTAAAATCTTCTATATCTACTACAGCAGACAGACAACACTAAAATCTTCTATATCTACTGCAGTACAGACAACACTAAAATGTTCTATATCTACTACAGTACAGACAACACTAAAATCTTCAATATCTACTACAGGACAGACAACACTAAAATCTTCCATATCTACTACAGCAGACAGACAACACTAAAATCTTCTATATCTACTACAGGACAGACAACAGTAAAATCTTCTATATCTACTACAGGACAGACAACACTAAAATCTTCTATATCTACTGCAGTACAGACAACACTAAAATCTTCAATATCTACTACAGGACAGACAACACTAAAATCTTCTATATCTACTACAGGACATACAACTCTAACATCTTCTATATCTACTACAGCAGAAAGACAACACTAACATCTTCTATATCTACTGCAGTAAAGACAACACTAAAATCTTCTATATCTACTACAGGACAGACAACACTAAAATCTTTTATATCTACTACAGCAGACAGACAACACTAAAATCTTCTATATCTACTGCAGTACAGACAACACTAAAATCTTCTATATCTACTACAGGACAGACAACAGTAAAATCTTCTATATCTACAACAGCAGACAGACAACACTAAGATCTTCTATATCTACTACAGGACAGACAACATTAAAATCTTCTATATCTACTGCAGTACAGACAACACTAAAATCTTCTATATCTACTACAGGACAGACAACAGTAAAATCTTCTATATCTACTACAGGACAGAAAACACTAAAATTTTCTCTATCTACTACTGGACAGATAACACTAAAATCTTCTATATCTACTACAGGACAGACAGCACTAATATCTTCTATATCTACTACAGGACAGACAACACTAAAATCTTCTTTATCTACTACAGGACAGACACCACTACAATCTTCTATATCTACTACAGGACAGACAACACTAAAATCTTCTATATCTACTACAGAACAGAAAACACTAATTTTTTTTATATCTACTACAGAAAGACAACACTATAATCTTCCATTTCTACTACAGGACACACAACACTAAGATCTTCTATATCTGCTACAGAACAGACGACACTAAAATCTGCTATATCTACTACAGGACAGACAACACTAAAATCTTCTATATTTACTACTAGACAGACAACCCTAAAATCTTCTATATCTACTACAGGACAGACAACACTAAAATCTTCCATATCTACTACAGGACAGACAACACCAAAATCTTCTATATCTGATACAGGACAGACAACAATAAAATCTTCTATATCTACTACAGGACAGACAATTCTAAAATCTTCTATATCTACTACAGGACAGAAAACACTAAAATCTTCTATATCTACTACAGGACAGACAACACTAAAATCTTCTATATCTACTACAGGACAGACAACACTAAAATCTTCTAAATCTACTACAGGACAGACAACACTAAAATCTTCTATATCTACTACAGGACTGACAACTTTAACATCTTCTATATCTACTACAGCAGACAGACACCACAAACATCTTCCATATCTACTACAGCAGACAGACAACACTAAAATCTTCTATATCTACTACAGGACAGACAACAGTAAAATCTTCTATATCTACTACAGGACAGACAACACTAAAATCTTCAATATCTACTACAGGACAGACAACACTAAAATCTTCTATATATACTACAGAACAGACAAAACTAAAATCTTCCATATCTACTACAGCAGACAGACAACACTAAAATCTTCTATATCTACTACAGGACAGACAACACTAAAATCTTCTATATATACTACAGGACAGACAACACTAAGATATTCTATATCTACTACAGGACAGACAACACTAAAATATTCTATATCTACTACAGGACAGACAACACTAAAATCTTCTATATCTACTACAGGACAGACAACATTAAAATCTTCTATATCTACTACAGGACAGACAACACAAAATATTCTATGTCTGCTACAGGACAGACAACACTAAAATCTTCTATATCTACTACATGACAGACAACACTAAAATCTTCTATATCTACTACTAGACAGACAACTCTAACATCTTCTATATCTACTACAGGACAGACAACACTAAAATCTTCCATATCTACTACAGCAGACAGACAACACTAAAATCTTCTATATCTACTACAGGACAGACAACAGTAAAATCTTCTATTTCTACTACATGACAGACAACAGTAAAATCTTCTATATCTACTACAGGACAGACAACAGTAAAATCTTCTATATCTACTACAGGAGAGACAATACTAAAATCTTCTATATCTACTACAGCAGACAGATAACAGTGAAATCTTCTATATCTACTACAGACAGACAACACTAAAATCGTCTATATATACTGCAGTACAGACAACACTAAAATCTTCTATATATACTGCAGTACAGACAACACTAAAATCTTCTATATCTACTACAGGACAGACAACACTAAAATCTTCTATATCTACTACAGGACAGACAACACTAAAATCTTCTATATCTACTACATGACAGACAACACTAAAATCTTCTATATCTACTACAGCAGACAGACAACACTAACATCTTCCATATCTACTACAGCAGACAGACAACACTAAAATCTTCTATATCTACTACAGGACAGACAACAGTAAAATCTTCTATGTCTTCTACAGTAGACAGACAACACTAAAATCTTCTATATCTACTACAGGACAGATAATATTAAAATCTTCTATATCTACTACAAGACAGACAACACTAAAATCTTCTATATATACTACAGGACAGAGAACAGTAAAATCTTCTATATCTACTACAGGACAGACAACACTAAAATATTCCATTTCTACTACAGCAGACAGACAACACTAAAATCCTCTATATCTACTACAGGACAGACAACAGTAAAATCTTCAATATCTACTACAGGACAGACAACACTAAAATCTTCCATATCTACTACAGCAGACGGACAACACTAAAATCTTCTATATCTTCTACAGGACAGACAACACTAAAATCTTCTATATCTACAACAGGACAGACAACACTAAAATCTTCTATATCTACTGCAGTACAGAAAACAGTAAAATCTTCTATATCTACTACAGGACAGACAACACTAAAATATTCCATTTCTACTACAGCAGACAGACAACACTAAAATCTTCTATATCTACTACAGGACAGACAACAGTAAAATCTTCAATATCTACTACAGGACAGACAACACTAAAATCTTCCATATCTACTACAGCAGACAGACAACACTAAAATCTTCTATATCTTCTACAGGACAGACAACACTAAAATCTTCTATATCTACTACAGGACGGACAACACTAAAATCTTCTATATCTACAGCAGTACAGACAACAGTAAAATCTTCTATATCTACTACAAGACAGACAACACTAAAATCTTCTATATATACTATAGGACAGAGAACAGTAAAATCTTCTATATCTACTACAGGACAGACAACACTAAAATATTCCATTTCTACTACAGCAGACAGACAACACTAAAATCTTCTATTTCTACTACAGGACAGACAACAGTAAAATCTTCAATATCTACTACAGGACAGACAACACTAAAATCTTCCATATCTACTACAGCAGACAGACAACACTAAAATCTTCTATATCTTCTACAGGACAGACAACACTAAAATCTTCTATATCTACTACAGGACAGACAACACTAAAATCTTCTATATCTACTGCAGTACAGACAACAGTAAAATCTTCTATATCTACTACAGGACAGACAACACTAAAACCTTCTATATCTACTACAGGACAGACAACACTAAAATCTTTTATATATACTACAGGACAGACAACACTAAAATCTTCTATATCTACTACAGGACAGACAACAGTAAAATCTTCCATATCTACTACAGCAGAGAGACAACACTAAAATCTTCTATATCTACTACAGGACAGACAAAAGTAAAATCTTCTATATCTACTACAGCAGACAGACAACACTAAAATCTTCTATATCTACTACAGGACAGGCAACAGTAAAATTTACTATATCTACTACAGGACAGACAACAGTAAAATCTTCTATATCTACTACAGGACAGACAACACTAAAATCTTCTATATCTACTACAGGACAGACAACATTAAAATCTTCTATATCTACTACAGGACAGACAACACTAAAATCTTCTATATCTACTACAGGACAGACAAAAGTAAAATCTTCTATATCTACTACAGCAGACAGACAACACTAAAATCTTCTATATCTACTACAGGACAGGCAACACTAAAATTTTCTATATCTACTGCAGCAGACAGACAACAGTAACATCTTCTATATCTACTACAGGACAGACAACACTAAAATCTTCTATATCTACTACAGGACAGACAACATTAAAATTTTCTATATCTACTACAGGACAGACAACACTAAAATCTTCTATATCTACTACAGGACAGACAACGCTAAAATCTTCTATATCTACTACAGGACAGACAACAGTAAAATCTTCTATATCTACTACATGACAGACAACACTAAAATCTTCTATATCTACTACTAGAGAGACACCTCTAACATCTTCTATATCTACTACAGGACAGACAACACTAAAATCTTCCATATCCACTACAGCAGACAGACAACACTAAATTCTTCTATATCTACTACAGGACAGACAACACTAAAATCTTCTATATCTACTACAGCAGACAGACAACTCTAAAATCTTCTACATCTACTACAGGACAGACAACAGTAAAGTCTTCTATATCTACTACAGGACAGACAACACTAAAATCTTCTATATCTACTACAGGACAGACAACACTAAAATCTTCCATATCTACTACAAGACAGACCACACCAAAATCTTCTATATATACTTCAGGACAGACAAAAGTAAAATCTTCTATATCTACTACAGCAGACAGACAACACTAAAATGTTCTATATCTACTACTGGACAGACAACACTAAAATTTTCTATATCTACTACAGGACAGACAACAGTAAAATCTTCTATATCTACTGCAGCAGACAGACAACAGTACAATCTTCTATATCTACTACAGGACAGACAACACTAAAATATTCTATATCTACTACAGGACAGACAACATTAAAATCTTCTATATCTACTACAGGACAGACAACACTAAAATCTTCTATATCTACTACAGGACAGACAACGCTAAAATCTTCTATATCTACTACAGGACAGACAACACTAAAATCTTCTATATCTACTACATGACAGACAACACTAAAATCTTCTATATCTACTACTAGAGAGACACCTCTAACATCTTCTATATCTACTACAGGACAGACAACACTAAAATCTTCCATATCCACTACAGCCGACAGACAACACTAAAATCTTCTATATCTACTACAGGACAGACAGCAGTACAATCTTCAATATCTACTACAGGACAGACAACACTAAAATCTTCCATATCTACTACAGCAGACACACAACACTAAAATCTTCTATATCTACTAAAGCAGACAGACAACACTAAAATCTTCTATATCTACTACAGGACAGACAACACTAAAAGTTTCTATATCTACTACAGGACAGACAACAGTAAAATCTTCTATATCTACTACAGCAGACAGACAAGACTAAGATCTTCTATATCTACTGCAGTACAGACAACACTAAAATCTTCTATATCTACTACAGGACAGAAAACACTAAAATGTTCTATATCTACTGCAGCAGACAGACCACAGTAAAATCTTCTATATCTACTACAGGACAGACAACACTAAGATCTTCTATATCGACTACAGGACAGACAACACTAAAATCTTCTATATCTACTACATGACAGACAACACTAAAATGTTCTATATCTACTACTAGACAGACACCTCTAACATCTTCTTTATCTACTACAGGACAGACAACACTAAAATCTTCTATATCTACTACAGGACAGACAACAGTAAAATCTTCTATATCTACTACAGGACAGACAACACTAAAATCTTCTATATCTACTACAGGACAGACAACACTAAAATCTTCCATATCTACTACAAGACAGACAACACTAAAATCTTCTATATATACTACAGGACAGACAACACTAAAATCTTCTATATCTACTACAGGACATACAACACTAAAATCTTCCATTTCTACTACAGCAGACAGACAACACTAAAATCTTCTATATCTACTACAGGACAGACAACAGTAAAATCTTCAATATCTACTACAGGACAGACAACACTGAAATCTTCCATATCTACTACAGCAGACAGACAACACTAAAATCTTCAATATCTACTACAGGACAGACAACAGTAAAATCTTCTATATCTACTACAGGACAGACAACACTAAAATCTTCTATATCAACTGCAGTACAGACAACACTAAAATCTTCAATATCTACTACAGGACAGACAACACTAAAATCTTCTATATCTACTACAGGACAGACAACTCTAACATCTTCTATATCTACTACAGCAGAAAGACAACACTAACATCTTCTATATCTACTGCAGTACAGACAACACTAAAATCTTCTATATCTACTACATGACAGACAACGCTAAAATCTTCTATATCTACTACAGGACAGACAACACTAAAATCTTCTATATCTACTACAAGACAGACAACACTAAAATCTTCTATATATTCTACAGGAGAGACAACAATAAAATCTTCTATATCTACTACAGGACAGACAACACTAAAATCTTCCATTTCTACTACAGCAGACAGACAACACTAAAATCTTTTATATATACTACAGGACAGACAACACTAAAATCTTCTATATCTACTACAGGACAGACAACAGTAAAATCTTCCATATCTACTACAGCAGAGAGACAACACTAAAATCTTCTATATCTACTACAGGACAGACAAAAGTAAAATCTTCTATATCTACTACAGCAGACAGACAACACTAAAATCTTCTATATCTACTACAGGACAGGCAACACTAAAATTTTCTATATCTACTACAGGACAGACAACAGTAAAATCTTCTATATCTACTGCAGCAGACAGACAACAGTAAAATCTTCTATATCTACTACAGGACAGACAACACTAAAATCTTCTATATCTACTACAGGACAGACAACATTAAAATCTTCTATATCTACTACAGGACAGACAACACTAAAATCTTCTATATCTACTACAAGACAGACAACGCTAAAATCTTCTATATCTACTACAGGACAGACAACAGTAAAATCTTCTATATCTACTACAGGACAGACAACACTAAAATCTTCTATATCTACTACAGGACAGACAACACTAAAATCTTCCATATCTACTACAAGACAGACAACACTAAAATCTTCTATATATACTACAGGACAGACAACACTAAAATCTTCTATATCTACTACAGGACATACAACACTAAAATCTTCCATTTCTACTACAGCAGACAGACAACACTAAAATCTTCTATATCTACTACAGGACAGACAACAGTAAAATCTTCAATATCTACCACAGGACAGACAACACTGAAATCTTCCATATCTACTACAGCAGACAGACAACACTAAAATCTTCAATATCTACTACAGGACAGACAACAGTAAAATCTTCTATATCTACTACAGGACAGACAACACTAAAATCTTCTATATCAACTGCAGTACAGACAACACTAAAATCTTCAATATCTACTACAGGACAGACAACACTAAAATCTTCTATATCTACTACAGGACAGACAACTCTAACATCTTCTATATCTACTACAGCAGAAAGACAACACTAACATCTTCTATATCTACTGCAGTACAGACAACACTAAAATCTTCTATATCTACTACAGGACAGACAACGCTAAAATCTTCTATATCTACTACAGGACAGACAACACTAAAATCTTCTATATCTACTACAAGACAGACAACACTAAAATCTTCTATATATTCTACAGGAGAGACAACAATAAAATCTTCTATATCTACTACAGGACAGACAACACTAAAATCTTCCATTTCTACTACAGCAGACAGACAACACTAAAATCTTCTATATCTACTACAGGACAGACATCAGTAAAATCTTCTATATCTACTACATGACAGACAACACTAAAATCTTCTATATCTACTACAGGACAGACAACACTAAAATCTTTTATATATACTACAGGACAGAAAACACTAAAATCTTCTATATCTACTACAGGACAGACAACAGTAAAATCTTCCATATCTACTACAGCAGCAAGACAACACTAAAATCTTCTATATCTACTACAGGACAGACAAAAGTAAAATCTTCTATATCTACTACAGCAGACAGACAACACTAAAATCTTCTATATCTACTACAGGACTGGCAACACTAAAATTTTCTATATCTACTACAGGACAGACAACAGTAAAATCTTCTATATCTAATGCAGCAGACAGACAACAGTAAAATCTTCTATATCTACTACAGGACAGACAACACTAAAATCTTCTATATCTACTACAGGACAGACAACATTAAAATCTTCTATATCTACTACAGGACAGACAACACTAAAATCTTCTATATCTACTACAAGACAGACAACGCTAAAATCTTCTATATCTACTACAGGACAGACAACAGTAAAATCTTCTATATCTACTACATGACAGACAACACTAAAATCTTCTATATCTACTACTAGAGAGACACCTCTAACATCTTCTATATCTACTACAGGACAGACAACACTAAAATCTTCCATATCCACTACAGCAGACAGACAACACTAAAATCTTCTATATCTACTACAGGACAGACAACACTAAAATCTTCTATATCTACTACAGCAGACAGACAACTCTAAAATCTTCTACATCTACTACAGGACAGACAACAGTAAAATCTTCTATATCTACTACAGGACAGACAACACTAAAATCTTCTATATCTACTACAGGACAGACAACACTAAAATCTTCCATATCTACTACAAGACAGACCACACCAAAATCTTCTATATATACTTCAGGACAGACAACACTAAACACTTTTATATCTACTACAGGACAGACAACACTAAAATCTTCCATTTCTACTACAGCAGACAGACAACACTAAAATCTTCTATATCTACTACAGGACAGACAGCAGTACAATCTTCAATATCTACTACAGGACAGACAACACTAAAATCTTCCATATCTACTACAGCAGACAGACAACACTAAAATCTTCTATATCTACTAAAGAAGACAGACAACACTAAAATCTTCTATATCTACTACAGGACAGACAACACTAAAAGTTTCTATATCTACTACAGGACAGACAACAGTAAAATCTTCTATATCTACTACAGCAGACAGACAAGACTAATATCTTCTATATCTACTGTAGTACAGACAACACTAAAATCTTCTATATCTACTACAGGACAGAAAACACTAAAATGTTCTATATCTACTGCAGCAGACATACCACTGTAAAATCTTCTATATCTACTACAGGACAGACAACACTAAGATCTTCTATATCGACTACAGGACAGACAACACTAAAATCTTCTATATCTACTACATGACAGACAACACTAAAATGTTCTATATCTACTACTAGACAGACACCTCTAACATCTTCTATATCTACTACAGGACAGACAACACTAAAATCTTCTATATCTACTACAGGACAGACAACAGTAAAATCTTCTATATCTACTACAGGACAGACAACACTAAAATCTTCTATATCTACTACAGGACAGACAACACTAAAATCTTCCATATCTACTACAAGACAGACAACACTAAAATCTTCTATATATACTACAGGACAGACAACACTAAAATCTTCTATATCTACTACAGGACATACAACACTAAAATCTTCCATTTCTACTACAGCAGACAGACAACACTAAAATCTTCTATATCTACTACAGGACAGATAACAGTAAAATCTTCAATATCTACTACAGGACAGACAACACTGAAATCTTCCATATCTACTACAGCAGACAGACAACACTAAAATCTTCAATATCTACTACAGGACAGACAACAGTAAAATCTTCTATATCTACTACAGGACAGACAACACTAAAATCTTCTATATCAACTGCAGCACAGACAACACTAAAATCTTCAATATCTACTACAGGACAGACAACACTAAAATCTTCTATATCTACTACAGGACAGACAACTCTAACATCTTCTATATCTACTACAGCAGAAAGACAACACTAACATCTTCTATATCTACTGCAGTACAGACAACACTAAAATCTTCTATATCTACTACAGGACAGACAACGCTAAAATCTTCTATATCTACTACAGGACAGAAAACACTAAAATCTTCTATATCTACTACAAGACAGACAACACTAAAATCTTCTATATATACTACAGGAGAGACAACAATAAAATCTTCTATATCTACTACAGGACAGACAACACTAAAATCTTCCATTTCTACTACAGCAGACAGACAACACTAAAATCTTCTATCTCTACTACAGGACAGACAACAGTAAAATCTTCAATATCTACTACAGGACAGACAACACTAAAATCTTCCATATCTACTACAGCAGACAGACAACACTAAAATCTTCTATATCTACTACAGGACAGACAACACTAAAATCTTCCATTTCTACTACAGCAGACAGACAACACTAAAATCTTCTATATCTACTACAGGACAGACAACACTAAAATCTTCCATATCTACTACAGCAGAGAGACAACACTAAAATCTTCTATATCTACTACAGGACAGACAAAAGTAAAATCTTCTATATCTACTAAAGCAGACAGACAACACTAAAATCTTCTATATCTACTACAGGACAGACAACACTAAAATTGTCTACATCTACTACAGGACAGACAACAGTAAAATCTTCTATATCTACTGCAGGACAGACAACATTAAAATCTTCTATATCTACTACAGGACAGACAACACTAAAATCTTCTATATCTACGACAGGACAGACAACGCTAAAATCTTCTATATCTACTACAGGACAGACAACACTAAAATCTTCTATATCTACTACATGAAAGACTACACTAAAATCTTCTATATCTACTACTAGAGAGACACCTCTAACATCTTCTATATCTACTACAGGACAGACAACACTAAAATCTTCTATATCTACTACAGCAGGCAGACAACACTAAAATCTTCTATATCTACTACAGGACATACAACACTAAAATCTTCTATATCTACTACAGCAGACAGACAACTCTAAAATCTTCTATATCTACTACAGGACAGACAACAGTAAAATCTTCTATATCTACTAAAGGACAGACAACACTAAAATCTTCTATATCTACTACAGGACAGACAACACTAAAATCTTCCATATCTACTACAAGACAGACCACACTAAAATCTTCTATATATACTACAGGACAGACAACACTAAAAACTTCTATATCTACTACAGGACAGACGACAGTAAAATCTTCAATATCTACTACAGGACAGACAACACTACAATCTTCCATATCTACTACAGCAGACAGACAACACTAAAATCTTCTATATCTACTACAGGACAGACAACAGTAAAATCTTCTATATCTACTACAGGACAGACAACACTAAAATCATCTATATCTACTGCAGTACAGACAACACTAAAATCTTCAATATCTACTACAGGACAGACAACACTAAAATCTTCTATATCTACTACAGGACAGACAACTCTAACATCTTCTATATCTACTACAGCAGAAAGACAACACTAACATCTTCTATATCTACTGCAGTACAGACAACACTAAAATCTTCTATATCTACTACAGCAGACAGACAACACTAAAATCTTCTATATCTACTGCAGTACAGACAACACTAAAATCTTCTATATCTACTACAGGACAGACAACAGTAAAATCTTCTATATCTACTACAGCAGACAGACAACACTAAAATCTTCTATATCTACTACAGGACAGACAACATTAAAATCTTCTATATCTACTGCAGTACAGACAACACTAAAATCTTCTATATCTACTACAGGACAGACAACAGTAAAATCTTCTATATCTACTAAAGCAGACAGACAACACTAAAATCTTCTATATCTACTACAGGACAGACAACACTAAAATCTTCTATATCTACTACAGGACAGACAACACTAAAATCTTCCATATCTACTACAAGACAGACCACACTAAAATCTTCTATATATACTACAGGACAGAAAACACTAAAATGTTCTATATCTACTGCAGCAGACAGACAACACTAACATCTTCTATATCTACTGCAGTACAGACAACACTAAAATCTTCTATATCTACTACAGGACAGACAACGCTAAAATCTTCTATATCTACTACAGGACAGACAACACTAAAATCTTCTATATCTACTACAAGACAGACAACACTAAAATCTTCTATATATACTACAGGACAGACAACACTAAAATCTTCCATATCTACTACAGTTCAGACAACACTAAAATCTTCCATTTCTACTACAGCAGACAGACAACACTAAAATCTTCTATATCTACTACAGGACAGACAACAGTAAAATCTTCAATATCTACTACAGGACAGACAACACTAAAATCTTCCATATCTACTACAGCAGACAGACAACACTAAAATCTTCTATATCTACTACAGGACAGACAACACTAAAATGTTTTATATCTACTGCAGTACAGACAACACTAAAATCTTCTATATCTACTACAGGACAGACAACACTAAAATCTTCTATATCTACTACAGGACAGACAACTCTAACATCTTCTATATCTACTACAGCAGACAGACAACACTAACATCTTCTATATCTACTGCAGTACAGACAACACTAAAATCTTCTATATCTACTACATGACAGACAACACTAAAATCTTCAATATCTACTATAGCAGACAGACAACACTAAAATCTTCTATATCTACTGCAGTACAGACAACACTAAAATGTTCTATATCTACTACAGGACAGACAACAGTAACATCTTCTATATCTACTACAGCAGACAGACAACACTAAAATCTTCTATATCTACTACAGGATAGACAACATTAAAATCTTCTATATCTACTGCAGTACAGACAACACTAAAATCTTCTATATCTACTACAGGACAGACAACAGTTAAATCTTCTATATCTACTAAAGCAGACAGACAACACTAAAATCTTCTATATCTACTACAGGACAGACAACACTAAAATTGTCTATATCTACTACAGGACAGACAACAGTAAAATCTTCTATATCTACTACAGCAGACAGACAACACTAAAATATTCTATATCTACTGCAGTACAGACAACACTAAAATCCTCTATATCTACTACAGGACAGAAAACACTAAAATGTTCTATATCTACTACAGCAGACAGACAACACTAAAATCTTCTATATCTACAGCAGCAGACAGATAACAGTAAAATCTTCTATATCTACTACAGGACAGACAACACTAAATTCTTCTATATCTACTGCAGTACAGACAACACTAAGATCTTCTATATCTACTACAGGACAGACAACACTAATATCTTCTATATATACTACAGGACAGACAACACTAAAATCTTCTATATCTACTACAGGACAGACAACACTAAAATCTTCTATATCTACTACAGGACAGAAAACATTAAAATCTTCTATATATACTACCGGACAGACAACAGTAAAATCTTCTATATCTACTACAGACAGACAACACTAAAATCTTCTATATCTACTACAGCAGACAGACAACACTAAAATCTTCTATATCTACTGCAGTACAGACAACACTAAAATCTTCTATATCTACTACAGGACAGACAGCACTAAAATCTTCTGTATCTACTACAGGACAGACAACTCTAACATCTTCTATATCTACTACAGGACAGACAACACTAAAATCTTCTATATCTACTACAGGACAGACAACTCAAACATCTTCTATATCTACTACAGGACAGACAACTCTAACATCTTCCATATCTACTACAAGACAGACAACACTAACATCTTCTATATTTACTACAGGACAGACAACACTAATATCTTCTATATCTACTACAGGACAGACAACACTAACATCTTCTATATCTACAGCAGACAGACAACACTAAAATTTTCTATATCTACTACAGGACAGACAACACTAAAATCTTCTATATCTACTACAGGACAGACAACACTAAAATCTTCTATATCTACTACAGGACAGACAACACTAAAATCTTCTATATATACTACAGGACAGACAACACTAAAATCTTCTATATCTACTACAGGACAGACAACACTAAAATCTTCTATATATACTACAGGACAGACAACAGTAAAATCTTCTATATCTACTACAGACAGACAACACTAAAATCTTATATAGCTACAACAGGACAGACAACGCTAACATCTTCTATATCTACTACAGGACAGACAACACTAAAATCTTCTATATATACTACAGGACAGACAACACTAAAATCTTCTATATCTACTACAGCATAACATTTTCTTTTTTCAGTCTACAATCACATATAACATTATTTATGAAAATAGATGGGCTTTTTAAATCAAAATCCATATGGTATATGTGTAGGATTTGAATTATCAAGCACTGAATACAATATTGTGAACGTACGTAAGACAAGCTTGAAGATATCAAAAGGGTAATCGGAAGTCGTATATCATAGAAGAACACACAATACACTAGCACTAGGAAAAGGGACAAAAGGACAGACATTAATGTACAAAACAGTACACAGTAAACTAAAGATCAGGCAACACGAACTCCACTAAGACCTGGCGATGAGGTGGAATGACATGTAGTTTCTTTTTCACACTTGACACGCGTTATGTTAGTCTTATTGCAAACCCAAGTGTTAAATAATATCACCATCCATATATTAGAACATGGCAATTATAATCAGCATTTCGTTACATTCGTGGAAACATTTAGTTCATTATATATATTTTTTTTATTGTAATTGATGGCGAGCACGGACTGATACGTGAGTGGCCTTTATATACATGTTTGACTATATATATAATTCTAGACTTTAATGTATATTGTGTGTAAATTTGATCTTCACAAATGTCTTAATTTATGTGTTTTTTGTTGAGAAATTCAAATAAAAAAGTTTTATTTTTCTTCTAAAAATCTGAAAACAAACCTTTGATTCTGGCAAATGTCATTGACAAATACAACAACACAACATAAACTGATCTGATTAAAATTATCTGTCTTATTAACAGTTAGAGGAATATATATTAAGATGTTTTTGTTTATATTACAAGGGGTAATGTACCAAGGCCATTTTTATTGCGATTCTACTCCACGAAAATAGATTACAAAGGGTAAGGTTAAAATCAATAGCTGTATAATAGAAAATAAATACATGAATTAAATGTGTAGAGAACTACGACCATGTAATGTAACAAAACAATTCACCATGGAGTAAAGACATTGATATTTAGGGTAGAAATACGGATGTCTTAGATCTATGACTTGTGGATGCTATTATATTACAACAACGAAATCCTGATAGGAACCACAAGCTCTGGAATATCGTATCGACTGAGGGAAATTTACTCCATATGCAGGTGCTACTGGAATCTTGCTACATATATATGAAAAGTTCACAATGGGAACATAAAAGTCATCTCTTTTGTCTTAAAGGTTCGTTCTCAACCGCCCATCACTGTCAATTTCGAGATGTAGGTCAACGTATGAAGCAGACCTATCTGTATCTGTATTATCTTTTCTTTCAAGCTCAATGGGATAGATATGATCAACGAAATCACCAAAATTAGAATTAATTAGTGAAAGGACATCATCTATATAGCGGAACGTGAAATTAAAGGATCGGGCTAGCTTCTTTTCTGTTTTCTTGAGAAGCCCCTGTATGAAATCAAGTCGACGAGAATGGTTCATATTGGTTAAGTTGAAGTCGTGACTTGGTTAAACGCTACGGAATATTTGTTTGACAAATGACCACATATATGTTCCAATTGTCGTATGCACCCCGTCCTTACCTTGTTAAAGCTTTATCACCCGGTTCATAACTAGTGTATCATAACGAGTGCACCTAGTGGAAGAGTAACTGCATATCCCACCGGAGCACCTGTGTTCACCCCCAGTAGGCGCATATAGCACAATGTTGTGTTGTTATGTAATGTTTTGTAGATCGCATATCCTTTTTCTTGTTGTCTGTCCTTCTTCGACTTACGGATTCCAATTACGCTTTTGTTATCTTCAAACTCTTTTACCATCTGTTGTCATGCTTTGATTGGTTTTCTTACACTACAGCTTCTAAACACATACGTCGTTTACTTTGTTTTATTTTACTAAGATCTATCTTGATACATTTTGATAATAGAAATGTATTATGATGAACGAATAGGTACAATTTGGGTTGCATTTCAATTGTTTTTTTTCTATCATACAATTTGAAATATAAATCCCTATGTTTTACACTGGATATGGTATTATGAAGGACAAGTCCAAAATACCAAATGCATTTATTCATTGCGAATAAAATCCATGAAGACAAAATCAGATATTTCTATATAAAGGGTGGCACATCTTGGTCATCTTGTAACTATGGCATTAGTGGGAAATCCAGACAACATTGATTCAAAACCAACGCTTTGCTGGTCCTCCCACAGGTGTTTGTGATATGAAATCATCCCTTCCCCCCTTGTTAACATTCTGCTTGCATATTTATTTTCAATAACATTTCTTTATTATTTACTGTCTTTTAACTTTATTAAACATGTGTATATCCATACAATCGTATGGTAATACCATCTTAGATGTATCCAAAAAGCAGTAGACAGAGCCTACACATGTAAGATGCTACGATAACGTTGTTGTTTATATATTTCAGCAGATAAACAATGCAAATTAATTTGTGAAGAGGGGAGCTTTAAAAGCACATCTGTAAAACATGTATTTAAGGAAAATTGTTACTACGCTGATTATTAAATGAAAATGAAAACGACGATTGTATTATCGATACACGATGTTTACTGTGACGTAGCTTATCCGCAATATTTACACGTCTGCAATCGATATTACAAAATTATACGTCCTTATAGTGTTTTAAAATAATATTGTTTTGAGCATTTGTTCATTAAATTAGAAAAAAGGCAATATAACAACGTCATCCCGATGTCTGAAGTTGGAATTATTTAAACGGTTAATAGAGATGATAATTATGTACGATATTTTCATATGGCAAAGAATACAGAAATTAAAAGTAATCAGAAAAATGCACTATAGCTTGGTAAAAGGGGAGTTTCTTACGTATTTGACCTTTCAATCTATTCGCACGTTTAATTAAATGTAATTCAGCCACGCATTGTTCTTGAAGAATAGGATATCCTCAATCCGCCGGTTACTGCATTACTTGTATTGAACATCTGTATGCCGTTGTTATGTTCGGTTTTAGTGGTAACGATGCTGCTTTGTCATTATTTTTCATTATTTCGTAGAATATACATTATTTAATGGATTAATTGCTTAATTAATGAAAATAATTAAATGTTTACCTGTATTAGATGGAAAACTGAAAACAAGCCGTTTTTAATGAATTTTCATGTGATGGCCAACTTTAACGTCACTGTGTAGTCCACCAACAGCGGCATCTACCCAATGATTGTACTAATATTTACTGTGACAATTGTTAAACTTCACAAAAGGACCGCACTAAATTTGATATCTATGTTTGCATTACCTGTAGCAATGTATATTTACCAAGGGATGTAATATATTTAAATATTTAAAGGTAAAAAATTGATATCTAATCAGAACATTTCAGATTGATAACGAGTTATTTGATATTTGCTTAACAAAATAAATACAATTTTGTTTTTGCTTGACAAGAAATATTACTTAATACAAACACACTCAGTCTGGTAAGATAAACAATAACACTTTACATCAGTGCTATGAGAAATGATGTCTTTGTTTTTATTAATTAAATCAAACAATCCACACAATTTGTAAATCGCTTGAAAAGTATGACAAACTTAAATGTAACAGAGTGGCATAGCCGTCAGCTTGATGAAATATAGGAGAACCTTAAGCATAACAGAGTGGCATAGCCTTCAGCTTGACGAAATATATGATGAATTTAAATATAACAGGCTTTACGAAATGCATGACAAACGTAAATATAATAGATTGGTATAGCCTTCAGCTTGACGAAATGTATGACAAATTTATATATAACAGAGTGGCATAGCCGTAGCATAGCCTTCTGCTTGAAGAAATGTATGACACATTTATATATAACAGAGTGGCATAGCCGTGGTATAGCCGTGGCATAGCCTTCTGCTTGAAGAAATGTATGACAAACTTAAATATAACAGAGTGGTATAGTCTTCACCTTGACGAAATGTATGACAAACCTAAATATAA
Organism: Bathymodiolus brooksi; assembly: GCA_963680875.1. Classification (NCBI taxonomy): domain Eukaryota; kingdom Metazoa; phylum Mollusca; class Bivalvia; order Mytilida; family Modiolidae; genus Bathymodiolus; species Bathymodiolus brooksi. The sequence continues at coordinate 78,931,961 of OY804588.1, forward strand.
CAGTGGTATAGCCTTAAGCTTGACGAAATGTATGACAAACGTAAATATAACAGAGTGGCATAGCCTTCAGCTTCACGAAATGTATGACAGACGTAATATAACAGAGTGGTATAGCCTTCAGCTTGACGAAATGTATGACAGACGTAAATATAACAGAGTGGCATAGCCTTCAGCATGACGGAATGTATGACAGACGTAAATATAACAGAGTGGTGTAGCCTTCAGCTTGACGAAATGTATGACAGACGTAAATATAACAGAGTGATATAACCTTCAGCTTGATGAAATACATTCATTATTATTACGAAAGGATTGAGACTGGAATTAATAATTCGATTATATGATAAGACAATTATCATCTATCAGCCAATCTATATGGGGAAACAATTAACTATATATCATCTACAAGCTTATATTAGAATATAATCATTCAACAATAATCCTCAGACCAGATTACCAGACAAAACATTGATCAACTATCGCAGCGTCCAGATGGTATGATGCAAACAATGGCCAATCAAAGTCCTTACCATATCAAATTACAAAGCAATTAAATACCAACCATCTCTCGAGCATATGAAATTACAATGCAAATAGCCAACATTTAAAACAGATCAGTTAATATGAAAAGAAACTAGCCACCTATCTTTTCCTGATCAAATTATATGAAGAAGAAAACAAAAACAATTATACAACTATCATCTCCTGTCCAGATTATATGAGAAGAAGGTTAGCCAATTATCATCTCCTGACTAGATTATATGACGAAACAATTCGACACATATCATCTCCCGACCATATTTTATGTCAAGACAATTAGCCTACTGTCATCTCATAACTAGATTATATAACAAGACAATTAGCCAATTATCATCTCCTGACCAGATTATATGACAAGACAATTAGCCAACTATCATCTCCTGAGCAGGTTATATGACAAGACAATTAGCCAACTATCATCTCCTGAGCAGATTATATGACAAGACAATTAGCCAACTATCATCTCCTGACTAGATTATACGACAAGACAATTAGACAACGATAATCTCCTAACCAGATTATATGACAAGACAATTAGACAACTATCATCTCCTGACAATATTATATGACAGGACAAGTAGACAACAATAATCTCCTGACTAGATTATATGACAAGAAAATTATCCATCTATCATCTCCTCACCTGATTTAATACAACTCGACCAGATTATATGACAAGAAAATTAGCAAACTCTAATCCTCATAGAAAAGATCATAGGACAAAGCAAATTAGCCCAACTTAATCTATCTCTACCAGATTACATGACAAAAAATAGCCAAGCTTAATCCACATCTACCAGATTATAGGACAACCGTTCGGTCAACTATCATACATCACTTGTTAATTACGTATGATATATTTTCATTGATTAATATTAATTAATATTACCTGCCATTTTGACTGTTCAGTTGAGATCACTATGACCATATAAAACATACAAACCAACTTCATACGGTTCAGATTTAATCTTTAAAAACTCACATGATGAACATATGATATTAATTTATCTGTAAACAAGGTTAGACAATAGAACGTCCTCGTTATCTGTCAAAATCATCATATACAGCGTAAATTAATAAAATAAGAAGTACATTAAACATATTGTTATACAATTAGGAGGTACAGACACTTCAATAAAAAGCGGCGGGATAAAGCTATTATTATTGGTACAAGCTCCTCTTACGTATCTACCATATCACTGCACCTGTATTTAAAAGTATTTAATAATTATAATTAAGACTTCAGACACAATTACGCTCTCTAGTATTTTATGTCCCTTCCATTCCAATATATTACTCATACCAATATGACAGGACAAGCTAAGAAAATGTTACATGTCACCTTGATACATTGATTTAAAGGAGAACATATTTCTTCAATAACTGACACCGAAAAGTGAGAGATAGAAATTTACTGTATCATAAGTAAAAACTCATTTTAAAAAGGGGGAATGTTAAGATAAAATGTTCGAAAGAAAAAGAGATAGAAATACCACATGAATGTACATATACTTAAACTTTAGACCACATACCACTTGTATGGTCTTTAGTTTGACTCGATAGCGCCGCGAACCCACAATATACCGCACTCAAATCAAGAACACTAACCATTACACTATCGATGCGGTTCAGTCCTAAATTATTAAGAATATTTCACTATTATTGCAGAACTGTTTCAATAATATTGGTACTGCATTAATCTTATTTTTCAGTTCTATTAGTTGATCAATAGTCTGATTATCGGTTGCGTTTTTTTTATATTTGTGGTTATCTTTGAAATATACTATAACTATGTGCTGTTTCTGTTACGTTTGTAGCTTCATATATGTAAGAAGTGATTTACTTGCTATCAATCTGGTAATAACTGTAGTTAAAGATGTGCCTTCAAACGTGGTGGTCACATTTGTAATTAAGGATTTGTTTGTATACATTTTTGTTATATTTGTAATTAAGGATTTATTTGTATACAATGTGGTGATATTTGTTATTAATTAAACATTAGAGAAAACCAAACGGACAATCAAGGATGATAAATCCAGAGACACTGGAAACATTGGGCATTCAAGATATAGGACGAAGAAAAAAAGCTAATAAAAACAATTAAAACAAATATGATAGAAAGTTATGAAATAAAAAGAATGACCCACAACACAAAACAGAAACTAAAATGATGAACAATATAGGTACCCCCAAAAGACGAGTATTAACCCAGGTTTGTGGGATGGGTAAGTAGGACGGATACAAAAACAACCAAAAACAAATTCAAAAGCAATACGGACCTAAAAAAAAAAACAATGTCCGAACCATTGTTCTTAGGAATTTCCCGTTTTTCCAAAATGAAATTTCCGGCGCAAGATATACTAGCTATTATTTTTAGAAACAACCGACATGCTCATATTCATTTCGTCTCAATTGTTTATACACCGAAAAGACATTTAATATGAGAGATCAATACGCATTGTATATTATTTATGTATGTTGGGGAAATTGTATTTGTATGTGTGTGAAAGAAATATCTACATCTTAAAAACAAATGTTAGAGAACACCGAAAGTGCTATCAAAGATGGACAATCCAGAGAAACTGGCAACATAGGGTACACAAATGGACAATCCAGAGAAACTGGCAACATAGGATACACAAATAGACAATCCAGAGAAACTGGCAACATAGGGTACACAAATGGACAATCCAGAGAAACTGACAACATAGGGTACACAAATAGACAATCCAGAGAAACTGGCAACATAGGGTACAGAAATGGACAATCCAATCCAGAGAAACTGGGAACATAGGGTACACAAATGGACAATCCAGAGAAACTGGCAACATAGGGTACACAAATGGACAATCCAGAGAAACTGGCAACATAGGGTACACAAATGGACAATCCAGAGAAACTGGCAACATAGGGTACACAAATGGACAATCTAATCCAGAGAAACTGGCACCATAGGGTACACAAATGGACAATCCAGAGAAACTGGCAACATAGGGTACACAAATGAACAATCCAGAGAAACTGGCAACATAGGGTACACAAATGGACAATCCAGAGAAACTGGCAACATAGGGTACACACGACGAAGACAAACAACTATGTGCAAGCTAAAACAAGTAGCATAAATAAGACATGAGTCATAATGCAAACAACTGGAGGTAAAGACGAACTATTATATACTCTAACTCTAGTAATACACAGTACTTGTTGTCATTGGTTACTTTTCACGGATGTCATAACCAATGATTACAAGGGTACTACTTAGAATGGGCCACCATGTTGAATTTCTCAAATCCAAGAACAATTTATTGTAATATTATCACAGTTAATCTAAAGCAAAAACAGTTCAAGTGATTTAATAGTTGAAATATATCGTTTTTGCTTCGTAAGGTTGGAATATCTTGTTTTTCATTTTACTCTTGTAACTTGTAATTTTATCACGTTTCTGATTATCTTTTTGGTACAATCTGTATCTTGAATCTTTTAATTGTTGCTAAATTAATATATTTTATATGTAAGCATGTGGATAATTTGCTTAGTATGTTGATATAAGTTGTATCTGATCCAATTATTGTATACCTAAGCAATGTACTAAGTTCTATCTAATCTATAAACAGATTGTTGACATTTCAGACTGATATTGTAGGCCCTTCGATATCAGTCCGACTACAGCAATGTACAGACCAAAGTTGGGAATATTGGTACATCTAACACAGACATACAGACGGACGGTAATGTCACACAAACAGTCACTGCAAACATTAACGACTACGACCGTAGCCATGGTAATAACAGTGCAATATTCACAAAAACATAGAATGAGTATATACATATGATATATTTTACATAAGAATATGTTGTAATTGTTATCGTCGGTTTTTTCCCCGTTCGAGTCAGTACAAAGCCATACAGATAGTCTAAGTTGTATCACCGTTCAAATGTAATAGTAAAGGCGGCTAAGCTCTAAGTCAGAATGGAGTCATATTTAATAGAGGATTGTTACTCCGATGAGCTGGAAAGAGTAAAATTACTCATCATAGTATTGATATCACATAAATCATCATTATCATCTCGTCAGAGGTTTGTGTGTTTTCAACATGATGTAGGTGATAAATTGCTCACTTGACGTTGAATTAACAATCACTCGCTTCAAGTAACAAAAGATAAGGAAATACCACTTAGATAATGTAGATTAGTACACAGTGTACATACCATTCCGGAACACTTGAGTTTGTAGCGAGTTCGTGGTGCTCAATCATTAGTATAATGTGTATTTGTCGACTGTTATTTGTTGTGTTCTTTTCTTTCGTCCATCGTATTATTTGATCTTCTTCAATTTGATAACCCGTGTGATACCTTCAAAATGTTTTATACCATGTGATACCTTCAAACTGCTTTATACCATGTGATACCTTCAAACTATTCTATATCATGTGATACCATCAAACTGTTTTGTAGAGTGTAGTACCTTCAAATGTTGTATACCATGTGATACATTCAAACTGTTTATACCATGTGATACCTTCAAACTGTTCTATACAATGCGATGCCTTCATACTGTTTATACCATTTGATACCTTCAAACTGTTCTATATCATGTGATACTTTCAACTTGTTTATATCCTGTGATACCTTCAAACTGTTCTATAGCATGTGTTACCTTCAAACTGTTTATATCACGTGGACCCTTTAAACTGTTCAATATCATGTGATACCTTCAACTTGTATATATCCTTTGATACCTTCAAACTGTTTTATACCATGTGATACCTTCAAACTGTTTTATATCATTTGATATCCTCAAACTGCTTATACCATGTGATACTTTCAAACTGTTTGAAACCATGTGATACCTTCAAACTGTTTTATATCATTTGATATCCTCAAACTGCTTATACCATGTGATACTTTCAAACTGTTTGAAACCATGTGATACCTTCAAACTGTGCTATGCCATGTGATACATTCAAACCGTTTTAGACAATGTAACACCTTCAAACTGTTTTGTACCATGTGATACCTTCAAGCTGGTATATGCCATGTGACCCATTCAAACTGTTCTAAAAGATGTGATACCTTCAAACAGTTTTGTATCGTGTGATATCTTCACACTGTTCTATATCATTTGAAGCATTCAAACCGTTTTGTACCATGTGGTACCTTCAAACTCTTTTATACCATGTAAAACATTCAAATTGTTTTGTACCATGTGATACCTCTACACTGTATTAGACCATGCGCCACCTTCAAACTGTTTGAAACCATGTGATACCTTCAAACTGTTTAATACCATGTGATACCTTCAAACTGTTTTATACCATGTGATACCTTCAAGCTGATTTATACCATGTGATACATTCAAACTTTGTTATGCCATGTGATACCCTCAAACTGTTTAATAACATGTGATTCTTTCAAACTGTTTTATACCATGTGATATCTTCAAATTGTTCATTCCATGTGATACCTTCAGCAAACTGTGAAAACGTAATGACCCTTACTTTGTATGCCTTCAAACTGTTTTATACCATGTGATACCTTCAAGCTGATTTATACCATGTGATACATTCAAACTTTGTTATGCCATGTGATACCCTCAAACTGTTTAATACCATGTGATACCCTCAAACTGTTTAATACCATGTGATACCTTCAAACTGTGTTATACCATGTGATACCTTCAAACTGTTCTATACCTTGCGCTACCTTCAAGCTGATATATACCATGTGATACCCTCAAAATGTTTAATACCATGTGATTCCTTCAACTGTTCATACCATGTGATACCTTCAACAAACGTTGTTTTATACCATGTTATTCTTTCAATCTGTTTTTTACCGTGTGATGCATTCAAAATGTGTTATACTATGTGATACCTTCAAACTGTTTATACAATATGATACATCCAAACTATTTTATGCCATGTGATACCTTCAAACTGTTTTATACCATGTGATATCTTCAAACTGTTGTATGACATGTGATACATTCAAACTGTTTGATACCATATGATGCATTCAAGCTGTTTTATAACATATGCTACTTTTAATATGTTTTATATCATGTAATACTTTCAAACTGTTTATACAATAGGATACATTCAAACTGTTTGATATCCTGTGATACATTCAAACTGTATATATACCATGTGATACCTTCAAACTGTGTTAAACTAAGTGACACCTTCAAACTGTTTGAAACCATGTGATTACTTCAAACTTTTTTATGCCATGTGATACATTCAAACTGTTTTAAACCATGTAATTGCTTCAAGCTTTGTTATACCATGTGATACCATCAAATGTTTTATTATACCATGTGATACCTGCAAATTGTTTTATACCATGTGATACCCTCAAGCTGATTTATACCATGTGATACATTCAAACTTTGTTATGCCATATAATACCTTCAAAATGATTACTACTATGTGATACCTTCAAACTGTTTCATACCATGTGATATCTTCAACAAGCTTGTTTTTATTACCATGTGATACTTTCAATCTGCTATATGTCATGTGATACTTTCAATCTGTTCAATACCACATGATACCTTTATTCTGTTTTATATCATGTGATGCCCTCAAACTGTTTATACCATGTGATATTTTCAATCTGTTTTATACCATGTGATGTATTCAAACTGTTTTATACTATGTGATACCTTTAATCTGTTTTATATAATGTAATACCTTCAAACTGTTTATTCCATGTGATACTTTCAATCGGTTTTATACCATGTGATGCATTCAAACTGTTTTATGCCATGTGATACCTTCAAACTGTTTATACCATATGATACATTCAAACTGTTTTATACCATGTGATACCTTCAAAATGTTTTATACCATGTGATACCTTCAAACTGTGTTATACCATATGATATCTTCAAATTGTTCATACCATGTAATACCTTCAACAAACTTTTTATATCATGTGATACTTTCAATCTGTTTGATACCATGTGATGCATTCAAACTGTTTTATATCATGTGATACCTTCAAACTGTTGTATGCCATGTGATATATTTAAACTGTTTATACGATGTGATACCTTCAAACTGTTTTATATCATGTGATACCTTCAAACTGTTTTATATCATGTGATACCTTCAAACTGTTGTATGCCATGTGATATATTTAAACTGTTTTATACGATGTGATACCTTCAAACTGTTTTATTCCATGTGATACCTTTAATCTGTTTTATATCATGTGATACCTTCAAACTGTTTATACCATATGATACATTCAAACTGTTTTATATCATGTGATACCTTCAAACTGTTGTATGCCATGTGATATATTTAAACTGTTTTATACGATGTGATACCTTCAAACTGTTTTATACCATGTGATACCTACAAACTGTTTTATATCATGTGATACCTTCAAACTGTTGTATGCCATGTGATATATTCAAACTGTTTTATACCATGTGATACCTTCAACCTGTTTTATACCATGTGATACCTTCAAATTGTTCATACCATGTGATACCTTCAAACTGTTTCATACCATGTGATATCTTCAAATTGTTCATGCCATGTGATACCTTCAACAAACGTTTTTTTTTACCATGTGATGCTTTCAATCTGTTTTATATCATGTTATACTTTTAATCTGTTTTATACCACTTGATGCATTCAAACTGTGTTATACCACGTGATACCTTTAATATGTTTTATATCATGTGATACCTTCAAACTGTTTATACAATAAGAGTAATAACAAAATTACCGAACTCCGAACAATCTTACAAAGGGAAAGTCAAAACTCATAAGTATATAAACACACAAAATCAGTCAACAATCGGAAAACTGTGAAAATCGTAATGACCCTGACTTGGTACAGGCATTTCTAAAGAAATGGTAGGTTGAATCAGATTTTAAAGCGCCAAACATTCCGCTTTCATTACGGCTCAAAGTTTCCGGCTGTCACTATGACAGTATGTATAACAATACTTGAACAAAACAGGTAAAACAGTTGTCAAAGCAGCACCAATCTCAGTGAAGCAAATGTCAAAGACACTTTTACGTCACACATTGATAAACAAATATTTTTAGCATTTTTGTTGACACCTTATCTTTATGCATTTTCACTATGTGAAAATCCATCGTTTATAATCTTTTCTGCAGAAACGGAATATATTTCGACAAAATCTTGGTATCGGAATATAAACTTTTTAAGAGATTGAATAAGGCGAATCTTTTGATAGCCCTGGTCCAGTAGCCTGTTTCTCAGATGAAGATGACGTTTCAGGAAATCAGAATAATTATTACAGTCCCTTGCATAGCGAAGATGTAAACACCATATGTAGGAGAAGCTGGTATATTACTGCACATATTTGGTAAATTTATGATTTTAAAATTTATGATAAACGGGACGTTTATCATAAATTTTAGTATTGATTTGACCACTGTCGTCAAATTCGAGGTATAAGTCCAAAACTATTGCGGACGAAGCGGTATCTGTGGTCTTATTAACTTCCAGCTCTGGAGGATATATCAATGGAAGAAATTCTGCAAATTTAGAATTATTGATAGATAAAACGTCATCAATATACCTGTATGTGAAATTACAGGCTCTAGTCTCATGAATCTTCTTATCTTTTACAAGCTTTTGAAGAAACTCCGACTCATATGAATATAAAAATAAATCGGCTAGAGGAGGGGCACAATATGATACCTGCAAACTGTTTTATACCATGTGATACCTTCAAACTGTTTTATACCATGTGATACCTTCAAACTGTTTATATCATGTGATACCTTCAAACTGTTTTATACCATGCGATACATTCAAACTGTTTTATACCATGTGATACATGTGAAAAAAAATGTTAATCATTATTATTTTATTACGAGGGTATAGTCAATCACAGTTCCTTTCTCTTTCAGGAACGACAATCACATTACCTCGTTATTTTGCAATGTGATGCATTCAAATTGTATCATACCATGTGATACCTTCAAGCTGATTTATACCATGTGATACATTCAAACTTTGTTATCCCATGTGATACCCTCAACCTGTTTAATACCATGTGATACCTTCAAACTATTTTATACCATGTGATACCTTCAAACTGTTTTATACCATTGGATACATTCAAACTTTGTTATGCCATGTGATACCCTCAAACTGTTTAATACCATGTGATTCCTTCAAACTGTTCATACCATGTGATACCTTCAACAAACGTTGTTTTATACCATGTTATTCTTTCAATCTGTTTTTTACCATGTGATGCATTCAAACTGTGCTATACCATGTGATACCATTAATCTGTTTTATATCATGTGATACCTTCAAACTGTTTATCCAATATGATACATCCAAACTATGTTATGCCATGTGATAACTTCAAACTGTTTTATACCATGTGATATCTTCAAACTGTTGCATGACATGTGATACATTCAAACTGTTTGATACCATGTAATACATGTAAAAAAAATTGTTCATCATTATTATTTTATTACGAGGGTATAGTCAATCACAGTTCCTTTCTCTTTCAGGAACGACAATCACAGTACCTCTTTATTTTGTAATGTGATGCATTCAAACTTTGTTTTACCATGTGATACCTTCAAGCTGATTTATACCATGTGATACATTCAAGCTTTGCTATGCAATGTGATACCCTCAAAATGTTTAATACCATATGATATCTTCAAACTGTTTTATACCATGTGATACCTTCAAGCTGTTTTTTACCATGTGATAACTTCAAACTGTTTTATACCATGTGATGCATTCAATCTGTTTAATACCATGTGATACCTTCAAGCTGATTTATACCATGTGATACATTCAAACTTTGCTATGCAATTTGATACCCTCAAAATGTTTAATACCATGTGATACCTTCAAACTGTTTTATACCATGTGATATCTTCAAACTGATTTATACCATGTGATGCAGTCAAACTTTGCTATGCAATTTGATACCCTCAAAATGTTTAATACCATGTGATACCTTCAAACTTTTTTATGCCATGTGATACCCTCAAAATGTTTAATACCATATGATATCTTCAAACTGTTTTATACCATGTGATGCATTCAATCTGTTTAATACCATGTGATACCTTCAAGCTGATTTATACCATGTGATACATTCAAACTTTGCTATTCAATTTGATACCCTCAAAATGTTTAATACCATGTGATACCTTCAAACTGTTTTATACCATGTGATACCTTCAAACTGATTTATACCATGTGATGCAGTCAAACTTTGCTATGCAATTTGATACCCTCAAAATGTTTAATACCATGTGATACCTTCAAACTTTTTTATGCCATGTGATACCTTCAAACTGTTTAATACCATGTGATGCTTTCAATCTGTTTTATACCATGTGATACCTTATAGCTGATTTATACCATGTGATACATTCAAACTTTGTAATGTAATATGATACCCTTAAAATGTTTAATACCATGTGATACCTTCAAACTGTTTTATACCATGTGATATCTTCAAATTATTCATACCATGTGATACCTTCAACAAACTGTTGTTTATACCATGTGATACTTTCAATCTGTTTTATACCATATGCTACTTTTAATATGTTTTATATCATGTAATACTTTCAAACTGTTTATACAATAGGATACATTCAAACTGTTTGATATCCTGTGATACATTCAAACTGTTATATACCATGTGAAACATTCAAACTGTGTTAAACTAAGTGACACCTTTAAACTGTTTGAAACCATGTGATAACTTCAAACTGTTTTATGCCATGTGATACATTCAAACTGTTTTAAACCATGTAATAGCTTCAAGCTGTGTTATACCATGTGATACCATCAAATGTTTTATTATACCATGTGATACCTGCAAATTGTTTTATACCATGTGATACCCTCAAGCTGATTTATACCATGTGATACATTCAAACTTTGTTATGCCATATGATACCTTCAAAATGATTAATACTATGTGTTACCTTCAAACTGTTTCATACCATGTGATATCTTCAAATTGTTCATACCATGTGATACCTTCAACAAGCTTGTTTTTATTACCATGTGATACTTTCAATCTGTTATATGTCATGTGATACTTTCAATCTGTTTTATACCACATGATACCTTTAATCTGTTTTATATCATGTGATGCCTTCAAACTGTTTATACCATGTGATATTTTCAATCTGTTTTATACCATGTGATGTATTCAAACTGTTTTATACCATGTGATACCTTTAATCTGTGTAATATCATGTAATACCTTGAAACTGTTTATACCATGTGATAGTTTCAATCGGTTTTATACCATGTGATGCATTCAAACTGTTTTATGCCATGTGATACCTTTAATCTGTTTTATATCATGTGATGCCTTCAAACTTTTTATACTATATGATACATTCAAACTGTTTTATAACATGTGATACCTTCAAACTGTTTTATACCATGTGATACCTTCAAACTGTTTTATACCATGTGATACCTTCAAACTGTTTTATACCATGTGATACCTTCAAGCTGTTCTATACCATGTGATATCTTCAAATTGTTCATACCATGTGATACCTTCAACAAACTTTTTATATCATGTGATACTTTCAATCTGTTTGATACCATGTGATGCATTCAAACTGTTTTATATCATGTGATACCTTCAAACTGTTGTAGCCATGTGATATATTTAAACTGTTTATACGATGCGATACTTTCAAACTGTTTTATACCATGTGATACCTTCAAACTGTTTTATATCATGTGATACCTTCAAACTGTTGTATGCCATGTGATATATTTAAACTGTTTTATACGATGTGATACCTTCAAACTGTTATATACCATGTGATACCTTTGATCTGTTTTATATCATGTGATACCTTCAAACTGTTTATACCATATGATACATTCAAACTGTTTTATATCATGTGATACCTTCAAACTGTTGTATGCCATGTGATATATTTAAACTGTTTTATACGATGTGATACCTTCAAACTGTTTTATACCATGTCATACCTACAAACTGTTTTATATCATGTGATACCTTCAAACTGTTGTATGCCATGTGATATATTCAAACTGTTTTATACCATGTGATACCTTCAAACTGTTGTATACCATGTGATACCTTCAAACTGTTCATACCATGTGATACCTTCAAACTGTTTTATACCATGTGCTATCTTCAAATTGTTCATGCCATGTGATACCTTCAACAAACGTTTTTTTTACCATGTGATGCTTTCAATCTGTTTTATATCATGTTATACTTTCAATCTGTTTTATACCATGTGATGCATTCAAACTGTTTTATACCATGTGATACCTTTAATATGTTTTATATCATGTGATACCTTCAAACTGTTTATACAATAAGAGTAATAACAAAATTACCGAACTCCGAACAATATTACAAAGGGAAAGTCAAAACTCATAAGTATATAAACAGACAAAATCAGTCAACAACCGGAAAACTGTGAAAATCGTAATGACCCTGACTTGGTACAGGCATTTCTAAAGAAATGGTAGGTTGAATCAGATTTTAAAGCGCCAAACATTCCGCTTTCATTACGGCTCAAAGTTTCCGGCTGTCACTATAACAGTATTTATAACAATACTTGAACAAAACAGGTAAAACAGTTGTCAAAGCAGCACCAATCTCAGTGAAGCAAATGTCAAAGACACTTTTACGTCACACATTGATAAACAAATATTTTTAGCATTTTTGTTGACACCTTATCTTTATGCATTTTCACTATGTGAAAATCCATCGTTTATAATCTTTTCTGCAGAAACGGAATATATTTCGACAAAATCTTGGTATCGGAATATAAACTTTTTAAGAGATCGAATAAGGCGAATCTTTTGATAGGCCTGGTCCAGTAGCCTGTTTCTCAGATGAAGATGACGTTTCGGGAAATCAGAATAATTGTTACAGTCCCTTGCACAGCGAAGATGTAAACACCATATGTAGGAGAAGCTGGTATATTACTGCACATATTTGGTAAATTTATGATTTTAAAATTTATGATAAACGGGACGTTTATCATAAATTTTAGTATTGATTTGACCACTGTCGTCAAATTCGAGGTATAAGTCCAAAAATGATGCGGACGAAGCGGTATCTGTGGTCTTATTAACTTCCAGCTCTGGAGGATATATCAATGGAAGAAATTCTGCAAATTTAGAATTATTGATAGATAAAACGTCATCAATATACCTGTATGTGAAATTAAAGGCTCTAGTCTCATGAATCTTCTTATCTTTTACAAGCTTTTGAAGAAACTCCGACTCATATGGGTATAAAAATAAATCGGCTAGAGGAGGGGCACAATATGATACCTGCAAACTGTTTTATACCATGTGATACCTTCAAACTGTTGTATACCATGTGATACCTTCAAACTGTTTATATCATGTGATACCTTCAAACTGTTTTATACCATGCGATACATTCAAACTGTTTTATACCATGTGATACATGTGAAAAAAACTGTTAATCATTATTATTTTATTACGAGGGTATAGTCAATCACAGTTCCTTTCTCTTTCAGGAACGACAATCACATTACCTCGTTATTTTGCAATGTGATGCATTCAAATTGTTTCATACCATGTGATACCTTCACGCTGATTTATACCATGTGATACATTCAAACTTTGTTATCCCATGTGATACCCTCAACCTGTTTAATACCATTGGATACATTCAAACTTTGTTATGCCATGTGATACCCTCAAACTGTTCATACCATGTGATACCTTCAACAAACGTTGTTTTATACCATGTTATTCTTTCAATCTGTTTTTTACCATGTGATGCATTCAAACTGTGCTATACCATGTGATACCATTAATCTGTTTTATATCATGTGATACCTTCAAACTGTTTATCCAATATGATACATCCAAACTATGTTATGCCATGTGATACCTTCAAACTGTTTTATACCATGTGATATCTTCAAACTGTTGTATGACATGTGATACATTCAAACTGTTTGATACCATGTAATACATGTAAAAAAAATTGTTCATCATTATTATTTTATTACGAGGGTATAGTCAATCACAGTTCCTTTCTCTTTCGGGAACGACAATCACAGTACCTCGTTATTTTGTAATGTGAGGCATTCAAACTTTGTTTTACCATGTGATACCTTCAAGCTGATTTATACCATGTGATACATTCAAGCTTTGCTATGCAATGTGATACCCTCAAAATGTTTAATACCATATGATATCTTCAAACTGTTTTATACCATGTGATACCTTCAAACTTTTTTTTACCATTTGATAACTTCAAACTGTTTTATACCATGTGATGCATTCAATCTGTTTAATACCATGTGATACCTTCAAGCTGATTTATACCATGTGATACATTCAAACTTTGCTATGCAATTTGATACCCTCAAAATGTTTAATACCATGTGATACCTTCAAACTGTTTTATACCATGTGATACCTTCAAACTGATTTATACCATGTGATGCAGTCAAACTTTGCTATGCAATTTGATACCCTCAAAATGTTTAATACCATGTGATGCCTTCAAACCTTTTTATGCCATGTGATACCTTCAAACTGTTTAATATCATGTGATACCTTCAATCTGTTTTATACCATGTGATATCTTCAAATTGTGCATACAATGTGATACCTTGAACCAACTTTTTTTTATACCATGTGATGCTTTCAATCTGTTTTATACCATGTGATACCTTCAAGCTGATTTATACCATGTGATACATTCAAACTTTGTAATGTAATATGATACCCTTAAAATGTTTAATACCATGTGATACCCTCAAACTGTTTTATACCATGTGATATCTTCAAATTATTCATACCATGTGATACCTTCAACAAACTGTTGTTTATACCATGTGATACTTTCAATCTGTTTTATACCATATGATGCATTCAAGCTGTTATTTAACATATGCTACTTTTAAAATGTTTTATATCATGTAATACTTTCAAACTGTTTATACAATATGATACATTCAAACTGTTTGATATCCTGTGATACATTCAAACTGTTATTTACCATGTGATACATTCAAACTGTGTTAAACTAAGTAAAACCTTTAAACTGTTTGAAACCATGTGATATCTTCAAACTGTTTTATGCCATGTGATACATTCAAACTGTTTTAAACCATGTAATAGCTTCAAGCTGTGTTATACCATGTGATACCATCAAATGTTTTATTATACCATGTGATACCTGCAAATTGTTTTATACCATGTGATACCCTCAAGCTGAGTTATACCATGTGATACATTCAAACTTTGTTATGCCATATGATACCTTCAAAATGATTAATACTATGTGATACCTTCAAACTGTTTCATACAATGTGATATCTTCAAACTGTTTTATATCATGTTATACCTTCAAACTGTTGTATGCCATGTGATATATTTAAACTGTTTTATACGATGTGATACCTTCAAACTGTTATATACCATGTGATACCTTTGATCTGTTTTATATCATGTGATACCTTCAAACTGTTTATACCATATGATACATTCAAACTGTTTTATATCATGTGATACCTTCAAACTGTTGTATGACATGTGATATATTTAAACTGTTTTATACGATGTGATACCTTCAAACTGTTTTATACCATGTCATACCTACAAACTGTTTTATATCATGTGATACCTTCAAACTGTTGTATGCCATATGATATATTCAAACTGTTTTATACCATGTGATACCTTCAAACTGTTGTATACCATGTGATACCTTCAAACTGTTCATACCATGTGATACCTTCAAACTGTTTTATACCATGTGCTATCTTCAAATTGTTCATGCCATGTGATACCTTCAACAAACTTTTTTTTACCATATGATGCTTTCAATCTGTTTTATATCATGTTATACTTTCAATCTGTTTTATACCATGTGATGCATTCAAACTGTTTTATACCATGTGATACCTTTAATATGTTTTATATCATGTGATACCTTCAAACTGTTTATACAATAAGAGTAATAACAAAATTACCGAACTTCGAACAATATTACAAAGGGAAAGTCAAAACTCATAAGTATATAAACACACAAAATCAGTCAACAACCGGAAAACTGTGAAAATCGTAATGACCCTGACTTGGTACAGGCATTTCTAAAGAAATGGTAGGTTGAATCAGATTTTAAAGCGCCAAACATTCCGCTTTCATTACGGCTCAAAGTTTTCGGCTGTCACTATAACAGTATTTATAACAATACTTGAACAAAACAGGTAAAACAGTTGTCAAAGCAGCACCAAACTCAGTGAAGTAAATGTCAAAGACACTTTTACGTCACACATTGATAAACAAATATTATTAGCATATTTGTTGACACCTTATCTTTATGCATTTTCACTATGTGAAAATCCATCGTTTATAATCTTTTCTGCAGAAACGGAATATATTTCGACAAAATCTTGGTATCGGAATATAAACTTTTTAAGAGATCGAATAAGACGAATCTTTTGATAGCCCTGATCCAGTAGCCTGTTTCTCAGATGAAGATGACGTTTCAGGAAATCAGAAAATTGTTACTGTCCCTTGCATAGCGAAGATGTAAACACCATATGTAGGAGAAGCTGGTATATTACTGCACATATTTGGTAAATTTATGATTTTAAAATTTATGATAAACGGGACGTTTATCATAAATTTTAGTATTGATTTGACCACTGTCGTCAAATTCGAGGTATAAGTCCAAAAATGATGCGGACGAAGCGGTATCTGTGGTCTTATTAACTTCCAGCTCTGGAGGATATATCAATGGAAGAAATTCTGCAAATCTAGAATTATTGATAGATAAAACGTCATCAATATACCTGTATGTGAAATTAAAGGCTCTAGTCTCATGAATCTTCTTATCTTTTACAAGCTTTTGAAGAAACTCCGACTCATATGAGTATAAAAATAAATCGGCTAGAGGAGGGGCAAAATATGATACCTGCAAACTGTTTTATACCATGTGATACCTTCAAACTGTTTATATCATGTGATACCTTCAAACTGTTTTATACCATGTGATACCTTCAAACTGTTTATATCATGTGATACCTTCAAACTGTTTTATACCATGCGATACATTCAAACTGTTTAATACCATGTGATACATGTGAAAAAAACTGTTAATCATTATTATTTTATTACGAGGGTATAGTCAATGACAGTTCCTTTCTCTTTCAGGAACGACAATCACATTACCTCGTTATTTTGCAATGTGATGCATTCAAATTGTTTCATACTATGTGATACCTTCAAGTTGATTTATACCATGTGATACCTTCAAGCTGATTTATACCATGTGATACATTCAAACTTTGTTATCCCATGTGATACCCTCAACCTGTTTAATACCATGTGATACCTGCAAACTATTTTATACCATGTGATACCTTCAAACTGTTTTATACCATTGGATACATTCAAACTTTGTTATCCCATGTGATACCCTCAACCTGTTTAATACCATGTGATACCTGCAAACTATTTTATACCATGTGATACCTTCAAACTGTTTTATACCATTGGATACATTCAAACTTTGTTATGCCATGTGATACCCTCAAACTGTTTAATACCATGTGATTCCTTCAAACTGTTCATACCATGTGATCATTCAACAAACGTTGGTTTATACCATGTTATTCCTTCAATCTGTTTGTTACCATGTGATGCATTCAAACTGTGTTATACCATGTGATACCCTTAATCTGTTTTATATAATGTGATACCTTCAAACTGTTTATACGATATGATACATCCAAACTATTTTATGCCATGTGATACCTTCAAACTG
Organism: Bathymodiolus brooksi; assembly: GCA_963680875.1. NCBI lineage: Eukaryota > Metazoa > Mollusca > Bivalvia > Mytilida > Modiolidae > Bathymodiolus > Bathymodiolus brooksi. The sequence continues at coordinate 78,950,319 of OY804588.1, forward strand.
TTTTATACCATGTGATATCTTCAAACTGTTGTATAACATGTGATACATTCAAACTGTTTGATACCATGTGATACATGTAAAAAAAATTGTTCATCATTATTATTTTATTACGAGGGTATAGTCAATCACAGTTCATTTCTTTTTCAGGAACGACAATCACAGTACCTCGTTATTTTGTAATGTGATGCAATAAAACTTTGTTGTACCATGTGATACCTTCAAGCTGATTTATACCATGTGATACATTCAAGCTTTGCTATGCAATGTGATACTCTCAAAATGTTTGATACCATATGATACCTTCAAACTGTGTTATACCATGTGATACCTTCAAACTGTGTTTTACCATTGGATACCTTCAAACTGTTTTATACCATGTGATGCATTCAATCTGTTTTATACCATGTGATACCTTCAAGCTGATTTATACCATGTGATACATTCAAACTTTGCTATGCAATTTGATACCCTCAAAATGTTTAATACCATGTGATACCTTCAAACTGTTTTATGCCATGTGATACCTTCAAACTGTTTAATATCATGTGATACCTTCAAACTGTTTTATACCATGTGATATCTTCAAATTGTGCATACCATGTAATACCTTGAACAAACTTTTTTTTATACCATGTGATGCTTTCAATCTGTTTTATACCATGGCATACCTTCAAGCTGATTTATACCATGTGATACATTCAAACTTTGTAATGCAATATGATACCCTCAAAATGTTTAATACCATGGGATACCTTCAAACTGTTTTATACCATGTGATATCTTCAAATTATTCATACCATGTGATACCTTCAACAAACTGTTGTTTATACTATGTGATACTTTCAATCTGTTTTATACCATATGATGCATTCAAGCTGTTTTATAACATATGCTACTTTTAATATGTTTTATATCATGTAATACTTTCAAACTGTTTATACAATATGATACATTCAAACTGTTTGAAACCATGTGATAACTTCAAACTGTGTTATGCCATGTGATACATTCAAACTGTTTTAAACTATGTAATAGCTTCAAGCTGTGTTATACCATGTGATGCCTTCAAATGTTTTATTATACCATGTGATACCTGCAAATTGTTTTATACCATGTGATACCCTCAAGCTGATTTATACCATGTGATACATTCAAACTTTGTTATGCCATATGATACCTTCAAAATGATTAATACTATGTGATACCTTCAAACTGTTTCATACCATGTGATATCATCAAATTGTTCATACCATGTGATACCTTCAACAAACTTGTTTTTATTACCATGTGATACCTTCAACAAACTTGTTTTTATTACCATGTGATACTTTCAATCTGTTATATGTCATGTGATACTTTCAATCTGTTTAATACCACATGATACCTTTAATCTGTTTTATATCATGTGATTCCTTCAAACTGTTTACACCATGTGATATTTTCAATCTGTTTTATACCATGTGATGTATTCAAACTGTTTTATACCATGTGATACCTTTAATCTGTTTTATATCATGTAATACCTTCAAACTGTTTATACCATGTGATACTTTCAATCGGTTTTATACCATGTGATGTATTCAAATTGTTTTATGCCATGTGATACCTTTAATCTGTTTTATATCATGTGATACCTTCAAACTGTTTATACCATATGATACATTCAAACTGTTTTATAACATGTGATACATTCAAACTGTTTTATACCATGTGATACCTTCAAACTGTTTTATACCATGTGATACCTTTAAACTGTTTTATACCATGTGATACTTTCAAACTGTGTTATACCATGTGATATCTTCAAATTGTTCATACCATGTGATACCTTCAACAAACTTTTTTATATCATGTGATACTTTCAATTTGTTTGATACCATGTCATGCATTCAAACTGTTTTATATCATGTGATACCTTCAAACTGATGTAGCCATGTGATATATTTAAACTGTTTATACGATGTGATACCTTCAAACTGTTTTATACCATGTGATACCTTCAAACTGTTTTATATCATGTGATACCTTCAAACGGTTGTATGCCATGTGATATATTTAAACTGTTTTATACGATGTGAAACCTTTAAACTGTTTTATACCATGTGATACCTACAAACTGTTTTATATCATGTGATACCTTCAAACTGTTGTATGCCATGTGATATATTCAAACTGTTTTATACCATGTGATACCTTCAAACTGTTTTATACCATGTGATATCTTCAAATTGTTCATGCCATGTGATACCTTCAACAAACGTTTTTTCTTACCATGTGATGCTTTCAATCTGTTTTATATCATGTTATACTTTCATTCTGTTTTATACCATGTGATGCATTCAAACTGTGTTATACCATGTGATACCTTTAATATGTTTTATATCATGTGATACCTTCAAACTGTTTATACAATAAGAGTAATAACAAAATTACCGAACTCCGAACAATATTACAAAGGGAAAGTCAAAACTCATAAGTATATAAACAGACAAAATCAGTCAACAACCGGAAAACTGTGAAAATCGTAATGACCCTGACTTGGTACAGGCATTTCTAAAGAAATGGTAGGTTGAATCAGATTTTAAAGCGCCAAACATTCCGCTTTCATTACGGCTCAAAGTTTCCGGCTGTCACTATAACAGTATTTATAACAATACTTGAACAAAACAGGTGAAACAGTTGTCAAAGCAGCACCAAACTCAGTGAAGTAAATGTCAAAGACACTTTTACGTCACACATTGATAAACAAATATTATTAGCACTTTTGTTGACACCTTATCTTTATGCATTTTCACTATGTGAAAATCCATCGTTTATAATCTTTTCTGCAGAAACGGAATATATTTCGACAAAATCTTGGTATCCGAATATAAATTTTTTAAGAGATCGAATAAGGCGAATCTTTTGATAGCCCTGGTCCAGTAGCCTGTTTCTCAGATGAAGATGACGTTTCAGGAAATCAGAATAATTGTTACTGTCCCTTGCATAGCGAGGATGTAAACACCATATGTAGGAGAAGCTGGTATATTACTGCACATATTTGGTAAATTTATGATTTTAAAATTGAAGTCGTCCCGTTTATCATAAATATTAGTATTGATTTGACCACTGTCGTCAAATTCGAGGTATAAGTCCAAAAATGATGCGGACGAAGCGGTATCTGTGGTCTTATTAACTTCCAGCTCTGGAGGATATATCAATGGAAGAAATTCTGCAAATCTAGAATTATTGATAGATAAAACGTCATCAATATACCTGTATGTGAAATTAAAGGCTCTAGTCTCATGAATCTTCTTATCTTTTACAAGCTTTTGAAGAAACTCCGACTCATATGAGTATAAAAATAAATCGGCTAGAGGAGGGGCACAATATGATACCTGCAAACTGTTTTATACCATGTGATACCTTCAAACTGTTTATATCATGTGATACCTTCAAACTGTTTTATACCATCCGATACATTCAAACTGTTTTATACCATGTGATACATGTGAAAAAAACTGTTAATCATTATTATTTTATTACGAGGGTATAGTCAATCACAGTTCCTTTCTCTTTCAGGAACGACAATCACATTACCTCGTTATTTTGCAATGTGATGCATTCAAATTGTTTCATACCATGTGATACCTTCAAGCTGATTTATACCATGTGATACATTCAAACTTTGTTATCCCATGTGATACCCTCAACCTGTTTAATACCATGTGATACCTTCAAACTATTTTATACCATGTGATACCTTCAATATGTTTTATACCATTGGATACATTCAAACTTAGTTATGCCATGTGATACCCTCAAACTGTTTAATACCATGTGATTCCTTCAAACTGTTCATACCATGTGATACCTTCAACAAACGTTGTTTTATACCATGTTATTCTTTCAATCTGTTTTTTACCATGTGATGCATTCAAACTGTGTTATACCATGTGATACCCTTAATCTGTTTTATATCATGTGATACCTTCAAACTGTTAATACAATATGATACATCCAAACTATTTTATGCCATGTGATACCTTCAAACTGTTTTATACCATGTGATATCTTCAAACTGTTGTATAACATGTGATACATTCAAACTGTTTGATACCATGTGATACATGTAAAAAAATTGTTCATCATTATTATTTTATTACGAGGGAATAGTCAATCACAGTTCCTTTCTCTTTCAGGAACGACAATCACAGTACCTCGTTATTTTGTAATGTGATGCATTCAAACTTTGTTGTACCATGTGATACCTTCAAGCTGATTTATACCATGTGATACATTCAAGCTTTGCTATGCAATGTGATACCCTCAAAATGTTTAATACCATATGATACCGTCAAACTGTTTTATACCATGTGATACCTTCAAACTGTTTTTTACCATTGGATACCTTCAAACTGTTTTATACCATGTGATGCATTCAATCTGTTTTATACCATGTGCTATCTTCAAGCTGATTTATACCATGTGATACATTCAAATTTTGCAATGCAATTTGATACCCTCAAAATGTTTAATACCATGTGATACCTTCAAACTGTTTTATACCATGTGATTTCTTCAAACTGATTTATACCATGTGATACATTCAAACTTTGCTATGCAATTTGATACCCTCAAAATGTTTAATACCATGTGATACCTTCAAACTGTTTTATGCCATGTGATACCTTCAAACTGTTTAATATCATGTGATACCTTTAAACTGTTTTATACCATATGATATCTTCAAATTGTGCATGCCATGTGATACCTTGAACAAACTTTTTTTATACCATGTGATGCTTTCAATCTGTTTTATACCATGTGATACCTTCAAGTTGATTTATACCATGTGATACATTCAAACTTTGTAATGCAATATCATACCCTCAAAATGTTTAATACCATGGGATACCTTCAAACTGTTTTATACCATGTGATATCTTCAAATTATTCATACCATGTGATACCTTCAACAAACTGGTATTTATACCATGTGATACTTTCAATCTGTTTTATACCATATGATGCATTCAAGCTGTTTTATAACATATGCTACTTTTAATATGTTTTATATCATGTAATACTTTCAAACTGTTTATACAATATGATACATTCAAACTGCTTGAAACCATGTGATAACTTCAAACTGTTTTATGCCATGTGATACATTCAAACTGTTTTAAACCATGTAATAGCTTCAAGCTCTGTAATACCATGTGATACCATCAAATGTTTTATTATACCATGGGATACCTGCTAATTGTTTTATACCATGTGATACCCTCAGGCTGATTTATACCATGTGATACATTCAAACTTTGCTATGCCATATGATACCTTCAAAATGATTAATACTATGTGATACCTTCAAACTGTTTCATACCATGTGATATCTTCAAATTGTTCATACCATGTGATACCTTCAACAAACTTGTTTTTATTACCATGTAATACTTTCAATCTGTTTTATGTCATGTGATACTTTCAATCTGTTTTATACCACATGATACCTTTAATTTGTTTTATATCATGTGATGCCTTCAAACTGTTTATACCATGTGATGTATTCAAACTGTTTTATACCATGTGATACCTTTAATCTGTTTTATATCATGTAATACCTTCAAACTGTTTATACCATATGATACATTCAAACTGTTTTATAACATGTGATACCTTCAAACTGTTATATACCATGTGATACCTTCAAACTGTTTTATACCATGTGATACCTTCAAACTGTTTTATACCATGTGATACCTTCAAACTGTTTTATACCATGTGATATCTTCAAATTGTTCATACCAAGTGATACCTTCAACAAACTTTTTATATCATGTGATACTTTCAATCTGTTTGATACCATGTGATGCATTCAAACTGTTTTATATCATGTGATACCTTCAAACTGTTGTGGCCATGTGATATATTTAAACTGTTTATACGATGTGATACCTTCAAACTGTTTAATACCATGTGATACCTTCAAACTGTTTTATATCATGTGATACCTTCAAACTGTTGTATGCCATGTGATATATTTAAACTGTTTTATACGATGTGATACATTCAAACTGTTTTATACCATGTGATACCTTTAATCTGTTTTATATCAGGTGATACCTTCAAACTGTTTATACCATATGATACATTCAAACTGTTTAATGTCATGTGATACCTTCAAACTGTTGTATGCCATGTGATATATTTAAACTATTTAATAGGATGTGATACCTTCAAACTGTTGTATACCATGTGATACCTACAAACTGTTTTATACCATGTGATACCTTCAAACTGTTTTATTCCATGTGATACCTTCAAACTGTTCATACCATGTGATATCTTCAAACTGTTTTATACCATGTGATATCTTCAAATTGTTCATGCCATGTGATACCTTCAACAACTTTTTTTTTATCCATGTGATGCTTTCAATCTGTTTGATATCATGTTATACTTTCATTCTGTTTTATACCATGTGATGCATTCAAACTGTGTTATACCATGTGATACCTTTAATATGTTTTATATCATGTGATACCTTCAAACTGTTTATACAATAAGAGTAATAAAAAATTACCGTATTCCGAACAATATTACAAAGAGAAAGTCAAAACTCATAAGTATATAAACAGACAAAATCAGTCAACAACCGGAAAACTGTGAAAATCGTAATGACCCTGACTTGGTACAGGCATTTCTAAAGAAATGGTAGGTTGAATCAGATTATAAAGCGCCAAACATTCCGCTTTCATTACGGCTCAAAGTTTCCGGCTGTCACTATAACAGTATTTATAACAATACTTGAACAAAACAGGTAAAACAGTTGTCAAAGCAGCACCAAACTCAGTGAAGTAAATGTCAAAGACACTTTTACGTCACACATTGATAACAAATATTATCAGCATTTTTGTTGACACCTTATCTTTATGCATTTCACTATGTGAAAATCCATCGTTTATAATCTTTTCTGCAGAAACGGAATATATTTCGAAAAAATCTTGGTATCGGAATATAAACTTTTTAAGAGATCGAATAAGGCGAATCTTTTGATAGCCCTGGTCCAGTAGCCTGTTTCTCAGATGAAGATAGCGTTTCAGGAAATCAGAATAATTGTTACTGTCCCTTGCATAGCGAAGATGTAAACACCATATGTAGGAGAAGCTGGTATATTACTGCACATATTTGGTAAATTTATGATTTTAAAATTGAAGTCGTCCCGTTTATCATAAATTTTAGTATTGATTTGACAACTGTCGTCAAATTCGAGGAATAAGTCCAAAAATGATGCGGACGAAGCGGTATCTGTGGTCTTATTAACTTCCAGCTCTGGAGGATATATCAATGGAAGAAATTCTGCAAATCTAGAATTATTGATAGATAAAACGTCATCAATATACCTGTATGTGAAATTAAAGGCTCTAGTCTCATGAATCTTCTTATCTTTTACAAGTTTTTGAAGAAACTCCGACTCATATGAGTATAAAAATAAATCGGCTAGAGGAGGGCCACAATATGATACCTTCAAACTGTTTTATACCATGTGATACCTTCAAACTGTTTTATACCATGTGATACCTTCAAACTGTTTTATACCATGCGATACATTCAAACTGTTTTATACCATGTGATACATGTGAAAAAAAACTGTTAATCATTATTATTTTATTACGAGGGTATAGTCAATCACAGTTCCTTTCTCTTGCAGGAACGACAATCACATTACCTCGTTATTTTGCAATGTGATGCATTCAAATTGTTTCATACCATGTGATACCTTCAAGCTGATTTATACCATGTGATACATTCAAACTTTGTTATCCCATGTGATACCCTCAACCTGTTTAATACCATGTGATACCTTCAAACTATTTTATACCATGTGATACCCTCAAACTGTTTTATACCATTGGATACATTCAAACTTTGCTATGCCATGTGATACCCTCAAACTGTTTAATACCAAGTGATTCCTTCAAACTGTTCATACCATGTGATACCTTCAACAAACGTTGTTTTATACCATGTTATTCTTTCAATCTGCTTTTTACCATGTGATGCATTCAAACTGTGTTATACCATGTGATACCCTTAATCTGCTTTATATCATGTGATACCTTCAAACTGTTTATACGATATGATACATCCAAACTATTTTATGCCATGTGATACCTTCAAACTGTTTTATACCATGTGATATCTTCAAACTGTTGTATAACATGTGATACATTCAAACTGTTTGATACCATGTGATACATGTAAAAAAAATTGTTCATCATTATTATTTTATTACGAGGGTATATTCAATCACAGTTCATTTCTCTTTCAGGAACGACAATCACAGTACCTCGTTATTTTGTAATGTGATGCATTCAAATTGTTTCATACCATGTGATACCTTCAAGCTGATTAATACCATGTGATACATTCAAACTTTGTTATCCCATGTGATACCCTCAACCTGTTTAATACCATATGATACCTTCAAACTGTTTTATACCAAGTGATACCTTCAAACTGTTTTATACCATTGGATATATTCAAACTTTGTTATGCCATGTGATAACCTCAAACTGTTTAATACCATGTGATGCCTTCAAACTATTCTATACCATGTGCTATCTTCAAATTGTTCATACCATGTGATACCTTCAACAAACCTTTTTTTACGATGTTATACTTTCAAACTGTTTATACAATATGATATATTCAAACTGTTTTAAGCATGTGATACCTTCAAACTGTTTTATACCATGTGATACCTTCAAACTGTTTTATATCATGTGATACCTTTAAACTGCTGTATGCCATGTGATACATTCAAACTGTTTTATACCATGTGATACATGTAAACAAAACTGTTAATCATTATTAAATTATGACGAGTGAAAAGTCAATCACAGTTCCTTTCTCTTTCAGGAACGAGAATCACAGTACCTCGTTATTTTGCAATGGGATGCATTCAAACTGTTTGAAAACATGTGATACCTTCAAGCTGATTAATACCATGTGATACATTCAAACTTATCTATGCAATGCGATACCCTCAAAATGTTTAATCCCATGTCATACCTTCATACTGTGTTATACCATGTGATACCGTCAAACTGTTTAATACCATGTGATACATTCAAAATGTTTTATACCATGTGATATCTTCGAATTGTTCATACCATGTGATACCTTCACAAACCTTTTTTTTATACCATGTGATACTTTCAATCTGTTTTATACCATGTGATGCATTCAAACTTTTTTATACCATGTGATACCTTTAATCTGTTTTATATCATGTGATACCTACAAACTGTTTATACAATATGATACATTCAAACAGTTTTATATCCTATGATACCTTAAAACTGTTATATACCATGTGATACCTTCAAACTGTTCTATACCATGTGCTATCTTCAAATTGTTCATACCATGTGATACCTTCAACAAACCTTTTTTATATTATGTAATACTTTCAATCTGTTTTAACCATGTGATGCATTCAAACTGTTTTATACCATGTGATACCTATGATCTGTTTTATACCAAGTGATACCTTCAAACTGTTTATACAATATGATATATTCAAACTGTTTTAAGTATGTGATATCTTCAAACTGTTTTATTCCATGTGATGCGTTCAAACTGTTTTATATCATGTGATACCTTCAAACTGTTGTATGCCATGTGATACATTCAAACTGTTTTATACCATGTAATACATGTAAAAAAAATGTTAATCATTATTATTTAATCACGAGTGAAAAGTCAATCACAGTTCCTTTCTCTTTCAGGAACGAGAATCCCAGTATCTCGTTATTTTGCAATGGGATGCATTCAAACTGTTTGATAGCATGTGATACCTTCAAGCTGATTTATACCATGTGATACATTAAAACCTATCTATGCAATGCGATACCCTCAAAATGTTTAATTCCGTGTGATACCTTCATACTGTGTTATACCGTGTGATACCGTCAAGCTGTTTAATGCCATGTGATACATTCAAAATGTTTTATACCATGTGATATCTTCGAATTGTTCATACCATGTGATACCTTCACAAACTATTTTTATACCATGTGATACTTTCAATCTGTTTTATACCATGTGATGCATTCAAACTTTTTTATACCATGTGATACCTTTAATCTGTTTTATATCATGTGATACCTACAAACTGTTTATACAATATGATACATTCAAACTGTTTTATATCCTATGATACCTTAAAACTGTTATAGACCATGTGATACCTTCAAACTGTGTTAGACTATGTGACACCTTCAAACTGTTTGAAACCATGTGATACCTTTAAACTGTTTTATGTCATGTGATACCTTCAAACTATTTTAAACCATGTAATAGCTTCAAGCTGTGTCATACCATATAATACCATCAAATGTTTTTTATTCAATGTGATACCGGCAAACTGTTTGATACCACGTGATGCATTCAAACTATTTCATACCATGTGATTCCTTCAAGCTGATATATATATACCATGTGATACATTCAAACTTTGTTATGCCATATGATACCCTCAAAATGTGTAATACCATGTGATACCTTCAAACTGTTTTATACCATAAATCTAATAACAAAATTACCGAACTCCGAACAATCTTACAAAGGGAAAGTCAAAACCCATAATTATATAAACAGACAAAATCAGTCAACAACCGAAAACTGTGAAAACCGTAATGACCCTGACTTGGTACAGGCATTTCTAAAGAAATGGTGGGTTACCATGTGATATCTTCAAATTGTTCATACCACGTGATACCTTCTACAAACCTGTTTTTATTCCATTTGATACTTTCAAGCTGTGTTATACCATGTGATACTTTCAATCTGTGTTATACCACGCGATACCTTTAATCTGTTTTATATCATGCGATACCTTCAAACTGTTTATACCATGTGATACATTCAAACTGCTTTATACCATGTGATACCTTCAAACTGTTTTATATCATGTGCTACGTTGAAACTGTTTTATACCATGTGATACCTTCAAACTGTTTTATACCATGTGATACCTTTAATCTGTTTTATATCACGTGATACCTTCAAACTGTTTATACCATATGATATATTCAAACTGCTTTATACCTTGTGATACCTTCAAACTGTTTTATGCCATGTGATACATTCAAATTTAGCTATGCAATGAGATACCCTCAAAATGTTTAATTCCATGTGATACCTTCATACTGTTTTATACCATGTGATACCTTCAAACTGTTTAATACCATGTGATACCTTCAAACTGTTATATACCATGTGATATCCTCGAATTGTTCATACCATGTGATACCTTCAACAAGCTTTTTCTATACTAAATTATGTGATATTTTCAATCTGTGTTATACCATGAGATGCATTCAAACTGTTTTATGCCATGTGATACCTTTAATCTGTTTTATATCATGTGATACCTTCAAACTGTTTATACTATATCATACATTCAAACTGTTTGATATCCTATGATACCTTCAAAGTGTTATATACCATGTGATACTTGCAAACTGTTTTTTGCCATGTGATACCTTCAATCTATTTTAAACCATGTAATACTTCAAGGTGTGTTATGCCATGTAATACCATCAAATGTTTTTATACCATGTGATACCTGCAAACTGTTTTATGCCATGTGATGCATTCAAGCTGATATATACCATGTGATACCTTTAATCTGTTTTATATCATGTGATACCTTCAAACGGTTTATACAATATGATACATTCAAACTGTTTTATATCCTATGATACCTTAAAACTGTTATATACCATGTGATACCTTCAAACTGTGTTAGACTATGAGACACCTTCAAACTGTTTGAAACCATGTGATACCTTCAAACTGTTTTATGCCATGTGATACCTTCAAACTATTTTAAAACATGTAATAGCTTCAAGCTGTGATATACCATATAATACCATCAAATGTTTTGTATACCATGTGATACCTGCAAACTGTTTTATACCACGTGATGCATTCAAACTGTTTTATACCATGTGATACCTTCAAGCTGATATATACCATGTGATACATTCACACTTTGTTATGCCATGTGATACCCTCAAAATGTTTAGTACCATGTGATACCTTCAAACTGTTTTATACCATGTGATACATTCAAACTATTTTAAACCATGTAATAGCTTCAAGCTGTGTTATACCATGTAATACCATCAACTGTTTTTTATACCATGTGATACCTGCAAACTGCTTTATGCCATGTGATGCATTCAAAATGTGTTATACCATGTGATACCTTCAAGCTGATATATACCATGTGATACCTTTTATCTGTTTTATATCATGTGATACCTTCATACGTTTATACAATATGATACATTCAAACATGTTTTATATCCTATGATACCTTAAAACTGCTATATACCATGTGATACCTTCAAACTGATTATACCTTGTGATACATTCAAACTTTGTTATGCCATATGATACCCTCAAAATGCTTAGTACCATGTGATACCGTCAAACTGTTTATACCATGTGATATCTTCAAATTGTTCTTACCATGTGATACCTTCAACAAACATTTTTTTATTCCATGTGATACTTTCAATCTGTTTTATACCATGTGATACTTTCAATCTGTGTTATACCACGTGATACCTTTAATCTGTTTTATATCACGCAATACCTTCAAACTGTTTATACCATGTGATACTTTCAATCTGTTTTATACCATGTGATGTATTCAAACTGTTTTATACCATGTGATACCTTTAATCTGTTTTATATCACGTGATAACTTCACACTGTTTATACCATATGATACATTCAAACTGTGTTATACCATGTGATACCTTCAAACTGTTTTATACCATGTGATACCTTCAAACGTTTCTACACCAAGGGATACCTTCAAAGTGTTTGATACCATGTGATATCTTCGAAATGTTCATACCATGTGATACCTTCAACAAACCTTTTTGTATACCATGTGATGCTTTCAATCTGTTTTATACCATGTGATGCATTCAAACTGTTTTATGCCATGTGATACCATTAATCTGTTTTATATCATGTGATACCTTCAAACTGTTTATACAATATGATACATTCAAACTGTTTGATATCCTATGATACCTTCAAAGAGTTATATACCATGTGATACCTTCAAACTGTGTTAGACTATGTGGAACCTTCAAACTGTTTGAAACCATGTGATACCTTCAAACTGTTTTATCCCATGTGATACCTTCAAACTATTTAAAACCATGTAATAACTTGAAGCTGTGTTATACCATGTAATACCATCAAATGTTTTTATACCATGTGATACCTTCAAGCTGATATATACCATGTGATACATTCAAACTTTGTTATGCAATGTGATACTCTCAAACTGTTTGATACCCTGTGATACCTTCCAACTGTTTTTTACCATGTGATATCTTCAAATTGTTTATACCATGTGATACCTTCAACAAATTTTGTTAAGCCATGTGATACCTTTAATCTGTTCTATATCATGTGATACCTTCAAACTGTTTATACAATATGATACATTCAATCTGTTTGATATCTTATGATACCTTCAAAGTGTTATATACCATGTGATCCCTTCAAACTGTGTTATGCCACGTGATACCTTCAAACTATTTTAAACCATGTAATAGCTTCAAGCTGTGTTATACCATGCAATACCATGTAATAGCTTGAAGCTGTGTCATACCATGTTTTTATACCATGTGATGCTTTCAATCTGTTTTATACGATGTGATGCATTCAAACTTTTTTATACCATGTGATACATTCAAACTGTTTGATATCATGTGATACCTTCAAACTGTGTATACCATGTGATGCATTCAAACTGTGTTATGCAATGTGATACCCTCAAACTGTTTGATACCCTGTGATACATTCAAACTGTTTTTTACCATGTGATATCTTCCAATTGTTTATACCATGTGATACCTTCAACAATTTTTGTTATGCCATGTGATACCTTTAATCTCTTTTATATCATGTGATACCTTCAAACTGTTTATACAATATGATACATTCAAACTGTTTGATATCTTATGATACCTTCAAAGTGTTATATACCATGTGATCCCTTCAAACTGTGTTATGCTACGTGATACCTTCAAACTATTTTAAACCATGTAATAGCTTCAAGCTGTGTTATACCATGTAATACCATGTAATAGCTTGAAGCTGTGTCATACGATGTTGTTATGCCATGTGATGCTTTCAATCTGTTTTATACGATGTGATGCATTAAAACTTTTTTGTACCATGTGATACATTCAAACAGTTTGATACCATGTGACACCTTCAAACTGTTTTATATCCTGTGATACCTTCAAACTGTAGTATGCCATGTGATACATTCAAACTGTTTTATACCATGTGATACATTCAAACTGTTTTATATCATGTGATACCTTCAAACTGTTGTATGCCATGTGATACATTCAATCTATTTTATATCATGTGACACCTTCAAACTGTTTGAAACCATGTGATCCCTTCAAATTGTTTTATGCCATGTGATACCTTCAAACTATTCTTAGCCATGTAATAGCTTCAAGCTGTGTTATACCATGTAATACCATCAAATGTTTTTTATACCATGTGATACCTGCAAACTGTTTCATACAATGTGATGCATTCAAACTGTGCTATGCCATGTGATGCTTTCAAACTGTTTTATTCCATGTGATACCTTTAATCTGTTTGATATCATGTGATACCTTCAAACTGATTATTCCATATGATACATTTAAACTCTTTTATATCATGTGATACCTTCAAACTGTTGCATGCTATGTGATACATTCACACTGCTTTATACCATGTGATACATTTAAAAAAAAACTGTTCATCATTATTATTTTATTACCAGGATATAATCAATCACAGTTCCTTTCTTTCTCAGAAACGACAATCACAGTACATCGTTATTTTAAAATGTGATGCATTCAAACTGATTTATACCATGTGATACATTCAAACTTTGTTATGCAATGTGATACCTTCAAATTGTGCGATAACTTCAACAAACTTTTTTTTATACCATGTGATGCATTCAAACTGTGTTATGCCATGTGATACCTTTAATCTGTTTTATATCATGTGATACCTTCAAACTCCTTATATAATATGAAACATTCAAACTGTTTTATATCCTGTGATACCTTTAATGTATTTTATGTGATGTGATACCTTCAAAATGTTTATACTATATGATACATTCAAACTGCTTTATGCCATGTGATACCTTTAATCTGTTTTATACCATGTGATATCTTCAAATTATTTATACCAAGTGATACCTTCAAAC
Organism: Bathymodiolus brooksi; assembly: GCA_963680875.1. Taxonomy (NCBI): domain Eukaryota; kingdom Metazoa; phylum Mollusca; class Bivalvia; order Mytilida; family Modiolidae; genus Bathymodiolus; species Bathymodiolus brooksi. Next base: position 78,965,632 of record OY804588.1, read on the forward strand.
TGTTTAAACCATATGATACATTCAAACTGTTTTATGCCATGTGATACCTTTTATCTGTTTTATATCATGTGATACCTTCAAACTGTTTATACCATATGATGCATTCAAACTGTTTTATGCCATGTGATACCTTTAATCTGTTTTATACCATGCGATATCTTTAAATTGTTTATACCATGTGATACTTTAACAAACTTTTTTTTTATACCATGTGATACCTTCAAACTGTTTTATACCATGTGATACTTTCAAACTATTTTATACCATGTGATATCTTCAAATTGTTCATACCATGTGATACCTTCAACAAACTTTTTGTATACCATGTGATGCTTTCAATCTGTTTGATACCATGTGATGCATTCACACTTTTGTATACCATGTGATACCTTTAATCTGTTTTATATCATGTGATACCTTCAAGGTGTTCATACCATATGATACATTCAAACTGTTTTATACCATGTGATACCTTCAAACTGTTTTATATCATGTGATACATTCACACTGTTGTATGCCATGTGATACTTTCAATCTGTTTTATACCATGTGATTTATTCGAACTGTTTTATATCATGTGATACCTTTAATCTGTTTTATATCATTTGATACCTTCAAACTATTTATATCATATGATACATTCAAACTGTTTTATACCATGTGATACTTTCAAACTGTTTTTTACCATGTGATATCTTCAAATTGTTCATACCATGTGATACCTTCAGCATACTTTTTTTTATACCATGTGATACCTTCATCTGTTATATATCATGTGATACCTTCAAACTGTTTTATATCATGTGATACCTTCAAACTGTTTTATATCATGTGATACTTTCAAACTGTTGTATGCCATGTGATACTTTCAATCTGTTTTGTACCATGTGATTTATTCGAACTGTTTTACACCATGTGTTACCTTTAATCTGTTTTATATCATGTGATACCTTCAAACTGTTATACCATATGATACATTCAAACTGTTTTATACCATGTGATACATTCAAGCTGTTTATTACCATGTGATATCTTCAAATTGTTCATACCAAGTGATACCTTCAGCAAACTTTTTTTTATATCATGTGATGCTTTCCATCTGTTTTATGCCATGTGATGCATTCAAACTTTTTTATATCATGTGATACCTTTAATCTGTTTTATATCATGTGATACCTTCAAACTATTTATACCATATGATACCTTCAAACTGTTTTATATCATGTGATACCTTCAAACTGTTGTATGGCATGTGATACATTCACACTGTTTTATACCATGTGATACATGTAAAAAAAAAACGTTCATGATTATTATTTTATTATGAGGATATAGTCAATCACAGTTCCTTTCTTTTTCAGGAACAACAATCACAGTACCTCGTTATTTTGTAATTTGATGCATTCAAACTGTTTTATACCATGTGATATCTTCAAGCTGATTTATCCCATTTGATACATTCAAACTTTGTTATGCAATGTGGTACCCTCAAACTGTTTTATACCATGTGATACCTACAACAAACTTTTTTTCATACCATGCGATACTTTCAATCTGTGTTATACCATGTGATGCATTCAAACTGTGTTATGCCATGTGATCCCTTTGATCTGTTCTATAACCTGTGATTTCTTCAACTTTTTTATGCCATGTGATACATTCAAACTGTTGATACCATATGATACATTCAAAGTGTTTTATGCCATGTGATACCTTTCATCTGTTTTATATCATGTGATGCCTTCAAACTGTTTATACCATATGATACATTCAAACTGTTTTATGCCATGTGATACCTTTAATCTGTTTTATACCATGTGATATCTTCAAATGGTTTATACCATGTGATACCTTCAACAAACTTTTTTTTATACCATGTGATACTTTCAATCTGTGTTATACCCTGTGATGCATTCAAACTGTTTTATGCCATGTGATATCTTTAGTCTGTTTTATATCATGTGATACCTTCAAACTGTTTATACCATATGATACATTCAAACTGTTTTATATCATGTGATACCTTCAAACTGTTTGATACCATGTGATACCTTCAAACTGTTTTATACCATGTGATACCTTCCAAGTGTTTTATATCATGTGATACCTTCAAACTGTTGTATGCCATGTGATACATTCAAACTGTTTTATACCATGTGATACCTTCAAACTGTGCTATATCATGTGATACCTTCAAACTGTTGTATGCCATGTGATACATTCAAACTGTTTTATACCATGTGATACCTTCAAACTGTTTTTGTATCATGTGATACCTTCAAACTGTTGTATGCCATGTGATGCATTCAAACTATTTTATACCATGTGATACATGTGAAAAAAACTGTTCATCATTATTATTTTATTACGAGGGCATAGTCAATCACAGTTCCTTTCTCTTTCACGAACGCCAATCAGAGTACCTTGTTATTTTGCAATGTACAACAAAATATAATCACACTGTGTTCCATCGTCCTTCCTTTGTTGTAAAATACGAGATAGCACAGTGAAACATGGCTTCTTCTTCTCATGGAAACGACAATCACAGAAAATCATTATTTTGCAATCTACGAGATAGTATATAAGGGTAATAACAAAATTACCGAACTCCTACCCTTTCAGAAAGGACATTCACAATAAATCAGTATTTCACACTATACGCGACATTATAGCCACGCTCAATACCTTCATCTTTCAGAAAAACAAAAGAAAATCACAATGAATCATTTTTTTCACAATATACTAGACTGTATAGTCGCTCGCGCTTCTTTTTATCTTTCAGAAAACTTAAACAATCAGAGTAAATTATTTTCCAATGCACGAGAAAGCATAGTCACGCACGGTTCCATCCTCTTTTAGAAAAGACAATCATAGTAATTCATTATTTCACAATTGATACTTTATGAGAAAATATATCCACGCACAGTTCCTTCCTCTTTGATATACAATCACAGTAAATTATTATTTTTGCTGTGTGAGAAACAGTTTTCACACATGGTCCAAATCAATTATCATAAATAATATGTATGTAATCTTTAATTAGAATGTCACGCACATTTATTTTCTCCATCATTATACAAAAAACACACAATTGTTACCTATATCATAATAATAACGTTGCTCCATCCATTTTGTACTATCAACAATTACTTTGTGTTGTACATGTAGTATTTACGACAGTCTTGCTCAAACACTGGTCTGGTCTTGTCAGGATTCATGTACTTAGTATAACCTATTCAAAGACGAGCTGGAATATCGTAGCCTGATGAGAAACCTATTTAAAGACGAGCTGGGATATCGCAGCCTGATGAGAAACCTATCTAAAGAAGAGATGGAATATCGTATCCCGATGAGAAACCTATTCAAAGACGAGCTGGAATATCGTAGCCTGATGAGAAACCTATGTAAAGACGAGCTGGGATATCGCAGCCTGATGAGAAAACTATCTAAAGAAGAGATGGAATATCGTATCCCGATGAGAAACCTATTCAAAGACGAGCTGGAATATCGTGGCCTGATGAGAAACCTATTTAAAGACAAGCTAGAATATCGTGGCCTGATGAGAAACCTATTTAAAGACGAGGTAGAATATCGTAGACTGTTGAGAAACCTATTTAAATACGAGCTGGAATATCGTAGCCTGATGAGACACCTATTTAAAGACGAGCTGGGATATCGTAGCCTGATGAGAAACCTATTTAAAGACGAGCTGGAATATCGTGGCCTGATGAGAAACCTATGTAAAGACGAGGTAGAATATCGTAGCCCGATGAGAAACCTATTTAAAGATGAGCTGGAAAATCGTAGCCTGATGAGAAACCTATTTAAAGACGAGCTGGAATATCGTGGCCTGATGAGAAACCTATTTAAAGACGAGCTGGAATATCGTGGCCTGATGAGAAACCTATTTAAAGACGAGGTAGAATATCGTAGACTGTTGAGAAACCTATTTAAATACGAGTTGGAATATCGTAGCCTGATGAGAAACCTATTTAAAGACGAGCTGGGATATCGTAGCCTGATGATAAACCTATTTAAAGACGAGCTGGGATATCGTGGCCTGATGATAAACCTATTTAAAGACGAGCTGGAATATCGTAGCCTGATGAGAAACCTATTTAAAGACAAGCTAGAATATCGTGGCCTGATGAGAAACCTATTTAAAGACGAGGTAGAATATCGTAGACTGTTGAGAAACCTATTTAAATACGAGTTGGAATATCGTAGCCTGATGAGACACCTATTTAAAGACGAGCTGGGATATCGTAGCCTGATGATAAACCTATTTAAAGACGAGCTGGGATATCGCAGCCTGATGAGAAACCTATATAAAGAAGAGATGGAATATCGTATCCCGATGAGAAACCTATTCAAAGACGAGCTGGAATATCGTAGCCTGATGAGAAACCTATGTAAAGACGAGCTGGGATATCGCAGCCTGATGAGAAACCTATCTAAAGAAGAGATGGAATATCGTATCCCGATGAGAAACCTATTCAAAGACGAGCTGGAATATCGTGGCCTGATGAGAAACCTATTTAAAGACAAGCTAGAATATCGTGGCCTGATGAGAAACCTATTTAAATACGAGCTGGAATATCGTAGCCTGATGAGACACCTATTTAAAGACGAGCTGGGATATCGTAGCCTGATGAGAAACCTATTTAAAGACGAGCTGGAATATCGTGGCCTGATGAGAAACCTATGTAAAGACGATGTAGAATATCGTAGCCCGATGAGAAACCTATTTAAAGATGAGCTGGAAAATCGTAGCCTGATGAGAAACCTATTTAAAGATGAGCTGGAATATCATGGCCTGATGAGAAACCTATTTAAAGACAAGCTAGAATATCGTGGCCTGATGAGAAACCTATTTAAAGACGAGGTAGAATATCGTAGACTGTTGAGAAACCTATTTAAATACGAGTTGGGATATCGTAGCCTGATGAGACACCTATTTAAAGACGAGCTGGGATATCGTGGCCTGATGATAAACCTATTTAAAGACGAGCTGGAATATCGTAGCCTGATGAGAAACCTATTTAAAGACAAGCTAGAATATCGTGGCCTGATGAGAAACCTATTTAAAGACGAGGTAGAATATCGTAGACTGTTGAGAAACCTATTTAAATACGAGTTGGAATATCGTAGCCTGATGAGACACCTATTTAAAGACGAGCTGGGATATCGTAGCCTTATGATAAACCTATTTAAAGACGAGCTGGAATATCGTATCCTGATGAGAAACCTATTTAAAGATGAGCTGGAATATCGTGGCCTGATGAGAAACCTATTTAAAGACAAGCTAGAATATCGTGGCCTGATGAGAAACCTATTTAAAGACGAGGTAGAATATCGTAGACTGTTGAGAAACCTATTTAAATACGAGTTGGAATATCGTAGCCTGATGAGACACCTATTTAAAGACGAGCTGGGATATCGTAGCCTTATGATAAACCTATTTAAAGACGAGCTGGAATATCGTAGCCTGATGAGAAACCTATTTAAAGACAAGCTAGAATATCGTGGCCTGATGAGAAACCTATTTAAAGACGAGGTAAAATATCGTAGACTGTTGAGAAACCTATTTAAATACGAGTTGGAATATCGTAGCCTGATGAGACACCTATTTAAAGACGAGCTGGGATATCGTAGCCTTATGATAAACCTATTTAAAGACGAGCTGGAATATCGTAGCCTGATGAGAAACCTATTTAACATATTCATGTTGTCTAATTGTCTAATGTTCTATGTTTATTACGATACTGGTTATGACACATGTAGCATAAGACATATAAACAATTAGATACTAAATACAAACGTTATGATGACTTCATACTGATTGAACGGTTAGAAATTTGAGGATTCTGAATATTCATTATTCAAAAGTGACACGAAATTGTGAAGGTCTAGGAACATATTGAGAAAAACATTGCATGTATTGCTATCTGTAAACATGTCCATTTAAACACGTAAAGCTATAATGGGGAATAAAACCGGATGTGATTTGCTTTATGTTGAATTGTTTTATTTCCTTTTCAGAAATCCACAAAATTATGTTCTACTAAGGAGTTGAATCACTCATTGTGGATGTCCTTTGTATTATAGACAGTCTCTGTGAAGCACGGTTGAAGGTTGTATCTAGTTCTACAGATCGGAGAAATGAACGTTCTGCCATTTCATGATTACCAATCAATTGGAATGCTACACCTAGACAGTTGTACGAGCTAGATCTCTGTATATTGTCCAATATAAAATAATCTTCTGATATTGTTAGCTGAAGATCTACTAGTGCACTTAAATACTGGTTTACATTGTTCAGATGATAATTACAGAGAAAACGAATGAAATGTGAATATACTACAGGTGGTAGAAAATGGCCAGTGTTGACAACTTCCAATTCTAGTTCTTCAGGAATCAATGTAGATTGTGGTATGAAGTAAATACATCTAACAAGTAATAGTTTGAGTACACGTGTTATACTGGTACTTTGTATCGTTTTAATAAATTCGCATTGTTCGCTTGATAAGTTCCGTTGACGGTATACTTTTTCTGTTGTACACTTAGATACTGCATATGATACAATACTAAGAGCCGTATTGTAATGTTTCATTCGGTAGTAAAACGAGGCCAACATTAACCAGCCTGACACAGAATCGTGATGTAAGTTGTATAGTAGGCAACTAAGACATGTACGGTATTGATTGTATTGAGTGTTATTTCTATTACGACCACTAACAGATATATGTTGAGCTGCACTATTATATCTCATAGACATGAACAAATATAAATATGATTGTAATTTTGGTGACTGACAATAACGAGGAAATGTTATTTTTTTAACTGCTGTTAATGCCAGATGAAGAGATTTGGTACATAATATACTTTTGATATATTCCACTCTTTCAGTTTCATCGCTGGCGGTAAGTCTGTTGTTACTAATTACTCGATACCTTGATAATTGTTTAGACAGCAGTATACAACGCCATCCGTAACTGTACAATACCTTTAAACGTCCTAATAAGACTTGCCGTTCGTGTCCTTCTATTTTATTCTCAAACATATTAATTTCCGGAATGAAGTAATGAGGACACATTGAATATTCAACACAATATAACAGTCTTTCAAAACATTTCATGAAACATGATGTGAGATTTTCAGGTCGTCATATTGATAACGGTAATTCTTCTGATACCCAGAATATAATATTCTTTATATAATATGAACAAAGAAGACCTTTACAGTTATCGCCGCTATCAATAACGTCTTTTAATAAAATTTTCATAAGAGCATAGCAAATCAACTGTACGTGAGTGAAAGAGTATATCAATAGTTTTTCTCCTACAGAGAAAGAAAAACGCCATTCGATGTCTTCGCTTTTAGATCCATTACATCCGATTGGAACAAAGAGAATTCCGTGATCTATTATCTTAGACTTTAACTCAGTACTCGGCCAGGAAGTGTTAGGTCTTGTTACCCATTTGTGAGCAGGTGATATCCATTGTCTTGAATGAAAACATATTGCAAAATCAAATTGATCATATGTATCAGACACACACGGACCGTGAACATGATGTAATACACCAGCGTGTTGTTGTGTTGCTGACATTAAAGATGTTTTCAAGAGCACATTAGACAAATAAGTATAATCGCCGATTTGTTTACACAATATTAAAATATCAGCGTGGTTACAATGAACAAGTCGAAGATGAGTAAAACCAAGTTTACAGTCGTCCATATCCATAACAAAAGACGTTTCCCTATAATTAAATCGTACCTTATTAATGTCCTCATATACACGTACATTTGAAATAACTAACATTATGTCTATGTCACTCCCCTTCATCTCTAGTCCTTCACCAAAACTTCCACTTGTTATTGGAAAACAGTTTCCATCGCTTAACAGAGTATCTCTGAATGTATTAAAGGTTCTCTTTGTCTTTACTGTTTCTTCACTTCCAACAATATGACGACATACAAACTGATACAAAGACAAAGATGTATCACGTGATGTGATGTTGTCTACAAGAAAAAAGGAAATAAAAGAAGGACATGTGATTATTGTAAACTTGTTCTTGTCATGTTCATAACTAAAATACTGGTCAATTGATGTTAAACAACATAAATCAATATTTAAAGAATATAATTAAAAAATAATACGTCGGAACATGATACAAAAAAGTCACTCAGTTGTGGTTTGGTCAATTGTTAATTAAATAAATAGGTTTCATAGATGTTAAATAGCCTAAGTTTATTTACAAAACCAATGTGACCTCTCGATGGGACAGTAATTCAGTCCACCAACAGAGGTATCATCACAGTGACAGTAATGGTATTACTGTGACAATTCGCTAATGTCTAGCAAGGACTGGAACGGTGTTACTTGTAGAAATGCATGTTTACAGAGGGCTGTTATATATATTTAAATTCAAAGGTAAAATATTGACAATAAATCAGAACATTTCAGATTGTTAACGAATTATGTCAAATTTGTTTGACACAATAAATACAGTCTGCTAAGCTACCATTACATAACAGCAGATAAAACACAAACTCAGCCATCATCTACAGACCTGATTATGTGACAAGACAATTACACTGTCGTCAATGAGCTCCGATCGAAAATGTTTGATCAACATCCGGGATATTTTAAAGAGGTATTTTTAAAGCAGACACGATAATTATCGTAAGTATTTATAAATATACTGTGTATGTAATGTTTTGAATTATGATGCTTTATGATTGTTATTATTATTAATTTTATTTTTTGTCCAAATATCATTTATTTTTGCAGTTATAAGGAGTCCGGCTTAAAAATCATTGCAATCAACTGAAATATCGCTATATCTTGCATTTACGAATGAATTAAATGTTGCCCAAAAAGAAAACAAATATTGATGAATGATTGATTTTACTTAAAAATACTACTTTGTTGATGAAAAGTCAATTAGTAACTAGTTATACCCTAAAACATGATGTCAACAGATGTTTTTGAAATCCGGCTTGGTCAAAATGTAAATATGTATACAAACCGGTTGGGTCATTTATAGATAACCGGGTTTGTCAGTATGTAAATACCACTGATCTTATTGTTATTGAGTATTATATTGCAATTTAACAATAGTTATGATTAGAAAATGTCTCAAAGGCGATAAATACCGATCCATAGTATGAATATTCGCCATGGCTGCTAATTTCAGCTACTTTGTACAATAACAAAATCGTTATTTCTATGTTAAATTGCTACTGTCGCGAACACTTGATTTTTGTTATGCTTTTTGTGGCACTGACATCACGTTTGGTGCTCAATACGCTACACTCATTATAAGTAGCTGTCCAGGCGCATCAATTGAGTAGTGGGAGATTATTTTTATAGCGCAATATTTTAATTTTATACTCGTTGATAACGAAGTAAGTCACTCTGTGGAAATAACTTCATGGATACGATATTTAAGTTTCTTCACAGTAAAATGTTTACATTAACATTACAGATAAGCAAATTAACAAAGGCTGTAGTATTGAGTTCCTTTCCCACACGGACGATTTTGACAGTTTGTATGCAAAGAAAATGTTAGGTGTACTCGATTAATGCAACGTTCGTTACAAGTTGTAATACGACAAATGTTCGTGCTTTACTCACTGAAAATGGTCTGAGCCTATGTGGTTCACCTTTCATTCTGCTTTGAGGAAACTTAATACAGACAGAACCTTCTATAGGTGCTTCCCACCAAAGTTCGGCTCATTAGGTCAAGCAGTTTCAGAGAAGAAGATTGTTAGAAATCGGCAAATCAGAAACAAGAATTGTCTGTGGCGACCATGTTTGTCAACGGATCGGGATGAAATGTGCAATCTTTATAGAAGAACTTCCATAGTTGCTTCCTACCAAGTTTCGGTTCATTTGGCTAAACAGTTTGAGAGAAGATTTTATAAAATCGGCCAATTAGAAACAAGAATTGTCTGTGGAGACCATGCTTGTTAACGGATCGGGATGAAATGAGCAATCTTTATAGAAGACCTTCCATGGTTGCTTCATACCAAGTTTCGGTTCATTTGGCTAAGAAGTTTTAGAGGAGAAGATTTTTTTTTAATCTGTCAATCAGAAACAAGAATCGTTTGTGGCGACCATGTTTGTTAACGGATCGGGACGAAATTAGTAATCGTTACAGAGGACCTTCCATAGATGTTTCCTACTAAGTGTCACTTCATTTGGTTGAGGCGTTTCAGAGGAGAAGATTAAAATGTGAATAGTTAATGAACGACAGACGACGAACGAAAGACGACGGACGACGGGAGCCAAGTGATGGTAAAAGCTCACATTGCCTTTGGCAAGGTGAGCTAACAACAGTCATTGGGTAGATATGTCGCTCCAATCGGACACATTATTCTGATTCCGAGCCAACCAGTCTTTGCTCTTTCTCCTTAATGCTGCGTTCTTAGCGGAGAAGCAACACATACCAATTTTATATTCTTTTGTTTGACTAGACCGCAGTTCGCATCCACAATCTATCGCACCCGTGGCGAGCACGCTAACCATTACGCTACCGATGCGGTTCCCTATTTTTATTTTATTTTTATAATTTTTTTAATCAAAATTTCTTATTGTTCTTCAATATATTATTTGAAAACAAAAATTAATCCAGCACAATAAGAGTTACTTGATATCTATATAAACAGTGAGAGTTCCTACTTTTGTTCAAACACTCTTTGAATATTGCAATAATCCAACTGCGTAGCAAATAAAGAAAAAGAATTATAAGTTCTATACAAAATCATGACCATTCTGTCGAAGGTGACTTGGCGAATGTCAATTCTGCACAAAACGTTTGTATTTCTTTCTTTTAATGTTATACAAAACATCCACATATAAACTATTTTGACTATGTGCTGTTGTTTTTTTTTTCACAACTTTTATTCATTGAAGACATTTTTTTTGTTTTTTGTTTTTTGTTTTAATCAATTTGCAAGTCAAACATACCCTTGACAAGTATTATAATGAACCTTAAATAAATTACAAAAAGGAAACATCATTGTGATATTGAGCTGTTTTCGCTATTCTTTCATTTTTTTACATAGACAAAACCGGTTCTACTGAAAAACATTTTTTGGGACCCAACCGGAAAGTAGCGGCTGACAGAGCCGGAACGAATGTACGTAAATAAGCATTGTGTTTTTTACTGTAGTAAGTCTAAAACTATTCATGGTGGCACGCCAGTGCAAACTATCATGTATATAAGCATTACAAAGGGTTTGTGTACTTTAATTACACATATAGACTACTTTTTATAGCTTTATTTGATGATTTCAATCTCATTATTAGCATTTTTCATTGTTTATGTCCATCATTTTATCTATATCTGAGTAATCTATTAAGTTAACCACAGAAACATATAGGTAAAAACAAACAAAAATAATCTACCGATAACGACATCTTCTGGATTCAAGATATAATAATACTATATGATCATAATACTTACTTTTTGCCGTCGCCTGTATGTCAAACATGCCTAATTGACTGGTACCGGAAGATGACAGAACAATTCCGACCGGAGCTCTTTGACGACAGTGAATTACGAACTATATTTTTCCTACCTGATTATATGAACAGACAATTACGCACTATAGTTTTCCTACCCGAATATATGACAAGACAATTACGCACTATATTTGTCCTACCCGATTATGTGACAAGACAATTACGCACTATATTTTTCCTACCTGATTATATGACAAGTCAATTACGCAATATATTTTTCCTACCTGATTATGTGACAAGACAATTATGAACTATATTTGTCCTACCTGATTATATGACAAGTCAATAACGCACTATTGTTTTCCTACCTTATTATGTGACAAGACAATTATGCACTATATTTGTCCTACCTTGCAATGTGACAAGACAATTACGAACTATAGTTTTCCTACTTGATTATGTGACAAGTCAATTACGTACTATATTTGTCCTACGCGATTATGTGACAAGATAATTTCGAACTATATTTGTCCTACCTGATTATTTGACAAGACAATTGCAAATTATATCTTTCCTACCTGATTATAATTGTGTGATAAGACAATTACGCACTATATTTTTCCTTCTCATTATGTGACAAGACAATTACAAACTATATGTTTCCTACCCAATTATATGAAAAGACAATTGCCAACTCTATTTTTCCTACCCAATTATATGACAAGAAAACTACGAACTATATTTTTCCCACCTGATTATTTGACAAGACAGTTACGCACTATATTATTCCTACCTGATTATATGACAAGACAGTTACGCGCTATGTTTTTCTTTCCCGATTATGTGACATGACAACCCAGCTAGCACACTACGTATTCACAACGTTGCAGTTTGGTTGCTGTTTGGTCAGGTCCCCTTCTTACGTGAAAATTACGTTGCCACAACGTATTTTAGATACGTGATATGCAAGTCGTTGTGACAACGTATTTTTCAACGTTTTTGTTACGTACGGATATGGTCTTGATGCTAACGTAAAAGCTCAAGCGTAATTTTTACGTCCTGGTAACGTATTCAGAATACGTTATATGCAAGACGTTGTGACAACGTACTTTTCAACGTTTTTGTTACGTACGGATATGGTCTTGATGCTAACGTAAAAACTCAAACGTAACTATTACGTCCTGGTAACGTATTCAAAATACGTTATATGCAAGTCGTTGTGACACTGTAGTTTGAACGTTTTTGTTCCGTACGGATATGGTCTTGATGTTAACGTAAAAGCTCAAACGTAATTTTTACGTCCTGGTAACGTATTCAGAATACGTTATTTGCAAGACGTTGTGACAACGTACTTTCCAACGTTTTTGTTACGTACGGATATGGTCTTGATGTTAACGTAAAAGCTCAAACATAATTTTTACGTCCTGGTAACGTATTTCAGAATACATTATATGCAAGTCGTTGTCAGACAACATACAGCTCAATCATTAAGGTATTTCCCTGGAAAAGGGAAAGGATCTGTGAATTGTTCAAATTGGAAGGTATTCCCTAGACATGACTTTGAATTTGATAGTAGTTGATCTCCTGATTCCAATAATGCATGGTTGATAGGGACTTTTTGCATTTAAATTCCAGGTTCATCAGTAAAAAATGTGACAGTTGTGTTGTTATTTAGCTACATTTTTGCGTTAAGATGATACAACTGACTATAGTTGTATATCAATAACAATAAATAAATAAATAAAAAAAACATAATAAAAACGCCATGTACGAGGATCGAATCGGTGGCCTCTTGATCGTTAATCGTTCTTCTTTCTACTGAACTTAGTAGAACGTGATGAAGAAGGCAATATTTACAAATGTATCACCAAGATTTAATTACTTGCAATAAAATTACCATATCCAAAAATTAGAAGTACTTTTCCTCATAAATATTCGTCATATATTTGAATTAGATTTTGATCACTGCAGTTTCAAGCTGGGTGGATCGTTTATCAGATTTGTCAAATAATAGCATACAATGCGGAAATTCAGTGTGCCCGTCAACGATTCGATAATAAAAAGTTATTGCTATTTCCGGAGTTTGAATTTGAGACCTACCAAAATTCAAATAATTTTGGTGACTTGTGACAATTTTAGCAATTTCTTTGATGTCCCGAACATACAACAACCTCGAGTTTAGAAGCTAGAAATATAAGGTTAGTCGATAGAATTATACATCTATGAATGAGCAATCCAAATTGATTTAAGAAAATACTGTGACGCCAATTTCATTGTTAAATTTTGTGTCCAACTCCCTCAGTCATTGGCCTCAATTTCATGTACTACAGACATTTTTTAGCTCACCTGATCCAAAGGGGCCATGTGAACTATGGATCTCCTGTACTTGGCGATCACAATACTGGTATACTAGTATTGTGCACAATACTGGTATAAAAACATATTCCAGTATTGTATTCTAGTATTGTTCCAGTATTGTTAAATTAGTTATTTTTTGGGAGTATTGTATATATTAACAATACTAGAACAATACTAGAATACGATATTGGAATAAATTGATAACAATGTGTCAAGTTGTCAATGTGTATTGTAGGACAGGAAATGGCAACATGAATTGACACTTTTTCAAAAGCAAAAAAAAACACAAAAAAACATTATCTTATTTTTTATTGATTTAAGCACTATTCACTATTTCATTACAGTGTTCCAGCTAGGATTTCAAAAGGGCAGGGTGCTGGTCCTGAAAAAGGGCTCTTTAGTGCGCTGTTGGATTTTCAAAAAAGGCATTTTTTAGGGACACTGTAAAATCAAATAAAGTATACAATGAAATATTGACTTTTATTATTTATACATTTAGCAAATAGGTCAGTTTATTCAACAAATCAACCTAGATATAATTCTATCTTTCTGTCATTAACTCTAAAAAAAACTTGGCAACTACTGTATCTGACACATGCTCATAACATTGTTTGTTGCAATTTAGTTTGACATGTAAAATATTGTTCATTGTGACCTGTTTCATGCGATTTATGTGATCACACTTTACCAATTTGACCTGTGAAAATACCCTTTCTACTTCTGCTGTACTCAGAGGTAACACAGCAGCTGTACTCATTAAGTGTATGCTATTATTGGGGTACAGTGCTGATAAACCAAGCTTTTCATTTAATAAAAGCTTAAGGCATGTCATGATGCTCTTTTCATGACATTCCTCTATTTCTATCACTTGTTTAAGTTTCAGATGAATTTGAAAGTTCAACATTTTAAAATTGGATTAAATAATTTTTTTTATCAAAATACAAGGATGTTACGGGAGGACAGACGGACGAACGGAAGGTAGCGTTACTACATGTATATCCCTTCGCAACTTCGTTGGCGATGGGATAAAAACTACCCCCCCCCCCCCCCCCCACAAAATAAAAACCTCTACAAACTATCAGTTGTAAAAGGCAACCCCTTACAACAATTACAGCAGCATCAATTATGGCAATAGACGATGTAAGTGGTTTTTTTTCTTCTTCAAATTTACAATAAAAACAATGATGCCTGTGATATGGCAGTTAAAGGCACTCACTAAAAACTATAAATATCATACTTCTACACAACATTTATACTTATATAACAAGTGCCATTCTATAAAGAATTATGAGAGACTATATAAATTTCAATAAATTAAAACTTTAAATCACGTCTATAAAACATTTCAGTTCTGTAAAAACTTAACTATCAATCAAGAATATAAAAAACTATTTCTTCTACCTTAAATATTAAAAAGAAACCATCATAAAGAAAGATAATTAAAAAGTTGGCATGCGGTGAAATATTTCTCCCAATTACGAATTATACCTCAAAAAACGGCATTGTCATAATTTGGTCTTAATTTATGGTACAAGGATGTGCTTTACAAAGTTTTGACCTTTTTATCTAAGACATCAGCATATCTGGCATGCATTCAGGATATATACAATGAAAGATGAACACAGGATTTACACAGACATCGTGTTCTTTGTATTTGATCTCGATCTACTTTATTAGGTTTAAATAAAATACCTTGTCTTTTGTATGAACAATTATTTATATACACGACTATATGGTTTAAAAGGAATATATTACTTGGCTCTATTTTAAGCTTGTCTTATTATTTGCTATGTTAATTTGTCAAGTACGCACATGTGTTTACCAAGAAGCTAATTATATTGATTGATCAATTAAAAAGTAATATTTTTTTCTATTAGAATTACCATGCAGAGTCAGTGTGTTTTAAATCGGTCCTCCAATCAGGATGCTCATTATTCTTGTCCAAGATAAAAATACATCGCTAAAGTAAATTTACCTGTGGTTTCAGAGTAGAAGATTTTTAGAAATCTAACATAAAATTTCCCCACTTCAACTCGTAAATTTACATAGAAATCGGAGATATTTTGTCATAAAACTTCACACATGGTTTTGTCTATCATATTTCTTGAAGACAAACATAAAATTTTATTGCATTTATTCATATTGTATGAGTATCAACAGTTTTTTCAACACCGTATCTGTTTCTCGATACAGCCACAACTTCAACTCGTAAATTTACATAGAAATCGGAGATATTTCGTCATAAAACTTCACACATGGTTTTGTCTATCATATTTCTTGAAGACAAACATAACATTTTATAGCATTTATCAATATTTTATGAATATCAACAGTTTTTTCAACACCGTATCTGTTTCTCGATACAGCCGCCCGATTACAGTGACCCGTGACCCAGATTAGCAGATCTCAGCAGTTTTTTCTGAATAAGGTTGTTTAATTAATTTGCTAATATAATGATTATATAAGTATTGGGATAACATATTTGCAAGTTTTCAATAATAATGTTAATTATTCAAATGTTCATACACAGCTGTTGTTATCAGGCAAATTCTCAAATCTTCAATGGTTTTGTTTTTAAAAAACGGTATGTTGGCGTAGGACATCCACAGTTTCTTGAGAATTGCTGATATTTTGCTGTAGTTGTTGTTTGGTCATTCTCATAATATTGTGTAAAGAATTTTTGATTGAGATAGCCGTCTCTATATTTGGATCATCAGCGATGTCATCCTCATTGTTGTCTTGTGTATTTGCAAGTAATCTCTTCCGATACTGGTACTCTGTTTCGTCATCTTGCCGTTTCCGTTTTACAGCATGTCCAGTAGGTTGCTGTGATGGCACTTGGAAGGCTTGAAAATGGTAACCAGACCGACACATCCGCTAAAGATGGTTTTGGATGGCGCTGTGCCAACCAAAGATGTCCGAAACGCCGTACATACCTTACCATTCGTGCTGGATCATTTTTCGAAAGGTCTCGCATCACCTTAGATAAATGGTTATACGTCACATACCTATGGAGTCAAGGAACAAAAGTTAATTCCGTAGAAAGACAAGTACAGATTGACGAGAAGACCGTAATACAGATGTTTCAATACTTGAGAGATGTCTGCTCCACTAAACTACTATCAACTCCAGTTGAATTAGGTGGACCAGGTGTGATTGTCCAAATTGATGAAAGTCTTTTTAATCACAAATCAAAATACAACAGAGGGCGACGGGCCAGCAAAGAGCAGTGGGTTTTCGGTTTAGCAGATACATCCAGCAAGCCTGCCATTACTACATGGAAACTGTTGACAAAAGAGATGCCGCAACTCTTTTACCTATTATACAACGTGTTGTAAAACCAGGGACAATCATCCATTCAGATCAGTGGAAAGCTTACCATAACATCAGCTCACGACTGCAGCTTAGCCATGGCACAGTTAATCATTCGCTCAACTTCGTGGACCCTGCAACTGGCATACATACTCAAGCAATCGAGTCGTACTGGGCTAAAGCCAAACAGAAGTTTAAAGAGATGAAAGATGTGTCATCACATCTACTACCCAGTTACCTAGATGAAAGAATGTGGAGAGATAGATGGGGTACCACAGGTGACAATGCATTTACAAACATTCTCATACATATTTCAGAACAATATCCTGTGTAAAAGTGATATTTATTATGGACATGATATATAGACTCTTTATAATTCTAGTGCTAGTACATTATATTGTGAATGTGATGTTATTATTCATAAATCATGTTGTTCATCAAAGATTATTAAAAATTTGATGCCATCTACAAAAATGTATGATCATCTATAAAATAAATAAAATGTAAATTATGACATGTTGTTTTATCAATTATTATATATCCTGGTATTGCATATTTTTATTTACGAACAGTATTGTTAACAATACTGGAATATGATTTTATACCAGTATTGTATTTTTTTTGTAAAAAAATTACAATACTGGAATAATTTTTTATACCAGTATTGTCAACAATACTGGTATACCAGTATTGTGATCGCCGAGTACAGGAGATCCGAACTATTGCCATCACTTGGTGTCCGTCGTCGTACCTCGTAAACTTTTTCAAAGATCTTCTCCTCTGAAACTACTAGACCAATTGGAACCAAACTTGGTCTGAATCATTGACATTTATGTTTTTTACAGCAATGTTGATAACTTACATTAAAGGGGGAACCCCTGCCCAAATTGTTTTGGAGAGGGGGTCTGCAATGACGAGGGCTACATTTGTTATTTTTTGACCGAAGACGAAGTTGGCAAGTTTTATTGACTGATGTTATTATGGTGTCAAACCACTAATTAATTTCTTTAAGGTTTTCTACTAAATTTGTGTTTTTTCGAGCCTACCTGGTCATTTTATCTTAAGTTTAACCTTTCCAAGACCATATATTTTCTGAAACGTACATGATTCCTGTACGTTCTGTCAAAATATCAGGGCATGTTTAAAATCTTGCAGTGAAATGCCATGCTACGGAAAACATGTACACCTACTCTAAAAATAGCTCGGTCATCCCCAAGAAATTCAGTATTTATAGGTCATGCATCAAATCCTCCATAGAGGTATTAAAATACAACTAAATCCATCAAATTTGGGCTCAAAATAATCCCTATTTATTTAACTTCAATTATCAATTTTAATTACTCCATTCCATTCAGTAGTTTTCACAATACTACAAAGTGAAAGGAACCTTTTTCTTGAAAAGGGACTACTTTCGTATATGTTCCAAGCTCTGATTGGTGAATTAGTGGTTTGAAACCTAAAATCCAGGTGAGCTATACAGGTTCCTGGGAGCCTCTAGTTACATAGACTCTTAAGATCAGATAAAGGTTAGATGCATCCGATTTTTATTTTGTCCACGAACCTTGAACATTTAATTTTTATTTCATTTATTAATTCAGCTTGATTTAAGCGAAAGGTATCATTTTCAAGTTCAGAAAATAATGTAAATCATATGAAAATTGCAGACTTCCTCATGATGTCCCCATCTTAGATATGCAATTTTTCAAATGGCACCTCATTTCTGGATATACTTAGGAGGCAGCCCTGGGGCAGTAGCCTCTTTTTTTTATTGCTAAGACAGTATGATGATATATATAAAAGAACTTAAATTTCTTCATTATAATTTCAGAGCTGGTTCATTTCTGTAAAAGTGGTAAGCAAGTACAATTGGATTTGAGGTTATACAAATGTAGCTGTTATACATGTAGGCACATAACTGACCCTGTGACTTTTCAACATACATGTAGCAAACCAGTCGAAATAATTCCTGCCCCAATGGCAATGTAAATATTGGAAGCCACAGATGTCACCTGCTTCATGTCCTGTAATATCAGACCGATCAACACATAGCTATAGCTAGACAACAGCAAATTTCACCATCATCTAATTAGAGGTAATCAATTTCATGTTCTTCTAGCTACATGTATTGGCCAGACAAGTCAACAACATTATATTTTACTATCAACTAATCTAGTCCTGAGACAATTTTATAGGGATTAAACTCTATCAGATCACGAAAGCTACGATGATACAACAACATTATATTTTACTATCAACTAATCTAGTCCTGAGACAATTTTATAGGGATTAAACTCTATCAGATCACGAAAGCTACCATGATGAACCAGAAATTAGACTTC
Organism: Bathymodiolus brooksi; assembly: GCA_963680875.1. Lineage (NCBI taxonomy): Eukaryota > Metazoa > Mollusca > Bivalvia > Mytilida > Modiolidae > Bathymodiolus > Bathymodiolus brooksi. Next base: position 78,985,114 of record OY804588.1, read on the forward strand.
ATGCACAAAGGACATATAGATATATATAAAACTAATGAAAGTAAGTTAATGATACATGTATACATAATACACTTATACCAATAGAGCTCCTCCCATATTTACAGTGTGTGGCTATTACAGAAACAAAGGGTTCTTTAGATGAACTTGTTACATTTAATTACATTTACATTGTATATACAATCTACTTCAAATACAGAACATTTCTTAAGAAGAGATTTATGTTAGATATCATGAGTTACAGTTGACTATAAAATCAAAATAAACAAAGTTTAAAAAGGTCAACCTATCTGATAGAGATCCCACCCCAAAGACAAATTAACTGTACCTGTAATGAAATTTTGAGAAATCAATTAATAAGGAATATAGTTATGTAAAAAAAAATGCACAAAAAATGCCTAAAATTCCCAAGAGTAAATAATTATAATATGATCCTTTGTACGAGCTTTGTAACTTGGACTTAATTTTTTGGTTCATTTCTTCTTTTCTTTTTAAAGTTTTCTATATTAAGTGTAGAAATAATAAAAGTATAATAAATGAAGATAATATTGGTCAGTAGAGAAGTACTGGGCATGGGTAATGCTATTTAATTAGATCACACCACCGATTGATCGATATAAATCTCCTCCCCACTGATTGCTTATATGTGCTTTTGTAATTTTCGTAATTTCTCATTAATGAAATTAGATCATGAAAAACATTTTACGGGATATGTTTATATCAACAACAAATATCAAAAACTGCAAGATAAGTGCTGTCTTAAATCCATTTTTAATCTAGAGATATAAGTTTCTTGCATATTAAGTGTAAGTTCCTCTCCGAGTCTAATGTTTTACATACTGTAAATGCTTCTTCTAAAATTAAGTTTTAATTTTGATAATATATTAGTTTTGCAATAGATCTAAATGTTTGAACTGCACTTATTTGTACTATATCTCTTCTAATTCTCCTCTGTTCCCATGGTGTTTTTTTTTTATACATAAATGGATATTTTCTAGATTTATCCTGTCAATAAAATTTAACGTATATGTTTGGTCACTGTTTTTGGATTTCTTTCTTTAGCTCTGTAATATATATCCATGCAATATATTTCTGAGTTATAATCAATTAATTATAGATTTTACAATGTGTCTTCACTTACAGTCGCAAATATCTGTTTACCTACATGTAGCTAATTTCAAGCTTCTGATCATGATCAAAATCGTTACTAAAAATACTTTCACCCCTAAGTTGTTCGACTTAGCTGAAAATATTAATATCATATTATTTTTTTCAGAACAATCCACCAATGAAGGGAGCTTTCCAGATGCTTGATGGAGAAAAAAATACTTTATAGTTGAAGGAAACCTTTCATTGTTCATTTCACTTTGTTGTTTTTTATATCTTGCATTTTTTTGCTGACCAAATGTTAGAATTTGTATGTGGGGTTTTTTTGTATGCAAGTTTTGTGATTTATATCAGTATCAGTATGGTTGAGATAATGTGGGTTAGAGTTAATTATAAGGTTATGAGTGTTTAACACCACTTTCATCAATATTTCAGTTATATCGTGTTGGTCAGTTTATAATGGTAGAGGAAACTGGAGTACCCAGGATAGTATTATATAATATAATGTTGAATGAAAATCATGATTTGTATGCCAGTATATAAATTGAAATTTAACATTTAAAGTTACTTTACAAAACTTAGTATTTGATTTTTTTTAGATATGATTGTGTGTATTTATATGAGTTTCATGTTTTTCTTATTGGATTTATCTTGTTAAATGCATATTTAATAGATAGAGTTAGGGCTATGCCGTGTGGTGTTTAACACCACTTTCGACGATATTTAATTTATATCATGGCTGTCAGTTTCATTGGTTGAGGAAACCGGAGTACCCAGAGAAAATCACTGACCTGCCCTAGGTCACTGACAAACTTTATCACAGAATGTTGTATCAAGTACATCTCATCTAAGTGGATTCGAACTCACAACATTAGTGGTGATGTGCACTGATTGCATAGGTAGTTATAAATCCAACTACCATACGATCATGACTGCCCCCATATTTAATAATATATTTTTTTTCTTTAAGAAAGAAAGAAAAATTAGGGTTATATTTTTTCTCTGTAAGGGATGTGATATATTGGTTTTTATATTTTTATTTTGAATTGCTATAAAGCTTAAAAGATTATTGTTCTTTGTTATATTTTTATATACAATTAACAAGAATATTTTGGGGTTACAGCTTTCGCAGATTGGGATGTGTACACTGGTAGATCTTACTATGAAACTAATAAAGCTTACGCTTCAGGGCCCCTTATATCCCGGAAACAACTTTTTAATGAACTAACTTTTCAACAAAATTAATGGAGTTTTTTTTTAAGTCTTTGTTATTAAAATAAGGCTATTTTAGTAATAGAATCATAAGTCAATGGGTTAATGTACTTAATATTGACCTTAGAATATGCTCCAATTCCAATTTCATATGGCCTCAAAATGTCCCTGTAATTAGTAAAATTTCCAAATTTGGGGGGTTGGAGCACCTGAATCCCAAGCTGTATGGGCTCCTTGACGTAGCCAGAATCTATTCATAACCTACATTTTGGCAGTTGGATCCTCGAATTCTTCGTTGGTGCACAGCTTAATAGTTTGACAGCTCAGTCCTTATGTTAGAACCAATCGGAACCACAAACAGACATGAATTCTTAATTCAGGCTGCACTCCTCTGGCTTGTGCATTCAAACACCAAAAATCAAGACTATCACCTCTTTATCCTAACGATCCCCCTCTAATGACCTTCCTCTCTAGTAATTTAGAGAATAAACAAATTCTTTTTTCTTTGCATTGATGTTGGGTGGTGTGATCCTGGTTCCTACAAATGTTTCTTCGTTTTTGGTAATCTTCGATTATATCTTTTTTAGTGTTTTAATGTTAAACTAAAGAATAGATGTATAGGTCAAGTTGTTCTTATGAGTTTGGTCCATAGTTAGCAGGCCTAAGCAGGATGATATTTTTATATGTATACATGTATTTCTGCTGTTTCCTTAGTCAGCAACTAGTGCTTCAGTTCCCATATTTATTGAGATATTTCTGTTTTCTAGCATAAAATGCTTATAACCCAGTACAGCAATTTTAATAAAAATCTGAGATATAGTGGTTAAATTAAAAACAAACAATTATCACAATATCCCATATGGAACAACACCATTGAAGAAGATACCATCCGTTACTCAGACCTCTTTGCTGGTGGGAAAGGGATCAATGTTTGGCCCATTGTCAAGGACTCCACCCCAACACCCTGTTCATGGCCCTTTTGACCTTGTTGGTTATTCTTGCTGGCTGCAAAAGGGCCCACATAATAGTTCAGGGACCTTAAAATGTAGGTCCTCCACTGGATGTGTACCTATTCATTACTTCTAGAGATGTTATCTATATACATTGTCTGTACATCTTTAATTTTGTCAAATGCAACTTTCACAAGATAAAGATTTTTAGTACATTTATTTTACATGTTTTTTAATCTGATATATTTATTATTACATGTACCTGACATATTTGTATAATAATTACATCTAAACATTTTGGCATCTTTAAAATAGATTATGATGGGACGAGTCTGAGAGTAGAAAGAGTGTTTCATCATCTGTAAAACTTGCAATAATTTGGATTAATAAAGGTTTAGAATTTTATATTTTATTAGTTAACTCAAAAAAATTAAGAACATCACAAAAGGTCCTTAAATACACAAAAAATAATGTACATTTTTGTAGTTGGTACCGGTAGTTGCATGGTGTAACGGTCTTAATGTGATTATAGTTGCCCTACTATCCAAATTACGTTGTCACAATGCTTTGACAACGTAATTTGGCTATACAAGTCCTTTTAGGGTTGTACATTTTTTGTAGTTGTATAACTATATAGAGATGGTTGTAGTTGCGTCGTCTAAAGGTCTTTAGGTGGTCGTAGTTACATTGTATAAAGGTCCCTAGGTGGTTGTAGTTACGTCATGTAAAGGTCCTTTGGTGGTTGTAATTACGTCGTATAAAGGTCCTATGATGGTTGGTAGTTACGTTGTGTAAACGTCCTTAATTAGTTGGATTTACCTCGTATTAAGGTCCTGTGATGGTTGGTGGTTACGTTGTGTAAACGTCCTTACATGGTCATGGTTGTCGTTTGGTTGGAGAAAGGTCTTTTACTACGTAGTACCACAACGTGGTAGTTACGCTTAGGGGAGTCTACAAATCGGCGTAGTTAAAACGTAAAATGCTTACGTTGTAACAACGAAAAAGTTACGTTGTCACTACGTTTTGACAACGTAATTTGGCTAGTAGGGAATAGAGAACTCTATTTTTCCTACCTGATTATATGGCAAGAAAACTACGAACTATATTTTTCCTACCTGATTATGTGACAAGTCAATTACGCACTATATTGTTCCTACCTGATTATATGACAAGACAATTACGAACTATATTTTTCCTACCCGATTATATGACAAGACAATTACGAACAATATTTCTCCTACCTGATTATGTGACAAGTCAATTATGCACTACATTTTTCCTACCTGATTATGTGACAAGACAATTACGAACTATATTTTTCCTATCTGATTTTGTGACAAGACAATTACGAACTATATTTTTCCTACCCGATTATATGACAAGACAATTACGAACTATATTTTTCCTACCTTATTATGTGACAAGTCAATTACACACTATATGTTTCCTACCTAATTATATGACAAGACAATTACGAACTATATTTTTCCTACCCGATTATATGACAAGACAACTACGAGCTATATTTTCCTACCTAATTATGTGACAAGACAATTACGAACTATAAATTTTTCCTACCTGATTATGTGACAAGTCAATTACGCACTATATTTTCCTATCTGATTATGTGATAAGACAATTACGCACTATATTTTCCTACCTGATTATGTGTCAAGACAATTACGAACTATATTTGTTCTACCTGATTATGTGACAAGACAATTACGCACTATATTTTTCCTACCTAATTATATGACAAGACAATTACGCACTATATTTTTCCTACCTGATTATGTGACAAGACAATAAGACGACAATGAAATCCAACTAAGCGTGATGGTCTAGTACAAGGTGGATATTGTTATTGTAACTTATGATATGGCTGAACAATTCCTTATTTGGAATTAATCAACAATCTCTCTCTCACTCATGTCAGCAATGAATGTGTACCTTGACCTTCATTCATCTTGAAGGTCTACTGAATTTATTACAATGTACATCTATTTTTTCGTTATTAGGTAGGTTTTCCCATTGCAATACAATTTAGGTTCCCCATATGTGACACATCGATCATGTATAATACAAATCAGCCAGGTATATGTTTGTGCACCTGCGTATAACACATATTTTCTTCATTTGAACTAAATACCAGACAAATCTCATATTTTATTTTCTCTTTTAAGATTGCCTTCACTAGCTGCTACACAGTTTTTAATTGTAGATGGTAAATCCTCCCCAATAGATTTCATGAAACAGTTCATAAAAGTCTACAAATTGGATGATGACAAGGTAGATTTTATTAAGATCCGCAGAGCAATAAAAACGTACGACCGTCAAATAAAACCAATGATTTATAAGCCATTCTAATTTTTTTTTCTCCAAAAGCCGTGATATCATAGTTAGTAAGCTTAAGAAATGATCCACAATCCCACCCTAATCAATCATTAGTAAGGACCTGTGTATGACAATAGGACCTACAGAGGAAACTACAATTACAAGATGACTGAGATACAGACACAATATTTCACGACGACCAATTTCTGTGACAATAAACAATTCGTCCCTGAAAAGCTGACATTAATCTTCATTTTATGTCTAATGTATTGCTGTACTCTATCGTATTCTGAGACGAACATAATTCTAAAATTAATAACTCGATATTATAATCTCTGTATGAATATTACTTGCCATCTTGTATGTCCAGATCAATATAATCAACAATAGCAAATAAGTATATTCCGTAAAATGTTCATATGCTTTATATTTAACTTAGCGATTGTATGTGTTAGTTATAGAGAAAGCTACTGGGTGTTAGCGATCCTGATCTCTATCCACGTCATTATATACAACGTCAAATAATTCAAAAACATCTTGTGTTGTCAAACCATGAAATACAAGACACAATGCACATTACTAAAGTGTTCTATGTGACAATATTTTGACTGTTAAGATTGGCTCCAGTCCTAATTTATTTTTGGCTTAGATTTAAACATCGTGATTTTAGACAAAGCTACTGTATGTTTACGTCATTATGTTTCTGATATATATCTATACCATTATAAACATTGTAAAGGTATTCAGTAATCTCTATAATAAATTTGTGTCTTGTAACATCATACGACAAAGGAAACAATACACAATCTAAATAGGTTCTTCGTTACAGTAAATTAATTGTATTTCTTATTGTTATTGAGTTTTGGATCTATTATATCTTCAATCAAAAAGATGATAAATATTAACCTCAGCTCAGATTATGACATGATAAACATATTTGTCTACAATAATAATTAATACAGGATAGGTTTAATATGATAATACTCCTCAGCTGTGATTTTTAATATAATAAAAACTTAATAACAAAATTCCTGAGTACATAACGGTCGTGTACGTTATATTGACATTCTTATTTAATTGTAGACTTGAAATCACATAATAATTGGACAAGCTTCGGAAACATATTAGTTTATTTGTGTTCCATAGACAGATAAAAAAAACTATTTCATTAAATTATTTTATCCTTCTTTTGATAGTCGAATTGACATTACTGAATGTTTTAACAACCATGTACAATGTACGACTTACTTGGTCTTTAACGGCTCGCATCCTACTTATGCTCTTAAATTCTCAATAGACTGATTGATTGATGGATTGATTTTTTGGGTGTTTAACGCCACTTTCAGCAATATTTCAGCTATGTCATGGCGACCAGTTTTAGTGGTGGAAGAAGCCGGAGTACCCGATGAGAACCACCGACCATGGGCATGCAACTGGTAAACGTTATCAATGGCGGCTGCGAGTCGAGTGCACTCTTTTCTGTAATTTACAAAGCTGGGGGCAAACCCACGCCGTATTGGTGATAGACGTGTATGATATGCTAGGTAATCCAACTACCTAACTCATTGAGCCCCCTGGTTCCCTCTCAATAGAAAACATGTATATCACAATATATGAATCAGTAAGTACAAAACATACACATTTACAGATTGACCATTATAATATTAAAGGAAAATAAAACATACACAGATACATGTAGCACGTTGCGAAATGCGAGGGGCTGTTAACATATAAATATCGACACATCAACCAATCACATTCGTCTATTCATTTTACCAGATTGACATTTTTGGGGGTTTCTGTGGGTCGTCGTATACTCATTGTCCATATGGACTTTTAAGGCTTCTGTAGCTCATCGTATACTCATTTGACCAGATGGAGTATTTGAAGGTACGAGTAGGTCGTGGTATACTCATTTGAGCATATCGACTTTTTAAGGGCACATGTAAGTCGTCCTATACTCGTTTGTCCAGATTGACCGTTTGAAGGGTGAATGTAGGACGTCGTAAGCTCATTTGACCATATTGACGTTCCAAGGGACCTGTATTTCGTTGCTTAATCGTTTTATCAGATTGATTTGTTAAGGGTACATGTAGGTCGTCGTAAATTCTTTTGACCAAATTGACATTTTACGAGTTCCTGTAGGTCGTGGTATACGCATTTTACCAGATTAATGTTTCTAAGGAACCTGTAGGTCAACGTATAAGACTAGATTGATGGTTCTGATGGGTTTCCGGGGGTCGATGTATACCCATTTGACCAGATTGACGTTTTAAGGGTACATGTAGGTCATCGTCCCAGAGCTGGAAGTTAAAGAGACCACAGATACAGCTTCGTCCGCATCATTTTTGGACTTATACCTCGAATTTGACGACAGTGGTCAACTCTGTACTAAAATTTATGATAAACGGGACGACTTCAATTTTAAAATCATACATTTTCCAAATATGTGCATCAATATACCAGCTTCCCCTGCATATGGTGTTTACATCTCGCAATTGATTCGTTATGCAAGGGCCAGTGGCAATTATTCTGATTTCCTGAAACGTCATCTTCATCTGAGAAACAGGCTACTGGACCAGGGCTATCAAAAGATTCGCCTTATTCGATCTCTTAAAAAGTTTATATTCCGATACCAAGTTCTTGTCGAAATATATTTCGTCTCTGTAGAGACGATAATAAACGATGCATTTTCACATAGTGAAAATGTATAAAGATAAGGAAGTCAACAAAAATGTCAAAAATATTTTTGAATCAATGTGTGACGTATAATTGTTTTTGATATTTACTTCACTGAATTTGGTACTGCTTTGACAAATATTTTACCTATTTTGTTCCAGTATTGTTATAAATACTGTTATAGTGACAGCCGGAACCTTTGAGCCGTAATGAAAGCGGGAGGTTTGGCGCTTTAAAATCTGATTTAACCCACCATTTCTTTAGAAATGCCTGTACCAAGTTAGGGTCATTACGGTTTTCACAGTTTTCCGGTTGTTGAATGATTTTGTCTGTTTATATACTTATAACTTTTGACTTTCCCTTTGTAAGATTGTTCGGAGTTCGGTAATTTTGTTATTACCCTTATTGACCAGATTGATCTGATAAGGAACCTGAAGGTCGTCGTATATTCATTTAACCGATTAGCATTTTTAGCTGTTCCTGTAGGTCGTGGTATACACATTTGACCAGATTGACGTTTTTAAGTGACTTGTAGGTCGTCGTATACTCCTTTCACCAGATTGACGTTTTGAGGGTCCATGTAAGTCGTCGTATGCTCATTTGACTAGATTGACATTTCTAAATGACTTGTAGGTCGTCGTATACCCCTTTGACCAGATTGACGTTTTGAGGGTACCTGTAAGCCGTCGTATGCTCATTTGACTAGATTGACATTTCTAAGTGACTTGTAGGTCGTCGTATACTCCTTTGACCAGATTGACGTTTTGAGGGTACCTGTAAGTCGTCGTATGCTCATTTGACTAGATTGACATTTCTAAGTGACTTGTAGGTCGTCGTATACTCCTTTGACCAGATTGACGTTTTGAGGGTACCTGTAAGTCGTCGTATGCTCATTTGACTAGATTGACATTCCTAAGTGGCCTGTAGGTCGTCGTATACTCCTTTGACCAGATTGACGCTTTGAGGGTACCTGTAAGTCGTCGTATGCTCATTTGACTAGATTGACATTTCTAAGTGACTTGCAGGTCGTCGTATACTCCTTTGACCAGATTGCCGTTTTGAGGGTACCTGTAAGTCGTCGTATGCTCATTTGACTAGATTGACATTTCTAAGTGACCTGTAGGTCGTCGTATACTCCTTTGACCAGATTGACGTTTTGAGGGTACCTGTAAGTCGTCGTATGTTCATTTGACTAGATTGACGTTTTTAAGTGACTTGTAGGTCGTCGTATACTCCCTTGACCAGATTGATGTTTTGAGGGTACCTCTAAGTCGTCGTATGCTCATCTGACTAGATTGAGATTTCTAAGTGACCTGTAGGTGGTCGTATACTCCTTTGACCAGATTGACGTTTTGAGGGTACCTGTAAGTCCTCGTATGCTCATTTGACCAGATTGACGTTTTAAGTGACTTGTAGGTTGTCGTATACTCCTTTGACCAGATTGACCTTTTGAGGGTACCTCTAAGTCGTTCAATACTCATTTGACTAGATTGACATTCTTAAGTGACCTGTAGGTCGTCGTATGCTCATTTGACCAGATTGATGTTTTCAAGGAACCTGTGGTTCGCCGTATGCTCTAACGTCTCTAGCGGCTCCCATCCCAAATTATGCTCTTTTTGAAATCTCAATGCAAACTTGGGTATCACAGTGTATGAACCAGTATGTACAAAACATACAAATGTACAGACAAAGCAACTGGATGTTTACAATCCTGATCTCCATTTATGATATTTTTACCAGGTCAAATAATCATAAAAATACATGTGTTGTCAAACCATGTAATACAAGACACAAGAACAAATTTGTAAGATTATAGTGCTATTTTTATAGACATTTTTAAACATTCTTAAATCTATTTCATAAAACATTTTAAATCCTATGATGCTTTTATGACGTGTTGTTTAGTTCTGTAATCTTTTATAATAAAGTGTATGTATTTTTATTTCTATTTTTCACATTTTTAGATATTAAATTTCTCTGTTAAACCACTGGTAAAATGCGCTCAAACGTAACACACCTAAAATTGAAAATGCGCTCAAACGTAGTGCGCCCATGTACATTACTAACGTGTTCTATGGTACTATATGTTAAACGGCTGGCACTTGTCCTTATTTATTTTTGGCTTAGATTTAAACATCGTGAATTTAAACAAAGCTATTGTATGTTTACGTCATTATGTATCTGATATATATCTATATACATTGTAAAGTAATTCAATAAGCTGTATAATAAACTAGTGTGTTGTCACATCATAATACAAAAGAAACAATACACAATCTAAATTTGTTCCTTTTCACAGTAAATTATTTGTATCTCTTATTGTTGTGGAGGCTTGGATCTATTATATCTTAAGTTAAAAAGATGCCAAATATTAATATCGGTTCAGATAATGACAGGATAAACATAGTTGCCTGCATTAATACCCCACAGCTGTGATTTTTAATTTGATAAAAACTAAATAACAAAATTCATTGGTACATAATGGTTGTGTACGTAATATTAAAGTTCGTTATTATTTGTCGACTTGAAAACACATAATAATTGAACTATCTTCGGAAACAGATTATTTTATTTGTGTTTCATACACTGATAAACAACCCATATCTTTAAACTATTCGATGGTTTTTTATTTATTACAAAAGTCGAATTACATAACTTTACTTTTAACACCCATGTACAATATATAACTTCCTTGGTATCTAACGGCTCCCATCCCAAATTATGCTCTTAAATTCTCAATGAAAACATGCTTATCACAATATATGAATCAATAAGAACAAAACATACAAATTTACAGACTGACCATTGCAATATTTAAATGACATTAAAACATACACAGATACACGTATCACGTTGCGAAATACCAGGGGCTGTTAACATATAAATATCGACACATAAACCATGCAGATTTACATACTCAATTGAACAGATTGACTTTTAGTATGAGTCCCTGTGGGTCGTCGTATGCTCATTTGTCCAGATTGATTTTTTTGATGGGTTTCTGTGGATCGTCGTAAGCTCATTTGTCCAGACTGACTTTTTAATGATTCCTGTAGGTCGGCGAATACTCATTAAACAAAATTGACGTTTTGATGTGTTTTTGTGGGTGGCCGTGTACTCATTTGAACAGATTGACGCGTTTATGGGCCCTGTATATTGTCTTATTCTCATTTAACAAGATTGACTTGTTAAGGGTACCTGTAGGTCGTCGTATGCTCATTTGACCAGATTGACATTTTAAGGGACTCATAGGTCGTCGTATGGTCATTTTACCAGATTGAATTTTTAAGGGGCCTGTAGGTCGTCGTATGGTCATTTGTCCAGATTCACGTTTCAATGGCACCTATAGGTCGTCGTATACTCATTTAACCAGATTGAATTTTTAAGGGGCCTGTAGGTCGTCGTATACTCATTTGTCCAGATTCACGTTTCAAGGGCACCTATAGGTCGTCGTATACTCATTTAACCAGATTGACTTTTTAAGGGGCCTGTAGGTCGTCGTATTCTCATATGACCATATTGACTTTTTAAGGGTTCCTGAAAGTCGTCGCATACGCATTAGAACAGATTGACTGTCTTAAAGGGACCTGTAAATCGTCATGTATCCATTTGACCAGAGTGACACATATAATTGAATTATCTTCGGAAACAGATTATTTTATTTGTGTTTCATAGACTGATAAACAACCCATATCTTTAAATTATTTGATGTTTTTTTTTTTATTACAAAAGTCGAATTACATAACTTTACTTTTAACACCCATGTACAATACATGACTTCCTTGGTATCTAACGGCTCCCATCCCAAATTATGCTCTTAAATTCTCAATGAAAACATGTTTATCACAATATATGAATCAATAAGAACAAAACATACAAATTTACAGACTGACCATTACAATAGTTAAATGAAATTAAAACATACACAGATACACGTAGCACGTTGCGAAATACCAGGGGCTGTTAACATATTAAAATCGACACATAAACCATGCAGATTTACATACTCATTTGAACAGATTGACTTTTGGTATGAGTCCCTGTGGGTCGTCGTATGCTGATTTGTCCAGATTGACTTTTTTGATGGGTTTCTGTGGGTCATCGTAAGCTCATTTGTCCAGACTGACTTTTTAATGATTCCTGTAGGTCAGCGAATACTCATTAGACAAAATTGACGTTTTGATGGGTTTTTGTGGGTGGCCGTGTACTCATTTGAACAGATTGACGCGTTTATGGGTCCTGTATATTGTCTTATTATCATTTAACAAGATTGACTTTTTAAGGGTACCTGTAGGTCGTCGTATGCTCATTTGACCAGATTGACATTTTAGGGGACCTGTAAGTCGACGTATACTCATTTGTCCAGTTTGACGTTTTAAGGAAACTGTGGGTCGCCGTATACTCTAACGTCTCTAGTTGCTCCCTTTCCAAGTTATGCTCTTTTTGAAATCTCAATGCAAAACTTGTGTACCACATTTACAGACAAAGCAACTGAATGTTTACAATCCTGATCTCCATTTATGATATTTTTACAAGGTCAAATAATTATAAAAATACCTGTGTTGTCAAACCATGTAATACAAGACACAAGAACCAATTTGTAAGATTGTAGTGCTATTTTTATAGACATTTTTAAACATTCTTAAATCTATTTCATAAAACATTTTAATTAAATCCTATGATGCTTTTATAATGTGTTTTTTAGTGCTGTAATCTTTTATTATAAAGTGTATGTATTTTTATTTCTAATTTTCACATTTTTAGATATTAAATTCCCCAGGTAAACAACCACAGGTAAAATGCGCTCAAACGTAACACACCTAAAATTGAAAATGCGCTCAAACGTAGTGCGCCCATGTACATTACTAACGTGTTCTATGGTACTATATGCTAAACGGCTGGCACTTGTCCTTATTTATTTTTGGCTTAGATTTAAACATCGTGAACTTAAACCAAGCTATTGTATGTTTACGTCATTATGTATCTGATATATATCTATATACATTGTAAAGTAATTCAATAAGCTGTATAATAAACTTGTGTGTTGTCACATCATACGACAAAAGAAACAATACACAATCTAAATGTGTTCTTTTTTTACAGTAAATTATGTGTATCTCTTATTGTTGTGGAGGCTTGGATCTATTATATCTTAAGTTAAAAAGATGCCAAATATTAACATCGGTTCAGATAATGACAAGATAAACATAGTTGCCTGCATTAATACCCCACAGTTATGATTTTTAATTTGATAAAATCTCAATAACAAAATTCATTGGTACATAATGGATGTGTACGTAATATTAAAGTTCGTTATTATTTGTCGACTTGAAAACACATAATAATTGAACTATCTTCGGAAACAGATTATTTTATTTGTGTTTCATACACTGATAAACAACCCATATCTTTAAACTATTCGATGGTTTTTTATTTATTGCAAAAGTCGAATTACATAACTTTACTTTTAACACCCATGTACAATATATAACTTCCTTGGTATCTAACGGCTCCCATCCCAAATTATGCTCTTAAATTCTCAATGAAAACATGCTTATCACAATATATGAATCAATAAGAACAAAACATACAAATTTACAGACTGACCATTGCAATATTTAAATGAAATTAAAACATACACAGATACACGTAGCACGTTGCGAAATACCAGGGGCTGTTAACATATAAATATCGACACATAAACTAAGCAGATTTACAATCTCAATTGAACAGATTGACTTTATTAATGAGTCCCTGTGGGTCGTCGTATGCTCATTTATCCAGATTGACTTTTTATTGATTCCTGTAGGTCGTCGGATACTCATTAGACAAACTTGACGTCTTGATGGGTTTTTGTGGGTGGCTGTGTACTAATTTGAACAGATTGGCGTGTTTATGGGTCCTGTATATTGTCGTATTCTCATTTAACACGATTGACGTTTAAAGGGACCTGTAAGTCGGCGTATACTCATTTGTCCAGTTTGACGTTTCAAAAGACTCATAGGTCGTCGTATGGTCATTTGACCAGATTGATTTTTTAAGGGACCTGTAGGTCGTCGTATACTCCTTTGTCCGAATTCACGTTTTAAGGACACCTGTAGGTCGTCGTATGTTCATTTAACCAGATTGACTTTTAGGGGTACCTGTATGTCGACCTATACTAATTTGACGAGATTGACCTTTTAATGGTTCCTGGAAGTCGTCATATACTCATTTGACCATATTGACTTTTAGGGGTACCTGTAAGTCGACTTATACTAATTTGACCAGATTGACCTTTTAATGGTTCCTGGAAGTCGTCGTATACTCATTTGACCAGATTGACTTTTTCAGGGTTCCTGGCAATCGTCGTATACTCATGTGACCAGATTGACCTTTTAAGGATTCCTAAATGTCGTCACATGCGCATTTGACCAGATTGACTTTCTTAAAGGGACCTGTAAATCGTGGTGTATCCATTTGACCAGATTGACCTTTTCAAAGCGACCTGTAGGACGTCGTATACTCATTTGACCAGATTGACCTTTTCAAAGCGACATGTAGGACGTCGTATACTCATTTGACCAGATTGACCTTTTCAAAGCGACCTGTAGGACGTCGTATACTCATTTGACCAGATTGACTTTTTCAAAGCGACCTGTAGGACGTGGTATACTCATTTGACCAGATTGACCTTTTCAAAGCGACCTGTAGGACGTGGTATACTCATTTGACCAGATTGACCTTTTCAAAGCGACCTGTAGGACGTCGTATACTCATTTGACCAGATTGACCTTTTCAAAGCGACCTGTAGGACGTCGTATATTCATTTGACCAGATTGACTTTTTCAAAGCGACCTGTAGGACGTCGTATACTCATTTGACCAGATTGACTTTTTCAAAGCGACCTGTAGGACGTCGTATATTCATTTGACCAGATTGACTTTTTCAAAGCGACCTGTAGGACGTCGTATATTCATTTGACCAGATTGACTTTTTCAAAGCGACCTGTAGGACGTCGTATACTCATTTGACCAGATTTACGTTTTCAAAGCGACCTGTAGGACGTCGTATACTCATTTGACCAGATTGACTTTTTTCAAAGCGACCTGTAGGACGTGGTATACTCATTTGACCAGATTGACTTTTTCAAAGCGACCTGTAGGACGTGGTATACTCATTTGACCAGATTGACTTTTTCAAAGCGACCTGTAGGACGTGGTATACTCATTTGACCAGATTGACTTTTTCAAAGCGACCTGTAGGACGTCGTATACTCATTTGACCAGATTTACGTTTTCAAAGCGACCTGTAGGACGTCGTATACTCATTTGACCAGATTGACTTTTTCAAAGCGACCTGTAGGACGTGGTATACTCATTTGACCAGATTGACTTTTTCAAAGCGACCTGTCGGACGTGGTATACTCATTTGACCAGATTGACTTTTTCAAAGCGACCTGTAGGACGTGGTATACTCATTTGACCAGATTGACTTTTTCAAAGCGACCTGTAGGACGTGGTATACTCATTTGACCAGATTGACTTTTTCAAAGCGACCTGTAGGATGTCGTATACTCATTTTATCATCTCACCTCCCAACCAGTCTATAAGACAAGACATATATTCTCAAATTTACTTATTTTACACCAGTTTGGTTTCATATATTTTCAGTAATTCTAGAATTTATTGATAAATAGTGTACGATTTGAATAAATATTACCTGCCATTTTGGATGTGCAGTCCTCGTTGCTATCAATAAATATTTGTAATGGGTTTTTACACATTGAAAACTTCTTTCGGTTTAAATTTAATCAATACATTTACATTTTGTATTTATAAAGAAATAAACAAGGTTACAAAGTAGAACGTAAGCATGATGCATAGCATTAACATACACTGTAAAGGAATGGAGTAGGGGAGATAATCAAGAAGAAAGAGGGAGAGAAAAAACTAAGAAAACAAACAAACAAACAAACAAAACAAGCAAAACAAAACAAACAAACAAACAGAAATAAAATAAATATATATATAAACAACCAAACACACAACACACAGAAAAAAATATGAAGACGTGTACTGGGACAAAATTAACAACACACACCACACTATAGACAGGGATGAATTAACAATCTGTGTGTTGTAGATACATTATGACTAGTGAACCGCTTTAAGATTAACATTGTTTTCGGCTATAGCAAAAAAAAATGACTTACAAAACATCACATATAAAACTAACGATCGAGCAACACGAACCTCACTACAACCGGGGCGAACTCGGACACTAAGGAATGACAAGCTGTGGCTACGATCGAGTTACTGTTGTCACAACGTCGGACACTGAGGAATGGCAAGCAGTGGCTACGGTCGTATTACTGTTGTCACAAACTCGGACACTGAGGATTTATAAGCAGTGGCTACGATTGTGTTACTGTTGTCACAAACTCAGACACTGCAGAATGACAAGCAGTGGCTACGATCGTGTTACTGTTGTCACAAACTCGGACACTGAGGAATGACAAACAGTAGCTACAGTCGTGTTACTGTTGTCACAAACTTGGACACTGATGAATAACAAGCAGTGGCCACAATCGTGTTACTGTTGTCACAAACTCGGACACTGAGGAATGGCAAGCAGTGGCTACGATCGTGTTACTGCTGTCACAAACTCGGACACTGAGGAATGACAAGCAGTGGCTACGATCGTGTTAGTGTTGTCACAAATTTGGACGCTGCGGAATGACAAGCAGTGACTACGATCGTGTTACTGTTGTCACAAACTCGGACACTGAGGAATGGCAAGCAGTGGCTACGATCGCGTTACTGCTGTCACAAACTCGGACACTGAGGAATGACAAGCAGTGGCTACGATCGTGTTAGTGTTGTCACAAATTTGGACGCTGCGGAATGACAAGCAGTGACTACGATCGTGTTACTGTTGTCACAAACTCGGACACTGAGGAATGGCAAGAAGTGGCTACGGTCGTATTACTGCTGTCACAAACTCGGATACTGAGGAATGACAAGCAGTGGCTACGGTCGTGTTACTGCTGTCACAAACTCGGATACTGAGGAATGACAAGCAGTGACTACGACCGTGTTACTGTTGTCACAAACTCGAACACTGAGGAATGACAAGCAGTGGTTACAATCGTATTACTTTTGTCACAGGTGTCACAAACTCGGACATTGAGGAATGACAAGCAGTGGCCACGATCGTGTTACTTTTGTCACCGGTGTCACAAACTCGGACATTGAGGAATGACAAGCAGTGGCCACGATCGTGTTACTTTTGTGACCGGTGTCACCAACTCGGACACTGAGGAATGACAAGCAGTGGCTACGGTCGTGTTACTGTTGTCACCGGTGTTGCAAACTCGGACATTACGGAATGACAAGCAGTGGCTACGATTGTGTTAGTGTTGTCACAAACTCGGACACTGAGGACTGACAAGCAGTGGCTACGATTGTGTTACTGTTGTCACAAACTCGGACACTGAGGAATGACAAGCAGTGGCTACAATCGTGTTACTTTTGTCACAGGTGTCACAAACTCGGACATTGAGGAATGACAAGCAGTGGCCACGATCGTGTTACTTTTGTCACCGGTGTCACAAACTCGGACATTGAGGAATGACAAGCAGTGGCCACGATCGTGTTACTTTTGTCACCGGTGTCACAAACTCGGACATTGAGGAATGACAAGCAGTGGCCACGATCGTGTTACTTTTGTCACTGGTGTCACCAACTCGGACACTGAGGAATGACAAGCAGTGGCTACGGTCGTGTTACTGTTGTCACCGGTGTCACAAACTCGGACATTACAGAATGACAAGCAGTGGCTACGATTGTCTTAGTGTTGTCACAAACTCGGACACTGAGGACTGACAAGCAGTGGCTACGATTGTGTTACTGTTGTCACAAACTCGGACACTGAGGAATGACAAGCAGTGGCTACAATCGTGTTACTTTTGTCACAGGTGTCACAAACTCGGACATTGAGGAATGACAAGCAGTGGCTACAATCGTATTACTTTTGTCACAGGTGTCACAAACTCGGACATTGAGGAATGACAAGCAGTGGCCACGATCGTGTTACTTTTGTCACCGGTGTCACAAACTCGGACATTGAGGAATGACAAGCAGTGGCCACGATCGTGTTACTTTTGTGACCGGTGTCACCAACTCGGACACTGAGGAATGACAAGCAGTGGCTACGGTCGTGTTACTGTTGTCACCGGTGTCATAAACTCGGACATTACGGAATGACAAGCAGTGGCTACGATTGTGTTAGTGTTGTCACAAACTCGGACACTGAGGACTGACAAGCAGTGGCTACGATTGTGTTACTGTTGTCACAAACTCGGACACTGAGGAATGACAAGCAGTGGCTACAATCGTGTTACTTTTGTCACAGGTGTCACAAACTCGGACATTGAGGAATGACAAGCAGTGGCCACGATCGTGTTACTTTTGTCACCGGTGTCACAAACTCGGACATTGAGGAATGACAAGCAGTGGCCACGATCGTGTTACTTTTGTCACCGGTGTCACAAACTCGGACATTGAGGAATGACAAGCAGTGGCCACGATCGTGTTACTTTTGTCACTGGTGTCACCAACTCGGACACTGAGGAATGACAAGCAGTGGCTACGGTCGTGTTACTGTTGTCACCGGTGTCACAAACTCGGACATTACAGAATGACAAGCAGTGGCTACGATTGTCTTAGTGTTGTCACAAACTCGGACACTGAGGACTGACAAGCAGTGGCTACGATTGTGTTACTGTTGTCACAAACTCGGACACTGAGGAATGACAAGCAGTGGCTACAATCGTGTTACTTTTGTCACAGGTGTCACAAACTCGGACATTGAGGAATGACAAGCAGTTGCCACGATCGTGTTACTTTTGTCACCGGTGTCACAAACTCGGACATTGAGGAATGACAAGCAGTGGCCACGATCGTGTTACTTTTGTCACCGGTGTCACAAACTCGGACATTGAGGAATGACAAGCAGTGGCCACGATCGTGTTACTTTTGTCACCGGTGTCACCAACTCGGACACTGAGGAATGACAAGCAGTGGCTACGGTCGTGTTACTGTTGTCACCGGTGTCATAAACTCGGACATTACGGAATGACAAGCAGTGGCTACGATTGTGTTAGTGTTGTCACAAACTCGGACACTGAGGACTGACAAGCAGTGGCTACGATTGTGTTACTGTTGTCACAAACTCGGACACTGAGGAATGACAAGCAGTGGCTACGGTCGTGTTACTGTTGTCACAAACTCTCGAACACTGAGGAATGACAAGCAGTGGTTACGATCGTGTTAGTGTTGTCACAAACGCGGACACTGAGGAATGACAAGCAGTGGCTACGATTGTGTTACTGTTGTCACAAACGCGGACACTGAGGAATGACAAGCAGTGGCTACGGTCGTGTTACTGTTGTCACAAACTCGGACACTGATGAATGACAAGCAGGGGCTACGGTGGTGTTACTTTTGTCACAAACCCGTGATAAGGCATAAATAAAGAAATGACCGGATTAATTCTCATATGTATATTGGTTTAAATATATTTTATGGCATGCATGAGGTGTCATTGAATATTAACCCTATCTATTGACGTCAACCAGATGTGGATTCCGAAAACAAGAAAAATCATTTGAAAGTACTAAGAAAAGTTTGAAGATGCCATAAATGAAGGATATTGCAGATCGTAGAAAAACATTTTATTGTAGATCCTGTTAATACATGTAAATACAGAAGACAGACACAATATGTTGAAAGTTTTTACACTCGTAGAGGAAATAATTCGTTTTGTCTCATATACTCTTTGATGTAATATAATCAGAAGTGACAATTGATAAGAAAATGATACCTACATACATTCCCCGTCTTAAAGGTTCCCCGGATGACATAAT
Organism: Bathymodiolus brooksi; assembly: GCA_963680875.1. NCBI lineage: Eukaryota > Metazoa > Mollusca > Bivalvia > Mytilida > Modiolidae > Bathymodiolus > Bathymodiolus brooksi. The sequence goes on from OY804588.1 coordinate 79,005,301, forward strand.
ATCTTCTATTACTCTTGGATATATAGGTGTTACCATGGTAACACCGGTGATAATGTCGATCATCGTGGGGGATATACCGATAGTAGTGATTTATTTAAAGAAAATGTTTGGATTTTACAAAAAAAAACTTGGAACTTGGAAAACAAGAAGATGTTTATAGCAATAAAGAACAATTGTGAATTCAATGATAAAGAGTAGTTCTTTTAATTTATCAATGAAAATAATGGTTATCACATATAGTCATAGGAATGGTATATCTAAAAATTTGAAAAGATAAATAGTTCCTTCAAACTGATAACATACAAGCATTAAATTTTTTTTGATTGGCCACAACATTGGGGGGGGGGAGTAGCGATTTAGTCTCTGTTTTATCTCCATATATCATGCTTGGGCCCGCTGATTTGCTTGCTCGCATTTTTTTTTTTTACTATTTAGATTTCAGATGTTTTGGCTTTCCGCGTAGCCGATGAAGGTTATTCCAGAGACACGTTGCGTGCACTAAATTTTCATTACTAATCCTATCTTTTCAGATTTGGTTTTCTACATAACACAAACGTGAGACGTGACGGGTTAAATACGATTTGGCGGTGAAAGTTTGTGGTAGGTAAGTGATGCGGCTGCGTACACATCGATAAACTATTTAAAATTACACTTGACGAAAACGTCGATATCTAATTCGGGAATGCTCCATTTCAAGAGATTAAAAAGCAAAATATCGTGAAATCTTTGTGAGCCAGTATGAAGCAAAGGACTTAAACAGAAAAGCCAAAATTAGCTCTGGTTGCCGATGCCTGAACAAAATGTTCCTTTATTGTATAAAGTCATACTATGTAAGAAATGTAAATTTTTAGCATTATTATGTCTTATAAACTATGTTCCCAAAGCACTGACTAATAGAGGATGATACCCTCTGAAACTAATAGTCCACCAACAGAGGTTTCGACCTAGTTATAGCAATAGCAATGAACAATTTCTAATCTAGGGTTCACGGACCGTTTTTTGAAACAACCTTCATCGGGTAAGCTCATAGTCAAAAGATTGGTAAGCAAAATAGTTCCACAGTCTTTGGGAGCAAGTAAACCAAAGTATCTTTTCATTCAATCACATCAATATCTTCGAATGCGATGTACATGTCAGGAAATTATATAATTATCGTGTGATTAACATAATATAAACTGTTTTCGCGCATGGAACATTAGCATTTTGTACTACATGATATGTATACCATACTTTGAAACACTTTCCACTTTATGTAGTGTTTTCGTCATCATCACTGACAAACTTAGTAACACGGCAGATGTTTTATACGAACCGGAAACGGCTCACCCTTCACAAGCACATGCGTTCACCCAATGATTTTTGTAGGCTCCTCGTAACTCATCTTTTGGCTATATGTGTGTTATTATTTTGTTGTATTCGTTGTGTACATTGTGCCCAACATTGCCTGTGTATCTGGCTAGTACTTTCTTCATTGCCCCTCATGATTTCTGTAGTATTTAGTTTGCTCTGGTGCAAGGGAACTGTATGTTGCCTATGTAAAACAAAACTCCATTTATACATCACATATGCGACGCTTTTGAATACAGAAAGGTATGGAGGATTTGGGGTTATGGGGTATAACGCCACTTTCAACAATATTTCAGCTATATCGTTGTGGTCAGTTTTATTGGTGGAGTATCCAGAGAAAGCCATCGACCTACCGCAAGTCACTGACAAACACTACCACACAATGTTGCATCGAGTGCAACTCTCCATGAGCGGGATTCGAACTCACAACTGTAGTGGTGATATGCACTGACTGCAAGTGTAGTTGGATATCCAACTACCATGCAATCACGACCACAATGGCCCCTCTAAAAAGTATGCACCAAGTGTACTTGAAATATTGAACCGCTCTTATTATCACTGTCCTTAACTTTATATAGAACTTTTAGCGTTATCTCTTTTTCAAAGGTCAATAGGGTTCAATATCGACATATTTGGTATCCTTTCCTGACTCTCCGTCTTGGATCTGTTTGTGTCAAGTTCGATACCAGTTATGGAGATGCTTCCGTTCATATCTGTCTTACTATGTAAGCTAAAATTATTATTTTAATTTGAATGTAAAAAAATAATTAGTACTTTACACGAAAGATTGCAATCAAGTTGATCTAGTTGTAGGACGTCAACTAGAATGTTAAATAAAATGAGAGTTTACATAATGGCGATAAAACTGTCAGTCAGGTAAAACTCATGGTAAAAATACGCACCTGAGTTCACCTCCGGTTTTTAGTGGGGTTCGTGTTACTCGATCTTTAGTTTTATATGCTTGTTTTGTAGATCGTTGTTTGTCCTTTTATACTTTTCTTTTTGCCATTGTGTTGTCTGTTCTTCTTCGATATACGGATTATGATTACCTCTTTGGTATCTTCAAACTCTTCTTGTGCAAAGAAAATTGAAACTGTTATGGTCAACAATTTCCTTGCATGCCATATTCACGTGACACAATTGTATTTTTATATCTACGTTAGTGTTATATCCGATATCCTTGTGTACAATTTTATATTAGGGTTAGGGTTGTGGCGCTTAACGCCACTTTCAACTATATTTCATATTAGTATGATGATTAAGACCATTCGTTCTCTTTAAAAGAAATAATAACTACTCACTTAGTTGTATATGTGGGTTGTCATGCTATGCACAAGTTGAAGACACTTGCATGACGGAATCATTTCACCAAGAGGAGAGCTCGTTCAACCAGCTTAACACCGCCACATGTTATTGAAGAGTCTGTACCAAGGTGGGACATGCATAATACGTGTATGTGTCAAGGGTATCGATTGTGTCTCTGTTTCTTCATTTGTCTTGTTAGATGTTAGATCTGTTCGAGTGGTTTGGTATTTTGTTTTTGTTTTTAATTTGAATAAAAACGTAGATATTGACGTTAGTGCGCATGCCATGTTTCTAGCATAACCTTCATTTTAAGATCACTAATATACTGCCATCTTTTTTAGTTGTGGCATGTTTCCAACAGGCAGAAGGTGAGATATGCATTTATTTATACATTGTAGTACAGGTTTAGGTTTATGGTGTTTAACGCCACTTTCATCAATAATTCATTCATATCTTGGCGGTCAGTTTTATTGGTGGAGTAAACGTAGTACCCGGGGAAAACCAAGTCACTGGCAAACTTTATCACATAATGTTATATCGAGTACATCTTGCAATGAACGAAATTCGAACGCACAACTTTAGTAGTGTTAGGCACTGATTGCACAGGTAGTTGTAATATTAATTATCATATGATCACAAACACGACGGCCCCCTTTCTAGTACATGTTGTAAACTAAGACAATCATATTTGTTAATAAATCCGCCAGAAATGTAAATTGGCCATGTGCACTAACTGCTAATGTCAATGTTGACCTTGAGTGGCATTTATATACATAACAGTAACGGTACTTTTCTACAAGTTAAGCGACTTGGTACACTATCTAAAGCGTGTTCCTTATATGTCTAATGGGGAGTAACTCTTGTCTGTTAAACAAACAAGCAACTTTTTGTTCGAGATTAAGACAGACGTTAGGTGTCTACACCTATTCAAACATTGTTCTAATTTTAACTTGCGAGGGCCTGTTGCATTAACTTTGAGAATCTGGACTTGTTCTCAATATACCATGATTTGCCAAAACTTGCAAAATTAGATACATCTAAAAACATACATATGTATATATTATCATAAAATACCATTATTTACATTATTTACATGACCGTTTTTAGTATAATATGACCTCAAATAAGGTTAGCATCGCACAACCTCACGGGAAGTCAGTATCATTAGAACAATTTAGCTATCCAGCTTAGGGCCTTTGGTTTATTTGCTTCTCAAACCTTTTAAATTATTTGACTTTCTAATTTTTGACCTCATGACATGTGAGTACCCTTTGACCTCCTTACGATAGATATCCTTTGACATCCTTATAGCGAGTGTTCTTTGACCTTCATAAAGTGAATAACCTTTCACCTCACAACATGTGAATATCCGTTCACCTCCTGACATGCAAGTACCATCCCGAACATGTCTATTCTTTGTTATCCATAACGTAATTATCCTTTGACCTAATTAAAGCGAGTGTGTTTTGATCTCACATAACGTGAATATCATTGGATACGGGTGGAGTAATGGTTAGTGCACTTGCCTCAAGAGTGGTACATTGTGTGTTCGAGCTGCCGGTCAGATCAAATCAAAGACAATACAATTGATATTTGCGTCTTTTCCAACTACGGATCTCGGGATCAGGTAAAGTGTCCGAGTGAAGATAAATGATTATTAAGCGTATTGTTCTATTACAATATGAACATCGTTTTCATTTCCTGAAATTGTAACTTGGCGCACCATGATTTAGCTACAAAATGCTCATTTGGCGCTAAGCATCAAGCACTCACTCACGTGAAGTAAATATACGTTAGAGAATACAGACGGGCCAATTAAAAATCCACAATCCAGAGAAACTGGCAACAAGGAGTACATAAGACGAAGAGAAAAAAAACCACAACACCTGACATAAACCCTCCTACAAACACCTGGAGGTAAAAACGAACCTTCTTGACTTGAAAGTAAGTTCTTCATCTGCACTTAGTAGAGGCATTTTAATTAAAATTAGCGGAGTAGATCTAGCTTTTGTAACGAAAAATACTCTCTGGCAGTTTAGATGCATGTATGCAATCTTTCATGATCATTCATCGTTGGTACATGTTTTGAAGCATTACAAAAAAAATGTTGGGGACTCACGTTTATGTTTTCCTTAATGATAGGATTGGTAGAATGTATGTCATGTAAGGGTGTACCCGAGCCTCATGATTGTAAGGAGACCATCATCTGTGCTGAACATGAGGTATTTAAAATCTGTTAGAACACAAACCATTATCCCTGCCAATATATGCAATGTACAAGACGTATATCTTACAAACGAAAGTATAATCAAGAATGGGAAACAGCTAGTCAACATTGGGAACAGAGCCAGACGGAAGCCAACCACAACACAAGACAGAACACAGAACATTAAAACGATAGGCAGCACACATCCCTCAAACAATAAAAAAAAACAAGTTCTAGTTTTCTATGTAGTTCACCCTCGTTTTGTGGGTAATTCATGTTGTTCAATCGTTAGTTTTCATTGTAAGAAGTATTTGGTAAATCAATGTTTAAACTTTGTCGTTTTTATTTTGGCCATTGTATTACATGTCCTATTTGTGGTTATGGATTACCCTTTAGCCCGTGACAACCACCGATCTTCTATTAAATACCTCTCACAAAGGCCGGTGACAACCACCGATCTTCTATTAAATATCTCTCACAAAGGACGTGAGTTGAACTCAAAAAACAATTATTACGATAACTAGTTGTATTGTCAGTCCTTATTCTATTTGTAGCTTCTAATTATCGTTAAGTTATCTTCAAACCTTTTTTCTAAAATAAAAAGACAGCGAATGTTATCATTTTATCTAATTTAATGACCATGACCTACTTTTCAGGAATGTTCCACTGACTTCTATATTACTCCACAAGGTAACGTTTTCTATGACCTGGGATGCTCCTCTAAACGCGTAAGTAATCCTTTATATTTAGTTGAAGCACACAATTGCTAAAATGTTTGAGTCGTTGTGGTAGGTGTGGATTTACAACTACCTATGCAATTAATCCGTGCATATTTACCACTGAAGTTGTGAGTTCGAATCCCATTCAGGTGAAGTGTACTATATACAACATTAGTTGATCAAAGTTGTCAGTGACTTGCGACAGGCCGGTGATTTTCTGCGGGTACTCGGTTTCCTCCACCAATAAAACTGACGACCACGATATAACTGAAATTTTGCTAAAAGTGGCAAAAAACAAAATGACCATATATCCTGCTAAAATGTAATCAAATGTTAGAGTAAACAGAAGAAGGAACAATCAATAAATGACCATCTAGAGATACATACAACATTTGACACACATGAAACAGGACACAGGACAAAGACGAGTGGAACAGAAATGAAAACACAATACAGGAAAATAAAATTAGGAGAAACGCAGAACACACAAAAACACCAGTAGTGAAACCAGATGCTCGCAAAGAGTACGCAGATCTTGTTTCGAATAAGATACCCACCGCATTAGCCAGTCATGCTATAATACTATGCGAACATATCTTTAAGCATAGTGTCAACGGTATGCGTGATTTCAACATAAATATTATAACAGGGAATATATAAAAAAAAACATTAACTATTTTGGAAAACTTTTCAGACACGGTCAATGCATATGCATGTCATGCTTCACTAGTAATATTAGCATAATTTTTAACCGGTAAATGCTACGTCATAAAACTATTATATGTTACCTTGTTGGTGTATTAACTAACGATTCAGATTTAGGTTTTTTTCTTATAAAAACTCACCTCAGCTTTTATCAATGAAAAGAAAAACTAAAACATAACACATTGCCAGAAAAGTTCCAAAATGCGATCGTAGAAAGACAATCGATGCCCGTAACACACAAGTGCATGAACGCTCCTTTACTTGCTTGGTAAATACATTTCAATAAAAAGTGGCGGGGTTACACTAACTCTATGACACCCTAACCTCTACTCTTAGTGAAATGATGCGGTCATGCAAGTGTTTCCTCATTTAAAATACCAACACTCGTACATATCGGTCGAACAGCGCCAAATACTAATGCGAGTTCATTTTGTTTAAGGTGTGTGATGTGCTCACCAGTTATGCACAGGGAAAGAAAAGGAATACTGGTTATGTCAAGACCAAACATACCGGAAGTGGACAAGATGTGGGACCTGTTAAACGTCAAAATGGAAACTTATATATATGTCAAGAGTGTTGTAATACTGAACACTGTAATATGTATGGCTGTAATGATCCCAGTGAGTTTATTGAATGTTTGTTTGCTTAATGGTGTCTAACGCCACTTTCAACAATATTTCAGCTATATTGTGGCGGCCAGTTTTATTGGTGGAGGAAACAGGGGGATCCGGAGAAAACCACCGACCTGTCGCAAGTCACTAACAAACTTTATCACTTAATGCTGTAAAGCTCGCCCTGATCGAGATTCGATCTCACATCAGTGGCGATAGGCACTGATTGCGTATGCATAGTTGTAAATCCAACTACCATTCGATCACGATCACGACGGCCCATCAATATAATTTACAGTATATGCAGTTCGACAAAAGTTAACAGCCACTCTGCATTTTTTTTTTCTATCTTTTTTTTTCTCTTTTAAGGATGAAAGAAGTTGAACCCGAAATGTTGTTTAGTAATATTGCATTATACTTTTTTGTTTGTCTGTTCTCCAAAAGTGTTAAATTATTTCGCTTTCTAGTCTTTCGACTTTGAACATACCCGATAAAAGTTATTCATGAAACGCATCGTGCGCACAAAATTTGATATCTACTTTTTGTATTATATAACATGGTTCGTTTGTACATATGATTGTTATTTGTTTCATATATTTATTATGAATTCTAATTTGCTTAATGTACTTTCTGTTTATCTATGTAAATATAATTGTTTTTGTTATATCTCAGAAAAGTTGAATCGGACTGTTTGCTACAGTTGTCCAGATGTTGTACATCCCAGTAAATGTGATAATCTAGATGTCTGTGACATTGATAAGGTACGATAGGATTCGACAGGTGATCTTGAAGAAAGAGTGAGTGATTGTTGTTTAACGGCAATTCAGCTATTTTTCAGCTATATCATGGCGAGAACAAGTTAATTTTCAATGACCAATATGCTGAGTTGGATTTGTATAGTGCTAGCTCACTAAAACAACAGTCCGCGGATAGACAAGTCGCTCCAGTCGAACATATTAGTCTTTGGTTTGACTAGACCGGGGCTCGATCTATCGCACTCGGATGCGAGCACACTAATCATTACGCCACCTATGCGATTCTTAAAGGAAGAATTATATTCTCTGACTAAGTTATTTGTTAAGTATGTAAAGTAACAGACTGTGTGCAATTAAATATATAGGAAATGGTCATTCCATCCGCAATATCTGATTTTTCCTATGGATTAGGGTTATGGTTACGGTGTTTAACACCACTTTGAACAATATTTCAGTTATCGTGAAGCTCAGTTTTATTTGTGGAGGAAGCCGGAGTACCAGGAGAAAACCAGTGACCTCCCATAAGTCACTGACAAACTTTATCACATAATGTTGTATCGGATACACCTCGCCAATAGCAGGATTCGAACTGGCAACTGACAAAGGAATACCTTAAAAATTAATGATTGAATTCAGTTGTCACGGAAGGGTAAGTGGTTCCTATTCCACTGGTATCGCCCGTCGTGTTATTCATGTTCAAAATGCAGGTGATAGTTAATAATATGACACATTTAATGCCGACTGCTTAAATTCCAATTCATCATCATCATCATCAAAATATGCATTTTTTTTTCAATGATACAACCAAAACAAATGTTCATTTGGCTTTAAATACCAATCGCTTACATACCACTATTTTTTCCCCATTTTCTACTAAGATGTATAAAATATTAGAAAGCAAACTCCGAGCAAATAAGCTAGATCCGGAAATATGTAATTGCCATTTGTGAAATCAGTCGAAACACGATAACCCATGGTAACCATTTTAGAAATGGCACATTCTGACAAGTAGACGTGTTTTGAATATTATTCCTCCGTGAACGGAATTCAACTGAGATATTTCATTCATTGCTTTAATGTATCGTTCCAGCAATGTTATACTAGACATTTTATCAACGACATGTTTGAAGACAGATACAAACTTGGATGTGAAGAAAAGAAGGTATGTTATATCTATAAAGGGTTCATAGGCGAGCTGTACAACATTATGTGATAAAGCTTATCAGTGACTTGCGACAGGTCGGTGGTTTTCTCTGGCTCCTCCGGTTTCCTCCACCAATAAAACTGACCGCCACGATATAACTGAAATATTATTGAAAGTGGCGTTAAACACCATCAAGCAAACAACCAATAGGTAAATAATTAGCGTATTTTGTCATTCACCGTGCAAAGCGCAAACGGTTCTACACAGTAAATGAAGTCATCAGTATATTGAAGTACCTTATCGAAAACGTATTTGTTGATATTGAGGGACATAATTCAGCAAATCTTTGGCATCCACATGGGAACAAACTGTACTACTTTCCTAGCCGATATCTTTCTTGACACTCTTGAAGCAGAGTGTATATTAAAAAAAAGAAACAAAGACAAAAATAAATACAGAAGTTGAAGCCTTAAGCTCATTTTCAGGTATATTAATGATGCTCAATTATTAACCCACTCTTTGCTAACTGGATTTCATTAATATCTCACAAAGAACATGAAATTAAAGAACCAATAAAAGTAAATGATTCCTTTATCTCTATTCTTGACACTTACCTTAAATCTGACGCAAATTGTCAAGTTCCTACCAAACTCTATGACAAAAGAGATGATTTCAAATTTGCCATAATATTTCTTTTCTCACAACTTGATAGTAATATACCAATCGCTCCCGCGTACGGAGATTGCATGCCACAGCGTCATACGTTCGAGCATGTAGTTTATATTTAAATATCATATAACGTTGCCGTCTTCTACGTACTAATTCTTTAAAGTCAAAGATTTAAAAAATGTAATATTTTTCAGTAATAAGGAACGACCGAATTGTAGTGCATGGAATTGCAATTATTCAGTAAATGTTTTAATTCGCTGCTCGACTAACATTCTAAAACATGTAGAGCATCACCTCTTCATCAAATTTAATAACAAATTTTACAGACGATACGTGCGGAATTTTTAATTTTTTAAAACAAACTAATATGTACCAACATGATAGCATCCTTTCTTAATATATTACTTTATCCTTTCAATCTTTGCTGGATCCTTACTTGATTATGTAATACACACATTACAACATCTGATATATAAGAGTGTTTTAGTGGTGGCAATCTGGCATTTTATTTACGTCGTCACAATATAGCTGAAATACAGTTACAGTTGGCGTTTATCACAGATTAATTCATTGATTAATCATCCATCTAATCAATTAATTAATGACTCAAAAAATATCTTTTTTGAATTGATTTCGCTTTACAGATTTGTGACATTATGGTGAAGAATGGTGTTGTTGCTGGTCATCCTAAAAGACAAGAATTTGGAGGTTTCGATGCCATAGATCTTTGTTATTATTGCTGTAACACCAACTTCTGTAACAGGAAAGATTGTATTAAAGGTATTTACTATTATGAATATAATTCCTCTGTGTATGTACTAAATACGTAGATATCAAAGTTAGTGCACACGAAGTGTTTCTGGAATAATCTCCATCAGATACGCTGAAAATCGAAAGTTTGGAAAACCAAATAATTTGAAAGTGTTTGGGGGCCTAAAAATGGTAGCATATTACTGTAGCATCCTGTTCCGGTTTCATTGCGCAAGAGAAATATTTAAGTAAAAAAGGGTTGTTGTGTATTGTTATATGTACCTACTGGGTATTTCTCATTGCTTGAGAATTGTCACTTGCAAAAGGGTACCACCTTCCCAGTTGACAAGGCTGTTGATCAATACTAGTACTGGGACAATTATATCGGGTTGATCGTCACTCGCGTATGAATATCTCAGTTGTCAGGGCTCTTGTGTTTATTGCTACCTCCAACTATTGGAACTTTATTAATGTTAGTAAACGGCACGTTGCCAATGAACGTGTGTGCGACCACCAGTATCAATGATAAGTCTTAAGGTTTCCAGACACACACCCATGGAGTTGGTTGTACCGGTTAATGTGTTATGATGTTTGGATATTATCCACCACCAATAAGCTTGGCTATTATTCCATAATTGATATGGCTGAACATGATAACCCTAAACTGTATTTAGATACGCAAAGTCCAATAAAGATGAAAAGGGCGTGTCATATATGAATATCAAAGAAACTCCTACAAATCTGTTCAGATTGAACAATGTTATCGTTCTATTTTATATGATAAATTAAACAAAAAGAATTGAAAGATACCAAAGGGGTCATCATAATTCGTAAACGGAAGAACAAACAACACAAAAAGCGAATGGAAAAAAGGACAACGATCTACAAAACATACACATAAAACTAAAGATCGAGTAACATGAACCCCACTAAAAACCGGGTATGAACATAGGTGCTCCAAAATTGTAAGCAGTCCCTCCACCACTAGTGGCATTCGTCGTGTTAATATAGCTATAAACGCGGTGGTAAGTCATGAATGAGGAACTGACCGGGAAGCGCTTATGACAAGTGTAACAAACCCGTGGTCATTTGTAATTAAGCAATATCTGTGGAAAAATATATAATATTTAATATATCTAATTTGTTACAGGACTACTTACATCGTCTCTAAAACCGAGTACATCGATATCTTCAACGACAATGATGCCTACTACCAACATAATCACTACACATACAACACAATATAAAACAACTCCAACAACACAACCGTCAACAACAGCTACACCTACAACACAACATAAAACAACTCCACAACCAACAACACAACCGTCAACAACAGCAACACCTACAACACATCACAAAACAACTCCAACAACACAACCGTCAACAACAGCAACATCCACAACACAACATAAAACAACCCCAAAACTAACAACACAGCCACCATCGACAGCAATACAGACAACAAAACATATGACAACAATTCCAGTTCACACTACGCAATCACCAAGCCCAACTACAACACAAACTCCAACCAAAAAGTACACTACAAAGGCGCCTACCCATAAACACACTACACGCGTACATCATCATAAACACACAACAAAGGTACACAATCATCATAACACACACCCACACAATCACCACCACACACATAAAACACACACTCCAGTACCTTCGACGAAGATAGTCACGCATACACCGTCGACGGCACCACCAACCCATGCACCAACTACAGATGTACCTTCGACGGTAGTCACTACGCATGCGCCTACAACTAGTATGTCTATGTAATATATTTTTGCTATGTTAAGTTTCATTAGTCAATGACTAATACAATACAAGTATCAACAACTTTTTTCCCGATGGTATGATTCCGTTCTTAGATGAGCGATGAAGTACGTCTATGGGAAATGGTGTTTAACAACTGTATTGGTCATTAACCAAGTTAATGTTATTAAAGGCAAGAACTATTTGACCTATGTCACATAAGTAAAGGTCAAAACATCATCTTCACACTGACCTTTCTCAAAAACATATGTCCATAGGTCCTTCGAAGGAAAAACTAGAAGATACCAAAGGGTAATCAGAAGCCGAAAATAAAGAAGAATAGACAATACAATGGCAAAAAGAAAAAAAGATAAAAGGACAAATAAAGATTTACAAAACAATACATAGGAAATTAAAGATTAAACAACACGAACCCCAGTAAAAACTGAACTAATGTACTCCGGATGGGTTCGCAGTTCCTGCTCTATTAGTAATATCCATCGTGCTACTGCTAAACCACACGAACATCATCCAAATATATCGATCCAGAGACCTATCACTTCTGTTCAGCTACGTTGAGATTGTGTTATAGTGTGTAAACTTGTTCTTCTGATGAATAAAGCTGACATATTGCTCACAGGTCGCTCAATAATAATCAACCAATCGCTTTTTTCTTTACAATTTTGATTTTACATGTAATGTATTATCGATTACGTCATTTCCTGTATGAATATTTCTTACGTTGTTATTTCTAACCATTGTTTTCAAATTGTATTATTTCATTCCTTGATATTTAATTTAGAAGATGTGTATTATCGATTACGTCATATCCTGCATATTATCATAGTGTATATTGGGGTAATCTTAGGAATATTGTGGTTAGAACCATTATCTGGTATCCATTGCTTCCTATGCATAATGAACAGGGGACAAGAAGGAATATATTTCTGTGTTCTTAATCGGATAATTGAAAACCGCTATATGTTATAGTTAGCTAGATTATTACTCTTTTTGTATCATGTACATAATATGTTAATATGCTTTTAAAACGGTCTCCGTATAAGTCTGACATCAACCTCATCATACAGTAAAACGAATTTCCATTAAAAAAAGAGCGATCCAGGTACCAAAAAAAAAGAAACAAAGTAAAACAAAAACAACACAAAAAGAAGCAAAAGAACAAAAAACGAACAACTTGGTAAGATGTTCGAACTGTTCATATCAAACGAACAAATACAAATAAATGTACATGACATGAACTAAAAAAGGCACTACAAAAGGAAACATATATATCGGAGAAAGGAATCGTAGGAACAAGAGGTGGATTTCTACGGTTGTAGTATGTTTGTATTTGTCGCAACTGTTTACATACATGCTTTGTTGCAACAAATGAAATATTATCCCCTTCCCTGTCCCCTTTTTATCTGAAGCGTACAGTACGCCGACTTTCTATTACTGAATACAAAAAAGACTTCACCACAGGTACATGTACACTGCATTGATCAGAACAAGTGGTAATCATTTATAAACATTGTAGTAACTATTAAGCATAACTTAATATATCATAAACAGTATAAACCTTTGCAGAAATAGGGTTAAATCAAATATCAATCAGATACAAAAGATTGGATAAAAAAAACGGAAGTGACAGCAGCTTATTCGAATTTGAATTTGAATTTTAATCTTGGTGTTTCACGCCACTTTCAGCAATATTTCAGCTATATCATGGCGACCAGTTTTAGTGGTGGAAGAAGCTGGAGTACCCGGAGAGAACCACCGACCCTTGGCAAGCAACTGGTAAACCTTATCATTTGCGGCTGTGAGTAGAGTGCATCTTTTTCGTAATTTACAAAGCTGGGCGCGAACCCACGCCGTATTGGTGATAGGCTTATATGAGTTGATAGATCCAACGACATAACTCAATGAGCCTCCCGGGCCCTTTAGCTTATTCGAAATTGCATTTGTTCTTCTGATCAATGTATATGTATGTGATCAATCATAGGATATGACAATGTCCATTGATCATTTCTAGATATTAATTGTCAATGCAGGTTTAGATTTATGGTACCTAACGCCACTTTCAACGATATTTCAGTAATATTGTGGCGGTCAGCTTTATTGGTGGAAGGAAATCAGAGTACTCGGAGAAAACCACCGGCATCTCGCAAGTCACTGACAAACTTTATCACATAATGTTGTATCAAGTACACTTCACCATTAATGGGATTCGAATTCACAACTGTAGTGGTGATAGACACTTATTGCACTGGTAGTTGTACCATACGAGCACGGCCATCGTGTAATGTTTTGGCAATTCGACCGATTTCCGGTCTTGCGCAGCACTTACTATTTTGTAGATGCTCTTCCGTTCTCATGCTACCATTGTGAGTATATCAACCACGAAAAGGAATGTAATTATACGGAAGTATGTAATAAAGGAGAAGATGTAAGTTTACTCAATGTTTGATTTGTTTAGTTGGTTTATAGTGTTTTACGCCATTTTCAACAATATTTCAGTAATATCGTGACGGTCAGTTTTATTGGTGGAGGAAACCGGAGATAACCCCCGACATGTCGCAAGTCACTGACAAACTTTATCACATATTGTTGTATCTATACACCTTACCATGAGCGGGATTCGAACTCACATTACTGGTGATTGTAACTGATGCATAGGTAGTTGAGAATCCAACTACTATACGATGATGACCACGACTGACCATCCATAGATATTAAGTGATCCATTGATTGACTGTTTGCTCTAAGCTACTTTCAGGGATTTTTAGCAATATCATGACGACAGATTTTTGCCGATGGCAGAATCGTGATGTCGTCTTTGAAACCATCGAACGTAGGTAATATTTTTTATCATATCGGGTGGGTGTCGAATGCACTTTGTGGTGGGGTATAATGGAAGTGTTCATCCATTATTGACTGGATAGTGCTAATGAACATCTGTTATATAGGCTTGTGGTAGTTTGTAACTAGCATTATATGATTTGATTGCAGGAGTGTTGTCTTGCATTTCCAAACCAAATAACACATGACTTCTATGTTTCGGTCATTTCTTTATTATTTGAATGACACAATACATTGATTATTATTTGAAAGAAATATACTATTCCTAAGGCGTAAATTGTATTTCTCTCATTTTGGTACACTTCATTTCATATATTTCAAATTATCATAGCATTCCCGCATCGGCGGTTTAATGGTTAGCGTGCTCGCCTCCAGTGTGGTAGATCGTGGGTTCGAGCCCCAAACGAGTCAACCCAAAGACTATACAATTGGTGTGCGTTGCTTATCCTCTATGCACGAAGTAGTAAGGAGAAAGAGCAAAGGCTGGTTGACTTGGAATTATGATAATGTGTCCGAGTGGGTCGACATGTCTAACCACGCACTGGTTTTTTTTCAGTGAGCTAGTGTTATGAAATCCAAAAACTAGATCTAGTACTAAACAGACCTCATCATCATCTCATTAAAAATTAACTTGCTTTCTCCATGATACAGCTGAAGTGATTTTTCTAGATTTTAGACTGATGAAGAACATTATTTTAATAAGAATGAAAGTTTCGTAGGGAGGAACACTAGTAACCATGCCTGTCAACAAGTTTTGCAGTACGTGTCACCGTGCTCAATATGTGTGGCTTAGGTCTTTGGTTTATTGTGTTGAACGCCACTTTCAAAAATAATTAATGTTCAATAGGAACCTGTTATTATTGTTATTATTATTATCATCATCATCCGCAGCAGCAGCAGCAGCAGCAGCATCATCATCATCATCATTTATTATTATTATTATTATTATTATCATTATTATTATCATTTTTTTTTTTTTTTTTTTTTTTTTTATATATATTTATAGAGATGTTTTCTATCGAGAGTTGATGGCGGAGATGACAATGATAATTTATGCTTCTATAAAATGGGATGCATGTCAAAAAGTGTAAGTAACCATTCTGTTTGTTTGTTTGTTTGATGATGTTTAAAGCCACTTTCAACAATATTTCAGATATATCATGGTGGTCAGTTTTATTGGTGGAGGAAACCAGAGTACCCGGAGAAAACCACCGGCCCGTCGCAAATCACTGACAAACTTTATCACATAATGTTGTACACCTCGCCCTGGTCGAGATTCGAACTCACAACATCAGTGGTGATATGCACTAATTGCAAATGTAGTTGTAAATTCAACTACTATGCGATCACGTCCACGACGCCTCTGTTACCATCCTGATGAAGGATTTTTCTGTGAATTTAATTTCACATATATTTTAAAAATTAAGATGTATTCGCAACAGATCAGCGTGTACATTTCTGCCTATCATTCTACGTTCTACATGAGTTATTTCCCTTTAAGGTTGACACAACGGTCTAATTTCATGCAAACTTCACTGCAAATAAGAAATATTTTCTCTACTTATTTTGTTGGTGTTCAGAACATCTGACATCCATTTCAGTGTTCTAGGATTCCCATTTCCCGTTAACCGTCGTAAGTGAATTTTGGTGAGGGGAAAGTGGATTTCCAAACCTTAGTTGTGCGTGGGGAAGTAAATTTCAACCACTGGATCGAAGAGTTCATTTCAAGTGATTTCAAAACTTTCTATTTTGCATGATTGTACAAATGAAGAATCATATTTTTATTTAAAATCGTGTTTTCATACGAGATCGTCATCAGCAGGCCGAGGGGATATCATAGTTTTGGGGAAGGGAACATGTGTTGTCAATGTCAGGGAAATGATTGTTCTTGTTCTCGTGTCTTCCTCCTGTAATTGGTGGAGCACTCCCACATGGGATGTTATACTATCTTAGCTTACTTTAATTTATTAATTCAATGATTAGAGTTAAAGTCAAATTCATATTGGTTAAAATAAGGACATGGTAACAATTCAGAGTCATAACGAAGACATACAAAAACACAGAAACTGAAAAGATGAGCTACAAGGACCCAGCAAAAAACGGAGGTAAGCCCAAGAACTTGTGAATGGTAAGCAGTCCATGTTTGTTATCAGACACCCACCATGCTACTCATGCAGTTACTCGTAATATCTTTTATCAACAATGTTCTAGTATGCTATCATGTTAAGCGGCAATAGTGGAAATACTGAAAGACATAGGTATCATGTTATGTAATGACGTGTCTTCTCGACAACCACAATTTTCTTTGAATCTGTTGAGAAAAGGAAAAAATTTCAATTTGTAGGATTGTCATACTTATACCAAGGGGATCCATCACAAAGGAAAGATTGTTATGGCAGGATCACAAGATCAGATAGAACACTTTGAATGTTGTTCCTCTCGTAATTGTAACGAACACAAAATAAGACAACATCCACACTACTGTCTTCCAATGACGACGTTAAAACCATAAAAAAATAATTCGGGAAGCAGATTGTACCGATTTTGTTTTCTTATTTAAGTGACCAAGAACAATAGATTTCTTTCATTTGTATGTCTGTGTGTGTTTTATATTCTTCAATCTACTTTAAGGTGGTACCATAAACTTCAGGTAAACTTTGATCTGTTCGTTTAATTTTCTTATTTTTTTGGCAGTGTGTTTGAATATATCCACTGTAATAAATATCAATTTTTTTTTAAATTCCAACCAACAGATTCAGAGCTATGAATTCATTAGCCACATAGCAGCTTTTCTCTGTGGTTTTGATCACCGAGATGCTTGAAATCTGCATACAAACATCATATGATCAAAACGCTCAACTGATTTTAAAGAGTTAGCTCCCTGTAGTGTTATGTACCACCTTAAGACGCGCAAGTATCTATAAAGATTCGCACGTATTTGATAATACCTGTTTACAATCTTATATTATAAAGCTATCGATCTGTCAAATTTAAAACGTTATCTTATCCAGTCGCGTATTCAGAATTGTACGTAAGAGGGAACACACATTTTGTATTCAAGGAGATTAACGTAGCGTCCGGTGGTGGACGACGCCCCCAATATTGATTGATTGATTGGTATTTAGCGCCAACTTTAGCAATTTTCCAGCTATATCGTGGCGTACACCCCAATAAACTCATAGTAATTCCTAATTAGACGATTAAGATGGTCATCAATAAATTTAGCAACCGACGAGTGTTCGAGGAGGATGCACGTCACGTTTGAATCCACATCTCTTATCACATATTATGAATAATTACGCTCCCATTTCAGCGAAAGAAAGGAATTACATTTATAATATTTACAAGAATAAAAACTTGTGGGGGAAATAATAATACGAAATATTGTTTCACAACATTCCCTGAGCATTTCGAGATTTTGAATGAAATGATCTGAAGAGAAAAGTTTGAAGATACATAAAGGGTAATCAGAATTCTCCAATCGAAGATGGCCGGAGAATACTAGGACAAGAGAAAAAAGGACAAACAGACAAAACAGTGATCTGCAAAACACTATATAGAATAGTAAACAGTACATGATAAACACCAACACCACTAAACACTTTCCTTATATGGTATGTTTGTTAAAACAACGATACAAAAAGTGGAAATACGATCTGCTGTTTCAAAAGATGGAGCAGCTGGGCGCAGAATGATTAGCAATTATAAAAGAAAGCTAAATTTGTTTTCCGTCATCACAGTACGTATACAAAATGAATAAGCTAAAAAGCTTTTGTTCGTAAATATATATTTTTTTAATTAAACCTCATGTTTATCGATAATCAAATTAATCTCTTTGGCTTGCTTACTCCCACAGACTTACATTCTTTGGCATACTCCCAGACTTACATTCTTTGGTTTACTCCCAGACGTACATACTTTGGCTTACTCCCAGACTTACATTCTTTGACTTACTCCCAGACTTACATTCTGTGGCTTTCTTCCAGACTTACATACTTTGGCTTACTCCCAGACTTACATTATTTGGCTTACTCCCAGACTTACATTCTTTGGCTTACTCCCAGACTTACATTCTTTGGCTTACTCCCAGACTTACATTCTTTGACTTATTCCCAGACTTACATTATTTGGCTTACTCCCAGACTTACATTCTTTGGCTTATTCCCAGACTTACATTATTTGGCTTACTCCCAGAATTACATTCTTTGGCTTACTCCCAGACTTACATTCTTTGGCTTACTCCCAGACTTACATTCTTTGGCTTACTCCCACAGACTTACATTATTTGGCTTACTCCCAGACTTACATTCTTTGGCTTACTCCCAGACTTACATTCTTTGGCTTACTCCCAGACTTACATTCCTTGGCTTACTCCCACAGACTTGCATTCTTTGGCTTACTCCCACAGACTTGCATTCTTTGGCTTACTCCCACAGACTTGCATTCTTTGGCTTACTCCCACAGACTTGCATTCTTTGGCTTTCCAAGATTTTGAATTTCGGCATCATTTGTCATGTTAACCATGACCAATGCTATAAAATGGTCTTATCGATAACTGAAACAAATAGTAATTTACGATATATATTTTGAATATTTTTTCTCTAACGAATCACAACTACTTATGATTATGTGTTCTTTACAACAAAGCTCAGTCCTTGGTCCTCTCTTATTTAATATCTATATAAATGATATTGCTGACAAACTGAGTAGACTATTTGCAGATGACACTTCGTTCGGTTATTCAAATCAGGATACAATGCAGCTGAAAAATGTTATTGATCATAATTTGAATGAAATGGACCTGTGGTCAAAAAAGTGGCTTATGTCATTTAATCCTGACAAAACAGAAATCATAATTTTCTCTAATCGTAGCATTCCCGAAAATCTTGATTTCTCTTTCAATGGAAAATCAGTGCCCATTACTACTTCTCATAAACACTTAGGTGTTACATTTAGTAACGATGCTAAGTGGAACACCCATGTTGATAATATTCAGAGTAGTGTATCTAAACATTTGAATATTCTACGTAGATTGAAGTACCGTCTTAGTCGCACTACTTTAGATAAACTATATCTTGTGTATATTAGACCACTTTTTGAATATGCCTGCGAACTATGGGATAACTGTGGGATTGGGAATTCACAAAAAACTGGAACAACTTCAACTGGAGGCTGCCAGGATTGTTACAGGCTTACCTATTTTTATTAAAACTGAAATTTTATATATAGAGACAGGTTGAGAATTACTATCTGCATGTGAGACGGAAGAGAAGGAAGCTTCAACTTTTTAATAATATAGTTAATAAAAATACCCCTAATTATCTTTGTACATTGATTCCCCCCACTATACAAAGTACATCAGTATATCAGTATACCCGCTGAGAAATTGGAATGATATTGTTTTCTCTTTCTGTAGACTGTCTTCAACTAAAGATTCCTTTATCCCCTCCACAATAAAAATGTGGAATAGTTTGAATAACACTATTCGAAACGTTGATACCCTATCAAAATTTAAATCAGAATTAAAGAAAATTGATGAAATTGTAAATCATGCTGTTCCTAAACATTATTTCTATGGTCCTCGGAAATTGAATATTATTTTAACCCAGCTAGGACGTTCAGCTTCGCTTTTAAATTATGATTTATTTCGAGTAGGAATTGTATCTGACCCATCTTGTCGATGTGGAGCTGCCTTTGAAAATTTAAACATTTCTTTTTGGATTGTCCAATATACTTACAAGCCAGAACTAAATTGATAGATAATATCAACATGGTTACAACCTGCTATATTCTATATATCAAATTTCTGACATGTGGCAATGTAAATTTAACTTGTGAACAAAACTGTATTATATTTAAATATGTTTTTGATTATATTAAATGTTCAAAAAGATTCCTTATCGTACATTTTTGTATAACTGGTATAACTGGAATTGAATTGGGTGAACATGCACATCATATGAATCCATCTTGATTTTATTTGTCCTTCTGTTCCTGAATATTCATCATTGATTCGTTATTAGTGCTATATATATTAATTGCATGCCTTTTATTAGCTGCGGAACCGTAGCCCTTTATGGTCTTTTTATGAATTGTTTTTTCTTAGCAGACCATAGGGCTACGAATTTCACTCTATCAAAAATTTGCGGAACTCCTACCAAGAATACGTCGCACCTTTCAACAGTAATTTTCACAACAAAATGCTTTGTGAGAGCGGAGTCATGTGGATATTTCGTTTCGTTACATATTTATTTATCGCTTTTCATATTTACTTACTTATTATTATTCATTTCTAGCTCATTATAATAAAAAATGTTTCGATATTAACTCATTTCATCTACTTAGTCCCGCCATCTTGTCTTTGTGGTATTCTCGCTTTGAGGTCACATGACTTTTGAGAGATGACCCTAACAGCAAAACACGTGTTCGGTTTGTTTACATGAAAAACTTGAATATGTTGAATGAGAGTTCACCTCAGTTGGAATAATCATAGAAGAAAATAACATTTCTGGTTAATATATGTAAAATATTTAACTGTGGGTTGACTAAATATTTTATTTCATAAACAAAATCTCCAAACAAACCGAACACGTGCTTAGCTGTTAGAGTCATCTCTCAAAAGTCCTGTGACCTCAAAGCGAGAATACCAACAAAGACAAGATGGCGGGACTAAGTAGGTGAAATCAGTTAATATCGAAACATTTTTTATTATAATGAACTAGAAATGAATAATGATAAGTAAGTAAATATGAAAAGCGATAGATAAATATGTAACGAAACGAGTTACCCACATGACTCCGCTCTCACAAAGCGTTTTGTTGTGAAAATTACTGTTGAAAGGTGCGACGTATTCTTGGTAGGAGTTCCGCAAATTTTTGATATAGTGAAATCCGTAGCCCTATGGTCTGCTAAGGTTCCGCAGCTGGCCTTTTATGTACTTATTTAATGCAACAAATTGTAATTTGGAGAAGACTTCATAAGTTTGTTTAACTTGTGTCTTATCCATTTTGTCTATTTAATGTGGTACCATACACTACAGGGAGATAACTCTTTAAAATCAGTTGAACGTTTT
This sequence comes from Bathymodiolus brooksi, assembly GCA_963680875.1. Lineage (NCBI taxonomy): Eukaryota > Metazoa > Mollusca > Bivalvia > Mytilida > Modiolidae > Bathymodiolus > Bathymodiolus brooksi. Next base: position 79,027,213 of record OY804588.1, read on the forward strand.
GATCATATGATGTTTGTATGCAGATTTCAAGCATCTCGGTGATCAAAACCACAGAGAGAAAAGCTGCTATGTGGCTAGTGAATTTATAGCTCTGAGTCTGTTGGTTGGAATTCGTTAAAAGTTTGATATTTATTACAGTGGATATATTCAAACACACTGCCAAAAAAATAAGAAAATTAAACGAGCAGATCAAATTTTACCTGAAGTGTATGGTACCACCTTAATTGACAAATAAAATATGTTTAAACTAAACAACAACGTTAATCACCCAGCAATATGTAAGGATCAGGATTTTACTCACATGCGTACAAAATTTGCCTGATCCCATTATTTCAATAAGAAGAGATATTGGGGACATAAAATGTCTGTGCCAAGCCAGGGAAGTGATTTGATTTGATTTATTGTGCTTAACGCCACTTTCAGCAATATTTCAGCTATATCATGGCGACCAGTTTTAGTGGTGGAAGAAACAGGAGTATCCGGAGAGAACCACCGACCATGGGCAAGTAACTGGTAAACTTTATCACTTGTGGCTACGAGTCGAGTGCACCCTTTTTGTAATCTACAAAGCCGGGCGCGAACCCACGCCGTATTGGTGATAGGCTTGCATGAGTTGTTAGGTAATCCAACTACCTAACTCATTGAGGATCCCGTGCCCTCGCCAGAGAAATGAGCGGTCATGTGTAGCATATATACATGTATTAGTGGTATCGATTCTGCCGAGCTGTTTCTTCGATTTATAGCTATTCTGAAAGTGTGGTCAATTTTTTTTAATCTATTTTACTGTTTTCAAGTGTAAATCAATGCATTTTGGCGTCGGAAATAAATGACGTTTTTATTATAACCGGAAGTCTTTATACACAACTGTATTATGGTTGATACAACGTTTCGTGAGATGGAAGTATTCTAGTATTACATAAATCTTTTGTACAGCAGTATGAACATTGGAATTCCGCCTTTTGTAGGACATTTTCGTCAAAATAGCTACATTGGTCGTGATTTTTCTTAATATCCATATGAGCTGCATCACAAATTGATTTACTTGCACACCTGAAAAAAAATCACTGAACATAATAACAAGCAATTGCATGGATGTGAGAAAGATACCATAGAGATGAGGCCCGACGTCGTGGTAGTGATATCATGCGATTAGTGCATATCACCACTAACGTTGTGAGTTCGAATCCCGTTCAGACGAGGTGTACTCGATACAACATTATGTCATAAAGTTTGTCTGTGACTTGCGACATGTCGGTGGTTTTCCATCAATATAACAAGTTGCTGACTACAATCAGATATGGACAGTACGATTACACTGATCACTTTCTTGAATCAATGGTAAGGGATAAGGTGTTAACGCCACTTTCAACAATATTTCAGTTATATCGTGGCGGTCTGTTTTGATTGTGGATGAAACCGAAGAACCCCATATGATGTTGTATCGAGTACACCTCGTATTTGAATTCGTGATAGGCACTGATTGCATATGTAGTCGCATATCCAAATGCCATAAGATCACGATCACGATGACCCATTGTCAATCCAAGATTATGTTACGGGTATATAGCCTAGCTACACCGCAACATTTGATGTGCCTCGTCGAAAGCCATGACCTAAATTATAACGGGTTTATCATGTTTGTTTGTCATGATGTGGATTAAAGTTACTTGGTGAGGGTTAGAAAACCATTTTTTTCATGACCGTTTGCGCCAATAAAACTAGCTTAATCGCGCCCTATCTTTATTGAGAACATTTACCTAGCCAGGACAATGAGCGGTTATGTATATGTTTGTTTGGTGTATCGATGTTGCCTCTGTTTTCTTCTTTGCCTACTTAATACCGGAATTCGTAAATTACCTTTCCCTATCCTTGTGACTTTTCAGTCATATATATAAAGGTAAATTAACCATGAAAGCAAAATGTATTCCACTAACAAAATTATGATATTTCGATATTATTTATTGATGTGTTGCCAACTCTTGTAATAAACTGGGGTGCGTCGTGGTCGTGATCGTATGGTAGCTGAATTTACATCTACCTATACAATTAATGCCTATCACCACTAATGTTGAGAGTTCGAATCCCGCTCACGCGAGATGTACTGGATGCAACACTATGTGATAAGATTTGTCAGTGACTTACGACAGATCGGTGGATTTTCCCGTGTACTCCGGTATCCTCCACCAAAAAATACTGACTGCAACGATATAGCTGAAATATTGTTGAAAGTGGCGCTAAACACCATAACCCATAACCTGTAATTTGCATATTGCAATTATTGCAGCAATTCAGATGAATGACAATATACGAATTAAGACCAGACCAATATTATATTGACTTCCGGTTCCGGTGATTATAGCAACTTCATGATGTAATTTTGTGATGGGTTACCTACCCTTTCGTTATTTCTCTATAACCATTATTGTAGTTCTTCAGGTGAGTAATACAATACGCTGTAGAACCAGAACAAGTTTGCTTGACTTCCGGTGATGACGGTGTAGCTTTAACCAAACATTCAGCTGCAAAATCGATAAGATCATAATATATACGGGATTAGTGGTATGATGTTTAACGCAGCTTTCAACAATATTTCAATTATATCGTGGTGGTCAGTTTTATTGATTGAGGAAACCGGAGTACACGGAGAGCTGACCATGACAACTGCCGTTGCAACAGAAAACACCAGTTTACACGATTAAGCCATTTATATAAAATGAGTAAATATGACTACAAAATGAAAACTTAGTATCAGAAACTTTCTGCCAAAGAGAGCAACAAGATGTAATTACTGTAAGGGACCCATCACATAAATACTATTGGACCAATAGAAATAGCTATACCCCGCCACATTTTAATGAAACGTCTGTACCAACCAGGGAAGTGAGCGTAAATGTATACGTGAGCTTAGGGGTATCAATGTTAACTTTTTAGTTTTGTGTGTGTTGCTATTATATGTCTTTATAGACTGAGTTCCGTGTTGTGATGTCCGTTACGATTTCCGCATGGAAACGAAAACTTTGGCTCATGTCTTATTAACGTTGTTTGTGGTTGCCTTCGTGTAGTGCTGTTCAAGCACATATTATGTTGTGTTGTTTTCGTATTGTGTACCGTATGTTGCCGGTTTCTCTGGATTGTTCATTTTTGATTGCGCCTTCGGTATTCTCTAACGTTTATTTGTTTCTATGATATTTCTATTAGATTTTGAAACTATTCCGACAGGTGTTATGTTGTGTTTTTCATTTTATTTTGATTTCCTATGTAAACAAACTGACTTATAATTGTTAAGTTTCAAATTGATTGCACTTACTTTGACTGGTCAATGGCGTTGATGACGTACTTGTCACATGACCAGAATACATAGTCTCGTGCGGTGGAACAACACGCCCATTACATTTATCTTTAGTACAACAGAAAGCACATTTGAAATCAGAGGTATATGGATGATTCTCATCAAATACAGCGCACGGTCCATTTAAGTTGTTGGTTAAAGCCGTCTGGCATTCCATTTCACCAGCACATCTGACAAATATATTTCTTCACCATTAAATACAGTAGATCATGTTGGTTTTGATTGATTGTTATTTAACGTCAAACGAGTAGTATATCAGCTAAACTCGTGACGAGTATATGTTCAATTATGTATAAATAGTATATAAAAGATGTGGTAGGAATGGGATTACCGGGGCAATGACCTTTGACCGCCGATGAAAAAGCATGGATAGTGTGGTAGGGTCTGAAATCGTAGTATTTTTAGTGGATACATTACGCGTACTCCTTTTCGACATCTACAATGTATGTATTTAACGTGCAATAAGCGTGGTACTCTCCAAACACGCTACACATTATGGTCAGGGTTTCCAGATTATAGCTTGTCATCCCCCCTCCATCGATATGATATTCATATCCACCACATGGGGACGCTCTTTGCAGCTCTATGGGTTTGAGCCCTCGGAAACTTCGCCAGTGCACGCACCGTATTGAAATGTTATACACAATATTAAGTCCTTGGTAGAATCAACATACATAGTAAGCAATTAGCCACTGACCAATGTCTAGACTTTTATTGACTTTTATGTTGTCGACAAACTACAAATGACAAGTTCTTGTAAATTAATTGCAGTCACTTGGTATATAGAATATTTCTGACATTTGTCCAATTCCAACTGTCGCTTCTGCTACTAGTGGAGTAGGAACTGCTTACCCTTCCGGAACACCGGAGTTCACCCCCGGATTTTAGAGGATTACGTGTTGCTCGATCTTTAGTTGTCGTTGTAGTATTTTGTAGATCGTTGTTTGCCCTTATGTTCGTTTTATATTGGCCATTGTGTTGTCTGTTCGCCTTCGAATTGCGGATTCTGATTACCCTTTTGGTATCTTTAAACACTTTTTAAAAATATTGTTTTTAATTAAATAAGTATTTAAAAAAGTAATTTTCTTTCTGTTAACAAGATCAATATGTTATCTTTATTCCACGGTTTTTCGAATTAAACGGTTAAACAATTGAATGAGATATAAATGATTTGTAACATGAAGCCATGCAATATAACATCTAGGTCGTTGATTATTGTACGGCTCTCTGAGAGTAATAAAACTACAGCCCAGGTTTAAATTGTGCAATATCTCGTATCTGCATGGATTATTTCATAGTTCTTAGCTGTTGCTTATACATTCTGGTATATAAACCATAAAAAGATCAAAGGAAACGAATGCAATTATGATTCAAGATTTTGTTATCCCATGTTGCACTACCTAGCTATATAGATACGTGCATTATTACAATAATGTTGAAAAAATTTCTGCATTACATTTTAATAATTCATTTCAAGAAATTTGCAATGAACAAAACTATTTTTACACTCTATATAATATCTTACCCTTTTGATATTTCTCTGTATCCGTTTCCATAGTTATGTAGATATGACACACAATAGTTTGTAGAACCAGAACAATTTTTCAGTTGTGATTGTAAACTTGTTGTTGATTGTATGAAACACTCAGCTTAAATATAATATTCGTTATCACATAAATTAATTAATGTACATATCGTGATTAAAATGACAAAGAAAAAACAACATATTGAAATATGAGGCATATATTTATTCTACATCCTTCAAACGGAACTGCTTATCATTCCCGATTGCTAATGTTCACATCCGTTTGATTTGTGGACTTCTTGTTGCTCAATCGTTAGTTTCGTACGCAGTGCTTAGTTTGGTAGATCATTTTTTTCTTCAATTTTTTTTTTGTTTTTTTTTTTGCTTCTTTTATTTTTTTATTTTGCCATTGCACTGTCTGAGCTCTTTGATTACGACCTTGTATTGCCTCTTTGGTGTCCTTTAAATTTACATTCCTAACTAATCGCACTGTTGTCCAGATATGCTACAATGTATTGTTATAACGTACTTTCCTGTTTTATGAATAGTGACTGAGCTTTAAAATTCAAATAACTGTTCACTTACTTTGAGTACGATTGGTCAATGGTGGTGATGACGTAGTGGTCACATGTCCAGAGTACAAGGTCTCGTGCGGCGGAACAATTTTACCGTTACATTTATCCTTTGTACAACAGAATGTACATTTGAAATCTGATGAATATAGCTGGTTTTCATTAAATACTGTACAACGTCCATCAGAGTTGGTTAAAGCTGCTTGACATTCTGTTTCACCAGCACATCTGACAGATATAACAAGTTGCTTCAATGCTTAGGAAACTATAGAAAGCAATTTGGAGCTATGAAGCTGCACTCGATACAACATTATGTGATAAAATTGTCAGTGACTTGCCGCAGGTTGGTGGTTTTCCCGGGTACTCCGGTTTCCTCTACCAATAAAACTGACCGCCACGATATAACTGAAGTGGCGTTAAACACCATAAACAAACCAACCAATCAATTCCAGAGGTCCGATGAGAGGGACACGTGTGCGATTAACACAAATCAGACCCAATGCCGTTTCATCAAATATCAACTTATTTTCGCCATGATATAGCTGACAGTTTGATAACTTGGCATTTAAAAGTAATCCCTCATTCATTCTGAAAATACGATCAAAATATAGTTTGATGGTTTCTGAATCATTAATCTTTGGTCCATAGAAAATATTACAGTTTGAAATAATGCTATAAGTTCGTACGTATAGTACAAATCATTTACAGAGAAATCGCCATTTTGTTTGACAATTTGATAACAGGAATATCAACAATAACATTGAAACTGGTATTTATATAATATCTTACCCTTTTGATATTTCTCTGTATCCGTTTCCATAGTTATGTAGATATGTCACACAGTATTTTGTAGAACTAGAACAGTTTGTCAACTGTGATTGTAAACTCCTTGTAGATTGAATGAAACACTCGGCTGAAATATCATATTTGGTAACAAAATCGTTAATTTTAATATTTCACTAAAAATAATCGTAAAACATTTAAATATGTGACAAAATAGGCAGAATAAATAAATAAATAAATAAATAAATGAATGAATAAATAAATAAATAAATAAATAAATAAATAAATAAATAAATAAATAAATAAATAAATAAATAAATAAGTAATAATAAAATGAATAAATAAATAAATAAAAATAAAAATAATAATGGAGTAAATAATTTGTGTATTATCGATTACGTCATAGTCTATTTCCATATTAATGGACGAGCATTGGGTAACTCTGTAATTTTGAAGCCACAAATGAAATACACTGATCAAAGTTCAGAGCGCATCGTCAAGTAAAAAATAATGCCAACACTGCACCATTTTTTCGTTTGAGAAATCGTTCTTAACCCTGATAATTGTAACAACTTTTGTGATTTCAATAATCACAAAAATGCCCACTCAATCTTCACGCATTGTACAATTTTTACAAACAAACAAAGAAATAAATAAACAAACACTAAGATCCTGTACAAACCAATATGTCAAATAACTATATATCGCTTCTTTTCATACTTAGTCTAGTAACGTGATCTGAAAATTAGATTAAATTATTAAATTTAAATTTGAAGTAAATATAATTCAATAATTTGTAAAATGTTCTTACTTACCTATAGATAAGGAGGCCTTATAACATTAGTGAGAACTTATCATATGTTCCTATTACACCAATACATAAAACCGGTAGACTCCTTTCATATGGTTAATTGAGCCGTAATGAAAACGGGAGGTTTGGCGCTTTAAAATCTGATTCAACCCACCATTTCTTTAGAAATACCTGTACCAAGTCAGGGTCATTACGGTTTTCACAGTTTTCCGGTTGTTGACTGATTTTGTCTGTTTATATACTTTTGACTTTCCTTTTGTAAGATTGTTCGGAGTTCGGTAATTTTGTTATTACCCTTATTTATGGTTAATTGTGGTTGTTGGTTGCAGTGTAAGATGTTCGGATCGAACATTATATTCATAATATCTTCTTTTTTTCTGTCTGAATATAAATTTCCGTTCATATGTCCTTTACAGTGTGATGCCGTCGCGGTCGTGATCGTATGGTGGTTGGATTTACAGCTAACTATGCAATCAATGCCTATCACCACTGATGTTGTGGGTTCGAATCTCGATCAGGGCGAGGTGTACAACAGTATGTGATAAAGTTTGTCAGTGACTTGCGACAGATCGGTGGTTTTCTCCGGTTTCCTCCACGAATAACACTGACCGCCACAATATAACTGAAATATCTTTTGAAAGTGGCGTTAAACACCATCAATAAAACAAACATAAACTTGTAACCGCATCGGTGGTGGAATGGTGAGAGTGCTCGCCTCGAGTGTGGTAGATCGAGGTACAAGCCCCCATCGGGTTAAACCAAAGAGTATAAGATTGGTATTTGTTGCTTTTCCGCTCAGCACGCAGCATTATGGAGAACGACAAAAAGACTGTTTGGCCAATGCATCCGAATGCGGTGACAGGTCTATCCGCGGACTGTTGTTTCAGTGAGCTAGTGTGTTGGTTTGGTACAAAGCGGATCTCATCATCATCTCATTGAAAATTAACTTGTTCTCGATATCATACAACTGTAAAATTGCTGAGTTGGCGGAGCCAGTAAGCGAATATTTGCGACCATAAAATCGACAATTGATGGCGTGAAATTTTCAAATGCAATATCTCCATTCTAAGTTAATCATCTGTATAGATATGTATTGCCACATTATTGACAAGATGACGTAAGCGGTAATCAGCTAACAGATGAGTGCATAGTGGAACCATTCCTTCGTCCGTTAAAAAAGGAGTTTCGTGTAAGACCATTAAATCGACAATTGATACTGTGAAATTTCCAAATAAACTACAGTTATCTCCATTCTAATGTAATCATGTGTATAGATGTGTATTGCCACATCATTGACAAGATGACGTAAGCGGCTAAAATTCTTTTAAAAAAAAATATATCATGCTATTTTAACCGTGGAATTAATTGATACCGTGAAAATTACAGCATTGTCCAATCACAAACCAGGAATAGTAAACAACTAGAATAATTTGTTATCCTGCAATGACAGCATTTACTGACCAATATAGCCTGCCTAATATTTTTTTTGATATTGGTCAGTTATAAATAGAACATTTTTTGATATTGGTCAGTTATAAATAGAACATACAAATGTAAAACGGGGCACATCGGGGGATATTGTTTTCAAATACATACACACAATTATTTCAAATACTTTTATCATCGTCCAGTAAACGTTTATTTACGATTTTAAATTGCAGGATAAATACAATACATGTGCATTGTCGAAGCATATAGGTAAATATGTGTATTCGGCGCGAAACGCGGGAAAAGGCTCGGCGAAGCCTATATGCTTCGACAGTGCACACGTATTGTATATGTACTGTCCATCTTTATGTCGTAATTCATTTTTGTGATATTGTTTGATTTGTTTGAGTGGAAGCAAATCTGTGAAGGTTTTTTTTTTATTAGTAATAAAAGATATGAATGTAAATAAACTTGAGAGCTTGTTCAACACTGTGTGTTATTTCAGTCACAGTAAGGTCTTTTTCAATGAACATTTCTAACACTAAAATTAGTTTGATACGGCCATTAACCTGCAACAGGGCGTACTATCTACTTCTGCTGGTAAACACAATATATCTGGGAATCTTTTTCGTTTAGATATTGTTGAGATGTACTCTTCACTTCTGTCGACAAGCGCTGCATCAGGACATCATTGTTTATTTATATCTGTGGTACCGTTATAGATCGGGGGAAATGGTGATAACCATTATGAAGTTTGAAGATACCAAAATGGGTAATCAGAATTCGTAAATTGAAGAAGGACAGAGAACACAATGCATAATAAATCATGCCCTCAATATCTAAGTGAATATCTACCTCCAGTTGCATCTGACATCAGTGGATGCAACCTTAGAAATAAAGAAAATTAGGTACTCCCCAGATGTAGATTACGAATAAGTGAAAAATCCTTTATACCATCCACTGTCAGAATTTGGAATAATCTTAGTCCAACTATAAGAAATTTACAAACTATTTCACAATTTAAATTACAAATAAAAGGTGAACAATTTAGACCACCGGTATATTATGGTGAAGGATCTAGAAAATTTAACATATTGCATACAAGGTTACGACATCAATGTAGTTCTTTAAAAGCTGGTCTAACTAAAATTCATGTAGTGGACGATCCAAAATGTTCCTACGGTTCGCCTATTGAAGATGCCATTCATTACCTTTTAGAATGCCAATTATGTTATAACCAAAGGATATCGTTATTCAATGATTTAAATAATATGAATATTGAGATTAATATTGAAACATTATTGTTTGGAAATGATACATATACTGATCATACTAATTAGAAAAAAAATTAGAAAGTTTTTTTTTTGCTTTTTTGTTTGTTTGTTTGTTTGTTTGATTTAACAGACAAAAAAAATTGTACTCCAAGTCAGCAGCTTTAGAGTTTTGCTATATTCTGTTTTTTTCTGATTTTTCCCCTGTTTGCATTAATCCGTTTACCTCCTATTTCTAATACTATGTTGTATATGTTTTGCTGTCATTATATATTATGTGTATTATTTATGTAAGCAGAGGACTTAATATACGTTGCAATAACTTGTGTCCGATCCTATTGCTTAATCTATCGCATTAAAATACTATTACATTACATTACGCCAAAAAAAAACCATCAAAAGGACAAACAATGATCTACAAAACATACTCATAAATCTAAAGATCGAGTAACACGAACCCCTACTAAATACCGGGGGTGAACTTGGGTGCTCCGGAAGGGTAGGCAGTACCTGCTCCTTTAACAATTTTACCACTGTCATATTTGGTGGGCTCTTTGTTTTTCATATTTTTAGTTTTCTGTGTTTGTCCTGTAACTTGTGTATCCAATGCTGCCAGTGTCGTTGGACTGTCCATTCTTGATTGTCCCCTTCGGTTTTCTCTAATGTTTATTGGTACCCTTCTAAAGCCAGAACTTTGATTTCCATCGACATATGTGGGGAATGTTTGTGTGTTAAATGATTTGATGTGAGAGGTAGTTGTTTGTTCGTGTTGTTGATATTGGTAGAATTGTTAATCATGTTTCCTGAAGCTGTCCTTTTTATCAGAAATGTAAGCACCAAAATTTAATCATTTGATTGATTGATTGATTGATTGAGAGTAGTTTAACAGCAGGAGAGCAATAGTACAGCTATTCATTACAAATCAAGTTTACAAACCATAAATCATATCCTTTCTCATCCATGACTTATATGCGGATTTTCTATACAAGAGCAACAAAACGAGTGTCATTTGTGAAGCAAGAACTATTTATCTTTCTGGAGAATCTTAGTTCACCCTGGATTTTTTATTCTTCGATTAAAAACCCGTAGTATTAAGTCCATGAACAAAACATGTTATTTGAAGCTATGTCTGTCGGTACAACAACATATTTGTAATGAGGAAAAGACAAGCATTTGCTTAAATATCTTTTTTATCCTTACTGATTTTGGTTGATCATTCATCAACAATTTAATTTTGTAGTTTCGAAAGAGTATTTATTTTCTCCATTCTGACAATGTATGTATTCGACATTTCCTCTCTTGACCCATGAGCTGACGTATTCTTCAACGGACTCAATCGTTATTGTATCATGTAGTTTTAGTTGATAGGTTGTGCTTCCCTGGATGTTGGTCCACAGGAGACGATCTTTGGGAGATTATTGTGGCTGATTATAATCAGATTGTCCGTTATGGCATGACCAGATGGTTATAGTTAAAATGAGAATGGAGAAAATCACATTTTACGCGAGTTTTTTTATATATTACATCAACGTCAATGTCTTGTAATATCTTCTTTTTTTTTGTAATTGAAAATTGTGGGTGTAATTTTATTGGTGTAATTGCGCAATATAAATGGCAGTATGATTCTGAAAATACTTAGGAATATGGGAACACTTCTTCATGATGCCATAAATGGTTTGTCATTGGATGGTTGGTTTGTTGTTTGATGGTGTTTAACGCCAATTTCAATAATATTTCAGTTATTTCGTGGCGGTCATTTTATTGGTAGAGAACACCACTGACCTGTCGAAAGTAACTGACAAACTTTATCACATAATGTTGTATCGAGTACGCCTCGACCTTATGGGGTAATAATTCAAAACGTTAGTTAGTAATAATTCCGACTATCATACGATCACGACGGCCCCTTTCACTGGAATAATCTAGTCGACTTAAATGGGTAGCCATTGGAATGACTTTGGGTGTCAGTTTGACATCTCTTCAATTCACACAAATAACGACATACAATTTTACCAAATAGAAGTAAACAAACAAAGAATTATTGGATGCATCTAACTACATTATTAGCTCCGTCAGCCATGTTGGATATTGGATCCGCATCAAGACCACAAATTATTATGAGGTCTACTATTAAACGACCATTTCAGCATTGCTTGATTCCATTTAGGCACGGGGGTGGGGGGTTGCAATCAGTGCCTAACACCACTAACGTTGTGGGTTCGAACCCCACACAGGCGAGGTGTTTTCGAAACAACATCATGTGATAAAATTTGTCAGTGACTTATGGCAGGTCGGTGGTTTTCTCTGGGTTCTCCGGTTTTCTCTATCAATAACACTGAACGCCACGATATAACTGAAATGTTGTTGAAAGTGGCGTTAAATACCATAAATCTAAGCAAACCCATTTAGCTATGCAGCTTCAAAGAAGATATTAACATTCAATGACGATGGTGACGGACGCAAAAAGATGGCAACAGTTCGCATGAGCTAAAAATATGAAATTTACAATGAGAAATCTCAACTCATCATGTTCTTTATAACTTGTACAACTCAATTGATAGAAATCATCTCTGATTTTGTCAGCTTTAATTTTAGCATTTTAAAAATAAATGAAAATACATCATTAAACCACAAGTTGTAAAAAAATGTCCAATAACCTCACAAAGTTATGACATTGTAACACACAAGACAGACAAATGAGTTTAGAGTATATATACATTAATTGTACATTCCTATAATAACTGTTGTTTTTTAACTCCTAGAGACTGCCTTAAATTTAAATGCTTCCGGTGAATATGTTAATCCCAGAATGCCTTTGGTTGAAGGTGGACTTTCTCCCTCTGGTGGTAGAAATTCGAATCTTTGCACTAAACACGTCATATAAAGAAAGAGTTGCATCCTTGCTAATGATTCTCCAAGACATACTCGTCGTCCTGTTAAAAAAACAACACAATACATAAATTGGTACGAACTCATACAAGGTACATTGTACCTGGTCGTAACAACATATCTAACAAAATAATTTAATAACTGTAATTAATCGGGATCGTGGTGGTCGTGATCGTACGGTAGTTGGATTTACATGTGCAATCAGTGTCTATCATCAATAAAGTTGTGAGTTCGAATCCCGTTCATGACGAGGTGTACGCGATACAATATGATGTAATAATGTTTTTCAGTGACTTGTCAGTGGTTTTCTCCGGGTACTCCGGTTTCCGCCACCAATAAAACTGATCAACAAGATATAACTGACATAATGTTGAAAGTGGCGTTAAACACCATAAACCAAACCAACCTATACTTAATATATCAGTCACCACGAGGTCCACAATTGGAGGAAATATTACAAACGTATTTATATGTACATAAATAAGGTAATTAAGCATGAAATAAATAATCTTCCACTGATTATTTTCATCTCGGAAGCCATGGTTGGTAACAAACAGTTGATCACGCTTTTCATGACAATTTGTGAGTTTCGGAACTTAATGCAGTCGTGTGTTACCAACGATTCTCGGAATCATGATTAGATGTTTATTACAAGTGTGCAAAGTTGGTTTTTTTTATGTTACCATGATAAAAATTAAAAGTCACATGCTAGGACAGATACTGAAAGACTAACGAGACATGTTTTACATATTATTGCTGTATTGTAGCATTAATTACATCTACAATGGTTCCGAATGGCGGTTTCATAATTCGTACTCTGATCCAACAATTTTTTCATCAAAATGAAAGGGCCCGGGTGACTCAATGAGTTAGGTAGTTGGATTACCTAACAACTCATACAAGCCTATCACCAATACGGCGTGTGTTCGAGCCCAGCTTTGTAGATTACAAAAAAGGGTGCACTCGACTCGCAGTCGCAAGTGATAAAGCTTACCAGTTGTTTGCCCATGGTCGGTGGTTCTCTCCGGGTATTCCGGCTTCTTCCACCACTAAACTCTGCAATTTGTCAGCTATATCGTGGCGAGAACAAGTTAATTTTCAATGAGATGCTGATGAGGCCCAATTTGTACTAGACTAACACGATTAGTTGTGTTTTTATGGTGCTGGCTCACTGAAACAACAGTCCACAGATAGACACTCGGACACATTATCTTGATTCCGAACCAACTAGTTTTTGCTCTTTCTCCTTAATGTTACGTGCTTAGCGTGAAACAACAAATACCATATTTGTTGTCTTTGGTCTGACCTGACGGCCGGCCTGGGCTCGAACACACGATCTACCGCACTCGAGACGAGCACGATAAGGATTAAAATCACCGATGCAGTAACTATATAGAGAGTAAAGTAACATTAATATAATTAACATAAATGTCTTACGTTTTATGTGTAGTTTTTGTAGACAATTTTCCCGCTTTTTCTTTTGGCAATTGTATCGTTTTCTTTCGATTTACGGCTTTTGATAACCTATGTGATATCTTTAAACTTTTCTAAAATGACTAACTGTAGTGTTGTTCCGACATGTTAGAATTGTCGACTTACCCAATGAAAATGTAAGAACTTTCTCTTGTCCACAAAGTTTACCATTTGAATCAATGAAGCGCTCAGGTTTGAAGACATGGCAGTCCGGAAATAACTGTTCGTCAAATGCCACAGAATCTAGACTCGGAAATAATACTGAGTTTTTCGGAATTGTGTATCCTTTGTAATGAATATCCTCTGACACGTTATGAGGTAATGAAAAGGGTATTATATTTCCAAGCCGTAGTGTTTCCAGAATAACCGCCTCGCAATACGGGAGATTTGGTTTGTCGGACATGGTTGGATGACGTCCAGATCCAACCACTTCGTCAATTTCTTTTCGCATTTTGTTTTGAATGTCCATGTTATTCAATAAATATACAATGGCCCATCTAATAGTTGTAGCCGTTGTTTCTGTTCCTGCGGCAAAAAGATCACCAATCAATGATTCTAATTGCTCAGCTGTAAAAAAAACAACAACAGAGAAATATATTAAGAGTTCGATATCAATAGCAGAAGAGCAACGGATTTACCCCAAATTTGTCGATTGTGGAGCAAAGTATATTTATTTCATTTCCGCTTCCTGTTCTGTGTGCGCATACTGCTTGCCCCTCGCCAATACCAGCACACCCCCTGCTTTTTGTTGAGGTCTGTGTTGCTAATACAGTTGTATGCATTGTGATTGTTTCTCTTATCGTTGTGTGTCATGTGACCATTGTTGTTTGTGTTTCTTGAACGTCCATTTTTTATTGCCCCTTTGTTTTTCTCTATTCTTTATGTACAGTCAAAATGCTTTGCAAATTATATATAAATAAATGCATGCACATTTTTTTTAAATGATTATTTTCATCATAGTTATAACCATATTTCAACTTTGATCACACATCACAATGGTGTATCACTACAGCCACTCTAGTAAAAAAATATAGAATTTAATTTGGAATTTTATATTTGTTATTTATTTTATCAACATTTATCCTTATTTTGTGGGGTTTTTGTTTGTTTGTTTGTTTGTTTTGTTTTGTTTTGTTTTGTTTTTTGTTCTTGTTGTTATTATCATTACTGTTGATATTCTATGATGGTCATCCATTCCACAAATATTAACACCCTTGATGGGCCCCTGACTGGTAATAAACATATCGTATTGTATCATATCTTATCCTATCTTATCGTATAATATCTTATCTTATATAAGTACCTGTGTAGATTTTGTTACCACCAGTATTCGCCTCCTGTTTAATCTGAAGTAGATATACATCAATAAAGTCACGGATGTTATTCTCGTCAAGAGTCTGCTCATGTTCATCCATCTCGTTACGGAAAAAGTCAAACAGCTTGTTAGCATTAGCTTCCAGCTGTTTAGCACCAAATAAATCACCGGGTAGCTTACCAAGAAATGGAAGAAAATTTAACGGACCACGGAATGCCGGACTTTTAAAGTTCTCATTGATAAGATTTACAAAATTTGTAAATTTTTCATCGTTGTAGTCAAATCTGCGGCCCACGGTAATCGACATAACATTATTTGACATACTGGTTTGAATAATGTTAGCAATATCGAATGGCGCCCCTTTATAACTTTCCATTAAATTCATAAACATTTCTATTTCTTCCATAATACTAGATTCAAAGCTACGTTTACCAAATCCAAAGTCACGTAATTTTGAAATTGTAAATGTTCTTTGATGTTTCCAGACTGCTCCACTGGAACTACCCACGCCTGTAAAACAAAATATATTGATTTGATTTGATTTATTGTAATTAGCGCCACTTTCAGCAATATTTCAGCTATTTCATGGCGACCAGTTTCAGTGGTGGAAGAAGCCGGAGTACCCGGAGAGAACCACCGACCATGGGCAAGCAAGCTTTATCACTTGTGGCTGCGTGTCGAGTGCACCTTTTTTTAATTTACAAAGACGAGCGCGAACCGGTCAACCCACACCGTATTGGTGATAGGCTTCTATGAGTTGCTAGGTAATCCAACTACCTAACTCATTGAGCCACCCGGGTCCCTAAATAAAATATAAGAAGGTTGACTTTCTCGACAATATAATCAAGATTATATGTTTGTTGAATATATTTTTTATCTATTTTTTCTTTGGAATAGAGGGACAGCCGTGGTCGTGTTCGTAGTTAGATTTACAACTACCTATACAATCACTGTCTATCGCCAATAATTTTGTGAGTTCAAATCCCGTCCAGGCGAGGTGTACTCGATACACCATTATGTGATACAGTTTGTCAGTGACTTGCGACAGGTCGATAGTTTTCTCTGGGTATTCCGGTTTCCTCCACCAATATAACTTACCGTCACGATATAATTGAAATATTGTTGAAAGTGGCGTTAAACACCATAACCATAACCCATAATTATAGAAGAATTTGTCTTGACAATAAAAATTAAAGCTGCAGGGTCTAGAAGATCAATATATGATCAAAAAAAAAAGTTTAACAGTGATAGTCAAAAATTCTACAAATATCAACAAAATGAACAATATGAACACATATAGCTTAAAGATACCCACCTACTGATATACTGCCGTGACATGTCTATATATGTCTGTGTGTGAAAAGAACCCCCCTTTTCCACAGTAGGTAAAACAAAATTTAATATTTTTATTTACATTAAAATTAGGAAATATATCAATAAACGCAGTAAATAGAATATTTTGTTTTCTCAGTAAATTATTCATATTGGGTGAGGAAATACACATCATTAACGATTTCATACACCACGATATATAGTAGCGTAGATGATGACTGAAAAGATGCATAAATTCGGAGTTTAATGTACCGAAATAACATATGGATAAAACTATGCCCATTCGATAGAAAAATGTCTATATTTTCAAATTAAGCGGGTCGTGAAAAAATCGAAAGACAATTTTTCTTGGAAATTTGGGTTTTCCGAAGGTACCCAACTGATACATAGTTGACCAGGTGAATATAAAATTTCATATCTATAACACGTGATCGTTTATCGATAAAAAAAAGATATATTACACAATTAAACAGACATTTAATTGTATCAATAGATGAAAAAGAACATTTAATTCTCGTCTGATTTAATATAACTAGCCTCTCAAAATACCCCTTATTTTGGGGGAAAATAAGAAAATAAGTTTTCTCTTTTAGCTAATTTATTTTGTGTTTTCCGTACATTTTTAGTATTGATAAAGTAACGTTACATTAGTCCGAAAATTCATGTCAAATTTCATATCATAGATACTTACTGTTACGCAGAAAAATGCAATTGTTTCCTCTCTTATTTAATGCCTTTTATACACGGAAATTTGATACGCCGTTTCCGATTCTATAAATATAGTTCGACTGATCTTCGAGTCATTAAATAGGACGTTGTCTTCTTTGAATGAAATGGCTTAGTTCCTGATTTATTTCATTATTAAGTGTTCAGCTTTTTACACACTGTTTACTGAGGTTTTAGACTTCATTTGGCGTTGTTTTTGTCGTTTGTTTGTCGATAATTAGTGTATTTTGTTGATTAGTAATTAGGTTATTGTAGTACCGGAATTTAACCGGACAGACACGTTCATATTCCGTATGATGGCATCGTTCGTAGTCCTTTGAAACTTTCTCCTTCTAGTCCAAAAAGGGGAAAAGAAACGTTGAACTGGGAGCAATGCATTATATGTCAATGTTCCAATGCAGAACCTGTGATTTGTATGCGAGATGTAGGCAAAGATAGTTTTGTAAGATCGATAGAAATTAGAAGAGATGAGGTGTATTCTCGTATTTTGCAGGAAATGTCCACAATGGACAATTTTATATCACGTAAAATTAAAGTTGTTTACCACCGTAATTGCTATAGAAAATATACAAGTAAACAAAACTGCAGTGTTTTCAAAACAGATCAATACATTTTACAAGTACTGAAGAAGTTTAAACTACGTCACAAACAAGTGTAACACGCTCCCAGTACGAGCCCATTAAGTGGGATTTTTGTTTCATTTGTCAAAATAAAACATTCAAGAAAGATTTTAAAGTGCATACAAGTACAAGGGATGGACGTCGCTTCATACCGATACATGAAATAGTAAACTCTCTGAACCCTGTTTTTTGTCAAATTTTGTCAGCTGCACATGCGTTATCGGGTTGTGATACAACTTCATCAATGTTTGGTATCTGAAAAAGAACAGTCTATAAGGTTCTCAGAGCAAGTCAGAGGAGTTCAGTGATTTAGTGCTATTAGGAGAGGGTAACGTAGAGGATTCTTTGACTGTTTCTAGAGAGTTTGTTGCCAGTCTGTATGACCAAAAAGCCGAACTACGAGCAGATTACTCTAATCTCAATAAATTCAGAGTTCGACTTGCAACAAAAAAAGAAGCAAGCCTGGCCAAGTTACCACCATGCGAAGCGACATTCCATCAGCATGTACTAAGAGCATCTTTGCAGACCTATATCTGGAAATCCTCACAAAAAGCGCAGACCCCTGTTAGGTCTCCTTTAATGTTCGGATGGGAAGACAAGGGTGGTCTGGTACCTGTCATCTTCCGGGGACAAATGTCATCAGACTTCCTCCAGGATCTCGTGTGCAGTTGCAAAGGCAAATCAATTTGTTCCAATAGCTGTGTTTGTTTTGAACATAATCTGTCGTGCACAGATCGTTTTCCCTGTTATGGTAGCGACATGTGTAAAAATGTCATAACAAAGAATGTTACCTCACTGGAAGACGATGGTCATGATGTCTGAAATTTAGTAGATTTTTACAAGGCTTTGTTGTTGTGGACAAAATTATCTGCCATGTAATGTCGTGACAAGTCCACAATAGTCATCTTGTAGTTAGATAGCGATGTTGTTCTGTCATTTGATTTGAACTAGGATAGTCCTATTTATACTGACTAATATAAATGTGTTGCTATCGACTTATATGCTTATTTTGGTGTTTTAGGACCTCTTTAGGTCATATAGCATTCGTTGTAACGAACGCGGAGCAAAAACATTGATTAAGAATACCACACAGTCATATCAGTGACAGGAACAAGAACAATGATGTGTATGTACTAGTGAAGGGCACCACCCCCCTTTTTCTATACGCCAGAGAGTTTTTAATTTGTGAAATAGAAGTTAAATTTCGTTGTAAAAAATATTATCAATGTTATTATCAACTAATTAAAGCACATTCAGGTCAAGACGTTTCCATACAAAGGTCAAGGTCAGGTCCCTATTGGCGACATTAAAAATGTGAAGGAAACTGACTATATATATATGTCATCAAAACCTACAAAAATACACATTTTTTTTTCAGAACTAAACCTTAAAGTCTATATGAAAGACTTAATAGTGTATACAAAATTTTGCAAAAACGATAATTTCATCCCTTTGTGGGAAATGAATTCAAGGGGAGCAACCCAAAAGTTATAACTCGTATATTTTCTTCAAACATTTGGGTAGAACGATTATCTCCTTTTTAAGGAAATGCAACCAGTTCCCGCTTTTACGACCCGACTATCTGGATAGAGTATGAATTCTTCTTTCCAATGATATATAATTTAGGTATATGTTCGGTGGGTACATTAAAGTCAAAAATTTCGTTCCCCGTCTACCACACTAATAGCTGAAATACTGCTAAAGTTGGCGTTAAACACCAACCAATCAATCTCTGATTATATTAGTTAAGAGTACTAGCTGTGGAATCGTAGGTCTTGTGGTCTCTCTCTTTATTTATTTATTTTTTGTTTTTTTTTGTTATTTTTTGTAACAATAGATCTTTAATAAGTAAACGCTAAGTGTAAAAAGGCCGAGTGGGAGTAATTCCATGACTCGGGCACTTCATTATAATTTATGTCAGTGTTGGAGTGTACACAATAAATCATTTAATAATAACTATATTTCTGTTAGGAAAACAAGAAAAAAGATGAGAAAAGAAGTAAAAAGAGAAAAAAAAATATAAAAAAAATGAAGAAAGAAGAAAAAAAAAAAAAAAAAAATAAATACTATAGTACTAAACTTTATTTTTAGCCATGTTGAACAAATACAATGGGGGCCAGTCGACTGTCACATCTCCTCCTTTCCATGACACATGCACTTCATTATATGAAAATGTGAAAATTCTCACCATTTCTTTTTTGATTGTGATAAATACAAAGATAATAGGGAAATATTATTTAATAGTCTTAACTGGCTACCTTCTAACATTAATATTGATGTAAATCTACTGACAAAAGGAAGTGATCTCCTAACATATCAAGAAAATATAACTATTTTTAATCATGCTTTTAAATATATTAAAGACTCCAAAAGATTTACAATTGTCTAAATGATCTAAAGAACCAACACACATCTCCAAAAGTATTTATTCTCTTTTCATTTTTCTTTTTTTTTCCGTATATTGTCTAAACTTATGTTTTTGTATATAATCATTCTTTGTATATTTAACTTTGTTATTATATATATATTATATCATTTCATTGCGCATGCTAATCCATATTGTAAATTATTGTATTCGGGAGAAGACTTCATAAGTTGGAAAAACTTGTGTCCGATCCCTATTTGTTATATTTAGCAAATAAAAATATGTTTAAACTAAAACTTCATTATATTTCATGCCTGACTGCGAGTGATTATTGTTCGAGTGTTATAACAATAAATCGTTTACAAATAACTATAATATTTACCTTTATTTTTAGCCATGTTGAACAAATACAATGGTGGCCTGTCGACAGTTGCTTCCCCCCTTTTCACCAGCAATTCACGTAAATTTTCACTTCCATTCACAAAAATAATCCAAAAAGATCCAAGTGACAGACTAAATATATCGCCATATTCCTTTCTGAGGCCTCGTACAGCTTCTAAAAAATCTCCGTTAGCTAAATTATGAAAGTTTCCTATTACTGGAAAAGCTGTCGGTCCCGGGGGGAAGCCGACCGGCCGTCTTAATCTTATCCATAGCACGATTCCTAGAATGAAAATGAAAAGAAATACCAAGTCAAAACAACCAAAATCAAACGTAAGAAACGACATAATGTATCCTTCAGGTTTATTGTTAGTCCTACTTTATGAACTCTTTAACAACACAGGTATTTGACCCTGAAGTGAAGTTATTTATAAGTTTATTTCATAATATTCCTTCGTCTTCCAAGTCAGTTCACGGGCACACCGTAATCCGATTATACACGCACACCGTAATCCGATTATATACTCTACATTACATGTTATAACGTGTACATCTATTGATCCTAACGATAGTTTACCTCATTATTTTCTAAATATAAAACACAAGGAATTTCCGATGTTAACCGAATAATGCCGAATATTTACCTATTTGATATGACTACAAATAAAAATGTTTTATCGCAGTAAATGTTTTTCCAAGCGAAACAAAAACAATATTTTCAGATTTTTATTGACACTATTTAAAGAACAGTAATTTTTTTTCATAATTAAGCAAAATTTCTCGATGAAAACTGCAGTCAGATTATATAATTATTTATTTGTATTTCATCTTTCAGATGATATTTTTTTTCTTCATAAAGTTCGACGACAGAAATTTAAAATATACAGTGACGGTCGCAATTATCATGCGTTTACTGGCTTCGCTATCGCGTCGCTAGTAAACTCAATTTGCGACCATCAAATCTCCATTCTAATGTAGTTGTTTAATATTCCTGGTTTGTGATTGGACAATGTTGTAATTTTCAAGATATCAATTCCACGTTTGAAATAATATCAATTCCACGTTTGAAATATCATGCGATATTTTGAAAATTTTAGCCGATTACCGCTTACGTCATCTTGTCAATAATGTGGCAATACACATCTATACACATGATTACATCAAAATAGAGATAACTGTATTGTATTTGAAAATTTCACAACATTAGTTGTCGATTTAATGGTGTAATTCTCATGTATCAATTCCACGGTTGAAATAGCATGAGATATATTTAGAATTTTAGCTGATTACCGCTTACGTCATCTTGTAAATAATGTGGCAATACACATCATTACGCATGATTACATTAGAATGGAGATAACTGTAATTTGACAATTTCACGGCATCAATTGTCGATTTAATGGTCTCAAATATCCGTTTACTGACTCCTAATGATAATGTAATCAGGTGCATTGTCACTTTAATGACAATATGACATAAGCGGTAATCGGCTAAAGTTCTAAAACTATTTCATGATATTTCCACCGTGGAACTGATACCTTGAAAATCACAGCATTGTCCAATCAAAAACCAAGGATATTAAACAACTACATTATAATGTATAAGTTCCTGCTTTTTGTTTTGTATTTTTTTTTAATTTCTATTATTTGACTTTGAAATGTGTATTTGAACAATCTTGATATCATGTAAAACTATGATTTACAGATAAACTTAAATAAATGCGATTAGATGAAGCTAAACCTACTACAAATTTCACAATAGTAGTGCTCTAGGATGACATGACTCATATGATAATCCTATTTCAGACAGTCCTACTGCACATTGTAGACCTGTTTCGCAGTGTAGACATATTTCACATTCTCGAACGTTTTTTTGATTTTAGACATTTTACATGGTAGGTCTATTTCAGCCGTCCTAGAAGGGTAATTAATTCCGGTACCATTAGTGACACCCGTCGTGTTACTCTATTTAACAATCTAGAGGAGGCTAGGGTTATGGTGTTTATCGGAGCGGTCAGTTTTATTGATGGAGAAACCCTGAGTTCCAGGAGAAAACCACCGAGCTGTCACAAGTCACTGACAAACTTTATCACATAATGTTGTATCGAGTATACCTCGCATATATATATATTTATCCTGCAATCAGTACATTTGCTGTACAAATATACCACACGAATAAATTTTTGCTTTATTCGTAGCCTACGAATAAACTTTTGAAGCCTACGAATAAACTTTTAAACCTACGAATAAACTTTTAAGCCCCGCCCATAGATTCCGGAACTACTTTTTTGTGTTTTTGCTCTCCTGTGAAGGAGTTAAAATATTAACCGTAACCAATGTCAATAATCGACGTCGTCTTTTTCTAATAAATGTTTTCGTTCTCACTATTTGTAAATTTACAAACCGACAAAATGAAACTAATAATTCTAAAATTTCATATTTTTTATACATATTTTACGATAAAAAAAATCCTAGAAGTCAATAAAAATCAAAACAAAGATCTTAAATTCTGTATTCTGGATTGTCTCTCTTGTAATTTTTGGTATCGTCTACGCGCATGTACAATTTACACTCGGTAACTTCAACACACTTGTACTTTTGATAGGTGGACGGACACTGACATATAAAATAAAATAAAAATAAAATAAATTAAACAAATCCGAATCATTTATAACTTGACAGGGAAGCTTTGAAAACAAAACAAAAGCAACTAAAACTACAGGACAAAGGGAATAAACCAAAGTCTTGCCTCCAACAGATGAGGAAATTAACATCCTTTATAACAGAAACGTTCTGGGCAGTCACACACCACAATCTTTACTAAACACACTTATATGGTTAAATAACTCAGTACAAGTACAGTTTGAACATCAAACTCTAAGATTACTAGTACTACATATATTTTATTATAAAATTTCTTCATATTAAATGTTCAATTAATTCACATCAATTACTTCAACATATCAGATAGTAGATTTCTTCAAGGTGAAAATAACACATATTCCTGCTATTGCATCAAGTCACTTTAAAATTATAGATAATTTTTTATATTCTGAATTCTTTATGACACCACAAAATATCTATATAATTTGTTTTAACCATTTGGAATAATTGTATTCAGTCACTTCCTCCAATCATTTTGCATCTTTTTTTAAAACATTTTTTTCTTTTGCAAAATTCCAACAAAGTTGTATGATTTGTCAGTTGAAACTAGTGTTTTATCTGCTGGAATTCTACTCACTGTTGATCAGGATTACAGTACATTTTTTATTTTGTGCAATTCCATTTGAAACTGATTCACATACCCCTGGCCTGTATGCAACAACTGAGTGATAGTTCTTGAAAAATGTCCTTTGTTTAATCAGATCTTTATAAAACGTTCATAAGTTTTTATGCAATTATTTCTTTCATATATAGTCTTTGCACTTATTTCAAACATCACATGTACATTGTACACTGTTAAACCATTAATCCAGCCATTCATCTGAAAGACATTAATATAGCATTGATTTTAATTAAAATACATGTTATTATATATTTACTAATAAAATAACAAGAAAAAAGGAACAAAATGCAGACTAAATTAGCAATGTTTGAATATTTGAAACTTCAAGCTTTCATAATGCATTTTTGTATGATCCGACTCAGAAAATATATTCGCACATTAGTCATTACTCGCAACAACCAACATTATCATGTAAATATTGTTCATTCCAGAAAAATATATCCTTCACTCTAATATTTTTCTGGTCACAACACCTATGTCCATAATATTCTTGGTTCCTTAGTGACATCGCATTATGTAATTTACCAATCAATGGATTATGGTTTAATAATAGCAAATTTGATATGAAGAAAATAGTTGGTGGGGATTCTACATACATGTAGACTTCAATGCATATTAATTCATTTGATTATGATATACAAACAGAAGTTAAATATAGTAATTAAAATCATATCTGGTGCTTGTTGACACTAAATCAGATCTCTATTTTGATTTTCTTCAATTTACCATGTATATATGAAAGTTTTATTTTATTCTATAAAAATAAATTCCAATTTTCCATTGAAACCTATGTAAAGTCCAGAAGATTGGTATTAGCTTCTCCTCCTTTATATACTTGCATTGTCGCAAAATACATAATTTATTTGTACGAGCTTTAGAAACAGGTAGAAAAGTGCATGAAAGAAAACTTTCCAGTCTCATGAAAAAAATGAAGGATAGTTGCAAATTAGACATTAATCAATCAGTGCCAGAAAATATCTTATCCCATCCAGAAATTAAGAGAAAACAATGTGGAGGGGATAGATATTATGCAAATATCAGGGCATAACAATGTGGCATTTATTAATAATTACTCAACATTGAGTGAGGAAAGACACAAGAAAATATCAAACATCCTCAGCAACACTGAAAGTGAAACTAACAGAAATGCTTTTCAGCAAACTTACCTCGTAAAACCTCCACAAATTCTACAGCCAGTAGCACTTCTGATGTTTCGTGTGGAAGCAATCCCGATGTTCCTTTTTACAGTTCCAATACAAATATGTCAAGTCAAATTAGTTCTATGTTTTACGGCGTGGTCATCCATAACAAATGGTGAATGTGTACACAATTTTCACAAATGACTAAATATCCCAATAACTGAGCATTTGAGTGTTTGACATCGTTGTTAAATACATTTCCGTGAATCAGTTCAGTTTGTTGAGATAAATGATTAATCTTTCTGTTTTCTCTACTCTACCTAGTTTACTTAAAACATGCTCGAATCGTCTATACATGTATGTGTGTATTGCTTTCGCATGTTTACAAACTGTGTGGGTCATACTTAAATACGCCTGCAGTAGTAACCAGGCAAATATATACGCCTGTGTGTCATACAAAGGTGGACGCCTGCAACTATATGGTTCTTTTTTATTTATTTTTTTTTAATATAAACTAGTAAAAGGAATATATCGGATGTTTATTATTTGATATAAAAAAATAAAAATAAAAGTGAACCATATAGTTGTAGGCGTATACCTTTTCACACAGGCGTATATATTTACCTGGTTACTACTGCAGGCGTATTTAAGTATGACCGCATGTGACGTATGATCGCTAAATTAATGTGTTTTCATATCTATGAAAAACATATTAAATATATATATTTCAGGTTCTAAACTATCAATTTTCCATATAGATTTTCACCTTAATCAATAAATCTTCACTTAAATAAAGTTATTTCACTTCCTTTTGAGAACTATTTGTTCGCGAATTTTTGTCAGCAAAAAAAATCTGGTATTTTATTACGCCAAATAGTGAGGATTCCGTTGCATTAAAAAATGCATTTTTACGAGTTAAGATTATTTTTTAGGACATCGTGGATTGCAGGATAAATACAATATTGGTCTGTTGACGGTAAATATAGAATTTATTTGACTCGGCGCGAAACGGGGAGAAAGACTCGCTAGAAGCTCGTCTTTCACCCCGTTTCTCAGCCTTGTCAAATAAATTCTATATTTACCGTCAACAGACCAATATTGTATATATATACGTCTGAAAATTAAACCAAACAGTGTTAGAATTAGATTTTAGAGCTGTCAAATTGCTGTTCTTCCCTCGACGGGATTTGAACCCACATCATTGATACACTGCAGCACCATTCGCTTAGCCTTACGTCCAGCGCCCTAGACCACTCGACCACATTCACTCCCTAAAAAAGGAGCTTCAATAATCGTAGTGTTACCTTTTCTCGTAAGGCAAATCTAGGGATAGGCGTAAGACATGTGTATAAGCGTGTGTAGATGGTACATATATACTTAATATTATAATTTGACAACAATCTAACTCAGCAATTTTTAATATATTGTATAGGATAATGAAGAATTCACTATACAGTCACAGGAAATAAAGTGTATTATACAAACGTCTAGAAGCAAGCGACAACCATACAATATATCTGTCCCACTGGATCTCAAAGTTACTTTAAAGGATACTAGGTTAATACTAAATATTATATACGTCTGAAAATTAAACCAAACAGTGTTAGAATTCGATTTTAGAGCTGTCAAATTTTTGTTCTTCCCTCGACGGGATTTGAACCCACACCATTGCTACACTGCAGCACCATTCGCTTAGCCTTATGTCCAGCGCCCTAGACCACTCGACCACATCCACTCTAGAGAATCGTCGTGAATGAGGAAATGACAACGTTGTGATTACGGAAATCGGTTAACAATGTAATTACGGTGGTCGTAACACCTTCAAAGTGTTAACTAGGAATCCTATGCCATGGACAGGACTGGTCTTAGGAGGACTTCAGGTGCGGGGCCAAATTCTGTTCTCGGTAAAACCTGCAATGCGTTGTTATGTGTACTTGAATAGCCGCGAGTAGCTAACTCCAGTGTGGGTCCCAATAGGCTACGGTCACACATTTATTAGCATTGATTTAAACATATTTTATTGATAAATAACATATAAACTTTTTTTATAAAACAATATAACATAGGATTCAGAAATAAGCGTAACGCTTACATTAATCCGTTTCATAAAATACACATGAAAAATTACTCAATTCGTTTAAAATTGTTTAAATAGCTGAAAAATAAAGGAATGCAAAAAAAGAGAGAAAAGGGAAATTGTGGGTTGTACTCTGAATATAAAGTCGCATAATGTATCTGAGTTTTATGAAAATCGTTTACTGTGCGAAATATATTTATGCCAGTAATATTTGAATAGATATCAAGGTCATGACTGCCAAATATTAGTAAATCTTCCGAAGGTCGAATGTTCAGTAGCTGAAATAGATTTCGGAAAAGACTATTTCGTTGACAAGCATGTTTCGGACATTTAAATAAATAATGATATGTAGATTCAATTTCTTCGTCAATCTTGTACAAATGAAGATCACCTGTAGCAGACCTTTGTCCAGCAGTAGGACTATCTCTTGTATTAGATCTTTTACAGGTACATTGTAAGGATCTTTCGCGTAGTGTGCCTCTTTAGGCATCCATGTATATCTAGTAGTACTTTTATTTTACGTGGTAGACTACTTCAGGGGCGGATCCAGGGGGGGGGGGGGCGCACCCGGCGCGCGCCCCCCCTAAAATTGGAAAAAATATGATTTTTTTGCGTAAAATCGTGATTTTTCACACGAAATACCCCAAAAAATTTCGCGCCTCCCTCCGCTCGGCGCAATTTTTTTAAGTGCGCCCCTGTACTCATCCACAAAAGACTACAGAAAACTAACGATTAAGCCACGTGAATCTCACAATAAGCTGAGTACTCCAAAAGGTAAGCAGTTCCTTCTACACTAGTAGCACCGACCGTTTTACTCTTGTGAAAAACCAGTCGAAAGGTCGAGCAAGAGGAAAAAAAGGAAGGCATTGTGATTAGGATCAACATAACAATTCAATTCAATTATTTTATTGTCAATTAAGACGTCCATTACTGAGCAGTACAATCATATGAAAAATATATACATAAAAAAAAGAGACATTATGATTTCAATGATTATAAAAATAACTTGTAATGAAAAGAATTTATAACAACCTCCCTTTAAAAAATTACAATAGTATGTCAGCTACAATAAAATCAATAATGATCAATTATAATAATCCATATATGTATACCTATATAGCATAAAGTGACCTATAACCAGGGTATTATATGTTGTAGCTACAAACGTATGTAGAAGATTTATAACATACCATTAAAAAAAAATTAATACACAAGGTTAAACCACCAGTGATCACATTGACCTTATTATTTTCTAATCACTTTGTTTTTTTCAACAATACATTTCCTTTCGTATGAACATATCCGTGGGCATGTGACAGACATTCCCTGACGGTAAATCAAGTCATGACTGTAAATAATTTCTTTTTTAGCAGGACAGATAGGAACCACATGCTCATGAAATACCATATCAGTAGTGTATATGATTGGTTATGTGTGTAAATATTCTCAAAATTATAAAGGTCTAAGTTCCAAATCAGGACCAAATATCTGAACAAAACATTTAGATTTTGTTCAGTGATACAGGTGTTTTGTGACAGAAAAGGGAATGAGTGATTGTTGTTTCACACAAAATGATCAATGTATCAGTTAATTCTGATGAGAACAAGTTGCACCAAACATATGATGATGATGTCCGTCTTGTAGTAGACCAACAAGCTTAGTTGGAATTTTAAAGTGCTAGCTCACTGAAACAACACGTAGCTCACTGAAGCAACAGGTAGCTCACTGAAACAACACGTAGCTCACCGAAACAACATGTTGCTCACTGAAACAACACGTAGCTCACTGAAACAACACGTAGCTCACTGAAACAACATGTTGCTCACTGAAACACGTAGCTCACTGAAACAACACGTAGCTCACTGAAACAACATGTTGCTCACTGAAACAACACGTATCTCACTGAAACAACACGTAGCTCACTGAAACAACATGTAGCTCACTGAAGCAACACGTAGCTCACTGAAACAGCACGTAGCTCACTGAAACAACACGTAGCTTACTGAAACAACATGTAGCTCCACTAGAACACATTATCCTAATTCCGTGCCATCAGTCTTTGTTCTAACTCCTTAATACTGCGTGCTTAGTGGAGAAGCAACAAATACCAATTTTATAGTCTTGTGTTTGACCGAGGTTCGATCCCACGATCCAACCCACTCGAGAACGCACTAATCATTACACCACGCGGTTTGTGACATAATAGGCTACAAATACAACTCGACTATTTTTTCTTCTACTTGAGTTTCCAGGTTGATATGTACAAATATATATTTAATGAAATGATACAATTAAGTCTAACTATTATATATATACATGTACATGTGTCAATCATATTATTATTATGAGTAAGTATATTGACAACATTAAAACGGTTTCATATACTATATTCTTATTATGAATAAATGCATTGACGACATAAAAACAGCTTATCTATAAAATCCGTACAGAAATGCCACTACAACCAAACCAAACGCCGCATTTGCATTCAAAATTGTTTTCATTCTTGGGTGTTCTGTCAAGAACTCTCGCGTCTTTGCTTCATCAAGATGTGGGTCTTCAGACGTATCTTTTTCTGGCATTCCACACACCATATCCAGAAAGGTATGATGGCAGTGTCGTTCATCTGATGGCTCCTCTGTAGTTATTTCCTCTTTAATTTTCAAACCTATAGAAGAAAGAGAATGAAGATTTTCAAAATAAAAATAATAAAATTAAAAATTAAAAAGGTCATGTTCTGAATTAGTTCAAATTCGAATATTACTCTAACATATAATCTACACGCTTGTCAGTGACTTGGGACAAATCGGTTGTTTTCTGCAGGTACTCCGTTTCCTCCAATAAAATTGACCGCCACGATATACCTGATTTATTGTTGAAAGTGGCGTTAAACTCTATAACACTAATCCTATCTCTATAATCTACTCTACTGGTGCAAGACTTAAGCTAGTATATGGTCTGATTATGCATTTAATCCCAAGAAATCGTTGTGGCTGTTCCCAGCCACGACCTAGTTTTCCATACTCTTCTAACATTGTAGTTTTTTCAGGAGTAATTACGGTTCTATTACATTGGGGGCCGTCGTGGTCATGGCGAAGTGTATTCGATACAACATTATGTGATATAGCTTGCAAGTGCCTTTGGGCAGGTTGGTGGTTTTCCCCTGTTACTGCGGTTTCCTCCACCAATAAAACTGACCATCACGATATAACTGAAATATTGTTGAAAGTTGCGTCAAACACCATAACCCTAAGCCGAAACCGATGCCCTCTTCTGGATGTTACATTGTGTTCTATTAAGTCGGCGAAATATTTCCATTTCTGTTAAAAAGCTGAAGTTGTATTGTCGTCCGACGGTGTTCATAAGGTGACCATGAGTCAGAGTGGTGTTGTCATACATTACTGAAACCTTTAAACACTATTGTTGAACATTTATGCTAATAGATGAAACTTTCTCAACAAAGAGTCTGCAATCAACAACAGTTTATCACCCTGGAAACCTTTTGTATATGTATCCCACACAAATTTAATTAAAATACTTTTTCTCACCATTTTCAGTTGTTGAATTTTCCGCCTTGTTTTCTGCCACTCCCTCCTTCTTCCCTTGTTCATCCATCTTATTTTCCTGTCCGTCTTCCTTGTTTTCAGGTAGACCAGAATCTATAGATAATTGTGTTGCCATTGCTTTCACAGGTTTAATCCTGGTCCACCATGTTACACCTTTAAGCTTCATAACATTAATGTAGAAAATATATACATGTATATGAAAAAAGCAAAAAAACAAAAAAACAAACACAAAATGGATAATAAAATGAAAAGCAAGAAAATATAACACCGTGGCAACAGATCCACAATTAATAAAGAAATCTTACTTTCCTGCTTTGGTACAAGCCGAACGCTTCAATAAAAAGTGGCGGTGTTAAAGTAGAGTAAGGAATAGGTTTTCAAAAATTATTTAAGTTATATCGTGATACTCTGTTTTATTGATGGTGGAAACCGGAGTAGCTATGAAAGACAGCGTAGACCGTCTGTAAGTCACCGACAAAGGTGATTTACAAGGTTGCATCGAATACACCTCGACATTGGCTTTCAAGAGGCGAATCCACAAAATATAATGGTATGAGACACTGACTGTATAACTATGTGTAATACTACTACAATTTGTTATCAATCTAAAACAAAACAACTTTCATTTTCCTCCCCATTTCAATTAATTTTCTAACGTTTATTTTTTGGCATTGTATAATAAAAAGGGATTAACCATTCGACTTATAAAATGAAAAGCGAAAAATACCATACTGTTGGAACAATTCCAAAAGTATAATCTAAAATCATAGAAACAGAGGCAAAATTGATAGCCATAACACACAGTTTCCTGCATTGGGACAGCCATCTCAATAAAAAGTGGCGGGCTAAAATGAGTTTTATGGGCCTAAGCATCCCTTCTTAGTGCAAGTATTTTCACCATGTGAGAAATATATCAACCATCACATATAAATGTGTGAGCGACATTGTTATTCCGCTCTAATCCTGAGCTTTATACATAATATGTTTAACCTTAAGCTTTGTGACACAGAAGTTGTCATGCGTATAAAATTATATTACAGAGAGTTGATGGCCTCACACATTATGCAAATATTAGAGCAATTCAGAGCGCAGGGTATTGGTGACAATTATGTACTACTGAAGATTAATTTATACAGATATAATGGCATAGCAAAATGTTATAAAACCGTCAGACCAACCAAAGACTCCGAACGTGTGTATAACAAAATCTGATGATTGTGATTATCACTCCACATCGTGTACCAATCTCCCATACAGAGTTGTCGGTCCTTGCAGGATATCTATCTCTGTAACAATCGGCAAACCTCGGGTGAGTCCGCTTCTCTCCCTCAATACCTCGGCTGTAATACGGTATTTGATATGCGTCTACGCGTCACATTTCTTCGCCGGAAGACCGTATCACTTCAATCAAACATTGCCCACCGCGAATAAGTTCTAAAATGGCGACAATAGATGAGTTTGTTTTGAAAAATATTGGTCTTTGATGAAGGTACGGAATCAGCCGACATTGCGACGAATGAAAATATATTATTATTGGACGAATATTCGAAAGTGAAATTATTTTAATACCTCCTTCATTGAAGATTTCCGAAAGTAGCTGCAATGGGAGCTATCGTAATACGGACGAGGTATGACGAAGGTCCGGAATCAGCCGAAGTTGCGACGAGTGTCTCTGTAAACGTCTCAAAAGTAGTCCCAAAACACGTGATCATGTAACGAACGATCATGTGACAATATTTGATCAAAATGGCAGAAGAACGATGAATCTAACGCGCCATCAGTCCCTCAACACGATTTTCTTGTCATAATCTTTAACAATTGTATCTAATGTTGATATTTTATCGGATGAATAAGTAAACCAAATTACTCAGAATAGGAAAACGTTTCACAAAAATATAGTCCCTATAAATATAGCTTTCTTAAAATGGTATTTCGCCTCAAATAAAATCATATTTCACGTCAAAACTAAAGATATATGCAAAAAAGACGAATAGCGTCTTAGAAGCAAAATCTAGGGTATATTAATATTTTACAAGAATCTTGTAAAATCGAGACGTTTACAGAGATAGAGAGCCTGCAAGGACCGACAACTCTGTATGGGAGATTAATCGTGTGCATGTAGGTTGCAATATCATGGATATATTATATATATTTCTTTTGATAAATATGCATACTCATATAAAAATGTGATCGTAAAAGATCAATATAATTATAGTTATCCCCCTTACCTCTTCTTCCGGTTGAGCTGTTGTCAACAAACTAATTACCACCATGACAATGGATGTTATACAAACATTCAATGTTCCGAAGTAAGTGTAATGTACTTTGAGTAGTATATCAGGGCGTGTCTCTGGGTCCCCACAATCTGGAGCAGGATATGCCAAATCTATACCCATTCGGATAATTCCTATGGTATGTCCGATTGCTATGCCGTAAAACGCCCCCTGAAATAACAATAACACGACCCCACTAAATACAAACAGCGAAAAAGTTGAATATTAAATTATTAATTTATAACGTAAATTGTCAGACTGCTGAATAACTGCACTGCAAACAAGATCTTAACAGATTGATCGAAAGTAAAAATTAGTGCTATTAAAATAGTTATAATTAATGATACTTTTGTGTCTTACATTCAATTTAATCATGATTACGAGTTATGATTGATTGATTGATTGATTTATTGATTGATTGATTGATTGATTGATTGATTGATTGATTGATTGATTGATTGATTGATTGATTGATTGATTGATTGATTAATTGATTGATTGATTGATTGATTGATTGATTGATTGATTGATTGATTGATTGATTGATTGATTGATTGATTGGTGCTTAACGCCAACATTAGCAATATTTCAGCTATATCGTAGCGTGTAATTACGAATTATGTCAATCATTAATTGCTTGGTGGAAATAGGTCATGCATAATTACTCGCAACTGAATACCCCCCCCCCCCCCCTTACAAAAAAAACACAAAAAAAACCCACATAAAACATATGGCACCTTTGAACATTTTATCAGCCTTATTTCACTTAACATGATAGTATTAACTTACATATTCATTCGTCCGTTTCCAAAACACTCCTAGCACAAATAGTGCGCCAATTGGTGTTCCAAGATAACCTTGTACAGCTTGTATATAGTTGAAGAGTTGTCCCCCTTGGGACGACCTCACAAGAGGAATCCAGGCAATGCTTACTCCACATAATACCACAATAAATATTCTGAAAATACATTTATGAATTAGTTCAGCATTGAGATTGAAAACATGTTATTTGTATTTACCCAATACTCTATGTTTATTAGCCGGTATGTTCCTATCTTTCGATTTTGAGCTAACTGATAAAGGTTATTCCAGAAACGCGTCGTGCGCACTAAATTTGATATAATTCATGTCCTATAAACATGCATTACAAAAAAGAAACCAGTGGATTCACGGGAACTGGTCTCAATCGTATATTAGTGTGGATAGTAAAGATATGTTGATGAGACAAGTGCATATGAGTGGATTATTGGTGTCTAATTATATCTTTGCAATCAGTTTTGTTGGTGAGGGAAACCAGAGTACACAGGGAAGACCACAATACTGCCACAAATCACTGACAAATGCTGTCACATCAATAGTGTTGTATAGAGTATGCAGCGAAAAGAAGCTGTAAATCGAAGAAGAACAGACAATACAAAGGTCAAACGAAAAAGGTCAAAATGACAAACAATGATCTACAAAATATTACACAGATTGCGCAGCACGAATTCCTCTTAAAACCGGGGATCATATCATGTGTTCTGGAAGTATAAACAGCTCCTGTGGCACCTGTCGTGTTACGCTAACTATATTGTGAGCAGCATTCATTCCACATAATATTGATGTAAATCATACGATGGCGACGAGGTCGGTCTCTATCTGATAAACTAAGCAATTATATACAATGAATACATAATGGTTACCGTCCAACAATAAGTAGTTCTCTTTCATGGGCATGTGGTCTATATCTTCGCCATAGATCCATTGTAAAGATAGTACTGGAGCTGTTAAAGATTGATGTCAGCGAACTCATGATGGCTGACAACATAACCGCCATCATTAAACCTCTTAATCCTAAAGACGAATAATAAAACTATTGTAAACATACATCATTTGATATAATTTGTATATATTAATAACTTAAATTTAGATGTGAATGTTTGTTTTACGCTTGACCAATCAGCGTTGGTTTCTAGACTCGTGTAGTCAATAAAAGTTTTCAACTCTAATATAACGTCTTTCATTGGCTATACAAACAATGCCGTGATATATTTTATTTCGCGCATGCGTATTGTCGAGCAAATTATGTACATCATTTCTAAGGGGTTTCATATACCTATACAGGATCGTGGTGTGTGATTTTTTTCGAATACAAAGATAACCATCTATCAACCTTGACCTTTGTAAAATGTCGTCTTCCAGTGACGTAGGTTCAATGGAACGTTGGTGGCATTGAAACCTTGCAATTGTTACTGATTTACTTTACATTTATTTTTCAGCCTTTCACTTGTTTAATTTTCTAAAGTCAAAAAGCATTCAAATGATTCTTCACAGATTATAAAAACTATATCACGGAAATATATATCTTAATAAATATAAACAAGTAGCAACATAACGTAATTGTTACCTTCACAAAATGAAACTCTAGTTGTCGTGTCAATGATCCCTTAAAGATGGAAAAGGTGTTTACTGTCATTATGATAAATTAACGAACGGCCATGGGACTTTTCCACAAAAAATCAATTTCTGGTTTGGACATTTCCGCAAATTATATGGTTCCCTTTCCGAAAATTTTATCGTCTCTTTTCCGCAAATTTTAAAAATTAAAATTGTTATATTTGTGTCTTATTCACAAACTTTAAAATTGAAATAAAAGTAAAAACATGTTTTCGTTCACCGAATGAGGTGGATGACAGTTTGGTATGAGACAATCCAGTCAATTACATGTTTCAAACTCTACTCTCTCGATACCAACATTTCTTTTACGTCGTAATGAAATAGAAATGTTACAGTATTCCATTAAACACTATGAGCAATACACTTCTGGGATGAGTTCGAGATTGTATTACTTCAACTGCATGAGCCACAGATGCAGCCATGACCGAATTAACGAGTTAGAGTTTGTGCTTTATTATCAACCTTGATTTTAACACATTCTAGTGTGCATGACTTTTATCTA
Organism: Bathymodiolus brooksi; assembly: GCA_963680875.1. Classification (NCBI taxonomy): domain Eukaryota; kingdom Metazoa; phylum Mollusca; class Bivalvia; order Mytilida; family Modiolidae; genus Bathymodiolus; species Bathymodiolus brooksi. The sequence goes on from OY804588.1 coordinate 79,063,331, forward strand.
TAACATTATCTTGCTCAAAAATCATACATCCACCCCATACCCTCCACACCCCCACACCCTGGTCAGTAAGGGACAACAGGTTTTATGCCTGGTTAGAGGTAGATGTAACTTGTTTATTTAATCCTTGAAGTACTATTAATAAATGCGGAAATGGACAAGACAATTGCAGAAAACAAGAACAAAATTGCAGAACATCCTGCTTATTGCGGAAAAAAGAAACATTCTCGCTAACACCACAAATAGCCAAATTAACAATGTCAATCATTTACTCTTGTTCCTCCTGACAAGGGTGCACTCTTTGATTAACAAATGTTTACACCAAGGGCATTTTGTTTTTATTCATACTAATAGATTTACCATAAGGCATCAGTTCTAGTACAAGCTTGGGATAAGCTATATTGGAACATCCTACTGGGTTTTCACATATCCTATTGCATTCTTTAGCATCCACACAGGCAATCTCATCTAAAATAAATGAAATCATGTGTAAGATACAGACTGTGAAGAGATAAAACTGCCAATCAATGATAAGGTTCTGACAGGAATTATCAATCAGAACTGATAAACATGATTAACTAGATTACACCATTCTGAACTTCTATGAGTAAATAGGTCACAGGGATTAAGCGATTATCTATTAAATGGTGATACTTTCTATCATTTTTGATAAGTTCTTACATTTTTTCACCATTTATGATATTTTTCTTAATATTCAATTGCTAACGAATTTAGCAGACTACAATGCATTTTGCTGATGTTTGACATGAGAATTTGAACTGGCTTTGTTGATACTTATGTTCTAAAGATTTCACTCTCCCCTTCGAATTTCATCTTTTTTCTCGCCACAAATTGCTAAGTTGGCATTAAACAACAATCACTCACTCATTCACTCACTCACTCGAATTTCCTCCTTACAGAAAATAAAGAGAAATTGTTTTTGCCGTCATTTTGACATGACGTCAACAACGTGGACTTACCTGGATACAATGCCCGGCTGATCATTCCTGGGAATATCATAATAAAGATAGGTAGAATTTTCAGGTAACCAGCCAGAATAGACCCTCCTTTAGCATGTTCTAGTGATTTAGCAGCAAGAGCACGCTGAACAATAACCTATATAAATAATAAAACCGGACGTCTAATGGTGGATTTATTGGGATAATACAAATTTTATTTAAAGATTCATTTTTTTTTCTTTTTAATCTTAAATTAAACTATTGTGTATGATCGTAAATATATTGTCTCAATCGTTCTTTATAACAATCTCGCTCACTCAGTTATGTGAGGTTTTCATTTCAGTCACAGGTGGAAAACACTTGCATGACTTCATCATTACATTAAGGAACACATCAAACTAGTTTGAATCAGCCACTTTTTACTTAAATGTATGTACTAGGAAACAGTAGTCACGTATATCCCCGGTATGCAGATTCATAGTTTGTTAGAAACATATTCACACAAAACAAAAATGAAATATTGTTAACTTGACAACAAAATTCAGAAATTGCTTACCGTCTTTGGAGCGCTGGAGTTTACTCCTAGTTTTTAGTCAAGTTCGTGTTGCTCTTTAGTTTCTGTGTAATATTTTGTCGACCAATGTTTGACCTTTTGTATTGTTTTGCTTTTGGTCATTTTATTGTCTGTACTTTTTCTATTTAAAGTTTGTCAGTGACTTATGACAGGTCGGTGATTTTCTCCGTGCACACCGGTTTCCTCAACCAATAAAACTGACCGCCACGATATAATCGAAATATTGTTGAAAGTCAAAGTGGCGTTAAACACCATAAACCAGTTAAACCATCGATTTACGGCTTCTGATTACCCCTTTTGGTATCTTCACTCTTGTTTTTAAATCTGTCTATGGATTATAGATATACCTGATCACAACACCAGTACCACAGACACCCGATGGAGGACTGGAGAATCAATCCTGGCCATGGATTATCACCATCAACGGCATCCCTGAAAATGTGGAAAGCGTCCGCCCGGGGAAATCCACAGGTACTGTTTTCCATTCTAATAGTGGGTATAGCATTTGAATAAAGGACCTCCAATTTAGAGTACCCTCCAATTTTGTGGAAGCCTGAAATATATTTAAAAAATGGTATATCTTCTTCACATGTTGCCTGTTGTATGATGTTCCTTTATTGTTATCTCTCAAACTGACAGTGCATAGCACATATACAGAGAAGTTACAAAGAAATGAACATATTAGACTATATATAATATATACAAGTACAGTAAATCGACAGATGGGATTAGCCGGGAGGACAAACTATCATATTTATATATCTAATAAATTTACATAGTTTTTTCAGGATAGGTTTCCGTTTACTAGTCATTAAATTTTTGAATTTTATTATATTGGGACGTTCAATTAGATGTTTTGGAAGTAGTGAAGTACGTTTTTCGCTTAAATTAGTACATTCGAATATGTAATGATATTCGTCTCCAATTTGATTCTTTTGACAATGTTCGCAATAGCGATTTTCCCTCGGAATATTACTCCATCTTCCCTTTTCGGTGGGCAATTTATGATTTGTAGCTCTAAATTTACATAAAAGAAAGGAATTTTGTTTATCTAAAATATTAAAATATTCTTCAAATTTAAATTCAGTTTTGAAAATTCTATAATTAGATGCTTTAGGGGAACTATGGACTGACGAATTCCAATCCTGTAAAAACTGGTCTAACAATGTTTGTTTTATACTTTTTTTAGCCACTCGATGCTTTTGAAAGTTTGCGTTTGCCATTTATTAGAAAAACCAGTTTCGTTTAATATTTTTTCCAAAAATTGTATCCATTTAATATCGAAATATGAATAAAACTGTGGATATACAAGTTAAGAAAAACGTTAGAGAACACCGAAAGGACAATTACAAATGGACACCACAGCATGGCTCATCACTGCATAATTTTCGTTTTGTCAAATGCTGGGCTATCAAAGATATGACATAAATGATTGAATGATTCCTATAAATACCGCCATCACCACTGAAGATCATACTGTGACTGTGAAATGTAGAACAGCAATAAACTCACTGTTCATTAATCTTAATTTGTGTCTAGGTGTAATGTTGGGTATTCTCTCATGTTCATGTACATCCATATTTTTTCTTACTAAGTGAAGTTATCCTATATTGAAAAACAAACATTATGTGACTTTAGCTTATCGATTTTCTCGACTTAATATCCTCTAGTATTTGAAATATCTTACCAATTCCGACCAATGCAAACGCCCCAGCTGTCATAACAACGGTTTGGAAGGTATCTGTATATATAACAGCTTTCAGTCCACCTTAAACAAATAAACACATTCAAATACATTGTATTGTAAAAGTCGTAATGTCTTTTCTGCACACTTTAGTTACGTCAAGGAGAGGTTAAAGCTAACATTTACTTCAACTTATAGTTTCTACGTAAAGGGTTAGTGTTATGGCGTTTAACTTTCAACAATATTTCAGTTATATCGATGAGTTTAGTTTTATTGGTGGAGGAATTTGGAGTACACGGCGAAAAACCCCCGACATGCTGCAAATCACTGACAAAACTTGGATCAGCAACGGAACTTAGATTTCATTCTTATAAATAAAAAACATATTTTATTATTTTTTATATATAATGCAAATTTTTAAATGATGTATTACCATTGAAATGTCAGCCATTTTAACATGATAAATTCAACTACCATATGATCACGACCACGACGGCCCCCTGCCAAGTTTGAATGGAAGTGGCCCGATTGTAGATAGTGAATAAAATAACATAAGATTTCTTGTGAATAATAAGCTTAACTTGCGTCTTCAAAAATGTATATGGTAGTTGTAACAAAATGTCATGCTCAGGGACACAAAAGTTACCTCTATTGCTTTAGTTGCCAACTGGTGTACATAAAATAACAATTTTAGTAGCAAAAATTCTTAGGGCCCAGCAATTTACTGCACATAAAATATTAAAAATTTTCAGGAGCCCAAGCCAAATGTTAGTGGTCTTCTGATACTTAGCCCCTGTTAAGTTGTATCCCTTCTGCTACTCGTAAATAGCACCGGGCCAAAATCTTTTATGAGTATACAATGACTAAAAATCAGGAAAACAAAGTCTCTTTTACCTAATATAGTGTAGACTCCGGTGATAATAAGGAGACCTACGATAGACAGGTACATGTCCCAACCAAGAGCCAACTGGATAAATAGGGCACCAGCATAAATACTCACCTGAAATAATAGAAAATAAATATTATATGATGTTTATGTCGTTTATTAGTAGCAACACGACGGGTGATGCTAATAGAGCAGGAACTGATTATCCTTCCGGAAAAACTAAGCTTACACCCCCCTTTGATTTACAACTAATTATGCAATCAGTACCTATCACCACTGAAGTTACGAGTTCGAACCACGGTCATGGCGAAGTGTACTCGATAAAACATTATGTTATGTGAAGTTTGTCAGGGACTTCCGAAAGGTCGGTGGTTTTCTCCGGCTACTCGCGATCGGGTTTCCTGCTCCAATAAAAGTGACCGCCACGATATAACTAAAATATTGTTAAACACCATAAACCAAACCTAAACCAAGCCGTGTTCGTTGCAAAAATAAAGAAGACGTGAAGTTTGATAGCAAAGCAAATTATAGAAAAAAAAACACCATTATTTTTTTTCTTCAAAACTTGGATCAGGCACGGAACTTAGATTTCATTCTTACAAATAAAAAACATATTTTATTATTTCTTATATATAATGCAACTTTTTAAATGATGTATTGCCTTTGAAATGTCAGCCATTTTAACATGTACATACATGTATATATATATAGGGAGTGGATGTGGTCGAGTGGCCTAGGGCGCTGGACGTAAGGCTAAGGGAATGGTGCTGCAGTGTATCACTGGTGTGAGTTCAAATCCCGTCGAGGGAAGAACAAAAATTTGACAGCTCTAAAATCTAATTCTAACACTGTTTGGTTTAATTTTCAGACGTATATATAAGGCACCAGCGTCTGAAAATTAAACCAAACAGTGTTAGAATTAGATTTTAGAGCTGTCAAATTTTTGTTCTTCCCTCGACGGAATTTGAACCCACACCATTGATACACTGCAGCACCATTCGCTTAGCCTTACGTCCAGCGCCTTAGACCACTCGACCACATCCACTCCCTAAAAAAGGAGCTTCAATAATCGTAGTCTTACCTTTTCTCGTAAGGCAAATCTAGGGATAGACGTAAGACATGTTGTATAAGCGTGTGTAGATGGTACATATATACTTAATATTATAATTTGACAGCAATCTAACTCAGCAATTTTTAATATATTGTATAGGATATATATACGTCTGAAAATTAAACCAAGTATATATTTATATATATATATATGTGTACCATGGATTTTGTAGTATAATATGGTTATATAAGCGCTGACAGAAGCACATTTTATATTTCAAATAAAATACTTCGGTCAACACTTAAAACATTACACTCCAATAAAATTACAAATTAAACCATTCCATTTATTGCTTTATAATAAAATTTATCATATCTCATTTACAGGTTGGGGCCGGCGTGGCCGTGATCGTATGGTAGTTGGATTTAAAACTACCTATGCAATCAGTGCCTATCACCACTGATGTTGTGTGTTCGAATCTCGATCAGGGCGAGGTGTACAACATTATGTAATAAAGTGTGTCAGTGACTTGCCACAGGTCGTTGGTTTTCTCCGGGTCCTCCGGTTTCCTCCACCAATAAAACTGACCGCCACGATATAATTGAAATATTGCTAAAAGTGGCGTTAAACACCATCAAATAAACAAATAAACATGTACATGTTGGAATGGCTTACTGAAGAAAAACAACAAAATCATTTACAATACTTACAGCCAGCTTTGTGATAATGTATAGGATAAGTGCTAGAATGCTAAGATAAATTCGGAGTCGTTTTCCTCCAAATCTTTTTTCGATGTATTCTGGTAATGTGTATACCTGAAAAAGAGCAATATTGTCAAAATATAGAGATACACTGGGAGCAACATGGCAAGACCGTAGCTGATCGACAGGGGTTTGTTCCGGTAGTAGTTCTACTGCAATACAGTTTAACTCGAAAACCATGGCTGATAGAGGAAATCCGCCGGGAACTAGCTGAAGCCTTGCTCACCATCCATTCAAGCATTAAAACATCTAGATCTACGTTAGATGAGACAAAAAATTCAAATATGCGAATTTTCTGAAATTTGAACCCCTATAACCCCTGTAAAAATATCTCATTTTCTTTATTGATGCACAAGTAACTCATAAAGATGAGCCTTTTGCAAAAATTAAAACGCATTAAAACTGGAGGAAAAATAGGAAAATTCAAATTTTAGAATATGGCGCTTTTTGTTCATTTCGATTGAGTTTATTTCGGAAAGCATAAGATATAGAGATAATTTGTCGACATATTATTGGAAGATCTGGGCATAAATGAAAACTCTGCTTACCTTCCAAATACGTGAACGTTTATAGCCTTCCAAACTCAAATACGTCAACGTTTATAGCCTTCCAAACTCAAATATGTGAACGTTTATAGCCTTCCTAACTCAAATATGTGAACGTTTATAACCTTCCTAACTCAAATATGTGAACGTTTATAGCCTTCCTAACTCAAATATGTGAACGTTTATAGCCTTCCTAACTCAAATACGTGAACGTTTATAGCCTTCCAAACTCAAATATGTGAACGTTTATAGCCTTCCAAACTCAAATACGTGAACGTTTATAGCCTTCCAAACTCAAATATGTGAACGTTTATAGCCTTCCAAACTCAAATATGTGAACGTTTATAGCCTTCCAAACTCAAATATGTGAACGTTTATAGCCTTCCAAACTCAAATATGTGAACGTTTATAGCCTTCCAAACTCAAATATGTGAACGTTTATAGCCTTCCTAACTCAAATATGTGAACGTTTATAGCCTTCCTAACTCAAATATGTGAACGTTTATAGCCTTCCTAACTCAAATATGTGAACGTTTATAGCCTTCCTAACTCAAATACGTGAACGTTTATAGCCTTCCAAACTCAAATATGTGAACGTTTATTGCCTTCTAAACTCAAATACGTGAACGTTTATAGCCTTCCAAACTCAAATATATGAACGTTTATAGCCTTCCAAACTCAAATATGTGAACGTTTATAGCCTTCCAAACTCAAATATGTGAACGTTTATAGCCTTCCAAACTCAAATATGTGAACGTTTATAGCCTTCCAAACTCAAATATGTGAACGTTTATAGCCTTCCAAACTCAAATATGTGAACGTTTATAGCCTTCCAAACTCAAATATGTGAACGTTTATAGCCTTCCAAACTCAAATATGTGAACGTTTATAGCCTTCCAAACTCAAATATGTGAACATTTATAGCCTTCCAAACTCAAATATGTGAACGTTTATAGCCTTCCAAACTCAAATATGTGAACGTTTATAGCCTTCCAAACTCAAATACGTGAACGTTTATAGCCTTCCAAACTCAAATACGTGAACGTTTATAGCCTTCCAAACTCAAATATATGAACGTTTATAGCCTTCCAAACTCAAATATGTGAACGTTTATAGCCTTCCAAACTCAAATATGTGAACGTTTATAGCCTTCCAAACTCAAATATGTGAACGTTTATAGCCTTCCAAACTCAAATATGTGAACGTTTATAGCCTTCCAAACTCAAATATGTGAACGTTTATAGCCTTCCAAACTCAAATATGTGAACGTTTATAGCCTTCCAAACTCAAATATGTGAACGTTTATAGCCTTCCAAACTCAAATATGTGAACATTTATAGCCTTCCAAACTCAAATATGTGAACGTTTATAGCCTTCCAAACTCAAATATGTGAACGTTTATAGCCTTCCAAACTCAAATACGTGAACGTTTATAGCCTTCCAAACTCAAATATGTGAACGTTTATAGCCTTCCAAACTCAAATACGTGAACGTTTATAGCCTTCCAAACTCAAATACGTGAACGTTTATAGCCTTCCAAACTCAAATATGTGAACGTTTATAGCCTTCCAAACTCAAATATGTGAACGTTTATAGCCTTCCAAACTCAAATACGTGAACGTTTATAGCCTTCCAAACTCAAATATGTGAACGTTTATAGCCTTCCAAACTCAAATATGTGAACGTTTATAGCCTTCCAAACTCAAATATGTGAACGTTTATAGCCTTCCAAACTCAAATACGTGAACGTTTATAGCCTTCCAAACTCAAATATGTGAACGTTTATAGCCTTCCAAACTCAAATATGTGAACGTTTATAGACTTCCAAACTCAAATACGTGAACGTTTATAGCCTTCCAAACTCAAATACGTGAACGTTTATAGCCTTCCAAACTCAAATATGTGAACGTTTATAGCCTTCCAAACTCAAATATGTGAACGTTTATAGCCTACCAAACTCAAATATGTGAACGTTTATAGCCTTCCAAACTCAAATATGTGAACGTTTATAGCCTTCCAAACTCAAATATGTGAACGTTTATAGCCTTCCAAACTCAAATACGTGAACGTTTATAGCCTTCCAAACTCAAATATGTGAACGTTTATAGCCTTCCAAACTCAAATACGTGAACGTTTATAGCCTTCCAAACTCAAATATGTGAACGTTTATAGACTTCCAAACTCAAATACGTGAACGTTTATAGCCTTCCAAACTCAAATACGTGAACGTTTATAGCCTTCCAAACTCAAATACGTGAACGTTTATAGCCTTCCAAACTCAAATATGTGAACGTTTATAGCCTTCCAAACTCAAATACGTGAACGTTTATAGCCTTCCAAACTCAAATACGTGAACGTTTATAGCCTTCCAAACTCAAATATGTGAACGTTTATAGCCTTCCAAACTCAAATATGTGAACGTTTATAGCCTTCCAAACTCAAATATGTGAACGTTTATAGCCTTCCAAACTCAAATATGTGAACGTTTATAGCCTTCCTAACTCAAATATGAGAACGTTTATAGCCTTCCAAACTCAAATACGTGAACGTTTATAGCCTTCCTAACTCAAATATGTGAACGTTTATAGCCTTCCAAACTCAAATATGTGAACGTTTATAGCCTTCCTAACTCAAATATGTGAACGTTTATAGCCTTCCAAACTCAAATACGTGAACGTTTATAGCCTTCCAAACTCAAATATGTGCATTTTATTGATTCATAAATAACTCATTAAAATAAATTCTACATTGAAATTGGATGAAAAATTAAATTTGCACTTGCAATGTACAATTAATTATACAGGGAGACAGCTAAATTAATAATAGTTTATATATACTTACCCCCGCGAACACGTATACAGGGAGACATAGCTAACTTAATAATAGGTTTTTATATACTTACCCCCGCGGACACGTATACAGGGAGACATAGCTAACTTAATAATAGGTTTATATATACTTACCCCCGCGGACACGTATACAGTGAGACATAGCTAACTTAATAATAGATTCATATATACTTACCCCCGCGGACACGCATACAGGGAGACATAGCTAACTAAATAATAGGTTTATATATACTTACCCCCGCGGAGACGTAGACAGGGAGACATAGCTAACTTGATAATAGTTTTATATATACTTACCCCCGCGGACACGTATACAAGGAGACATAGCTAACTTAATAATAGGTTTATATATACCTACCCCCGCAGACACGTAGACAGGGAGACATAGCTAACTTAATAATAGGTTTATATATACTTACCCCCGAGGACACGTAGACAGGGAGACATAGCTAACTTAATAATAGGTTTATATATACATACCCCCGCGGACACGTAGACAGGGAGACATAGCTAACTTAATAATAGTTTATATATACTTATCCCCGCGGATACGTAGACAGGGAGACATAGCTAACTTAATAATAGTTTATATATACTTACCCCCGAGGACACGTATACAAGGAGACATAGCTAACTTAATAATAGGTTATATATACCTACCCCCGCAGACACGTAGACAGGGAGACATAGCTAACTTATTAATAGGTTTATATATACTTACCCCCGAGGACACGTAGACAGGGAGACATAGCTAACTTAATAATAGGTTTATATATACATACCCCCGCGGACACGTAGACAGGGAGACATAGCTAACTTAATAATAGGTTTATATATACCTACCCCTGCGGACACGTAGACAGGGAGACATAGCTAACTTAAAAATAGTCTATATATACTTATCCCCGAGGACAGGTATACAGGGAGACATAGCTAACTTAATAATAGTTTATATATACCTACCCCCGAGGACACGTATACAAGGAGACATAGCTAACTTAATAATAGGTTTATATATACCCTACCTTGCGGACACGTAGACAAGAAGACATAGCTAACATAAAAATAGTCTATATATACTTACCCCTGCGGACACGTATACAGGGAGACATAGCTAACTTAATAATAGTTTATATATACTTACCCCCGCGGACACGTAGACAGTGAGACATAGCTAACTTAATAATAGGTTTATATATACTTACCCCCGCGGACACGTAGACAGGGAGACATAGCTAACTTAATAATAGGTTTATATATACTTACCCCCGCGGACACGTATACAGGGAGACATAGCTAACTTAATAATAGGTTTATATATACCTACCCCCGCGGACACGTGGACAGGGAGACATAGCTAACTTAATAATAGGTTTATATATACTTACCCCCGCGGACACGTAGACAGGGAGACATAGCTAACTTAATAATAGGTTTATATATACTTACCCCTGCGGACACGTATGAAGGGAGACATAGCTAACTTAATAATAGATTTATATATACTTACCCCCGCGGACACGTAGACAGTGAGACATAGCTAACTTAATAATAGGCTTATATATACTTACCCCCGCGGACACGTAGACAGGAGACATAGCTAACTTAATAATAGGTTTATATATACCTACCACCGAGGACACGTAGACAGGGAGACATAGCTAACTTAATAATAGGTTTATATATACTTACCCCCGCGGACACGTAGACAGTGAGACATAGCTAACTTAATAATAGGCTTATATATACTTACCCCCGTGGACACATAGACAGTGAGACATAGCTAACTTAATAATAGGTTTATATATACCTACCCCCGAGGACACGTAGACTGGGAGACATAGCTAACTTAATAATAGGTTTATATATACTTACCCCCGCGGACACGTAGACAGGAGACATAGCTAACTTAATAATAGGTTTATATATACCTACCACCGAGGACACATAGACAGGGAGACATAGCTAACTTAATAATAGGTTTATATATACTTACCCCCGCGGACACGTAGACAGTGAGACATAGCTAACTTAATAATAGGCTTATATATACTTACCCCTGCGGACACATAGACAGTGAGACATAGCTAACTTAATAATAGGTTTATATATACCTACCACCGAGGACACGTAGACAGGGAGACATAGCTAACTTAATAATAGGTTTATATATACTTACCCCCGCGGATACGTATACAGGGAAACATAGCTAACTTAATAATAGGTTTATATATACTTACCCCCGCGGACACGTATACAGTGAGACATAGATAACTTAATAATAGGTTTATATATACCTACCCCCGAGGACACGTATACAGGGAGACATAGCTAACTTAATAATAGATTTATATATACTTACCCCCGCGGACACGTAGACAGGGAGACATAGCTAACTTAATAATAGGCTTATATATACTTACCCCCGCGGACACGTAGACAGGAGACATAGCTAACTTAATAATAGGTTTATATATACCTACCACCGAGGACACGTAGACAGTGAGACATAGCTAACTTAATAATAGGCTTATATATACTTACCCCCGCGGACACGTAGACAGTGAGACATAGCTAACTTAATAATAGGCTTATATATACTTACCCCCGCGGACACATAGACAGTGAGACATAGCTAACTTAATAATAGGTTTATATATACCTACCACCGAGGACACGTAGACAGGGAGACATAGCTAACTTAATAATAGGTTTATATATACTTACCCCCGCGGATACGTATACAGGGAGACATAGCTAACTTAATAATAGGTTTATATATACTTACCCCCGCGGACACGTAGACAGTGAGACATAGCTAACTTAATAATAGGCTTATATATACTTACCCCCGCGGACACGTAGACAGGAGACATAGCTAACTTAATAATAGGTTTATATATACCTACCACCGAGGACACGTAGACAGGGAGACATAGCTAACTTAATAATAGGTTTATATATACTTACCCCCGCGGACACGTAGACAGTGAGACATAGCTAACTTAATAATAGGCTTATATATACTTACCCCCGCGGACACATAGACAGTGAGACATAGCTAACTTGATAATAGGTTTATATATACCTACCACCGAGGACACGTAGACAGGGAGACATAGCTAACTTAATAATAGGTTTATATATACTTACCCCCGCGGACACGTAGACAGGAGACATAGCTAACTTAATAATAGGTTTATATATACCTACCACCGAGGACACGTAGACAGGGAGACATAGCTAACTTAATAATAGGTTTATATATACTTACCCCCGCGGACACGTAGACAGTGAGACATAGCTAACTTAATAATAGGCTTATATATACTTACCCCCGCGGACACATAGACAGTGAGACATAGCTAACTTAATAATAGGTTTATATATACCTACCACCGAGGACACGTAGACAGGGAGACATAGCTAACTTAATAATAGGTTTATATATACTTACCCCCGCGGATACGTATACAGGGAGACATAGCTAACTTAATAATAGGTTTATATATACTTACCCCCGCGGACACGTAGACAGTGAGACATAGATAACTTAATAATAGGTTTATATATACCTACCCCCGAGGACACGTATACAGGGAGACATAGCTAACTTAATAATAGGTGTATATATACCTACCCCCGCGGACACGTATACAGGGAGACATAGCTAACTTAATAATAGGTTTATATATACTTACCCCCGCGGACACATATACAGGGAGACATAGCTAACTTACTAATAGGTTTATATATACCTACCCCCGAGGACACGTAGACAGGTAGACATAGCTAACTTAATAATAGGTTTATATATACTTACCCCCGCGGACACGTAGACAGTGAGACAAAGCTTACTTAATAATAGGTTTATATATACTTATCCCCGAGGACACGTAGACAGGGAGACATAGCTAGCTTAATAATAGGTCTATATATACTTACCCCCGAGGACACGTAGACAGTGAGACATAGCTAACTTAATAATAGGTTTATATATACTTACCCCCGAGGACACGTAGACAGGGAGACATAGCTAACTTAATAATAGGTTATATATACTTACCCCCGAGGACACGTAGACAGTGAGACATAGCTAACTTAATAATAGGTTTATATATACTTACCCCCGCGGACACGTAGACAGTGAGACATAGCTAACTTAATAATAGGTTTATATATACTTACCCCCGCGGACACGTAGACAGGGAGACATAGCTAACTTAATAATAGGTTTATATATACTTACCCCCGAGGACACGTAGACAGTGAGACATAGCTAACTTAATAATAGGTTTATATATACTTACCCCCGCGGACACGTAGACAGTGAGACATAGCTAACTTAATAATAGGTTTATATATACTTACCCCAGAGGACACGTAGACAGGGAGACATAGCTAACTTAATAATAGGTTTATATATACTTACCCCCGAGGACACGTAGACAGGGAGACATAGCTAATTTAATAATAGGTTTATATACCTACCCCCGCGGACACGTATACGGGGAGACATAGCTAACTTAATAATAGTTTATATATACTTACCCCCGCGGACACGTAGACAGGGAGAAATAACCAGCCTAACAACAGAACTAATGGCATCGACTGAAAAAAAGAAGATGTAAGGTTACTGAAACCAGTCGTATATAATACTTGATAGCTTCAAATAATGGTAATCCATATTAGATTAAAAAGGTGATGATTATGGTGTTTAACGCCACTTTCAATAGTATTTTAGACATATCATGGTGGTCAGTTTTATTGTTGGGGGAAACTGGAGTATCCCGAGAAAACCACCGACCTGTCGCAAGTTACTGACAAACTTTGTCACATAATGTTGTACCGAGTACACCTCGCACTGAGTGTTAAATTAAAAAGAATGTGTCATATGAATTCACATGGTAATACTACTCCTTTGGTTTTTTCATTGACTTTCAAATATCAAATATATGTTCACCTAATACATTTGTAAATAGAAAACTATGAAACGCTTTTCAGGGCGTATGAGCATAGGGAAAGGTAGGGGAGAGGTCACTTGTCTTGGTAAAAAAGGGAAAAAAATGACTGTTTTATCACGGAAACAAACAATAATGTTCCAGTCAAACATGGGTAAAATAAGGGTACATTTTGAAATCAAATTACCTTTTTAATGCTTGGTAGTTTTGAAAACTTGTCCCCTCCCTTTTCCGTCCCACCCTATGTCTCTGCTTTTACGCACCCAAAATGTACTTAAACACATTGATGAGATATAAATAATAAAAAAAAACATTTCACACTCATTTTAAGGTATGTGTTATGTTTATTTTTGCTATGACTTTGAACTGCAGAACCGCAATAAGAGAAAGCACTGTTCATTTACTTTAATTTGTGCTTAAGCGTATTGGTGGATAGTCTCTCATGTTCATTTATATCCATATACTTTCTTACTACAAGCTGTTCCTTTTCTTTAAATTATGTCTAATTGTATTGTTGGATAGTCTCTCATGTTCTTTTACACCCATCTCTTTTCTTAATAAATGTATATTGATACACTAAAATTCAAATATTAAAAAAAAAAAAAAAAACTTTCAATTTTTTTTTATCGCCATTACGATGGTCAAAAAATATTTTTTAAATCTCTTATTATCAACTCTACAATGACATTGTTCTATACTGTGAAAGTCAATTTTTTTAAGTTTCCATAACATACCGCCCATTCATATGATATCATGGCTATTCCTGCTGCCGCCCCTGTTCCCGCGAGGCCGACGAAATGTTCACTTCCGATGTTGCTGGAAAATAGAGACGCTCCTACCTGTAAACATACATTTAAAAATGAGTTGAAATTTAATTTTAAAAAATCAACATTTCTCTGAGGTTACTATCAGTGATATAGGCGTTTATGTTGTTACTGAAAATAATATAAGTTAACATGTATATGGGTTTATGCAAATATTGTAACATGAATACATTCTTTTCCTTTGATATTTTTATGGTGTATACCATACTGCAAGCAACAACTATGAACTATGAAATAATACACGCAGAATGAGATACGAGATAATGCACACCGTGGGGTTTAAATCTGGGCTGTAGTTTTATTACTCTCAGAGAGTCGTGTAATAATAAACGACATAGATGTGATATTGCATGGTTTTATGTTACAAAATATTTATACCATGGTTTTCTCAGTATAATCGATTTTAAACTCGGAAAACGGTAGTATAAATATTATGTATACTACTGTTTTGATAAAACAAGTCAATTTCACTTCCTCCAAATAATGGAAATTAGATTTTTGTGTTTAAAACACATCTCGATATAAAAGATCTGTCTTTGAATTTGTATCAAATGTATTCAACTGTCTTAGATGTGATTGGACAGTCAAAAATGAATGAAAGATTACACTACATAACCCTAAGCCAGATACTGTTAGAAAGATACAACAAACTAAGAATTCTAACATGGGGTGCTACTTTCGCTTTGAAAACAATAGAGGGCTCTAAATAACACAGAACACCCCTAGCACATGCGCAGAAGGCATATCTAATCGACAGCGTATTTTGCATATTTGTACTTTATGTATGTTAAATTAAAAGAATAAAAATAATAAATATACAAAAAAAAAATCAGATGAAACTAATTTTGATCATTATCAATTTTGATAACGTTTCTGTAGCGTTATATATTCTTGTAAATAATAGCGGGAGGCAATTGGAACAGCTTCTGTAGCGTTATATATTCTTGTAAATAATAGCGGGGGGTAATTGGAACAGCGCCCAAAAATAACCTCTGTCTAGGTACGCTTGAATGCATAAAATTACCGTAAATACCCTGTTAGAATCGAAATACATCTCTGATGCCGGGTTCTATGCTTATTTCAACATGGGTAGGCATTATATTTGTCAAGATTTTACACCTCGCTATCGCTCCGTGTAACATAATGATTATGCCGGGCTCTATGCTTATTTTAACATGGGTAGGCATTATATTTGTCAAGATTTTACACCTCGCTATAGCTCGGTGTAAAATAATGACAAAAATAATGCCTACCCATGTTCATTGCTCGGTGTAAAATAATGACAAATATAATGTCTACCCATGTTAAAATAAGCATAGAGCCCGACATCCGAGAATTATTTCTTAACTAAATCATGGAAGCCAGAATGTGTTTTGAGTTTTAACATGGATTGGCGGATAAAATTTACTAATATCCACCAATCCATGTTAAAACTCAAAACACATTCTGGCTTCCATGATTTATTTCGATTCTGATATGTCTAAGAGTACAAATACGGTAGTATACTTTGATTGGAAGACCGTAATTTATAGCTATGTTTGCGGAAAATGTCGCACACAATTTATGCTGCCAATGAAAAAGGCAGTCACATTCACCGACGCATGTGTAACTCGAATAATTCAACGCTCTCTATCTGCTGTCGCTACTCGAGTTAATGTGGCAAAGCGTAATATAACGACTGGATTATTCGGGTTAGCGTATGTGCTAATGAGATTATACCGAATGGATAACTCACTCGTTTGTTAACAAAGCGAAAGAAGGAGGTGATGTTAGAATTCTAAATAGATTGTCAAAATAAAAAATAAATATAATCAGATGGTCAACTAAATATTCGAAATTATTTTAGACATATTGATACGATTTAAATTAGTACAAGATTCTATTAGGAAAAGTTTGAAGATACCAAAGGGGTAATCAGAAACCGTAAATCGAAGGACAGACAAAATGGCAACAAAAAAAGTTATAAAAAGACAAAAATATGGTCTACTACAAACTGCACAGAAAACTAAAGATAAAGCAACACAATCCCCACTAAAAACGGGGGAGAACTTAAAAGTACAAAGTAATAACAACCACAGCAGGGACATCACAATATTTTTGTTGATTTAATTTTTTTTTAAAGTCACCCATCACTGTGTACACAATAATAATATCCAATACGATCTACATATAGATATCTTTTAAAGGTACAGAAAAATATGTTAAGTATAGAAATTACTTTTTACATCAGTGAGCTTAGTGGTATTTATATAGATAAATAATATCATGACCTTGTCCTTGTCCAATATAAAGTTGAACAAACAGGCTCGACATTAATTATATAATAATGTTGTGTTTAGCATTGACTATGGAAAGTAGTGGTCAGCAGGGGCGGATCCAGGATTTCAAGTTAGGGGGTAGGGCGCACTTTAAAAAATTGCGCCGAGCGGAGGGAGGCGCGAAAAATGTTGGGGTATTTCATGTGAAATCATATTTTTTCCAATTTTAGGGGGGTGTGCGCCGGGTGCGCCCCCTGGATCCGCCCTGGTCAGGGTTGAAGACATATAACACGACCCGAAGTGGAGTGCACTATGTCTTCCTCCCTGGCAACTATTTTCGCATGGTCAATGCTAAAAACAACATCAATATTATTATTATACTGACTGCTCACTATGTTTAACATTTGATAATTTATCTCAGAATGAACTCGTTATTATGCAAAGAATCGGTGCCTATCGTCACTGATGTTGTGAGTTCGAATCCCGCTCAAGGCGAGGTGTACAACATTATGTGATACATTTGTCAGTGACTTGCGACAGGTCGTTGGCTTTCTCCGGGGACTCCGGTTTCCTCCACCAATAAAACTGACCGCCACGATATAACTGAAATATTGTTGAAAGTGGCATTAAACACCATAAAACCAACCAAGCCAAACCATTATTATGAAAAAGTGTTTTCAGCACCTTTTTAATCTATACTGTTTGTCTATACAATTAAAAAAAACAAAATAAGACAACTTCATCACTGCATCCCATAAGGTGATGGTACTATTGAGTAATGATGATAGAATACAACGATCAAATGATTCAAACGTTGTTGCTTTTTGTAATTGTGTATTATTGGCAATACCATCAGCTCATATTGCCATACCAGGCCGTCGTGGTCGCATGGTAGTTGAATATGCAACTAGATGTGCAATCAGTGTCTTGTGAGTTCGAATCCCTCTAATGGCGAGGTGTACTCGATACAACATTATGTGATAAAGTTTGTCAGTGACTTGCGAAAAGTCGGTGGTTTTCTCCTGGTACTCTGGTTTCCTCCACCAATAAAACTGACCGCCACGATATAATTGAAATATTGTTGAAATTGGCGTTAAACACTATAAGCCAACCAACCTATTGGCATATTAGGCCTCCATATTAATTGTACTACTATTTTTGTATATATATATATATATATATATATATATTTTCTTTTTTATTTGGAAATCTACCCCTTTACAACGGGGGCAACCACTACCGGGGTGCGTCCATTAGATACAAAGTTATATTTACAAATGACACATAGTATAAAAGCGAAAATATGTAGAATAAAATGTTCATAGTGTGAAATTAGTATTTCAATATAAGTAGACTATTAATTATGCAATACATCAAAAGTCATCATATACATAAAACTACAAAAATCTACATAATGTATAAAACATGTCTTAAAGTAAAATACAGACAATAGTTAAATACAAACATACATGATAAATAAAACAAGTGTTATCTATAAAAATAACAGAAAAAAAGAAACACGATTTAAGTCATAAAACATTTGATTGTGCTAAAATAATATTTCTTTCATGGTATAACTTCTTTAAAAGATTTCTTCCAATCACATCTAAATACATGCCTTCAATTTCATTTATATAAAAACCACAATCTCCAATCAACAACTTAACTTTTATATAATTAGGTAGGTCCACAAAATCAAATTCCACAGTGTTAAACGAGATATCATTTAAAAAAGGCATTCTTATTTTTTTTAATGCAGGACATAACAAGAGGGAATGACATAAATCTTCTACTTCATTACAGTCACATAGCGAGCATTTGCTACTGTTTTTTAACCTCATTTTTCCCTTAGCAAATTATTTAAGCACAGCGAATTGGTTCGACACAGAAGTTTAAGTCTAGATCCCTCAAAATCTCTCATATCTCCGAGATAAGGTTGCTTCCCCTTGTGTCTATAGAAGGTAATATAGTCACGAAGAGAACTTTTACTCATGATTTCTTTTCTTAGTTTTGTGGAAGAGAACTGACCCATAAAAACATTAAACCTTTCTTTGTTAAAGTCGTTTACATGATACAAATAGTCAAGTTCTACTGATTCAAATACGGTTTTGAAAGCAGGTAAGTAGTCCCAAGCATGACTTACAGGAAGTATAATAATACCCGATATAAATTGATGAGTGGCTGATCTAGGATGTATTATTTAAGAAGAAGATAACTGTGTAATACATTATTGTGATTTTTCACCTTTCCATATATGTACTATACATTTTTTTTGTACTTACAGGAAACCATGTCATGCTACGTCCCGCCAAAAAATAACTGTTAACATTTCTTTTATTACCTCGGAATACCGACTGAAAAAAAAATGAAGCATTTCCGTAACAATATTCTCATGGGATTACAATCATCGTTTGGTGGTCTGTTCTTGCCCTGAGAATTTATGGTGTTTAACCAGGGGCGGATTCAGGGGGGGGGCGCACCCGGCGCGCGCCCCCCCCCCCCCCCCCCCCCCTAAAATTGGATAAAATATGATTTTTTTTTGGCGTAAAATCGTGATTTATCACATGAAATACCCCATAAATTTCGCGCGCCCCCTAACTTGAAATCCTAGATCCGCCCCTGTTAACGTCACTTTCAACAATATTTCATTTATATCGTGGCGGTAAGTTTTATTGATGGAGGAAACCGGGGTATCCGAAGAAAAGTCTAAGTGTAATGTTGGACTGGACAGTTTCTCATGTCAATTTACATCCATATCTTTTCCTCCTATAGGGTACAGTTTATCAACAACTTGTGGCAAATTTGCGGCTGCGCGTGGTCTTCTCCACGTTTTCTTTGTCTAAGAGGTTGAACTCATGTCAAGTACTGATCGATCAAAAACGTCTGTACATGATGTATGTATGTAGTGTTGTGTAGGTGTTTGTATGATCTCGTAAGTTTGTGCACAGTCACTTGAAGTTTCAAAAATAAGGGGGGAAAATAATTTATTATAGATAACCAAAATTTGTTTCCCTTATTTTTGAAACTTCAAATGACTGTGGTTTGTGTAAGAGTTATCTCCGTTTGTACTTTGTCAGGATTTGTTTTATATATTATATGGTTCTTTAATAAATGTAAACAATGGCGGCAGATGTATTTTTGTTGTTCCTATAATTTTTGAGCACGCGTTATGACCTACTATATCATTAGAGTAGGAACGATCGTATTGATCTGTATATGAGATAGCGTCACGAGACCAGACATGCTTGTAGAGGAATAAAAAGTTATAGACCAGCGATCTGATTTTTATCTTTTTTTTTAACTATCGAATAAAGATCTTTACTATAGCCCTGCATCTATTAGAAGTAAAATATCATCTCTGCTGACACATCTATCTATAATCAGTCGCTCACAACTACACTTAAGAATATCTAAAATACTGTTCACTGAAGGCCTACACATTGAATTTTGAAATGCGAAACAGCAATACAACTTTAAACTGTATACTACATATACATTCTGTAATATTTGTAGCAGGAAGTAGGTACCCAATGCATGGTTATTGGTAAAAGAGATTACTTTCCTGGACCGTGTAGTCAGTGCCGGATTTAAATAAAGAGAGGCCCTAGGCTATTCCACTTGTGAGGCCCCTGCCAATTCCCCGCCTTCACGACTGGAGGAACATGGCAGTGTGTTTAATCGATTTCAATAAAGTCCAATAACAGTGTTAAGCATATTATACAATTTGGCCGGGGCCACCTAAATTTTGAGGGCCTATGCTTCAGCCTGTCGAGCCTATTGGTAAATCCGGCACTACGTGTAGTGTGTACCCGTTCCTGTTCGTATCTGTGGGATGTTTTATGCTAAATGACTACAAATCTATAGGTGCAACAGTTATTATCCAAAGTAAATCACATTCAAATAAAATTTATATACAAAAAGTATTTTTGACTCTTACTTTTTGAACATATTAAAACACTATTTTGTTCATCTTATTTAAATTCAAATTCATTTCTCTTCTATCAGATACGTACAGGAATTAAAAATAATGTTTATTTGTCGTTCAACGAGTTTTGAATATGGCTTGAGTCATTTTTAATATTTTATGTAAATTAAATATTTGAAGGTTAACCTATTGACGTTTTATGGTAAGTTTTATAACTAAGCAAACTTCTAGCGTCGCCGCTGATAGAGAACTGTGACTACATGTATGTCATATTTAAGATGATATTGTGATATGTACATAATTGTATATTAGATACACCGTAGGTACTCCATCGCATCTGTGGTGTAATGGTTAGCGTGCTCGCCTCGAGAGCAGTAGATCGTGTGTTCGAGCCCCGATCTGGTCAAACCAAAGGCTATGCAATTGGTATTTGTTGCTTCTCCGCTAAACACACAGCATTAAGGTAAGAGCAAACACTGGTTGGCTCGGAATCAGAATAATGTGTCCGAGTGGAGCGACATGTCTATCAGCGGACTGTTGTTTCAGTGAGCTAGCACTACACAAATCCAACTCAGAGGATTGGTCTAGAACAAAGCGCATCTCATCAGCATCTCATTGAAAATTAACTTGTTCTCGTCATGATATAGATGAACAATTGCTGAGTTGGCGTTAAGCAACAACCATTCGCTCACTCACTGTAGGTACCCTGCCTATACATTTTTGTGCTTCCGTGTGTAAAGGAGTCAGTTTTCTAAATAAACCTAAATATATATTAGCTATAGACAAATAACTTACCCATAATCCCACAATCATTACCAGTACAAAATATACAACAACTACAGTTATATCTGACCAATGGTCAAGTCCTTTCGTCGCCATTTTTTTCCTGCACAAGTAAAATAAAATGTCAGTTTCGCCTACAGTTAATATATATAAGTATCTTCTCAGCAAGGTTTGTTATCAGTAAGATGAATAAACAATCGCTTTGGTTATTTTAGGTATTTGCAGATCATTTTAAGATCGAAGATTACCACTGAGTGCTCCCTATCATTGTGTAACTATTAAAACTCCCTTTAGATCGAATGCTTCGAACTAAATGTTATAGCGCAATTAATGCTCCCCTTGCCTTTGATCCTATCAACAGCTTACATATAAATTTTCCAACAACTTTAGAATGCTTCGAATTAAATTATATAATACAATTAATACTCCCCTTGCGTGTGCTTCTCTCAACAGCTTATGTGCAAATTTTCCAACAACTTTGGAATGCTTCGAACTAAAGTGTGCAACACAATTAAGACTCCCTTAGTTTTAAGCCTATCAACAGCTTATGTGCAAATTTTCCAACAACTTTAGAATGCTTCGAACTAAATTATGTAACACAATTAAAACTCCCCTTGCTTTTATTCCTATTAATACCTGATGTGCAAATTTTCTATCCACTTTTTGAATCTTTAGAACGATAACAATGAATTCTCCATGTCGCAAGTAATTGCTTCCAAATTAAAGAAAAATCCCGTAGAAATGTGTCTGGTACTACTCTACAGATATTTTCAGAACTGGTACATTGTAGATAAGCATATATCTATAAATCTAATTAACAAAGCTACAACTTGTTTATCCTATGGTCAGAATTTAAAAGCAAAATCATTTCATTTGTTTATCTTTACACATAGATAAACCCGTTCCTTCACTGTTTCTGCACTTCATCTATAATCATCCCCTGAAGATGTTTCACTATCTTCAAATACTTTGATAAGAATGATAACACGAATCAGCTAGTTCTCGTATAAAAATTACACAAATAGAAAAAGAATCTCAAAATTACACAAATAGATAAAGAATCTCAAAATCAGATAATTCGTTAAAGAAAAATAATATCAAATAAAAGGTGAATAACTTTAAAAATTTAAAAAAGTAGGTAGAATGATGTAGATGCATTAATGTGTCAAGATTTATGCATATTTATGTTGGTAGGAGATAATGTTTATATATACCTTGTTACAGGTAAATGTAGAAATATTCAAATTTTATTGTATTCATAATATTTTACAACAATAGGGACCGACCATTTAACTTGCATTAGGTTATATGACAAAAACTCTGAATCAGATTATTTTTTTTTCACTCCACCAAAATCAGAATATTTTTTCAGCAACATTGGGAATCAGAATATTTTTTTAGAAAAAAAACATAGCCCCTGAAGTAGTGTTGAATATGTTATAATGTCGTAATTAGTGAAAAGAATTCGAATATTCTGCATTGGGCGGGTCAACATTGATTTCTTTCCTGCATGGAAGAAAATCAAACAGCGATGTATTTCCTGCGTTTTAGGCTATTTACGTATGATATTATGAAAAATGTCAACTGTAATATATCTTCATGGTTTTTATAAATCAAAGTGTAGGTCTCATATTGGGAAACCTTTTTTTTTTATTAAAATAACGGCCTGTGTGCCTTTAAAGGGATATTAAAGCTCATTTTGGTAATTTGTTGTATCTCATGAAAACTTGCAATTGGTTCAATAAATGATATTTATGAAACATTAACCCTGTTTTTATCAATGAAACTTTGTAAAAGTGACATAATTCGTTGATAATTCTGTCATATCTTGCGATCTTTGCAATAATTGAATTTTTGCTTCCTGGACAAAAATTCATTTCGACCCTTTTAAGTGATATTTTAACGATATTAGGGATTATATGGTCGTGCAAAGTATTTTTGGATTGTTTTTACAATTAAATTGAAAAGAAACAACCTTCGTCACGAGTTGAAAAAATATATGTTAAAACGAGCTTTAATATCCCCTTAAGATAAGGAATATATTATGTGATATTAGGAAGTATTCACTTAGCCAATCACATTTGATCAAATATCAAATAATTCTATGAATTAAAGGGTCTTCGTTCATATCTACCTATGCAATCTGTGGTTGTTACCACGTAAGAATTTAATGAGGTTTTTGATTAACCAATGCGTACATGTACCTGATACAGCTTTTTTTTTCTTCAAATTAGTCCATAAACCAATTTCTTGCGACAGGAATATGATTATTTTTCTCCATCAGTGAAGGTGGTTACCAAAATATAACCGGCATATTGTTGAATGTGACATAATCCACTCATTACCCTAATGTTAAACGTATAAATAAATCGTTATTATATGGAGTATTTCTCTCACCGACTCTAGATAGTTGTCATAATTGAAATATAGTTGTCTTTCTTTATTAACAATATACCTAACACGATTTCCATACCACATGATAATTAACGGTAATACGACGTGTACCACTAGTGGAGCAGGAACTGCTTACCCCTTCGGTAGAACATGAGCTCACCCTTTTGTGTGTAGTGTTTTGTAGAGAATTATTTTGTCCCTTTGTCCTTTCTCTCTTGGCCATTGTGTTGTCTGTCCTTCGATTTACAGATTCTGATTTCTCCTTTGATATCTTCAAACTCTTCTTATGGAGTCAAACCGTAAGTAGAAGGACATATAAACAATACCGCCGAGAATAGGGTGTCATTTACATGTTTGAGAGTTATTGTATTCCAGAGTGTGGTGTCATTTAGCGATGGAGAGCAATGCCCGTCAAGAATAAAGTTATCCGTTTCAGAGTAATGTGAATGATGTGCCATTTACCGTTTGAAAACAATGCGCTAGAGAGTAGTGTGTCATTTACCGTTTGAAAACAATGCGCTAGAGAGTAGTGTGTCATTTACCGTTTGAAAACAATGCGCTAGAGAGTAGTGTGTCATTTACCGTTTGAAAACAATGCGCTAGAGAGTAGTGTGTCATTTACCGTTTGAAAACAATGCGCTAGAGAGTAGTGTGTCATTTACCGTTTGAAAACAATGCGCTAGAGAGTAGTGTGTCATTTACCGTTTGAAAGTAAATGCATCTCGAAAATAGGGTACAATTTACCTTTTCAGAGTAATGGTAATTTAGACTGATTTGTCTTTTACCCATTAAGAGAAATTCCCTCGAGAGAGACTATGATGTAATCTACCGATGCTTATACCGTTTAAGAGTAATTGTACGCCGGTTGCTAAAAGTAAATAGAACAGATCGCCACGATATAACTGAAATATTGTTGACGGTGGAATTAAGTAACCACGAGCCTTACCAAACCTACAAACTTACATTTGTATATTGAGTGTACATCACAACAGGTGGTATTTGAACTCAAGAATCTTAGTGATGTTATGTTAACGTTGATTATTGATTAATTGATTATTGAACGTCACATGAGCAATCTTAAAGCAATTTCCATACCGGGAACAAGTTAACAAACAATAAACCATATATATATATATATATATATATATAAATCAAGGTGACACTGAGAGGGATCAATAGACGGAAGTTAAGATTGTTACAGGATAAAATGAGGACGAAATAATTAGTGTCTACAATTTTACCTTTCACCGGGGTCACACACTCCTACATTGTAACAAACTGTTCATGGTGAAACATTTTTACATGTAAAGAACCCGACGTTTTCCATGCACTATGAACCCCAGTGTCGGATTTACCTATAAGGATTGTCGGGCTGAAGCCTAGCGAAGGGCCTCACAATGTAGGGGACTCTGACAAAGGTGTATACTATTTTGATACCAACATAGGCCTTTCTTACATATGATGTCATGCATAATGCACTGAAGTCACTAAACAATCTTTCAGTAATTTTCAATGTAGTCATGAGGGTGGGGGATTGGGAGTGACCTCACAAGTGGAGAGGTCTAAGGCCTCTCTTTATCTAAATCCGTCACTGGCGGACACTCGTTTGTGTCCTTTCCTATGGTTTGTATAGTTATATAGATGTAAACAGAACTAATATTCAATACACATTATTTGTTTACTTTTTCGCAATAATTATATTTTGTTTTCTTTAAGAATTTGATTACTATTATGTCTTTAGATCACATATAGCAGGTAAAATTAACAGCATTAATCCATTGTCAGGGGGAAATTATTATGTATAAGATACAGTACTATTGAAACAAAAGAAGCGGACCGTATTGGATATAACGGGTTTCTTTTTCCGCATGAGTACTCAGAACCTCCCTGGGACCAGCTTTTGCGTTCGGAATAAACAGGTGCTAAGTTTATATAGGTCATACTTAGGAACTTTATTTAATATTTGGTTTGTGCAGGATTCTGATTTTTTTCGTGGTGCGGTATAGACCGGTGTTACTATAATGGGTAAACTATATCCGGTCAGAGCCTCAAACATGATAAATTATAAAATAAATTATAGATACAATGAACGTATACATATTACATTGTATATTTATCTACATCCCATAATTTAACTAACTAATTACTCCGATAGCTTCAATGCATTTTATCATTTCTTTTTCACTTGTTTATACAGCTATGCTGTCAAAGAACCCTAAAATAAATTACGCTAAGATAACAAATTAACACAGTTAGATAAGTCAGTGAAACATAAAAATGTATTTATTTGCATACGTTAAGTACGTGTAGGAGAGAAAGAGATCTGTTCAACGTTTGAGGTTGTATTGTATCATACACTGTCAAATGTTAAAGTAGGACATATGAGGTTGAGGTCATTACCAGTCTTATTTTTCCTGGTGGTGTGAACGACAGACATAATGGCTTATACAAAAGGTCTAAGTCATTGGGCAGATATATTAGTGGTTGTTTTATATTTTGTGTCTGTTTTAGCAGTAGGTCTGTGGGTGAGTATATATTTTCGTAATTATTTTTTTATCACGGATCGACCAGTTATCATTTAGGGGGGGGGGGGGGGGGGGGGGGGTATTTCCTCAGATTAAGACATTTTTTTCAGATTCTCTTGTTTCTATTTTTTTTTTAACTGATAAATCAATATTTGGCTTAGTCATATTTTTTAACATTATGTTTTCAAAAATACATGTTCAAATTATTTAATTTGTGCATCCTTCGAGACAATATATTTGTTCTATTCTGTTATTTTCATTTATTTTTGTTATTTTAATTTTTTTATTTCATTATTTTGTTTGTATTCTAAAATTTGCAAAATATACCATATACCATAGCACCGGGCCCTGAAATTGATATGAATAAAGGCAGTTGTTGATATGATATCATATAAGTATTATATGAAATTAAAATGAGGTGGTGGAGTTGGGAGTGGGGATTCGAGAAAAGACTAGAATGAGAATGTAACAGAAATAAGGTAGGTGCTGAAATGGGAAAAGGAGGTTGAGGCAGAAATGAGTTGATGGCGTTGGGAGAGGTGATACAAAAAGGGGGGCGGAAAAGAGAAAGTCGAGGGTCAAGATGGGAAAGATATCATAAAATCGATGATAATAATCTACATATACATATACATATAAATGTCCAGAAAAGTCAATGTCAAATTAAATATTCACAAACGAAAAGCGTGTTTAAAAAGATGTTTTGAGACATCACTTAAAAGCTGATAGCCAGTCTACAGTTTTAAGCTGGAGTGGTATGTTGTTCCACAAAGTTCACGCAGTCCTGTCGAAACGGCGGTTACCATAGGTCTTTGTTCTAGTAGTAGGTACCTGGAGAAGTGAAGTTGACAGAGAACGCAGAGAACGTGATGGAAAGAACGGTTTCAAGAGTTCAGTCAAATAAAAGGGAGCCAATCCACTAAGAGCCTTGAACACACAGAAGATAGGTTTGTACTGACTTCGATATTCTACTGGAAGCGACCGGCCTAGTGTAAGCGGATCAGTACGTCCGTTTTCTTTGTCTTTGTTATGAGTCGGGCAGCTGTGTTGTACAATCGCTGGAGTTTATTTGTCAAATGCTTGGTAATCCGATAAGTGCATGCACAAGCATTTTGCATGCATGCATCTTCCGAAACGAAAGGACGAATGCATCCAACGTCCAAATCTGAACATAGTATGACCTAGATAATACATTACATTGCATTTCCATGCTACGCGTTCTATCGAAATATGCACGAAGAATATTAGCATACGATGTATCATGTTCAATGTTACCACTAAATGGAATGATACAATCTGCCAGTTCCTGTGGCCAGATATTTGGGGCTAAATGCATAAGCTTGATTTTTGTCCTGGTTCATCTTTAGCAAGTTTGAACACAATCCGATAGCGTATGTCGGAGAGGCAAGACATGGGCCTCGTGGACATATCGCTCCAATGCGGATCCAGATATCGCAAAGGTATATTCCAGTCCCTGATATAAAATGATATGATCGATAACGTCGAAAAGCAGCTGAGAAGTCTAGCATGACAAAAGTGGAACAACTGTTATTGTCCAACGCTGTTGTAATGGCATGATGTACTCTAAGCAGTGCAGTCACACTAGAATGAAAAGAGCGATATGCCGATTGTTAGTTATCATGAAGTTTATATTTATCCAAATGATCTTCAATCCTCGATGCTACTATCTTCTCGATGATGATGTTAGACACAAAATGTAGATTTGAGACCGGGCGATAGTTCTAAAGTTTGTTCACATCCATTCCTAGTTTCTTTAAAAGCGGCCTGACGATTGCTTATTTGAATGCAGCTGGAACAGACATTTCATTCAGTGGTTTATTCATCATAGCTGTAATAACTGGTAGAACGTTGTTAACACACTGTTTAAGTAGATATGTAGGCATTGGGTCAAGCTCACATGATTTCGATGGCGATTTTACTAGACGTTTTCAAATCTCGTCACTAGATGCTGGAGCGAGTCGTGTAATATGTTTCCCGGTGAATTTAACATCCGTCTTCTTAGCATTTCCAACATTGTCATTAGTTTCGTTAGCCTGTTGTAGATTCCATGTAATAAAATATATTAATGTAATACGCTTACCTTCC
Organism: Bathymodiolus brooksi; assembly: GCA_963680875.1. Taxonomy (NCBI): domain Eukaryota; kingdom Metazoa; phylum Mollusca; class Bivalvia; order Mytilida; family Modiolidae; genus Bathymodiolus; species Bathymodiolus brooksi. The sequence goes on from OY804588.1 coordinate 79,092,413, forward strand.
ATTGACATATCTAATCCAAGGATGCTACCATCCTCGTCTTTTTTAAATCTGTGAATTTTCATTCAAAATTTGTTGTTGAAGAGGATAGCAACGCCCCTTTGATTCGAAGCATATGAACTAATTATACATTCTCCATCACACTGATTTCTTAGGGACCCAGGTGGCTCAATGAGTTAGGTAGTTGGATTACCTAACAACTCATACAAGCCTATCACCAATACGACGTGGGTTCGCGTCCGGCTTTCTAAATTACAAACAAGGTGCACTCGAATCGCAGCCGCAAGTGATAAAGTTTACCAGTTGCTTACCCAGGGTCGGTGGTTCTCTCCGGGTACTCCGGCTTCTTCCACCACTAAAACTGGTCGCCATGGTATAGCTTAAATATTGCTGAAAGTGACGTTAAACATAAAAAATCAATCATCTGATTTCTTATTTGACTCTCATCTCTTTCTAAGAAATGTGTATATTGTTGGAGATAATTAAGTCTACATCTCACAGGTGATATCGTGGTCGTAATTATATGGTGGTTGGATTTACAACTACATGTGTAATCAGTGCATATCATCGAATCTTGCTCATTGTGAGTTGTACTCGATACAACATTATGTGATAAAGTTTGTCTGTGACTTGCAGCAGGTCGGTGGTTTTCTCTGGGTGCTCTGGTGTCCAACAGCAATAAAACTGACCGCCACAATATAACTGAAATATTTTTGAAAGTGGCGTTAAACACCGTAAACGTTAAAACAAACCAGTACATCTCACCGTTTCTGCTTAAAAAAAGGACCCTGATAATTATCTGTATGTTCAATGAGTCTCTTTTTATTTCCACAGGTTATTAATAGAATTTTCATGTAGATTTGTAGATATATGATTATTATATGAGAACATCAATAATAAATAAACATTTGATAATTTGAATAAGAGAAATCAATTTTCTTTTGTTAAATAAAGGTTTGTCATCAACAAATAGTTGTATTACATTACCTGTATGGCAAGACTTATTTTCCAATTACAGCTGCCACATTTTCCATTATCTGTACCGACAGTTAAATTGTCATAATATGCAAAAAGTATCAAATAAATATGGATGAAAAAAGCAAAAATAACGTTGTCCATGTAAATGTATGGCAAGAATTAATAAAAGTGTTTAATGGGAGATAACTCCATTTTCTTCCCGAACCATTATAGAACAAGGCACTGAAAGCACTGAGAGCGGGTTAACCTTTCAAACTCAAAGTGAAAGCCTTTAAATAACAACAACTGTGCGTTGGAAATAAGATTTAAGCTTTTCCAACAGGAGACATGTGCATAGCTGTTCAACTAGTCCTTTATCGGATATGTTTCTGATGAATCAACACCAAAGCAACAACACTACGAAAACATATATGGCAACTTAGTTTAATGGAAAAATTTCAGTACATTATCAAGATGTATATGTTATTCACAACAGGCTACTGCTGGTAGCCATGTTGAATTTCCTTCCAATAGCAATGGAGAAATACTTGTTCAGGACCAATATAGCATCATTTGTATACCAGTTTTCTTTTCAATCATAAATAGTTGTTGGAAGATTAATTAGTCAAATGGTTGTTGGAAGATTAATCAATCAGAAATATTCTTCAGCTAAGATTAATGGATAATTTTCGAAATCTGATAACGACAATTTGCATAGGATTTTACTAAGCTGCGAACCGAAATCGAATTGTGAGTGCTCGGGAATCCGACAAAGCAGAACCAATAGCTTAAAGAATGGAAAAACTGTTATTAACCAACGCTGTTGCAATGTCATGGTGTACTCTAAATCAGCGCGCTCACAGTACAGTGAAAAGAGCGATACACTAATTGTCGGTTATCATGTTTATGTTTGTACAAATGATCTTCAATCCTCGATGTTACTACCTTCTCGATGATGTTAGACACAAAATGTAGATTTGAGACCGGACGATGATTCTTAAGGTTGTTCATATCCAATCTGGGTTTCTTTAAAAGCGGCCTGACGATTGCCTGTATGAATACTGTCGGAACCTTGAATTATCAAGTTCTCCAGGTATTTTGCAGTTTCAACAAAAAAAAATTGAATAAAACACGTAACCACTGCCTGAAATAGTGTTGGAAGCTATGTTAAATAATTGTAAGAAAAGATTGAAGAGGGGTAAACAAAAGCTGTAAATTAGTGGACAGACAATACAATGGCCAACAGAAAAACGACACGAACATCATTACACAAAGCAACTAAGATTGAGTAACGCGAATCCTATTAAAAAAAACGGGGCTTAACTCAGGTGCTCTTGCATGGTAAGCCGTTCCTGCTCCACTAGTAGCACCTGTCGTTTTATAATTCAATATCGTGTTATACTAACAAACCATAAGAAAGTTGTGATAAGATCTCTAACCAGATACCACCAATAAAACTGACCGCCACGATAAAGCTGAAATATTGTTGAAGGTGGCGTTAAAAACCATAACCCTAATCCTTACTAACCACATAACAGTTAAATATCATACTAATTTATGTGTAACATATACTTCTTTAAACGATTGATATTATATTACAGACCTTGTGTAAGCCAAACAGAGGCAACGTAAAAACTTATTTCCTTGCAAGCCGTTCTATGCCATGGTTTGCGGTAAGTTTTCCGGAAGTTTACATATCTATAAATAGTGCATGGGGAAACACTATTTAATTTTAAGAGGAGCATGCTTTATTTCTTTTGTCAACCAATGTATTGTTTTAATGTAAATTATGTGTTAATATTTTTTTGTTATGCTTTGTAAAAGGGAAAGTACTTCACTAATTTTGTAATAATTCAGTTAAATTCAAAATTGTTATTTTGTTTGGTTACTATTACATCAAGCCAACGTTCTAAATGACCCGGATGTTCGCATGAGATTTTAATTTTAACATCATGTGTTTTACATGAGTTATTTCCCTTTAATGCGTGTAAAATGGTCACATTTCAATGAAAATAACATATTTTTCCCATAACCTATTCAAAATGTTAATGTTGTAACAACTTGTGTATTTTCTATTACTATTAAATAATCCTCTGTTTTGTCAAGGTTCAAATATTTACAAATTAGTTGAATTATACTCTTGATAGACGGGATACCACATTGGTCCGTCGTAGGGGAAATAACTCGTATGAAAAAAAAATTAAAACGTACAATTTTAGAATCAAATTGGAAATGTGCAAGAGATCTATTATAAATGAACTCTGTTTTATTTAGGTCGGAGCCAGTTTATTTTCCAGTAATATTGGTAGTGAACATTTTGTTGGTCTGGCAGGTGCTGGGGCGTCGTCTGGTATAGCGTTAGTCCTGTTTGAATGGTTTGTAGGTATACTACTAATATATATTGTAGGCGATGGGTCTTTTACTTGTTTTCTATGACTATATATATATATATATATCTCCATGGCCGCCATGACATGGCAGATGCATTTATCTACTTATGTATTAAGCATCTACCACCACTGATTTTGCCAATTCGTTTCGTGTCCGTAGTAAGACCGTGTCTGTACACGTGAAACAACATTATGTGATAATATTTGTGAGTTACTTCCGGAATATCAGAGATTTACTGTGGGTATTGTTTTTCATCCACTAATAAAACTGTCAAGAACGGTAACTGATTCTCTCTCTGTAAACTCCCATAATGCAATAGAATCAGATTTGTCTGCAATTATGTTAGCGCATGATATTGAAAAAAAAATGATTACCATGTCCGTACAATTTAATATACTTGTAAATGCAACATGAAAGGCACATATCCAGTAATTACAATACAATATTGCAGGCTATTTTCCGCATAATGATTTAATTTGTTTTGCTCTCAAAATGAAAAAGTAAAAATGTCACATTATCAGAACAGTTCTAAGATCGAATCGAAAACTGGAAGAAACAGAGGCCATCATTCTTCTAATTTTGTCAGGAAAATATGGAGTTGGAAAACTCCCGAAATATCCTCTCTGAGTCTGCCACTGAATGTAATATTATGCATATAACGTTTAAAGGGTCATCCGCGGGGTTAAATTTGCGCATAATTTCGGAACATTGTGGATATTTATAATTTTAGTGCTCACTACTATTGCGCAACATATCTCATTCTTAAAAAAATAGTTCAATACTTTAATATTACAAACTTTGGGAAAAACATTTTACTAAGTTAAATTACTGAAGAACGTTGAAACAAACATAGAAATGTAATTGAGGTGTTATGATTATCGTGTTTAACACCACTTTCAACACTATTTCAGTTTTATTGTGGCGGTCGATTTTATTGGTGGAGGAAACCGGAGTACCCAGAGAAAACCTTCGACCTGTCGCAAGTCATTGACATTCTTTATCACATAATGTTGTATCGAGTATACCCTGCCGGAGTTGGATTCGATCTACAATTGATTTCACCGGCGTGCAAGTTATATTTTGCTGCAAAAATATTTACCAGGTTCTCCTCCGTCAGGTATGGGTGACTTTAACAGATTTTGGCTATCCTGTTTAGGCCCTTTGGTTTTGTTGCTCCTTAAGACTTTTAAATCATATGGATTTCCAATCGTTTGACTTTGAGTGTACCTGTTGTTCAAAGGTTATTCAAGAAACTCGTCGTATGTACTTTATTATATATTAATATTTTGAATGTTATGAAAAAGAGAATTTTAAAGTCATAATCAACAATTCTACCAAAAGGAAAACAGTATTTGATTTTTTCTTTTTTTACTTTCTTTTCAAACAAAAATTCTAGAAACGCACTAAATTTGATATTTACTTACTGAACAAAATATTTTGTTTTTCAGGTAATTTTTCTGATTCTAGCCTTAGGATGGATATTTATACCAGTATATATATCAGCAGGGGTATGTATATAATATAAATGATATGATTACAGTCAAGCCTCGTTAAATCTATCTCGGTCAAGTCGTTTCCTTTGAGTAAACCAAGGTATTTTTTCTCTAGTCGCAATAACTGTCAATTTAATTCCGACGGGTGTCACTATCGAAAGAGGAACGCCTTACCCGTTAAGAAAGCCCGAGTTCACTCGTGGTTTTACATGGAGTTCGTGCAGCTCAATTTTTAGTTTTCTGTGTAGTACTTTGTACATCATTGTTCGTCTTTTTGTCCTTTTTTTTGTCATTGCATTTCCTGTCCTTCGACACCCCTTTGGTATCTTCACACTTTTCTAATCCGAATAACTCTATTACTGAGACATTTCGAAGTAAAATCATCGGGTTTTCGACTTCAGCACCACGAATTTAGACAGTATTAATACACAAAGAACAAAAACAGTGAGGAACCACCACTGGCAAAGATAAGAGATGATAAACACTATACATTGAACTATAACCCACTACAATAGGAGCAGTCCTGGTCATGGTCGTATGGTAGTTGGATTTACAGCTACATGTGCAATCAGTTACAATCACTAATAAAGTTGTGAGTTCAAACCCAGTTCATGCCGAGGTGTACTCGATAAAACATTTTGCGATAAAGTTTGTCAGTGGCTTGCGACAGGTCGGTTGTTAATACTGACAGCCACAATATAACTGAACTATTGTTGAAAGTGCCGTTAAGCACCATAAACCAACTAACGCTACAATAAGAGAACACAAAAATGTCTAGAAAATGATAAAAATATAATACAATATAAACACAATGCAAAAATTAAACAAGATACACCCCATCATATATCTAAATACAGAATAATAGTCCAGTAAAATCCTTATTTGGGTAGATAGGAAAAGAATTGCAATTGGATTTCACAAGAGAACAACCATGAATTTGATAAGAGAACCATCATCCAATCAAATGAGAGAACGCGATCAAAGTGCATAAGTCAATCAATAATCGACTCTGGGAAACAGTATCTAACCAGGAAAGAAGTGTTTGAAGATACCAAAGTGGTATTCATAATCCGTAAATCGAAGAAGGATAGACAACACAATGGCCAAAAGGACAAACAATGATTTACAAAACTTACACATAAAACTAATGATCAAGTAACACAGACCCCACAGCAAAACCTGTGCTGAACTCAGGTTTTACCTGCAGGATTAACAGTTTCTGCTACACTAGTGGCACCCGTCGTACTAACTGGTCAGACGAGAGTACCAGTATCTAATCAGATAAAAGATGTATTAACCTGTTAGATAAGAGAAACTGTTTTCTGTCTTGATTGAAAGAACATCCGAGAAAATCATCCGAAAATAGTACAACAACAAAAGTAAAAAAATGAAAATTCCAGAACTTCGAAAAGGTGTTTCGAAATATTTGGCATATTAAGGGCTAGAAGTATCAAATGAAGCATTGCAATGATCAGCTAATATTTTCATAATACATACCATTAATAGACAGGCGCATCAGTAAAAGACCGTTACTGCTGAATCAAGGGTTTCTAGTGGTTAAGATAAAAGTTTTACTGTCTCCATCATGACTTGGTTAAACGTTACGGAAAATCTGTGTCACAAATAACCATGTCCCGTTTGTCCTAATTACGAATCGGTCCTTTCCACATTTAATACGTATCCCCGGGGGTTTGTTAATATGAAGGGTGCCAGTAGTGGAGCAGGAAGTGTTTTCCTTTCCGGAGCACCTGAGTTTTTTATTGGGTTCGTATTATTCTATCTTTAATGTTCCGTGTAGTATTATAGTGTTATAGTGTTTTACAGATCATTATTTGTCCTTTCGCTCTTTTTCTTTTGGTCATTACATTGTCTGTTCCTCTTCGATATACGCCATTTTATATATTTTCAACCTTGTCTTACTGCAATATGTGCACACATTTGTTCACACACAAGTTGAATTTGATTTGATTGTTGGTGTTTAACGCCACTTTTAGCAATATTTCAGCTATATCATGACGAACAGTTTTAGTGGTGAAAGAAGCCGGAGTACCCGGAGAGAACCACCGACCATGGGTAAGCAACTGGTAAAATGTATCACTTGCGGCTGCGAGTCGAGTGCACCCTTTTTAGTAATTTACAAAGCCGGGTGCGAACCCACGCCGTATTGGTGATAATCTTGTATGAGTTGTTAGGTAGTCCAACTACCTAACTCATTGAGCCACCCGGGCCCTTCACACAAGTTAGTGTCCCAATTGAATTGAACGGATATTACAAGTAAAAGTTTAAAATGACTTAACGTTTTCCAAAGCTTTTTGCTAGTCATGGACAATAGGGGCAGCATTTAGCGATGACTGCTACTTAAAAAGGAAGACAGACCATTGTGGTTTGCATTTGATTATTTTGCTACGATTTTAAAGGTATATACGCTACCAGAATATATTCAGAAACGACACGGAGGACACAGAATGCGTACGTACTTAAGTGTGCTGTCATTGATACTGTATATCATGACCAAATTAGCAGTAAGTATGCGTATAATAAACAATGGAGAATGTATTCCATATTAATAACATCCATTATCTTGTGGGTTATTGTAAAACAAGAAACGAAACAGAAACGAAACTGAAACAGGTTTTGAATCGGGTTCATTCTTGATGTACTGATATTTTCCTTCAGTACTATTTTTCGCAATCAATACTTGTAATTTATCCAAATAATAATCGTTGCGTTTTCGTTTATGTCTCGTTTCATTTCGTTTTTGTTTGTTTCGTTTTGTTCCGTTCCGTTTCGCTTTTGTTTCGTTTCTTGTTTTACGATCACCCTTATCTTGTCTCTCACGAAGACCAATGAATAATATGAATATTAATGGGCAGTATCATGGATTATATGAATCCTACATAAACGAAAGACATTTTATCATGTATACACACTATTTCGTAAATGAATTTGTGATTTTTGCAGAGTATCTACACTTTATCAGATACGTCGATATATTAAATTGACTTTCCTGAAAATGGCACAATATTCACAGAGTATTCACGGTTTAGTGTGAAATGCTTCTATGTTTTATACAATGCCCAATGTTATAAAAATATTTACACAATTTTTGCAATCAACTCGGAAGTCATGCATGTACAGACAAGAACATACAAGACATTACCGATTTGGCTTGTGCAGTCACTTTATCAATGAGTTAAAAGAAAAATTGATTTGCATATTTCAGTTATTGCATAAGGATTATAGAACCTGGTAAACTTCTACAATACAACTCTGAAGGCCACTGTTATGCTGTCATATAACCCTATTTTAATATTTAGAATATTGTTGTTAGCTTCCATTTCATTGAACAATATAATAAGCATATTGCTGTTTATTCCATCCTGCTATGTATTACATGTGGCTATTCAATTTAAAATAAAAAAGAGATAAAGGTATTATGTATGTCTTGAAAACAACAAAGCAAAATATTGCATGGACATATAAAACAAAGAGCAAAATAAATTAGTGTTTATATACAATTGTAAAAGTCTGAAATATAAAATGGAGTTTTGACGTGACAGAAGAGTTTCAAAATGAGCTTAAACATCTCTCACATTCGACTTGAAACATGGGTATCTTACATTTAATACAATTTCATACGTTTCAAATCCGTTTCTACTATTCTGATTTTGATTAAAACAGTATATCATTTTATTTCAGTGGCCCGGGTGGCTCAATGAGTTAGGTCGTTGGATCTAACAACTCATACAAGCCCATCACCAATACGGCGTGAGTTCGCGCCCAGCTTTGTAAATTACAAACAAGGGTGCACTCGACTCACAGCCGCAAGTGATAAAGTTTACCAGTTGCTTGCCCAGGGTCGGTGGTTCTCTCCGGGTACTCCGGCTTCCTCCGCCACTAAAACTGGTCGCCATAATATAGCTGAAATATTACTGAAAGTGGCGTTAAACACCAAAATTCAAATTCAAATTCAAATTCATTTTATTTGATGTAAATTATTGTAATCATTGTAATGGAATCAAACATGCAACTTTAGAACATCGATGGGTTGTGTTTATTGTGTTTAACACCACTTTCAGCAACTAAACAGTTATATCGTGGTGGTCAGTTTTATTGGTGGAGGAAACCGGAGTACTCAGAGAAAACCACCAACCTGTCGCAAGTCGCTGACAAACTTTATCACATAATGTTGCATCGAGTACACATCGCCGTGAAAAGGGGGTTCGAACTCAAAACTTTAGTGGTGATATGCACTGATTGCACAGGTAGAACATCAAGTGAAGAATTAAAGGAGCGATGTTCTTACTCTTAAATGGAATTATTAGAATAAAATACATTATTACATAGTGACTATAAATATCCGTGCTTTAGCTAAGTAAAGTCTAGAAGTCAATAAATAATGATATTCACTTCTAAAAAAGTCTGTAATTGTATAATATTGTACAATTTTATGATGCATGAAAAGTTTGGAGGTACCTACATAACAATGGCCAAACGAAAAAGGACAAAAGGACAAACAACGATCTACAAAACATTACACTGAAAACTAAAGATCGATCAACACGAACACCAATAAAAACCAGGAGTGAATTAATATGCTGTGGAAGGGTCAGCAGTTCCTGCTTGACATGTGACACCCGTCGTGTTACTGTCAAACGACACGAACATCATTTGATATGGAAATCATGTTCGGTATATCACTTACAAACGTAGCATATAGTTCTTCTATTTAATTTATATGTGATTCGTGCGTGTTTACATGTCGATAAACTGCTACAAAATTATAATTAATCCTATAGTATAATGGTATAATTTATCATATCTGTAATTGCACATTCGTGTTCTCAACCGCATCGTTGGTTTATTGGTCAGCGTGCTCTCCTCGAGAGCGGTAGATCGTGGGTTCGACCCCCGATCCGGTCAAACCAAAGACTAAAATATTGGTATCTGTTGCTTCTCCGCTAAGCATGCAGCATTAAGGAGAATGAGCAAAGACTGGTTGGCTCGGAATCAGAATAGTGTGTCCGGGTGGAGCGATATGTCTACCCGCGGACTGTTGTTTCAGTGAGCTAGCACTATAAATATCCAACTCAGCGGGTTGGTCTAGTACAAAGCAGACCTCATCATCATCATCTCATTGAAAATTAACTTGTTCTTGCCATGATATAGCTGAAAAATTGCTGAATTGGCGTTAAACAACAATCACTCACTCACTCATTCGTATTCTCACAATGTCTAGGTCAGTATTTTTGCTGGTTCCCTGTTCATACAGATGGCTTTGGGATGGGACATGTATATATCTATAGCCGTACTGTTATTTATAACGGGGTTGTATACAGTCTTAGGTAAGTATGAACATTTTTATATAGATTGCATAATTTGACGAGCTTGGCGAGATATTTTAAATAAAATGAAAAACAAAGCATGCCATACTGTCGAAACAGTTTCAAACTCCACTACAAATGGTGGAAGTAAAGTCAAAATCAATATCCCTAAGACAAATAATACATAACTGTTCACTTTCCTTAATTTGCTCTGGATCGTCAATCACCAATAAAACGTGGCGGGGTTAAGCTAATTTTATGGACGTAGATGATGCGGTTATGAATGTGTGTGTGACTACAATACCACCGGACGAAGAGCGGAATTATACAAATATATTCTGAATGTTGTTGATCATAATAAACATTATTATGCTTTCTGTAAATTTCTTCTGTAATATAAGTTGGCATATATCACAAAGAATTATATAGCGTTGATATACTATGTTTTTAATACTTGTTATTGCTGTTAATTAAATTTCAAACTTCAAAAATCTTTATATTTTTAAAGCCTTAAATGAAACAAAGAATATTCTCACACTTTCAATACTATCTGATCCAATATATTAGTCACCAATATCAGGACCTCCTTTATTGTAATAGTTCTCAATATATTTTGTCTACATATAACAGTCAGCATAATAATAATAATAATAATGTTGTGTTAGCAATGACTATGCCATATAGTGGTCAGGGTTGAAGACATAGTGCACTCCCCTTCGGGTCGTGTACTATGTCTTCAATCCTGACCACTATATTGGCATAGTCATTGCTAACACAACATTATTATATAATTAGTCAATACAAAAAGAAGTAAAACCATATATATTTTTAACAATATAGTAGTAGACAAAGACACATATAAAGCACCAGACAACAATACATATCCACTGAATGAGTTGGTGCGCATGCGTGATTTGGACTCTCAAATATTTATTTATATTGTATTTGTGTTACTGTGCCTATTGCACAATGCACGAAGGACGAAATAGTGTTACGAATATGCTTACAATTAAATTGAACGCTATAGAAAACATGGCCATCAGCTGACATAAAGAACGTATATGACTTTCAGTTTTAAACGCACGAACGTAAAAAATGTTCACTCAGATAAAGAATGTAATTGTTACTGTTCATGTGGATTGAAGACTGTTGTAATTTTATAAACTAATACATTCACTGTTAAATTGAACACTGTAGAAAATATGGCGATCAACTGACATAAAGAACGTTATGAAAATAAAATATAAATAGTGTAATTAAAACTAAGGTTTTCCTCCCACAGATGACCGTAACAGATTTTGAATTAATTGGATTTCCAGTCTTATGATTATGAGCGTACCTGGTGAAGGTTATTGCAAAAACTCATCGAGCGCACTAAATTAGATATCTACGTTTTTATTAAACAGTGAATGACAACAATTTCACCAATATTAACATAACCTAACAATCACTGCCCACTTCAACTCATTGAACACAAAAAATACCACAGAATATAACTATGAACATCCAGGTCCTATCTTAGGACAGGCACACAATGTAGCGGGGTTAAACCGGTTAATGGAATTTCAATTAACAATTAACTTCCATATATGCATTTTAGTTTTAAACATATAAACATAATGATTGTAGATTATATCAACACATTTGTCTACATCGTAATGGTTACTGTGGATTTGTTGTTGTAATTTTAACATTTTCTGTGGATAACATCTAATGAAATTATTGCCCTTTAGAGTAGGTTATCGTTGTTCTATTTTTAACCTTTCTAGGTGGATTAACAGCAGTAATGTATACAGACACACTACAGACATCTATTATGACGATTGGGGCTATCATTGTCATGGGAATAAGTGAGTATGAAGAACACCTATAATAGACATATACATCTGAGTAAGAAGCAGTTATCTCCTGGTACAGAGAAAAATATTTTACCAATTTATTTATGTTCACAAGAGTATTTATAATTTAGTATCGATGTTGTATTATCGATATGGTACTATCTATATTGTCTTATCAATCCCATCTGACAACAAGTGCCGTCTTATCGAGTTATCTATGTTATATCATGATACTACCGTCTTATCGAGTTATCTATGCTATATCACGATACTACCGTCTTATCGAGTTATCTATGTTATATTACGATACTACCGTCTTATCGAGTTATCTATGTTATATCATGATACTACCGTCTTATCGAGTTTTCTATGTTATATCACGATACTACCGTCTTATCGAGTTATCTATGTTATATCACGATACTACCGTCTTATCGAGTTATCTATGTTATATCACGATACTACCGTCTTATCCATATCTACAACTATTATCGGTGTTATATTGCAATACGTCTTATCAGTGTTATATTGCAATACGTAGCGTCTTATCGGTGTTATATTGCAATACGTACCGTCTTATCGGTGTTATATTGCAATACGTACCGTCTTATCGAAGTTATTTTACAATAGGTATAGTCTTATCGATGTTATATTACAATAAGTTTAGTCTTCTCGATGCTATATTACAATAAGATTAGTCTTATCGATGCTATATTACAATAAGAATAGTCTTATCGTTGCTATATTGCAATACGTACCGTCATATCGAAGTTATTTTACAATACGTACCGTCTTATCGAAGTTATTTTATGATACGTACCGTCTTATCGATGTTATTTTACAATAAGTATAGTCTTATCGATGTTATATTACAATAAGCATAGTCTTCTCCATGTTATATTACAATAAGTATAGTCTTCTCCATGTTATATTACAATAAGTATAGTCTTATCGATGTTATATTACAATAAGCATAGTCTTCTCCATGTTATATTACAATAAGTAAAGTCTTATCGATGTTATATTACAATAAGTAAAGTCTTATCGATGTTATTTTACAATAAGTAAAGTCTTATCGATGTTATATTACAATAAGTATAGTCCTATCGGTGCTATATTACAATAAGTATAGTCTTATCGATGTTATATTACAATAAGTAAAGTCTTATCGATGTTATATTACAATAAGTATAGTCTTATCGATGTTATATTACAATAAGTATAGTCTTATCGATGTTATATTACAATAAGTATAGTTTTCTCCATGTTATATTACAATAAGTATAGTTTTCTCCATGTTAAATTACAATAAGTATAGTCTTATCGATGTTATATTACACTAAATATAGTCTTATCGATGTTATATTACAATAAGTATAGTCTTCTCCATGTTATATTACAATAAGTATAGTCTTATCGATGTTATATTGCAATAAGAATAGTCTTCTCCATGTTATATTACAATAAGCATAGTCTTCTCCATGTTATATTGCAATAAGTATAGTCTTCTCCGTGTTATATTACAATAAGTATAGTCTTATCGATGTTATATTGCAATAAGAATAGTCTTCTCCATGTTATATTACAATAAGTATAGTCTTCTCCATGTTATATTACAATAAGTATAGTCTTATCGATGTTATATTGCAATAAGAATAGTCTTCTCCATGTTATATTACAATAAGTATAGTCTTCTCGATGTTATATTAAAATAAGTATAGTTATCTCCATGTTATATTACAATAAGTATAGTCTTATCGATGTTATATTACAATAAGTATAGTTATCTCCATGTTATATTACAATAAGTATAGTCTTATCGATGTTATATTGCAATAAGAATAGTCTTCTCCATGTTATATTACAATAAGTATAGTCTTCTCCATGTTATATTACAATAAGTATAGTCTTATCGATGTTATATTGCAATAAGAATAGTCTTCTCCATGTTATATTACAATAAGTATAGTCTTCTCGATGTTATATTACAATAAGTATAGTTATCTCCATGTTATATTACAATAAGTATAGTCTTATCGATGTTATATTACAATAAGTATAGTTATCTCCATGTTATATTACAATAAGTATAGTCTTCTCCATGTTATATTACAATAAGCATAGTTTTCTCCATGTTATATTACAATAAGTATAGTCTTATCGATGTTATATTGCAATAAGAATAGTCTTCTCCATGTTATATTACAATAAGTATAGTCTTATCGTTGCTATATTGCAATACGTACCGTCATATCGAAGTTATTTTACAATACGTACCGTCTTATCGAAGTTATTTTATGATACGTACCGTCTTATCGATGTTATTTTACAATAAGTATAGTCTTATCGATGTTATATTACAATAAGTATAGTCTTCTCCATGTTATATTACAATAAGTATAGTCTTCTCCATGTTATATTACAATAAGTATAGTCTTATCGATGTTATATTACAATAAGCATAGTCTTCTCCATGTTATATTACAATAAGTAAAGTCTTATCGATGTTATATTACAATAAGTAAAGTCTTATCGATGTTATATTACAATAAGTAAAGTCTTATCGATGTTATAAAATTACAATAAGTATAGTCCTATCGGTGCTATATTACAATAAGTATAGTCTTATCGATGTTATATTACAATAAGTATAGTTTTCTCGATGTTATATTACAATAAGTATAGTCTTATCGATGTTATATTACACTAAATATAGTCTTATCGATGTTATATTACAATAAGTATAGTCTTCTCCATGTTATATTACAATAAGTATAGTCTTATCGATGTTATATTACAATAAGTATAGTCTTCTCCATGTTATATTACAATAAGTATAGTCTTATCGATGTTATATTACAATAAGTATAGTCTTATCGATGTTATATTACAATAAGTATAGTCTTCACCATGTTATATTACAATAAGTATAGTCTTCTCCATGTTATATTACAATAAGTATAGTCTTCTCCATGTTATATTACAATAAGTATAGTCTTATCGATGTTATATTACAATAAGTATAGTCTTCTCCATGTTATATTACAATAAGTAAAGTCTTCTCGATGTTATATTACAATAAGTATAGTCTTCTCCATGTTATATTACAATAAGTATAGTCTTATCGATGTTATATTACAATAAGTATAGTCTTCTCCATGTTATATTACAATAAGTAAAGTCTTCTCAATGTTATATTGCAATAAGTATTGTCTTCTCAATGTTATATTGCAATAAGTATTGTCTTCTGCATGTTATATTACAATAAGTATAGTCTTCTCCATGTTATATTACAATAAGTATAGTCTTATCGATGTTATATTACAATACGTATAGTCTTCTCGATGCTATATTACAATAAGTATAGTCTTATCGATGTTATATTACAATAAGTATAGTCTTCTCCATGTTATATTACAATAAGTAAAGTCTTCTCCATGTTATATTACAATAAGTATAGTCTTCTCCATGTTATATTACAATAAGTATAGTCTTATCGATGTTATATTACAATAAGTATAGTCTTCTCCATGTTATATTACAATAAGTAAAGTCTTCTCCATGTTATATTACAATAAGTATAGTCTTCTCCATGTTATATTACAATAAGTATAGTCTTCTCCATGTTATATTACAATAAGTATAGTCTTATCGATGTTATATTACAATACGTATAGTCTTCTCGATGCTATATTACAATAAGTAAAGTCTTCTCAATGTTATATTACAATAAGTATTGTCTTCTCCATGTTATATTACAATAAGTATAGTCTTATCGATGTTATATTACAATAAGTATAGTCTTCTCCATGTTATATTACAATAAGTAAAGTCTTCTCCATGTTATATTACAATAAGTATAGTCTTCTCCATGTTATATTACAATAAGTATAGTCTTCTCCATGTTATATTACAATAACTATAGTCTTCTCCATGTTATATTACAATAAGTATAGTCTTATCGATGTTATATTACAATACGTATAGTCTTCTCGATGCTATATTACAATAAGTATAGTCTTATCGATGTTATATTACACTAAATATAGTCTTATCGATGTTATATTACAATAAGTATAGTCTTCTCCATGTTATTTTACAATAAGTATAGTCTTATCGATGTTATATTACAATAAGTATAGTTATCTCCATGTTATATTACAATAAGTAAAGTCTTCTCCATGTTATATTACAATAAGTAAAGTCTTATCGATGTTATATTACAATAAGTAAAGTATTATCGATGTTATATTACAATAAGTAAAGTCTTATCGATGTTATATTACAATAAGTATAGTCCTATCGGTGCTATATTACAATAAGTATAGTCTTATCGATGTTATATTACAATAAGTATAGTTTTCTCCATGTTATATTACAATAAGTATAGTTTTCTCGATGTTATATTACAATAAGTATAGTCTTATCGATGTTATATTACACTAAATATAGTCTTATCGATGTTATATTACAATAAGTATAGTCTTCTCCATGTTATATTACAATAAGTAAAGTCTTATCGATGTTATATTACAATAAGTAAGGTCTTATCGATGTTATATTACAATAAGTAAAGTCTTATCGATGTTATATTACAATAAGTATAGTCCTATCGGTGCTATATTACAATAAGTATAGTCTTATCGATGTTATATTACAATAAGTATAGTTTTCTCCATGTTATATTACAATAAGTATAGTTTTCTCGATGTTATAATACAATAAGTATAGTCTTATCGATGTTATATTACACTAAATATAGTCTTATCGATGTTATATTACAATAAGTATAGTCTTCTCCATGTTATATTACAATAAGTATAGTCTTATCGATGTTATATTACAATAAGTATAGTCTTCTCCATGTTATATTACAATAAGTATAGTCTTATCGATGTTATATTACAATAAGTATAGTCTTATCGATGTTATATTACAATAAGCATAGTCTTCACCATGTTATATTACAATAAGAATAGTCTTCTCCATGTTATATTACAATAAGTATAGTCTTATCGATGTTATATTACAATAAGTATAGTCTTATCGATGTTATATTACAATAAGTATAGTCTTATCGATGTTATATTACAATAAGTATAGTCTTCTCCATGTTATATTACAATAAGTAAAGTCTTCTCGATGTTATATTACAATAAGCATAGTCTTCTCCATGTTATATTACAAGAAGTATAGTCTTATCGAAGTTATATTACAATAAGCATAGTCTTCTCCATGTTATATTACAATAAGTAAAGTCTTCTCAATGTTATATTGCAATAAGTATTGTCTTCTGCATGTTATATTACAATAAGTATAGTCTTCTCCATGTTATATTACAATAAGTATAGTCTTATCGATGTTATATTACAATACGTATAGTCTTCTCGATGCTATATTACAATAAGTATAGTCTTATCGATGTTATATTACAATAAGTATAGTCTTCTCCATGTTATATTACAATAAGTAAAGTCTTCTCCATGTTATATTACAATAAGTATAGTCTTCTCCATGTTATATTACAATAAGTATAGTCTTCTCCATGTTATATTACAATAACTATAGTCTTCTCCATGTTATATTACAATAAGTATAGTCTTCTCGATGCTATATTACAATAAGTATAGTCTTATCGATGTTATATTACACTAAATATAGTCTTATCGATGTTATATTACAATAAGTATAGTCTTCTCCATGTTATATTACAATAAGTATAGTCTTATCGATGTTATATTACAATAAGTATAGTTATCTCCATGTTATATTACAATAAGTAAAGTCTTCTCCATGTTATATTACAATAAGTATAGTCTTATCGATGTTATATTACACTAAATATAGTCTTATCGATGTTATATTACAATAAGTAAAGTCTTCTCCATGTTATATTACAATAAGTATTGTCTTATCGATGTTATATTACAATAAGTAAAGTCTTCTCCATGTTATATTACAATAAGTATAGTCTTCTCCGTGTTATATTACAATAAGTATAGTCTTATCGATGTTATTTTACAATAAGTATAGTCTTCTCCATGTTATATTACAATAAGTATAGTCTTCTCCATGTTATATTACAATAAGTATAGTCTTATCGATGCTATATTACAATAAGTATAGTCTTATCGATGCTATATTACAATAAGTATAGTCTTCTCAATTTTTTAATATTCTACTACCCATCTTATTAAATGTACTTGTTATTTTGTTACAATTATTACCGTCCTATTAATATATTTTAGGCTTTAACACTGTTGGTGGATACAGTGCTTTAAAAGTAAAATACATGGAGGCATATCCGGTCAAACGTAACATGAACACAACATGTGGATTACCAAGAGAAGATGCATTCCATATCTTCTTAGATGCCACTGGAGCAGAGAATCCTTGGCCAGGACTTATATTACAATCGTCATTTGGCTGTCTGTGGTACTGGTGTTGTGATCAGGTCAGTAGTAATAAAATACAGTCAAACCTGGCTTTATAAGAGAGGTGACCTCTTAAAAGAGGTTCAATTCATATGAAATTTGTTATGGAAGGACAAGAAAGGGGTGACCTTTTGATACAGGTGGCCGCATGGGCAGGTTTTTTGTACAATGTTGCTGCACATAGAGGAATGGCATTGTCAATCTAAGTTCAAAGCATCTTTTTCTAGAATTTCGTGTGCTTTCTCATATGTAACATTCAATGAGATACCTAACCGTGTGGGTGCTCTAATGGTAAATATGCTCACATCGAGTCCGGTAGATCGTAGTCACGAGCTCTGGTCGGGTTAAACCAAAGACATATTAGTATGCGTTGCTTCTCCTCTAAGCAAGCAGCTTTAAAGAGCAAAGACTGATTGGCTAGAAAGCGGGATAATGAGTCAGAGTTGAAATACCCGTCTACCCGCGAACTGTTGTTTCAATGAGCTAGCACGATAAAGATCCAGTTAAGCGTGCTGGTCCATTAAAAAGCGGACACCAACATCCTCATCATATAGAAATGTAAATTGTCCATGATATAGCAAAAAATTACACATTTTGTGTTAGCCAATAATCATTTACTTACTCACTCACTGACTCAATCAATCAATCAATCACCCACTTATTCATTCACTCAGTCACTCAATGTGAAAACTACATAATAAAGATAAACATTAATGTATTTATTATTTTTTGATAGTTTTATTTCATCGTTTGTCTGATATTTTTATCTAAGATTTTGAAATTGACCTATTTAAAAACAAACTAACTATATGTGTGAAGGGTAAGATTCACGAATTTAAAAATAAAATAAAAAATAGAAACTAAAAAAGAGAAACTGTGTATTAAAACATTAATTTTGCTATTTTGTTTTCATTTTTACATATTATAGATTAATCAATTTGTCAACTGCATTTTTGTTTTTGACATATAGGTTATAGTTCAAAGGTCACTAGCAGCTAAGAGTTGGTCACATGCAAAGGGTGGTTCACTTATAGCCGGATTTCTGAAGCTTCTACCCCTATTCCTGCTCATGTTCCCCGGGATGATCAGCCGTGTTCTATACCCAGGTAGATATATCATTGAAACAATTAAAACTAATACCTATATTTAATAGGGTTAGGGTTATGGTGTTTAACGGCACTTTCAACAATATATTTATTTTATTGGTAAATTTACCCTTTGAAAACCACCAAACTGTCGCAAGTCACTGACAAATTGTATCACATAATGTTGTATCGAGTACTCTTCGCCATCAGCAGGATTCAAACTTTTCTATTTTCATTGAATGTCTTGATATGATGGTTCCAGAGAAAACCATCGAATCGTTTGTACTTTCAAATCCTGCGAACTTTTAAATGGGAAATCCCCTAAGCCTTCGCATGTACATTGTTAATTATACTAGGTTTTGTATATCATCAAGTGTCGGATTTAGGACAAATGAGGCCCTGTGCTAGTTAAGTTATGAGGCCCCTTACTGGGTACTTGGAGGAGGTAGGCCCGGTAGGTTATCAACTCTTTCATTATGTCTGGAATCGCTCCGAAACAGAACGCCTTTAAATTTAAAATTGCACCACATAAGCAAAAATCCATCGTAAAATATGTTTTGGACAGGAAGATCCACCCCCCACCCCCACCCCCCACCCCCCCCCCCCCCACCCCACCCCCCCCCCCCCCCCCCCCTCTGGCCAACAGGGACCTGAATTTAAGCACACCTAAGCACATTGGAAAATCCGGCACTGCATATCATAACGATAGTCCTTTAAGAAGTTATCAGCCTTTTTTATTTATTTCATTAAACGGTACTGAGGAGGAGACATTTCGTTTTTCTGTTTAAAAAAACCTACCATTTTATGTAGTCTCTGTTTTTATTCTCTGTTTGTTCTGTGTTTGTTCTGTGTTTGCTTCCAGGTGATCGTTTTCTAACCATCATCTCTTTCTCCCTTTAGTCCCTTTAACGAACACCAACATATTGGCCCTCATGGTCGTGATCGTATGGTATTTGGATATACAACTACCTGTGCAATGTGTGGCTATTACCACAACGAGTTCGAATCCGGCTAATGGCGATATGTACTCGCGATGGGTCGGTGGCTTTCTCGGGGTACTCCAGTTTCCTTCACCAATAAAACTATAAACCGTCACGATATAACTGAAACATTGTTGAAAGTGGTGTTAAACACCATAACCCTAACCAATATCATTGAACATCGGTACTCTGTTTTCGTTAATTTTGAATAATTCAACAAAGAATGGGGATTATGCATGTAATTCAATATTACTCATTAATTCACATTTCAGATGTCAATTGATCAATTGACATCTGAAATGTGAATTAATTCAGCAGTGTTGACCGGTACATTTGTTTGTTAGTTTTACGGTGTTTAACGCCACTTTCAACAATATTTCAGTTATATCGTGGCGGTCAGTTTTATTGGTAGAGGAAACCGGAGGACCCGGAGAGACCCAACGACCTGCCGTTGACACTGACAAACTTTATCACATAATGTTATACACCTCGCCCTGAGCGGGAGTCGAATCCACAACATCAGTGGTAATAGGCACTGATTGCATTGGTAGTTGTAAATCCAACTACCATACGATTACGGCCACGACGGTCCTTGACCGGTACGTTACGCACTTTCATCTTGAAGTATTTAATGATTAGCATAATTATATCAAAATAAGTTAATTATTGTCTTTATCCTGCAACTGACCGTTTACTCTAGTCGACTCTGTCGGAGGAGTGTAGTGCGTGTTTATGTATTGTTTTTCTTTAATACACGCTGTACATAGATATGCTGATTAAGCGTAATAGAAAACCGGAGAGGAAATGAAGAATGGACTCCAGAGACACTGGCACCACTGGGAACACAAGACACAGGACGAACACAAAAAAACACAACACAAGCAGATAACTAAAATGAAGAGCAACACGACAGAGCCCATCAATACACAGGGATGAACCCATGTGCTCACGAAGGGTAAGCAGTTCCTGCTTCTTATAAGATACCCGATACTATATTAACGTATTTATTTTCGTTCCAGATGAGGTGGCTTGTGCAAGTGCTACGGAATGTATGAAAGTTTGTGAAAATCCAGTCGGTTGTTCTAACATTGCCTATCCGAAACTTATAATGGAGTTGATGCCTGTCGGTAAGGTGGTTTTTATAGATGCATACCGGTATATACAAATAGTTTAGAGATAGGGAAAGGGTAATTTGAAGCCGTAAATCGAAGTACACATGATGTAATGGCCAAAAGAAAAAGGACAAGAGGCCCAACAATGATCTTCAGAACACTACACATAAAACTAAAGATTGAGTAACACGAATATCAGAACAAAGCGGGGTGAATTCATGTGTCCCGGAAGGTAGCTATATAGGCAGTTCCTACTCCACTCGTGTTAATCTAGTGATAAATCATGAATGAAGAAAGGATGTGATGGTCATTACGGCAAAAGGAACATATCAGTAGTCATGTGACATTTACGCTTATTTTGCTTCATTAGATTGTATAAGAATTATATTGATTTGATTTGATTCATTGTGTTTTAACGCCACTTTCAGCAATATTTCAGCTATATCATGGCGACCAGTTTTAGTGGTGGAAGAAGCCGGAGTACCCGTAGAGAACCACCGACCATGGGCAAGCAACTGGAAAACTGTATCACTTGCGGCTGCGAGTCGAGCGCATCCTTTTTTGTAATTTACAATGCCGGGCGCGAACCCATGCCGTATTGGTGATAGGCTTGTATGAGTTGTTAGGTAATCCAACTACCTAACTCATTGAGTCACCCAGGTCCTATCAGAATTATAGCAATATGGCTAGCTTTATTATACTTTGTTATAAACAAAAAACGCTTAAGCAAAGATTATGCCTACTTATATCAACCACTACTAGATATTCGGAGGAATTACACTCCACAGCGGACGAACAATGTCCACTTTCTTTACCTCAGAGAGAGCTGTTCCAAAATCTAATCAACATAAAATACCCAATATATGATATCAATTTAGTTTGTGTAAACACTTTAAGTTATTACTTTCTGTTTTATTCTGAATGATAGGTAAGCTTAGAAGGGATTAATAGGGGCAAAATGCTAGTTTCACCCCGCCACTTTTTATTGAAGTGTGTGTACGAGACCAGGAAAGTGAACGGTCATGTATATGTGCATTATGGGTATCAATGTTACCTCTATGATTTGTCGATTTGATTTTGGAACTCTTCCGACAGTGTGGTATTCCTTGTTTTTCATTTTGGCAGCAATATCCGACATCACAAGTGTATGGTTTTTCTCTTTATCATTGACAAGTCTTAGAAGTTTCATGACAGTCGCCATGCTGTCCGCCATTATAAGTTCTATGACTTCTTTTTTTAATCATAGTTGTATGGTGTTTTCTTAATCATTGACAGGTCTAAGAGGGTTCATGATAGCCGCCATGATGTCAGCCATTATAAATTCTCTGACATCTATTTTAATCATAAGTCTATGGTGTTTTCTTTATCATTGAGAGGTCTATCAGGGTTCATGATAGCCGCCATGATGTCCGCCATTATGAGTTTTCTGACTTCTATTTTTAATCATATGCTTATGGTTTTTCTCTCTTTATCATTGACAGGTTTACGAGGGTTCATGATAGCCGCCGTGATGTCCGCCATTATAAGTACTATGATTTATATTGTTAATCATGATTGTATGGTGTTTTCTTTATTATTGACAGGTCTAAGAGGGTTCATGATAGCCGCCATGATGTCCGCCATTATAAATTCTCTGACATCTATTTTTAATCATAAGTGTATGGTGTTTTCTTTATCATTGAGAGGTCTATCAGGGTTCATGATAGCCGCCATGATGTCCGCCATTATGAGTTTTCTGACTTCTATTTTTAATCATAGGTGTATGATTTTTCTCTCTTTATCATTGACAGGTCTAAGAGGGTTCATGATGTCCGCCATTATGAGTTGTCCGATTTCTATTTTTAATCACAAGTGTATGGCGTTTTCTTTATTATTGGCAGGTCTAAGAGGGTTCATGATAGCCGCCATGATGTCCGCCATTATGAGTTCCCTGACTTCTATATTCAATAGTGCCAGTACAGTGTTTACTATGGACATTTGGCGTAGAATAAGAACGAAGTCAAGTCAAAAAGAACTTCTTATTGTTGGCAGGCAAGATATTATGTTTACCATTATTCTTTCTATAGCGAGTATTTCGTCACTGACATGTTTTATGAGATATATTTTTATTTGAAATTTACAATTCTCAAATCATGTAATTATTAATAAAACTAAGGTATATGTGACCAAAAACGGATTTTGTCTACCCTGTTTGGGCGCTTTAGTTTGTTTGCTCCCAAAAGGTTTTAAAATTAGTTTGCTTTCTAATGTTTTGATTATGAGTGTACCTCATGAAGGTTGTTCCAGAGGCACGTCTAAATTAGATGTCTGTGTATTTATTAGTTCGAAAAGATTAAATATTCTAAAGGTGTAATCAAAAACCGTAAAGCAAAAACGGACAGTCAAAAAACAGAAGAAAAAAGAAGACAGAAATGGTTCCAAAAAACACAACACGAAAAACTTGAAGATTGGGCAACACGACACCTACTAATATCCGGTGGTGGACACAAGTGTTCTGGAAGAGTAAGCAGCTGTTGTTATTCTTAAACTCATTTGTTTGTGTTCAGTGAGTGAAGTTGAGAGATACTTGTTCATATTGTTAAATATTGGTGGAAATGTTGACCATCACTGTTTATACTTTCTTTTCATAATGACTGTTAACATTAAGTAAATGTATATAAACATTCTTCAGTGATGTCAGAACAAAACAATATTTGACTTCAAGTTTTACACTTTAAGATTTGTAGTAAGGTGTAAATTAAAAATATTGTGGATTATGTGGTGACATCATAACACACGTGGATTCATATTTTACACTTTTAGATTGTTCATTGTCAAAAGGTATACATTAACTATATTGTGGATACCTCTAGTGACGTCATAATAAAACACATGTGGATTCATATTTTACACTTTTAGATTGTTCATTGTTCTAATGTGTACATTAAGTATTTTGTGGATACCTCTAGTGAAATCTTCTCAAGGTGGAAAACTGTTCACTTACATGGTTGTAGTGGAAGGCTATCTTGGGTCACCACTCGGAATGCTGTTTCTTATATCAATATTCTGGAAAGGAACAACGGAATCGGTAATATCATTATTATATTATTATAGAGGTAACAATAAAATGTTAAGGGGGCAGTGTCTTTAATGACAGACCCAACAAAACAGATGCACAACTTTAGGGGGCAACAACAATAGTGACACACACGAACAAAACAAGCAAAATTATAGGAGCAGTATTCATCATGACGGAACCAATCAGAAGAAACAAACCTGTAATACAAAATATATTAAACAATATTAATTAATCACACACAACAAATCAAATCAACAAGAACTCCTCAATTCGTATGCAAAAGCACACTATGACTGCGTTTAATGTATTTTAGAAATAAATAATGTAGATTGTTGGTTACATATCTTGTAATATGCATAAACGTATAAGCATGTAATAGACGTTTGAAAATACCACAGGGGTAATCGGAAGCCATAACTCGAAGGACAGACAACACAATGGCCACACGAAAAAGGATAAACAGACAAACAACGATCTACAATACATTACACAGAAAACTAAAGATCGTGCAATTCTAAAATATGAAAATGATTTTTTTCTGTAATAAAAATTTTAGATATCAAATTTTGTGATGAATGTTATTTCAGAAACGCGTCGCGCGCACTAAATTTAATATCTACGTTTTTATTGGAATTATGTTTGTAAAGAAGTTTTTTTCGTGGTATTATTTCTTTTGATCATGGAAATTTAAGGTTATGATAAATATATACTCTGGTGTTTTACAACAGCCTATGTTTTACTGATTAAAATGCATCGACGTGTTACAATCAAATAAAACTGTCAAATGTGCGTTTACACGAGCAAACATTTCTTTTACATTCGCTTCAAACTTCCAACGTGCATGCGTCTGCTTCAAATATATTACACAACTTTGATACATCATCAATCTAAGTCTCTTCCATTAATTCAGTGGCGGATCCAGAGGGGGGCGGAGGGGACGTTCGCCCCCCCCCCCCCTAAAAAATGAGAGAGAGAGAGAGAGAGAGAGAGAGAGAGAGAGATAGAGAGAGAGGGCGGCCTTCCGTCCCTCAATTAAGCATATTAGCTTTCATTCATTCGCCTGTTATACATGTAAATTTCCCTTTTAGTTTATCTAATTACTTTTGAACTTTTGAAGCAGTCGACGATTAATCAGAAAACAAAGTGATATTATAATCCCTTAGACATTAATTTTATCAAAATCCATCCATTCTACAAACACTTCAATACAAATTTTTGGACACTACAGATAAAATTAATGAGAAAATTGGCTAATATACCACGCTGGTTATTCGGAAACTCGGTGCAAGCTAGTTATTTTGAAAGTTTTCATTGGTCAATTTTGAATTTTTGGACACTACAGACCGCGGAGCATGCTGTTCCGTGTTCCCTTGCCGTCATGCTCCACGGTCTGTAGTGTCCAAAAATTCAAAATTGCCCAATGAAAACGTTCAAAATAACTAGCTTGCGCCGAGTTCAAAGTGCCTACACCTGTTCCGAGTGTACGAATACCCGGCGTGATAAGGAAATCAGGGGAGTCACAGCTCCAGATAGATAATTTCAAGTGATATCTCCCTTTAATTTACACTCACTGCTTAGAAACTATTTGAAACTTTTTGAAGAAGATTCATGCGTTTTAATACACTTCATCACATTCACAAAATGCTTCAAAATTGTTGACGGAAAAGCTTCCTAAATATTCAAAGCCCAGGAGCTTCCGGGGGGCTTTGCCCCTCATGGGCTCCCTACTAGGGCTCTGCCCTGGACCCGCTGGAGACCTTAAGCGGTCCCCAGACCCCTCGCCGACTTTCGTCCCCTCTAACACAAAATTATGGATGCGCCCCTGTAATTGATGGACCAATCGGACGTGTTAAGACTGTCACATTTGTGTTTGAAACAGATACACTGGTAAAGCATAAAAGGAATTTAATGGAAATAAGTAAACGCACCTTTAGATTTTAGTCAAAATCTTGTGTCAATAGATGGGAACTATAAGAAGAGATTGAAGATGTCAAAGGGGTAATCAGAAACCATCCGTAAATGGAAGAAGAACAGACAATACAATGACCAAGAGAAAAAGTGCAAAGGGACAAACAACAATCTACAAAACATACACATAAGACTAAAGATCGAGCCCCACTGAAAACCGGGGTGAATTCAGGTGCTCCGGAAAGGTAGGCAGTTTCTGGTTCACTAGTGGCACCCGTCGTGTTAATATAGTTATAACTCATTCCCGTATATGAGTTGTGCCCCACACTAATGACAGCAAGATGGACACAACAAAACGATTAAAACGTGCAATACACAATGGTATCTTCCTTTGTTTGTATATTAATACACTAATCTTACTGAGGGCTCGGGTGGCTTAATCAGTTAGGTAGCTGGATTACCTAACAACTCATACAAGCTTATCACCAATACGGCGTGGGTTCGCGCCCGGCTTTGTACATTACAAAAAACGGTGCACCTGACTCGCAGCCGCAAGTGATAAAGTCTACCAGTTGCATGCCCATGGTCGGTGGTTCTCTGCGGGTATTCCGGCTTCTTCCACCACTAAAACTGGTCGCCATGATATAGCTGAAATATTGCTGAAAGTGGAGTTAAAAATCAAATCAACTAATTTTACTAATATGTCAAGAATATTATCTTTGTTGTACATTTTCAATGGTGATATCCATTATGTAGTTATGTGGATGATGATTTCATTTGTTCTGTGTTGTAGGGTGCGTTCTGGGGATTACTTATTGGGCATGTCATTGGAGGGACACGCCTTATACTGGAATTTGTATACCAAACACCTGGATGCGGGGAACCAGAAACTAGACCAGCAGTCCTCTACAAGTTACATTATTTATATTTCGGACCACTTCTACTTGTGATAACCTCTATTGCAATTGTCATCATCAGTTTGTTTACCACAAAACGAACAGAGGAGGAGGTAAATTCCTATGTACAGTATTTTCTTTCCTCATTCACCACTTATTATCGGGTTTGTAACTAGATTAACACGACGGGTGCCACTAGTGGAGCAAGAACTACTTACCCTTCCGGAGCACCTGAGTTCGTCCCCGGTTTTTAGTGGGGTTCGTGTTACTCGATCTTTAGTTTTATATGTATGTTTTGTATATCATTGTTTGTCCTTTTGTACTTTTTCTTTTGGCCATTGTGTTGTCTGTTCTTCGATATATGGATTCTGATTACCCCTTTGGTATCTTCAAACTCTTCTTGTGAATTCAAAATTAAGTGCAATTTTGTATGTTTTTCCCCCCGAAGGATACCTAACAATTATCTCATGTATGCAGAATGCCACACCTCTTGCACGTAAAGGACAACTTACACTGTACAGTAGCTCCTAGGAAACCACAATGTGTTGGGATTGTTTGTTGTTGGCTCTTTGCAGGGTCAATGACCTAGTAGAGAAGGAACTGCTGATCTTCAGGAACCCTCCCCCCCCCCCCCCCCGGGTTTTATTGGGGTTCGTGTTGCTTAATCTTTAGTGCTTTTTCTGTCATTTAAGTTAAATGTGTTATGAGACTGTGTAAGGCAAGTAAACGCTATCTAAATCAGAAATGCCAATCCAGAATGGGCAATCCAGAGACACTGGCAACATTGGACATACAAGACAGGACGGGCAATCCAGAGACACTGGCAACATTGGACATACAAGACAGGACGAAGACAAACAAAACACAAAATAAATGCAACACAACACATAAAACTACGATCAGCAAAATGGATCCCATCAAAACCCAGGGTTGAACGTAGGTGCTCGTGAAATGTAAGAAGAGTTTGAAGATACCAAAGGGTAATCAGAATCCGTATATCGAAGAATGGCCAAAATAAAACGTAAGCAGTTCCTGCCTGTTATAAGACACCCACCACGTTATTCATGTAGTCAACACGTGTTGGGAATCACTTGAAATCTCACTTTAACTATTATAATAGGTGGCAGTGTTTATGCTAATATGATATTAGGATAAGAGTAATGTTGTTTAACGCCCCATTCAACAATATTTCAGTCATACCGTGGTGGTCAGTTTGTTTTTGATGAAGGAACCGGGAGTACCCGGAAAAACCACCGACCTGCCGCAAGTCATTGTATCGACTGCACCTCGTCTGAGCGGGATTCGAACTCACAAATTCCGTGGTGATAGGCACAGATTGCATAGGTAGTTGTAAATCCAACTACCATACGATCACGACCACGCCAGGCCCTGTGGTAGTGTAAGTAATATCTCTATTATGATACTACAATATATTATTAATTTAATGTTTTAATATAAAATCTACTTTTTCTTTTTTTTTTAGATTCCATTGGTACTTTTATTTATATAATCGCATTGTAATTTTTCTATGCTGTTCCTTATTTCTAATTTGTATTTTGAACTTGACCAAAAATGTGAGATTTTTAACATTAGATAACTCAATGATTTTTTTTTTTACAGCTAATCGGTGTAACGTGGTGGACAAGATATCAGCCAGATCCCTCAAGCGTAGCGAACAAGGGCATTGAATCAAACAGTCAAGATGAAGGCAAGTCTTTTTAGCCTGCAGTCCAAAGCTTCCCCATCTGTTTTTATTATTGAGGTAGCAAGTCCTATTATGATCGTCTAAACTGTGTATGTTTCACTGCTGGTTTGTCGTCTAAGTGTATTTACTGATCTCATGCTTCACTGCTGGTTTGTCGTCTAAGTGTATTTACTGATCTCATGCTTCACTGCTGGTTTGTCGTCTAAGTGTATTTACTGATCTCATGCTTCACTGCTGGTTTGTCGTCTAAGTGTATTTACTGATCTCATGCTTCACTGCTGGTTTGTCGTCTAAGTGTATTTACTGATCTCATGCTTCATTGCTGGTTTGTCGTCTAAGTGTATTTACTGATCTCATGCTTCACTGCTGGTTTGTCGTCTAAGTGTATTTACTGATCTCATGCTTCACTGCTGGTTTGTCGTCTAAGTGTATTTACTGATCTCATGCTTCACTGCTGGTTTGTCGTCTAAGTGTATTTACTGATCTCATGCTTCACTGCTGGTTTGTCGTCTAAGTGTATTTACTGATCTCATGCTTCATTGCTGGTTTGTCGTCTAAGTGTATTTACTGATCTCATGCTTCACTGCTGGTTTGTCGTCTAAGTGTATTTACTGATCTCATGCTTCACTGCTGGTTTGTCGTCTAAGTGTATTTACTGATCTCATGCTTCACTGCTGGTTTGTCGTCTAAGTGTATTTACTGATCTCATGCTTCACTGCTGGTTTGTCGTCTAAGTGTATTTACTGATCTCATGCTTCACTGCTGGTTTGTCGTCTAAGTGTATTTACTGATCTCATGCTTCATTGCTGGTTTGTCGTCTAAGTGTATTTACTGATCTCATGCTTCACTGCTGGTTTGTCGTCTAAGTGTATTTACTGGTCTCATGCTTCACTGCTGGTTTGTCGTCTAAGTGTATTTACTGATCTCATGCTTCACTGTTGGTTTGTCGTCTAAGTGTATTTACTGATCTCATGCTTCACTGCTGGTTTGTCGTCTAAGTGTATTTACTGATCTCATGCTTCACTGCTGGTTTGTCGTCTAAGTGTATTTACTGATCTCATGCTTCACTGCTGGTTTGTCGTCTAAGTTTATTTACTGATCTCATGCTTCACTGCTGGTTTGTCGTCTAAGTGTATTTACTGATCTCATGCTTCACTGTTGGTTTGCCGTGTTAGAAGAGATTGAAGATACCAAAGGGAGGTAATCAGACAACACAATGATCAAAAGAAAAAGGACAAAAGGACAAACAACAATCTACCAAACACTACACAGAAAGTTAAAGATCGAACAACACGAAAGGAAGCGTAAGCAGTTCCTGCTCTACTAGTGGCACCCGTCCTGTTACTCTAGATACCAACCCGGTGATAAGTCATGAATGAGGAAATGACAGGGAAGCGCTTAAGACAAGTGGAACATATCCATGGTCAAGAATGCTACAACTTTTGCCCCTGAAACTGAAAGGGTCCCTGTCAAAAATTGTCAAAACAAATCCGCGTATTTTTTTATTTTATTTTGCAAGTAAATTGGAGTTAGTGAAATAGCGAACTAAAGACAATTTTCTACTTCTATCAAATTGACCGCCTTCAACAAGATGCAGATTATGTCAGATTTTGAAAATTTTAGTTATCAAATTTCCTTATATTGTCTCTTTTCAGAAACATATAGTGAAATATCAACAATAGATCAAACAGTGAAGACACGTGGTATCTGTTCCAGCATTGCTGCATTTCTGTTTGGCAGCAACGAATCTCATCTTACATCAGAAATACAAATCTCCGACCGGAAGTCATTTTTGGAAGAATCTGGGTTTTCAAAATGTTTACTCAATGTACTTGCAATGTTTATAATCGTGCTCATCGCATTTCTGTGTGGGTTTTACCATTAAATTTTGTAATCCTTCATTGTATATTTATTAATTGCATTAACTCATATATGGTTATTCCTCTTTTACTACACTTTGATAAATTAATTGAACACCGGGTAAGAACATTGATTGTTATTTAGTTATGATTGTTTAACGTCAAGTGAGAGGAATTTGAATTTGAATTTTGGTGTTTAACGCCACTTTCAGCAATATTTCAGCTATATCATGGCGTCCCGTTTCAGTGGTGGAGGAAGCCGGGAGTACCCGGAGAGAACCACCTACCCTGGGCAAGCAACTGGTAAACTTTATCACTTGCGGTTGCGATTCGAGTGCACCCTTTTTGTAATTTACATAGCCGGGCGCGAACCCATGCCGTATTGGTGATGGGCTTGTATGAGTTGTTAGGTAATCCAATTACCTAACTCATTGAGCCACCCGGGCCGAGTGGTATTTCAATTATATTAAATGTCATACCATGGGTGTATGGATGTATATGATACTGGCTTACCGACTATGAACAGCGAATGATGTATAACATCTTATATCCTTTACCAACAATATTATATTATCGATGTGCCTTTTTCATAATAATTCATTCCAGATGCACTGCATGTAGGCATTGACAATGCATATTACTTTTTTCCATGTAGTTTGCAAGTTATGAGTTCGAATCCCGCTCATGCATAGCCAGAAATCATGGGTGATTTTGCTCATGAATATTCATAAACCAAATCGCGTCATGTATGACGTCAGCAAATAAACGTTGAACCATATTTGGAAGACGCTGATGAAAACTCGTATCTATTTTTTTTAAATAATATTTCATCACAGTTTTGATCACATAAATATAAATAACTTCATAATTATTTGTGATCGTATCAAAATTAATTGTCATCATATGTTTATTAGGAATCCGATGATGTGTGTAAAAGATCGAAAATATATTTAATGCACTGCCCCCCCCCCCTTTTTTTCCACGAAATAAAAATATGTAAATAAAAAATATATTGTGCATTTTTTTTCAATTTCTGCCCCACATAAGTATTAGTATGTCATTGAAATCGTTTAGTATATATATATTGTTAAAATTTTTGAACTTTATATTGTTATAAGTATTGTTACCAATTGTATTATAGTTACTTCTTCTGTTGTTTTGTCGAAATAAAAAAAAATACCCTTGTGGAACCTTTTTTAATTGTTTATTTACATTTACAATGGAATGCGGTGCTTACTCAAATAATGCTATGTCTAGCAGAAGCAGTTTTACGAAATAGTAGATTTTTTTGCGTGAACCCCTATTGAATCTCTACTAGAAAGGTATAAAAAAAAACTTGTGAAGCCCTCTTTTAAATTATCGTGGGAACCTTTAATTTTTCAGCAAAATATTTATCGAAGAAAGATTCCTCAACAATGTTACCGGAACTGACCGAATTTGTCCCGGCAACTAGAATGGGGATTGTAAGAAAAGTGCTTTTAGGTCTTGAAAACCGTGCAGGATGCATTTTTTCACTTCTTCTCAATGCTTTTCAATGGTGCTTACGCTTCAAAATTTGAAACTAGGTGGGAACCTTGAGTTTTCATGGAACAGCTGTAATATTTTGAGATATTGTTCAAACCGGTGCATAGTTTAATTTTTTATCCCGGAAAATTGTCCGGCCCAAGCTAACAGAAAGTTTCCCATTCAACTATATGTTAAAATCCAAATTCTCTTTGAGCCGCCATTTTGAATATGCAAATGAGCAAATCACCTATCATTTCTGGCTACGGGCGATGTGTACTCGATACAACATTAGTGACTCTTTGTTGATATACATTATTATTCATTTTATAAATTGATAAATACCATTAAATTACAGGGATATTCAAAAGCAAAACATGGGCATTCCAATTTTTCAGACAGCTGTATCCGAGCCCTCTTTTTAACCAGTGAATGAACTTTATTAAAACTCTCAAAATAATTGTATACGACTGTTAAAAAAAAAATGTGTTCGAATTATTGTATGTGGCTGTCTCTATTCACATAGTGATTTCCATGTTTCAGTACATAATGTCCTTGCATGATTGGTTTTGCAAAAATACAGTACAATCTGGGTTCTAAGACATAACTTTGCGGAACGCCACATTGAAGATGCATTGAATTTGACACTACTGAACCAACAGCGACACGTTGAGTTCGATCATTCAAATAGGACTTCATCCACGTCAGAGCTGCACATGGCCGTTTTAACAGCATTATAGGCTTCCCGATAAAACAACTATTCATCGTGCCCATGCGCTAAGACGGCACTGCATCCGACATCATATTACGATTTCGAATTTTTAAGACATTTTATGACAGTTAATTGATTTTTAATTAATTTTCGAACACTCGGTAATATGTTTCTTTCGTCTATATATGTGACAGAAGGAGAAATGGGTCCTTTTTAGTGAAAGTGCCTCCGATATCCTACGTTATTTTCACCTGTTGCGAAAACATTGTTGAAGTGTTTGAGAGTTTGACAACATGCTTTTGAGCGTTGTTTAGCGGACATTTAGGGGCATTTGACGCACTATCACATTTAATATTATCCTTGCAATAACTAATGCTACAGGTAAAACATTTCCTTCAAGCGACAAAAATGTAATTGACCCCAAGTCTGCTATTAACCATGTAAGAACTAAAAATAAAATGGACATTGGAAATCAAGATATGAACAAGAATTCTTGTAAAAAATATTACAAAAATATACTAAATAAGGGAACGACCATTTAACTTGATTTTGGTGGAGGAAAAAAAATAATCTGATTCAGAGTTTTTGACATATAACCTAATGTTGAAATCTGGAAAAAACGCGACAAAAAATAATATTCTAACTCTCGTGTTGTCCGAAAAAAAAATTCTGAACGAAACAAAAAACCATAACCCCCCCCCCCCCCTGCAAGTTAAAAGGTCGGTCCCTAAAGACTATGAAGGAATACTTGAAAATGAATTAGAATCGATAGATAATAACAGGAAACTCTTTCTATTCAAAGCATTGAAGTCTGAAAATAAGTCGGAATTTTATTTGAAATATCCAGATTTTGAAATAAGAAGATTCATTTGTAAATTTAGACTAAGTGACCACTCTCTGGAAATTGAAACGGGACGATATAAGAAAATACCTCGGCATTTACGAACGTGCAATAAATGTGAAACTCTTGATGACGAATACCATTTCTTTTTAAATTGTAAGCTAAATGAACATTTAAGAAAAGCTTTTCTCAGTGACTTTGACAATACTAATAATACAAATCTACTTGAAATTATTTTAAATCCGACTAACATCAACTAGGTGAAATCTTTAGGCTCCTTCATTAAACAGTCATTGGAACGGAGGACATGGGGCACTTGATTCCATTTGTTCTATTGTGTATTGAATTTGTTTATTATGTTGTACATTGTATGTTTATGTATTGTTGACTATTCAATGTACCCATTGACCCTGATTAGGGTGGAAATTGTGCTTAATAAAGTTATTATTATTAATATTACTTTAGTGTTGAGTGTCGAACCATCCGGAGAGTTCCGAAAGAATATTTTCTGACATCAATATTATCATTTACTTCCCCGATTTATATGTAACCCATTGAAAATAAAAACGACGAGATGTCAACATGTATTCCATTTCCTATTTGCACTTGGTAAGATAATAATTTTAGCACATTTAGATGTGACATTCATCATTAAATCAAATGTTTCAGTAAAGTAAATAGTTCTAAGTTCATGAGTAAATAATATAATAAATAAATAAGCTTTATTTAGAGTCGGCATGGTTAAAACAACATAGCCCGGGGTTCTATGGTACCGCGGTACTTAATGTTTAACGTCTGTGTAACGTAACTACAGTGCTGCCTCATAAGTATTCGCGAAAATAAGAAAATGGCTGCGATCGGTAGTGCGAGTTGAAATTGTCACCAATGTTTTTCGTTGTAATAAAAAGAACTACATAGTTTTAAGCTGTCTTGAGTTACCCTTTTGAACGTTCCCCAAATATGTGACGTAATTTTAAGGTCGTCTGCTACGTGTTTACAAATAAACAGACGTGTTTTCAAGATGGGTCGAAAGTCAAAGGAACTGAGTGAGGATCGGAAACAACTGGTTGTGGATTTGAAACGGGAAGGGCATAGAAATTGTGAGATCGTGAAATTGTTGCATATACCTGAATCTACAATTCGTTCAATTTGGAAGAAGTACAACAGCACAGGTAATGTTGAAAACATTCCCAGAGTTGGACGACCAAGGAAAGTGACACGACGCGGTGAGGTTAGATTATTGAGGACGGTAAAAAAGAATCGTGGCAAGGTTTTAAGAGAAATTACCAATGATTTCAATGAAGGAGGGGTTGTTCGTGTCCACCCAAAGACTATACAGCGTTATTTACACAAAAACAAAATATTTAGACGTGTTGTTCGTAAGAAAATGGTGGTCAGAGAGGTCAACAAAAAGAAACGACTTTCTTGGTGTCTGGAACGACGGAAATGGACTGTTAATTTACACTGGAATCAGGTAATATTCAGTGATGAATCGCAGATAGTTATTGGACAAAATAACCGTGTGTACGTGTGGAGATCTTCGAATGAGGCTTACCGCCCCGAGTGCATGTGTCCGCCATATCAGAGGAAGGTGTCTGTTATGATCTGGGGGTGCATTACATGGTATGGTGTGGGAACTTTATGTAAGGTTGATGGTAATATAGATGCTGTGAAATATCGTGACATCCTTGATAATCATCTTTGGTCCGTTTTAGCCCGTCATTTTGCCGACAAACCTTATCGTTTCCAAGATGACAATGCCCCTGTCCACCGGGCCCGCATAATTGAAGAATTCAAACGAGACAATGACATTCATGGCATGACATGGCCAGCTCAGTCTCCGGACTTACATATTATTGAAAATTTGTGGCTTCGCATCAAGAGATCGCTACAAAATGCAGCAGGAAACATAAATACTCCTCAAGAACTGTTTACTGCCATTCAGGATATTTGGATGAACTTTACTGTGGATTACATTCAGAACTTGTATACCTCTATTCCACGCAGGATTCTGGCAGTTACACGGTCGAAGGGTTACCTCACAAAATATTAAGGTAAGTTTTTCATTTTTACCTAGTGTATTTTAATGGTGCAAAGAGCAATAACTCAAACTCGTTGACGTCGGCCATCTTGTTTTCGCGAATACTTTTGAGACGGCGCTGTAGTTTTCGGAATTAATCCAAAAATGTTATATTTTATTCTCCGGTGTAGAAACCAATTTTCCCCCACAATTCATTTTATTCTTTGAATTTGTTTAAAAATACGTCGCCACTTTTCCCTATGACAACGCCGATGTACCTCCCAGAAATGGTTTCCTATGAATTATGATATCGCGGTAATTGCAAAATTAATGTTATGGGACACAATGTTTGACAAATCAAGACATCGTTTATAAATACTAAATCAAGGTGAATATCTGGCAAACTTATACCATAAAGAAAATCTTGATAATTTATCACATTTTTTAAAGTAAAGTTTCTTTGAAATAACAAATGTAACGAAGTTGAGTCAATTTGATGTAACGTTACGTTGGTTAATATGTTTTCATAGCTTAATTTTTCCATCAACTTGTCCGAGAGAATCCAAAATAGACCTCCGACTAAGTTGACAATCGGTCTTGTGAACAGGTTGTCGGGGGGTATATATGCAAAATAGTACGAATACGACAGTAAACCAGGGGCACAACAGCTGTTGGGGGTCCACAAGGTTAGTGCATTCCATCCGTTTATTTTTCAGAAATCAGGGATATCGACAATAATAAGAAATTTAGCAGTACCCCGCCATTTTGTTGCTTACCTTGTGTTTATTTCTAGTATTCGTGTGGACCCAGGATCCAGAAATAGAGGCCCTACATCGTTACTAGCCCTGAAAATACGTACCACCGTGGCAAACACGGGGAAATTAAGGTCCATCGGTCAAGTGCCTGTGGTACAATTTAGCAAATGAAAAAGTAGTAAGCATCTTGTAGAGTATTTGGTAGCCTTCCCCCAAAATATGACAATTTAGCAATATAGATAAAACTGAAGTGCTTATCAACAAATTGATGATTAGGGGGCTGGGCAGTCCACAGGGGCTTGTTACGATTTTTTTTTATCCCTCGACTACTCTAAAAAACCACAAGGGAGGAATCTCAAATGTCAAATTTTCATACAACACTTTTTCAAAATAGTTTAGTATTGGTGTCTTGACCTGATTCGCCATATTATTGGTACCCATTTGAAGCATAATAAATATAATTTTGATATTTCGATTCCTTTTTGTCATCCTCTTTACCTAACTGCAACTTTAAAGCAATGCTTCACAGAATTTGCAGAATCCAGTACTGTCTTCCATCATGTTTACATGTCAGTACGAGGGTGAATTCCTATGTGCGATTTGATTGGTCGGTTATTTCTTTGCAATCCTGACCCTAAAAATAACCGACCAATCAAATCGCACGTAGGAATTCGGCCTCGTACTGACATGTAAACATGATGGAAGACAGTACTGGATTCTGCAAATTCTGTGAAGCATTGCTTTAAAGTTGCAGATAGGTAAAGATGATGACAAAAAGGAATCGAAATATCAAAATTATATTTATTATGCTTCAAATGGGTACCAATAATATGGCGAATCAGGTCAAGACACCAATACAAAACTATTTTGAAAAAGTGTTGTATGAAAATTTGACATTTGAGATTCCTCCCTTGTGGTTTTTTAGAGTAGTCGAGGGATAAAAAAAAATTGTAACAAGCCCCTGTGGGCAGTCTTGTGACAATCCAGGATTTTTTTAGGTGGGAAAATACAGAGAAAAAATGGAAAACGGCTATTTTACTATTTCCAGGTACTTATTTTGTACTTTGAGGGATATTTTATAAGCAGAGAAATAGTAATCGTAATGAACTTGAAAAAAAGAAAATGTTGCACAAGTTTTTTGAGGGAAATTGGGGAAAATACTCAAAAACACAGAAAATATAGACAACTTTAATTTACAATTTCCTGATACTTTTTTTTCTTACTCCTTGGAATATTTTTAGACACAGCAAAGTATTTAACCTCAACTACAAAAGAGAAAGATAAAGTTATGGATTTTTTTGGTGAGAAAATACAAAAGGTAAAAAAAAAACCACAGAAGATATGTAAAACTTTATTCCTTCACTTTGAACAATATTTAAGAAGCAGAAAAAATTAAGCCTTAACTATAAATTTAAAAAACATGAAAGTCATCCACTCAGGACTGTCCCCTTTTTTTATGAAGCCATATTCTTGTATCTTGGATCAAATTCATAAAAGCAGTACAAATTTATCACCAATTTGTAATGAACAGGATGGTAAACTGGTAACAACTGTCTTAAGATTTGTAATATTGCCCAGCAATAGGCGGGGGAAATTACACTAACAAGTCGGCTGGTAGAGCAAAATTATGATCAAATAAAACACATATATTTATAAATTATATTGTTGATTTCTTAGTAATGCTGATGTTTATTTATGATATTATTATAACATATTTTGTTACAATGCTTTTGCATGTCCAATAATAGCTGGAAGTCAGTGCTGGTTATTTGTTTGCAGGGTCAATATGGATATTTGCCCCCAAATTCAACTTCCAGTATCTGTTAGTGGTGCAGAGCTCCAGATAATTTTCAAGTCCAAAGGGTAGTTACCCCCTACTTTTGAAAATGATGGGTATTTGCATATTTCCTTTGCACTGTTGTACTCTCTACTTCAGAAAAGATTGCTTACATGTACACTTTCAAAATTATGTTTGACACAAGTGTTATTCAATAAATGCAGGATGCAAGTGAAATATATATCTCTGTTTAACTTGACACAATTGTGTCATGTTTATTAATAAAAAGTTGTAAATATTTGTTTTTTGCTCGTCGACTTTGGCAGTTTTCACAGCCGTTTTGATAATGTCATCAATGATTCCTTTAACTATACTGTCACTAGACACAGATGAAACTGTCAGGAACTTAAGTATATAATTTTCCGTAGCGCTCTTGCGCTTAGTAGCGCGCTTATTCATGTTCTTGCTCATTTTTGGTATTCCCTCATTTTCAACGAACAACGTGTTCCCATATTTACTTTCGTTTTAGTTCTTACTTATTACGTAAACCGCATTTATTTGTAATATTGACCGCGATTGGATGATTTATCGTAAACATCCAATCAGATCTCTTTTGACATCGATGCTTAGAAAGGCAAACATTCGGTACCCCTCAGATGTATACGCTCTCTCCTTCGAAAAGTATAAAGGGAAGTAATTACGGGGAATTTCTCAAAGACAGAAATATACTGTTATGTACACGACTACAAGTACGCACCGAATTTGGAAAGTTTGCTTACACAGCAATATGTATGCGTAATGTGTACACTCTGATCTGATAATACATGTGTTTTTACTCGTTTTCATAGCGTAAAAAATGCAAATACGCAGCTTATCTGGAGCTCTGGTGGTGTCAAACATTATATGTCAGAATACAAGGAAAGGTCATGTATAAAAAATATGCATACAAAAATTGTATTTCAATCAAATTAACACATTTCAAAATATTGGAATAATTTATTATAAAGTTCAATTGAAACGGAATAATTGGCTCAAATGTATACGTCGTGTTGAATAAAAAATGTAGGAATTTGAATTGGATTTCCATTCAAATGTCAAAATCTTGGGTAGATTTTACAAACATTTTCTAACGTCCATTGTACAGATCGACATTGTTTGATTTCTTTTCGAAACCAGACTCGAAACAAAAATATTTGCCAATTGAACAAAGGCAACTCTCTTAAGGATTTATTTTCACAATTTCTCAGTTCAAAAATCTTGTCTGCATTATAAAAGTCAATGCTTGGAAAAAGTCAATGTAAAATATGTGATAAATAGATTATGACATGAAATTTTCCATATCGTCCCTGGTATCAGCCCTCGACACATATCCCTCCAGCTTGGCTGTCGGGCTTGATATGGGAGTCTGTGGGTGATACCAGGGCCGATATGGAAAATGTCATGTAATAATCTCTTATTACGTGGAGTTTTCCGTATTGGCCTAGTTATTAGTCCGAGGGTATCTGTGTTGGCCCGAGACGAATCAGACGACAGTGACAGAGCTTCTCTATTTTATCATTGATACGTATGTAAAATCTAGAGAGAATCTGGAACACCATTGTTGGCCGGATCAAAATCTGTATTGGCCGAGTTGTGCTAGATCTGTATTACGAAGGCAGTTTTCAGCTTATTAATATAAATATAACAGAAGTTAATTAAGAAATAATTCATGGGGGCTTGAATATATATATTGATTTTACCACGGGTTGGCCCTTTATGCCAAATATTTTACCACGAGGGGTAAAATATCGGCATAAAGAGCCAACCCGTGGTAAAATCAATATATATTCAAGCCCCCATGAATTATTTCTATTCTAATAGGACAAATACGGTATTTGAACAGCCAAAACAAATTATGACGTTGCCGATCAGCTGATATACCAATATATGCATATTTTACCACGGGTTTGGACCCAAAGCGTTTGAAGGACGTCATATTAGAATTAATAATATACAATAATATATAATAAAACATGTATACATACATTTTGTTCAAATTATAATACTCTCATAATTTATTTACAGGTTGGTATCCAATATTTCTCCTACTTCAACTGGAAGGATTGAAAAAGATAGACTATATGAAGACTACAAGCAAGCTTGTACTGAGGCAAAAGTAGACTATTTTGCAAAAGAAGTGTTCAGTAAATTTGTTTTTCAGATTTTCCCTAAGATCTCAAAAATTAGGAGTGGCACAGGCAGTGAGAGAAAATGTATATATGTCGGAATTGATAAAGCTACACCAACACAGTCATCTTCATTATTTCTTACAGAAATTCAGAATCATCTGGACGCAGAATCTGTATTGCTTTCAAAATCACTAGTAGATGCCAAAATAGGTGTTATGTCAAACATTACTGCAAATGGGAACCGTGTGATCAAGGAAATAACGCTGAATTTTATCCTCAAAACATGGAATTTAGAAGTGCGGGGTATAACTATAAATTTGAACACATTAGGACTGTTGCCAGAGTTTGATTTAACTCTAAGATCATGGAGAAATATATTGTATGTTGTAAAACGTATAAGACTTTGCAAAGGTCTTATTGCTAGTGATAAAAAGACAATACCTATTAACATTACTGCTGAAGTAATAGAAGATGACAGTAAAGATGATCAGATTAGCTCTAGATACATGCGGTGTAGCAAATGCTTGGGTGTTGTTTCATGGTTATATACAGGGAATGCTTGTAATCGGTGTAGAAAATTACTTAATTCATTTAAAAATTTGGACCAGAGCTAGCTTATAAACTTAGGTGAAAGCATTGACAGAGATGGGTTAGCATAAGACTCATCGTTTCACAAAATAAAAGAACATTTCTTAAAACGTAAAAGTAAACGATTCGAAATGTAGAGACTGATATTGTAGGACTTTGTTCAGTGTACTATGCCTTTATTCACCCACAGGAATCTGAAATTTTATAAATAAAATACTTCAGACGCTGTTATTTTACTATCCACATATCTTCACTATCTGCATATAAAGACGGATAGGACTTCTAGTTCTACTCAAAATTTATATTCTTTATTCAAATACTTTTATCCACAAACGGATGTTTAACATTCGATTCAATGCAATAGTGTTTTACTGTAAATAAAACCTAAAACAATTTACCACTTGAATGTTGTTTTCTGTCAGCCAATTGTCATTTTGAACATATTGGTTTTTTTACACTTGGGAATCGAGAGCCAGAAGTGATCAGAGATTGGAACAAGTTAACCCTTGGACAGAATTGCAGCAAAATATATGATATGAGTGAGTAATTGTTGTTAAACACTAAATGAGCAAGTTTTCATCTAGATTTTGTATATCATAGTGAGAACAAATTACATTCAATGAATTGATGATGATGTCAGCTTTGTTCTAGACCAAGAGCTTAATTGGATCTAGATAGGGCTAGCTCACTGAAACAAGTCTGTGGGTAGACATGTCACTCCACTCAGACACATTATCCTGATTCTGAGCCAACCAGTCTTTGTTCTTACTCCTTAATGTTTAGTGGAAAAGCAACAAATATCCATTTTTTTTGTAGTCTTTGATTTTACCCACCGAGGCTCAAACCCACTTGAGTCGAGCACACTAACCATTAAACAACAAATGAGGTTAATATGCAGTATGATTGATTGATTTTTTATGTTTAGCGCCACTTTCAGCAATATTTCAGCTATATCATGGCGACCAGTTTTAGTGGTGGAAGAAGCCGGAGTACCCAGAGAGAACCACCGACCATGGGCAAGCAACTGGTAAACTTTATCACTTGCGGCTGTGAGTCGAGTGCACCAGCCCTATTGCCATCACTTGGCGTCTGTCGTCGTCCGTCGTAAACTTTTTCAAAGATCTTCTCCTCTGAGACTACTAGACCAATTGGAACCAAACTTGCACTGAATCATCACTAGGGTGTCTAGTCTCATCTGGTGATGCCGTGCACCAATCAACATGGCTGCTGTTACTAAAAATAGAACATATGGTAAAATTGCAGGTTTTTGGGTAATAACTCAAAAACCATTAATAATATCAGAAATCTGACAGGGTAAAAATGATCAGCACAGCAAGATCTAACTACCCAGCAATTTTGAAGAAAATCTTGGAGTTATTGCCCTTTTTTCATCAAATTTTCAAAATTTCAATACTTTTCGTCCTATATTTCAAAAACTATAAGAGATAGATGTTAAGTTTAAATTGCAAGATGTGCAGCATGTCAAGATCTACCTACCCTGCAATTTTGAAGTAAATCCCATTACCCATTTTGGAGTTATTGCCCTTTTTCATCAAATGTTCTAAATTTTAATACTTTCATCACGTATTGCTAGCTTCTAGAGGCTACGAATACGACGGATTTTTGTTTTCTTAAATATATTGTTTTTAGACATTTATTACTGTGATACTATAAAGTTTAAAGAAAAAAAATATACATAGATATTTTTAATTTAAGAATTATCATATACAATTTAAAATTTCAAGCAAGACAATAGGTAAATACAATGTATTAAATTAATAATGTTTATAGTTATTTAGCAATTTCGGCAACACCAGTAGGTTTTTTTCCGGCGCAAAACGTAGTCCAATACATCATCGCTTTAGATGGTACCATACAAAAAGCCCAAACTTGTGTGTTTTATCATATGACTTACGATACGGTATTGTAATGACTTTAAAATGCTAGAAACATGTATTTGCTGCTATACAGAACATGATTGAAGACATCGCTGCGTATTTAATATGAAGAACTGCAATCAAAGTGATGATCATTTGCTTATTTAAGGCATACATGTATTATATGCGATTTTACCTTGTGTTTGGGCGTTGACCGCTGGAAATGGAACTAAAATTTTTCCCTCCATGAATACAGGAATTATCCAACTCCTTATAAATTAAAAGACCCGCTGCACTTTCTGCAACTTCCATGTTTTTACATTTGGGCCCCGTACCAAGTTTCCTTGAGATACGCTGATAAAGTTGGACGTAGTTATCCTGCTGGAATTTTCTTAGGGAAAACTCTAAATCAGTAAAAGATTTATACTTTGCTCCAACACGGAGCGCACTACCATCGTCGTCCATTTTGAAAATAATTAGTGTTGGGAAGTGTGAGTTGTACTGTGAGAAGTACTCATACCAGTGAAATCTATGGGCTTAAGTCGTGTATTGTAAGACTAGTTTTTCAATGCATCAAATTTTATTGGAATAAAAATAAACTACAAACAGAAAATTATATAAAAAATTCATAGATTGTCATTTAATGAAATAAAAACAATAGAATTAAGAAAATTGAGAAATCCGTCGTATTCGTAGCCTCTAGATGATAGCAATACATGATTAATATCCGTAAAATAGGTGTCCATGTCCGGAAACCGGTTGATCATTTAGTCACAACTTCCGCCCGTCGTACTCGTAGAACCCAGGCTACGAATACGTTTCCGTCGTATTCGTAGCCTGTGCCTTTGATGATAACAATACCGATGGAATAAAGTTCTGTTTTTAAATTCCATGAGGTGACAGATGATTATGAACATATTTGGAATGAGAGATGACTTCGCGCAATGCACTTGTTAGGAAAATAGATTTCAAATGATAAATTTAACATCACAATAATAAAAATAAAACCATGATTGTATAAATACAAGATCCCGACCTCTTCTCTTATACCTTCCCCATGTTGTTGTATTCTTGTGAAAAAAAATATAAACTCTAATCACTAAATGTTAAAAATGAAATGAGGTAACATCTGATTTGATCCACACAATTTCCCCAAGATATGATTTATTGGGCGTATTGCATTTGCGCCGATGTTTGAAAAATGCAATATTTCATTTGCGCAAAAAAAAAATTCATTTGCGCCATTTTTCCAGGTATCACTTACGTAAATGTAGATTAAAGTTTAAGAAAAATAGCCGCTCTACATGATGCATTGAAAGAAATGAATATAGAAACAAATCAGAGAATTTTCTATTGATAAATGACGTTGAAAGTAGAATTGCTATTTTTTCTTGCACATCTAATCTTGAGTGTCTTGCTAAAAATGTTCAAGATGTATTTGTGGTTGGAACTTTTAAATGTTGCCCGAAGCATTTTTTCAAATGTATACGATAAATGGATGTAAAAATGTTTTGGTAACATATATACCCCGGAATCAAGATTCCACCATCGGTTTGGGCTACAGCTCCAACTACAAATTTCAATAGGACAAATAACGGTCCAGAATAGTTTCACGCTCAATTCAATGAACAATTTTATTCACACCACCCAAACATATTCATATATATATA
Source organism: Bathymodiolus brooksi (assembly GCA_963680875.1). Lineage (NCBI taxonomy): Eukaryota > Metazoa > Mollusca > Bivalvia > Mytilida > Modiolidae > Bathymodiolus > Bathymodiolus brooksi. The sequence continues at coordinate 79,137,361 of OY804588.1, forward strand.
GAGTAATAAAGAACTTATATAAAAGTGAGATCCGTGGACACTCCTGCTGTAGTGAGACGGAGTGAGAAAGAAAAGACGGATTTTCTTTTAGAGAAGTATGGTTTGTACATTAGAGGCGAAATTTCCCGACAAGAATACATCCGGACAGTTTGTTACAAGTTTTGTGCCAGAACAGACTTGTAATTTTTTACGAGTATCTTAGTGATTTTATGAGTTTATAATAAATAAACATGTCCAGTACTTCTATGATGTAAATACAGAATCTTACCAAAACTGTAAGGGTAGCTCAATGAGTTAGGTCGCTGGATCTAATAACTAATACAAGCCTATCACCAATACGGCGTGGGTTCGCGCCCAGTTTTGTAAATAACAAAAAAGGTGCACTCGACTCGCAGCCGCAAGTGATAAAGTTTACCAGTTGCCTGCCCAGGGTCGGTGGTTCTCTCCGGGTACTCCGGCTTCCTCCACCACTAAAACTATTCGCCATGATATTGCTGAAATATTGTTGAAAGTGGCGCTAAGCACCAAAAATTCAAATTCAAATTCCAAAACTGTAAATAGTGTGTTTTATCCATATAAGAACTTATCATGCTCGAAATCCTACTTTCACCTCTCCGTGGTGAGCAGGGGAAACAAATAATGCTGACGAACGGAAGAGGTTAATACAATTAAATTTATAATCTGAATTTAGTATATAGCAAATATTACTAGTTATACTATTTACCTGTATTATTGGCGCAAATGTAATATTTTATTTGTGGCGCAAATGAAATATGGTTTGTGGCGCAAATGAACGAATTTATTTTTTTTGGCGCAAATGAAATACCAATTGGCGCAAAAGCAATGCGTCGGATTTATTATATCTCAAAATGTAAGTATTGAACCTATCTAACACAAAAATGGAGAGGATAGATATATAGAATCTAACACCGGCAAAAGTGCAAGGCGGAGATTTCCCTGTCTTGCACTTTTTGCCGGTGTTTGATTTTATTTCTCACTTTTATCAGCTGTTTTTAGTTTCGTGTTTGTTTGTAAACAGCGCATCATATAAACAATGCGAGTTATTTCCCCTTCATATCAATCAAAATAGTAGTTCCGTATTTTTGTGTATTGCGTGAAGGTTATTATGTAATAATATGGCTGATTGTTAGGATTTGCGTGTTTATAAAAGATTGAAAACTTATTTACAGTGAATTGTTTATTTTAAAAAGGAAAAGCATGGAGAATTGGGGGGAGGGGGAAGTTGACATAAACTGTACAGCATGCATTTGCCGATAAAACGCACGTGATTTTTTTTGTCTTGCACTGGTGCAAGGTAAGAAAATCTCACATCGCTAAAAATAGGAACTGGTCCGTCTCAAAAGTGAGAAAAGGAGATCCCTTTTAACTTTTGGAACTTCGTTTGGCTTTATGCAGAATGTCTTTAAAAAAAACAATTGAATGGACCTAATTATAATAGAAAATAAAGCACCATTGATGTTTTTCGAAAAGTCTGGATCCAACTCTGCTTTTATTGAATTGAATTGCTAATTTCGGATAAAGTACCTATGAGGATTTTTATATCAACGTTCCATTGATGGGAATGTCTTTTTCAGTTTTTCATCTAATGGGGTTTGGGTTTCGGGGAAATCGGCATCCATATTTGCTGGTATAAATGAGTCATTGAGTCTCAGTATCTTGATCAGTAAGGCAGTAGGAGCACATTTTATTTGAGATGAGGCGGATAATAGTTTTTGTAATGCTGAAAAATGTGAGCGCTGCATAGCAAGGCGAATATGTTAAGGGAGTTTAAAAACACAAATCCCCAAGAAAATTCCGAGAAAAAATAATTCAGAACATATAAACTAAATTTAATATAAGCCATACCAAATGTTTCACACATGTGTGTACAAAATTATAGTTTGACATTTTCAGCGAGATTGTATCATATGTGAAGTTTATTAATAACTGACACATGATTAATTATAAATTTTTGCAAAAATAATATAGGGCATCCCTTTGGTTCCTCTATTACAACTAAAGAATATCTCTACTCATATGCGGATCCAGAGGGGAGCAGGGGGCCTGTCCCCCTCTCTTAGCTAAGTTATAGATTGGTAAAAACGTGCTTTAACAGAATATTTCCGCATTCCCTATTGTTTGGAAATGAAATATATAATGACGAAACTAAATCAGAATTTTATGGGAAAACATTTCCTTTTCATTAAACAGACAAAGTGATTTTGTACGCCGAGTCAACAGATATAGGTTTGATTTTTTGTTGTTGCTATTTTTATTTGTTTATTTGTTTGATTTTGTTTTGTTTTCCTTTTTTTTTTCTTTTTATTTTTTACTTTGTTTTTTTTTTTTTTTTTTTTTTTTTTTTTTTTTTTTTTTTTTTTTTTTTGTTGTATTAGCGGAGGAGCAACACATATCAATTTTATACACTAGTAGTTCGTTTGACTTCTATAAATCTCCAGAAAAAAATTCTTAAAAATCTAGTTTTCAAATCAACATTTTTTTTTCTGAATGTATATTAATATATGCTATATACGAAATTACAAGAATAGAAGCCTTATATTTTTTAATATGCTGAGAATCTTTATCTGAAAGACGTAGACAACTGAAAATAACAAATTTCTATCAAATGCATAATAAATGATAACCTTAATATCTACCTGAATGCCTACCTCAACTGAGTTGCATCTGACGTCAGTGAATAAAACCTTAGAAATAATGGAAAGTACACATGTACTCCCTAAATGTAGACTACGAATAAGTGAAAAATCCTCGATACCATCTACTCTCAGAATACTGAATAATCTTAGTCCAACTATAAATTTACTAACGACTTCACAATTTGAATTAAAAATAAGAGGTGAATCGTTTAGATCACCCGTATATTATGGCGAAGGGTCTAGCAAATTTAACATTGCATACAAGGTGAAGACTCCAATGGAGTTCTTTAAAAGCTGATATAAATGAAAATTCTAGTGTACGACTCTAAATGGTCGTGAGGTTCTGCTATTGAAGATCCTATTCATTACCTCTTAGAATACCAATTATATTACAACCAAAGAATATCTCTACTCATAGGCGGATCCAGAGGGGAGGAGGGGGCCCGCCCTTTTTTTAGCTAAGCTATAGACTGATAAAAACGTGTTTTAAGTTACTAAATATGGATTGATGTAAAATATAGACCCCTAAAAAGTAATAGATTACGATTTTAAGTCTCCAAAAAATGACTTGTATGCAATTTATAACGCATAAAAACCTTACGTAAATAGCATAGAATGATGCAATTTTCCCTCTGAATTACAATTTTATATAACCAAAAAAATCGTTGAATGTGATTTTTTAATGCACGAAAATAGACGTAATTGAAATATTAGATAATGAAAAACTGTCACTGCTATTTTTTACGCGCTTCCAGTGTAATTTGTATTGAAAATTTAGACATGTAAATATGGATTGATGTAAAATATAGACCCCTAAAAACTAATAGAAATGACAAGTTTATATACTAAATAAACCAATAAAAAAGTATATTACTGGCAGATAAGTAAAAGTCCGAAAAAAGTGAATAGATATATATACTCAAATTCATCTTGACGAAGGGTTACAAGTTATTAATTCAATTCGTTGATCTCTTTAATCATAAAACTAAAAACGGATTAAATGTCTAAAATCTGCAACTTTTAAGTTTTCTCAAATTAAATACTGTTTGTGTTCAAACAACTTTGTTATTTCTGAGGAAATTTGTTTTACTCATATTCTCACAGGGTCAGGTCCTGTGTTTTAACAATGTGCTGTGATGGTGGCCATCTTGGATCTATAATCGATGATATGATTTGATTTGATGATTATTGGTGCTTAACGCCACTTTCAGCAATATTTTAGCTATATCATGGATACCAGTTTTAGTGGTGGAAGAAGCCGGAGTACCCGGAGAGAACCACCGACCATGTGCAAGCAACTGGTAAACTTTATCTCTTGCGGCTGCGAGTCGAGTGCACCCTTTTTGTAATTCACAAAGCCAGGCGCGAACCCACACCGTATTGGTGATAGGCTTGTATGAGTTGTTAGGTAATCCAACTACCTTACTCATTGAGCCACCCGGACCCTTGATTTATGATCGACACTAAAAATGTAAGGGACAATCTATTTCATCATTCATTGTACAATTTGGAGTTTCTTGTTTCTGTGGAAAATCTTTTTCTTTAATTCGGCAATACATCGTCAAAATAACAAATTTCACAGAAAAAATCGAAATGTATTCAACATTAACAAAGCCACAGCTTAAAAATATCAGCTGATTTTATTTTATACCTTTATATAATACATGCGTGAATTAAATTCATGAAACCGAGTAATCAATCATCATGTAAGTCCTTTCATTAGTTATTTTTCTGGCTATTGCCAGTGCAAAGATTGATTTTTTAAAAGGTGAGCGATACAAGACTCTAAGTCAATATATGCGCATCAGTTAGCGTCCGTCGTACATTCAATTTGTTTAACTTGGTTTATAAACTAATGAATAATACACAATCCACAGGTTTACAAACAAAAATTCATCTACAAAAATTATAAGATTACTTGTTTAATTTCATTTTAATATAAAATTTGAAAAGTAATATCACGTAAATATTTCTAATATCTATATATATATTATAAATATTCTTAATAGAAACAAAATAATAGAAATTAAGATAAATAATAAGATTCAGGAAGGGAGGTAATGAAACATCGGATTTATTCAACAATACATTCTAAAAGCCGAAAAATGAAAAAATACATACTTTTTCTATCATATCTTCTGAATGCGTATAGGTAGAATAATAATTTGAACGGATTTTTAAAGCTTATAAGATTTGTCAGATGATACATAATTAATCTAAATTAAAATTAATCTTAAAGCCATTAAGATGGCCGAAAAAAAAAATTGGTAAAAAGTTGAAAAAATGACTTCCGATTTAGCACACCAGATATTTTTCCGGCCACGGTTGTTGCCATGTTTATTGAAATTATATATATAAAAGTTATATCATCTTGTTCATAAATAAAATGTCTTTGGAAATCAATAAAGAGTTTTTGACCGGGTTATATATATAGTATGTGATAAGTATTTAATATTATATATAATTATTTACTATATAATTGTGAGAAAATGCAATTATCAGATATGGTGTGTCAGAAGCACCGTCCCTTGTTGTTAAGGAATATGCATCATATGTAAAGTTTCACACTGGATCTGAGATATAGGGGACAAACCAGAACATGATCCACTAAATAATAATAATTATATTTATATTTTTAGAAATAAAAAAACCTTATACTATGTCCTTTTTCTTTTGTGTGTATATCTCATTTATCAATCATGAATGTTTGTATTGTTAATGATGCCTATGATTAGGCAATAAAATATTCTATATATTTCGAGATATTTGAGTTCAAAATCGTCAATTTGGTTTGAAAATTTTACCAAAAAGTCAAGCTGAGCATTTTAGATACATTGGATGAGATGTTGATGATACACGCTTATATAAAATTTCATAGTGCTAGCTTACTGAAATAACAGTTCTTTGGTAGACATGTCGCTCCACTCGGGACACATTATCATGTTTTCCGAGCCAACCAGTCTTCCCTCATACTCTTTAATGCTTAGAACAAATACCAATTTCACGTCCACTTTAACTCGACGGTTCAACTATCACCGGCGAGTAAATAGTACTTGTTGTACAGTTTTCTTTCTATTAACAACAACGAGTAATTATATTTTTATATTTTTACATTTTGTATTTTGAAGATTCGATATCCACGCTTTTAAGACAACACAAATAAGTATATCTTAGCAAATCCACGAAAAATTGGATCCACGAATTTATGTTTCTTAGTGACATGATTTCCGGACATTGAAAGAGAGTTATTTTTTGTAAAATCGTTTATCTACATACTTTATATACTAGTCAACAACAAAAAACCGAACAAGGGTTTGATGCTCAATATTTTTACATAGAGAAATAAAAAAAAATCGTATAATTTAGATTCATAACAAATAAGGCAATGTCAACAACATTTCTCAACATCATTATCAGAACAAATCATGGACAGACAGAAATTGTCATGGAGTATGGAGGTTTGCGGAGTTCAGTAACGTGTGTGACCACCTCTTGTAGCAACGATAGCTTCGCATCGCCGACGCATAGAACCAATCAATCGTTGGATAAAGGCTTGTGGGATGTTGTTCCACTCGTGCACAAGTGCGTCACGCAGCTCCTGTAGTGGTTCCGGTGGATTTTGACCCTGGCGAACACGTCTACCGAGTTCATCCCATAAATGTTCAATTGGTGACAGATCCGATGATAAGGCTGGGCCAGGAAGAACACGGATTTTATTCTGGTTCAGAAAGTCTTGACATACACGAGCCACGTGACATCTTGCATTTTCATGTTGAAAGACGTGATGAAAGTTTCGATGTTGCAGAAAGGGCAGAACGATAGGATCAAGAATATCATCTCTGTATTTTACGGCATTCAATGTTTCTTGAACAATTTTGAGTTGAGTGCAACCATCATGACAAATTCCAGCCCAGACCATAACAGTTCCGCCTCTAAAAAGGTCGGACTCGTACGTGTACACACACTGGTCCGTAAAACGTTCCCCACGCATGCGATACACACGATAAAGTCCATCGCTAAAACGAAGTGAAAATCGGGATTTATCACTAAAAAGAATGTGTTGCCAGGTGTGAAGCCTCCAACGACGGCGTGCATAAACACAGGCTAGTTTCGCGGTTCTATGGCGTTGTTTAAGGATTGGTCCTATCACCGGACGCCTAGCTCGGATTCCAGATTCACTAAGTCTTCTGCGAACACTCTGACTCGAAATTCGGACGTTTGCTAGACCAGGTGTTCTACGGGCAGTGCCCTCAGTCTTTATCAGACGGTGCCGGAGGTGAGTATGGCGTAATTAACATATTTCCCTCCTGCGATATCTACCTGCTGACTCCATAAGCAAAACTCGTATCAAAGTTCGCGTGAGCTGAACAGGACTTATCAACAGTCAGCAGGAGTTAGCACCAAATTCTCCCAACATTTAAACGATAATTTCTGCGATGATGACAAAAGAAAAGAAAATTCATCAACACCATTAGGTAGTAAATATTTCATTTTTTAAAACATAAATCAAATTAGGAACTGTCGTATCAGCAATATCAACAAACATCGTCCTACAAAAATGTATTTGAAGCAATTCTTGATATAACCTCTGCTGGGAATACGTTTATTTTACGTCATCATCAAGGGCGTGACGTTTTGTGTTTTCTAAACCAGAACAGAATTGGTATTAACAAAACCGGTAATGAAAATGAGTGAATCATTTAAATTTTCATTATTTTAAATCATCGTCTTTGAAGTATGCTTTTTTGTTAAATGTTCATCAAGTTGTAAAATCCACCATTCACTGTAATAATGAATGGTATATTTGTAAATTACTTACGAACTATGTTTTGAAGCGTATTTGGCTTAAAGGAGTGAGTGCGGATAAATAGTTTGATTCATGTGATTTTTCCCGCGAAAATACAAATATCGAAACCTATAGTACCATATATCTGTGTTTTTGTTTGATTTAAAGATGATAAGCATGTCATCTGAATGTGAATATGATTGATACTGAAAAATATCAGCCTGCTCGACACACATGAAGCTTGTGACTCGTTCGGTATCAATCAATTCACATTCAGATAACATATACATATCCGTCTTGACGTTGTGGCGTCACACGCGGCCTGCCGTTACGTGGTCTATCATTCGTCCTACCTGTTTGTCGAAGACGAATCATTATTCTTGAAATGGTTATTTTAGACACATTGAAGTGGTCTGCAACGGCCTGGTGAGTCATTCCAGCCTGAACCATATCCACTGTTCGCTCGCGGTCATTTTGATGGAGCCGTGACATCGACGTTCTTGTGAAAATTCAAATTTTCAGAATGGCAAATTGTTTACTTTGTTGACAGCACAATTAATGACCGCGGGGGATTTAAATGCCTTATTCGATCATGGCAAAACTCGATCATGGGATGGAAAATTGACTTTTCGGAATTTTTCCGTAACGGAACAGGATGTTATTGTTTGTTTGGTGAGGATAAACGCGTTTCACGCAATCATTGACGTAAATGATGAAAAAAAATAAACCATTGTTTCAATGAAAATATGTTTTAAAAAAAATCTGTGTATCGTTTCTTTTGTTGACTAGTATATATTTGACATTTTTATTGTCTTTCACGTGCTCTTTGTTGTAAGCTTATAAAATATTCTTATTATAGTATTTATAATTGTTATGTAAATTTCAAAGGCGATGTCAGACTTACTAGAATAATGATGAATGCATTTCGGAAGCAAGGAAGTCCTAGGGATGCACTCTGGCATAAGATTAAAGAATTATTGGCAAAAAAGGTGTTAGACAGAGAATTGTCAATTGTGCAGGCCATTGTTGATACAAGGAGAGAATCAAACTCGGAGATAAATGTAGAATTCGAAAAGTATTTATTGAGAACAGATTTCATGGACTTTCTTCTACTTACATGGGCAGCAGAACTAGAGATAAATACAGAAATGAGACAATTTCTAATTGATACAGTATTTACAACTGAGGGTACTTCAAAGATATCTGAGGAAACTGCGCCCTTTATTAGCCTCGTTATCGACGATAGAAAATGGGCCTTTGAAGATGTAAAATGTTTGATACGTAAGGGTCATGATGTTAACAAATGTGATCAAAACAGTTCAGATTTCGCTCAATGGGGACAATTACCATTCCACGTAGCACTGAGATCTTATAGATATGATATTGCGAAGTTGCTTCTACTCAACGGAGCACAATATCTACCAACGAACCCACTCCGCTTCAGTTACGTTATACATGAATATTTCAGAGTAGGAACATTATATTTGTTAATTACCTGCAACAGCTTATTAAGTGTTGCAGTCGCAACAGCTTATTAAGTGTTGCAGTCGGAGGGGAAACAATTTTACGGCATATTCTAAAATCTACACATCGATATTTTCCCTGACAACAGCATTATTTTACTTATGTTGGATAACGTTGATATTTTCTGCAGTGAAGACCGAAAAGCTCTCTTGGATTACCATAATAATAAATCTGGTTCTAACGAAATACTAGAGAAGATTCATACAATCTTGTATATATGAACCAGGAAGCCTTATGAACATCTGTCGAAAACGATTACACAGACATTATAGATGTCATTTTCGTAAGTTCATAGATATTCTCATAGACGAAGCATTCCCCAAATCTATTACAGATTATCTACAGTGTAAAGACCTGTTACTGAAGTACTTCCGTGCTGAAGACATTGAAGCTTTATATAACCGTCTAGGTATATCTGCAAAAAATTGTACTTTTTCGTAAGAAATATATTAACACCAAATACACATATTACACTCATTAAATGTGGTGATTGTTGATACTAATACAACTTATCATGTAGTTTTTATAGTGAGTAGTGTGTGTGTGTGTGTGCGTGCGTGCGTGCGTGCATATATGTCAGTAATGCACCACCATTGACTGTAACAGTCATTTGATATACCTCTTTATTAAGTCTCCCAAACAACGTTTGGAGACTTATTGTTTTTGCTCCGTTTCTTATTATTATTATTATTATTAAGTCTCCCAAACAAAGTTTCTTATTATTATTTTTATTATTATTATTCTTATTCTTTCTTTCCGCGAAGCATGAACTTGTCCACGGCAGATCAGGAACTACAGGACAGAATTTCATGAAACTTGGTGGAGTTATAGATATATGTTTCTAGTTGATCCGAAAGTGGTAAAGGGGGTCAAAGCCATATTTTTGGGGGTTCAAAGGGGGTGGGGGTTACTATAGAATCCTATGGGAAACTTGAAATTTCGTACATTAATGTTGATAACTTCTAACTGGATAATGATAGAGACATACAATTTGACATAGTGATAGGTCACCATTAGAGGAGCAATTCTGCGTTTTCAAAATTTTCAAGATGTCTGCCATTTTCAAAATGGCTGCCAAAACACGGCATAAAAATGGGGGTAAAAATTCAACATTGTCCGATATCATTAAAATTTGATATGTGGGTAGATAGTGTCAGTGGCCGGTTTGGGAGACTTCATAATCGTTAGATTATAATCATATCTTGTTATTATAGATATACAAAATGTATGTCATTGCAATCTAATTAAAAATTAGATGTTGTTTTTTTCCGTTTTTAGTTTGTTTTGTTTTGTTTGTTTTTGGTTTGTTTATATATTTGTTTGTTTGTTGTTTTGGCGATACACCAACATCTAACGACATTCCGCACGGGGCTCATAACAGCTGACCTTTCATTCATTGTGGACCGTCCATTCACACTCAAGAAAGTTAAATATACTAGTATTGACCAATTGAACAACATCACTCCGCATGTGTTCGATTTTACTAGTTCAAGAATTGGTAAACTCGTCTGTGATTGGTTCGTTTTAAATATAAAAATATATACCTTGACGTTTTCTTATGAAAAACATCAGTTTGAAGGATAAACAGAATGTACATACTTTAAAGTCTCGCTGGTACCTTTCGTACTCCACCTTAAACAAATGAGAGTATATCACCAGTAACCCACATCTGATCACCTTCATTCCTCCCTGTATCGCCAGTAAACCAGAGTTGATCACCTTCATTCCTCCCCTGTATCGCCAGTAAACCAGAGTTGATCACCTTCATTCCTCCCCTGTATCGCCAGTAAACCAGGGTTGATTACCTTCTTTCCTCCCTGTATCGAGTAAACCAGGGTTGATCACCTTCATTCCTCTCCTGTATCGCCAGTAAACCAGGGTTGATTACCTTCTTTCATCCCTGTATCGCCAGTAAACCAGGGTTGATTACCTTCTTTCATCCCTGTATCGCCAGTAAACCAGGGTTGATCACCTTCATTCCTCTCCTGTATCGTCGGTAACCCAGAGCGGATCACCTTCATTCCTCACCTGTATCGTCGGTAACCCAGAGTGGATCACCTTCATTCCTCTCCTGTATCGTCGGTAACCCAGAGCGGATCACCTTCATTCCTCACCTGTATCGCCGGTAACCCACAGCGGATCACCTTCATTCCTCACCTGTATCGCCGGTAACCCACAGCTGATCACATACATACCTCTCCTGTATCGCCGGTAACCCACAGCTGATCACCTTCATTCCTCTCCTGTATCGTCGGTAACCCAGAGCGGATCACCTTCATTCCTCTCCTGTATCGTCGGTAACCCAGAGTGGATCACCTTCATTCCTCACCTGTATCGCCGGTAACCCACAGCTGATCACATACATACCTCTCCTGGCTACAGATGTTATATATATACAGTGTATTTGCGACCATAAAGACTGAAACTTACTGAACTGTGACCTCAGCTTGAATTACTGAACTGTGACCTCAGCTTGAATGACAGGTTTGGTTATCAATAGCGCTGTGTAACAATTTAGTTGATTTGTTTTTTTGTTTGTTTGTTTGATGATGTTTAACGCCACTTTCAACAATATTTCAGCTATATCGTGGCGGTCCGTTTTATTGGTTGTGGAAACCGGAGGACCCGGAGTAAACCACCGATCTGTCTTTTGATAGCATACATGTATATATTTCTGAACTCACTTTTATATATATATATATATATTCTATCATTCACAGACAAATTGATAAATAAAGTATTGCAAAACTATTTTTGTTAATATTTATTTGGGCACAACGAAAATATCCTCACATTTTAAAGTTAAGGCTAAACTATGAGTATTTCGATCCCATGGGAATGTCAATTAAATACCCTCACATTTTAAAGTTAAAGCCGAAACTAGGAGTATTTCCCATGGGAATGCCAATAAAATACCCTCAAATTTTAAAGTTAAAGATAAGCTATAGGAGTATCTCCCATGGGAATATCAATAAAAATCAAAGTGTAATGTATTTGTCCAGACGATCAATTACAAGGTCAATCCATTGTTATATGAATATTTCCTATTACGAAAAAGAGTGGACTCCTCTGGATATAAATCGAATCAGTGGTGTAATGGTACTCACCTCGAGTGTGATTGATCATTGATTCGAAGAAGAGTTTGAAGATACCAAAGGGAGGTAATCAGAATCTGTATATCGAAGAAGTACAGACAAACAAAATAACCAAAAGAAAAAGTACAAAAGGACAAACAACGATCTACAAAACATACACAAAAAACTAAATATCGAGTAACACGAATGCCAATCCCACTAAAAATCGAGGGTGAACTCAGGTGCTCCGGAAGGGTAAGCAATTCCTGCTCCACTAGTGACACTCGTCGTGTTAATCTAGTTACAAACCCGGTGATAAGTCATGAATGAGGAAAAGACCGGAAAGTGTTTACGACAAGTGGAACATATCCGTGGTCATTTGTGACACAAATATTCAATAACGGCCAACCAAGTCATGGTGGCGACCGCAAAACTTTCGAAGTGATGACTTCAACTTAACTAAGAGGAATCCTTGGTTCAGTAGCTTCCTTGTTATCAGCAAACCTCTATCAAGAAAATCCTGATATGAACCACAAGCTCTGGAATATCGTATAAACTGAGAGACATATACTCCATATGTAGGTGCTGTTGGAATGTTGCTACCTATGAATGGAAAGTTCACAATGGGAAAATTGAAATCATCTCTTTTATCGTAAAGTTTAGTTCTTAACCGCCCCTCACTGTCATAGTCGAGGTGTAGGTCAAGGTATGAAGCAGACCTATCTGTATCTGTGATATTGTTTATTTCAAGCTCAACGGGATAGATGATATCAACGAAATCACCAAACCTAGAAGCTAGCCCGATCCTTTAATTTCGTGTTCCGCTATAGAGATGATGTCCTTTCACTAAATAATTCTAGGTCTGGTGATTTCGTTGATTATTATTTTTTAGGACGTCGTCTACTAGCTTTTTATAATGTATTTTTTTTCGACAAACCATTTTTCGCTTGTGTTTATCATATGTTTTTAATCACTCAATTATGAGTATATAAATAGATAAATACACAATTTCCAGAGTAATTTTTACAGGGGGTGGGGTACTCTAGGTAGAATGGGATACAGTGGTGAAGCTGGATTTTTATAAACGCCCCCCCCCCCCCCCCCCCCATCATTTATTCCCTCAGAATGAAAACTATACCCATTCAGAGGCTAGACTAAAATCCACTTTGAATGTGAAGTCTCTAAGGTCATTGACAAACATGTTACAGTTAAACACCGCCACCCAAGAAAAAACTCAGTTCCATATATGAACAAAGAATTAAGAAAAGCAATTTACAACATACAAATGGTAAGAAATAAGTATGAAAAATGTCGTACAGATAAAACATGGCAGTAATACAGAAACAGCACAGCTTTTTTACAAAGCTGGAAAAAAGATCAGTGAGGACATATTTTTAGAGAGGCCTACAGTCAAGCCTTTCTTGTAAAAAAAATTCGACAAAGCGGTCAGCAAAAAATATTCTTAATGGAATATGATGTTATATTAAATGATAAAACAGATATATGGTATACTTTTAATTATTTTTTTTTTTTTTGCAAATGATATTGGTATTAAATCTATTAATCATAATTATGATATAGAAATAATATTTAGTCATATATGTAATTTAATAAGCATGTTAACCCCTTCAAGTGCATATAATTACATTACTTCCGTTTTTCATTGAAATGTTACAATATGATTGGTTATGAAATGGTCACATGATTATAAAAGAGATGTTTCACATCCCAATGAAACTCAAATCCGAACTTGCACGTGCTTCCATGACGACGTCAGATGTAAACAATCAATGGCGTAGTAATTTCCAACAGCAAATAATCTAACACAAATAAAATTCACAACGAAAAATTCAACTATATTAAATTTTGGTGGGATTTAAATATAATTATAAGAATTGAATGCATTCTTTTGAAGTATCATTGGGGTATGAAAGCGTTGATCGAACTACATTTTCAACATGAAACGCTTACGATGAAACTTCAAAAGAATGCATTCAATTCTTAAATAAAGAATCAGCTGTGCAATAATAATTTTAAATATCATATCATATCTTCAGTAATATGACATTTCTACTGCAGATTAATTACACAGTACTATTAAAATGTAAATAAGTATACTTCCACATAAAGATCAAATAATTGCATAAGAATGGGTGTCACGTTGTGATTTTTGAATTGAACCTAATTTCACAAAATAGAATACAACAATTTGGTACCAAATATAACAAGAAGGATTTTTTTAAATACTTTGATCATCGTCCAGTAAACGTTTATTTACGATTTAAAATTGCAGGATAAATACAATATATGTGCACTGTCGAAGCATATAGGTAAATATGTGTATTCTGCGCGAAACACGGGAAAAGGCTCGACGAAGCCTCGCCTTTTCCCCCCGTTTCTAAGCCTCATACACATATTACCTATAAGCTTCGACAGTGCACAAGTATTGCATATTTATTCATCCTAGTCTCATTTTTAAATATCTGTTTTATTTTGTTTGTTTAAGAGATTTAATATGTTTGATAGTTAATACATGTACAAATATTTTGTGATGCATTTAATTTTAACAAGTTTCATAATCTAATCAGAACTATTTAATTTATGTAAATGCAGTATTATACATATGAATTTATTACTACCTAGTCAGTTTTTGTATTCATCTGGATTGAAATTTGAATGTTATTAAAGTGTTTCAGATTTGTTTTTAGCAATTAAATAGTTACCTTTAAAACCATGTTTTTTTTTCATGTTTGAGATGTTGAAAGGAAGCCTATCTTGGTGTTTCCTTTGAAAAGAATATACTATCAAAAATATTTTTTGTCAAGAATATCTAAAACATATCAGTGTTCTCCCAAGGATTTTCAAATAGTACCATGGAAATTAAGGTAGCACTGGTTTTCTGAAAATTAAAGCACCATTGCCCTAATACATTGTCTATTATAAAATTTCACAAAATAGCACCATGGTAGAAAATATAGCACCATGGTACCATGGTGCTATATGGGCCTTGGGAGAACACTGCATATCCTATGTTCATGCATTGATCTGTCTCTGTGGGTTGACTCTGGAACTGTAATGTAGTGAACAAGAAAGCCTCGTTCCTATGTACTCTATACATATATATTTATTTATATATAGTGACAGTTTGATATTTAGCAAATTTTTCAGCTGAATATATTTATTTTCATTTTACATGCAATTAGATTTTATCTATAGTGTATGTTTTAGAAAAATCACAACCCCCCCCCCCCCTGCTTGATCAACCAGAAAAGCAGTGACCCCCCTCTATCAATTGCCAATTTTTTCATGACCCCCCCAACCTTTTTGCCGCCCCCCACCCCCTGGAGATGAATATTGACCGGTCCCTAAAGGAGTCATTTTTATTAAAACAACCACCCTAGCATAGGCCGTATAAGGAAACCTACACCACAAACAACACTGATATTGATTTCAAACCAACATACACAGACACTATAATTTTAGTTGTGATGTTTCTCAAAGACAACAATATGATGTATTGTATATTTGTATGGCAGAAAACAACTGGCTTAAATACAACAAACTAATTAGGTATTTCGGCTGTTGATTTTTCATTAGTTTTTTAATTACGAGATTGATTAACACAAAACTGGTATAGCAGAACTTTTCAACAAAATTAAATTAATATCAAGAACGCTACTGGTGTTGACCAAACATTCTGTACACTTCACGGAGCTGGTACACCTGTACTCAACATCATATCGCCACACTTTTAAATAATACAATAAAACACAGCCATTTCCAAACAGACTAAAAGAAGCACAAGTTGTACCTCTGCATAAATAAATGATCCACTGAACAGGACACATTATAGTTCTTTCAGTATTCTGCCAACGATTTAAAAAAAAATCAATGAAATGGTGCTGTCAGATCAGTTTGTGGAATTATTTCATGAATTTTTTTTATGTGCTATTGAAAATGGTCATGGCTGTCAGACCATACTACGGAGGCTCCTTAAAGATTGGAAATCAGCTCTGTTTTTGCTTTGTGGTAGCTATTTGTATGGATCTTCCAAAAGCTTTTGATTTTCTGCCACATGACATTATTGTCAGTAAATTGGCTGCTTATGAAATATAGACTGTCATTCCAATCAGTACAATTACTGGAAAATTAATTTACAGGCAATAAACAACAAATTAAACGTCAGAGGGGGGTCCTGTTGTTCGTAAATGTTACAGAAAGGTGGTCCCCATAATTGGACCCTTCCTTTAATAGTTTTATAAGCGATATTTGTTACTTTATTGAACATGATGCATTGTACAACTATGCTGATGACAACACCGTATCATATCCCATCAAGATTATTATACTTTAATGAATGTTTTAGAAATAAGCTATGTTTTAATTGAATAGTTTAATATTACTTGTATGCAATCCAACCCATATTAATATTATACATTTATTGCATGCTGGTGAGGGAAATATGCAAATTTATTCTCCCAAGAGTATCATATTCCCTGAGGGCAACGCCTGAGTGGAATATGATACTCGTGGGGGAATAAATTTTCATATTTCCTGAACCCGCATGCTATAAATGTTTTATTATACCGAATGAAACCAAGAAAACACATACATGTAAAATACTACTGGCAAACATATTTTAAGTCCATTGGAACGTTGTCTCAGACATTTAAAAACCACATCCACAACAATAAAGAGATTCAAGATCAATATCCAAGAGAAAACAAAGTGCTATTCACCGGTCGGTGAATAGTCATTTGTGCTATTCACCGGTGAATAGTACTTTTCATACAAATTGAATGAAACTTTGGAAATAGTATTTTTATTGCAATAAAATTTATATAGAAAAAAGTATGAGAAGTATAATAATATACACTTATTGACTGGGTATGAGGGTAATTGCATTTATATTGTTCCCAAGGTACCAACTATTTTCCGAGGCGAAAATAGTTGGTACAGAGTAAACAATTAAAGTGCTATTACCCGAATATCAAGTCTATAAGTGTTTTATTATACTGAACAACTATGCAATTCAAAATTCTAAATTAGGTCCTTTTCTGATGGATTTCTAGTCTACTTTATTAATACTTTTTAAAACTAATACATGTTCATGTGTGCATTTGAAGAAGAATTGTTTTTAAACATGTGATTAAAGTGCTATTCACCGGCCGGTGAATAGTAATTTGTGCTCTTCACCGGTGAAGAGTACTTTTCAGACATATTGAATGAAACTATGGAAATAGTATTTTCATTGCAATAAAATTTATATAGAAAAAAGTATGAGAAGTATAGTAATATACAGTTATTGACTGGGTCCAAGGACAACAGCTGTTTTGTTTGACCCGAGGACTGAACTGTTGCCATTAGCCGAAGGCTGAGGGCAACAGTTCAGTCAGAGGGTCAAACAAAACAGCTGTTGTTCGAGGAACCAGTCTATAACTGATTTGTTATACCTTATCATATTTAATGCTTTCTAATTTAATTTCTTTTCCTGTTTTTAGTTTTACTGGCTTATCGCGACCAGCTTATACATTATTTTTGAATTTGTATCCTGCATTTCTGCCATTCCAATAGCAGTCTTTTTTGCTATATTGTATATATACAATTCATTAATAAGTCTGTTTTAGTAAACGTTACACAGACGACAGGGAATCACGTGAGATACACGTGCAGCTATTTTAAGCAACCAATAAAAGTAGGGCAAGCGGTCCCAGTCCAACAGACCGAAAACTGTTGACAGTCAACAGATCGCTGATTCAGGGATTTTGAGATTTTTTAAAAAAACAGTAAAAATGTTGATTTTTATTCCCAATACATTTATATAGAGAAACAAAATATAAGGTATAACAACAATTTATATCTGTTGGCAAGAAAACTTATGCAACATAACCTGTTTTTAATATTGAGTGTGCTAATATATCATGTGATGACGTTATTAAATTACTGGGTATTGATATAGACGATCAGTTAACTACTGATAAACATATTAAAAAATATATGTAGTAAAGCTTCGCAACAACTGAGAGTACTAAAACGTATTGGTTGTTTTTTTTATTATCTATATACTTACTAAGCTAATACTTTTTCATACCTTTATATTGTCTAATTTTGATTTGTGTCGTTTAGCTGGTCATTTTTGTTCAAAAGCAAATACTATAAAACTCGAAAAATACAGGAAAAGGGTTTACGTTTTATCTATAAAGATTATAATAGCACATATGAAGAACTTTTACATATAGCAAAAGTACTACCTTTACAAATAAGGAGACTACACACCATAGCGTTATCTAGAAAGCTTTAAAAAATTGTATAAACTGTTTCCACAATGCTTAAATGATCTAGTTTTTCTTTAGAAAGTAAATATAGTTTTAGTTATTCTAATATTGTAGAGGTACCAAAGGTTAAGACTACTACATATGATAAAAATTCTTAAATATACAGCTGCTATTTTATGGAATGATCTACCTGATGCATTTTGAAAAATAGAAGAAAAAAATTCAATCGTAATTACTCGGCCATTCTACAAATAACCTCGCATGCATTAGGCGTATACATCGCACTACAAATCGCCCTACTTTTCACATGTCCGTTACATGAAAGTTTGATAAAGTTATATTTTAACCAATTTTCTATATTTCAATTATTTTCATGGATAAAAGTTTCAGTTTTAATTAGTTTTGCATGATTAGATTTTACTTAGTATGTCTTCCATATTGGATTTTCGTGGACTATATTTTTGTGCGGCTTAACTTCCGGCAAATAATTTAAGAAGAATTTCTACTATCTACGTACGAGGGTTATTTGTAGGGTAGCGAGAATGGCCGAGTAGTTACGATTTGTAAAAAATTAGGTTCATATTTGCCCTATTTAAATAGTGTCATAATGGTTGTAATAGATATTCCCCATCTTCTTCCACAACTAGACTAGTGTGACTGCCATGGGGTTTACTTGTCTTTATACGTAACAGTTATATATTTGTCAACTTATCCGACCAGGTAAATGTTCCACAAACCACTGTTGTTTCACCTAGTATTGACTCCATGGTTACATATGTAAACAAGCTCCCCATGGGATTGTTTTTCTTTATACGTATAGAAATATTACTGAAGTTATAGACTATTTTGGTATGGATAGATGTAAAATATTTAACCTTAAATCCACACTAAAAAAATATATATACCAGTGTCTTTGTATGAAATACACAAATACCTGGAAGAGTGAGCTATTTAATGATAAGAGACATAATTCAAGTGGTAATAAACTTAGAACATCTAATATAGATTATTTAAAGATCAGTTTGTTTTTGAACCGTATCTGAATTGGAGAACCTATAATTATAACCAGAGAAACATTTTAACTAAATTTCGTATTAGCTCACATAAACTTGAGATGGAAAAAGGAAGAAATATGAATATTCCAGCTGAACAAAGAATATGTAAATTGTGCAAGCTAGATGTGGAAAATTATATCCACTTTCTTTTGGAGTGTCCCTCACTACCCAGCACTAGGAGGGAGATTCAGGATCAAATTGAATCTCGCTTCTCTAACCTTAAATTTTTGGACAATAAAAGTAAATTTGTCTGGCTTCTTTCAGTAGATGATCATTACATTTATAATCAGTTATACGCTTTATTAACAAAATTATATAATAAGAGAAATGATATTATAAGAGAAATGATATTATAAGCAGTAACACCCACTAATTTGAGATAATAATACTTAGTAAATTATTAAATAACTTTTTTTTCTTTTTTTATGCATCATGCTGCTGCTAATTTTTATAGTACTGCTAGAACTCTGCTTTAATTAAATTGTGGATTGAATGGGTCTCTGTGCTTGGTAAAACTAAAATACAACCATTATAACTATATTTCTTGCTAAATGTGATTTTTTTTATTTTTTTATTTTATTTGTATTGTCCTATCCAATGGAAAAAATATTATGTGAATCAACTGTATACTGTGATTTTTATTGATTATACTGCTCATTGTGGGCGTCTTGATTGACAATAAAGCATTTGTTAATTTGTTTGTTTACACACATTTTAAAATACAGTTGTCAGTACAAAGCAATTTAAACCAATATCTGAGCATTCTACAATATCTTGTGTCCCTGACACTCCTATTCACCTTGTGAGGGTGTGTATGGCAGTCCTCTTCTCTTCGTGGCTGGTCTCCCTAGCAAATTTGATTGGCCTAAGGCATGGTGTCCTTGAGCGGCGTCGCTATATTGTCTTTGCGGTGGTGTTATATCTATATGGGCTGTTTAAGTCGTTCGAAGGATCATATATGTACATGTACCCCCCCCCCCCCCCTTTGTTTTATACCACTTACCACGCCAGTGTGTCTTTATATTGGAGGATTCTATCAATTATTGTAGATAACATACTGTCACACTGTGTTTTAGATTTCAATTGCAGTGGCGTAGCTAGACCTGTAATGATGTAGAAGCACACAATTGGGGCGAGGGGTCGGGGGAACGCCTAAGGCCCCCAGTGGGAAATAACAAAGTTTGTTGGATTTTGTTGGTAAGTTCAAAAGTTTTGCTTCAAGCTTAAAAAAAAAACCTGTCATATTTTCATGTTACGAAGAGAACATAGCCGGTCGAAAGTACAAATGCAATCAAAGTCGAGCCTGGACCTAAATCGCCATCAAATATGATGAAAATATAAAGTGCACAAATTCGATATGTGTACAGTAATTGTGCAAAGTTTGAATAATGAGGAATGAGAATTATTGGAGTTTAAGATTATACAAATTATATAATCGGAAGTGTTGTGAACGGACGAACAGACGGAGTGGGAAGGCCAGTAAACTTGTTGCTTTTGCTGTTGGCGATGCAGGTAAAAAGAAAATTAACAGATATATGTCTTTATCTCAAACCAAACACACTTGATGTTTTCATTCTACTAATCAATCCGTTACTCTTGATCTTCGATTTGTGTCGAGAATAAAAATGCAAGGCGACGCTTTTTCTTCAAAGCAAAACTGTCAATAATTTTCTCAATATCTAGTACGGACAAACTGGAAAGCCCATTCAAAGATCAATGTACCTGAATGGGAATTTAAACTGGGCAGCTTTATCCCACATTTGGGATAACAACTGAAGTTTAACTGCATCACTTTGGAGATCATCCTGCGACAATTTGGCAACATCTGGGTACGTAGGTTCACAGGCCGCGAATCTGACGGGCTTGGAACACTCTCTATGACGTTCTCCACTTTTTCCGGGCTTGAACTTTCAGAAGCCGAAGGGCCTGCTTTCGATTCGAAAAAGGAACTTATCTTTCTTTGCATTGTTGTTCAGTCACTCAGTTTCACCACTCAATGATTATGTAAACAAAAACCTTTTGTCGTGTAATTAGCCGAAGGTGCCGGAGTAGAGTGGTATTATTCCGGAGCTAAATTCAAACGGTATAACGTGAATATTGTTTAACCAATTATGCACGATTCTTCTATATCTCTATGTATGCTCTGTTGTCGTCCCCTCTCTCTCTCGCTCTCTCTCTTTTGTGTGGGTCAAAATGAAGTGGAGGCACGTGCTTCCGTGCCTCTGCGTAGCTACGCGCCTGAATTACTACATTATGTACATGTACCCCCCTTTTTTTACACCACTGACCCCGCCAGTGTGTCTTAATATTGGAGAATTCTATCATTCATTGTAGATAACATACTGTCACTCTGTGCTTTAGATTTCAATTACTATACATCCATATGTACATGTACCCTCCCACCCCCCCCCCCCCCCACCCTTTGTTTTACACCACTTACCCCGCCAGCAGGGGCGGATCCAGGATTACAAGTTAGGGGGGGGGGGGGCGCACTTAAAAAAATTGCGTCGAGCAGAGGAAGGCGCGAACATTTTAGGGGTATTTCGTGTGAAAAATCACTATTTTACGCCAAAAAATCATAGTTTTTACAATTACGGAGGGAGGCGCGAAAAATGTTGGGGTATTTCGTGTGAAAAATCACGATTTTACGCCAAAAAAACATATCCCCCTCCCCCCCCCTCCCCCCTAGATCCGCCCCTGGCCAGTGTGTCTTGATATTGGAGGATTCCCTCTTTTATTGTAGATAACATATATGATCACTCTCACGGTTACCACAAGACATATTTTATATTTCATTTTTAAATACCATGTGTACTCCCCCCCCCCCCCCCCCCCTTTTTTTCCGACATTACAACTGACCCCGTCAGTGTGTCTTTATATTGGAGGAGTAGATAACATATGGCCAGTCTTTAACCACAAGACATAATTTCATATACAATATCCATATCTACATGTACACGTACTCCCTGACCCTGATGACCCCGCCAGTGTGTTTTTTTTATTGGAGCAGTGTTAGTAACATGTGGTCATCTCTTGTTAACGTTATCTGGCCAATAAATTGTATTATATTGTAGTGATATCTGTACAATATGCTAGGAATCGATAATAAAACCAACAAAAATCATTGAGATTCTCTATCTATCGCTCACACCAAATACTATTGTACACACAGCGCAATACACGTGGATTATATTGTATGCTAATGATAGTGTATATATCAATTTGCCTTGGGGTTTTTGTGTAAGACACACAGGCATATATTAGATACAAATTTAGTGTCGAGATGGCATTACAAAATTGATATATTATATTAGAAGAAAAGACGTGATTCATGATGAAAATATTGTACTGTGTTAACTGTGTAAGTACTTACTAATTATAAATATATGATATATAACTGATATATATGATGGTTTAGCATTATGCGAAGGTCATGGAAACCCTGAACACTCTTTTATGTAAACTTTAAAGATTTTGCTGGTGTTGCCACGTGCACTTATTCATTGAAAGGGAAAATTCTGGTACATTTTTGTATATCATAAAATGCTTGTGCAAAATGGGAAGAGTAACATGTACAATCGGGACCCTTGACCCTCTTTTGTTTTTTAAACTTTAAGATTTTTTTGGTTTTACCACTTATTCATTGAAAGTGAAAAATCTAGTACACCATAGAATTGTTGACTCTTATCAATCAAAGGGGGAAAAAGAAGAAACAAGGGGGGGGGGGCAAGTAAAGACAATCTAGACCCTTTAAAGGGATATTAAAGCTCGTTTTAACGAAGGTTGTTTCTTTTCAATTTAATTGTAAAAACAATCCAAAAATACTTTGCACGCCCATATAATCCCTAATATCGTTAAGATAACACTTAAAAGGATAAAAATGAATTTTTGTCCAGGAAGCAAAAATTAAATTATTGCAAAGATCGCAAGATATGACAGAATTATCAACGAATTATGTCACTTTTGATAAAAACCGGGTTAATGTTTTATAAATATCATTTATTGAACCAATTGCAAGTTTTCATGAGATACAAAAAATTACCAAATTGAGCTTTAATATCTCTTTACATGTTTAAGCTTTTTGATTTTTCTAGAATACTATGACATCCACAAATGTTGATGAAAAAAATAGGGGAGGGGGAGAGGTAACACAGAATCTAGCCCCGTGACCCTCTTTTACTTTAAACATTAATATTTGTCGGGTATACCATAAAATTGTTGAAGGAAAAATAAAAGGCGCGTGGGGCACTGGGGATGGTAACACATACAATCTAAACCCTTGACCCTCTTTTTCAAATTCAAATACTTTATTGGATAAATCACAGTCAAATACAATGACAATACAGCTCGGTTTGTGTAATCCTATACCGACACAACAACAAAAAGGTCCATGCTACATTAACCACGCACTTAATGTATTACATAACATTTATCACTGACCTTGAGGAAGACCAACAACATTTCTGAATGTGTTTTCCCTAATTTTAAATGAATATATTATCCATTTGATTTACTGGATTAAGAATATGCTTTACAGCATTTTCTTCTCCTGAATTCACTGGGGTAAAGCCGATGACCGTAACTGCATTTACGGTCACCCCAAGATGGCGGACGTGGAATCGGGTAAGAATCTTTTTTGTCGATTAAATTGTTTCTATAATGTATTCTAAATGGCACATGCATTGGTACGATAGTAATCTATGAACGTACCACAAGGAAATCACAAATTACGACTGAAAAATGTACATGAAAGAGAAAATCCGATTTAAACATATCGGTAAGATGACCGTAACTGAAAACTTTCAAAACAATTATGATCAGTTACGGTCATCATACCGATTTTTTAAAATCGGATTTTCTCTTTCATCTAGACCCTTGACCCTCTTTTACTTTTAAAGTTTAAGATTTTTCTGGTATACCATACAATATCGTTGAAGGAAAAGATGGAGGGGGGGGGAGGGGGGCGAGTAACCTGGAATCTAGACCCCCTGGCCCTCTTTTACTTTTAAAGTTTAAGATTTTCTGACATACCATACACTATCGTTGAAGAAAAAAATGGGTGGGGGGAGCGAATAACACATACAATCTACACTCGTGACCCTCTTTACCTTTAAACTTTAAGGTTGTTCTCGTAAACCATAACATTGATGAAGGAAAAAACCTTAAGATTTTCTGGTTTACCATAAAATATTGTTGACCACTTATCTATCAAAGGGAAAAAATGGGTGGGAAATGATGGGGCGGCGGGGGGATAAACGACCAACGAAAGGAAAAAAGGTGAACGTAGAATTTGAGGATATCATACACAATCTAGAGCCTAGACCGTCTTTTACTTTATACTGTAAGATTTTTCTGGTAGACAATAATATTATTAACTACTTGTCCAACGAAGTGGGGAAATGGGGGAGGGTAACACACAATATAGAGCCTTGACCGTCTTTTACTTTAAAATAAGATTTTTCTGGGGAATAGCATAAAATTGTCGACCACTTGTCCAACGAAGGGGAAAATGGGAGAGGGTAGCACACACACAATATAGAGCCTTGACCGTCTTTTACTTTAAAATAAGATTTTTCTGGGGTATAGCATAACATTTTTGACCACTTGTCCAACAAAGGGGAAAAAAGGGGGAGGGGGAGGGGCAACATACACACACACAATCTAGCCTAGATAATAATCATACATTGTTTAATCATCTAAGAGACATAGAAACAAAACAATTCAATTACTAAGTGTAAATGTCTCTAAATTGATTGATAAACACGTCACACTTGATATACATTATATAATATACATCATCATGGTCGTGACATTTAAGGAGTAAGACCAAAAACAAAAACAAATTCCGGATGTGTACAAAATTATTTTTGTGCCATTCTTCAGGGAGACAAATATGTTTTTTCCGTATGTGTACACAATTATTTTTCTGCCTTTCATTTTACAAGGAAGGATACATTACGCGTGTGTACATGTGTACCAATATGTTAATGGCCTTGGCTTCCAGGTCTTTTAATATTTCCGTGTGCATTCAGGGGGGGGGGGGGGGGGGGGGGGGGAGGGGTAGTCTAGCTATATATAAAAACAAAGCCTATCATAAGTCACTAATATTTTTGGTTTAATTATGTAGTTCAACGACATTTATCTATCTTTTTTAATATAATATAATATTGTAATTTCAATAATAAAAACAAAGCCCATCATAAGACATTATTATTTTGGGTTTAAG
Organism: Bathymodiolus brooksi; assembly: GCA_963680875.1. Lineage (NCBI taxonomy): Eukaryota > Metazoa > Mollusca > Bivalvia > Mytilida > Modiolidae > Bathymodiolus > Bathymodiolus brooksi. Next base: position 79,162,958 of record OY804588.1, read on the forward strand.
TTCCATATATGATCTATAATAACCCTATATAACTGACCGCCACGATATAACTGAAATATTGCTGAAAGTGGCGTTAAACACCATTTCCTAACCAACTTAATAGTCAAACAAAAATGACCTATCTTTTTCTCTATAATTTTGGAATTTCAATAATAAAATTAAAAATTAAACCTGTCGTAAGTCATTAATATTTGTTGGTGTAAGTCCCTAGTTTAACTATATAGTCCAACAAAATGTACCTATCAGTTTGTTATTTAACATTGTAATTTCAATAATGCAGTGTTTCAGCTAGACTTTTAAATCTTCAGGACAATTGCCAATTTTATCAAAATTTCTTCTGGACATTCTTTAATAATTAAACTAATTTTTATCAAATTCTTCAGGATAATTTAAGAAGGAAAAAAAAATACTAGTAGGTTTGGAAAATGTTCTGAGACCATTGCCTAGCTGAATCACTGTAATGGGGAAAAAAAATAGAAAATGAAATTACCATCTCTTTTTAATTCAATAATTGTCTGTTTTATGAGTAGTGGTAACTTGAATAATACTGCGCCCTCTATCGGCACTATCACTTAATGTAGCGACCAGCGGGAGCGTAATATAACGACTGGATTATTCGGGTTAGAGTAGTGGGTGATAAAATATTTTTTCATTCTTGTTTGTTTGCTGATCTGATGGTCAAACTTGGACCTTATTTCAACCAAATTTTTTGAGATTTGTAACAAAGGTCAAAATTTTATTAGTGACCACCCTCTTCAAGTAGAAATAAAAATTTGAGTAAAACCATTCAAACAAACATGTAGGGGCACTTACAGAGGTCAACATTATTTTTGATCCCAATATAACAGAACCAGTAAACCTGGGAGACCAACTGGTCTCCAGAACTGTCTCAATTCTCTTCTATACATGTATAGTGCTGATTGGAAACTTGCTGTGAATTTTGATAAAAGCAAAATAGTAGTCTTCTCAAAGCAAAAACTAAACAAAGGAACTATGTATTTTTACAATGGACCGAACTCAATTGAAATTGTTGAAACCTATAGATACCTAGGAATTTTATTCCACTATTCTGGAAAATTTTCACAAGCGATGTCTAACCTTGCCGACAAAGCAAGAAAAGCATATTTTGCGCTGAAATTAAAAATTCCCTATAGTGATAATTTGTCAGTTAAATCCTAGCTTAAACTCTATAATTCAATGATTGTACATATTATAACTTATGGGTCTGAAGTTTGGATATCTGATTTTAAGTCAAACTTTGACACCCTTGACAAGAATCAGTTTGATAAAACGCAAAATATGATCTTAAAAAAACATTCTTGGTGTTCATGGCAAGTCTTCCAATTTAGCAACAAGATGTGAACTAGGAACTCTTCCAATTAAAATTAAGTGTTATAATCTAATGTTTAGATACTATACACGGTTTCGCGAGATCGATGGACAGCCGGGTGGTCAGTATGATATCCTTAAAGCTGCTTATGAGGTTGACAAGACACTCACAAAAAATGAAAACTCTTGGGTAAATAAAATTAATGAAATATCGAAACTCATTGGATTATCATCATTAAACATTTCTACATTTCTATTTAAACAAAAACTCGAAAATTATTACAAAGTAAAAATAGAAACTGAGATCTCTAATATTAAGAATTGTGGCTCAGGCAAACTTAAATTCTATAGCAAAATTTTTACGGAATCCAAACAGCCTGGATATTTAGATTACAATATTCCTAAAACTTTGAGGAATAAATTAACTAAAATAAGAATAAGTGCTCATTCATTAGTGATAGAAACTGGAAGGTATACCAAACCAGTAACTCCTTCTGATCAAAGAACTTGCAAGTATTGTAAACATCTAGTAGAAGACGAAATACATTTTTTATTTCAATGCTCTCAGTATAGTAGTATAAGATCAAAATTTGGAATTTATGAAAAGGTCTTAGCACCGACTGATATTCTAGATGAAGAAATGATTAAAACTATTAACCCTGTTTCCCCAAAAGATCTAAAATCTATTTGTATGTACATACAACCACAGGCACTCGAATTCCGGACCCCCTTTTTCCTCATTTGGTCCCTCCCGCTATTATGGTATGGATCTTTGTCTGGAAGTTATCTTTGAACCATTTATCCATATTTTACAACATTTCGTGTTACAACTCTCTCGTTCTACTAACTTTTGTTTCTAGGTCCAGCTGTCGTATTACTTATATACAAAAATAAGTAATACGGCAGCTGGACCTACAAAAATAAGTAATACGGCAGCTGGACCTACAAAAATAAGTAATACGGCAGCTGGACCTAGAAACAAAAGTTAGTAGAACGAGAGAGTTGTAACACGAAATGTTGTAAAATATGGATAAATGGTTCAAAGATATACTTCCAGACAAAGATCCATACCATAATCGCGGGAGGGACCAAATGAGGAAAAAGGGGGGTCCGGAATTCGAGTGCCTGTGCATACAACAAGCTTTAGATATGCGCGACCACCCTGCTGTAAATTGTTCTCAATGATTCAGTCTTTATGTTTGTTTATTTCCAGTATGTTAATGATGTACTGTAACTGTATGTTTGTAGTTTGGATCACACATCTGTTGTGCTCTTTCTAAGAAAATATTGAATTGAATTGAATTGAACTACATGTGTAACAAAGGTCAGATTCTGATCAGTGATGACACTCTATAAATAGATAAAGTGCACATAGAAACACAAATAGAAACGTTATACTATACAACCAAACATGTATTAAGAGGTCTTCACTTGGACGAAGAAAAACAGGCCTTAAAAGACAAGGAGACCTCTTAAAAGAGGTCCAGTTCATATAAAATTTTCTATGACAAGACTAGAAAAAGGTGACCTTTTAATACAGGTGACCGCATGGGCAGGTTTGACTATATTTTGTATGGCACTAACTGAGGTCAAATAATTAGTTACATTCGTAACGGCAAAGGTCAGACTTACATTGATAATCGTGATCGTATGGTAGTTAGATTTACAACTAGCTATTCCTACCCTCACCGATGTTGTGAGGTCGTGGCAGCAGGTTTCGGTTTCCTCCACCAATACACGCCACGATATAGCTGGAATACTGCTAAAGTTGGCGTTAAACACCAATCAGTCAATCCTCAACCAATAAAACTGACTGCCACGATACAGTTTTTGAAATTCGTCGGACCTATCGGACCTAGGGGGCAGAAAAACATGAGGTCCGCGAATAACGTCGGTAATGCCGGTTCCCATGTCCGCCAAACATTTTTGAATGATGTGTTTACTTTTTTAACGGAAGCCGGAAACGCAGGTCGTGTTGTAAATACCGGAACAAGTTCGGTCAACTCGGAATTCGTAACCGCATTGATATACGTGATATTTTATCTGTTTTTGGTAAATATTATTGGTAACTGTCATGAAAATAAATATATTTGAATATATTGTGATGCGTAAGATGATCTTTTCGAGTGAAAAGCCCCCAAAAAATTAATAAAATTTAAAAAAAAAGGACATCCCTGATTTGTATCGTTCCCTTCACCGAATCCGTTTCTATTTAGAATTTTGACGGTTTACAGTTCCGGTGTTATAGAGCCATTTTTCCCCCATAGTCAGTTTTCCCCCCGGAAAAATGGCTAGGGGGAAAAACTACTATAGGGGCGTTATAGAGCCATTTTCCCCTATAGCCAGTTTTCCCCCTCGGAAAAATGGCTATATAGTAGGATTTCCCCCCGGAAGAATGGCTATATAGTGGGATTTCCTCCTGGAAGAATGGCTATATAGTAGGATTTCCCCCCGGAAGAATGGCTATATAGTGGGATTTCCCCCTGGAAGAATGGCTATATAGTAGGATTTCCCCCCCCCCCCCCCCGAAAGAATGACTACATAGTAGTCCCCCTCTGAAAATGGCTTGAATATTCAACTTAATTGCTCTGTTCAATTTTACTACCACTTGCCAGTGCCACTTTTGGTTGACTATTAGTGTCGATGGGTTTACTAGCCAAGTAGCTTGTACATGGATGATCCAAATGACTTTGAATGGTATATCCCAAAAGCAAAAAATAGGGCATCTTATGGGACATTATATGATACCCCACCACGTTTTGCATATTTTCAGTCTTCGAAGAGGTTCGCATTGTGAAATTTTTCAATCCGTTTGTAACGCAAGGAAAAGGCGTTGTATACTTGGACAAAATTTGACGGGATATGCATTAAAATGTACCCTGTACCCGAATATATGCAATAAGACCCCTGAGAACTATACCCAAATCTATGCAGTTAGAACATTAGTACCTAAATGTGCATATTTGTCACGGACTGAAATAAGATTAACTAGAGTGACTATAGTATGTTAGACTTTGCCTTTGGATTTTGAAAGACGAAATTAAAACGCGAAATTGTGAAAGCGAAAACGCACAATCGAAAAAGCAAAAATTCCAAATTGCGACAGTGAAGAGGCGAAATCGAAATCATTTCTCCATTTTGCGTTTCAACCTTTTCAGGTTTTCGGCTCTCGCTTATTCGCGTCTTCTTTTTTTGGCATCTTCGCAAGCAGGAAGGTGGCCGAGTGGTCAAGGTGCTGGACATTAAAATCACGATGTCGACACCGTTCAATTGTGGGTTCGATCCTCATGTGTGTCAAGGTTTCAAGGCACCTTCTCTAGCTCAGGGTTTCGTCGATTTTCCAGATTGAAATATCGGGCGCCCCCCACAAGACTGGTGACCTTGCGAGAACCCCATATCTGTAAAACGATCGTTCATTTCGCCGTCGGAAAACTTGCCTTTAAGTTTACCATACCTTCACATTCGCGTTGTGAGTTCGACCTAGGATTAGGCTAGGTTTAAGGTAAGGTTTAAAATTAGGATTAAGTTAAGGCCTAGGTTTAGGGATAGTGTTGGACCGAGGGATTCGGTGAGGATTAGGCCTAAGGTTAGGGTAATGTCTAGCCTAGAGTTTGCATACTTTAAAGGTCTTGGTTGGGTAAGTTTACGTTGAAGTCAGGTTTATGTAAAGACGAGGGGGAAAATTGACTATATAGCCATTTTTCCGGGGGGAAATTCTACTATATAGCCACTTTTCCCCCTGTCAAAAACTGGGGGGAAAAATGGCTATGTTCAATGATATAGTCATTTTTCCGGGGGGGGGGGGGGGATGGCTATATAGTCAGTTTTCCGGGGGGGAAATGGCTAGGGGGAAAAACTACTATAGGACACCGGCAACATGGCAATGTGTCGATCATGAAAATTTGGTCGTTAAATGACAACATGATTGAGAGACTGCTTAGGGAAATTGAACTGGAGATTGAGAGAGTCTAATGACTTTTAGAATATTGTTATTGTAATCTCAATAAAAATTTTCAAAATTATGCTTTAAATCTGGTAATTTTTTCAAAGTTTGAGGGTATTCCTAGCTGGATTTGGCTACTCTTTTTTGGTGCATGGTTTCAACTTTTTGGTTTATTCTGGATGGTGACTGGTCTTCCTATTTTAAGCCTCTACCAGTACTAATGAAGTTAAATACAGAAAGCGCACTGCTAGACTAAAATAATAATAACGGTATGACATTGCTTGGCTTTAAAACAATTTTACATAAGAAATGTAGGTCCAGCAAAAATTCAGAGAGTCCAGCAGAAAATTCCTGGGTGCTGGACCTATGTCCACCAAAATGAAAACAAATTTCAAAAAGTCTGACGATATAACTGAAATATTGTTCAAAGTGGCGTTATTGAACACCACAACCCTAACACTACCCCTCCTCAAATAGAAAAAAGTGAACATTGAAACATACATGTAAACATTTGACTCAAAATCTAATTAAAATTAGATCTCCACATTTGCTCCATATTTTCTATCTGTTGTTTTTTTAGCCGAGCGACGGCAACAAAATAACCGATAAACAATAGGAAACAAGTGCGGAGATAAAATTTTAATTAAATTGACATTCGACTATATTTCAATTGGCCAAAGACGAACTCCTTTCGTTTTAAATAAGGGTAATAACAAAATTACCGAACTCCGAACAATCTTACAAAGGGAAAGTCAAAACTCATAAGTATATAAACAGACAAAATCAGTCAACAACCGGAAAACTGAAAACCGTAATGACAATCTCTTAAGTATAGTGTTATTATTAGGTTTCTATCTCTTAAGAATGTGGTCATTATTAGGTTTCTATATCTTAAGAATGTGGTCATTATTAGGTTTCTATATCTTAAGAATGTGGTTATTATTAGGTTTCTAATGATTAAAAGTATAATGTGAAGATCACGGTAATAGACAAGTGTGTTTAAATGTCCCCTCTTTCAACTTAAAAATCAACAATAAATAACATCTCTATCTATTAGGTGTCAATTGTGTGTGTCAACCACCGCCCTTGGCCACCCCAATATACACGATTCATTACGCGTCGTTGGTTTATTTAGTCCCCTCTTTATTAAGCATGTACATGTATGTTCCCCGGGGGTTTCTTGGTTATAACAATTACGAAATAATAGATAAAAATGACAATTGGATTTTCGTGTTAGACATGTCAATCATTCTCTCTCTCTCTTCTCTCTCTCTCTCTCTCTCTCTCTCTCTCTCTCTCTCTCTCATTTTTCTCTTTTATTCACTGCTAGCATAGATATAAATACAGTTAAACCTGTCCATGCGATCACCTCTATTAAGCGGTCACCTGTATTAAGCAGTCACATCTATTAAGCAGTCACCTGTATTGAGCAGTCACCTATATTAAGCAGTCACCTCTATTAAGCAGTCACCTCTATTAAGCAGTCACCTCTATTAAGCAGTCACCTGTATTAAGCAGTTACCTATATTAAGCAGTCATCTCTATTAAGCAATCACCTCTATTAAGCAGTCACCTGTATTAAGCAGTCATCTGTATTAAGCAGTCTCCACTATTAAGCAGTCACATCTATTAAGCAGTCACCTGTATTAAGCAGTCACCTGTATTAAGCAGTTACCTCTATTAAGCAGTCACCTGTATTAAGCAGTCATCTGTATTAAGCAGTCACCTCTATTAAGCAGTCACCTCTATAAAGCAGTCACCTATATTTAAAGGTCATATTTTTCTTGTCCTGTCATAGAAAATTTCATATGAATTGAACCTCTTTTAGGAGGTCATCTATCTTATAAGGTCATTTTTCTTTGTCCCAAAGGTGACCTTTTAATTTTGATTGTATGTACTGTGCGCACAATTCGAATCGAACTAAAATTAGAATCAGTTGATACTTATATAGTAGAAGTAGAAGTTGCTGTCGTAACGCTTGGCTAGAGGAGATGAAAGGTTTATTTAAATATTATTCATTAACACAAATCGACACCAGTTTTGTTAAAATGCAACTGAAATAGGCGGAAAATTTTAAGGAAAGGTGTGTGTGTGGGGGGGGGGGGGGGGGGGGGGAGGGGGATATTTTCAGACTACAACAATTGATATCCAGAATAATATAAAAAAAAAATTGGGTATTGTCTGGTTTTCGGTTGTGTGTTTTTTTTGGGGGGGGGGAGGAGGGAGGGGGTAGCTAAGAAATAAATCATGGAAGCCAGAATGTGTTTTGATTTTCAACATGGGTTGGCGGATATTAGTAAATTTTATCTGCCAACCCATGTTAAAACTCAAAACACATTCTGGCTTCCATGAATTATTTCGATTCTGATATGTCTAAGAGTACAAATGCGGTAGTATACTTTGATTGGACGACGGTAATTTATCTTTACGTTTGCGGAAAATGTCGCACACAATTTATGCTACCAAATTCGAGTAGACGATAATTTATCAACATGTACATTTACGGAAAGAAGGACGTCATGTTAGAATTTTGGATAAATCTATGATACTTACACCGCTAAAGATGTTTTGTCCTGGTTTTTAGATAAATCTATGATACTTACACCGCTAAAGATGTTTTGTCCTGGTTTTTAGATAAATCTATGATACTTACACCGCTAAAGATGTTTTGTCCTGGTTTTTAGATAAATCTATGATACTTACACCGCTAAAGATGTTTTGTCCTGGTTTTTAGATAAATCTATGATACTTACACCGCTAAAGATGTTTTGTCCTGGTTTTTAGATAAATCTATGATACTTACACCGCTAAAGATGTTTTGTCCTGGTTTTTAGATAAATCTATGATACTTACACCGCTAAAGATGTTTTGTCCTGGTTTTTAGATAAATCTATGATACTTACACCGCTAAAGATGTTTTGTCCTGGTTTTTAGATAAATCTATGATACTTACACCGCTAAAGATGTTTTGTCCTGGTTTTTAGATAAATCTATGATACTTGCACCGCTAAAGATGTTTTGTCCTGGTTTTTAGATAAATCTATGATACTTGCACCGCTAAAGATGTTTTGTCCTGGTTTTTAGATAAATCTATGATACTTGCACCGCTAAAGATGTTTTGTCCTGGTTTTTAGATAAATCTATGATACTTGCAACGCTAAAGATGTTTTGTCCTGGTTTTTAGATAAATCTATGATACTTACACCGCTAAAGATGTTTTGTCCTGGTTTTTAGATAAATCTATGATACTTACACCGCTAAAGATGTTTTGTCCTGGTTTTTAGATAAATCTATGATACTTACACCGCTAAAGATGTTTTGTCCTGGTTTTTAGATAAATCTATGATACTTACACCGCTAAAGATGTTTTGTCCTGGTTTTTAGATAAATCTATGATACTTGCACCGCTAAAGATGTTTTGTCCTGGTTTTTAGATAAATCTATGATACTTGCACCGCTAAAGATGTTTTGTCCTGGTTTTTAGATAAATCTATGATACTTGCACCGCTAAAGATGTTTTGTCCTGGTTTTTAGATAAATCTATGATACTTGCAACGCTAAAGATGTTTTGTCCTGGTTTTTAGATAAATCTATGATACTTACACCGCTAAAGATGTTTTGTCCTGGTTTTTAGATAAATCTATGATACTTACACCGCTAAAGATGTTTTGTCCTGGTTTTTAGATAAATCTATGATACTTACACCGCTAAAGATGTTTTGTCCTGGTTTTTAGATAAATCTATGATACTTACACCGCTAAAGATGTTTTGTCCTGGTTTTTAGATAAATCTATGATACTTACACCGCTAAAGATGTTTTGTCCTGGTTTTTAGATAAATCTATGATACTTACACCGAAATCATTGAACACAAAAAGACTGGCCATGACATATGGTGGTGGAAGTATACCTCCTGTATTAAGACAGACCCATACGTGTGGAGCAGTTAAACGACAGACCCATACGTGTGGAGCAGTTAAAGGACAGACCCATACGTGTGGAGCAGTTAAACGACAGACCCATACGTGTGGAGCAGTTAAACGACAGACCAATACGTGTGGAGCAGTTAAACGACAGACCGATACGTGTGGAGCAGTTAAACGACAGACCCATACGTGTGGAGCAGTTAAACGACAGACCCATACGTGTGGAGCAGTTAAACGACAGACCCATACGTGTGGAGCAGTTAAACGACAGACCCATACGTGTGGAGCAGTTAAACGACAGACCGATACGTGTGGAGCAGTTAAACGACAGACCCATACGTGTGGAGCAGTTAAACGACAGACCCATACGTGTGGTGCAGTTAAACGACAGACCCATACGTGTGGAGCAGTTAAACGACAGACCCATACGTGTGGTGCAGTTAAACGACAGACCCATATGTGTGGAGCAGTTAAACGACAGACCGATACGTGTGGAGCAGTTAAACGACAGACCCATACGTGTGGTGCAGATAAACGACAGACCCATACGTGTGGATCAGTTAAACGACAGACCCATACGTGTGGAGCAGTTACACTACAGACCCATACGTGTGGAGCAGTTAAACGACAGACTCATACGTGTGGAGCAGTTAAACGAAAGACCGATACGTGTGGAACAGTTAAATGACAGACCCATACGTGTGGAGCAGTTAAACGACAGACTCATACGTGTGGAACAGTTAAACGACAGATCGATACGTGTGGTGCAGTTAAACGACAGACCCATACGTGTGGAGCAGTTAAACGACAGACCGATACGTGTGGAACAGTTAAATGACAGACCCATACGTGTGGAGCAGTTAAACGACAGACCCATACGTGTGGTGCAGTTAAACGACAGACCCATACGTGTGGAGCAGTTAAACGAGAGACCCATACGTGTGGAGCAGTTAAACAGGTTAATGGCATCTCAACGCTCACCCTCTTGATATTTCAATCTTCAACGGCAATATATAAAACAGCAATACATATAGGAAACAAAATGTTAAAAAAGACTTGCACAGATTCGCTTCTACTCAAAAAAACCAACACTGTATTACAAAAATGAATGTTTACTATTTTCAGCTATATTATATGATAAAATTGTATTTTTCTTGTTTTCTTGTGCATTCTATACATAATGATTGTATATATAGGAGAAGACTCCATAAGTTGGTAAAACTTGTGTCTGATCCTCTTTGTATCATTGATCAAATAAAATAATTATAAACTAAAAATGACAATATATTCTTCAACATACTCTAGTGAATACGAGTCATTTTTTTTTACAACAAGCTTACAATAAAGTGCCCTTTAGCTGTTGAAACTCTAAGATAATGAAATATACCTCGACATATAAGACTCAAGAATTAATGAAGTGTTCTTGGGGATGAAAGTCATCTCTTTCTTGACAGTAAAATTTATGAAACCTTTTTCAATGAAAGTGTTTAATTGCAACGGAAACAGGAACAATATTATACCCCGATAAAAAGATTAATAATATTATTTTTACTAAATCCCATATTTTTGGTAATGATGCTCCTCAGGTTTAAATATGGAAGTATAAGCTACATGCAATTACGTCTGGGTTGCACAAACCTTACGTGAATTAACACTTAATTGACGCTTAAGTTTTGACGTTAAATAAATTTTGGAGGTGATTTACTGCCGACCTGATTGTGCATTGAGTCCGACGTTGTTGTTTTTTTTCTAACCCTCAGTGGAATTTCATGTGTTACTATACTAAAGTATACTTTAATATTATCCCCACAATTCACAAAAAGTACAGAAAACAAAACAAGCAACCATAAAGAAAATTAGTACGTCAGATTATCTTAGAAATTAATTCATTGGACATGTAAACACATCGGAACTTTCTATTTTTAGTAGTCCCTTTACTTTTTATTATTTTCTTTTTTTCTTTAACAAATATATTTTATTTAGCTCTTTCGCAAAGTGAATTCCCGATGAATAATTGTATTAACGTAAATTTGATTTATATATAGCTTAATGGTTTAGCACACATGACTACCGATAACAACATCGTGAGATCAATATTTTATTCTTACTTAATTAATAATTCATCTAATACATAAAACGATATAACGTGGATGTTTTAACATAGTACACGGATGTCAGGTTTGATTTACATATTCGGTGTTTTCTTTATTATGGTCCTTTTGTTATCCTTAGTAAATTAACTGAGAAAGCTATTTTTGATTTTTCATGTGTTTTTTTATGGAAACATATTAATATGAGCGTCACACCTGTGTTTTTTTATGGAAACATATTAATATGAGCGTCACACCTGTTTCTCAATCCTATGTTAGATTGTTTGATTGGTTTATTTTTATGTTACGCTCAGCGAGCAGTAGTTCAGCTATATTCAGGACGAGAACAAATTCAATGATATATAAAAACTATACAAAATGAGGGTAAGGATAGGTCTACTGGATTAAGGACTTGTTACTGCTATTGAAAAAGAATGGAGAGTTTGGTAGAGACGAAACTACTAGCCTTTCGTAGAGGCTACAGTGCGCCTACTCTTTAATTACAAAAGAGGTATTTTTGTGTGCAGGGTGCGTAGTTGTATCGTTGAGTGTCTCTTTTCAAGCTTTCTTTTAAATTCATTTGCTTTTACTTAGGGCCGTCTTAACAGCATTATAGACCCCCGGGAAAAGCAGTGCACGTGGGCCCCTATCTACACTACCACTCACAGGAATAAAAATGTAATGGTCGATAAAATTAAACATATATTTATTGCTAAGTATTGGCACTTTCATCAAAATCAGTAATTAAACATTAATAAAAACTATGCTGTCCACAACAAGATTAACATGGAGTTCCTGTGCTTGTAGGGCCCAGGCAACTGCCAAGCGTGCCCATGCGTTAAGATGACACTGCGTATACTTGTACATAATGAAATGCTCAATTATTTATTTCAGAATCTATGGTGGAAAAATGACACCTTCGTCAAATAGATGGTCAAAAATGTTTCGGATAGTTTGGAGGCTTCTCAAACGGCGATATATACAAATATTGATAGCTGTGGTTGTGCTTTGCATTCTCATAAATAGTTTCTTTCAACCAGTGCAATTTATTTTCATTCATCAAAATGTGAATACCACGTGCATTTTACCCGATTTAAACCCGTTTGACAAATCCGTGATGAAGTATGTATATCACCCGAAACCTATCGAATGTGATCCCACTCCATCTTTGGTTTATATTGATGCCGAAGGTATGTTGCAGTTCAATACAACCATCACAGACAAGCTTGATCAATTAGATTGTTCATATCGTATCGTAAAACGCAATGGTGATAACGATGTTACAATTTTACCACAGACGCCGTTCATACATCCGGTATACATTCCATCCGATTGCATCAACGTGAAATGCATGGTGAAAAGGGAGACGGTGCAAGACATTATTTTACACAACATAGATTATAAAAGTGTCATGGGAAAGAAAAAAATACAGAGAGAATCGAACGAACAATTAAACCTTTTTATGTTTGGTTTCGATTCCGTTTCACGTTTAGCAGCGGAAAGAAAACTTCCAAAAACAATGAATTATATACGAAATACACTGAAAGGACACACGTTCAAAGGGTATACGATGATTGGTGGAAACACATATCCTAATTTAATTCCAGTTTTAACAGGAAAAACGGCGTATAGTTCTGAACTTCCGCCATTAGACCCCAAAACTGAGTTTACTGATAGTTATCCTTTTATCTGGAAAGAGTTCGCACGAAAAAATTATGTGACGATGTACAGTGAAGATTATCCGGAAATATCCATATTTGACAATAACATGAAAGGATTTAAGGAGCCCCCCGCGGACCATTATCTTAGAACATACGTTATTGCTAAAACGAAAATAAACCCAATTCAAAGTAATATAGAAACGTTTAAAGTTTTGATGTTTTTAGAAAATAAGAACATTCGTCTTGGAAAATATTCACCACTTTGCTACAAGGATAAGCCTAAGCATGTCCGACACATTAATCATTATAAAAAGTTTATAACGACTTACAAAAAATATCGAAAATTCGCGTTTTCATGGCTTACGGAAATATCTCATGAATTTATGAATTTTCTGGAGCATGTGGATGAAGATACCATGCAATTTTTCAAGTCCCTTTTTGAACAAGGGCACTTGAATAATTCGGTCCTAGTTTTTATGAGCGACCATGGACCACGAAACGATGAAATCAGAAATACTGCCACCGGAAGAGTAGAGGAGCGCATGCCGTTACTCAGCATAATTATCCCAGAGCATATAAAGCGAAAATATCCCCATATAGAAGAAAATTTACAAACGAATGAAAAACGATTGACTTCCCCATATGATCTCCACGAAACGCTGATGGATATTGCAAACAGTAATTTCAAAAAACAAAATAAAATTAATATTCGACCGTATCCAAAGGGGATAAGTCTTTTTAGAAACATTCCAAAAGATAGATCATGCGCAGACGCATTGATAGCTGAACATTTTTGCGCATGTTACACTGTTCAGAATGTAACAGTACAAAGTAGTATTGTGAAAGCTTTGTCTGAGTTCGCTGTAAATTCAATAAACAACGATCTTGCCAGTGTAAGGAGTCAGTGCTCAAAACTGAGTCTTTACAAAATCCTTGAAGCCCAGCAGATTGAATCTGGACTTCAACATCAGGCCGATATGGACCGGAAATCAATTTTAAATTTATTTTACCGGCCTGAAATACACAAAGAACAACGCTATCTCATATTAGTCCAAACTACTCCAGGTTTTGGTCTTTTTGAAGCAACCGTTAGTTTTAAAGATATAAACGATGTGAAGACTTTTAAGCTCTTGGGTGATGTTAGCAGGACTAACAAATATAAAAACCAATCACATTGTGTTGGAACACAAAAATTAAAACCAATTTGTTACTGTAAGCACCAAATTCAGTGATGAATAGATATACTTTTATAGGATATGTGCCAAATAACTCGATTTAATAGGAGTCAAACTCAATTGTTACAGCGAATCCAAGGACACTTGAGGACAGGACCCTTCTCCTTTTTGTATTGTTTTTCTATTTTGTTTTTTAATTATTTTTTTTTGTAGTAATTAATAGTTTTAAATTCTCACTTTGAAAAATATACATGCACATTGTACATGCTATTTGATCGTCAAACGTTAATCATAAATCCTGAATCCATTTTTTTTCACAATGTTTAGTCGAAATAAAATATACTTCCGATCAATTGAAGTGAAATTTTAAGACTACAACTGATTACTAGAAAAAAAAACTATTTAAAGGAGCAGGGTCCTTAAATTTACTATTGCACCTGTGGCGAACCGTGTGATATATAATTTCCCTGTTGTGCTAAATTACTAATTTGAATTGCCAAAATGACTTGATTCGAGTAGGCCTAGTGTTCACTAAAGCTACAATTATGAAACTCGAGCCAATGAAATGTATGAATGACCAAAATCAACTAGTATATACGCTAATAGGTTTAAAACCCATGTTTTAATTCAGAAATATCAAAGTGTTCGAATACTACTCTATGTTGTGCCAAATCAATTACTTGAGTGCTTTCAAAGTCGCTCAAGATTAACATAATCGTGATAACTGGACTGGTTCAATTACCATTTAGTACTTGTGCAGGAACCAGTTTCTGTGATTTTTGTGAAACAATGAACATGAAATGCATTTAACATGTATCAAACTCAATGTACATGATGTCACAAATGACACACATCTTTCAATCTGTTTAATAGATTTTTTTATCTTTTTCAGTTATTTTAAAACGTTTAGTAACTAAAGATGTCAATGTCACAAATGACTCACATCTTTCAATCTTTTTAATAAATTGTATTTTTTTAGTCATTTTAAAACGCTTAGTAACTAAACATGTTAATGCCAAAAATGACTCGCATCTTTCAATCTGTTTAATAGATTTTTATCTTTTTCAGTTATTTTAAAACGTTTAGTAACTAAACATGTCAATGTCACACAAGACTCACATCTTTCAATCTGTTTAATAAATTGTATTTTTTTAGTCATTTTAAGACGTTTAGTAACTAAACATGTCAATGCCACAAATGCCTCAAATATTCCAATCTTTTTAATAAATTGTATTTTTTTAGTCATTTTAAGACGTTTAGTAACTAAACATGTCAATGTCACAAATGACTCAAATATTCCAATCTTTTTAATAAATTGTATCTTTTTAGTCATTTTAAGACGTTTAGTAACTAAGCATGTCAATGGGACAAATGACTAAAATATTCTAATCTTTTTAATAAATCATAAATTAATTTTAGTCACATGTCATTTTATACGTGTTTTGATTGGTTTAAAAAGTTGAGGTTGTTTAAGAAATAAATCATGAAGCCAGAATGTGTTGGGAGTTTTAACATGGGTTGGCGGATATTAGTATTTTATCCCGAGCCAGAGGCGAGGGATAAAATTTACTAATATCCACCAACCCATGTTAAAACTCAAAGCATATTCTGGCTTCCATGATTTATTTCGATTCTGGTATTTCTAAGAGTACAAATACGGTAGTATACTTTGATTGGAAGACGGTAATTTATATTTACGCTTGCGGAAAATGTCGCACACAATTTATGCTGCCAATGGAAAAGTCAATCACATTCACCGGCGCATGTGCGAATGAGATCATGATTATACCATCGATAAATCGCTCGTTTGTCTACAAAACGGAAGAAGGACGTCATGTTAGAATTGTCAATGAACGGTGATTTTCTTTAAATGAGGCACCTTTGGGGTTATTTATATTTATTTCCGATTATTTGCCTTATTTTGAAAAAATAAATATATTTTTCAATATAATAAAAAAAAGTTTGAATTAATTTATAAGGATTGATCGAAATTATTTGTTCGGTTCATTCATAATAACCTCAATCAGGTTGAGGTTATTTCTTCATGAACCGAACAAAAATTGCGATCAATCCTTAAGTATTTTTTTGGGGTTATTTTAAGACGTTTAGTAGCTAAACATGTAAATGTCACAAATGACTCGCGTCTTCCAATCTGTTTAATAAATTGTATCTTTTTTAGTCTTTTTAACATGTTTAGTAAATAAACATAACAATGTCACAAACGATTCACATCTTCTAAACTGTTTAGTGATATGTATAATTTATACATGTTTAGTCACTAAACATTATCTTTGTACTTTTACAGAAACCTATTTTTTTTATTGTTTTCATTGTAAACATTCCTCTTATTTTAAATCTATTGCTTGGTCCGTTGTGGATCTCATAATATTCATGATCTCTTACATTAAATTGTTGATCTACACTAGCCATTTATTATGTCCCCCAAACGAAGTTTGGTGGACATATTGTGTTTGCTCCGTTTCTTCTTATTATTATTTTTATTATTATTCTTCTTCTTTCTTTCTTCCGCCAAAAGTTTATCCGACACATTTCTCGGCGACTACTGAACGGAAATCCATGAAACTTCACAGGAATGTTAAGCATTATGCGTAGATGTGCAGACTACTTTCGGAATTTTCAAAATGACCGCCGTTGCCATGGAAACGGCCAAAATGCTAAAGAATTGAAAAACACAAAAATGATCATAGCAGGTTACTCGCCTAACAGAAATTGATGAAACTTGATAGGAACAACATCCACATCCAGTATAAGCCAAAACAATCGGAATTGGTTGGACAAACTTTGCCGCAGTTATCACTGTGTACAATCGAGTACGGCAACGGTTGTTTGGTTTCACTTCCTGTTAGCTTAGAAGACGTCAGGACACGAGAGGTGGGCACATTTTTTGAAAATTTTGTTATCTAGAAATGAATTGATAACCCAAGCATTACACTTGTCTTTTTTCTAGATATAGTTTTGCGTCAAAACAATTCAATGTTAAGCCCATTATTACAAATGGTATGAAAAAACATGGGAGATGGTGGTGTTGGTGATCATTTTCACAGATTTTTGCGTGGTTTTCCTCGATTTTGTGCTCCTATTTGATATATTTCATCTTTTTATTGATTCTGCATTTAGATTAATATGTTCCCTACCTTTGTCACTATCCTACCATTGACGAGTCCTGCAAATTATCGCTTGTCATCTCAGTTTTTGTCAGTGGGTTTAAAAGTCGGTGTACGTGTTTGGTTAATGCAAACATATTTGTTTGCAACGGTTTGGTAATGCAAAAGTGTACGATATGGTATGTATAGAAAAATTCGAAAATTCGATTTCAACTGCAGTATACCACAGCAATTCGATATAATCTTAATCAGGGACATCGATTATCTTTGGGCATTACTCCGTACGTGTAGAGATAAAAAAAAAAAAGGCCATACACAATATCCTTTCTTTCTCATGATGAGGTAACACCAAAAACCAACATTTTTATTATCGTATTCTCAATTCCATCTTTACATTAAAGGCTACATAGACTTTGGCCATACATAAGACGTTTAAAAGCCAGTGTGTCTATTTAACAGCATCCCAGAAGTAGTAACGCCTACCTCTTACAAGACACTCGATGAGTGTCTTGACTTCCTATATGTGCAAAAACGAAAAATCAGTTAATCCATATTTCATTTAATTTCATACTAAGATTTAAAGTCATGAACCAACCATGCGTCATAAATATTTGACGATGTCACCTTTATTCTTAGGTCCACTCATGAACCTTAACCATTTACCATGGAACATTTTGTATCCAATTCGCCAAAACTTGTTAACTGCAGGACATTCGTACCTTATTAGGGTGGTAGACTCCGAATTATGCCACTTAACAACATCTAGAAATAATAAAAAAGCTATATTGTCCATCGGAAATGAGGCAAGAGCCAACATTTTGTGAAATTGTATCCATATATATCTACTTTTCCATGATTGTTCATTGTTTCTAGTACTGGTGGAACGAGATCTAGAAGATGTTTTTCGTCCTCAATTTCAAAATCACCATCGTCGCTATTATCCACTTCCTGGAAATCGACGTCCTCCTTAGCAAACGTTTTGTGATTTTCATTTATACAGTCATAAACTGGTGAATCAGATGGTTTCATCCTTTTATGAAGAAGACTTGAAATAGTAGTAATGTCTGAGCTTTTATCTAATACGATGTGAAGTTTTAAGGAATCAAGTGTAGTCCCTACTAGCCAAATTGCGTTGTCAAAACGTTGTGACAACGTAACTTTTTCGTTGTTACAACGTAATAATTTTACGTTTTAACTACGCCGATTTGTAGACTCCCCTAGACGTAAATACCACGTTGCGGTACTACGTAGTAAAAGACCATTCTACAACCAAACGACAACCATGACCATGTAAGGACGTTTACACAACGTAACCACCAACCATTACAAGACCTTTATACGAGGTAATTACAACTAATTAAGGACGTTTACACAACGTAACTACCAACCATCATAAGACCTTTATACTAGGTAATTACAACCACAAAAGGACCTTTACATGACGTAATTACAACCACATAGGGACCTTTCGACAACGTAACTACAACCACCTAGGGACCTTTACACAACGCAACTACGACCACCTAGGGATCTTTACACAACGGAACTACGACCACCTAGGGATCTTTACACAACGTAACTACGACCACCTAGGGATCTTTACACAATGTAACTACGACGACCTAAAGACCTTTAGACGACGCAACTACAACCATCTCTTTATAGTTGTACAACTACAATATACAACCATAAAAGGACTTTTATAGCCAAATTACGTTGTCAAAGCATTGTGACAACCTAATTTGGATAGTAGGGTAACTATAATCACATTAAGACCGTTACACCATGCAACTACCAACTACATTATTTTTTGTGTATTTAAGGACCTTTTGTGATGTTCTTATTTCCATCCCATGTTCTTAATTTTTTTGAGTTAACTAATAAAATATAAAGTTCTAAACATTTATTAATCCAAATTATTGCAACTTTTACAGATGATGAAACACTCTTTCTACTCTCAGACTCCTCCCATCATAATCTATTTTAAAGATGCCAAAATGTTTAGATGTAATTATTATACAAATATGGCCAGTAATAATAAATATATCAGATTAAAAAACATATATAATAAATGTACTAAAAATCTTTATCTTGTGAATGTTGCATTTGACAAAATTTTAGATGTATATAGATAACATCTCTAGAAGTAATGAATAGGTACACATCCAGTGGAGGACATACATTTTAAGCTCCCTGAACTATTATGTGGGCCCTTTTGCAGCCAGCAAGAATAACCAACAAGGTCAAAAGGGCCATGAACAGGGTGTTGGGGTGGAGTCCTTGACAATGGGCCAAACATTGATCCCTTTCCCATCAGCAAAGAGGTCTGGGTAACGGAAGGTATCTTCTTCAATGGTGTTGTTCCATGGGAGATCCTGATAATTGTTTTTTTTTTTTTAAATTTAACCACTATATCTCAGATTTTTATTAAAATTGCTGTACTGGGTTATAAGCATTTTATGCTAGAAAACAGAAATATCTCAATAAATATGGGAACTGAAGCACTAGTTGCTGGTTAAGGAAACAGCAGAAATACATGTATACATATAAAAATATCACCCTGCTTAGGCCTGCTAACTATGGACCAAACTTATAAGAACAACTTGACTTATACATATATTCTTTAGTTTAACATTAAACACTAAAAAAAATATAATAGAAAATTACCAAAAACGAAGAAAAATTTGTAGGAACCAAGATCACACCACCCAACATCAATACACAGAAAAAAGATTTTGTTCATTCTTTAAATTACTAGAGATGAAGGTCATTAGAGGGGGATCGTTAGGATAAAGAGGTGATAGTCTTGATTTTTGGTGTTTGAATGCACAAGCCAGAGGAGTGCAGCCTGAATTAAGAATTCACATGACTGTTTGTGGTTCTGATTGGTTCTAATATAAGGACTGAGCTGTCAAACTATTAAGCTGTGCACCAACGGAGGATTCGAGGATCAAACTGCCAAAATGTAGGCTATGAATAGATTCTGGCTAAGTCAAGGAGCCCATACAGCTTGGAATTCAAGTACTGAAACCCCCCATACAAGTTTGGAAATTTTACTAATTACAGGGACATTTTGAGGCCATATGAAATTGGAATTGGAGCATATTCTAAGGTCAATATTAAGTACTTTAACCAATTGACTTATGATTCTATTACTAAAATACCCTTATTTTAATAACAAAGACTTAAAAAAACTCCATTAATTTTGTTGAAAAGTTAGTTCATTAAAAAAGTTGTTTCCAAGATATAAGGGGCCCTGAAGCGTAAGCTTCATAGTAAGATCTACCAGTGTACACATCCCAATCCTGAAAAAGTTGTAACCCCAAAATATTCTTGTTAATTGTATATAAAAATATAACAAAGAACAATAATCTTTTAAGCTTAGCAATTCAAAATAAAAATATCAAAACCAATATATCACATCCCCTACACAGTACAGAGAAAAAAATATAACCCTAATTTTTCTTTCTTTCTTAAAGAAATAAAAGAACTGCCTAGCGCATAAATGCACGACGTATCCGCCACACTTGCATACTATTTAGTTTTATATATTTATAGAAAGCAGCCTTGCAGTCTTAATGTATAACATACTTTATTGAAGGATGGAGTAAATTGCAGCATGACCTGAATAATATACAGGAAGTACTCCACTTTGAACACTGTGTAAACCTCTGATGTAAATATAAATTTTCTCCCAAAACCCTTGCTTCAAATATTTCCATGTAAGAACCCATCCAAGATAATGATAATTACAAGCCACATGCAAAAAATTATTCAAATCTATCCATGTTTACTAAAGTTATCGCATAAACAAGACACAATTCTCAAAATTGGTGATTTTTCAACCAAAAACTATGATTTCCCCCCAAAACCCTTGCTTCAAATATTACCATGTAAGAACCCATCCAAGATAATGATAATTACATGTACAAGCCAAATTATTCAAATCCATCCATGTTTACTAAGTTATCGCAAAAACAAGAAAGTGTGACGGCGGACAGTGGCTATTTCTATATCCCCCACCGCTATCGCGGGGAGATAAAAATATATATTATTAAATATGGGGGCAGTCGTGATTGTATGGTTGTGGGATTTATAACTACCTATGCAATCAGTGCACATCACCACTAATGTTGTGAGTTCGAATCCGCTTAGACGAGGTGTACTTGATACAACATTATGTGATAAAGTTTGTCAGTGACTTACGGCAGGTCAGTGATTTTCTCTGGGTACTCCTGTTTTTCAACCAATAAAACTGACCGCCATGATATAAATTAAATATCGTCGAAAGTGGTGTTAAACACCATATGGCATAACCCTAACTCTATCTATTAATTATCCGTTTAACATGATAAATCCAATAAGAAAAACATGAAACTTGTATAAATACACACAATCATATAAATCTGAAAACAAATCAAATACATTTGTACTTTAAATGTTAAATTTCAATTTATATACTGGCATACAAATCATGATTATCATTCAACCAATCAATTTTCATTCACCATTATATTATATCATACTATCATGGGTACTTCCGTTTCCTCTACTAGTAGGGTGCCCGACGAAAGATTTTTGCGAATTTGCCTTAACGGAATTACACACACCTGTATGATACATCGTTGGAATGAGGAGAACAAGCCGCATCGAAATAAAGATGTCGTCGCAATGTATTGTGGTCACGTTTTTTTTAAATTGAGGTCAAAGGTCAAGATCTAAAAATTGGAACTAACACACCACAAGTTTTAAAAGGCTCCCTTCTTCGACAACACTGTGAAGAACTTTAAACTGGAATGCCAATTTTATTTGTTAAGCTTAATATTTTATTATTTTATGCTTATTTTTTATTTTACATTTGTTTGAATATATAGCAAAAGGCCATTTTCTAAAAAAAATGCCATTTTACAATTTTCGTATATATGAGAAATAAAAGTGACCTTGACCTGTCATAGTTTGAACATTTCTCATTTTTATTTGATATTCATTTAAAGGAAACCTTCAAATTATTGTTTAACCCTTAACATTTGACAACTGGTGGACGGATTCCAAAAAAAAAAAACATGTTTCAGTTATGGTATACTTTGACTAATTACTGGTAAAATATCTATTCACCTCAAACTTCGTAAAAGATACCAAAATTCAAATTTAATGACTTATGTGTTTGCAACATATCATTTGTAGGGTCAATCAATACTTAACGAATATTCTGTGCAAAAACATGGCAATTTATGGAAAGGTCAAACGCCATTTGTTTAAAAACGTAAGGTCTATGGACATATTATGCGTTTGGACGATGTGTGGCTACAAACCACTCTGAACACTCCAAATATCCCAGGTGTTTGGCAAATAAGAAAGTGTTCTCTTGTTAGTTTGAAAGCCCACCAACCACGTCAAGGTCAGAGTCCACTGGCAGGTTTTTTTTGTGTTTTTTTTAAAAATTTGTTTGTTTGTTTGAAACATCGGCAGTAGTATACCGAAGGAACAAAGGAACAAGTCATAGAAAATGTTAAAGAAATCATAGTCCGGAGACTGGGCAAATTCCAGAAAAAACATAAAACGAAAACAAGCTACGACATAACCACCACAACAAATAAAAAGAACACCTTAAAAAACATTGCAACAAATGAAACTGCTATTTACTGAAAAACACATAGTACGTATGAACTTGTCTAAGTTTACTAAGCACAGAAAACAGTGATGCTTGCCTAAAACAGACATTAGACCAAGTCTCAATGAAACAAAAGACGTCAACGGGAAGTCGTGGTAACTGGACCTCTATGACTAACGTGAGTTGATGGTCACAATGTTGGAAATGAAAGACTGTTTTATCTGAAATCATAGTTTTGATAACAACAGTTTTATTCGGTGAAATAGATGGAGACTGGATGAAAAAGAAAAAAAAAATTGAGATCATATGTCATCATCTTCATCAGTATTTCTAGATATTGCTAGGTGGGTATTTGCATTGCGGCATAAGTCGCCAGCTTGGCAAGGGCAAAGGTCTGTGCAAGATAGACTTTGCTCAAAACAAATGCATCCTTTCATGCACACAGATTTTCCTTTGCAAGTACAAACAAGGTCTTGCAAAAAATCAGAAGACATCTGGCCTTTGAAATAAACTGGAACTAATCCATTCCTGTCTTCCCATCCAAATAGCACTGCAGACTTCATTGGCGGTTTTGCAACATAGGCAGTCATCCAAATATTTATCTGTAGTGAAGATCGCAAAACATGCTGAGTGAAGGTGGCTTCACAGGGTGGAAGTTTGGCCAAACATGCATCCCTTAGTGTCGCTAACCTTACCCTTAATTTGTTAAGATCGACGTGATCTTCCTTCAGTTTTCCTTTTTGGTCGTACAGTCGACAAACAAGTTTACTGGCGGCATCTATAGATTTATCAGTGTCACAGTCTGCAAGGGTGGACAAATCTCTAAAGTTTTCTGGACTGTCTTTAAGTACTTTAAAAACGGTTCGTTTGCCAATCCCGAACAAGGATGATGTGGAATCACATCTTGTGATGGCATGTGCAGCTGGTAAAATGTTACATAACACAGGATTGAGGATGCTACAGATCGAATGTACGGGAATGAACACGCCCATCCTTGGTGTTTGTGATAGAACCCGTATGAAACCATAATTCCTGTGTATGTTGCATTGAAGGAAAGTAATGGATGCATAGAATCAAGAAATCTGTATCAGGCGCTTTAACAATGATCCGACCTTTGATTCCACTTTCACCGAACGTTTTGTCTGCATGGATAGCATGTAAAATCATACGAGTGTCCGCCTCTTCATGTGTACAGTATAACTCTTGGCAATCGGAGACTCCATCTCTGCAGATTTTCTTGGCAATGATTAGAAGCACCAGAAAGATACGGGACTTCCCCGGATGACATCTCAAGAGATGATAAACGATAGTGTTGCACAATCGATTCGCCAAGCAATTTTATCAATGCTTGTTTGTTGGCAGCGACTGCAAGAAACCTTTTCTAATCAGGAATCGGTCGGCCTTCTATGAAACTGAGCCATTCCCGGACTTATAACGTATCCTGCAGGATTGGTCCGTGTATTCGAAACACATGAATTAAATAAATTTTAAACCCAATCAACGGCCGACATAAAAATGAATGTTTTTAAAACATAAAAACCACAAACAATTCTACTGAACAATTAAAACCAATTTATTTGCCATAAAAGAAGAGAAAATACTAAATGCATTGAGACAGAGATCGTGCTAGTTAATGACCGGCGAGCGACACATCATTAACAACAACCGGTACATAACAATCCGTGTATGACAAAGAGGAAATTTACAGTTATTTGAGTTTATATTTTGCCAATTTCGCAACAACCGCTGACATTTAGATTATGATTTTTGGCACACATGTACATTTCATCAATATGTGTTCTTCAAAATCAAAGTACATTTATAATGTAGTGTAATTACCTTGCTTTTGTTGAAAATACGTTTAATTTGGGGTCAAATTTGAGGCTTAAAGTAAGGCTGATATACTCTTTCAAAAATCAATTATTTACATCCCGTTTTTATTTTAATTATATCTTTGATACATTATCTCTGATGTAAAAACCTTTTTAGCTATTTAGATAGCGGAGAATATTTTTATTTTTCATCCTGAAAATACCATGTACAATGTGTAAGCCGAGGGTACCTTTGAAAAACGTGAAATTAAAAAAATCGTGACCACAGAAACTTACGACAATTAAAAATACAAAATGTAATAATTTTTCTAGCGTTTAATACCAAAATTAGCCGTGTGTAATTCCGTTAACCCAAACTCGATAACTAAGCGTCTTTTTGAACACTGGGCACCCTACTATACCAGTCTACCATTATAAACATAACCTTATAATTAACTCTAACCCACATTATCTCAACCATACTGATACTGATATAAATCTGAAAACAAATCAAATACTTTTGTACTTTAAATGTTAAATTTCATTTTATATACTGGCATACAAATCATGATTCTCATTCAACCAATCAATTTTCATTCACCATTATATTATATCATACTATCCTGGGTACTCCGGTTTCCTCTACCTGTCTACCATTATAAACATAACCTTATAATTAACTCTAACCCACATTATCTCAACCATACTGATACTGATATAAATCACAAAACTTGCATACAAAAAAAACCACATACAAATTCTAACATTTGGTCAGCAAAAAAATGTAAGATATAAAAAACAATAAAGTTAAATGAACAATGAAAGGTTTCCTTAAATTATAAAGTTTTTTTTCTCCATCAAGCATCTGGAAAGCTCCCCTCATTGGTGGATTGGTTCTGAAAAAAATAATATGATATTAATATTTTCAGCTAAATCGAACAACTTTAGGGGTGAAAGTATTTTTAGTAACTATTTTGATCATGATCAGAAGCTTGAAATTATTATATTTAGGAGATCATAACTGTATTGTATTTTAAGCTTTGTGGATGTAAATCGTCGGTTTTACGGTCGCAAAATGTGTTTACCTATGCGTCGTTAGGTAAACAGATATTTGCGACTGTAAGTGAAGACACATTGTAAAACCTATAATTAATTGATTATAACTCGGAAATATATTGCATGGATATATATTACAGAGCTAAAGAAAGAAATCCAAAAACAGTGACCAAACATATAGTTATGTTAAATTTTATTGATAGGACAAATCTAGAAAAGATACATCTCCATTTATGTAAAAAAAAACACCATGGGAACAGAGGAGAATTAGAAGAGAAATAGTACAAAAAAAGTGCAGTTCAAACATTTAGATCTATTGCAAGACTACAATATTATCAAAATTAAAACCTAATTTTATAAGAAGCATTACAGTATTTAAAACATTAGACTCGGAAAGGAACTTACACTTAATATGCAACAAACTAAATATCTCTATATTAAAAATTGATTTAAGACAGCAATTATCTTGCAGTTTTTGATATTTGTTGTTGATATAAACATATCATGTAAAATGTTTTTCATGATCTCATTTCATTAACGAGAAATTACGAAAATTACAAAAGCACATATAAGCAATCAGTGGGGAGGAAATTTATATCGATCAATCAGTGGTGTGATCTAATTAAATAGCAATTAAGCTGCATAATCACCCATGCCCAGTACTTCTCTACTGACCAATATTACAAAAAAAATGTATCTTCATTTATTATACTTTTATTATTTCTACACTTAATATAGAAAACTTTAAAAAGAAAAGAAGAAATGAACCAAAAAAATAAGTCCATGTTACAAAGCTCTGACAAAGGATCATATTTAATATAATTATTTACTCTTGGGAATGTTAGGCATTTTTTCTGCAGTTTTTTTACATAACTTTATTCCTTATTAATTGATTTCTCAAAATTTCATTACAGGTACTGTAGTTAATTTGTTTTTGAGGTGGGATCTCTATCAGATACATTTTTTGTAGGTTGACCTTTTTAAAATTTGTTTATTTTGATATTATAGTCAACTGTAACTCATGATATCTAACATACATGTAAATCTCTTCTTAAGAAATGTTCTGTATTTGAAGTAGATTGTGTACATGTAATTAAATGTAACAAGTTCATCTAAAGAACCCTTTGTTTTTGTAATAGCCACACACTGTAAATATGGGAGGAGCTCTATTGGTATAAGTGTATGCATGTACAAATAATGTATCATTAACTTACTTTCATTAGTTTTATATATATCAATATGTCCTTTGTGCATGAAATCTAATTTCTGGTTCATCATGGTAGCTTTCGTGATCCGATAGAGTTTAATCCCTATAAAATTGCCTCAGGACTAGATTACTTGATAGTAAAATATAATGTTGATGTCTGGCTAGAAGAACATGAAATTGATTACCTCTGATTACATGATGGTGAAATTTGCTGTTGTCTAGCTATAGCTATGTGTTGATCGGTCTGACATTACAGGACATGAAGCAGGTGACATCTGTGGTTTCCAATATTACATGGGGGCAGGAATTATTTCGACTGGTTTGCTATGTTGAAAAGTCACATGGTCATGATCAGTTACATTTGTATGTACCTATAACAGCTTATAACCTCAAATCCAATTGTACTTGTTTACCACTTTTACAGAAATGTACCAGCTCTGAAATTATAAAGGAGAAATTTAAGTTATTTTATTCAGTCTCATTTATAAATATCATCATACTGTCTTAACAATAAAAAAAAAGAAGAGGCTACTGCCCCCTGCCTCCTAATACAAATGTAGTATAGCCAGAAATGAGGTGCCATTTGATAATTTGCATATCTAAGATGGGGACATCATAAGGAAGTCTGCAATTTTCATATGATCTACATTAAAGATATAATTTCTAATTGCATGCATGTTATTTTCTGAACTTGAAAATGATACCTTTGGCTTAAAATAAAAATTTATGTTAAATCAAGCTGAATTAATAAAATAAATGAAATACAAATTAAATGTTCGAGGTTCCTGGACAAATGAAAATCGGATGCCTCTAACCTTCATCTGATCTTAAGAGTCTATGTAAAAATGTCTGTAATACATGCAATTGAGGCCAATGAGGCAGACATGGGGTCAATTACTTTCAAATGTAATCGATTACATTACAATTACTTTGCAATTTTCATGATTACATTACATTACGATTACATCAATTTTCAAATGTAATCGATTAAATTACAATCACTTTGTAAATGTAATCGAATACATTACTGATTACATTTAATGTCATGACAACCAATATATTAGTGTTTTATGTTATTTTGTCTCGTGTGCATCTGTCCAATATCTCTTCTTTTTTTTAATGTATTTCTTAATCAGAACTATGAATTACAATTCAGTTGTAATGTGATCATTACATGCAATAACAAACAGTACATTGTAAATTAATAACAGCAATTCTCATTTTCCTATTTTTCGTAAAATATGTCTTCTCTTATTACCATATATGACCAATATTGATTCCATCTTATACTATTCGTAAATATTATAACATACATTTGCACATTTTAATAATATATATCAAATAATTTCAAACATCCTGTGAAAGTCTATTGGGGATAATAAACTAGCAGCTAATTACCTGATAAAATTTGTAATTAAGGTATTATTTATGACACCAAATTATGTAACAATCACCATTACTAAATTTCACACCATTTGAATGTTTGTCCTTGATATATAATTCAGAAGATAATCAAACAAAAATCATTCTGATTCTAAAAACTTGCTTAAAAATGTACATAATTTCTCAGTCTAGTAAATATGAAAACTAAATCCTTAATTTATGTAAATAGGTTTAATAAAATATCCATTACAAGTTGCATAGTAACCCACAAGTAATGAACAAATTATCATATAATCCAATATTAAAAGGAAAATCAGCACCAAAATAAAATGCAGAAATATCACATATATTATCACATATATCTGAATATCAGATACAAGCCCCATTAGAATATTCTTTAAAAAAAAATCAAAAATTTTACAAATATTACAACTTGTTATTTATCAGTTAATTTGTAATATACATGTATGTACGAGCATCATAAATAAATGTTTCTGAAAATTATAATTTACATTTTTATATAATATCTTTATTGAAATTTAAATCTCTTTTTAAACTAAGAAATATGAAAACTAAATCCTTAATTCATATAACTTGTAATGGATATTTTATTAAACCTATTTACATAAATTAAGGATTTAGTTTTCATATTTAGACTGAGAAATTATGTACATTTTTAAACTAAGAAATCTTCATGAGATACCTGTTTTGGTTAAAATAAAACATGTCTTTGTCTTATGCGAATCATGAGGACATGGTGATAGTCTTTCATAGAAGCAATTTCATATATGAAATCTTGAAAGTTGAGTCAGATAATTTAAATTTTTAGTGCTTGTTGTGTTTTACACAAGCCGACAAACTGTTTTCACTGAATTTTTGAAACCCTAAAGAAATTGAAATTGAGATATTATTTGTTTGGATATCAAGTTTTAATCAAGTCATAATTTATACTTAATATTTTTTGTAGCTGTGATAGTTTTGATTGCAATTAAGCATATAATAATATCTACATTATTTGTTTAATAAATGTCATGAAGAAAATTCATTTACATAAATCATACATTAAATATCTAAAGACATATATGTTTCAGTTAAGACAAAATAAGTTAAAATGATGAAAAGTAATCTAACTGTAATCAGAAAGTAACCATGATTACAGGGTCAAAATGGATGTAATCAATTACATTACAATTACATGTAATCTAAAAAATGTCCGATTACAGATTACATTCGATTACATGAAAAATGTAATCGATTACAACCGATTACGATTACAAATTACAATTACCCCATGTCTGCAATGAGGCTCGACACAAAATTTAACAATGATTGAAATTCTGAATGACATGTTGTGGGACCGGAAGTGGCGAAGATATAAAGCCAGCCTTAATCGGCTGAGCCAGTGAAGTACTTCTTTGGCTCAGAAGGTTAGAGCGCTGGCTGGAGGCTAGCTGCAATAATGTAGCTCCTGTGACAAATTTGTGTCTCGGCAGAGCTACAACGCGGTCCCATTCGTCACAATGGAGCAAAAAAAAAGTTGCAGTTGAAACATAAAAACTCATTATTTACGCTTCAAACATTTCATTATAACTATTACTGATGATCCCAGTCCTTGTTAAATCGGTTTGGCTGAGAAATATATGCTTTTCAAAGGTAGCAACAACCTTGTTCAAATTTATCGATCGTTTTCCATAACCGGAAACTACGGAAGGCGGAGCTTTTTTAAATATGGTATTTCTTACTACACGCATTCACGCCTAAATCGCCAAATATGGTATCGACATCCAAATAGTGAGGCCGGAAATGACGAAATTCAAAATGTTCAGAGACAAGGATTTTTATTTTGTGGGAATTACATTCTAAAATACTGGTAGGTGATAAAAACTTGTTATAATAATGGACAAAAGGAAAGGTTATGTCTTATTATTGATAAATGCAGGCGTCAGATGCTCTGTAAGCGAGCACAAAAAATCTCGGCGGCTGCTCCATTACGTGTAATGGCATCCCGTTACAACCCTTGCGAGTAAGCGAGCATTTAGGGTTTTATTATTAGAACTAGCTGGAGGCCAACGTATTTGTCGAGGTATTCCCAGTCCCAGGTAGCAGGGCTACTACAATGGTACTGCGGGTGACCGCTACAGGCAGGGGAAGAGTTTAGATGAGAATTCGATGAGATTTGACCTCCTGTGGCGGACCCACGAGATGAAACACCCTCCTAGAAGAAAAGGGGGGAGAGTGTTGTGGGACCGGAAGTGGCGAAGATATAAATTCAGCCTTAATCGGCTGAGCCAGTGAAGTACTTCTTTGGCTCAGAAGGTTAGAGCGCTGGCTGGAGGCCAACGTATTTGTCGAGGTATTCCCAGTCCCAGGTAGCAGGGCTACTACAATGGTACTGCGGGTGACCGCTACAAGCAGGGGAAGAGTTTAGATGAGAATTCGATGAGATGTGACCTCCTGTGGCGGACCCACGAGATGAAACACCCTCCTAGAAGAAAAGGGGGGAAGAGTGTTGTGGGACCGGAAGTGGCGAAGATATAAATCCAGCCTTAATCGGCTGAGCCAGTGAAGTACTTCTTTGGCTCAGAAGGTTAGAGCGCTGGCTGGAGGCCAACGTATTTGTCGAGGTATTCCCAGTCCCAGGCACAGGGGCTTGTTACGATTTTTTTTTTTTCCGAGTACTCTAAAAACCACAAGGGAGGAATCTAAAATGTCAAATTTTCATACAACACTTTTTCAAAATAGTTTTGTATTGGTGTCTTGACCTCAATCGCCATAATATTGGTACTAAATTGAAGCTTAATAAATATATTTTTGATATTTCGATTCCTTTTTGTCATCATCTTTACCTATCTGCAACTTTAAAGCAATACTTCACAGAATTTGCACTGGCCTAATCCTACTTCAATCATGTTTACATGTCAATACGGGCTGAATTCATACGTGCGATTTGATTGGTCGGTTATTTTTAGGTAATTTGTTAACCTCAGTTTACTATCAAGAGTTAAAGGTAAGAGTCGCACATGGGTTGAAAGTCTGAAATTCTCATTTTTTCCTCTCATATAGTTAATACTTGTATAAATGATTGTTTATTTTAGATAGATTTTGATCTGATGAAAGTAATAAATACAATATATATCGTTTTAAATCCCGATCTATGCAAACAACTTGAAATCTGGTACCGGTATTGCAAGCCAAAAAATAAAGGGGGGGGGGGGGGGGGGGGGGGTGTGATTTTCGAACTTCCTGTTTATTTTTCTGGACATATCATTGACTCCTTGTGATCGTATTCATTTCACAGTCACAACAGTGTTCTAGCTAGGTAAAAAATGCAGGTGCATATGTTATGCTAGAGGATGGAATTTTTTCAACAAGCATTTTCTTATCTTTCTTAAAAAAAATTAATGCCCTAGCTGACAAAAAATTATTTAGATTTTGCTGCTGAAAAAAATTTAATGCTGTCACCGGATAGAAAAGAAATATGGTGCTGCTGATTTTGAATAGATTTCCTTGGTAGATGTATTGTTTTTAAGGAAAAATGTATTTCTGATCCACATGATAGGAAAAAAGATTTTAACTTTCCTTCTCGTGAGAAAAAAAATATTTTGACTGGAAGCTAAGTTCTGAAAACAAATATACGACCACAGTGAAAATCCCAGCCCCCCCTAAACCCCACAGACACAGATAAGAAAATGGTTGTTTCCTTATTAAAAAACAAATTTACGACCACAATGAAAATCCCAGCCTCCCTCCACCACACAGATAAGAAAATGGTTGTTGCCTTATTAAAAATTATGATTCATGAATATTTATTTGTGTTTTTTTTTAACAAGGCATTTCTAAACAAATCTTAAGCCTTTAAGGTACAAGCACAATGAAATCCCAGCCCCTCCCCCCACCCCACAGATAAGGTTTCAGAGAAGAAGATTTTTTTTTAATTGACCAATCAGAAACAACAATTGCCTGTGGCGCCCATGTT
Source organism: Bathymodiolus brooksi (assembly GCA_963680875.1). Lineage (NCBI taxonomy): Eukaryota > Metazoa > Mollusca > Bivalvia > Mytilida > Modiolidae > Bathymodiolus > Bathymodiolus brooksi. Next base: position 79,195,250 of record OY804588.1, read on the forward strand.
TCTTAACGGATTGGGACGAAATCAGCAATATGTACAGAGAACCTTCCATAGACATTTCTTACCAAGTTTCAGTGCATTTGGCTAAGGGGTTTCAGAGAAGAAGATTAAAATGTGAAAAGTTAACGGACGACGGATGCCAAGTGATGGCAAAAGCTCAGATTGCCTTAATTTTATTTCAATCGTGCGTAAGGTGTATTGTGATTTTGATATTGGCCACTGATACAAGCCTAACAAGGGGAGAGTTGGGATCACACCCAAAAAATTTCATCGGGTGGGGAGGGGGGTATAGTGTTGCCTTCATCAGTTCCGCCACCTATGCCATAGTTTTTAATTTTAATTTAAACAATAATTTGACTAGAGGTGCTACAAATTATATTTTTCCTCCTCCAAATTATGGGTTATCCAAGGCAGTCATCCACTCTTCTTATACCTGTAATGACTTTGCCCCTTGTGGGCCCTCTATTGGACAATAAAATTCTTATTCTTATACCTATTTAATTTATTTAATGTAATGTTTTTGTATAAATATATGTGCTTGATATTTTCCTGACTAAAGATAATAAGAATAATAATAAGTCATAGATTGTGAAAAAATGTTAACCAAGCTTCTTCAGCCTCCCTCCCCCCCCCCCCCCCCCCCCCCCCCCCCCTTTTTTTTTTTATCGTCCAGTCTGTAGTCTGGAAAAGCAAAAAGATAATGGTCACAATCTATATATCTTTGGATAAAATGGCTTGGAAATAATTTCCAGTAATATGTACACACTGTAATTGTAAAAGGACAGTTTTGAATAAAACTTGCCATGTGCAAGGCCCCCTCACCGTCACAGACACAGGTGATAATTCATGAAAAATCATTTTCTCAGTTTTATTTTTGTGTCAAACATAAAATAATACTTACCAAGACACTAATGAATCGGAATCCATGGACATTTTCTTATTGATTTGGAAGTTCTTGCTACTATTCACATCTATATAATCATATTTAAATTTCCCACTATTTTAATTCTCAAAATCACTGACCAATCAACACATTCTTTGCAATCCTTACCTAAAAATAACCGACCAATCAAATCGCACGTATGAATTCAGCCCGTATTGACATGTAAACATGATTGAAGTAGGATTAGGCCAGTGCAAATTCTGTGAAGTATTGCTTTAAAGTTGCAGATAGGTAAAGATGATGACAAAAAGGAATCGAAATATCAAAAATATATTTATTAAGCTTCAATTTAGTACCAATATTATGGCGATTGAGGTCAAGACACCAATACAAAACTATTTTGAAAAAGTGTTGTATGAAAATTTGACATTTTAGATTCCTCCCTTGTGGTTTTTAGAGTACTCGGAAAAAAAAAAAATCGTAACAAGCCCCTGTGTCCCAGGTAGCAGGGCTACTACAGACATTTGGCGTCAACACAGTATTTTCTTAAATCAATTTGGATTGCTCATTCATAGATGTAATTCTATTGACTAACCTTATATTTCTAGCTTCTAAACTCAAGGCTGTTGTATGTTCGGGACATCAAAGAAATTGTTAAAATTGTCACAAAACATCAAAATGATTTGAATTTTGGTAGCAAATTCAACCTCCGGAAATAACAATAACTTTCTATTATCGAATCGTTGACGGACACACTGAATTTCCGCATTGTAGGAAAAGTACTTCTAATTTTTGGATATGGTAATTTTATTGCAAGTAATTAAATCTTGGAGATACAGACAATGGACAAAAGTATGCACACGCTTCCAATTTACCCTATATATTTCATATAAAACTACAGTTTTTCAAAATATTATCTTGAAATCAATTCACGTCCGATTTTAATCATTATTTCATCAAGGAAAGCAGAAAGATATGTAGTTTATAGTAGTAATTTTGAAATAACTTTTTGAAGCATGTTTTTCAAATCGCCATGATTTAAACACAAACGTAAATATTTTTTCTACAAAGGTACTATCTATTAAAGCATTGTATTTCGAAAGAAATTAATTCAGTTGTGTGTTTAGCTTGTATATTCTAAAAATGTTTATCATAGAAAATTATTTTGAAATTATACAGTAAAACTACACGCAATTCTGTTTTTATTGATATAAAAATTATCGAAATCGGGTGTGAATTGACTTCAGGATAAGCTTCTGAAAAATTGTAGTTTTATATGAAATATATAGGGAAAATTGGAAGCATGCGAATACTTTTGTCCATTGTCTGTACATTTGTATATATTGCCATATACATCACGTTCTACTAAGTTCAGTGGAAAGAAGAACGATTAACGATCAAGAGGCCACCTTTGTCTTTGTCTTTGCCACCGATTCGATCCTCGTACATGGCGTTTTTATTATGTTTTTTTTTATTGCTATTGATATACAACTATAGCCATTTGTATCATCTTAACGCAAACTTTGAATGTAGCTAAATAACAACACAACTTAGTCACATTTTTACTGATGAACCTGGAAATGCAAAAAGTCCCTATCAACCATGCATTTTTGGAATCAGGAGATCAACTACTATCAAATTCAAAGTCATATCTAGGAAATACCTTCCAATTTGAACAATTCACTTTTTAATTAAGATCCTTTCCCTTTTCCAGTGAAATACCTTAATGATTTATCTTTATATTAAAATACGGTTGTCTGACAACGACTTGCATATCAAATATATCCTGAAATACGTTACCAGGACGTAAAAATTACGTTTGAGCTTTTACGTTAACATCAAGACCATATCCGTACGTAACAAAAACGTTCAAACTACAGTGTCACAACGACTTGCATATAACGTATTCTGAATACGTTACCAGGACGTAATAATTACGTTTGAGTTTTTACGTTAGCATCAAAACCATATCCGTACGTAACAAAAACGTTGGAAAGTACGTTGTCACAACGTCTTGCATATAACGTATTCTGAATATGTTACCAGGACGTAAAAAATACGTTTTAGCTTTTACGTTAGCATCAAGACCATATCCGTACGTAACAAAAACGTTCACACTACAGTGTCACAACGACTTGCATATGACGTATTCTGAATACGTTACCAGGACGTAATAATTACGTTTGAGTTTTGACGTTAGCATCAAGACCATATTCGTACGTAACAAAAACGTTGGAAAATACGTTGTCACAACGACTTGCATATCACGTATCTAAAATACGTTGTGGCAACGTAATTTTCACGTAAGAAAGGGACCTGACCAAACAGCAACCAAACTGCAACGTTGTGAATACGTAGTGTGCTAGCTGGGGTGTCGGTTTCGATTTTCTTTCCCGTTGAATCAAGCTCTCTAGGTATAATATTAAAATTATGGCTCCTGTAACTGTATATTCCATTTTTTTCATTTAACTCTAAATGTTTGATCTTTAAGACGTCTAGGCTGTGATTTATTACTGATTGTTTGATAATGTTATCAAATTCCGTACATGTTGTATCACAATAATAACAGCAAAATGGATGGTTTGCATGTACATGGTCTATCACTTTCTGATGATGATAAAAAAAACTAGAGGCTCAGTGGGCTGAGCCTGTGTTGCTCACCTTTCATTCTGCTTTGAGGAAACTTAATGCAGAGCCTTCCATAGGTGCTTCCCGCCAAGTTTCGGTTCATTTGACCAAGCAGTTTCAGAGAAGAAGATTTTTAGAAATCAACCAACCAGAAACAAAAATTGCCTATAGCAGCCATGTTTGTTAACAGATCGGGATGAAATGAGCAATCTTTATAGAGGACCTTCCATAGATGCCTCCTACCAAGGTTCGGTTCAGTTGGCCAGCGGTTTCAGAGGAGAAGATTTTTGAAAATTGGCCAATCAGAAACAAGAATTGCCTGTGGCGGCCATGTTTGTTAATGGATCGTGACAAAATTAGCAATCTTTATAGAGGACGTTAGTCCTCATTACGGTAGATCACCCCGGTAAACCACATACTGATGTTCTATTTCTCGCGTCGGTTTCACGAATATATTGATCGCGAGACTTAAATGTTGGGGCGCTGACATTTAAACCCTATTGTGTAAGCCTGTGGCGGCCATGTTTGTTAACGGATCGGAACTAAATGCGCATTCTTTATAGAGGATCTTCCAAGGATGCTTCCTACCAAGTTTTGATTCATTTGGCCAGGCGGTTTCAGAGGAGAAGATTATTTAGAATGCTTCCTACCAAGTTTTGATTCATTTGGCCAGGCGGTTTCAGAGGAGAAGATTATTTAGAAATCAGCCAATCAGAAACAAGAATGGCCTGTGGCGGCCATGTTTGTTAACGGATCGGGACGATATGAGCATTCTTTATAGAGGACCTTTCGTAGATGCTTCCTACCAAGTTTCGGTTCATTTGGCCAAGCGGTTTCAGAGGTGAAGATTTAAAAAAGATCGACCAATCAGAAACAATAATTGCCTGTGGCGGCCATGTTTGTTAATGGATCTGGACAAAATGAGCAATCTTTATAAAGGACCTTTCATAGATGCTTCCTACCAAGTTTCAGTTCATTCTCTACGCTTTGCAAGCCATGCCATTGAAAGTTTTCTGACATGATAATAATGATTTTATACAAAAGTCTTTATAATCGTTCCGGATGTTGGCGAAACATTGCATTTTAGACAACAATATCTAAGCAAAATGGGAAGTTTTCTGACGTATCTACTGAATTTTTGGATATGAAATATTCCAATAAGCAATCTGCCGCAGTATAAAATTACATAATGAAGAATTTTTCATATTTGACATACGCAACACGGACCTTTAAACCAACTAAGAGAAAAACCAAACCGTACATTTTTAGTATTATTTATAATTCCGAACCGTACACTTACCTTAAACCAAACACGTACACCGCCTTTTAAACCCACTGACAAAAACTGAGATGACAAGCGATAATTTGCAGGACTCGTCAATGGTAGGATAGTGACAAAGGTAGGGAACATATTAATATAAATGCAGAATCAATAAAAAGATGAAATATATCAAATAGGAGCACAAAATCGAGGAAAACCACGCAAAAATCTGTGAAAATGATCACCAACACCACCATCTCCCATGATTTTTTCATACAATTTATAATAATGGGCTTAACATTGAATGTGTTTTGACGCAAAACTATATCTAGAAAAAAGACAAGTGTAATGCTTGGGTTATCAATTTATTTCTAGATAACAAAATTTTCAAAAAATGTGCCCACCTCTCGTGTCCTGACGTCCATCCTAGCTAACCGGAAGTGAAACCAAACAACCGTTGCCGTACTCGATTGTACACAGTGGTTGTCATGGAAACGAAAAAGGGGGGATTTAAACCATTTTTTGATTCCTTTCATCAAACTTCATGAAACTTTGTAGGAATATCCACCGTAGTGTGTGGCAGCTTTTGGGGGTTGAAAAAATTTAAAATGGCGGCCGTTGCCATGGTAACCAAGGTACAAAATGGCCACCAAATACAAAAATCCTCCGATTTGGGCGAAATTTTGTTTCCAAGTAAATTATGATGTTGCGAATTGATATCCATCGTTGGTTTGCTATGGCGCCCATTTTGAATCCAAAATGGCCGCCAAAATACAAAAATCCTTCGATTTGGGCGAAATTTGGTTTCCAAGTAGATTTTGATGTTGGGAAATGATATCCATGGTTTGGGAGCCATATTATGATCCACTTTGTAGGAATATTCACCGTAGTATGTGGCAGCTTTTGGGGGGGTTAAAAAAATCAAAATGGCGGTGGTTGCCATGGCAACCAAGGTACAAAATGGTCGCCAAATACACAAATCCTCCGATTTGGACAAAATTTGGTTTCCAAGTAGATTATGATGTTGCGAATTGATATTCATCGTTGGTTTGCTATGGTGCTCGGAATTGGATGAAATTTTGTCTGACATGTGTACACATAATTTTGAGGCTTAGAAATTTCAAAATGGCTGCCGTTGCCACAAAAAAACGTGAACAATTTAAAGTGCTCGGAATTGAATGAAACTCAATAGAAATGTTGTACGGCATGTGTATACATGGTTTTGAGGCTTTGAAATTTCAAAATGCCTGCCGTTGCCATGGAAACCGCAAAAACGCTAAATTTAACACAAAGGTGAATAACAACCATATCTTTTCAGACTTAGTATGCAAATAGCTATCTAATATTTGCTTATCAATATAATAGTGTATGACAAACATCTTTTGCATTTGATTTCATGCTAATAATATAGTCTTCTAACATCTCCATTACTGGTGTTGTAGATGATGGCAGACAATTGAAGCCATTTTTTTCTTGCTTTGGTTACTAGTTTATTGTAGCACATTGTAGGGTAACATATCAAAGAAGCCCCTCTATAGACAAAAACTTGGCTCTAATTATTTCTTGCTATGTTCTCACACTATTCTTCATTCATACCACTAGTACTTATATTGTTCGTTTGGGGGACATTTGTAACGCTCTGCGTTACAGTAACCAGTATTTCTTATTTATTTTAGAAGCCGTCGTGGTCGTGATCGTAAGGTAGTTGGATTAACAACTACATGTGCAATCAGTGCCTATTACCACTAAAGTTGTGAGTTCGAACCCCGTTCATGGCGAGGTGCACTCGTTAACAACATTATGTAATAAAGTTTGTCAGTGACTTGCAACATGTCGGTGGTTTCTTCCATCAATATAACTGACCGCCACGATATAACTGACCGCCATGATATAACTGACCTCCACGATATAACTGACCGCCACGATATAACTGACCGCCATGATATAACTGACCACCATGATATAACTGACCACCATGATATAACTGACCACCACGATATAACTGACCGCCATGATATAACTGACCGCCATGATATAACTGACCACCATGATATAACTGACCACCACGATATAACTGACCACCATGATATAACTGACCACCACGATATAACTGACCGCCATGATATAACTGACCACCACGATATAACTGACCACCATGATATAACTGACCACCATGATATAACTGACCGCCATGATATAACTGACCGCCACGATATAACTGACCGCCATGATATAACTGACCACCATGATATAACTGACCATCATGATATAACTGACCGCCATGATATAACTGACCACCATGATATAACTGACCACCACAATATAACTGACCACCATGATATAACTGACCACCACGATATAACTGACCGCCATGATATAACTGACCACCACGATATAACTGACCACCATGATATAACTGACCACCACTATATAACTGACCGCCATGATATAACTGACCACCACGATATAACTGACCTCCACGATATAACTGACCGCCATGATATAACTGACCACCATGATATAACTGACCACCATGATATAACTGACCTCCACGATATAACTGACCGCCATGATATAACTGACCACCATGATATAACTGACAGCCATGATATAACTGACCTCCATGATATAACTGACCACCATGATATAACTGACCACCACGATATAACTGACCGCCACGATATAACTGACCACCATGATATAACTGACCACCATGATATAACTGACCGCCATGATATAACTGACCGCCATGATATAACTGACTGCCATGATATAACTGACCGCCACGATATAACTGACCGCCACGATATAACTGACCACCACGATATAACTGAAATATTGTTGAAAGTCGCGTTAAACACCACAATGCTCTCTTTCACATATAAATACGAGGGATATAAATTATTAATACAACCCATCAAGGTTTAGGCGTTAGGAGGGACATGAAATCTAGCATCGAGTACACATGGGCAGTGATTGTCACTGGAGGGGGGTTCCACTTCAAGTACCCTCACCCCCCCCCCCCCCCCCCCCCCCATTATGTCGGAGTTGTAGAGGTATATGTGAATCTAACTACCACATCTATCAATTTGACAACAATGGGTCCTCTCTCCTCTTTTAAATTTAGGAACCCTGTGATGTCCGTCATGTTTTCCTTTAAAGGTACTTAATTTAGTGCGCACGACGCGTTTCTGTAATAACCTTCATTGGCGCTCAAGACCAAATGTCTTCGGAGCAAGAAAACCAGAAGGGTCTAAACATGATAGATTTGATATGATTTGATTTATTGTGTTTAACACCACTTTCAGCAATATTGCAGCTATATCATGGCGACCCGTTTCAGTGGTGGAAGACGCCGGAGTACCCGGAGAGAACCACCGACCATGGGCAAGCATCTGGTAAACTTTATCACTTGCGGCATTTTTGTAATTTACAAAGCCGGGCGCGAACCAACGCCGTATTGGTGATAGGCTTGTATGAGTTGTTAGGTAAGCCAACTACCTAACTCATTGAGCCACCCGGGCCCTTAAACATGATAGACAATATCAGCTAAAGTCACCCGAGGTCAGGTCAGGTCGGGTCACCTGCACGAGGAAGGAGAACCTTAGAGAAACTGAAAATAAACTTGTTCATCGTATTCATAGTTGTATATTTATATATCGAATGCTGCATCTATAAACCTATGGATGTGATATATTATAAGCAGGAATTATGGTTCTTTATACGTAAATAAAGTAATATATAATGAGGTCATGCATGACCTATCCTCGCACTAAAAAGTTATATTGCAAAATATTTTTGTTTTACAATATTAAGTAGAATTCCAAAAACTCATAAAATCTTTACGACCTGAGCTTGTTTCCGACATCCACGTAAATAAAAACAGGGAATATGCTGTCGCCATGACAACCAATTATTTCAACAGCGTTTCCTTCATTTGAACAAATTCATTCTAACTCTTTACAAATCACCTCTGTTATTCCCTAACATAAAACTGTAGCCTGACTTATTTGAAATTATTTGACTTAGGCTATTGATAATCATATATTTTTATTTCACGCGGAAAGGGGGGGGGGGGGGGGGGGTGTACTTAAGGTAAAATTGAAATTGGGCACTGTGGTGCCTCTGGAATTTGAAGAACACCACCCACGTTGTATATTCCCTCAACATGGAAACAATACCCATTCATTTATTCGAAGTACGAAAATTATACCCATTGATATATTGTTCAAGTACGTTGAAGACCCATTCATATATTAGACTACAATAAACACACACCCTTGTTACACCTGATCATGTTAATAGATTATAACATATAAACACACACCCGTGTTACACCTGATCATGTTAATAGATTATAACATATAAACACACCCTTGTTACACCTGATCATGTTAATAGATTATAACATATAAACACACCCGTGTTACACCTGATCATGTTAATAGATTATAACATATAAACACACACCCGTGTTACACCTGATCATGTTGATAGATTATAACATATAAACACACACCCGTGTTACACCTGATCATGTTAATAGATTATAACATATAAACACACCCTTGTTACACCTGATCATGTTAATAGATTATAACATATAAACACACCCGTGTTACACCTGATCATGTTAATAGATTATAACATATAAACACACACCCGTGTTACACCTGATCATGTTAATAGATTATAACATATAAACACACCCTTTTTACACCTGATCATGTTAATAGATTATAACATATAAACACACACTTGTTACACCTGATCATGTTAATAGATTATAACATATAAACACACCCTTGTTACACCTGATCATGTTAATAGATTATAACATATAAACACACACCCGTGTTACACCTGATCATGTTAATAGATTATAACATATAAACACACCCTTGTTACACCTGATCATGTTAATAGATTATAACATATAAACACACCCTTGTTACACCTGATCATGTTAATAGATTATAACATATAAACACACCCTTGTTACACCTGATCATGTTAATAGATTATAACATATAAACACACACCCGTGTTACACCTGATCATGTTAATAGATTATAACATATAAACACACACCCGTGTTACACCTGATCATGTTAATAGATTATAACATATAAACACACCCTTGTTACACCTGATCATGTTAATAGATTATAACATATAAACACACCCTTGTTACACCTGATCATGTTGATAGATTATAACATAATTATAGATTTGTCTTGACAATAAAGAAGCTACTCGAGCTGGAGGAAATATTTTCTATGGATATACTGTAGAATAGCCTGAAGAGTTTGAAGATGCCAAAGGGGCAATCAGAATCCGTATATCGAAGAAGAACAGACAACACAATGACCAAAAGAAAAAGGACAAACAACGATCTACAAAACATACAACTAAAACTAAAGATCAGCCATTGTTATATTGAAGAGGAACATTTACAACCCAGCTGCACGTCTGTATTTATATACCTTAATATAAGAAGTTTCGCTCTGGAATAAATGTCTAAATAACATTATAAATGACTGCATGCCCGTCTCCAAGGTTACACAAAAGTAAAATCTGTGTCTCTCGGCAATAGTACACAGAATGTGGAGCATTCAGGCCATCAGTTTCTGTTAGCAGTGTCCGACTTACTTTTCCATCATTTTGTATCAAACTTAGACCATGGGACAGTAACCCCACAACAAAAACGTTATGGTTATTATCAACTGATAAACCCCGAGGGTTAACGATGGATTTGTCCTGGTATGTCCAGATTTCATCACCTTTCAAATCACAACAATGAATAATATTCGTAAACCAGTCCGTGTAGTATATCCTGTCTTTAAATACGGTGATGTTACTGAAATGATCGACACATAACTTTAATGTGTTCAATATTTTCCCTGACAAATCTGTTACCACTATCCCTCTTTTTTCTACAACAACATAAATGTTCCCATTCTGATGACAAACTCCCCAACAATTTTGTCCAAAATTCACCTTTTTCTCGACAATGTTGTATTTTATATGTAAAACCTCGAGATATTTAGATTTTCCGAAAGTAACTGCGATGCGTTCGGAATCTATCCCAGCTAAAACAAATGGCTGACCGGAAACTGGAATATCACGAGTATGACTGCCGTCCTCATTATACTCCATTATTTGTTTGTTTCCGTCGTAATCAGCAATTAATAGTCGGCCATTTTGCAGTATAATACAATTAGAGATATAAGTCGATTTTCCAGCCTGTTTAACAAGGAATCGTTGTTTCTCCTGAAGGTGATAGTCTTGTACACATCTTATTGATGACACCGGATGTAGATGAGCATGGTCTATCATTGGTTCTCTAACGTCTAAATTATTGGTAATCTCTTTAACTCTGATTATTCCAAGATTGTCTATTTTTTTGCAAAAGTCGTTGATAAATGGATGTAATTTCACTTCCACGGAGTAATTTTTTATGCACCTACCTTCTAATTTCATAGATTCGATGTCTTCAAGAGCTGTTTTATTGATCTGATGCGTTCCAAGAAAAAACGGAACGTCAGTGTGTGGTGTGTGGTCTGCGGAGTGCTCGTTTGGACATTTTTGCGATAATTTCAATTGTTTCATTTGCATAGCAGTTGTCTGGTCTTTTAGATGGTTTAGACTATTATCAGTTATTGTTAGCTCTTTCAGTACTCTTGAATACTCTGAACTACATTTCATGAATTTAGTGGACAACTCGGTCAAAAATCTTTCTTCAAGGTCATCTAAATGAGCATTGATCTTTGACCTAGTTTCATCAATAAGCTTTTTGATGTTTTCTTCTTCCATTTCGATGCTATTTATAGCCGTATCTCGATCGCTTATGTAGTGGTCTAAATTTGTGATTGCCATGGCGATTGTTTCTTCCAAATCGTCAAGTGTCGTGGATATCGTCACATCTTTAGCTGCTTCCTGTATTGGCAAGACTTCTAAGCATGTTTTCCGATGGGACAAGACGCATGTGCCACATAATGCCTGGTCATGTGATTTGCAGAACCAATCAAATTTCTTATTATGATCTCCGCACTCGAGTCCTTTTGAAACATGCTCTATTTTGCGATAAGCTTGGATAGATATCAATTTGTGGGCTCTCATCTTTTTTGACGCATGGTGAACCTTTGCACAATCCTCGCAGACGCCATCTTCGCACTTCGTGCACCATTTCGTTGCCTTGTTGTCTTCATTCTCACATGAGCCGCAGAATATTATTGAGTCGACCGACATTAACCCCAGTTTACAGATCTGTAAGACAAACCATTATATTTTAATGTTCTTTGTTAACAAAATACAGGATGTGATTACATATACTGTAATGAAGGTTGGCTGGTCGGTTGGTTTTATGGTGTTTAACGCCACTTTCAACTATATTTCAGCTATATCGTGGTGGTCAGTGCCCAGGAGAAAACCACCTCGCTTTATCACACAATGTTGTATCGAGTACACCTCACCATGAAGGGGGTTCGAACTCACAACTTTAGTGGTGATAGGTACTGATTGCACATGTAGTTGTAAATCCAACTACCATACTATCACGACCACGAAGGCCCCTTATACTGTAACGAATATAAATTATTGTTTCAGTGATGTTAAAAAAGATAAATACTGTTCATCACGTCAGCATGTACGAGTTCTTGGAAAATGTTGGTCCCTTTGACGACAACGAGCCAATAAATGAGTATGTAATCATATTTCAACATTTTATTCATTATGTGCATTTTTCAGTAAAATGTGCATAACTATAAACAGGTATATTTACAATGAATAATTTGTATCTTTATACAAATTATATTTATTAACATACAGAACTTACAACACAAGACTTTGTCATGTAAACTCATAAATTTGTTTTTATATAAATTATTGGATATACAGAAGAATTATTTACAGGACAAATTAACAATTATATTTTTAATATAGGAAGATATAAGATGTTTAGAATCATACTCTGTAAAATCTTCTAATTAATCATTTTATAAACTGTTATAATAAGTGAAACTGAATCTAAAAGTTGGTATTTTTATTTCAGACAATACAGATTTATGGCTTACAGATGCTTCGTACAGTGGATTTGGCAGACTTGGACGTCATAACAGGAAAATTTTTACCAACTTGTGTTGTTCAGAAAATAAGAGAGACTTTTCCATCAGAAGAATATTGTGGGTTTAAATACGCTACTGTTTGAGTAACATTTGTTTGAAATATGTACTATTTCTATGAACTGTGAATTATATACACTTTACATAAAGAATTAAATTTTAATGTTCACAGTCTTTTCATTGTCTGCTAAATCTTGATCGATGTCTCTGAATGAGGTCTGCTTTCTCAAATATAGTGAATGATGTCAGAGACGGTGGATTGGTACATGTAGTGTTGAGCACTTTTACATCATCGTCTTCTTTCCACTACTGCCTGCTTGATCAGGGCCACATACTCTACAATAAAAAAGAAAGTTATAAAATCTGGTAAATGACATATACATGTATCACAATTGCAACTTTATATTAGTAGAGTTGATATTTTTAATTTGTTTCTCAACACTGTACCTATATGACTATATTTCCTTGAATTACCGGTATAAAATTATCAGTATAAATGTATAGCTCATTGACACAACACATCAAATAAACCGTTAGGCTGCTTTAGCAAATTTTAACTGAAAACAGGATGGATAGGGCATAATGCATGCGAGAAAAAAAGAAAATCAGTGCAAAAGAACAAGGTTTTTATATTTATTGCTGTTCTTCATCTTGGTGAAACTGGAAGTTTGACAAAATTAAACTTGTCAAAAGGTATGACTTTTACATTACAGTGTGAAGTATACATGTACAGTAAAACATCACAGAGACTGCACAATTTTTTTTCAAGAAATGCATATTGTTTAGTTACTAATAAAAGAATATGCAGGATTGAAAAAGTGGATTGAGAAATGAGTGGTTCTCAAGCTACTGATGTTTGACAATACTAACCAAATGATGGTGGTGGTGTCCTAGGTTTTGCAATAGCGTGTGTTCCCTTCTTTGGGTAGCAGGTATTGAAGCATTGCTGTCCATCTTTAGTTGTTGCTTGGTCTCTGTTGCAGTTCTCGTTGTAATGAAGTGCAGCTATTCCTAACCTGCAAAAATCAAATCAGTTTGAAAAAAAATATACAAATATTTACATTTGATTTGTTACAAAATAAAACCACCACATTTTACTTTTTGGATGCAAACACTTTTTCTTATGAATAAACAATATTGTAAGCTACATGTTCAAAAGGTTACATCAGTATACATTGCACTTTTCTGTTTGGTAAACAATTTCACACTTGTATTTTTTTCTTCCAGTTTGCTTGTTCATTTTTCCTCTTCATCATGTTTATATGAATGTTTTTTTTTATATTTGCACTGTAACATACAGTGGTGTATTTTCAGTTGTCAAATCCGAGTTAAAAATAGTATTGTTATTTGTTTACATTTGGTAAAGGTCAGAATCTGGACCGTACGTGTGTGGAGAACGTATATACTAGTAATTTATGAAACTGGAAAGAAATTATAACACTTGTATACTATGCATGAAATTTAAACGAGATTACAACATGCAAAACTTGATGTATACGCCCCGTGATCCTCTGTTCGTGGTAAACTGGGAAAAAGGGGGAAGCATGATGACCTACATGTACTTCTAAACCACGACTTGCACTCTAATATCATTAATTATTATCGATATTCTCGACTAGCCTTTGCACATATGCAATGTTAAAAATCATATACCTCGGCCTTTTGACGCTTCTGTAGTGCTCCCCTGCGAATGTGTAGGTGTTGAACAACTGGAGTTTCGCCATTTTTTTCTCCGGGTTAGGAGCACATTTGGGGCTGCATCTGGCTTCAGTCGTCGCTTGAAGGTTCCATCAACACCAAGTTCCATCATTCTCAAAGGATCCATTTAAAAGCAGTCACGGGTGAAGTGGGTGGAGCACAATCTGTGACCTGATGTTGGATCGAAATTCCATCGCCGACAGTAATGGATTCAGGCTTTTCTCAGCTGGCCGTCCTTTGGGAACGAGAAAAAACTCAGTCCATTGCCTTTGGTTCCTCTGTTGTTGCACCCAAACGCTGCACAGGACACCATTTGAAACTTTTAGCTATTTCACCCACGTGGATGTTTGTTTTGGTTTTCTAATCACGGCTTTGTTATGCAAATTACGTGTCGATATCAATCATCAATCAGCTGATTTAGAAAATGGATGACTGGCGCATGTGACGTCACGAGTGGTTCAGCCTCGTTATCGCACTCAATATTTGCATAATTTCTAGGTCGGCAAAAAGGGCGATAAAAGGGATGTTTATCCCTTTTTACGTATCGTTAATCACATGAAAGTGAAAAAGTAATTATTTTTACAGCATTTTGGAAGTATTTCACAAAGTTTTGTGAAAAATAAAAAATCGTGTCATGTGTCCTTTAACATATGTTTGAGCGATTACATGCTAAGGGGGCCTCTGGTTTGTTTGAGTTTTTCTACACTGAACATAGCGTATATTAAACTAGATCAAGCAGAAATTCTCCATGCCCCAAAATGACCACGATCTCTTACTTATCGGTACCTCGAATTACCGAAATCCCCGTATTTTTACCGAAATCCCTATCAGATCTTCTGAAATTCCTCTCAGATGGAAAGATAAAACATTGTTTTAGTGTTTTATGATGGTTTTATACAAATTTCGTTGTGTATGTGCACAGTAGGAACGATTTATCAACAAGCGAACAGGTAGTATCAAAATCAATATGGCGGAAATAAAGGGATGTAACTCTTGTATTTATCAAAGTACTAAAAAATATCATAGGTAATAGTGATATACATGATGTATTTAATAATTAATAATATGAAACCGGCACGGCCATGAATACTCGCTCATCTGAAAATTATCTGGCAATTTCATCAAAAAGTGTCGAGATTTTTTGGGCCGAGATATATTAGGGACGACTTTTTTGGGGGCCGAATCTAGTCTCATTCAATCGAGCTGTCGTTCCTTTATTCGAGTTATCGTTCCTTACGAAATCTCAAAAGTTAACTTCCGCGTAGAAACAAAAATTCTTGTCAGTATGTCAGAAGAGATTTATTAAATTAAAAAATATCAATATAAGTAAAACAAGCTAGCAAAATGACTTTTATTACACACGGGTTCCGGGTTTCAGTGGTATCGGACGTACGAGAGAGGGTACGAGACTTCAGGATCACATTGGCGCTTTATGTTAAGAAGATCTTCATTAGTTGAGTGTGTTAGTGTGTTACCCGGAAACCGGTGTTTACAAAACGTAGAATTTTTTTTTCTTCGACAATATGTTCAACCATGTTTGTTAAAAAATCCTAAGTACACATTTTATACCATAAAGAGCTCGCTTAAGCTCGCATATTACAATTCGTCTATTGTGTGCTTTAATAAATGTTTGGGTTAGTTAAAGTTAATTAACTTTATGTTATCATATAATATGAAACCGGCACGGCCATGAATGCTCGCTCATCGGAAAATTATCTGGCAATTTCATCAAAAAGTGTCGAGATTTTTTGGGCCGAGATATATTAGGGACGACTTTTTTTAGGGCCGAATCTAGTCTCATTCAATCGAGCTGTCGTTCCTTTATTCGAGTTATCGTTCCTTACGAAATCTCAAAAGTTAACTTCCGCGTAGAAACAAAAATTCTTGTCAGTATGTCAGAAGAGATTTAATAAATTAAAAAATATCGATATAAGTAAAACAAGCTAGCAAAATGACTTTTATTACACACGGGTTCCGGGTTTCATTGGTATCGGACGTACGAGAGAGGGTACGAGACTTCAGGATCACATTTGCGCTTTATGTTAAGAAGATCTTCATTAATTGAGTGTGTTAGTGTGTTACCCGGAAACCGGTGTTTACAAAACGTAGAATTTTTTTTTCTTCGACAATATGTTCAGCCATGTTTGTTAAAAAATACTAAGTATACATTTTATACCATAAAGAGCTCGCTTAAGCTCGCATATTACGTTCACCCATTATCAAACGGATGCCTTTTGAAACAATTCTTGGAAACTGAAGACGTAATCGATTTATTGACAACCTATAAATATTCGGAGTCACACAACAAAATACCAGAAGGGACAAAAAGTGATGTATTTTTTATGGTTAAAAACGACAGGAACTTGGTCAGTAGAGATAAAGGTCAACGCAGTAGTTTTTCTGACGATTGTGGAATATGGGGCTCTAGTAAAGGATCTTCACCACGGACTTATTTTATGACTTTACCCGACGGCAAATTGAAAGCAGTGTACAAAAAAGGTGATAAATTCTGTGATGCAAAGAAAGTGAAAGGCAAAAAAACATTCACTCCTATTGAGTCTCAACCTGAAAATGTTATTGAACTTGTACGAAATTATTCCGTTTTGAAAAAAGATGCAACTTATAGGAGGCGCGTATCCTGGTTAGGAATTGGAGCACGTGAAAGTATTGCATTAGTTGAATATTTTGGCAAATTTCCTGGATTGTCACAACATGGAAATGGAAAAGAAGGGACAGAATATATAAGAACACCAGCAAGTGTGATGACCGAAATGTCTGATATGCTAAAACGTGAAAATCCATTAAAAGTTTACAACAAACTAGTACTGAAACATGACGAACTTAGTGGCCCCAGCAGTCGAAAGCAGGTACACGACAAAAAATACAATGATAAGAAAAAGGAACGTAAAGATGCAGGGGTTGCTCTGGCTCCAAAAATCTTGGAGCCAAAAAAATCGCCAATCATAATTTTTTGTCGCCAATTCTCCAATATTGAAGCCAAATTATGGTTTCACTTTTTATCGAGTCGATTTCTTAGTCATTTTTGCAGGTATACATCGTAATAAGTTAGGGAACGACCATTTAACTTGAAGGGGAGGGGTTATGTTTTTGTTTCTAAAAAAATATTCTGATTCCCAATGTTGCTGAAAAAAATATTCTGATCTTGGTGGAGGGAAAAAAAATAATCTGATTCAGAGTTTTTGTCATATAACCTAATGTTAAATTCTGGAAAAAAAATTCGCGCTTCGTGCGACCAAAAAAAATAATATTCTAACTCTTGTGTTGTCTGAAAAAAAAATTCTGAACGAAACAAAAAACCATAACCCCCCCCCCCCCCCCCCCCACCCCTTCAAGTTAAATGGTCGGTCCCTTAGGAAACGCCACACGCATGGACTAGGTGACCAAAAATGAGCATAAAATGAACTATCGTACGAGACGAACTATGTCAAACATTGGAACAAATAAAAATAATTGTCATTTCAGCAATAAACAATTTGTCTATATATAACAAAAAATCATCATCTTCCATGTATAAACAAGCAAAACCAACTAATAGTACCCTGTTCTTTTAATGAAAAACAAAAATAAGATAGCTAGTTTGCCGGTATCGGTAATATTTGTAAAGTTGAGATCACGAATAGGTACATTTGTATACACGATGCCCGAAAAATTCTAACTGTCAAAATTCAAATAAATATCAAATCAATAAAACATACAATGTAATATATTCGTCAATCTTCTAAAACGGTTGGTTTATTTGCGGTCAAAGAAAGTTAAAAATAGATACATTTCCTGGAAACTACTGTGACCCAATTTCCGAGAACTGACCAGTGGATTTGCATAATTTGCATCTAACGTTAAACATAGGGGCTTAAAAGCGTCGTGTTCATTATAAAAGCAATACTCATCTAAAACGATAATTATTGTTTTCAAGTGTTTTATTATAATTTTATGTCAATTTGGATTTCTTTCTACGTCAAATTAGAACATGGAGTTACATTAGTAGATGCACCTTTATTACTTGACGAAGGTTTTGGACTTGAAGAAGTGTCACTGACAACGTTACTTGAATTAGCGGAACTAAAGCCAAATGCTGACAACTTGGTTAACTTAGACTGTGATGGAAACGAAAACTCTAGTTTACGTTTACCCATTATTACGACGTAGCACTATTATAGTTTTGGATAAAAATGATCAGTTTTTGTTGCTTAGGAATAGTCGGTATACTTCAAAAATACCAACTTTCTTTTGATTCTTTTGATTACATTTGAGAAATTAGATTTTAGCTTGATGAGCTTGGGCACTACGCTTGGGACATAAAGATATTCAATTGATGAGAAATTTAGTGAACTCATCAGTTCATTCTTAATTGGCCTTAATTATATCCATTTATTAACCATCTAACCTGCAAATAACCAATTATTACATAATCACTCTTTACCTGATATTCGGATTACAGGGGCGGATCCAGGGGGGGCGCACCCGGTGCGCGCCCCCCCTAAAATTGGAAAAAATATGATTTTTTGGCGTAAAATCGTGATTTTTCACACGAAAAACCCAAAAAATTTTCACGCCTCCCTCCGCTCGGCGCAATTTTTTTAAGTGCGCTCCCCCCCTAACTTGAAATCCTGATCCGCCCCTGGATTAGATGAGATCGGACACTACTTGAGCAGAGCAAACATAGCAGACCACACTAAATGAAATCGACAAGATGTTGGCAGATGGTGGCTCCATTGTGTTATATTCAGAGAAACAATTAGAAGATCTTAGGAGTATGTGTTGTACTGGACAATTAATTTTAGGCATCGACATCAACTTTTCCAGAAGCCGGTCATTTTCTGTGCATAAGACATTTGAGACAAAACGTAAAGCAACAACTAATAGACGATTGCATTGATAAGAACGATAGGGAATCGCTTTTGGAGGAAATTTTCGGAGATGAAGGCTTGATCAATGCTGATGATATAGTGTGTTTTGCACCACCTATCAAGGCTGCTAATAAGAGTCCGAACACATTCTGTCCTTTTCCATTCTTTCCTTGTTGAGAACTTTGAGGCTTTTGTGTGAGGATAGAAGTAAACCCCATCAATGGAGACATGTTATGCAAATCTAAACTGCCATCCCTAAAAGTAAGGAGACTTAGAACATTTGCTTTAGAAGTTTTCAAAATTGTTAATAAGGATTGTCCTGTTTATTTATTTGACCTTATAGATATAAAAAATACTTCGTATTCTTTTAGATATCAAAATAAAGCAGCTTTACCACAGGTAAGAACTACAAGTTTTGGTTTGCAATCTTTTCGTTATGCAGGTGCAAAACTCTGGAATGAGCTGCCTGACCACTTTAGAAAAGACATGTCACTAGACCAGTTTAAAAATTTGATTAATACATGGTCAGGCAGCTCATGTCATTGCTTTGCATGCAAGGCTTCAAGTTTGATTTCCTTCCCTTAGTATGATAGATATTTTTAGTTTAGTTCATCAACTGTGCTTATTTTTAATTTAGTTCAACTACTGTGCTTTTATGTTTTATAATATGTATGTGCTCTGCTTTTTATGCATGTCTGTCCTTATGCTTGTTTTGTTATTTACATGTATGTCGGTTTTAAAAGCTCTTCAGAGCTTATGTTGTATGTTTTTATACTCCGACTTTAAATAAAATTTGTATCTGTATCTGGAAGGATTTTTAGTACTTTGATAAATACAAGAGTTACATCCCTTTATTTCCGCCATATTTATTTTGATACTACCTGTTTGCTTGTGATAAATCGTTCCTACTGTGCACATACACAACGAAATTTGTACAAAACACTAAAACAATGTTATATCTTTCCATCTGAGAGGAATTTCAGAAGATCTGAAGGGGATTTCGGTAATATCTAGGGGGATTTCGGTAAAAATACGGGGATTTCGGTAATTCGAGGTACCCCTTACTTATAGTTGGTGATATTTGATAATCAAATATTTTTTAAACATTTGCATATATTGAAAGTCGCCGAATATTGCAAATAAACAACATTGTACTATAAATAAAAATATAATCCGATAATATCTCGGCTACATCATCCTGAAGAACGGGTTTAATAATGTCTCGTTTTATATTCGATTTCTACCTGGATGGAAATACACAGCTGGTACTTATCAACACGTATACGTGAACTTTCTTAAAAACTGCGGTAGTTTAATAATATTCTGGTTAATACTTAATACATTGCTGTAATTGGATAACAGAAACATATATAATATGCATGTACATGTATACATGTGGATGTAAGTTTACCTGATATCACTTGTGTATGTGGTCAAGAAGGGTCGCAGGGGCAATCTAGCTCAAATATATGACCTCTACACCAGGTAAACCAGGTAAAAGAATTTAAGGTTTGTCACGTGATGCTACTGATAAATAAAGGCGGTATTTTTAAATATTTCCTGTGGATAATCATAGTTATATACAGGGTCGACACATCATGTGACATGTAAGTTGCTGTTTGCATAAGATTGCATGAATATGGACGCGAACAAATTAAATTAAGGAAAAAAGAGATGGAATTGTAAAGAAATAAAGAAATTAAGGGTGGGGTGGTAATTCCGTGCCATGAGCGCTTGTGGTTTGAACTGGAATGAAATCGCAAGTCCCGGCGTTTTTCTTTAATTCAAGTGGTTTTAAAATTAAAAAAAAATTGTTTTAATGACTTCTATATCAATATTTCAACCATATTGTGGTGTGCAATTTAATTTAACTTATTTAAATCTAACATTACAGACCAACTATTTAACATTTTATTTGGTGGGGGATCGAGCCAGAGTAATTTTGCTTGACAGGAAACAAAAATTGAATTATATCTGGGGGAGGGGTTTGGCATGCAAATCAGTATTTCATATTTTTCTTTACCTCTCTGACTCCGTGTTGTGATGCCCATTATTACGATTTCCTCATAAAAACATGTTCTGCTCGTCTTTACCTCCAGTTGTTTGTAGGACTCGTGTCTTATTTACCTTATTTGTGTTTGGTTGCATATAGCGGTGTCCAACACATCTCTACATCTACATTCTACGACAATCCATCAATGGTGATGATTACTTGTCGGGCGCAGCGCAGCGCGAACAGACAAAAAAATTAAAAAAAGAGTGCAGATCATATAAACAGTGACAAGATAAAATTATATACAAAATTTATTTACAGACTGAAGCTTGTTGTTTGGTAGTAATGGCTTTGGGCCAATGATTTAAATTGGTCCAAAGTGGATGCCATGAGTGTTGCATGGGACAAATAATTCCATAAGACAACTGTGTGTGGGAAATAACTGTACTTGAAATAATTTGTTCTAGTGTTGAAAAGTTGGTACTGTAAAATGTTAGAATTCCTGGTGTGCATGATGGGTTGTTTGACAAGGTAGAGGTTAGGATCTATTGCTACTAAGTTGTGTGTGATCTTATACAACATAGTCACTCTATTGATGTTTCTTCTATTTTCAAGTGTGTTCCAATTTAGGTGGTTAAGCATAGATGTAACACTGCTTGTGTTGTGATACCTTTTTGTTACATATCGGGCTGCTCTTCTTTGTACACTTTCTATTTTGTCAATGTGTTGTTTAGTATGAGGTGCCCAAATTGAAGAACAGTACTCCATGTATGATCTTACCATGGATTTGTATGCCAGACTTTTGGTCTCTTCCTGTTTGATCTGCAAGTTTCTACGCAAAAAGCTTAAGATCTCCTCCTAGCCAAATGTTTGCATTTTGGCTCTGTCTAATTCTATATATGTTTTTTTCTAAATGTGTTAGGTACTCCTCATCAGTTATTTTGGGTGGTTTATAGAAGCTACCTATGTATAAATCAGGTGACCCTTTGATTTGCAACTTGATCCATAGTTGTTCGCTAGTTTCTTCTGATTTCAATTCAGATGGCTCGGAACTGAGATATTTTTCCGAAACTAGTATAAAAACCCCACCATGTGCATCAGTTTTGCGATCGTTTCTGTAAGGTATATAACCAGATGGAAAAACCTCTGTAGATTGTATGTCTTTATGCAACCATGACTCATTACCTATAATTATATCTGGTTTTGTTGACTCGGTTAAATTTTCCAAATCATATTTCTTATTTTTTATGGATTGGCAATTTATTACTAGGACTCGTAGATGAGTATCATTTCTTTTATTTGCAGTGTAATTCCTTGGTGGTGTTTGTTTATGTACTGGTGATGATGCTACAGTTGGACTACCGATTGAGTTTTCATTGAAGGACGAGTCATTTAAGGTCTCATAGATATATATATTGTGTTGTTTTTTTATGTTTTGTTTTTCTTCATATTCAATTATTCTTGTGTATCCTATGTTGCCAGTTTCTCTGGATTGTCCACTCCTATGTTGCCAGTTTCTCTGGATTGTCCACTCCTATGTTGCCAGTTTCTCTGGATTGTCCACCCCTATGTTGCCAGTTTCTCTGGATTGTCCACTCCTATGTTGCCAGTTTCTCTGGATTGTCCACTCCTATGTTGCCAGTTTCTCTGGATTGTCCACTCCTATGTTGCCAGTTTCTCTGGATTGTCCACTCCTATGTTGCCAGTTTCTCTGGATTGTCCACTCCTATGTTGCCAGTTTCTCTGGATTGTCCACTCCTATGTTGCCAGTTTCTTTGGATTGTCCACTCCTATGTTGCCAGTTTCTCTGGATTGTCCACTCCTATGTTGCCAGTTTCTCTGGATTGTCCACTTTTGATTACCCCTTCAGTGTTCTCTTACGTTTATTTTCATTTTTTTAGTGTAAAGTTTGATAGTCTCTCATTTAGTTGATTTACATCCATATCTGTTCTTACTAATTAACTAACGTTGTGATTTGGAATCCAGTTCATGACGAGGTGTACTTGATACAACATTGTGTGATAAAGTTTGTCAGTCACCTGTGACAGGTCAGTGGTTTCTCCTGTTTCCTCCATCAATAAAAGTGACTGGCACGATATAACTGAAATATTGTTAAAAGTGGCGTTAAACCCCATAACCGTAACCCCTCTTCATAATTAATACTGGTCGTTTATGTAACTATAGAAACACGAGAATGAACAACAACATTTTAATGAATAAACATAGATGAATTATATAACATACTCTAATAAAAAATATATAATACTTATCACAGAATTCAAAGTTAATCAACAGTAGATCTATATAACTATGTATCAAAATTCATATTCTAATATTATTTTTATTTTGTAAAGAAAATAATCTGAATCCTATAAAATCTTCATATTCTAAAATCCATATTCTAATATTCTCTATTTTTTGCAAAGAAAATAATCTGAATCCTATAAAATCTTCATATTCTAGAATTCATATTCTAATATTCTTTTTATTTTGTAAAGAAAATAATCTGAATCCTATAAAATCTTCATATTCTAAAATCCATATTCGAATATTCTCTATTTTTTGCAAAGAAAATAATCTACAATATAACTGACAGTGAAAATCAAAGTAATTGGAAATTTAATAAAATGATATGATTCTTTCAAAGATTACTAGTAAATACTTGTATAGATATTGGGGTTGTCGTGATCATATGGTAGTTAGATTTACAACTACCTATGTAATCAGTGCCTGATGTATGTGCTCTAAATAGGTGTTTTTCGTACTTAAGTCTTTAGGAATTTATATGAGATACTTTATTTTCAAAAGCATTAAAAAAAAAAATGCTTAATGTGTACTGACAACAAAAAATTATGAGACTCCAGAGAGTTTTTTTTATACTTAAGACCTTTAAGGAATTTTATGGGGAACTTCATTTTCGGAAGTATTAAAAACCAATTTAAAAAAAATGTGTACTGACAAAAATAAAATGTGTAAAAGGTGTTTTTTTGCACTTAAAAAAATTAGGAAAATTTTATCGGAGATTTCATTTTCAGAAGCATTAAAAACAAACTCTAAAAGAAAATGTGACATGATAAAAAATAATAACATTGCAGCAATCTTAATAGGGTTAACTGTGATTTGCTACCTTACACAAACGTGGCCTTTGTAGAGCCTCACATGCTAAATTTGGACAAGGTACAAATGAACCTCAACATCATTATTTAAAATCCTAAACCATTAATTAAGATTCATTTAAATCTCCTAAAACAAAAGAGTGACAAATAAAATATATGATTTCTGTGATCTCTTAAAAGAATGAAAAACAATGCTTGGAGAATTTTTACACTATGGTAAAAAGCCTCTAATATGTAGTGTGAATTTTTGTGTACAGGATAATCTCCCTTTAGTTTCAATGTAATACTGAAAAAGTAATGTTCATGTTTACCAAAGTAACAATGTTTTAATAGAAGAGTATTCCATTTGTTCATTTGGAAAACCATTTATTTGATTTGAAAAGGGGGGAGGGTACTGTTTTTTCCCCTGAGCCCAGATTTCTTTTCACATGAAACCATAATATGCTTTTTTTGTTTTGGACATGCAAATTTTGTACTTTTTCTTCAACCTTGACTAAAATTTCTTGTTGAAAACTATAGGGTCAGATTATATTGATTTTTTGCTTTTTGCTTCATTCCCATGAAGATATATAAAAAATTATATTTGGCTATTAATAATTAAAAAAAAACAAAAATCTCCTACCCTCATCTAAAAGTCTTAATTATGTAAATATCTATTAGCTATTGATATTGATAACTAAAAAAAACAAAAAAAAACAAAAAAAACAAAAAGCCACCCTTCCCTAAAAGTTAAATGGTTGTCTCCCTTTATAATGTAAATATCTAAATAAATGAAATTCCTTTGTAAAAAAAATTCACAATTTCATTACTTAATCAGTTTGCATTACACCTTTAATATAATGCATTCTTTTCACTAACCCACTTGCCCAAAGCCCGGGACAAGTAAAACTGGATTCAGACAATCGAAAATTATGAAAGAATTTGTTTGAATAAATAGAAAATTGTTCTAAGTTTGGCCTTTGGGCAAGTAGGTGACGAAAATTAAGGCAAAGACTGTGTTTGTTTTTGAAATACATGTACATTTTAATTACATTTTATGTAAATCTCTCAAGAAATAGAAAAAAAATAAAAAATTATCAAAGAATATTATATATCAATGCAGATCATATTATGGACAGAAAAAATGGATTTCTTAAAAAAAGTTCTATAAAAATAGACAAAAAAAGTGGAATGTTGCAAATTATGTTTGATATATATTTATGAATTCAAAGTGTGGACAACTGGGAAGATGATATCCTCGAGGATTAACAATCAACCAGAAAAATAGAGTACAAATGTATAAACATTCTAATGTTTGTGCATAGAACATACAACATGGCGACCACTTGAGTAAAAATGTGTGTATTGTACACAAATGATTATGGTAGTGTTTCTCTAACTAAAAAAAATACAACAATGACGAAATAAAAAAAACTAATAAATTGCATATGATAACTTAAGAACAAATTTAAAGTGGAGAACAAATTGAGTGTGCATTGGGATGGGGTGGGGGAGTATTATCTTTTGCATTATAAAAATGAATTGCAATGACATATATATTAATGTCAAGAATTGTGAAATAATAAGAAATATCACAAAAACATCAAGATACATATTCCTTAGATATCTTTATTGCAAATGTTGCGTTTAAGATAATAAAGATTGAGTGTGCATTGGGGGGCAGCGGGGAAGAGGGGGAGTATTACATTTTGTATTATAAATATGAACTGGAATGACAGAAATATGAATTTCAATATTTGTCAATCAATAAGAAATACATGTACCACAAAAATATTAAGATACCTATTCCAAAAATATCTTTATTGTCAATGTTGAGATTAAGAAACAATACAATTGGGGGGGGGGGGATAAAAAAAAATCCACAGCTAAATGTTCATTACTGATAATATGTGTTTAATTTCATTCTCTACAATTAACTTTTTTATGTATCCAGGCAACATACAAATAAATGGATTAAAGCAATATACTCTATGATTAATATATAAAATCTAAAATCTACACAAAGGTGTGGTTCACACAATCATAACACAGGGTATATATAACATAGATATATAGATATAAATATATGTATGTACGGTCTACACCGACCTTGGAACCAGCCAAGACGTTAGTGTGTACTAGTAGCAATGTCTTGCATTGACTTACAACAATTTCAATAAAAATTCACAAAAATCTATAAATTAGAAGAAAAAAAACATATGTATACTGATGTAGTCAAACTTGCCCACGTCACGTGGTTACCTCTATTAAGCAGTCACCTGTATTAAAAGGTCACAGTTTTCTTGTCCTGTCATGGTAAATTTCACATGAATTCAACCTCTTTTAAGAGGTCACCTGTCTTATAAGTCCACTTATTCTTTGTCCCAAAGGTGATCTCTTAATAATGGTCTTAATGTAAAAAATTAATATAGTCAAAACTGCCCATGATGTCACCTGTATTAAAAGGTCACATTTTTCTTGTCCTGTCATGGTAAATTTCACATGAATTCAACCTCTTTTAAGAGGTCACCTGTCTTATAAGGCCACTTATTCTTTGTCCCAAAGGTGATCTCTTAATAATGGTCTTAATGTAAAAAATTAATATAGTCAAAACTGCCCATGATGTCACCTGTATTAAAAGGTCACATTTTTCTTATCTTGTCATAGAAAATTTCATATGAATTGAACCCCTTTTAAGAGGTCACCTGTCTTAAAAGGCCACTTTTTGTTTGTCCCAAAGGTGACATGTTAATACAGGTTTGACTGTAAATAATAGTTTGTGAATTCACACAGGTGTGACCATGGTGGGAGGGGCCTTTTAATAGGGGGACTACTGTATATACAGGCCAACCGGCCTTAAAGGACACTTCTACATAACAAATCACAGTCTATAAAGGGCAGTCTCAGATTGTCTATCAATGAATAATGCATATTCATGTAATCTTAACCTGTATATAAAGGGCACATTTTCAAGTTCCCTTGACTGCCCTTTATATACAGGTTTGACTTTATATATATATATAAAGAAAAGAAAAACTGACACACAAAAGATAAACATCAAAGTGT
Source organism: Bathymodiolus brooksi (assembly GCA_963680875.1). NCBI lineage: Eukaryota > Metazoa > Mollusca > Bivalvia > Mytilida > Modiolidae > Bathymodiolus > Bathymodiolus brooksi. The sequence continues at coordinate 79,222,862 of OY804588.1, forward strand.
TAACAATTATATTACATATGTATATGCATAACTTAAAACTTGTAAAGTTAAAAAAAAAATATACATACAAAAATTCTGGATAAAAAGGAATGTGGGACTTCTGTATATAAAATATACATTACATATCAACATATCCATATAAATAAAAGTAGATGTTTTATCTATAAAGACAATATGTTGAGCAATAAAACATTCTATTTAATGCCTATACGGGTATTCTATCTTAAAATTCCTGGCAGATATAAGACCATTTGCTCAGACCCTCCTAATGACAGAATCAAATATTGAGATTCCCCTCTCATCTCTGATATAATATGGGATTTTTCATGTCCATAAACATGCATTTTTTAAAATCTATTTTAAGATTCAAAACACATATATATATATATATAGGCTTAAAATATGACAAAACAATCTACGTATGTGATTTAAAAGGGTCCATGTATGTGATTAAAAAGTAATTATCTCCCCTCCAACCAAAACAAATGTCTTCAGCAGCATAGTTTTACTTTTAAAATTTTAAATATTAATTTTAAAACAAAATTATGATTGAATTGAGGTAATTATTATTTCTGACAAGTCAAATAAAATAATTAAAATTAAAACAACTATTGCTGTGTTTTCTCCTTTTTTCACTAATAATATGGATCATGATTTAAGGAGTGAAATTAATCCTATGTAAAAAAAAATAGCTCCGTTTTATAAACCTATTTTTCTCTTAAAAAAATATATTTAGTACAAAAAAAACCCATATTGTTGTTAACTTAAAAAAGAGGACATAATTTATCAATTTGTTTTTTGGGTGTTATTTAAAAAAAAAATTGTCTTAATAAATTCACATTTTTTTCATTTCAATACAAATACTAACTAATTTTTAATTAATGCAAGGGAAAACTTATAGAGTATGATTGGTGTATTTATACATGAAAATCAACCAATCATATAAAAAATAATAAACATCAATTTTGGACTGAATATTTAGAGGAAATAGTATTGCAATTCATATATGTGCAGTCCTCAAAAATAAAAATTTGGATTTCTGGTCTGAATCAAATTCTAGAATTTATTTTTATATATTTCTAAAGAAAAACTGACAAATTAACTGGTCTTGGGCCGGAGGACCCATGCTCATCTTGAGAACTGTTGATGCAAACTTATAGTACTCTTACCAGTAAATCAAGTTTACCAAGCAAACAGTTTTGTTGTACACTATTTAATGACCAAACAATCAGGTGATCAAATTCCTAGATAATGCTTGCATTGAAACATAAATAGATTGTTACTAAAAAAAAGTCTTATTTCTTCCCCTTCGGTTCTTCAAATTTATTGGTTTTGTTGAGAATTTTCATCAAGTTTTTACTCATGATGTACGGCTTTTCTGGTGACCCATCATGCATCTCAAGATCCTCCACTGTCAAAATAAAAAATATCGATGAAATCAGACATGGGGTAATCGTAATTTGTAATTGTAATCAGTTGTAATCGATTACATTTTTTCATGTAATCGGATGTAATCTGTAATTGGCCATTTTTTAGATTACATGTAATCGTAATGTAATCGATTACATTCTTTTTGACCTGTAATCATGATTACATTTAGATTACTTTTCATCATTTTGACTTATTTTTTCTTAACTGAAACATATATCTCCTTAGATATTTAATGTATGATTTATGTAAATGAATTTTCTTCATGGAATTTATTTAACAAATAATGTAGAATGGTTTACTAGAAAACATATAAAGTTTATTGACATCTAAATAAAAAAATATGTTATGAAATTTAAAAAAAAACTCTATTAAAATAAAGTGGCAATCACAACATGATCAAAAGATATTCTTCTATGTTTAATTGAAATCAAAACTATCACAAGTACAAAAAAAATATTAAGTATGGCTTCAAAGACTTGATATCCAAACAAATAATATCTCAATTTCAATGGGGTTTAAAAATTTCAGTGAAAACAGCTCTAAAATTGTTAATTATATTTTATTAAACCAATTTACATAAATTAAAGATTTAGTTTTCATATTTAGACTGAGAAATTATGCATATTTTTAAGCAAATGTTTAGAATCAGAATGACTTGGTTTTTTTTATCTTCTGAATTATATATCAAGGACACCCATGTAAATGGTGTGAAATTTAGTAATGATGATCATTGTTACATAATTTGGTGTCTTAAATAAGACCTTAATTACAAATTTTATCTGTGGTTCAGGTTAACTGCTAGTTTATTATCCACAATAAACTATTGACAGGATGTTTGAAATTATTTGATATACATTTGTTGTATATTATTAAAATGTGCAAATGTATTATAATATTTACTAATAGTATAAGATGGAATGAATATTGGTCATAGTAATAAGACACAACTTATTTTATGAAAAAAGGAAAATGAGAATTGCTATTTATAATTTACAACGTAAATGATATATTTATTAATTAACCATAAAATTTTATCTTATAATGGGTAATTATAAAATCATAAACTCGGCCAATATAAAAAAACTAAGCCAATATCGATATTGGTTTAGTTTTTTTATATTGGCAGAGTTTATGATTTTATATTGTAAAGACAGATTAGGTTGTATTGACAACAATAATATAGAGTTAATTAATAATGTATCTTATTGCATGTAATGATCACATTAAAACTGAATTGTAATTCATTGTTCTGAGTAAAAAATACATTAAAAAAGGAGATATTGGATAGATGCATACGAGACAAAATTATACCATAAAACAGTAATATTGGTTGTCATGACATTAAATGTAATCAGTAATGTAATCGATTACATTTACAAAGTAATTGTAATTTAATCGATTACATTTGAAAATTGATGTAATTGTAATGTAATGTAATCATGAAAATTGCAAAGTAATTGTAATGTAATCGATTACATTTGAAAGTAATTGACCCCAAGTCTGGATGAATTCATAGACTATAACATAGGTAAAGGTCATTTTCTAAAGGTGAAAGGTTAAGAATGTATCCTATCAATGCTACATGCCGGTAAGAAGAGTTTGAAGATACCAAAGGGGTAATCAGAATCTGTAAATCGAAGAAGGACAGGTACTAAAGATCGAACATTTACGACTAAAAGTTAAAAGCAGTTTCTTTTCTCTTATCCAGCGACATCATGGAATTTGATAATAAAAGGAGGTGAAGCCAGCATATATCCTCAATATTTTTCTTTTACCTCTTTTTCAATGGAAAATTTAAAATATATCAAATAATCTTTATAATATAAAATAAACCTGTCATATATAATGTGAAGAAAATCAAAAATGGACAATCCAGAGAAACTGGCAACATTGGGTACACAAGACACAAGACGAAGACAAACAAAACAAAAAACAAGACACAAGACGAAGACAAACAAAACAAAATACACAACACAAAAACATGTACAGTATCAATGTAAAAAATGAAATCAAACTTGGAAACTGGTTGAAAAGGAAATTAAAAAATGCAGAATAACCAGAACAAAAATAGCATTCAATAATTTGATTAAAAAAGTTATGAAATCTGGCAGTAAGGTCTTCATAGGTAGAAAGATTGGAATGGATGTTTGTTTTAAAAAACATCTATTTAATAAAAAAAAAACTTCATTAGTCTTGTACTCGATACAATATTATGTGATAAAGTTTGTCAGTGACTTGCGACAGGTCAGCGGTTTTCTCAGGGTACTCCGGTTTCCTCCACCTATAAAACTGACTGCCATGATATAACTGAAATATTGTTGAAAGTGGTGTTAAACACAATAAACCAACCAATCATCAGCCTTGTCATATACATATTATTAGGCAATTAATATACAGTCTGGTAATTTAAGAGGACTTCAAAATTAAGATTTGTCAGAGGCTCAAAATATATATATATATATATATATATATATATAAACAGTGTAACCTGTCTAAACCTGAATAAACTGGAATTCTGTACTAAAACGAACTTTAAAAGTCACAATATAGAAAATCATTGTTTATTTAACCTGTATAAACTGAACACCTGTCTATTCCAAACACAAAAGTTGATCCTAAGGAGATTCAGATTAGACAGATTTTGATTGGCTTCAGACAGGTTTCACTGTATAAATAAATACTCACAGAAACACAGGAACAGTGTATCTACAGCCATCGTGTACACACTGAAGAACGTACAAGCTATGATGAACATCCCAATTATCACCACCTGTAAATAAAGGTCAAATAATGTGAATGTACAAGCTATGAATAAACATCCCAATTATCACCACCTGTAAATAAAGGTCAAATAATGTGAATGTACAAACTATCAATAAACATCCCAATTATCACCACCTGTAAATAAAGGTCAAATAATGTGAATGTACAAGCTATGAATAAACCTCTCAATTATCACCACCTGTAAATAAAGGTCAAATAATGTGAATGTACAAGCTATGAATAAACATCCCAATTATCACCACCTGTAAATAAAGGTCAAATAATGTGAATGTACAAGCTATGAATAATCCTCTCAATCATCACCACCTGTAAATAAAGGTTAAATAATGTGAATGTACAAGCTATGAATAAACATCCCAATTATCACCACCTGTAAATAAAGGTCAAATAATGTGAATGTACAAGCTATGAATAAACACCCCAATTATCACCAACTGTAAATAAAGGTCAAATAATGTGAATGTACAAGCTATGAATAAACATCCCAATTATCACCACCTGTACATAAAGGTTAAATAATGTGAATGTACAAGCTATGAATAAACACCCCAATTATCACCACCTGTAAATAAAGGTCAAATAATGTGAATGTACAAGCTATGAATAAACATCCCAATTATCACCACCTGTAAATAAAGGTTAAATAATGTGAATGTACAAGCTATGAATAAACATCCCAATTATTACCAAATACAGCATTGGTTCGCATGGTTTAAGCTTTCTTTTCATAATGAACTATTTTGCGAGTCAAACGAGCCTAAGGAGCTGAGGTGAGGGGTGATTTTTCATTTTGTATTATATTTGTGGAATTGTTGACCATCATTGTTTAAACTTTCTTTTCACAATCCTAAATTTTATAAAGTGTGACTGTTTATCTACAAAAATCTCAATGGCTTCCATTTTTGTTCCTAATTTAATCTTCTAAAAATAGATTTTATTTTCGCTTGGTCAGACATTTGTCCACTTGGTAAATTGATGATCCCTTTATTTCAAAATGTTTTCAATTTTTTTTTAATTTTACATTTTTGTTTCTAACAATGAACATAGTCATGAGGTGCCATTGTGGCCATGATCGTATGGTTGTTGGATTTATAACTACCTATGCAATCAGTGCCTATCACCACTAACGTTGTGAGTTCGAACCGCGTTCATGACGAGGTGTACTCGATACAACATTAATTGATACAGTCTGTCGGTAGTTTTCTCCGGTTTCCTCCACCAATAAAACTGACCGCCATGATATAACTGAAATATTGTTGAAAGTGACATTTAACACCATAAATCAAACCGAACTATCAAATATCTATTAAATACTTACAACGACTGGTGTGAGGAAGTAATTTAACGTTGGGTTATAATTCTGGAAGACATTGATTCCTCCTGAGAACCAAAAATATGCCCCGAAACCTACAAAACAAAGTAAAGAGAGATAATTATCATTATAATATACTGTGAAAATATTTTATTCATTGGCACCAATTTTCGTGGTTTCTACAAAGGAATTGATTCATGGGTTCTTGAATTTGTGGTTTCTAACACTAAAAGCAATAATCAATGGGAAAATTGTATTTCGTTGGATTTTTTTTTTCGTGTTTTAAGTGGACCACGAAATCCACAAAAAATTAGACCTTCATGATTAATAATGATTTCACAGTACATGGTTATTACATTTTTATATTGTATATGTGTCTTGGGGGTATCGATTTTGCATCTTTCCACGATTTTTAAATTTTGGATATTGGAACATTTGGAACTGTTCGACAGTGTAATATTTTTTGCTTTTCATTTTATAGTTGATCTGAATTTACCATTACTTTGCTATCAGGAACCTTACCACATACAACTTAGAAGCAGGGTAGGGGGTGGGTTCTTATCCATAATTCCTGTCAATATAATGTTCTGCTTGCCAAATTCAGAAAATTAAAGAGTCTCATCCCAAAATACATTACTGATGAAATTTAATCCCAAAAAACTAGACGTTTAAATACCAAAAATCCTGAATTCCCCTGAAAGAAAAGGTTCAAACCCGATGTCCTGAAACAGACTTTCAGCCACTCAACCTTCCCTTCGGAATGAGATAAAAGTATTATTAGCTTTTCTTGTAATAGGTTATATATATTTATTTAAAAAAAAATATCTCTCATTTTATTCCATGACAGCATATAAAAATATCAATGTTTGTATATTTCTTTCAGGGGAGGTAAGCATACCATCAATTCACCATTTAAACACATGTTTGTTACCTAAATGAACACTAAGCAATCAATATTTCATTATTTAAAGTTTACTTATCATAAAGATTGAAGAATTTGAATGAATATGAAACTTAGTTTGTCAGTGACTTGCAACAGGTCGGTGGTACTCCGATTTCCTCCACCAATAAAACTGACTGCCACGATATAGCTGAAATATTGTTGAAAGTGGCGTTAAACACCATAACCCTAACCCTCTGAAAATTTGGCTTTTTTTTTTTTTTTTTTTTTTTTATACAGATATCACATACCGTATTTCTTCTAATTAATGCCCCCCTTCTAATAAACGCCCCCTCACTTAATTCTGCCAACAGAACATTTTTACTTCTGATAAACGCCCCCATTTCCATAAAAATAAATTAAGACCAGTAATCTTAGAACTTTAATTAGAATTATACAGTAATCGATTTGAGCTTTAATGAAAATTGTAAAATAATTGAACAATGAGTTCCAAAAATACCGGTAGTTCCGCTAATTATGCACTTCGCTACACATGCTACATGTACATCGGAAAATAAATCAATAATCTACACTCTAAATCTATCTATCAATGAACTACGGTAACTATTCTAAACTAAAACTAAGTTTTTTCATAAAGATTTTATACAACTGGTAAAAGCTACACATCGTTAATGTCCGTCACTGTCATAATCAGATTCATTTTGCTCTTCCAATTCTGAATTTATTTCGTTTTCACCATCGCTGATTTCGGTGCTTTGTTCGTTGAATGACGAAACGTTTGCTAAAATTTCCTCATCCATTCTGACGTCCTCTTCGTCGAATCCTTCAAATGGATCATCGTCGCCTTCATTTTGAAATAAATTATCTTCACTGCCGTCCAAGGCATTCGAGATTCCACATTTTTTAAATGATTTACGTATTATGTCAGGAGAAATTGCATCCCAGGATTGTTTGATCCATTTCAGAATTAAAGATTTAGAAGGAGCACGTCTGTTGCCACCTTTGGTTTTCTCCACAGGTCCAGAAAATAGCCATTCATCATACATTTCTGATAAGTGCGACTTAAACGGTTTATTCTATGAAACATCAGCCGGCTGTAATTTTGATGTGCATCCTCCGGGAATAACACACAGATCCGAGTTGTATTTCATTCGGACAGACTCCTTGATGGATGGAGTTATATGTGCCCTAAAGGCATCCCAAACGAGAAAACGGCGTTTTTGGTTATTTAAACACCAAATTCTTTTCAACCAAAAGTTAATGCTTTCTTCGTTTGCCCAAGACTTTTTTCCCGATCCACACATAAACACTACCACACCGTTCGGAACTTCATTTTTTGGTAGTGGACGGACACCAGGTAGGTGAACAAGAGGAGGTAGTTTTGTTCCGTCAGCATAAGCAGCGAGCGTAACAGTAAGTCTTTCTTTTTCATGGCCCGTTGTTGCCACACGCACCTCCTTTTCCCCACGTTCAGCTAATGTTGACTTTCCTGGCATTTCGAACCACACTGGGGTCTCATCCATATTGAGAACATGCCCAACACACTGTCCTGGATTCCCACGCTGAAGAATGAGTTTTACTGAAAATTTATCATTTGGATTGTTTTCCTCTCTTTCACATATTAGTTTGTCTCCAATTTCGTATTTCCACACATTTTTATAGACATGGTAACCCCTGTTAGAACTATTAAAATTATATTCCATAGATTCAATAGACGATTATCAAACACGTTTATAAGAATTTACATCAACTGGATTGTGCTATTTATAGATAACAATGAGATAACCGACACACGTGTAAAATTCTATTGTCTGTTTCACGAAGTCAACTTGGAAATTTTTTCTCTAATTAACACCCCCCTTTTGGAAAATGTCAACGCCCCCGGGGCATTTATTAGAAGAAATACGGTATTTATTTCTTGGAGGATATTACCCTTTTCTGTGACATTTCTGATTACCCATAATGCCCCTTTTTACTCACCTACACCTGTAGTAACGAGTAGTTTACTAATAAACAATACATAATCACATACTTGGTCCAACACTACAGCTCTGTAATAAAAATTTCATAAATTGTAATCAATTACAATATTGTTTTACAAAATCTCTGCATGTAATTCTCTTCTCATTTTACAAAAATGATATCTAATGAAGGCTACTTATGGTATCAAACGTGCCAATAATCAAACACTTTGTCTAACACTACGACACGGTAATGTTAATTTTACACTTGAAATCATTGACATAATTTATTTTTCCCAATATCTGTATGTAATTTACTTCTCATATTACACTATGCTCTCATGTCAAAACTACCTCCTTATGATATCAAAATTACTAACAAACCAGCATCTAAAATGGTATTGAATGTGCATATAATCACACACTTTGTCTAACACTACGGCACAGGCAATGATAATTTTACACTTGAAATCATTTACATATGATTTTTTCCAATCTTTGTGTGCAATATTCATCTCATATTACACAATGCTACCGGAATATCTTATCTAGGCTACTCAGGGCTTTTAAATCAGGAGGTACCAAAGATAATTTTAGGTGGGTAAAAGTACGTAGTACTGCCCCTTATTGAAAGGCCTGGGCTACTCCTTATGGTATCAAAATTACTAACAAACTAGCATCTAAAATTACAGAATCGCCATAATGCAGAAAGATTAATTACCTTGCTAAGATATAAATAAAGAATCTTTCATTTTTCACTGGAATAAAATGTAGCCACTTGTGGCCAAATATTATATATTAAATTCAACATAAAATATATTCAAGTGCTCTGTAAGGGTAAGAAATTCCTCCTCCACATGTGGCACCCGTCGTGTTCCTCCATTAAATTAAAAGCAGGTACTTTGTTATTTTTGCTCATTCTGAAGATGAACATGTGACAACATAGATTGACTATAATGTAATGGTTAACGTTTTTGTTTCTTGCAGAAATACCTGGAGTAATGTTTCACAGTTTAAACACAAATAATAATTTCGACCATGTTATGACTTACCTGACAACATTCCTTAAAAGCAGGAAGAATGCCTCTTTGGCTGCTGAACAAAAGTTTCTTCCATAAATTGCAGTCTGAAAAACAGAAAAAATATACAGTCCAACCTGAATTAAGAGATAACCATAGGTACAAAAAATAGTGGCCTTATAAGACAGGTGACCTCTTGAAAGAGGTTGAATTCATATGAAATTTTCTATGATAGGACAAGAAAAAGGTGACCCTTTAATACAGGTAGCTGCTTAATAGAGGTGACTGCATGGACAGGTTTGACTGTATGTAGTTTAAATGCAACACAAATTTTAATGTGTATATGTGTGTATGTATATTATAAGTGTGATCCTAATGCGTATTCGGTCACGAGTGGTCTTATTTTGATATTCAAAATGTATGATTTAGCTATACTGTTTATTATATAGACTTCCAAAATTTATTATGTATTATTTTTTTTATTTGTATATTTCATTCCACCCGTATGAATCTACGAGCAATGATAGTGTAAAATTCTCAATCTACAAGTCGTAGGATCTGCCATCTTGAAATTGTGAAATCCTACATGCCATATTTACAACAATATACAAAAATAATTAAATTTGATCAAAATTGAAGCGTACACGAAGTCAATCAACGTCGTCTTTATGTTTCAAACTGGAAGTTTTCATATGACGTCAATGATGTCATGTTGTTTATGTGCCAAAGTCGTCAATAACATTTCACGGAATATTGTTTCAGTTGACAATCGTGTGTGTATTCACCGTAACACAACAAGGGACGTAACCACCACACTTATAGTTGCACAAAAGTAGTTCTGGTGGGAAAAAACTGATATCTTACATGTGAGAGACCAGGATTTATTTCACAGGTAAATCCCCATAAATCACACCTATCTATATAATAAATGTATTAAAACAAATCTGTTTTATTCAGGTAGTATGGCTAGTGATTTCTGTTAAAGAGAGTGAGTGGTTGTTGCTTAACGCCAAGTGAGCAATTATTCAGCCATATCATGGCAAGAACAAGTTACATTTGATGAGATGATGATGATGTTTGCTTTGTACTAGATCAATATGCCCATTTGGATTTTTATTTAGTGCTAGCTCACTGAAACAACAGTCAGTGGGTAGACAGGTTGCACCATTCAGACAAATTATCCTGATTCCGAGTCAACCAGTCTTTGCTTGTACTACGTAATGCTGTCTGCTTGGAGAAGAAGCAGCAAATATCAATTTTATAATATTTGGTTTGACACGGCCAGAATTTGAACCTGGGATCTTCCGCAATCAACGAGAGCACGCTAACAATTAAATTACTGATGTGGTTGAATTTTGTTCAAAACACTGTGATTACTGAAAGGATTATAATGGCCTATGAATTCTGTCCAAGCACTATGAAACCACATAATTATGTCAAACATTATATCTTGTATAGTGTTCCTACAATATTGATAATCTCAGAAGATTAGAACACTATAGCTCTAAAATAGAAGGGGAGATAATCAGACTGTAGCCTGTATAGTGTTCCTACAATATTGATAATCTCAGACAATTAGAACACTATAGCTCTAAAATAGAAGGGGAGATAATCAGACTGTAGCCTGTATAGTGTTCCTACAATATTGATAATCTCAGACGATTAGAACACTATAGCTCTAAAATAGAAGGGGAGATAATCAGACTGTAGCCTGTATAGTGTTCCTACAATATTGATAATCTCAGACGATTAGAACACTATAGCTCTAAAATAGAAGGGGAGATAATCAGACTGTAGCCTGTATAGTGTGCCTACAGTATTGATAATCACAGACCATTAGAACACTATAGCTCTAAAACGGTAGGTCTGACAACAGGGGAAATAATCTGACAGGGAAATAATTACCATAATATAAGCATTTCTGTTGAGGAATTTTACAAACTTCTCCAAACACCAAAAACAACACTTCAAACATCTGTAAGAAGAACACAATAAATAATGCCATATAAATAAAATGTAGTTATGGTAAAGACAACAATTTAAAATAATTTTTTTTTTTTTTTTTTGTAATTTGTTTATTTTTAAAGAAAAGCAGAGGCAGATACAAATACACAAAAAACAACATATGATATACATCTACAATTTTAGAGACAAAAGACATTTAATCTACAAAAACAAACATTTTGCATCACTGCACTGTAATTTCAAACACCAAGGACAGATTCAAATGGCAACCACTTTTTACACATATATTCATATATTCTTGTGTAGAGGATAAGAAATTTATGGTGGTCTTTTCTATATTAATACAATATTTCAGGTATTTTAGACCTCCATTTATACTGGGTTTATCACCCAAACATCTACATTTATATAAATAATACTTTAAGATCAAAATGACTTGATTATTAGTGTTATCTGGATATAGAGGATTCGTTATACCCAATATAATTTTAATTTTAATTAATTTAGTAAATATTAAATTCATCAGGCACTGATTGCATAGTTAGATTTAAATCAATCTACCATACTATCATGGTCATGTCACCCCAGGACACATCATCCTGATTCCGAGCCAACCAGCCTTTGATCTTTCTCCTTACTACTGCATACTTACTTGATGAAGAATTTCGCGACAGGATTTTCCGATCCTTTCAATTTATGATCCAAATATTCCAGAAAAATTCTGATGAACTGTATGATTGCTATAATAAGGGATCCAAAGGCTAAAGTTCCCAGATGAAATCTGAAAAAAAAGAAAATATAATAAAATTATCAATAATTATTTACTCAAACCTCATTATGCCTAGATATAGATTTCTATGTCAAATGAAAAATCTAATTAATTAGTTTAAACATATGTTATTGTCCAAAAACATGACAATATGATCAGATACAAGTTTTTCAACTTAGATCATCTTCTCCTTATTAATCTCTAATTAATTATGGTGCATTGAATAAAATCAAAAACAATATTTTATTGGCTTGTAAGTTAACGAACAAAACTACGAAAAATTGGCATCCTATACAATATTAAATAATTCAAAATAACAAATACTGTAAAACCTGTTTATACCAAACCCTGAATAAAACACAATCCTGTATAAAACTGAACATCTGTCCATTCCAAACACACAAGCTGGACCCAAAGGAGGTTCCGTTTAGACAAGTTTAACTGTATATCTCTATGGCAACTGGCATCCAAAACTTTTACATTCAATTTTGTTTTACTAATTATAAATTAACATGACAATTGACATTTTTATTTGCATTTGAAGATATTTTTCAACAGAAATAATGTGCATACTTCAAAATGTCAGCTTCAAAATATTTGTCAAATTATGAGAATAGTAGTCCTCCATCCCTTCTGCAATGAAAAAGTGGCCCCATAAGAAAGGTGGCCTCTCTTGAGGGGCACTGTAGTAGTATTTTTGTTATCTTATTGCTTCTAAAATCTGGTCTAATAAGAGGGTGGTCTTTGGTGGGAGTGGTCTAATAAGAGGGTGGACTTTGGTGGGAGTGGTCTAATAAGAGGGTGGACTTTGATAGGAGTGGTCTAATAAGAGGGTGGACTTTGATAGGAGTGGTCTAATAAGAGGGTGGACTTTGATAGGAGTGGTCTAATAAGAGGGTGGACTTTGGTGGGAGTGGTCTAATAAGAGGGTAGACTTTGGTGGGAGGGACCTTATAAAAGGGGGACTACTGTACTATATTTCCTTGTACATGCCCTTAAAATTGTATACATCTTAACTTGAACTACACACTCACCTCAAACTTCTGTAGAAGGCACCCGCCAGAGGGAAAGCTGGTATATCTTTTGGTTTTTCAAAGGCCCAATAATATGAAGCAAACGACCCTGCCAAGGTCATTTGTCCAAGGGCAACAATAAAGTTCATCACCCATAGAAACATAAATAGCATGAAAACTAAAGTTGGTATGATGTATCTGTAAAAATATTAAACAAAACAAAACTTAACATATTCAATCTTGATGGTGAATATACTGTCAAATGAACCTGAATTTTTAATAGTGATTCGTAAAAGCATGTATTTTGTGTCCAATTATTATTGTGGTTATTTTGAACAAAAATTTATGTTTTACATAATACTCCATTCCCATTCTCAAATACTTATGGTAGAAGTAGGTATTTTTCGAATTAAAGGTTGAGATGCTATTATACTTCAAAAACACATTCTAAGCAGGAACTGCTTACCACTCCGGAGCACATTATTAGTGGGGTTCGTGTTGCTAAATCTTTAGCTTTCTGCGTAGTGCTTTGTAGATTATTCTTTATCTTTTGGCCATTATATTGTCTGTCCTTCGATTTTACAGCTACTGATTGCACTTTTGTTACTCTTCAAACTTTAATAGGTTCTTGGGAAAGACCGGGTGATCTTCCACGAGTGATAGAAATTTTATGTCTTTTTTGCAAGTGGAGCGCAGCAAAACGAACGAAAAGAAACAAAAATTTCTATCACGAGTGGAAGATCACCCAGGCTTTCCCAACAACGCATGTAAGTACCTATTTCTTCCGTAAACCAACAACTTTCAATATTGTGAACTCCTAGAGACCCCCGCCATTGATCAGTAACTAATTTGCATAAATTATCAGATCAATATCATTGAGCGTTATGAAACACACATCACATAAAATTGACTTTTGTGACACAGATTGATAAACTAAGTAGTTTTCTACTGATATTTGAGCTTTTCTCACTAATATTTTATTGAAAGTACAGTATTTTCCTTCATGAGACATCCCATACTATGAAATATGACGTGACACATATTTTGACGTCATTGAAGAATGACGTCAAAGGTATGGAAAAGGACATCTAGAAATACGAAAAAATGAAAATAAAAGACACAAATATATTTAATACGGTTGGAGTCTGTATTTGAAAAAAAACCGATGGTTAAATCCGTAATATATCTGTTATTCAGCTATCAGACAGGGTATATAATGTGACATTCCCGGCTTAGGATATATATTTCAACGATTTTTTTCTTGTTAGAGGCGTTCTGATTGGATGTCACAACGAGTAGAGACAATTGCACGTGCACTCATCTTAACTTGGTCGTCTCAACCCGAAAACGGCCATTTACGGAAGAATTCTTATTCTTCTACTATTTTTAACATTAACTACATTTTTCAGACAACAGGTATAGATATAAACATATTTGACTATTTTAAACATTAACTGTATATTTCATACTAAAGGTTTATTCTATTGACTTATGACTATAAACACATATCTTTCTTATCGTTATTGTAGATTCTTACTGTATTAATAAACATATTATAATATTATTGTACTCACTCTTCTCCACCATATTTGACAAAGTCACAAATCTGCCCTGCTGTTGATTCCTGTAAATAAAAGACTATAGTATCAGGCTCAAAATTGGTCTGTTTTAGGATATCACAACACAATCAAAGGTCACTCACAACAAAGGATGACGAAAGTATCTTGCTAAAAATCAGTAATGATCTTATTAGTCTCAAGATTGGTAGGTCCCATTTAGGATCCCATAACAGCATAAAAGAGGTCGTCTAAAGGTCACTTACAGGTAGTATATCTTGGGAGGGATGAAGGAATCATTTTATTAAAAATTACAAATCATACACCTGAAGGGTCATAATTTAGGTTATTAGAACACTTGTTAAAATCAAACAATTCATGGGACTGTGATCGTATGGTAGTTAGATTTACAACTACCTATGCAATCAGTGTCTATCACCACTAAAGTTGTGAGTTCAAACCCCGTTCATGGCGAGGTGTACTCGATACAACATTATGCGATAAAGTTTGTCAGTGACTTGAGACAGGTGGGTGGTTATATCCGGGTCCTCCAGTTTCCTCCACGAATAACACTGACCGCCACGACATAACTGAAATATTGTTGAAAGTGGCATTAAAAACCATCAAACAAACAAAAAAATAAAAAAGTCATATTAATGTCACTTACAGGTTATATTTCTTGGGAAAGAGTAATGGCATGTCATCTTTAGTTAAAAGTAGTAATGATTTCTTGGGAAAGAGTAATGGCATGTCATCTTTAGTTAAAAGTAGTAATGATTTCTTGGGAAAGAGTAATGGCATGTCATCTTTAGTTAAAAGTAGTAATGATTTCTTGGGAAAGAGTAATGGCATGTCATCTTTAGTTAAAAGTAGTAATGATTTCTTGGGAAAGGGTAATGTCATGTCATCTTTAGTTAAAAGTAGTAATGATTTCTTGGGAAAGAGTAATGGCATGTCATCTTTAGTTAAAAGTAGTAATGATTTCTTGGGAAAGGGTAATGTCATGTCATCTTTAGTTAAAAGTAGTAATGATTTCTTGGGAAAGAGTAATGGCATGTCATCTTTAGTTAAAAGTAGTAATGATTTCTTGGGAAAGAGTAATGGCATGTCATCTTTAGTTAAAAGTAGTAATGATTTCTTGGGAAAGAGTAATGGCATGTCATCTTTAGTTAAAAGTAGTAATGATTTCTTGGGAAAGAGTAATGGCATGTCATCTTTAGTTAAAAGTAGTAATGATTTCTTGGGAAAGAGTAATGGCATGTCATCTTTAGTTAAAAGTAGTAATGATTTCTTGGGAAAGAGTAATGGCATGTCATCTTTAGTTAAAAGTAGTAATGATTTCTTGGGAAAGAGTAATGGCATGTCATCTTTAGTTAAAAGTAGTAATGATTTCTTGGGAAAGAGTAATGGCATGTCATCTTTAGTTAAAAGTAGTAATGATTTCTTGGGAAAGAGTAATGGCATTTCATCTTTAGTTAAAAGTAGTAATGATTTCTTGGGAAAGGGTAATGTCATGTCATCTTTAGTTAAAAGTAGTAATGATTTCTTGGGAAAGAGTAATGGCATGTCATCTTTAGTTAAAAGTAGTAATGATTTCTTGGGAAAGGGTAATGTCATGTCATCTTTAGTTAAAAGTAGTAATGATTTCTTGGGAAAGAGTAATGGCATGTCATCTTTAGTTAAAAGTAGTAATGATTTCTTGGGAAAGAGTAATGGCATGTCATCTTTAGTTAAAAGTAGTAATGATTTCTTGGGAAAGAGTAATGGCATATGATCTTTAGTTAAAAGTAGTAATGATTTCTTGGGAAAGAGTAATGGCATGTCATCTTTAGTTAAAAGTAGTAATGATTTCTTGGGAAAGAGTAATGGCATGTCATCTTTAGTTAAAAGTAGTAATGATTTCTTGGGAAAGGGTAATGTCATGTCATCTTTAGTTAAAAGTAGTAATGATTTCTTGGGAAAGAGTAATGGCATGTCATCTTTAGTTAAAAGTAGTAATGATTTCTTGGGAAAGAGTAATGGCATGTCATCTTTAGTTAAAAGTAGTAATGATTTCTTGGGAAAGGGTAATGTCATGTCATCTTTAGTTAAAAGTAGTAATGATTTCTTGGGAAAGAGTAATGGCATGTCATCTTTAGTTAAAAGTAGTAATGATTTCTTGGGAAAGGGTAATGTCATGTCATCTTTAGTTAAAAGTAGTAATGATTTCTTGGGAAAGAGTAATGGCATGTGATCTTTAGTTAAAAGTAGTAATGATTTCTTGGGAAAGAGTAATGGCATGTCATCTTTAGTTAAAAGTAGTAATGATTTCTTGGGAAAGAGTAATGGCATGCCATCTTTAGTTAAAAGTAGTAATGATTTCTTGGGAAAGGGTAATGTCATGTCATCTTTAGTTAAAAGTAGTAATGATCATACTAGACTGAAGGTAATCCAATTATATGTTACACAAATACTTTAAAAAATTGAAGAGATCACTGCTGCTAACTTTGAATAAACTGATTATGTAAATATTTTTGTTTAGGCAGTTAATTTTACAAAATTCTTATAGAAACCTTATCTAGGCATTATTATTATTTTAGGATGAAAAGGAAGATTTAACATTATAAAGTTTATTTCATAAAAAGAAAAATTAAACAGTGGTGGTCACCTATTCTACCAATTTGAACAAAACGAACAATCACATCTCACCTCAACTGATATCTGAACACAAAAAAGGGGGAACCATGACATATGATGTTGTAAATCCAGGTCCTGGCTTGGAACAGACACAAACATGTGGTGGGGTATTTGTACTTTTTTTTGCCATCACACAAAAACATGCACAAACAAAATAAACATATGGCTGAAAGGTTGATGATAAGAGATTGAGGTTTCTCCCATTATTACGGCGTTTTAACCCCGCTTAACCAGTGGTGGAAAAATCTGTAATCCTCTAGAGGATTAAGATGTCTCGTACCTTTACCCGCATGTTGTCAAATCGGTAATTTTGAAGGATTTTGAAATAAAGTTTGTGTTAAATAATGGGAGAAACAAATTCTCCTTCATTTGCCCATGTGGGTTACAATACAAAATGTATTTCTCCACTCTCGAGAGTTAAATTTAAATCTCTTGAGTGGAGAAATATCGTAACCCACGGGCAACTGAAGGAGAATCTATATGATCACACTTTGCTCCTCACGTTTTTAAAAGTAGAAAGCAACTAAAAAAATACAGTGAAGCCTGTGTAAACCAACTTTTGTGTTCAGAATAGACAGGTGTTTGACTTATACAGGTTTAATTAATAAAGTTATATCCTATGTTGGGACTTTATTTAAAGTTTCGTTTTATTTAGGGTTAACTTTAGACAAGTTTCAATGTAATTTAAGCTTACATCAGCAGAACAGGGTGTCCTAGAAAGATAATAATCCACACGATTTAACGATCTTGCACCTTTCACTGCATTTGACTCTTCCCCCCCCCCCCCCCTCTCGTTAATGCATGTGGTCTACTAAATAGGAAGTAAAAAGCTTTGACTTACATCAGCTGTACAGGGTGTCCTAGAAAGATAATAATCCACACCATTTGATGTTACGTTTGTAGAATTTGAATAAAACTCGGAGTTCCCCATTGATGCAATATATCTTAAAACAGTTAAGGAATAAATAAAATACAAATGTACTAAGAATCTAGATTTTTTCGTTGATGCATTGCATAAATTTTAATATATTTGGTTCAATTCTTCATATTATAAATGTGCAGTTCATTGTAATAATTCTAATTTCATGCAGGGGCTCGGGTCGCTCAATGAGTTAGGTAGTTGGATTACCTAACAACTCATACAAGCCTATCACCAATACGGCGTGGGTTCGCGCCCGGCTTTGTAAATTACACAAAAGGGTGCACTCGACTCGCAAGTGATAAAGTTTACCAGTTGCTTGCACATGGTCGGTGGTTCTCTCCGGGTACTCCGGCATGAAAGTGGCACTAAACACAATAAATCAATCAATCTAATTTCATGCTGTTAAACTACTGGTATTTACGGAAACTAACACAAAAATTTGTACTGAACGTATATTTATGAATTTACAATAATGTTTCATTAAAAACATACAACAGACAATACATTAAATACAGGATTCAGTTGTATTTTGTTTTTTATTCAATTCGAAATTAAAAAATATTTTATTTAAGGATTGATCACCATTTTTGTTCGGTTCATGAAGAAATAACCTCAATCAGGTTGTACACACGATAGCGGGTTACGCAAGGGTGTGTACAAGCTGATTGAGGTTATTTCGAATGAACCAAACAAATAATTTCGATCAATCCTTATAAATTAATTCAAACTTTTTTTGTTATGATATTGAAAAATATATTTATTTTTTCAAAATAAGGCAAATAATCGGAAATAAATTTAAATAACCCCAAAAGTGCCTCATTTAAAGAAAACCACCTGATGACAATGGCATGCGATGCCTTGAGAACAACGCTTATTTTTAGATTCCGTTCATTGACAAATAACCTCAACTTTTTAAACCAATCAAAACATGTATAAAATGACATGTGACTCTAAAATTAATTTATATACAAATGACCCCAAATTGACAATCATCAATGGTTATCTCCCCTAGAATAGAACTCTCTGCAGTGAAATAATTGATAAAACAAAGTATCTGTAGCTGTGCAGATTAAGATTTGCTGGATGGTCTTTTGTTAGTGTTGATTTTGCTTTTGGCATTGCTCTCTGCTTCAAACAGCTTCACAGGGCCATCATGGTCATGACCGTATGGTAGTTAGATTTACAACTACCTGTGCAATAAGTGCCTATCACCACTAAAATTGTGAGTTTGAATCCCCCTCATGGTGAGGTGTACTCGATACAACATTATGTGATAAAGTTTGTCAGTGACTTGCGGCATGGTGGTGGCTTTCTTCAGGTACTCCGGTTTCCTCCACCAATAAAACTGAAATATTACTGCAGTGGCGTTAAACCTTAGCACAATTAGCTTCACAAAATACTATTGATGGTTTATACTACTTGTTTATATGTAATATCTTCAGTCTTCTAATTTTTCCTCAGATTCTTTTTTATTTACAAATTATGACAAAAGGATACGCAACACTGAGTCCCATGTAGATGAGAAGACAGATCTGTAACAGGAATGGAATTATAGGCCAAAACAATGTAAAAATCATGTTTCCAATAGCCCTGAAAAAATATAAAAAATATCAAATATATAGAACAGTGATTCAGCTAGGCACCCATCTCAGGACATTTGCCACCTATTTCTCAAATTGTCCTGAAGAACTTTATAAAAATTAGTTTAATTATTAAAGAATATTCTGAAGAAATTTTGATAAATCTGGCAATTGTCCCAAATATTTCAAAGTTTAGCTGATAAACTGGAGATTCTGATAGGTTCAAACATAGTCACATGGCAGTAGATAATTAATAAAAGAAAAACATATTCACTTTCTATTTTTACACTGTTTCAAGTACTATTACATCACATTTACATGACACGTTCATGGCGAGGTGTACTTGATACAACATTATGTGATAAAGTTTGTCAGTGACTTTCGGCAGGTTGGTGGTTTTCTCCGGGTACTCCAGTTTCCTCCACCAATAAAACTGACCGCCACGATATAACTGAAATATTGTTGAAAGTTCTGTTAAACACCATAAACCAACCAGCCAACCATTTACATTACAATTGACATCAGTTTTGTACAGGCAGAAGGATAATCTACTAACTATATCATAGCTATAGGTCTTAGGCTCAGCAAAAGAATAGTTATATTGACAACAATCACAATAAAATTGATTTGTTTGAGTCGCATAAATCATGATGACAATCAGTTACATTTCAATGAGATGATGATGATGATGATGTCCATGTTGTGCTAGACCAATAATAACCTGGTCCATCAGTAATACAACGTCACTGTGGATGTAACGGTATTTTGCTGATTTAACCTTGTGTTTTAACCTGTTTTCTTGTTTTAATCATGTTGCTTTTCTGACGAAACCTACCTCTTTAGAAAGATTGTTTTTTGCTCTTTAATTTGATATAACTTTAGTGTCGATCGTGAAATTTTAAACGAAAATGCAAGCGTTTGAACGTGACGTTATCTACGAATATATATTGGTAATAGTTGGATTTTTATAGTGTAAGTTGTGGATCAAGACATGTGGGTGAACTCTGACCTATTATCTAGAGTCCCTTCTATTCCCTTACTCCTTAATGCTGTGTGCTTAGCAGCAAGGCAGTATATACCTATTTTACAGTCTTTGGTTTAATTGGACCAGGGCTCGAACCCATGATCTACTGCATTCGAGGGGTGCATGCTATGTATTATACCATCAAGGTGGTCATATATTGATCTGAACAGGACCTTCAGTCTTTATCAATATAATTCATAGAGTATGTATTCTGTTTTTTTTTTGTTTTTTTTTTCAAAAGATGCATTATAGCACGAACACATCAGCATACATTCAGTCAAGCTAAAAAACATATACAACAATGAGAAAATCTTACCTGCTTCCTTCTTTGATAAGTTCAATAGCTAAACAAATTCTACTGCAAAGTATCAGCAACAGGAAGACAAAAATGGCTAAAATCGTTGATGTTGTACAGGCTGAAAAATAAATAGAAATGAATATTAACTGCCAGAAAAATATTAGTAATGTGTTACTTGTTAAACTTGTGTCACTCATAGGTTTTGGTCCATAAAACTCTTTATTGAAGTACCAGTGTACCAAGCCGGGAAAGTGAGCGGTCATTGTATTTGTGTGTTAGAGGAAAGTGAGCGGTCATTGTATTTGTGTGTTAGAGGAAAGTGAGCAGTCATTGTATTTGTGTGTTAAAGGAAAGTGAGTGGTCATTGTATTTGTGTGTTAGAGGAAAGTGAGTGGTCATTGTATTTGTGTGTTAGAGGAAAGTGAGCGGTCATTGTATTTGTGTGTTAGAGGAAAGTGAGCAGTCATTGTATTTGTGTGTTAAAGGAAAGTGAGTGGTCATTGTATTTGTGTGTTAGAGGAAAGTGAGCAGTCATTGTATGTGTGTTAGAGGAAAGTGAGCGGTCATTGTATTTGTGTGTTAGAGGAAAGTTAGCGGTCATTGTATTTGTGTGTTAGAGGAAAGTGAGCGGTCATTGTATTTGTGTGTTAGAGGAAAGTGAGCGGTCATTGTATTTGTGTGTTAAAGGAAAGTGAGCAGTCATTGTATTTGTGTGTTAGAGGAAAGTGAGCGGTCATTGTATGTGTGTTAGAGGAAAGTGAGCGGTCATTGTATTTGTGTGTTAGAGGAAAGTGAGCGGTCATTGTATTTGTGTGTTAGAGGAAAGTGAGTGGTCATTGTATTTGTGTTAGGCCACTTAGGGGTATCAAGCCAGGAAAGTGAGTGGTCATTGTATTTGTGTTAGGCCACTTAGGGGTATCAAGCCAGGAAAGTGAGTGGTCATTGTATTTGTGTTAGGCCACTTAGGGGTATCAAGCCAGGAAAGTGAGTGGTCATTGTATTTGTGTTAGGCCACTTAGGGGTATCAAGCCAGGAAAGTGAGTGGTCATTGTATTTGTGTTAGGCCACTTAGGGGTATCAAGCCAGGAAAGTGAGTGGTCATTGTATTTGTGTTAGGCCACTTAGGGGTATCAAGCCAGGAAAGTGAGTGGTCATTGTATTTGTGTTAGGCCACTTAGGGGTATCAAGCCAGGAAAGTGAGTGGTCATTGTATTTGTGTTAGGCCACTTAGGGGAATCAAGCCAGGAAAGTGAGTGGTCATTGTATTTGTGTTAGGCCACTTAGGGGTATCAAGCCAGGAAAGTGAGTGGTCATTGTATTTGTGTTAGGCCACTTAGGGGTATCAAGCCAGGAAAGTGAGTGGTCATTGTATTTGAGTGTTAGAGGAAAGTGAGTGGTCATTGTATTTGTGTGTTAAAGGAAAGTGAGTGGTCATTGTATTTGAGTGTTAGAGGAAAGTGAGTGGTCATTGTATTTGTGTGTTAAAGGAAAGTGAGTGGTCATTGTATTTGAGTGTTAGAGGAAAGTGAGTGGTCATTGTATTTGAGTGTTAGAGGAAAGTGAGTGGTCATTGTATTTGTGTTAGGCCACTTAGGGGTATCAAGCCAGGAAAGTGAGTGGTCATTGTATTTGTGTTAGGCCACTTAGGGGTATCAAGCCAGGAAAGTGAGTGGTCATTGTATTTGTGTTAGGCCACTTAGGGGTATCAAGCCAGGAAAGTGAGTGGTCATTGTATTTGTGTTAGGCCACTTAGGGGTATCAAGCCAGGAAAGTGAGTGGTCATTGTATTTGAGTGTTAGAGGAAAGTGAGTGGTCATTGTATTTGTGTGTTAAAGGAAAGTGAGTGGTCATTGTATTTGAGTGTTAGAGGAAAGTGAGTGGTCATTGTATTTGTGTGTTAAAGGAAAGTGAGTGGTCATTGTATTTGAGTGTTAGAGGAAAGTGAGTGGTCATTGTATTTGAGTGTTAGAGGAAAGTGAGTGGTCATTGTATTTGTGTTAGGCCACTTAGGGGTATCAAGCCAGGAAAGTGAGTGGTCATTGTATTTGTGTTAGGCCACTTAGGGGTATCAAGCCAGGAAAGTGAGTGGTCATTGTATTTGTGTTAGGCCACTTAGGGGTATCAAGCCAGGAAAGTGAGTGGTCATTGTATTTGTGTTAGGCCACTTAGGGGTATCAAGCCAGGAAAGTGAGTGGTCATTGTATTTGTGTTAGGCCACTTAGGGGTATCAAGCCAGGAAAGTGAGTGGTCATTGTATTTGTGTTAGGCCACTTAGGGGTATCAAGCCAGGAAAGTGAGTGGTCATTGTATTTGTGTTAGGCCACTTAGGGGTATCAAGCCAGGAAAGTGAGTGGTCATTGTATTTGTGTTAGGCCACTTAGGGGTATCAAGCCAGGAAAGTGAGTGGTCATTGTATTTGTGTTAGGCCACTTAGGGGTATCAAGCCAGGAAAGTGAGTGGTCATTGTATTTGTGTTAGGCCACTTAGGGGTATCAAGCCAGGAAAGTGAGTGGTCATTGTATTTGTGTTAGGCCACTTAGGGGTATCAAGCCAGGAAAGTGAGTGGTCATTGTATTTGTGTTAGGCCACTTAGGGGTATCAAGCCAGGAAAGTGAGTGGTCATTGTATTTGTGTTAGGCCACTTAGGGGTATCAAGCCAGGAAAGTGAGTGGTCATTGTATTTGAGTGTTAGAGGAAAGTGAGTGGTCATTGTATTTGTGTGTTAAAGGAAAGTGAGTGGTCATTGTATTTGAGTGTTAGAGGAAAGTGAGTGGTCATTGTATTTGTGTGTTAAAGGAAAGTGAGTGGTCATTGTATTTGAGTGTTAGAGGAAAGTGAGTGGTCATTGTATTTGAGTGTTAGAGGAAAGTGAGTGGTCATTGTATTTGTGTTAGGCCACTTAGGGGTATCAAGCCAGGAAAGTGAGTGGTCATTGTATTTGTGTTAGGCCACTTAGGGGTATCAAGCCAGGAAAGTGAGTGGTCATTGTATTTGTGTTAGGCCACTTAGGGGTATCAAGCCAGGAAAGTGAGTGGTCATTGTATTTGTGTTAGGCCACTTAGGGGTATCAAGCCAGGAAAGTGAGTGGTCATTGTATTTGTGTTAGGCCACTTAGGGGTATCAAGCCAGGAAAGTGAGTGGTCATTGTATTTGTGTGTTATAGGAAAGTGAGCAGTCATTGTATTTGAGTGTTAGAGGAAAGTGAGTGGTCATTGTATTTGTGTTAGGCCACTTAGGGGTATCAAGCCAGGAAAGTGAGTGGTCATTGTATTTGTGTGTTATAGGAAAGTGAGCAGTCATTGTATTTGTGTGTTAGAGGAAAGTGAGTGGTCATTGTATTTGTGTTAGGCCACTTAGGGGTATCAAGCCAGGAAAGTGAGTGGTCATTGTATTTGTGTTAGGCCACTTAGGGGTATCAAGCCAGGAAAGTGAGTGGTCATTGTATTTGTGTTAGGCCACTTAGGGGTATCAAGCCAGGAAAGTGAGTGGTCATTGTATTTGTGTTAGGCCACTTAGGGGTATCAAGCCAGGAAAGTGAGTGGTCATTGTATTTGTGTTAGGCCACTTAGGGGTATCAAGCCAGGAAAGTGAGTGGTCATTGTATTTGTGTTAGGCCACTTAGGGGTATCAAGCCAGGAAAGTGAGTGGTCATTGTATTTGTGTTAGGCCACTTAGGGGTATCAAGCCAGGAAAGTGAGTGGTCATTGTATTTGTGTGTTATAGGAAAGTGAGCAGTCATTGTATTTGAGTGTTAGAGGAAAGTGAGTGGTCATTGTATTTGTGTTAGGCCACTTAGGGGTATCAAGCCAGGAAAGTGAGTGGTCATTGTATTTGTGTGTTATAGGAAAGTGAGCAGTCATTGTATTTGTGTGTTAGAGGAAAGTGAGTGGTCATTGTATTTGTGTTAGGCCACTTAGGGGTATCAAGCCAGGAAAGTGAGTGGTCATTGTATTTGTGTTAGGCCACTTAGGGGTATCAAGCCAGGAAAGTGAGTGGTCATTGTATTTGTGTTAGGCCACTTAGGGGTATCAAGCCAGGAAAGTGAGCGGTCATTGTATTTGTGTTAGGCCACTTAGGGGTATCAAGCCAGGAAAGTGAGCGGTCATTGTATTTGTGTTAGGCCACTTAGGGGTATCAAGCCAGGAAAGTGAGCGGTCATTGTATTTGTGTTAGGCCACTTAGGGCTATCAAGCCAGGAAAGTGAGCGGTCATTGTATTTGTGTTAGGCCACTTAGGGGTATCAAGCCAGGAAAGTGAGCGGTCATTGTATTTGTGTTAGGCCACTTAGGGGTATCAAGCCAGGAAAGTGAGTGGTCATTGTATTTGTGTTAGGCCACTTAGGGGTATCAAGCCAGGAAAGTGAGTGGTCACTGTATTTGTGTTAGGCCACTTACGGGTATCAAGCCAGGAAAGTGAGTGGTCATTGTATTTGTGTTAGGCCACTTAGGGGTATCAAGCCAGGAAAGTGAGCGGTCACTGTATTTGTGTTAGGCCACTTACGGGTATCAAGCCAGGAAAGTGAGTGGTCATTGTATTTGTGTTAGGCCACTTAGGGGTATCAAGCCAGGAAAGTGAGCGGTCACTGTATTTGTGTTAGGCCACTTACGGGTATCAAGCCAGGAAAGTGAGTGGTCATTGTATTTGTGTTAGGCCACTTAGGGGTATCAAGCCAGGAAAGTGAGTGGTCATTGTATTTGTGTTAGGCCACTTAGGGGTATCAAGCCAGGAAAGTGAGTGGTCATTGTATTTGTGTTAGGCCACTTAGGGGTATCAAGCCAGGAAAGTGAGTGGTCATTGTATTTGTGTTAGGCCACTTAGGGGTATCAAGCCAGGAAAGTGAGTGGTCATTGTATTTGTGTTAGGCCACTTAGGGGTATCAAGCCAGGAAAGTGAGTGGTCATTGTATTTGTGTTAGGCCACTTAGGGGTATCAAGCCAGGAAAGTGAGTGGTCATTGTATTTGTGTTAGGCCACTTAGGGGTATCAAGCCAGGAAAGTGAGCGGTCATTGTATTTGTGTTAGGCCACTTAGGGGTATCAAGCCAGGAAAGTGAGCGGTCATTGTATTTGTGTTAGGCCACTTAGGGGTATCAAGCCAGGAAAGTGAGTGGTCATTGTATTTGTGTTAGGCCACTTAGGGGTATCAAGCCAGGAAAGTGAGTGGTCATTGTATTTGTGTTAGGCCACTTAGGGGTATCAAGCCAGGAAAGTGAGCGGTCATTGTATTTGTGTTAGGCCACTTAGGGGTATCAAGCCAGGAAAGTGAGTGGTCATTGTATTTGTGTTAGGCCACTTAGGGGTATCAAGCCAGGAAAGTGAGCGGTCATTGTATTTGTGTTAGGCCACTTAGGGCTATCAAGCCAGGAAAGTGAGTGGTCATTGTATTTGTGTTAGGCCACTTAGGGGTATCAAGCCAGGAAAGTGAGCGGTCATTGTATTTGTGTTAGGCCACTTAGGGGTATCAAGCCAGGAAAGTGAGTGGTCATTGTATTTGTGTTAGGCCACTTAGGGGTATCAAGCCAGGAAAGTGAGTGGTCATTGTATTTGTGTTAGGCCACTTAGGGGTATCAAGCCAGGAAAGTGAGCGGTCATTGTATTTGTGTTAGGCCACTTAGGGGTATCAAGCCAGGAAAGTGAGTGGTCATTGTATTTGTGTTAGGCCACTTAGGGGTATCAAGCCAGGAAAGTGAGTGGTCATTGTATTTGTGTTAGGCCACTTAGGGGTATCAAGCCAGGAAAGTGAGTGGTCATTGTATTTGTGTTAGGCCACTTACGGGTATCAAGCCAGGAAAGTGAGTGGTCATTGTATTTGTGTTAGGCCACTTAGGGGTATCAAGCCAGGAAAGTGGGTGGTCATTGTATTTGTGTTAGGCCACTTACGGGTATCAAGCCAGGAAAGTGGGTATAGGTTTTGCCTCTTTCTACGATTCGGATATTTGATTTTAGAATTGTTACGACAGTGTGGCATTTTTTGCTTTTTCAATTTGTCACAAGTTGGTAACAAATTGGCTTCATGCTAAAGATGTAAGTTCAACAAGTTGATATTTCAATATTTAAAGGCTGAATTAAAACAGAAATTTTTTTTTCTTCAGAATTTGTATACAGTATATAAATGCTAGAGAATACCAAAGGGACAATCGTACTTGACTAAAAGTCAGGCTAGATCAGGTATTGGGGAGAAAATTATTGTCATATTTGTCCAGATATTTTGACAACAGACGACTACAGACATTATATTGTTGGCTTAGTATATAAGTACTCAAAACTATTGTTTAACAAATTTCATACTTACCAAAGGCAAGCCATGTTTCCTTTAGTGCTAGGTAATACGAGAAATTGAGAGCAAAAGCTTCGTCAAATCCCCATTCTGATACAACATTTTTGTTCTTTAGTTCATAATATTGGTCAAAGCAGTACCATGCTCCTAAAAACAGATATTGGATCAAACAAATTAATGGTCTATTAATGCATTAGGGGGGTAGGGGCGAGTGAGTGTTGCTTAACACCAACTCAGCAAGTTTTCAGTTATATCATGGCGAGAACAAGTTAATTTTCAATGAGATGGTGACGAGGTTCACTTTGTACTAGACCAAAACGCTTAGTTGGATTTTTATAGTGCTAGCTCACTGAAACAACAGTCCGAGTATAGACATGTCGCCCCACTAGGACACATTATGCTGAATCGAGCCAACAAGTCTTTGCTCTTTCTCCTTAACGCTGCATGCTTAGCGAACCCACGACATATCAGACTCGAGGCGAGCACGCTAACCATAACACCACTGAGGTGGTTTATTAATGCATCATGATGGAATACAATTAAAATTCTGACGGCTGTTTTGGCATTAATCATATGATATTTAAGATTTACATCTAATGGTATACAATCAGTGCCTATCACAACTACCGTTTGTGTGTTTGATATGTCCACGGCAAGGTGCACCTGATACAACTTTATGTGATATAGTTTGTCAGTGACATGCAGCAGATTTTTGCTTTTCTACGACTACTCTGTTTTCTCCATCAATAACACTGACTGCCATAATATAACTATAATATGATTGAATCGTGGCTTTAAATACCAATTATCCCATATAACCCTATTAAAATTCAGCTTGATTTGATTACAATAAAAATGCCTTAATTACATACTGTATTTGAGTAACCATACTAATTAGCATTGCTTAAAACAGATTATTCCCAGTATTTTTAAATGTCAAAATAGCAAATTCTCTAAAGACTTGTAATGGGAAAGCTTCTGTGCAAAGTAAAAACAATATTGCCATTTTCATACTTGACACATGTTAAAGATCATGTAATTTATATGTATATTCTCTCTCGGGAGTTGATATAGTGCCCCCTTGCTTATCACCAAAATATAGCATGATTCGATTACAATAAATTATCACCAAAATATAGCTACATTAAATAATCAGCGATTTAACAAAGGTGTACTGTCTACTGATTTGTTTTACTTACCTACGCCCAAGAGTACTATCACACCAAATATGCTGAGCCACACCATGATTCCAGATATCCACCGCATGATTACAATCCAGATGAAACAGAACACCATGCCCATACCTAGGAACCTGTAAATGAAATGAAAGACATGGGATATATTATGGGCATGTAACAGTGTAAGATTTTATAAACATTACACTTACCTCCAGTTGTCTGTAGGATGTTTATTTCATGGTGTTTAATGCCACTTTCAACAATATTTCAGCTATGTCGTAGAGGTAAGTTTTATTGGTGAAGGAAACCAGAGGACCTGGAGAAAACCACCGACCTGTCGCAGGTAACTGACAAACTTTATCACATAAAGTTATACACCTCCCCCTGATTGAGATTCGAAATCACAAAATCAATGGTGATAGGCACCGATTGCATAGGTAGTTGTAAATCCAACTACCATATGATCACGGCCACGACGGCCCTTTGTCTGTTGGTGGGCTCATGTCTTATTTACATTATTTGTGTTTGTTTGCCTATAGTGGCGTCCAACACATATTGTGTTTTCCTCGTCATGTGTACCTTATGTTGCCAGTTTCTCTGGATTGTCCATTTTTGATTGCCCCTTCAGTATTCTCTAACGTTTATATATTGCGGACCGGTTTTTTTTTGTGGAGGAAATTAGAGATCTATAAGAAAACCACATACAGTAAAGCGACAAACAAACTTTATAACACAAAGATGTCTCATGTACATCTTAGTACAGATGGATATTTGACACTTCCGGATGAATTGGAGTTCGAGTTTGAAAAGGTAATTTATACTTATTTATCATTATCTATCAAAAGTTTGAAGATACCAAAGGGACAATCAGAATCTGCAAATGGAAGAAGGACAGACAACACAATGATCAAAAGAAAAAGGACAAAGTTACAAACCTGATGATAAGTCCTGAATGAGAAAAGTTTGTCTGTTGCTTTAATGTCTGTGGTTTTCTTATAATTAATCAAATATTTGACACTTCCGAATGAAAATGAGTTCGAACTTGAAAAGGTAATTTGTATTTATTTATTATTACGACTATAACAATAGTTTGACTGTTCGAGAAATTGATTTTCGAGAAATCAGGGTTTATTTGACATGGAATTAATGACAAAATTGACAGGACTTAAAAAACAGTTTGAGAGATCCATCGTGTTTGATTCATCTGAGTTTGAGTTACTGAAGTTTGACTGTATATGTAAACAGGGATTTCAATATTTTTCAAGTGTACAGGTACATTTGTACTTCACTATTTACAGGCAGTACTTTTTATTAAAATTTGAACAATTTTCATGAATATCCTATACAACACTTTTTAAAATCAGGATGTAACAAATACAATTTTAGGCAGGTAAAAGTACCTGGTATTGCCCCTTATTGAAACGCCTGTGTAAATGTATGTATATTGTATATATATTCTACATACGCTAATATAAGGTAACCAGAAGCCACTATATCCTTCATCACCATCTCTATTTTCTGTGCAGCAGAAAAAAATATGGCCAGGTATCTGAAAATAGAAATATTTATCTTCAACTGATATATTCCTTTTATTACGAGTACCTATACAACTGTTTGGGTAAAATACAAGAGGGGGGGGGGGGGAATCCCATTAACCGGCTTAACTATGCCACATTTTTGTGCCATTCAAACCAAAACCTGGATTTCTAGTCATATTTCAAGGTTCTTTTTTTGTGTTTAATGAATTGAGATGAGAGATGGTTGTTTCATTTAGTTGATATAGGTGGAATTTGTCTAAACTTTCTTTTCATAATACTATATTGTATTGTCAAATCATCATAGCAATCAGTAATCATTTGTGTCAAAACTTCAAAGTAATCAGTAATCATTTGTGTCAAAACACCAAAGTAATCAGTAATCATTTGTGTCAAAACATCAAAGTAATCAGTAATCGTTTGTGTCAAAATACCAAAGTAATCAGTAATCATTTGTCAAAACACCAAAGTAATCAGTAATCATTTGTGTCAAAACACCAAAGTAATCAGTAATCATTTGTGTCAAAACATCAAGGTAATCAGTTGTGTCAAAACTTCAAAGTAATCAGTAATCATTTGTGTCAAAACATCAAAGTAATCAGTAATCGTTTGTCAAAACATTAAAGTAATCAGTAATCATTTGTGTCAAAACATTAAAGTAATCAGTAATCATTTGTGTCAAAGCATCAACATAATCAGTAATCATTTGGGTCAAAACATCAAATTAATCAGTAATTATTTGTGTACTTACTCGCTAGCTGAACTCATCAGATCACCAGTTAAACTGGTTCCATCAGATGTCTTTAAGGTATAATTTCCACTTACTCTTGTGTAGTTCAGGTCTAAAGTTTTGTCTGTAATCGTCTTAAATATTGAAGGCACACATCTGTTTATCACTAGAATAGATATAAAAATATAATAATAATAATAATAATAAATTCTTTATTTATAGAGGGTTACACAGTTAGTTAATAACTAATCTTCCCTGAGATATCATTATAACACAGTATTAAAAATACTAAACAGATATTATTATAACTCAGTATAAGTTTTCCTATTAAAAAGACATGTTCATAAATATTCTATTTACTGGTAAATTGTGTAATGAACTATTCACCGGTGTATATTCACCTCTTCTGTGCTATACTTGCTAATACCCTAATACCAGTCAATAAGCATCTATTATGATCTGGATCAGCATGTCTAATGATTTTTATACTTGTGGGTATATGTAAAAAAAAATCTTTAAAGTTTGAATTCTTATGTAGAATCCCAAGGATTTGACTTGGCTTCATCCCCAAACATTTACTATGTGATTAATCATTTCTTTTCAGGAGTTTGTGCATGTGTAAATGGTGCAGATGCACTCACAAACTTACACATGCATGAACTCCTGAAAAGAACAGTCTAATACTTATAATTCTTCAATGTGAACGGATCAAAAAAGCAAAAGTTCATCGAGTTATGAACGAATAAAAAATAAACAGGCGACAGTGCTCTTGTCAAAAATCAAAAGGTATGAAAACGATATACATTAATTTCTATAAGAATTATTTCACATTACAAATGCTAATCATTG
Source organism: Bathymodiolus brooksi (assembly GCA_963680875.1). NCBI lineage: Eukaryota > Metazoa > Mollusca > Bivalvia > Mytilida > Modiolidae > Bathymodiolus > Bathymodiolus brooksi. The sequence continues at coordinate 79,254,640 of OY804588.1, forward strand.
ATTGGTGAATTACATAATGTGATGTCACTCTGGAGAAGAGAATTCTTGCTAAAGGTCATGACCTTCTATAAAGCTTGACATCCATTACAATTCAGATGGGAGAGATCCGGATGTAAATGGATGGACTTAGATCTTATCAATGTTCTTATCATTGTTTCGCGACCCCTCTGACGTTACCCTGCCCAAATTTAGTAAATAGTTAAAAAGATGTCTGAACTGAATTTGTTCTGTTTTTTTTATTCATAACTACCTTAATGACATCTATTCAATGTCACATTTTCATTTCTGTTTACATTGACTATTGGAGTCTTGCATACCAGTGATTTCTATATGTAATCCTCCCCCCCTTTTTTCCTTTTGAAATATTACTGTGTTAAGATCCAATACCATACAAATTGTAATAACTCATATTTGAGTGATCTTCAGCAGAACGATGTCTCTGTCAATTTGCTCAATGGTCCAACTATATATAGGAGTACAGTACAGTAGGGAATGAAAATATAGCACAAACGTAAATTGCCTATGTCAGTCAAAAACTGAAGAAAGTAAAGGCAGGGTAGGGTTTCTGCTATGCTCAGACATGTTCAGGACAATTGTCCTAAAACCAGCATTTCCTATCAGTCATGCCTTAATAATGTATTTTTTGTAACCCAAAAATGTCCTGTAAGTTTTACAAATTTAGGCCATTTCTAAAATCTTTAGGTCAATGACCTAAAATTTTCCCCAATCTGAAACCCTGAAAGGCTGTAATTATTATTTGCCAGACCTCAAATCAGATTGCAACAACGGAGGAAAGCTACTGTAGTTCAAAGTTTATTTTTTAACTGGATATATGTTAACGTTTGTAAACACGTCTGTATGTAAACAAACAGTTCAATATATAGATTGTAATATTAACCCGGCGTCGAGTATAAAATACCAATGCGGATGGATAAATATCTGAAGCGTCTACATGCATTTCAACGAATTTTGAATTGCAATCTTCGCATATATGAACATATTTGATATGAGAACTATGATTTTATGTCACAGAAATGAGAAAAAATAAATCAAAGGTTTGTTTTGTTGAAAGTAGCTTCGGACAAAAAGTTCGGTCAACATTTCCCGTAGCACAGTACCGCATTGCGTCCCCTTACCAAAATGGCGCCATTGTTGTTTATTTATGTATTTTAAGCCAGGGATATATAAACAATAAACAAAACCTCTAATGAATGAAATTAAAGTTTCTATAAACTGTAATGGATTACTTTCCAAGAAAATCACTTTCAAAATACTTAATAACGAATACGATAGATTTCAATAAACACTGCACGATATCGACATTTTCATAAATGTCAAGTGGAGAAAATACGTGAGCGGCGACATACATGTAGGGCGACTTTTCAAAATTACAAGGCGACTTGAACTTCTCTTATGACCAACGAGAAAGCAAAGTCAACCTTCACAAGGTGACTTCTTTGCCCGAATCGCCCTCCAACGTGAGCCCTTTCCTTAACTTCTATTTAGCTGAGCAGTTTTGCAGAGAAGATCGATAAATAAAGCAATGGAGAAGGTCAAAAGACATATGCAAAGCTTAATAAACAAGATGAAGACAAAAGACAAAATGTGGATTCCAAGTTATACTAAATGCTCATTTGACCAATGGTCATCGCCAACTAAAAATGACAAGATTACTGGGTATGATGTGACAAAAATCGACCTTATCTTACCTGCCGTTGAATCTACATAGTATGGTGCACATTCATCATTATCTATAAAGGCCTCTATTTCTGCCTGTAAACAATAGATTAATATTCATCAAGTTTGTTTTACTGTCGTAATATTTATACTATATCTAACTGACAAGTTTCATTATCAAAAATATGTCACAAATGACCAATTCAAATAACGCAGTAACTCATGAATGTGTGCAGCGCATGAATGAGTAACAACTTTATGTGGCAATGAGTAACATATGTTTGATAATGAAATTTGTCAATTAGCTATATAGTGTTTATTATATAGATAAAAAAAAATGTCTTGATTTGCATTTAACATAAAATGAGTTTATCAACACTATATTACGTGTGTAGCGTAGGGATATACTATAATGTATCCATCCTTCCAAAGTTTTACCAACTTTTTGTTCCCAATATTATTAACTCGGATCAATGAGTTTGGGGGTAATTTGCATAAAATAAACATAAAGCAATATTATGATGCAAAACTTGTATTATGCATACTCATAGATGGTAATTGGGAATTAGATTGAATGAAGTCATGATGTCTCACTCACCTATATACAAGGCTGGAGTCTCTTTGGAGCTGTAGCTAGTACACAGCGTAATGCAAATTACACAATTTAGATATTCAATGGCATATGTCATGGGTTTTTTTTTACATTCAAGGGTTTGAGGTGGGAGGTGGTTGGTTTTTTTAGTTTGTTGATATTGGTATATATCTTTTGGTTTGTGATTTATCACGTTTAATTCCACTTTCAACAATATTTCAGTTATATCGTGGCGATAGGTTTTATTGGTGGGGTAAACCCAAGTACACAGAGAAAACCACCGACCTGTCGCAAGTCACTGACAAACTTTATCACATAATTTTGTATCGAGTACACCTCACCATGAACGGGATTCGAACTCACAACATTAGTAGGTATAGGCACTGATTGCACAGGTAGTTGTAAATCCCAACTACCATACGATCATGACCATGGCCCCTCTTTTCAAAAGAGAGTAGATATACTATAATTATCAACTAAAGTCAAACCTGCCCATGTGGTCACCTCTATTAAACAGACACCTGTATTAAAAGGTCACCTTTTTCTTGTCCAGTCATAGAAAATTTCATATGAATTGAACCTCTTTTAAGAGGTCACCTGTCTTATAAGGCCACTTTTTCATTGTCCCAAAGGCGACCTCTTAATACAGGTTTGATTGTATTCATAACCAATCATGTTACTTACCTTTGTAGAACTTGTGGTTGGTTGATTTGATAACCAATCTTTACAAATCATTTTGTCAATGTCTGCCTGTGCTAAATTAGGTTTTGCTGCTATGGCTGCTGTCTCTAAGTACACATAATAACTCGTTGGACACGATGAACGACACACCTATTAGTACAAATAAACGTAATGATTAATAGTTCTATATCATATAGAATAACAGCAGTTTTGAAGGTCGAGACAGACATTATTACTAGTATTACAAGTGAGTCCTAAAGGTCGTCTTTGCTTTTATCGGTAACATTATAATGTGTTTGATGTCACACTGACCAATAATTTCCAATATGAGAGTCAGATAAATGATACTGACAATATCAGAGATCAAAGAGAAAAAAAGTTCAAATCAACGATAAATGTACATGATATATAATCTGTTGTAATGGTATCGGTCGTGCAATGGTTAGCGTGCTCACTTAGAGTGCAGTAGATCGTGGGTTCGAGACCCGGTCGTGTCACGCCAAAGACTATAAAATTGGTATTTGCTGCTTCTCCCCTAAGCATAAGGTGATAAGGGGTAAGGACAAAGACTGGTTGGCTCGTAATCAGAATAATGTGTCCTAGTGAAGCGACATGTCTATCCACAGACTGTTGTTTCAGTCAGCTAGCACTATAAAAAATCCAACTAAGTATAAAGCGGACCTCACCATCATCTCATATAAAAGTAACTTGTTCCTTGCCCTGATATAACTGAAAAATTGCTGAGTTGGCATCAAACAACAATCACTCACTCACTATAATCTGTAGCCAAACTGAAAGACTGTGAAACATTATGATAAACATGATTTCATACATTCAGTATATAGTACCTAACACACCAACAAATGGAAATGGACATTTTACACATTCCCGATTTTATTCTAAAATTATATATTTTTTCATAGGAGTTACTTCTCTTATGATGGACAAAACATTTGGGTACAATTTGCCCGGTCAACTTACTCTCTTAGTCAAGCCATAACTTGTTAAACACCCTACAATGAAAGGTAATTATCTTTACCTGAGGTGTCGGACATCCAGCCGTGGCCACTGCTGCTCCCATCTGTGCACATGTTAAAATGTCAAAATACACCAGGTAAGGTTGATCCTTTACTCTGTAATGATAAAAAAACAAATTACCATAAATGGTCATGTAAAATACACATTTATTTATAATACACACATCATATTTTAGAGGGGCCATCGTGGTCGTGATATAAGTTGGATTTACAAGTACCTATGCAATCAGTGCCTATCACCACAAATGTTATGAATTCCAATCCCACTCACTGGGTGAGGTGCACTCGATACAACATTATGTGATAAAGTTTGTCAGTGACTTGTGACAGGTCGGTGGTTAAATTTTTCCGGATGCTCCGGTTTCCTCCACCAGTAATACTGACCACCATGATATAACACCATAAACCAAACCAAACTACTTTGATTTAGAAATTTATATTCCTGATTATAATATTATAAAACCTCATCACTCAGATTTGCACCCTAGATAATTATGACAACTTTACACATTGTCAAATTGTTTTTTCCCTTTTCTTTTATTCTGCACCTCTGCAATCTAATGATCATGAACATACCTACTAAATCAACACCAATATATTTACTGATTGATTGATTGATTTATTTGTGTTTAATGCCTACTTTAGCAGTATTTCAGCTATATCATGGAAAAACACCAATATATAAAATTTGTAAAATAATTATGTATGATATGATGTCATAAACCTAAATTATTCCATATTTCATTATTTACTCAAATTATTCCATATTTCATTATTTACTCAAATGATAAAAATCAATTTGTTGTTCTCATTGATAGAAAGAAACCCACAAAGTTAGATTAGTGAAAACTAATTGAGTTACCCTCTTGAAATAAATTTTATTATTATTATCATTATTATTATTCAAACATAAGACTATCATGTCTGAGAACATGACAATAAGACTTACGCCTCCGTGTATCCACAGATTTGTCCTTTGGAGTCTGTAGGCAAGATTAACTTGTAGGGATCTCCTCTGGTGTAACCTGAATAATAAGATTATATATGTAAGCAAAAAAACAAGTCACATGATTATCTTTTTTTCTAGAAAACGTAATTTAATCAGGTGTAACGGGAATTACTTCTACCTAAAATTATAGCAACCGTAGTAGATTCATAACCACCTCTGCTAACTGCGTTAGTGGAGATCTCCTTATAGGCCCAGTTGGTAGAGCGGTGCCTTGCAATGCGAGAGGTCCCTGGATCGCATCCCATTGGGGACATTGCATTTTTCAGAGATAAAACACGCTCTACTGTTACACAGGCTTCACCAACATTAAAGTACAGATAGATAATTCAGATATTTTTCCGCAGCATAGAATCAGTCGGTAACCATTAATTTTCAAAATGAATCATGTGTCACATATCAAATATTCCTTATAATTTAATTTTTACATCAAAATTGAATGATTCCTCGATTTTAATTACGATTATTTCATAGGACTATTTGAATATGTTGATGACTTCACAATACAAACTCAGGTTATCAAGTATTGCCAATTTTTCTCCAGTTGGATCAACCAATCAGATTGCAGTATTCACATCAATGTAAATTATATAAAAAAAATAACACCCCTCTTTACCCCCTGGTGGCTCTGTGCTCATGCATCAGTTGTCATTAACAGTAAATTTTGTCTAAACCATCCTTAAATAAACCAAAATCCTGTGTAATCTGAACGTTCCATCTAAATTTTTTTTTTTTTAAATATTGTTCGAAATTTAACCTGTCCGTTATGAATACCTGTCTATTGTAAAGTCAAATAAAAATGTTCATTATAGACAAGATTTACCTGTTAGTTAGTTGTCCAGTACCTACCTATTATAGTACAAACTACCATACCAGCGAAGAAAAATAAAAACAACAGACAGCATATTATATCTGTACAGGATCTGTAAACAGACAAAAACAGAATTATCTCCGTTTGTATCAAACAGAAAAAAACAGAATTATCTCCCTTTGTATCAAACATGCCGGTGGCCAAATTCATAGGTTTAGGATTAAGCATTATGGTGTTTAACACCACTTTCAACAATATTTCAGCTACATTGTGGAGTTCAGTTTTTAAATTGGTGGAGGAAACCAGAGTACCTCGAGAAAACCATCGACCGACCGCAAGTCATTGACAAAGTTTATCACAAAATGGTGTATCGAATACACCTCGCCTGAGCTGGATTCGAACTCATAATGTTAGTGGTGATAAGCACTGATTGCATAGGTAGTTATAAATCCAACTACCATACGATAATGGCCACGACAGCCCCTCGACAAATTAATAAACAAACAATTCTTAATTGTACATCATTTGAAATTAAATGGAAAAAAATGCCTGTTCAGAACATTAAACATAATTGGCCATCATTAGTAGGAGAATAAGGTTATTTCAGATTTCATGAAGAGAATTAATCTCCCAGTAGGCCCCTAAATGGCTATATTCAATTTATGAAATTCTTTGCTCTGACGTCAACCGTAAATTACTACTATTTCACGACTGATTCCTAATTGACCTAGATATTTAATAAGAGCCTAAACAACCATTGATGTTGTGAGTTAGATTCCCTCCTGTTATACATGGATACTATTCGATAAAAGTGATAAAGTTTGTCAGTATCTTGATGGCAGGTCAGTGGTTTTCTCCGGGTACTCCCAACCTATGTTCACTGTCAGTAAAACTAGTTGCCATCATCGGAAATTAACATGCTTACTGATGAAGAAAGGGAAATCCCCCCTATTTAGTACCTGAATACCTTCATTTTCTAGCTATTTGGACCAAGCTTGACACATTTCAATTCCAATCATTTTGCCCCAAAAAAGAGGAAATTCACTAATCGGAAGAAAAAAATTCATCTCTGCATCATATTATATAACTGAAATATTGTTAATTGTGGCATTACATATTTATTAACATGACACTGATATCTAAATTAATTCAGTACAACATGTTTTTACATAATATTTCCAATACAAATGTATCAGTATTGCAAGAATAAATATTAAGCAGCCTACACTGAATGAGAAAACCAATAAAAAATGGATCCTGCCCATATAATTCTGGATAACTAATTTTCCAAAATATCAATATTTCTAATTTAAGCAATCCTATTGATTAATTGTTGGTTGTTTGTAATGTCCAGCATTGGGAATCCTATCAAAGTTAAAACTTTTCTTAGCAGACAACTAAAAAAGACTCTGTCGAGTACCATTAGTTGTCATAAATTGGGAACTTAAAATTGGATATTGACTGAATCACAAATATTTATAACCAACGAATAACAATGATTTTACAATACAGTGAAATCTAGCTGTCTTTAAAGAGAATTGAATATTCTTTTAATATTTAAATTAAATCATTGTTCACTTCAACTTCAACTGAATGAGTTGTTCGGTAATCCAACTACCCAATGAGTTAGGTAGTTGGATTACCTAACAACTCATACAAGCCTATCACCAATATGGCATGGGTTCGCGCATGGCTTTGTAAATTACAAAAAGGGTGCACTCGACTCGCAGCCGCAAGTGATAAAGTTTACCAGTTGCTTGTGCATGGTAGGTGGTTCTCTCCGGGTACCCCGGCTTCTTCCACCACTAAAACTGGTTGCCATGATATAGCTGATATATTGCTGAAAGTGGCATTAAACACAATAAATCAAATCAATCAACTTAATGTTGTTCCACTGTACAGTAGTCCCTCTCTAATAAGGTTACACTTTCTTTAATGAAATGGGAGGCCTTATTGGAGGGGTGGCCTCCCTTGAGAGGGGCAATAGTAGCACTTAACTATCTCAGTTTATCTGAATTCTGACTGGATAAAAAGGGGTGGCATTTTGATGAGAATGGTCTAATGAGAGGGGGACTGCTGTATTTCATTCAATTCTTCATATTGTTTACCATGGATTTTAATGGACAAAGATACAACAAGAAAGATGTCTTCATTAGATAATTAGCTCCAAGAAAAAGATATAAATATAAGCTTTTAATATATAGCTTATAAATTCATTTTTTCATATTTTTCCTTCAACCATTCCATACATGTAGTAAACATTGTTTTGCAAATACATGTATATATAATTTCACCTGCTGATTACGACTTAAGATTATCATGACAATTAACGGGGTAATAACTGGAAATAAAATATTTAAAAAAACAAAATGACGTCAATCATATTGACGATATGATATATATAATAGAGGTGATTATATCAAATTCACAGGTACAAAACAATTAATAAAAGGCCTATATATATATTTACCTGTTCTTGATAGGTCCTTTAAAGTTGGGGTCGTACTGACGTTTCTCCCCTGTAATAAGTAAACAAAAGGAGAAATTAAAATCAATACTACTTAAAGATTACCCTGTAATATAATATGATTTTAAATTGATCTTGTTTTTATTGTATTATAATGGAAATTTGAGAAAATCTGGTTTAAATATTCAGATTTAAATACGAGGATCTATTAATAATTAAAACTATATTGACATATTTATTATAATAGAATTTTCTTTAACAAAGATATGCTGAAATTCATTCTACTTTTGTTTAATCAATGGTGCTGACATTTAAAATTTATACTTAACAGCAAAAATAAATTAAAATATAAATATTCACAGATTTAAATACGACCATTTATAAATAATTAAAACTATGTTGACATATTCAAATAGAAAAAAATATATAAAAATACACTGAAATTTATTCTAAATTTGAAAAGCATTCTTTTATTTAATCAATGGCGCAGAAATTTAAAAAAATATAGTTAACAGCAAAAACAAAATTAAAACAGAAAGTACTTTATAACTCATAGAAAATTTCATATGAATTGAACCTCTTTTAAGAGGTCATCTGTCTTAAAGTTGACTTCTTAATACAGGTTTGACTGTATTATGAATATACAGGGAAATATATAATCCTGTGAATTATTTTGTCTACTGTCTGTAGATAACATATCTTTGATATACATGTAATAAGTTGATCTTTCCTTCAAAATAATGATTTTTTTCTCTCTCATAAATATTAAAATGTTAGACTAGACACACTGGTGCAAATTTTAAAATACATACATGTACAGTTTTTGTATATGGAAAATTGCTCAACATGAATCTTCAGACATATTAGTTTGGTTGTGATATAAATAATGTGCAGTGGAAAGTTTAAAAATGATCGTGTCACTCACATTAGCCTTAAAATATAGAGAACAATAAAATCTGCTCATCAGAAGTTCGGTACATATTAGAATAAATGATTGATTGATTGTTTGGTGTTTAACGTTACTCTAACATTAGCAATATTTCAGCACGCTATATCGTGGTGTGAGCAAATCTTATGTTAACTTAGTCACATAGAAGACCATTAGAAATAAAACATAAAAAATAAAAAAAAATTAAAATTAAAAATTAAAATAAAACATACTTGTCTATAAAACAAACAGGTTATATGTACAAATAAAAGACATATCAGAATTTTTTTAATTTTTTTTTCAAATTTGAGACAACAGAAAATTACCCATTTGAGGTGGAAGGCCAATTTGATATTCAAATAGGGCATATTTAAGGTAACGTATAGATGTAGAACCATAGCTGTTAATGGTCTTTTTTTATGTCTATGGTCAAACAAAAATAAGACTAAAAATATTTATAAGGTTCCATAGCTGAAGTAATTAGTAGCCTCATGTTTGTTGAGGTGGGAGGTCATCTATTAAATGTTTTGTTTATATACTTCTGAAAATTAGAAAATTAAACCCAAGAGCACTAGATATTTATTATAGACTTATTAAATAGTAATAATTGAGCCTTTCAATATTCCTGAGGTACTAGATCAGTAAGGAGGAGGATTATGGTGTTTAACACCACTTTCAACAATATTTCAGCTATATCGTGGTGGTTGGTACTAGGTTAGAACAGACAAAAGTCCAATATTAAAGTTATCAATTTATTTTAAACAAACATTATGTTTTTTTAATATTTAACAAAAAGAAATTATACTATGTAGGGAGAAAGAAATTAAATTAAACCTTTTGTATATCAATAGGTTGATATTATCAGTATTTAATAAAGTATAAAACTCCTAGCTGGCAGCGATTCTCAAACAAGTAAATTTAATATTACAAAACTATTATAAACATTAATTCTATACTCATATGATACATGGCTATATCTCATGTCTTGAGAGTAAAGTCGACAGAGCACATACAGACAAGATATTACCTGGAGCGGATCCAGGATTTCAAGTTAGGGGGTGTACTTTAAAAAATTGTGCCGAGCGGAGGGATGCGCGAACATTTTTGGGGTATTCGTGTGAAAAATCATGATTTTAAGCCAAAAAATCATATTTTTTCCAATTTTAAGGGGGGGGGGGGGGGGGAGGGAGGGGGAAAGTGCGCGTGCCAGGTGCGCCCACCCCCCCTGGATCCGCCCCTGATTACTTTATTTTAAAAATTGTCTATGATGTATTTATTTTTCTCCTGTTCTTAGTATGTGTTTAACCAGACGGTCCCTGTAATCCACTGGTAGCAGAAGGAGAAAACAATAAGAAAGAATTTAGATTTGGAAATGTCATAAAAAATGAAAGTTAACGAAGAATGTGAGAACAGTAAGTTGATCTTCTATTAGTGACACCAACAACATAGATATTTATAGAGTCCAAACAAACATTTTAAAGACACAGGAATTTACGGTGAGATACCTTTATTTTCGTTTTTCGTCCACGCCTTCTTTTTTTCTGAAAAGTTTGAAGTGGTAGAAAATACAAGTAATGTTATAATATCATAATTTTGATTTTGATTTTATATGGTTTACGTAACAAGACTCATGTAGTATTGGTCAAAATATGAGAGCATTAGGGAGTAAATCTAACATATTGAGTCATTATCTGACCATAAAGGGCAGTCGGCACTCCAGTAAAGGCACCTTTTAAGAACATATGCTCTTAATATAGAGATTAAAACTACATGACTCATTCACACAAGACAAGAAATGAGGGTGTCGTAAATAGACAGTGAGAGTGTCGTATATAGACAGTGATTTATAAATTAAAGGTGTCCTTTAGTGCAGCACTTGACTGTTGTGAATATGCTATCATTCGTGGTTTGCCAATTTTCATGTATTCACGGATAGTAACAAATCACCAGATTAAGAATTCAATGACCATTTATCACTGTATTTTATGTACTGACTATAGCAGGGCACCCACAAATTTACGCATCCATGGAAATACAATTTTTCTTCAAACCATGAAAATAGGTATCCACGAATTTAAATTAATTGACAGTATAATTGAGCAGCACATAAATAAGACGTCTTTAGTTACAATACAATAATGAATGAAAAGTCCAACACATTGTATTTTAGCTACATTCAGTGGACATATGTTTTCGCACCTTCTGACTTTTCCCTTTAATATTTAATATAAAACCATCTTTATATAAACTAGAGGCTCAGTGGGCTGAGCCTGTGTCACTCACCTTTCATTCTGCTTTGAGGAAACTTAACATAGAACGTCCCATATATGTTTCCTACAAAGTTTCGATTCATTTTGGCAAAGCGGTTTCAGATGAGAAGATTTTTAGAAATCGACCAATCAGAAACAAGAACTGCCTGTGGTGGTCATGTTTGTTAATGGATCTGGACGAAATGAGCAATCTTTATAGAGGACCTTCCTACCAAGTTTCGGTTCATTTAGCAAAGCGGTTTCAGAGGAGAAGATTTTTAGAAATTGACCAATCAGAAACAAGAATTGCCTGGGGTGGCCATGTTTGTCAATGGATCGGGACGAAATTAGCAATCTTTACAGAGGATCTGCCATATATGCTTCCTACTAAGTTTCAGTTCATTTGGCTAAACGGTTGCAGAGGAGAAGAATTTTAAAAATCAGCCAGTCAGAAACAAGAATCACCTGTGGCGGCCATGTTTGTTAATGGATCGGGATGAAATGAGCAATCTTTATAGAGGACAGCCCATAGATGATACCTACCAAGTTTCGGTTCATTTGGCTAAGTGGTTTCAGAGGAGAAGATTGTTTAGAAATCAACCAATCAGAAACAAGAATTGTCTGTGGTGGCCATGTTTGTTAACGGATCAGGACGAAATGAGCAATCGTTACAGAGGACCTTCCAAAGATGCTTCCTACCAAGTTTCGGTTCATTTGGCAATACGGTTTCAGAGGAGAAGAATTTTTTAAATCAGCCAATCAGAAACAAGAATCATCTGTGGTGGCCATGTTTGTTAACGGATCGGGACGAAATGAGCACTCTTTAAAGAGGACGTTCCATAGATGCTTCCTACCAAGTTTTGGTTCATTTGGCTAAGGGGTTTCAGAGGAGAAGATTAAAATGTGAAAAGTTAACGAACGACAGACGACGGACAACGGACGCCAAGTGATGGCAAAAGCTCACATTGCCTTTGGCAAGGTGACCTAAAAATTATCCTGCAGTCATATTGGTCAATTTTAATATAATTTCCATGCACAAAAGGATATCATTCTAATTTGTACACACTTTAAAAATAATAAGAGGAGTTAGGGTTAGGGCTATGGTGTTTAATGCCACTTTTAACAATATTTCAGTTATATCGTGGCAGTCAGTTTTATTGGTAGAGGAAACCAGAGTATCTGGAGTAAACCACCGACCTGTCGCATGTCACTGACAAACTTTATTACACAATGTTGTACCGAGTACACCTCACTATCAGCAGGATTCGAACTCACTTTAGTGGTGATAGGCACTGATTGCACCAGTAGTTGTCAATCCAATTACCGTATGATCACGACCACCACAGCCTCCGGAATGGTAAAGTAAAAATTTGAAAACATGAACCACGACCACAACGGCCCCAAAATATATATTACAAGTGACTGTTACAACAAACTATAGTCTTTTTTAAAGGATGGGTTAGTTTTCCTGGATTAACAAATTGTTGTTTTCATATTCTGCTTGTTAAGGAATATGCAACATATGTAAAGTTTCACATTGGATGCGAGATATATAGAATCTAACACCGGCAAAAGTGCAAGACAGGGAAATCTTACCCGAGGGTGTCGGAGATTTCCCTGTCTTGCACTTTTTGCCGGTGTTTGATTTTATTTCTCACTTTTATCAGTAGTTGTGTATTGTTTGACAGCTATGTACTTTTAGCAGACGATCATGGGGGGGGGGGGGGGGGGGGGGCAGTTGACATAAACAGGACAAACCAGAACATGATCCACTAAATAATAATAATTATATTTATATTTTTAGAAGTATAAAAACCCCAAACTATGTCCTTTTTCTTTTGTGTGTATATTGATCAATCATGAATGTTTGTATTGTTAATGATGCCTCATGTGGGCCCAATGATTAGGCAATAAACATGTATTCTATTCTATTCTATATGTTAAAATATGATTTATTGATTTATTCATTTCCGGCTATAACAAAATCATAACTTTAGTTGTTTCTATTTATCTAAATCAGGAAGTACCCGGTACTTGGTTAATTCTTAAAATTTCTATTCAAACAAATGCATTCAGTTGTTCAACTGAACATTAACTAACAATGGTGCATTATACATGTATCTGTGATATATATGATCTTTAGGTGTATAATATTTACTAGAATTTATTTATTTTACATTTAAATGAATATTTTTATACAGAATGTAATGCTTAATAATTAATCATTATGCCATAATTGTTTGCTTAAACATCTTGAAAAATAATATTTTGAATAAAATCTTAATCCACAATAAAAGAATATTTGGCGGTTATGAAAAATATTATAACCTTCATCAGGTACACTCAAAGTCAAAATAGTATAACTTTCATCAGGTACACTCAAAGTCAAAATATTGTAATCTTCATCAGGTACACTCAAAGTTAAAATATTGTAATCTTCATCAGGTACACTCAAAGTTAAAATATTGTAACCTTCATCAGGTACACTCAAAGTCAAAATATTGTAATCTTCATCAGGTACACACAGTCAAAATATTGTAATCTTCATCAGGTACACTCAAAGTTAAAATATTGTAATCTTCATCAGGTACACTCAAAGTTAAAATATTGTAACCTTCATCAGGTACACTCAAAGTCAAAATATTGTAATCTTCATCAGGTACACACAGTCAAAATATTGTAATCTTCATCAGGTACACTCAAAGTTAAAATATTGTAATCTTCATCAGGTACACTCAAAGTCAAAATATTGTAATCTTCATCAGGTACACTCAAAGTCAAAATATTGTAATCTTCATCAGGTACACACAGTCAAAATATTGTAATCTTCATCAGGTACACTCAAAGTTAAAATATTGTAATCTTCATCAGGTACACTCAAAGTCAAAATATTGTAATCTTCATCAGGTACACTCAAAGTCAAAATATTGTAATCTTCATCGGGTACACACAGTCAAAATATTGTAATCTTCATCAGGTACACTCAAAGTTAAAATATTGTAATCTTCATCAGGTACACTCAAAGTTAAAATATTGTAACCTTCATCAGGTACACTCAAAGTCAAAATATTGTAACCTTCATCAAGTACACACAGTCAACATATTGTAACCTTCATCAGGTACACTCAAAGTCAAAATATTGTAATCTTCATCGGGTACACACAGTCAAAATATTGTAATCTTCATCAGGTACACACAGTCAAAATATTGTAACCTTCATCAGGTACACTCAAAGTCAAAATATTGTAACCTTCATCAAGTACACACAGTCAACATATTGTAACCTTCATCAGGTACACTCAAAGTCAAAATATTGTAATCTTCATCGGGTACACACAGTCAAAATATTGTAATCTTCATCAGGTACACACAGTCAAAATATTGTAATCTTCATCAGGTACACACAGTCAAAATATTGTAATCTTCATCAGGTACACTCAAAGTCAAAATATTGTAATCTTCATCAGGTACACTCAAAGTCAAAATATTGTAACCTTCATCAGGTACACTCAAAGTCAAAATATTGTAACCTTCATCAGGTACACTCAAAGTTAAAATATTGTAACCTTCATCAGGTACACTCAAAGTCAAAATATTGTAACCTTCATCAGGTACACACAGTCAAAATATTGTAATCTTCATCAGGTACACTCAAAGTTAAAATATTGTAATCTTCATCAGGTACACTCAGTCAAAATATTGTAACCTTCATCAAGTACACACAGTCAAAATATTGTAACCTTCATCAGGTACACTCAAAGTCAAAATATTGTAACCTTCATCAGGTACACTCAAAGTCAAAATATTGTAACCTTCATCGGGTACACACAGTCAAAATATTGTAATCTTCATCAGGTACACACAGTCAAAATATTGTAATCTTCATCAGGTACACTCAAAGTCAAAATATTGTAATCTTCATCAGGTACACTCAAAGTCAAAATATTGTAACCTTCATCAGGTACACTCAAAGTCAAAATATTGTAATCTTCATCAGGTACACTCAAAGTCAAAATATTGTAATCTTCATCAGGTACACACAGTCAAAATATTGTAATCTTCATCAGGTACACTCAAAGTTAAAATATTGTAATCTTCATCAGGTACACTCAAAGTCAAAATATTGTAACCTTCATCAAGTACACACAGTCAAAATATTGTAACCTTCATCAGGTACACTCAAAGTCAAAATATTGTAACCTTCATCAGGTACACTCAAAGTCAAAATATTGTAATCTTCATCAGGTACACACAGTCAAAATATTGTAATCTTCATCAGGTACACTCAAAGTTAAAATATTGTAATCTTCATCAGGTACACTCAAAGTTAAAATATTGTAACCTTCATCAGGTACACTCAAAGTCAAAATATTGTAATCTTCATCGGGTACACACAGTCAAAATATTGTAATCTTCATCAGGTACACACAGTCAAAATATTGTAACCTTCATCAGGTACACTCAAAGTCAAAATATTGTAACCTTCATCAAGTACACACAGTCAACATATTGTAACCTTCATCAGGTACACTCAAAGTCAAAATATTGTAATCTTCATCAGGTACACACAGTCAAAATATTGTAATCTTCATCAGGTACACACAGTCAAAATATTGTAATCTTCATCAGGTACACTCAAAGTCAAAATATTGTAATCTTCATCAGGTACACTCAAAGTCAAAATATTGTAACCTTCATCAGGTACACTCAAAGTCAAAATATTGTAACCTTCATCAGGTACACTCAAAGTTAAAATATTGTAATCTTCATCAGGTACACTCAGTCAAAATATTGTAACCTTCATCAAGTACACACAGTCAAAATATTGTAACCTTCATCAGGTACACTCAAAGTCAAAATATTGTAACCTTCATCAGGTACACTCAAAGTCAAAATATTGTAATCTTCATCGGGTACACACAGTCAAAATATTGTAATCTTCATCAGGTACACACAGTCAAAATATTGTAATCTTCATCAGGTACACTCAAAGTCAAAATATTGTAATCTTCATCAGGTACACTCAAAGTCAAAATATTGTAACCTTCATCAGGTACACTCAAAGTCAAAATATTGTAATCTTCATCAGGTACACTCAAAGTCAAAATATTGTAATCTTCATCAGGTACACACAGTCAAAATATTGTAATCTTCATCAGGTACACTCAAAGTTAAAATATTGTAATCTTCATCAGGTACACTCAAAGTCAAAATATTGTAACCTTCATCAAGTACACACAGTCAAAATATTGTAACCTTCATCAGGTACACTCAAAGTCAAAATATTGTAACCTTCATCAGGTACACTCAAAGTCAAAATATTGGAAAGACAAATAATGTAGGAGAAATTGTGGGAGCTAGAAAACCAAAGAGCCTAATCAGGATAGCCAAAATCAGCTGAGGTTATTTATAGACTTTTATCTCCAATCAAACAACTGCATTCAAGGAGGATATAACCATCAGAGGATCATGATAATGTAATATCCAAAATAATTAATTTTCCCTGGATAAGAGATCTATTGTAAAACAGCTTAGATTATTTTTGCTTACCTGGGCATCTAAGGTGTTTTGTTAACAGGCGAGTCAAACAAAAAAGTATTATGCTATTAAAAAAAAAAAAAAAATCTCGAAACGGTTATTTCCCTCGGTCTTACGAATAATTTTGGATATTACATTATCATGAAAGCCATAATTGTATATTATTAAACCAGAGACTCTAACACATTGCATTGAAATGTTAAAAAGGAAAGATAAAAATATATCAATGACTAACAGTACAACAACACACTTATTAACACTTTACCTTTTTCTGCCAAACCTTAATTTTTAAAGCTATGACATCAAACCAAAAATACAAGATCTAAAATTGATATCTTATCTACATGTCCTTGATTTAGGACATCAAACATATGTTGCGATCCATTGGGATCCTGAACCCGTAACCTCGTAATATCTAAATATTCTGTATTTTTTTAAATCCAGAACTCCCCCGCCCCTCTTGCTACATTCAGATATTCAGCATTGGGACCCAGAACCCTTCCCTTTTGTGATATTAGGATCATGTACCCTCCCCAACCACAACAAGAAAAGTTACTCCTTTCTCCTCTAGCAAACCTTAAATAACACAACTCAAGAAAGATGAGTTTAATGTTTGAAATAAAATTTTGTTTGTCAAATACAAGAAGATTTTTGATTATGATGGTTGTATTTGATATAAACAGTTGTATAGGTACTCATGATATCAGTTATTGTTATTTCTATTTTCAGATGGTGATAAATGATTTTGATTTGATTTTTGGTGTTTTTACGCCACTTTCAGCAATATTTCAGCTATATCATGGCGACCAGTTTTAGTGATGGAAGAAGCCGGAGTACCCGGAGAGAACCACCGACCATGGACAAGCAACTGGTTAACTTTATCACTTGTGGCTGTTAGTCGAGTGCACCCTTTTTGTAATTTACAAAGTCAGGTGCGAACCCATGCCATTTTGGTGATAGGTAATCCAACTACCTAACTCATTGAGCCACCCAGGCCCTTAGGAGATGGTGATGAAGGATGTTGTATCTGCTGGTTACCTTATATTAATGTGTGTATAGGTTTTGCTTATGGTTTATGGTGTTTAACGCCACTTTCAACAATATTTCAGTTATATATTGATGGTCAGTTTTATTGGTCAAAAGAAACCAGAGTACCTGGAGAAAACCACTGATCGACCTGCCGCAAGTCACTGACAAACTTTATCACATAATGTTGTATTGAGTACACCTCCCCATGAGTGGGATTCACACTCACTAGACTACGTTAGTGGTAATAGGCACTGATTGTATAGGTAGTTATAAATCCAACTACCATACAATCACGACAACGGCGACCCCTATCATACATTCAATCAAAAAAAGTGACACCTAGTTTTTCTCTATAGATAGTAGGTTAGATTTGTATGACACTGAGACCCCTTCAGAAGTATTAGATCACTTTTATTATAGGGCTAAGGTCATGGGTTTTAATGCCACTTTCAACAATATTACAGTTATATCGTGGCAGTCAGTTAAAATTGGTCACTATAATTAAAATATCGTTTATCGTAAAATTAAGGTCGTGAAGTTGAAAATTTGTTTAAAGTAACTTTTAGATCAGAAGTAAAGTCTTATCAAGTACCCAATGTCACAGATTAGAAATGACCGTTTCTCAGATGCAGATAGAGACAACTATATCATTTGCTAACATGCTAGGAGAGTTCAATAAAGGAATTCAATCGCTATAGTAAAAAAAAATCACTAAGGCGAAAGAATACTGAATTCTCATTCCCTACCAGTATTCACTAATAATTCTTTATTATGTGACCAAAGGATTTGGTTTAGTTGGCATATGGTGTTTAACACCACTTTCAACAATATTTCAGCTATATTGGTGGAGTTATGTGACGAAATGACATTTTAGATCCGATCAAAGGACATTTTAGATCCGACCAAAGGACATTTTAGATCTGACCAAAGGACATTTTAGAAACATTTAACCCACTTTTCTGACAAATCAATAAGAACAAATAAATAACCCTTATGTCCCCTCATAGAAATAAATAAATATTTTTGATGTTTCTTCAGTAACAATCATGTCGTAACAATACATGTACTTGTATCGATTTTAAATGTTTAAATAGAATTAACCAATAACGTTGACATCTAGAACATCAAATTGTCCGACAACAAAGAATTTTTATCTGTCTAAATTCATTTAAAAACTTCCAACTAATCCTGTATTAAATAAAGAATAAGTTGACATTTTTGAGTACAATAGACTCGTTATAATACAGAAATGGACTTTTATATTAAAATCAATTGGATTTTATATTTGAATGATATATGAAAGTGAAATATACCGTATATATATATATATATATATATACGTACAATGTAACATACAGTGTACGAAAGTTAATCTTGTTTTTTCGTTCCAATTTATCATTATCATGAAGGCAGGGCCTCGAAGAAAAATTTTGCAAGGCGGAACAAAACTGCTTTGGGGCCCCAGGGACACACTGAGACTTCCTCTCAAAATTGAGGATTTGAGGCCCCCGGTTACAATGTAAATGTGAGTGGTGATGAACAACCAGAATTCAGAAGTCTAAGTGAAGTTTACATAAGTATTTTTCTAAATAAACTCAAAATAAAATGTCTATGGCTAAGGCTATGGGGCCCTTCAGAGATTCACAGGCCCCTTTTTTGCTCTCCGGGCCCCAGACCGATGTACCGGCTAAACCCCTCTCTAATAGGCCCTGCATGAAGGCAATATTGGGTTATTATTAAACCAGAGACTCTAACCTATAATTTACACATAGTCATTGTATTGAAATGTTAAAAAGGGAAGATAAAAATAGATCAATGACTAACAGTACAACAACACACTTATTAACACTTTACCTTTTCTGCCAAACCTTAATTTTTAAAGCTATGACATCAAACCAAAAATACAAGATCTAAAATTTATATCTTATCTACATGTCCTTGATTTAGGACATCAAACATATGTTGCGATCCATTGGGATCCTGAACCTGTAACCTCGTAATATCTAAAAATTCTGTATTTTTTAAATCCAGAACTTGCTACCTTCAGATATTCAGCATTGGGACCCACAACCCTTCCCTCTTGTGATATTAGGATCCTGTACCCTCCCCATCCACAACAAGAAAAGTTACTCCTCTAGCAAACCTCAAATAACAAGAAAAATGAGTTTAATGTTTAAAATAAAATTTTGTTTGTCAAATACAAGATGATTTTTGATTGTGATGGTTGTATTTGATCTAAGCAGTTGTATAGGTACTTATGATAAAAGGAATATATCAGTTATTGTTATTTCTATTTTCAGATGGTGATAAATGATTTTGATTTGATTTTTGGTGTTTTTACGCCACTTTCAGCAATATTTCAGCTATATCATGGTGACCAGTTTTAGTGGTGGAAGAAGCCGGAGTACCCGGAGAGAACCACCGACCATGGACAAGCAACTGGTTAACTTTATCACGTGTAGCTGTTAGTCGAGTGCACCCTTTTTGCAATTTATAAAGCCAGGCGCGAACCCATGCCGTTTTGGTGATAGGTAATCCAACTACCTAACCCATTGAGCCACCCGGGCTCTTAGGAGATGGTGATGAAGGATGTTGTGTCTGCTGGTTACCTTATATTAGTGTGTGTATAGGTTTGGCTTATGGTTTATGGTGTTTAACGCCACTTTCAACAATATTTCAGTTATATCGTGGCGGTCAATTTTATTAATAAAGAAAACCGGAGTTTCAGAGAAAACCACCGACCTGTCGCAAGTCACTGACAAACTTTATCACATAATGTTGTATTGATTGGAATTATAGCCTATAGACTGTTCAGATAGTATACTAAAAAAATTATCTGGAGAAAAAAAAACATGAATATTTGAATAAGGATTAAGAACTTTATTCCCAGGTTAAACAATTATTGGAAGAAAAATCAATGTTAATTAAACTGACATTGTAAAAATGTCATGAGATTTGTTATATACACAAAAGAATAAGTTCACTTCTTGTGCAATGTCGAGCAATACAGTATATCAAAGAAAAGTTATCTTGTTTAAAAGAAAAACAATTTATTTTAATCGAAAAAATCTGTAGAATATCAATAAAATTGTACAAACAAAATAGTAACCAATGCAACAGGAAAACATAGACTTTCTGTACTATACAAAATGTCAATGTAATATATGTATTGAAGCTTGAATTGAAATAAAACTTTTTGGAAATAAGATTCATAGAACAGTCCTCCAATAAAAGCTTTGGTTCGACAGGTCAAGTTTTACAGTCGTCACCGACTCCTGACCTCATATCGGAAGAAGAAGAAGAAATGACCAATTGGTATCTAATAGAAGAATATTGCAATAAATGTGGTTAGTTGGTTTATGGTGTTTAATGCCACTTTCAACAAAATTTCAGCTGTATCATGGCAGTCAGTTTTATTGGTGGAGGAAACCGGAGGAGTACTCAGAGAAAACCACCGACCTGTCACAAGTCACTGACAAACTCTATCCCATAATGTTGTATCGAGTACACCTCGTCATGAATGTGGTTCGAACTCACAATTTTAGTGGTGATAGGCACTGATTGAACATGTCTGTAAATCCAACTACCATATGATCACGACCAGAACCGCTTATGGATAGACAGAAAACAGATCCTAAAACTCTGTAGAGCTTGTAGGCTTAAAAATTGTCAGCTTTCATGCATAAAACCTTTATTAAAACAGACTGTCAAATTACTTAAAAGAAATTACAGAAAGGCAAATCTATATATATATATATTTGGGAGTGGATGTGGTCGAGGGCGCTGGACGTAAGGCTAAGCGAATGGTGCTGCAGTGTATCAATGGTGTGGGTTCAAATCCCGTCGAGGGAAGAACAATAATTTGACAGCTCTAAAATCTAATTCTAACACTGTTTAGTTTAATATTCAGACGTATATATATTTGTGTGTATATATATTCCTTTAAAAAACAAGAAAAAGTATATGCCTAGAACTGTGAAATTGTGAGTTTAAAAATGATCAAAGGTTAGGTAACTGAATAGTAAAGACTCCAGTGCGATGAACCTTGAACCTTCTGTGGTTCTATTAAATGTTCACCAATGAACCTTTTCCAGTTCTAGTAAATGTCAACAGTTTATGAAAAACAATCAAATCCAACGATGCATGTACAGTTTCACTTCATACATCAGTGCTTCAACGAACCTTCAAAGTTTTCAGAACAATTGTCAGTTTTATCAAAATTTCTTCAGGACATTCTTTAATAATTAAACTAATTTTTATAAAGTTCTTCAGAACAATTTGAGAAATAGGTGGATTTATTGATTGATTGACTGGTGCTTAATGCCAACTTTAGCAATATTTCAATTATATCGTGGCGTAGAAATAGGTGGACAAATTTCCTGAGACCGGTGCCTATCTGAATCACTGTAAATTGTAAGTTGCAACACAAACTGAATGTTAGCTAAAGTTGGCTCTGTGTAAGAAAAATATGACCAAACAAGGAATCCCTTGTACCATGGCAATTAAAGTGGAGATAACTCCAGCTAAATATGGTCTAACATCAAGGGAAGAAGCTGACATTGCCTCAGTATGTGATAAATATGATCAAACAAGCTTTGTGTTTGTAGCTCTATTTGTCATCTCTTCACATTGGAATCCCTTGTACCATGGCAATTAAAGTGGAGATAACTCCAGCTAAGTGGAGATAACTCCTATTGGAAATATCATCAAAGGAAGAAGCTGATATTGCCTGTCGTCAGTATATGATAAATATGATCAAACAAGTTTTGTTTTTGTATCTATGTGCCATCTCTTCACATTGGAATCCCTTGTACCATGGCAATTGAAGTGGAGATAACTCCAGCTAAGTGGAGATAACTCCTATAGGAAATAAAATATAGTCTTAGTAACATCAAGGGAAGAAGCTGATATTGAACTGAATACTGATACTGAATATTAAAAGTTCAACTTGAAGGTTTTATCACAGACCATTTGAATACCTAACATAATTTGCATTATTATACATCTAAATTCAGTTAAGGAAAAAACTTAACATATTTTTGCTGCAGTTAAAAGATGGGTCCCTTTAATGATAATGTTAATAGCTAAACACAAATTATTGTGGCTCAGGAACTGTCCGACTTTGAACATGAAAAAGAAATTAATTTCAGAAACCAACACCGGTCTAATGTATAAAAATTATCTATGGCCAATGCCAAATTTTAGTGGTCTTGGGGTGGTCCCCTGTCTAGTTTTGTTTTTCTTATAGTACATACATTGTATATGTATATCATTAATACACAATAATAGACTAACACTTACAACCAGTTTTGGTTTATTTTTTTTAATTTATCTTAAAAGATAATCATATAATGTCTCTTTTAATTTGCATGCAGATTGATATAGGTAGAAATTTGACAGAGATTATATTGAGGAAAAAATGTGAAATATATAATATTGCAGAATTCAGCAGAAATTTTTATGAGATAAAACTATGTAGCACATTTTTAAACATTTACCTACGAGTAAAATCTGTCTAAACCAAATGTAGATGTAGATGTATAAAGAAATGGTAAAAATTAGTTTCTACTGCCGTACCGGCTCAAATAATTCATATGTAAAGTATGAAATATAAGTAAAATTCAATGTTGAGTATACAATTGCTAGAATAGGAAAAACTAATAAAAATAATATTATGGATTTTGAAATTTCTCAGTTGAAAATGGTGACAAAAAAAACTCAGAAAAATCCACATTCAATAAATTAAAGTAGACCAACTAATACAATTGATTGATTGATTGATTGATTGATTGATTGATTGGTGTTTAATGCCAACTTTAGCAATATTTCTGCTATATCTAATATTTTTTTAAAAGTTGCTAAATCCCATATCTTCTAGGGAGTTAAAGATCATTTGCCTTTATAATAAGGAAGCTTTAGAAGAGAGGGACCACCCTACTGTTCATTGATTACGTAGTCATGGGATAATTAATATGTAAACAATTTCTTTCATATTGTATTGCCTGTAATTTCAAATCATCCACATGTATGTCATAGTATTGTAATGTATCCTGTTTATGTTTTTGGATCACGCCTCTAATGTGCTCTTTCCAATAAAATATTAAATTGAATTGATATCCTGGAGTGAACAAATTTTATTATTAAACTTAGACTACATTTAATTATGGAAATGGAATTACATTGACTTTTTTTTCCCTTAAAATAAGTAAGATATTGATGTATAAATTAGTGCTTGAATATCAAAAATATATAACAATGTTGTAATTTAGTCAATTACCATTTTTAAGTTTATACAAATTACCAATGGAGAGATAAATTGGGTTTCAACTTTAATTTAAAACTTGTTTAACCATATAGCTACTATTGTCATTATAACAATTCACATGTTTGAATTTGACCTCAAATTCTTAATAATTTCTTAATTGTTGTTGACAATTATATTTTCTGACATTATATCTTAATTAAGAAATAATTCATGGAAGCCATATGTATATATTGTTTTTACCACGGGTAGGCCTTTATGTTACAAAGTTTTACCCCGAGCGTTAGCGAGGGGTAAAAAGCTGACATAAAGGCCTACCCGTGGTAAAAACAATATATACATATGGTTTCCATGAATTATTTCGATTCTAATATGTAAAAATTGGTAAAATATCGCTATAAATTGTTGATAACGTCATAAATTTAATAGGTCATAGATTAATATTATTTTTACAAGGGTTTGGACTCAAAGTGTTTGAAGGACGTCATATTAGAATTCTCAATTAACCATATACATAGGTATGGAGAGGTATATTTTCTGACATTTGACTAATTCTCATAATTTACTCATTGATTATTCATCCTTAATTTTGTTAATTACAGACATTGTGTAATTAAGTGCCATTTGAGTCCTTAATGACTATGGTCGGGTGAGTTGTGACATGTTTGTCTGTGAGAGTCAATCCTTTCAATAATAATAATGATTAATTCTGAACCTCAAAAACTTTGTAACAGAAAATGAAAATTTTGTTTAAAAACAATCAAAACTAAAAAATTAGAAAAAAAGAATTAACACTGGGTAAAATGTTACATATTAGAAATTAGGAAAAAAAATATATACCAATATTCCTACTTTAAATAAACCACACAAGTAATTTAAGTAAATACCAAAGTCCAAAGCACCAAAAAATAAACCACACAAGAAAATATATAAATCCATAGCACCAAAAAACTAATTATTTTGAAATAGCTAGAAGACTACACACAAAGAATGAAATAAGAAATAAAGTGTTCATTATTAATCCTTTGCAGTATATTTTAATTATTATCAACAAAAGCATGAAAATCAGTCACTATGAGTATAAATGTATAAAGATTGATCCAGCCAATATAATTATGCTTAATAAATAGGGATGCATGGTATACCCAACCCCCTCTTTCTAAATTATTGTCAAAGACATGATACAAAGAAAGATTTCTTTTTATTGAAGTGCCGAAGTGCCTGTCCCAGTCCAGGAAAGTGAGCAGTCATGTATTTGTGTGTTAGCTAAATATAGGAATTTTTATTTTGACTCTTTCTACGATTTTTCTATTGGATTTTGGAACAGTTACGAGTGTGGTATTTTTTTTTTATTATTTTATTCTGTAAGTTAAAAGTTCACTGGTACTTTAGATGCATGTCAGCTGGAGCAAAACATCAGTATATTTGGCATTTCGTTCTACCCTATAAATAATATTATAGCCAAAAACTCTCTGGTGCCACCCACCATTCCTTCATTTCAAAAATCAAAACTTAAAAGTTTGGAAGAGACTTAAGCATTCCTGACAGAAATCTCTCTTTATACCAAATATGGAAAAATCTTATTCATGTTGGGGGAAAGAAGAGTTGTCTATAGGTCTAATATGGGGGAGGGGTGGGCTGGAGCTAATAAATATAATGAAATGTCTAGGGGCTGATAATAATGTCGAAAGGCAAGACCAGTCTCCAGTATAGTGGTATTTCACTGAAAATCAAAATAAAATCATTCTCGTTATAAATTTGATTTTTTTTTTTTTTTAATGTGTATTATTTAGGTTACAGAGTATGATCTTAACACTTTATTTTTGTGATATTGAATTCTGTTCTGGATCAATCTTAAGGAAATAAAGACAAGATTGTACACGTTACCTTTATATTCTTCTTCAGAATCTGTAAAACCAGTAGATTTATAAACACACAATAAAAATAATACACCCCCCTTTTTTCTCCTCTCTGAAATCTTCGACGCGAAAGAACTAATATTGCATTCAATTTGTATTATGTATTTCATATAGCTTGAAATCCATTACTGTTTTTAAATATATTTCCATGATCTTATAAACAACAATCAGCTTTGTACATATAAAACAGGTAAGCATGGTCTGCCATTGCCGGGGCATTGAAATCGATCCCGTTTTAATTGTATCCCCCATTTTTCCCTATATTGATTTTCATATTTAGCTAACCTCCTTGTTTTTCTTTTTTAACTTCCTCTTCGTCTCCAACTTTAGTCATTGTATATTATGATATATCCCAAAACAAACACACTGACTTTATAAAATAGAATTCCTCGTTTTCTACAGGTCTGGCTATTATAGAAATAAAAATAACACCTGTGTCACGTGATCAAACTTCACGCTCTTCATTAGCAACAATGACAACAAATTTAATGGAAATTAATAAACATGTTATTTAACGGAGAAATTAACATCGTTTTGATCTCCCAAAAGTAATTAACATTAATTAGACATTGTCCATTACATTTAATTGTAAATTAAACATATTCGTGAATATTAGAAGAATAATTTTTAATATTAGAAAAGCCTTGGATACGAATTCCGTGTGATGTTGTGTACCCTTTAAAGGGGGATGGACGATATCACGTTTTCTGCTAAACATAGATCGATTGTAAACGATACAATCAGATCATGCTTTAAAAAAATACATTTTTCAATGTACCTTGTTTATTTTTCGATGACAAATATGGTGTGTCTTTTTTAAATATAACTGATCAAACAAAGAAGAAAAGATATCTGATCACATCAGATGTTTTCATATTCAAATATTTTATTGAATAAAATGCATAAATTTAAAAACACAATATCCAATGGGATTGCACATCAGGCATAGCCTATATAAGTGCTCTTCCTCAATAAATAAGGACATCAAGTATAATGATACGAATAAATAATTTATTTACATTATAATTAGTGTGCAATAATTTTTACTTAGGAGAAATTCAAAATTTTGTAATAATTTTAAAACTGTCCATTTATTCATTATAATTGTGAAATTTGCCAATTTAGAGTGTGAATAAGTTAACTATTAATTAATATATTCTTCTGTATATCAAGGATACATATGTACATGTATAAGTACATAAAAGCATATTCATACATATGCATAGCAGGGGCGGATCCAGGATTTCAAGTTAGGGGGGGGGGGGGGGGGGGGGGGGGGGGGGCGCACTTAAAAAAATTGCGCCGAGCGGAGGGAGACACGAAAATATTTGGGGTATTTCGTGTGAAAAATCACGATTTTATGCCAAAAATCATATTTTTTTCGAATTTTAGGGGGGGAACACTTAAAAAAATTGCACAGAGCGGAGGCTGACGCGAAAATTTTTGGGGTATTTCGTGTGAAAAATCACGATTTTATGCCAAAAAATCATATTTTTTTCGAATTTTAGGGGGGGGGGGGGGGCGCCGGGTGCGCCCCCCTCTGGATTCGCCCCAGCATACATATACACATAAATATAGATATGTATTACATAAGGCTCTATTTTACTGTTTTTCTATTGGCCAGAAGCAATACACGTGACATTCCATTTTCTAATATATTGATTACCAAAAAGCAATTTCTGTGCAATAAAAAATCATATTGCACTCTCGTGCAAAATCAATGAATGAAATTACTGTCACCCTCTGATTTAGTAACACCCATACAATATAACAAAAAAGGGTCAAAATTTTCAACAAATTTCAAAATTTCCCAAATCAAAAATTTCATAAAATTTCAAAATTTTCAAAAATTTCCAAAAATTTCAAAATTTCATAAATTTTCAAGAATCTTATGTAATAAAACAATTACTACACTTGAACTTGATCAATATGAGGTTTTATGGAGCAGAGTATAGTCTGTTTGGTGACTCTGAATATAGGGAAAACAATTATTTAAAAATCAGGGATTTGCTTTCTATTGCTCTTTTTAACATTTTAGGCACACATTATTTAATACATATCCGAGAAAAGGTTGTCAAAGAAATAATTCAAATAATAAAAAAAATCTCCATAGGGCCCAATACTAATTTTATCAGATTGTAAGTAAAGGAGGCTGCCATTATAATGAACAGCATTACTTGTTCTTTCCTGTCTGTTGTTATGCTAATTTCAGTCACATAGGAATGTCATATTAGGTTAAAGATTCAAGATGTTTTGAATAATTGATAAACAATTTGACCATATGATATTTGTTTGTAAACAATTAATAACTGCTGGTCACATGAGACCCTTATATGGACATGTCCCTTGTTATTCACTCATGCTGATTTATAATTTTTTTTTTATTAACACTTAAAAAATGATACCTAAATAAAATAAATGTTAATTTCGTGAAAGTATAATTTACATAAATATATAAATTAAATACTACTCTTGTTTGATACTTGTTTTCTTCCAAAAATTAAACAATTCATATACAACGTTAATTTCTGATAGGCAAATTAGATAAACATTTTTTTCATGACAGTGGGGTCAATGAGTTAGGTCGTTGGATCTAATAACTCATACAAGCCTATCACTAATACGGCGTGGGCTCGCGCCCGGCTTTGTAAATTACAAAAAGGGTGCACTCGACTCGCAACTGCAAGTCATAAAGTTTACCAGTTGCTTGCCAATGGTCAGTGGCTCTCTCCGGGTACTCCGGCTTCCTCCACTAAAACTGGTCGCCATGATATAGCTGAAATATTGTTGAAAGTGGCGTTAAAACACCAAAAAATCAAAAATCAAAATCAAATCATGACAGTGAGGTTGAAACTACTGATATGTATACTGGTCAGAATATACAACGTTTTCAAGTAATTTTGTTCTCTTTTATTAACCTCTATACACATAAAGAAAATGGGTAGTTTGCATGTATTTTAAATGCTCCACAATCAGTTATGTAATAATGTATCATCATTATTGATTTTTACCTGAACAGGTGTGAATCTAATTTGAATATTGTCCATATTTGGTATGGTAAGTATGTCAACATCTGATATAACATGCTAATGATGAAATCAGCTGACTTGCTGTTTGTCAATACTGACCACATGTTGCTGTTCATTTCAGTAGTACTTACTCCCATGTTTGTTACATGACAAAATGACAGAATTTTACAATTAAGTCCTATAGCAAACTTTTTTTATTCTTTAATGATTTTTTTTTTAAATTCACCTATAATATGTATTAATCAGTCCTTAATATAAATATAATTAAAAAATAAATCTGATAACCCGTTGATTTTTTAGGAATTGTTTTCCTTATTTTCAGAGTCACCAAACAGACTATACAACAACATTGAACAAGCCTCGTTCAATATTGTTGTACTCTGCTCCATAAAACCTCATATTGATCTCATTCAAGTGCAGTAATTGTATAATATTTGTTTAACCATCTTAAGCAACAAATTCAAAAAAAGATTCAAAACAAATAATACAAAATCAAATTGAAAAATGTCAATAGTCAAGTCTCTTGGTTCCACAAATAAAAGTGTGGACAGAGTTCATAATAAGTACATTATCATCAAAAGAAAGGTCAGGTGATCCCTTTAAGTGTACATCAATGTTTAGGAAGTCGGCTAACTCTCTCAGTTGGGTAAACAGCAAAATGAAGAGTGGACAGACATAAAAGTGGACAGTCTTATTTTCTTCAACATCATTCCCACAGCATCTTCGTTAGCCAAGGGTTACGATTCGGGTCCCCCTTCTCTCCATCCTTGGCAGATCTAGAATACATTTTGAGGATTCGCGCTTTAATATTTCATTGGTTACGACTACCAGTACACATATCCAATCAGAAGACGTTTTACACGGAACACATGTTATCGACGAAATGTAAACAAAGATGGCACCGGAATGCTCTCATATGACAACGATTTGCCACTTCCCGTTTTGGTTCCAATGAAAACATCTTTCCCGTCTGCCAAAGCTTTGAAACTTTCACTTGGTTGACAGTAAGTGCTTCCAAATTAAATTTATCACAAATAAGTTTTTCTTCCCTGGGCGCTGCCATTTTCAACTCTCCAACATACGTATAACAAAACGATTCTGATTGGCTGGCGATGACGACTATCGATAAACCACCAGGTGGCATTGCGCGCGAATTTCAAAATGTATTCTAGATCCGCCAAGGGTGGAGAGAAGGGGGACCCGAATCGTAACCCTTGGCTAGCGAAGATGTCCCCACAGGGACACCTCGAATTATCTGACAAGTGTGATCAGATGTTTGATCGTCTGACCACAGTTAATAGAATTTCTATCAATATAAACGAACAACAGTCCAAAATAAAATAAAAAAATATATATCAGGGGCGGATTCAGGGGGGGGGGGGGAGGGGCGCACCCGGCGCCCCCCCCCCCCCCCCCCCCACCCCTAAAATTGGAAAAAATATGATTTTTTTGGCGTAAAATCGTGATTTTTCACATGAAATACCCCAAAAATTTCGCGCGCCCCCCTAAAATTGGAAAAATAAGATTTTTTTGGCGTAAAATCGTGATTTTTCACACGAAATACCCCAAAATTTTTCGCGCCGCCCTCCGCTCGGCGCAATTTTTTTAAATGCGCCCCCCTAACTTGAAATCCTAAATCCGCCCCTGTATATTCCTATTCTTATATAATAAAAGTATTTTTTTTTTATATTTTGGACTGTTTTTATATGTATAGGCCTATACATGTATTGTTGTCACCTGCTTAGATGTTTGTATAATATACTTTATTTCCTGTGACTGTATGATGAATTCTTCATCATCCTATACAATATATTAAAAATTGCTGAGTTAGATTGATGTAAAATCAAAATATTAAGTATATATGTACCATCTACACACGCTTAGACACATGTCTTATGTCTATCTCTAGATTTTCCTTACGAGAAAAGGTAACACTTCGACTATTGAAGCTATATTTTATAGCGGATGTGGTCGAGTGGTTTAGGGCGCTGGACATATGGCTAAGCGATTGGTGCTGCAGTGTATACGTTTATAGTGATAGAAATTCAAGCAACTGTGGTCAGAAAACTTTCTTTTTAAAGCGTTTTATCAGTAGAAACTAGCTTTTATTTTATTTATTTTATTTTTTTTTTAAATTTTGTGACAAAGAAAACATAAGAGCTATGCGTCTTTACGTTCTTAGTTCCGTGTTGTGATGTCTTTACGTTCTTAGTTCCGTGTTGTGATGTCTTTACGTTCTTAGTTCCGTGTTGTGATGTCTTTACGTTCTTAGTTCCGTGTTGTGATGTCTTTACGTTCTTAGTTCCGTGTTGTGATGTCTTTACGTTCTTAGTTCCGTGTTGTGATGTCTTTACGTTCTTAGTTCCGTGTTGTGATGTCTTTACGTTCTTAGTTCCGTGTTGTGATGTCTTTACGTTCTTAGTTCCGTGTTGTGATGTCTTTACGTTCTTAGTTCCGTGTTGTGATGTCTTTACGTTCTTAGTTCCGTGTTGTGATGTCTTTACGTTCTTAGTTCCGTGTTGTGATGTCTTTACGTTCTTAGTTCCGTGTTGTGATGTCTTTACGTTCTTAGTTCCGTGTTGTGATGTCTTTACGTTCTTAGTTCCGTGTTGTGATGTCTTTACGTTCTTAGTTCCGTGTTGTGATGTCTTTACGTTCTTAGTTCCGTGTTGTGATGTCTTTACGTTCTTAGTTCCGTGTTGTGATGTCTTTACGTTCTTAGTTCCGTGTTGTGATGTCTTTACGTTCTTAGTTCCGTGTTGTGATGTCTTTACGTTCTTAGTTCCGTGTTGTGATGTCTTTACGTTCTTAGTTCCGTGTTGTGATGTCTTTACGTTCTTAGTTCCGTGTTGTGATGTCTTTACCCTGCAGTTGCTTGTAGCTAGGAGGCTCATGTCCTGTTGTGTTGTTTGTTTGCGCATAGACGTTTAGCATATTGTCCTATCATATGTATGTATTTACGTTCTGGGTTCCGTGTTGTGATGCCCGCCACTATTTCCATAGGTGGATCCAGAGGGGAGGGGGGGCTTTTTTTGTGCTAGGTTATAGACTGTTAAAAACGTATTTTAACAGAATATTTCCAGTTTAGTCCTTGTCATTTTTCTTTTTACCATGTCTTGTAATGTTCGCTTTGAATTACGTCTCGGTATTTCTTGATATTTCTTAAAAAATGGTTTTTGAAATTATGGAAATGAGTAGTATATGGCGACAGCTCAAGTCACATTTGCGGAGGTGCTGTGAGGTGCTACCGGAAGTGACGTCAATCACGTGAATGTCCGGAAGTATGTTCTGCGCAAGCGCAACAGGAGGTTGCGCAATATCCGCCCTAGTGGTGCCTTTTTCACCGGATGTGACAAAGTCACGTGACCGGAAGAGGCCGTGTCCGGAAGCGACCCTGACCGGAAGTATGTTCTGCGCATGCCCGGTTTTTTCCCGCGTTTAAAAAAAAAAAGTAGTAGTACAGTAGTAACATGGTTACCGGATGCGACCAAAGGTCATTTGACCCCTTCGGGGTTCCCTTGCAGAGGCTGATCCCCTAAAATTGGAAAAAAAATATGTTTTTTTGGCGTAAAATCGTGATTTTTTCACACGAAATACCCCGGAAGTGTCCTTGGGGTGTTCTTTACGACGTCCGCGGTTACTGGAACTAGCCCTGCTTATCTGGCCCTTTTATTTTCATATAATGCATCACTATACGTCATAATAAATTATCCCGATAGGTGGCGTTACTATCTCGTAACTTGGTAACTTCGTAGCCCAGGCCTTTCGTAACTTATTTCGTAACATTTTCGTAACTTCGTACCTTTTCGTAACTTCGTACCTTTTTCGTAACCTCTTTGTACCCTTTTCGTAACTTCATACCTTTTCGTAACTTCGCACCTTTTCGTAACTTCGTATCTTTTTCGTAACTTCGTATCCGTTTCGTAACATCTTCTTACCTTTTTCGTAACTTCGTACCTTTTTCGTAACTTGTAGTCCTTTCATTTATCTATCGATCTATGGTACTTTCAAACCTCTCAATGACGTCATAAGCAAGCTGGGTGACGTTAATCGATCTTCCTCATTGATAGTATAGAATTAACTGTTAAGAATAGACCCTCACCCAGACACTTGTTTTTAGTACGAACTCTCGAGCCATTGGCGCTCGCCTAACTTCGTAGTGGACCCTAACCCCCTGTTGGCCTAGTAATCTTCCGGCTATGGGAGCTTCGCTCCCATATTAAATAATATGCGTCCTATAACCATAGGAAACTGCCCCTTCCCCGCCATTTTATCTTCATGGGGAGGCGCCTTCAATAGAGGGTCACTCTTCATTTATCCAGGCTTGTGGCTGGCTCTATATAGAGGCTGCATTAACCTTTTTTTTCTTTTCTTTTTTTTTATTTCTTTTTTATTTCTTTTTTTCTTTTCTTTTTTCATTTTTTTTTTCATATACTTTTTTTTTTGGATATCAGTCTTATTATTTCTGATATTTTTTTTTCATACAACATGTTCAGCAAGTAATAACACAAAATTCTGTACAATGGTCGTCGCTTCCACGGAATTTTCTAACAGCCTGGTGACGTCTGTCATGCTATGTCCTGCACATCGATGAATGAGGTAAAAAATGCAATGAAATCCGCACACGATAGATCCTTCTTCTTGTACTCGAACAGTATTATAAGTCCAACTCGTACAATGTTTGTTCATAAAGTTCACGTAAGCCCTTAAAAGGGGTGGTGTTCCAGTAGGGTCGTAGTATTCCCCTCTTGAAGTGACGTCGATGTATATAGCGACTCAGTGTTGTCCCATTCGATGATCTGGATCCGTATTTCCCACAAGGGCCGAAGGTACGTTTAATAGTCTGGGTAATCTGTTTCTGGCATAGACTCCCTTAAACACCGGTCTAGAATGGGGATGTTTTTTTCAATAGAGTGTCAATCTCTAGCGTATTCATTATGCACTGTAGTGGTGATGGTGGTGGTGGTGGTGGTGGCGATGGTGTATATCCCTCTATCTGTGGGACTGCATATCTTCTCCTTAGACTTTTGTTGACCGTGTTTGGTTTTTAAGTGGCGTTTTAAGTCTGCAGGCCACACATAGGTCCTATTGCATAAACTACAAGTATTACTCATGTTGTCGTTTCGGATGTCTGGATACAACTGACTGAATTAGGGTAAATAGGGCATATTTATAACAAACAAACACGTATTCATTTCGATGTTTTATTTTACACATTGGCAATTCTCAGTTCTGTTTCTCAGTCTCTTTCATTTAATCTTCTCCAGTCACTTTATTGTCCATTGTTCTCAGTTCTGGCTCTCTGTCTTCAAATAATGGTATGGTCTTTTTCAGTTTTTTCCATTCGTAAAGACTCAGTGGACCATAGCTGAGTAATGTTTCTATGTAAGCTCTGTAAGGGTACAAGCTGGTCGGTGTTGGTGGTGGTGTATATCCCTCTATCTGTGGGACTGCATCTCTTCTCTTTAGACTTTTGTTGACCGTGTTTGTTTCTATCATACGCAACTATTATCAGCACCGATACTGCGCATGCGTTAATTGATACCATTATCACACTCGATAAAAATATAATAGATTATATAATGAAATATTAAATAACCGTTCGCTGTAATTAGGTAATTAAAGCTGTATTTTCAATCCGCATATATTTGAAAACTACAATTTCTTAGCTTTCGAACGGTATAAAATATTTCATGAAAGAATATTTCTTTGTCTGTTCCATTTTGATTTTAAAGCAATGAGGGTCCGACCATATATATAGATCGGTGAAAAAACTTAAACTAGCTGAAAACGCATTTTCACGTTAAAATTACTTTTTTAAACTTAACTTGTAAATTTCAATCCGCATATATTCATATTGTATACAAAACGATCTGTCGAATGATGTATTTTTCATATTTAAGTAAAAATTGAAAATATGTTCCATTTTGCTCCAAAAATCAGGTTATGGCGTCTAAGTTAATATAACAGAAAAATCACACGGCGGTTAGTATCGAGAATTAGCCTATGTACATTCGTATTGATAAAATAATATTTAAAGACATGAGAAAAACAATTGGGTCATTACATATATATGTTTAAATAAAGTAATATTATTTAAAATCCTTAATTTGGATTCGACAGTCATGTCAGTATTCTATTAGGTAAACGGACAGAAAGTCACAGGACAAAAAGTCACAATCTATATTTTTTTACCCTGGCGGACAAAAAGTCACAACTTATATTTTTGCTTAACATGTATGTAGGTAGGACAAAAAGTCACTGTGTGATACATGTTATTTCTCAAGTACTCGCTATTCAAAACCTCCTCGTTACTTCAGGATGAAGAACAATAACAGTTTTATTCTTATTTCTTCAGTGTACAAACTGACCCGGCAAAAAATGTTTGGACTCGTGCATATCTAATTGCGGAACGGAACCGGACTGGAAGAAGGCAAGAATTCTGTTTATTTATTTGTTTTTTGCATGAACTTAGGGGAAATAAATGCTTTATTAACCATTTCCTGCTGTCAGATGAAACATTTTGGCTATGTCATCGTATATTAATTGAGAAATAAGCGATAGTGTGCCGCAAAATGACGATCAGCTTGACCCCAACCCCGAATTTCGCTCAGTTTCTCTTTGAATTGCTCACATTGAATGGAACGAAATGTATTGAAGGAACGATTGGTGAATAAAGACGACAAGAATCGTCACTTTGTGCTTTTAATTATTGATATAAGTAAGCACGGGGCGAAAGAAATGGGTCATGTCAAAATGGCAGGACTCGGTTTCGTGAATGATGTTACAGCACGATGACCCGGTTTTGTTCCAAAAAAAAAATTACGAACAAACAGGAACCAGAGCAACAGAAATCCACAGCCACCATTGTTTATACTGTGATACAACATTTCCACAATTCGATGACTTAATAAAACATTCTAGAGAAAATCATCCGTACCATTGTTATTACTGCAAAACAACCTTCGTCCTATTTGAAAAAGTAATAAAACACTCGACGGAAAACCACGGCTCACTAATGTTGAAAGTTAAATACCTTGAACTGAATCCATCTAGTGGACATTATGGTTACAAAAGCCATAATTTCAATGTTATTCCAGAGAAAATAAAGGCTTTGGTTCCTGTTTGTTCGTAATTTTTTTATTGTGTATTGTTTGACAGCTATGTACTTTTAGCAGACGATCATGTAAACAATGTGAGTTATTTCCCCTTCATGTCAATCAAAAAAAGTATCCGTATTTTTGTGTATTTCGTGAAGGTTATTATGTAATAATATGGCTGATTGTTAGGATTTGTGTGTTTATAAAAGATTGAAAACTTATATACAGTGAATTGTTTATTTTAAAAAGGAAAAGCATGGAGAATTGGGGGGACAGTTGACATAAACTGTACAGCATGCATTTGCTGGTAAAACGCACGTGATTTTTTTTGTCTTGCATACTAGTGCAAGACAAGAAAATCTCACATCGCTAAAAATAGGAACTGGTCTGCCTCAAAAGTGAGAAAAGTTTTTCTTCACTGAAGGTTTATTTCTCAGCACATCATATATTTACATCATATCAATAATATAAAAAAAAACACAATACAATACTCTTAAATCGCTGGATAAGTGAAATAATAATAAAAACAACTTTTAACAACACTCTCAAGGATGGTGTGAAATAAGCTTTGAGGATGATGTGTGTAGATTGTTCTGGGCTGTAGCTTTCTCTGGTGAATATACCTAAAATAAATGAGAAATTGTTACTCAATATGTCCTTATATTATCTTCAGAAATATATTACAAAAAAGGCTTCCCTTAATAATAGTAGTCAGTACACAAATAAGTAGAGTACCATACAGGCAATAGTATCAATTTGGGTAAAAGGACAGAAAGTTACAGGACATAAAGTCACAATTTTATAGGACAAAAAGTCACAATTAATATTTTGTGTTAAATAATGTTATAACAATAAAATGTCACAATACACATTTAACATGTATGTGGGACAATAAAAGTGACTTTTTTTAATTATTGTTAGTAAAGGCACTCGTGGCACGGAATTACCACCCCCCTTTCTGAGTACTTATTTATTTTCAATAAGATTTCTTTATTATTTCATCTCTTTTTCCTGAATTTATTGTGGATAATAATAGTATATATAGGGTCGACACATGTAGCTTGCTGTTTACATAAGATTGTATAAATATGGATATGCTCAAGTTAAATTAAGGAAAATGGGATGAAATAATAAAGAAATGTTATTGAAAATAAATATGTAAACAGAAAGTTGATTAATTCATAAATTAAAATGATTTTTAATACAATTTATTAAGAAATACCAATCACTATATCGTTATTTAGGTAAATACTTATTAGATAGGTTTTTTTAAGAAAACTATTTTTGTCTTTTAATTGATAACTGAGCCAAGTTAGGCTAAATGAATGAAATATGACTTGATTTCGTAATTAATTTTCACTAAAAAACATACTTGCCTTCTATAAATTTTAATTTCTTATCTAATTCTTATCTTATTATGTAACAATATGGTCAGGTTGTTATTCTTAAAATAGATGGATTCACAGTAGGTGCTCTTCCTGTATAATCAGTAATTGGTTACATCCTGTATAATACAACTGACAGATACAATACATGACAAGCAATTTTAATCAGCCATCATCATCATCATAAAATACATTTGATGGGCAGACTGTTAAAAGTCAATTTCAATCCGTCGTCCAGCAAATCTTCATACCAAGATTGCCTGAAGAAGAAAGACAAAAAATTAAAGATTTGTTATTTATTTTAGAAAAATTTAATGTTAGCGAGAGCGCTTATAGGGAACTGACAGTATTTTGTGATGGGCTACCACGAAAATATCTGGTTTCCCAATGCCGGGAAGATATTAACAGTTTATATCATTTTGAAAGAATTCCGGGAAATATCCCTGGCGCATATGTTAGTCTAGAAAGCGAAATTATCCGGTACATCAAGTATCATGTAAATTCTGAAACAGACAAGATAAAAATTAAAATTTCGGGGGACAGGTCAAAAGTTAGTAGAATTTCAAACTTTGTCGTGTTGTCCTTTTCTGTAATTAGCAATGATTTGACATTATCATCAAAAGATCAAAATGTTTTTTGCATTGTAAACTGCAAAGAAGATTATGATCATTTAAAACTTGCTTGCAAACCCATTTTTCAGAAAATAAACACGAAAAAGCAAGTATTGAAGTTGAGGGGAAACATTTTGATTTAGATATTTTGATGGGTGGTGATATGAAATTTTGCAACTTATGCTTGGGTTGGGTGGATCTCTATGTAATTATTCCTGTCCATGGTGTAGGATCCATAAAAACCAGAGGGACGACATGACAAAGCCATTGGATTTTTACCATACTCGTGGTATGCAGAGAACATCACAGAATCTGAAGGAAGATGTCGTAAAGAATGACTTTGGTGTTCGTGTTCAACCTCTTGTTAGTATTGAGCCTGAACACATAATCATTGATGAACTTCATCTTCTTCTTCGTATATGTGATAAACTGTTAAGGAACTTAATATTAGACACAACAACGCTCGATGACAAAAATGCCGTTCATGGTGAGAAGTCAGATTTCTTAGGACAGCTTACTTACTGAGAAAATAAGAGGATGCGGCGTTTCGTTTTACATTTGGACAAAAAAAGGTACTCAAGGTGAATTGGATTGGTCGTCATTGACGGGGTCTGACTAAAAAAAGGTTTTGGAAAATCTTCCTTCAAAATTATGCTTTTTGATCCATCATGATACCCATGATCATACTGTCAAAATTTGGAGTTCATTTTTTAATTTAGATCGTTTCGTGACGTCAGAAATACACGAGTTCTCTAACATTGAAGACATTTTTGAAAAATGTAAAGGGTGGGTAAATGACTTTCTTGCTTTAGGATCATTGGCGAGAAAAGGTTTTGATAGCGTTACTCCTTATATGCATTGTCTTGTATACCATGTTCCGTTTTTCACTAAAAAGTATGGACAACTTTTACGTTTTAGTGGGCAGGGCGTAGGAAAGATCAATGATGATATGAAAAAGAATTCATCATTCAAAAACAAACAAATGGGACGCAACAGTCGATGCCTTACAAATTCGAAAAAGGATAGAACATTTGACATCAGAGAACTGCGAGCGTGAAAAGCGAAACTACACCAAAAGTACGAACGAGTATTGGAGTGATATAATTTTTAAACAAAGTGCCGCTAAAAAGGCTAAAATTTCTTAGGAAATGTCACTCGTAGCTGACAAATATTCTGAAAATGACCCGGGCCCTTGTTCAATCGACGACCTTTCCGTAACCGAGATTAGAGACGAATTGAAAAAAATAGACGTTAAAACGAGATTAAAAAACAGAAAAAAACTTTTAGACCTTTTAAAGAGTAAACGACAATGATTCTGTTGTTACTTTCTGCGTCCTCATGTCAGGAACCGATTTATCGGTAGTCAAAAGTAACTACGAATTATTCTTCATCTTATATTGCTATTTTCTGTACAAAAGAAACAAATACCCAAATTGTGTTGTCGCCGATAATATTTCCCAGGAAATAAATAATTTATCTGTTGTATATAGGTATTTATGTGAATGTAGGAAAACAAGTCACAGGAAAAAAACTGCAAACGCACAATTCGATACCAGCGTCCAACTCCTCCAGTCCCAGCCACCTGTGCAGATTACCTGAAATGTACACAACAACTACCAACAACCAACAGTTCCTGCAATACGACAACGGCCAGAATGCAGAAAACAGAATGTTAGTCTTCTACTCACCAGACAATTTGGAAAGATTAGCCAATGCCCAGACCTTCTTCATGGACGGTACCTTCTCTGTAGCTCTGCACCCATTTAAACAGCTGTACACCATCCGGGTTCCATTCAAAGATTTAACAGTCACTGCAGTATATGCGTTCCTGCCAAATAAATGTCAAGATAATTACAGGGAACTCTTCCAGTCTATTGTTGACAACTGCCATGCCAGCAACTCAATGTCCAGACTATCATCACAGACTTTGAAGATGCAGTCCTTCGTGCAGTTACAGCTGTATTTGGTCGCCACATCAACCACCAGGGCTGTTTCTACCACCTGACACAAGCATCATGGCGAAAGATACAGCAGCTTGGTTTGGTGCCTCTCTACAACAACGACGACGACTTTAGACTGTTCTGTGGTATGATGGAAGGTCTTGCCTTTTTACCAGTACCTGATTTGACCAATGGTATTCATCTGCTTAGAACACTATGCCTTGATGACCCACCAGAGGCAGCTGAGCTCCTAGATTACTTTGATTCAATTTACATTAGACTTAGACAACAGACTCCAGCACAAAATCAAGCAGTCCGTCTGGTCTTAGGACGCAGCCCACCTATGTTTCCACCAGCCATTTGGAACGTACATGATGCCACAGTCAACGGTGATGCCAGAACCAACAACATGTGCGAGGGCTGGAACAACAAGTTCTTCAACCTGGTAAGACATGCCCATCCGTCTATATGGCATGTAATCGAGTGGTGTCGAAAGGAAGAAGCTACTGTCCGTACTATTATCCAGCAAGATGCGTATTTTAACCCACCAGTTAAGCGTACTCAACAGAGACATGCTCAGCTCCAGGATCCCGGAGCGTTTACAGAACCTATGCAGAGACCTCACTACTGGCCAGAAGACCATTGCCGAATTCTTGTGTGGAGTTGGGTGGAACATCAGACTCAATCACCAACATTAGTGCTTAAGAGACAATTGACATTATGAACATTTACAATTTTAAACTGGAAATATTCAATGTTTGTATGTTCATCATTATATCATTATGATTTGATATATTTCATATGTTATCTGTTTTATGACTTATAAATGCTCCAATCATTGATGTGATTAATTAAATGTAAATGTTAATTCATTGATTTTTTTTTAATTTTTAATATTTTCTAATTAGAAAGAGTTGGATGGGTGAATATCAATGAGTCAAATTTTGGTTCTCATATATCAAGGTCTCTATAAGAATCATTCCTTTATAATTAGAAGGAGTTGGGGTTGAATACATATCAATGAGACATCAATCGAATTTGGTTCTCAATCAAGGTCTTGAATAAATATCAAAACAAAAACAAAACAAAAAACACACACAAACGTCAAAAGCAAAACAAAAATAGTTATACACACTGTGACTTTCCAGGGTATAGTAAATGTGAAAAAAATATATTGTGACTTTTTTTTCTACCGACGCAACACATACTTGCGATATTATATTGAACACAGACACGATATCAATATTAATTCCATACAGTCAATGATAAACAAAAAATCGTGAACGTAAAAGTTTCCCCCCAAAAAAGGAAAACAATTCGGTTTATTATTTTCGTGAACGGATTTCGCTATACAGTTGCGATATTGTTGAACACAGGACTAATTTAATGATTTCTACCTCACATGGCTTATTGAATTTGCAGGCAACTATACCATCGGCAATATCCAGGTTAGTTATGCTGCTGCTCTGCCAGTTTCCATCGTTGAGCGTTCATGATTCTGCTGTCCGCACCAACTATTTATATTTGAAATCCATATGAAAGGAAATAAAAAAGAAAAGCTAGCTGCATATTATTATGTTGCTTTATTGTGGAGCCCAGTAACTGACATCAGAATTTTAATTTCGTTTATACGAAATAGTTTACGGAGCCCGTTTTTTATTTCGTTTATAGATATTTTGTTTAATTTAGTTTATGCGAAATACTATTTCGTGTAACGTCATAAAAATATTTATCATGTCAGTTAACGGGCTCCGTACTTTATTGTTACTCATCAAAAAAGAATAAATTCTAATTAAGAAAGAAGCGTCTTTTAATTCCATAATATTAATGTTTTAAAAAGAAACCATCATAAAGAAAGATAATTAAAAAGTTGACATGCGTTGAAATAATTATTAAACAACAAACAAATACTTTATTATCCCCAGACACAATACAGTGTACAACATAAATACATGTACATGTAAACTCAATACATTGAAATTGACAATAGCAGTTAGAAATTTACAACAATATACAAACAGAGTAGCTTGACTCGAACAACGTCACGTGCAGTTCGTGGCAAGAGTGTAAACATTTATACTACACGTGGCAGTATATACAATTATGTACTTTGTAAAGTGTTGTTAAGTTTTCATTTATTTGTGTGGGATTACATATTTTAAAGTATGCAGGGTAAGTACTATTTTTTTAAATTATTAGTTTAATTCCACGTTCTTGTGAGTAAAAAAAGAAAAGAAAAAGAAAGATACAATTATGGTGCAATGAATTATGCCTAAACATATAAAATGTGCTAAAACATTGGAACCATGAATATAAAACTGAAAAGGATATTACCAATTTACAAATATTTAATAATTTTTCTAATGAATCCACATATTTTAAGATACAACGTTACATTACATAGTGATAACATCCGGGATAAATTTTATTCGTAGTTCACTAATTTGTGGATATGAACAAATAAATAAATAATGAAATTCATTTCTAATTTCTAGGTTACATAAATGACATTTCCTGATTTGTTTCAGAATATTTGCCCATATACCAGTTTCGATAGGAAGTTTCAAATTCGAGCATCTCAGTTTACACATATATATTCTATCAGATGGGTGTAACCACAGGGGCTAGGTGCGTCCGAAAAAAACAAAACAAAAAACTATATAATACTACAAGGGGGCGAACTCACTTGCTTCCATTTTTTTAAGTCGTCGTGTTAAATTGATCGTAACTTCGGAACGCCTTAATATTTTCAAAGAATGTTTTCACCAGTCGAAAGTCAAGTAATTTTCCTTTCCAAAGAGACCCCAATTGTTAGTGCAAAATGACTCGTTTACGCATGGGAAAGTCTGTACACAGATGGGAAGTGGTCAACCCAACAGATGTACGACATCGGATTTTTACGCCGTTTTGTTTTGGTTCGTGTATGATACCTCAGCAGTTCGGAGGCCTACACTAACAATTGGAGTCTCTTTGGAAGGGAAAATTACTTGACTTTCGACTGGTGAAAACATATTTTGAAAATATTAAGGCGTTCAGAAGTTACGATCAATTTAACACGACGACTTAAAAACAAATGGAAGCAAATGAGTTCGCCCCCTTGTAGTATTATATAGTAAAAAAAAAATCTTTTTTTTTCGGGCGCACCTAGCCCCTGTGGGTGTAACCTAATAAGATAAGGTTCTAGCTTAGATTCGGTTTTGAAAATACCATAAAATTCACCTCGTGAAGAACCAATGCTGAATATACTGGTCTAAAAACTTTTGTTTTAGAACAGACTTTAATACATTTCTATTCATATGTATCTGATCATTCCAAATGAAACTAAGTCCACACTCATCAAAGATTGATTTGACGTATGTAATCCATTTAAAATGTATGGGATTGCTTTGATGAAGTTTGAACATAAGTCTATACATGATACTGGAAAGTTTATTATTATTACATAACATGTTATTCCAAAATGTAGCCATTCTCAACTTACTAATAATTTCAACAGGAAAACGGCCAATTTCACCGTAGCCATGACATTTGGTGTAGTGTTTCTTATGTTTAGAATTCTTTTACAATATTGCAAATGCATTTTTTCTATGCCCTGTTTATTTTCAAATCCCCATACTTCACAAGAGTAAACTAAAATAGGAGTAATAAGTGAGTCAAATAGCTTTAATTGTACGTCAATCGGGATGGCTAAGTTTCTTATTTTTCTGTATAAAGCATATAATGCTTTATTTGCCTGATCTAACAATTCAAGTTCTTTCGAGCTGTACAAAAATTTCCATTATAATT
Source organism: Bathymodiolus brooksi (assembly GCA_963680875.1). Lineage (NCBI taxonomy): Eukaryota > Metazoa > Mollusca > Bivalvia > Mytilida > Modiolidae > Bathymodiolus > Bathymodiolus brooksi. Next base: position 79,298,687 of record OY804588.1, read on the forward strand.
AAATATAACCCCTAGGTATGAGTACGAATCTTGTAAAGCTATAGCCTGACCACATATTTTAAAAAACAACATTAGTTTTATATTTCTTTTTGCTAAGCACTACAATTTTTGTCTTATTCGTATTTAGTGAGTTTCCAATTACGGACCAAATGTTACAATACTTTTCAAAAACTGATAGTGCCTCTTGAAAGCCTTCTGTCGATTCAGATAAAATTACAGTGTCATCTGCATAAAGTATTATAAATATTTTTAAATAACATGCAACTGTGTCTTGACATCTTATTAGATATTTGCTCAAGATCACTGATATTATTTTCCAAGAAAAAGGTTTCCAAGTCGTTCAAAAACAATGAGAACAGAAATATCCAATTACGAATTATACCTCAAAAGACGGCATTGTCATAATTTGGTCTTAGTTTATGGTACTAGGATGTGCTTTGCATAGTTTTGACCTTTTTATCTAAGACATCAGCAATGTTACATATCCGGGATATATCATGTACAATGAAAGAAGAACACAGGATTTACACAGACATCCTGTTCTTTGTATTTGATCTCGATCTACTTTCATTATTTATTAGGTTTAAATAAAATACCTTGTCTTTTGTATGAACAATTATTTATATACACGACTATATCACTGTCGTCAAAGAGCTCCGGTCGGAATTGTTCTGTCATCTTCCGGTACAAGCCAATTTGGCATGTTTGACATACAGGCGACGACAAAATGTAAGTATTATGATCATATAGTTTTATCATATCTTGAATCCAGAAGATGTCGTTATCGGTCGATTATTTTTGCTTGTTTTTACCTATATGTTTCTGTGGTTAACTTAATAGATTACTCAGATATAGATAAAATGATGGACATAAACAATGAAAAATGCTAATAATGAGATTGAAATCATCAAATAAAGCTATAAAAAGTAGTCTATATGTGTAATTAAAGTACACAAACCCTTTGTAATGCTTATATACATGATAGTTTGCACTGGCGTGCCACCATGAATAGTTTTAGACTTGCTACAGTAAAAAACACGATGCTTGTTTACGTACATTCGTTCCGGCTCTGTCAGCCACTACTTTCCGGTTGGGTCCCAAAAAAAAAATTTCAGTAGAATTTTGTCTATGTAAAAAATTGAAAGAATAGCGAAAACAGCTCAATATCACAATTATGTTTCCTTTTTGTAATTTATTTAAGGTTCATTATAACACTTGTCAAGGACTTGCAAATTGATAAAAAGAAAAAACAAAAAATTGTCTTCAATGAATAAAAGTTGTGATAAAAAAACCAAAAGCACATAGTCAAAATATTTTACATCTGGATGTTTTGTATAACATTAAAAGAAAGAAATACCAAACGGTTGGTGCAGAATTGGCATTCGCCAAGTCACCTTCGACAGAAGGGTCATGATTTTGTATAGAACTTATAATTCGTTTTCTTTATTTGCTATGCAGTTAGATTATTGCAATATTCAAAGAGTGTTTGAACAAAAGTAGGAACTCTCACTGTTTATATAGATATCAAGTAACTCTTATTGTTTTGGATTAATTTTTGTTTTGAAATAATATATTGAAGGACAATAAGAAATTTTGATTAAAAAAATAATAAAAAGAAAATAAAAATAGGGAACTACATCGGTAGCGTAATGGTTAGCGTGCTCGTCTCGAGTGTGATAGATTGTGGGTACGAACTGCGGTCTTGTCAAACAAAAGAATATAAAATTGGTATTTGTTGCTTCTCCACTAAGAACACAGCATTAAGGAGAAAGAGCAAAGACTGGCTGGCTCGGAATTAGAATAATGTGTCCGAGTGGAGCGACATATCTACCCAATGAACATAAATTGGCATAAAAACCATATAAAACACATACTTATTCTATATCAATCTTTAGTCTCAATTATTTTGTATAATGGTTTCTCAAGCAATGCAACTGATATAAATGACGTTTTGTGCAAAATATTGGGTTACTGGTAGTTGTAGTTTTTCTTAAAAGCTATTTCTTATGAAAAATTCTCAATATTTTTGTCCAATCTACCTGATAAAGTTTTCATTATCAAAATAATAATGAATATTTTTACTTAAAACAGCAAAATTTTCAAACTTTAAAGATAAGTAGCCATTTGTAAAAAAATAATAACATTGATTCTTTGAACATCGCAAAATAATTGGTTGTAGAAAAAACATTTTTTTCTATTTTTGTTGCACTCCTGACATTTTATAAATTTATAATAAGGAAAAAAAAGAAGAAAATATCACATTTTAAAATGCCAACATTGAACAGTGATGTTACTGTTAACTCATACAATAATATTTACCTGTTTTCAATGAAATATTTGTACAGAAATGACAGTATTTGGAAATTTGTAACAATTGTTTGCCATACCACTTCTTTAATACCCAGTTTTAGCAGCAATATTTGTAATTATGTACATTTGAAAACTTGTATTATACCACTCTAATATATTAGATAAATCATAAATAAATAATTAGAATATTTTTATAGGCTAGAAAAGGCAATTTATTAGAAATTATCATTATTTTATCAATGGTACTATTTCATCAGGATATTTTGCACTCCTGACATTATATTGCCATCAAGAAAAAGAAGAGTTATTAACTTAAAAACAATTCACAGGGGAAAAAATCAGTTGGTGTTCTTTCAAGCATTAGTTTTACCAAGTATTAATGATGATTGTTTCTTAAAGTAATAGTTTTCTAGTTATTTGTAACTTGTTTACAGCCATACTTCTCGAAAATTCCAACTTATTTTTGAAATATACTATACAAAAACATTTAAAACATGTATTAATCTAAATTAATATTGAAAATAGATGTCTAATGTACAATTACAAGTATTTTGTGGATACTTAGAAAATTAATTATATCAAATTTCAAATTTCAATGATTTTTAAATATTTACGTCAGGAGTGCAACATTTACATGATTAATCATAAATTATCTATAAGAAAATAGATAAATGCATTTATCATAAACTTTATCAAGTCAATTAATCTCCAATAGCTAATGAACATAGAAAACATATTCCCTTGTCAGAGAATATCTAGTATTAATACCTAATATATATTAAAGTATGAGACCATTTAAAATGAACAAAAATGCTTTATTACTTATTACATCAAATTAAAAGCACATAAAATGCTATTGGCACTTTTAATTTTTTCAAACATTATTCTAAACTTGACAGAATCTCACTTTATTTAAATCATCCATATAAAAAGCTATAATTTAGACTGTGTAGAAGATCACTTAAAACTAGTAGCACTCCTGACATGAATCAAATGCTTCTGTGAGAGATATGTTATGTATCTCAAACAGGTAAATTGGTTTTATCTGTTCTCTTCGTCAGTGTCTGTTGAAATAGAAAGACAAATGTGATTTTAGTTACATTTAAAAGAAAATATGTCTAAGAAAATATCAAATGTTGCACTCCTGACATTTGAGGGTGCTGCCTTTAATGTGACATTCTTGGCCTTACTACTGATTTTAGTGTATCCTTTCACTATGGTCTTGAAGCAGCAATGATGTATTAAGATTTATTTATACCCCATATCTTTGAAAACTAAAAGACAACATTTCTACAATGTAATATAGGAAAAATCGCATAAATGTTTGTTGCACTCCTGACTAGGTACATCTTTTTTACAAAGCCATATTTTTATGCAATAATAAATGTGAAGCATGATCTATTGCTATCTTAAAGTATATCAACATATCAAAGTTTGTGATGAAATAGATTTTGATAACATATTGTTTGATTTAGCACTGTGGTAGGTTGTTGAAAATAATAAGGATAATTAAAGTGTCACAAAAAAGGGTTGCACTCCTGACAATTTTGACATGTTTTTTGGACATTTTTTTTTGGTTATTCTAGATATCTTAAAGATTTTTTGCAGTAACAAACATCAAATCATTACAGATCTTTTGAACTATTTAGATCCAATAAATTCATAAAAATGAGTAAATTAGACAACTATAGCAGTAGGAGCCATTTTTTTTTAAAACTGCCCTTAACAAACATGGTCGCCACAAGCGATTCTTGCAATCGTAACTACTCGGCTATTCTCGCTACCCTACAAATAACCTCGGACGTAGATAGTAGAAATTCTTCTTAAATTGTTTGCCGGAAGTTAAGTTAAGCTAAGCCGCACAAAAATATAGTCCACGAAAATCCAATATGGAAGACATACTAAATAAAATCTAATCATGCAAAACTAATTAAAACTAACTTTTATCCATGAAAATAATTGAAATATAGAAAATTGTTTAAAATATAACTTTATCAAACTTTCATGTAACTGACATGTGAAAAGTAGTGCGATTTATACGCCTAATGCATACGAGGTTATTTGTAGGGTAGCGAGAATGGCCGAGTAGTTACGATTGGCTATTCTTGTTTCTGATTGGCAGATGTAAAAAAAAATCTTCTCTTCTCAAACTGCTTAGCCAAATGAACCGAAACTTGGTAGGAAGCAACTATGGAAGGTCTCCTAAAAAGATTGCACATTTCATCCCGATCCGTTGGCAAACATGTTCGCCACAGACAATTCTTGTTTCTGATTGGCCGATTTCTAACAATCTTCTCTTCTCAAACTGCTTAGCCAAATGAGCCGAACTTTTTAATGGGAAGCACCTATAGAAGGTTCTGTCTGTATTAAGTTTCCTCAAAGCAGAATGAAAAGTGAACGACATAGGCTCAGACCACTGAGCCTCTATTTTCAGTGAGCAAAGCACGAACATTTGTCGTATTACAACTTGTAACGAACGTTGCATTAATCGAGTACACCTAACATTTTCTTTGTATGCAAACTGCCAAAAATCGTCCGTGCGGAAAGGAATTCAATACTACAGCCTTTGTTAATTTGCTTATCTGTAATGTTAATGTAAACATTATACTGTGAAGAAACTTAAATATCGTATTCATGAAGTTATTTCCACAGAGTGACTTACTTCGTTATCAACGAGTTTAAATTAAAATATTGCGTTACAAAAAGAATCTCCCACTACTCAATTGATGCGCCTGGACAACTACTTAAAGTGAGTGTAGCGTATTGAGCACCAATCGTGATGTCAGTGCCACAAAAAGCATTAACAAAAATCAAGTGTTCGCGACAGTAGCAATTTAACATAGAAATAACGATTTTTTTATTGTTCAAAGTAGCTGAAATTAGCAGCCATGGCGAATATTCATACTATGGATCAGTATTTATCGCCTTTGAGATATTTCATAATCATAGCTATTGTTAAATTGCAATATAATGCTCAATTACAATAAGATCAGTGGTATTTACATACTGACAAACCCGGTTATTTATAAATGACCCAACCAGTTTGTATACATGTTTACATTTTGACCAAGCCGGATTTCAAAAACATCTGTTGACATCATGTTTTAGGGTATAACTAGTTACTAATTGACTTTTCATCAACAAAATAGTGTTTTTAAGTAAAATCAATCATTCATCAATATTTTTTTCTTTTTGGGCAACATTTAATTCATTCGTAAATGCAAGATATAGCGATATTTCAGTTGATTGTAATGATATTGAAGCCGGATTCCTTATAATTTATAGAAAAATCTAATTTTACACTGCAAAAATAAATGATATTTGGACAAAAAATGAAATTAATAATAATAACAATCATAAAGCATCATAATTCAAAACATTATATACATAGTATATTTAAAAATACTTACGATAATTATCCGTGTCTGCTTTAAAAATATCGCTTTAAAATATCCCGGATGTTGACCAAACATTTTCGATCGGATCTCTTTGACGACAGTGTATATGGTTTAAAAGGAATATATTATTTGGTTCTATTATAAGCTTGTCTTATTATTTGTTATGTTAATTTGTCAAGTACGCACATGTGTTTACCAAGAAGCTAATTGTATTGATTGGTAAATTAGTACAAATTGTAATATCATACCACTGTTTTTTTTCAATTGAATTCAAAGTTATTGTTAACTCGAATAATACTGCACCCTCTATCGGCACTATCGCTGGATGAGGTAATGTAGCGACCAGCGGAAGCGTAATATAACGACTGGATTATTCGGGTTAAGTTATGGTCAATTAAATTACGGGATAGATATTCGCGAGTCCGATCTCTGGTGACGTTACGCGCGCTATTGGTGATACTTTGACTAAATAGAACATGAAATAAGTAAAACGAATATAGATTTTTTTTTAGATTGATGGATTTTTATTTCCGATACATGCTTGTATAGGGAATTATACGAATAATTGTTTTATTATATTAGATTAGGTTTATTTTTGCTTTTGAAAACGAATTTATTGGAAGAAAACGTCGTTAACACACAATTTTCTCATGTAACGCGTTACAAATATCCGTATGTCTTTTACATTTTATGTTTTTCGGACCATTTTTTTTGTGAGACTGGAAGCAGAGTCAGCGTGTTCTATGACCCCATTAACGATTTCTGATTAAAGCAATGCTTGAAGAAAAAAATCGGTAAGTTTATGGAAAGAGAAGAATGTAACGCTGAAGGAAAAGCATCTGGGGTCCGTTGTTCAACTTGTCGTTACCTTAATTGCATGATTAGCCTTAATCAGTCGTTAAAAACTTAAACGAGTGATTAGCTAACGCAATGATTAAATTCTGTTGCTCAACAATTTTTAATCATTGCGTTAACTAATCACTTGATTAAATTTTAATCATGTGATTAGCCAGTAATTAGTAATCAGTTTTCCCACAATGCAAATGATAAAAGTGTACTTCCTGTATCAATATGGCCGAAGTTGAGGAGATCCCTTGCTCTGTTAAGACCCAAAGAAATAGAAAATCAAACTTTTCGTTAGCAGAAGAAGAGATGTTGCAACATGAAGTTGGAAAGCATTTTGAGATTTTGAATAGGAAATTTTCTAACACAACAACCAATCACCAAAAGAAGGCCATTTGGGCAAGAATTACAGACAAGATCAATGCTTTGGGGGTTGCCATTAGAACTGCAAGTGAGGTTCGAGACAAATGGAGGAACACCACTTCAAAAGCAAAGAGTGCTTTTACATACATAGAGCGGAATTGCAGAAAACAGGAGGTGGACCAGCACCTAATGCCCCCAGTTCACAACTGGAAAGTGAGATTGCTCTCTACCAGGACAGTGCACATGTACTCGGGGATAGGATCCCCCCTTTTTTTGTGAAAAAAAATTCCCCCGTTTTTTCTTTCTTTTTGGTATTTTTGTGATTAACTTGTGCTATATCATCAGAGAAATCTCACTATTTCATATCATCAGAGAAATCTCACTATTTCCTCCAGCTTACTATCCAGCCCCTGCCACGACCAATATTAATATACTAGAAGGTAACTAGCTTCTCTGGGCTGACCTACATTTCTCCGAGGAAAAATTCGGGGAATCCTATCTATATAATAACAATCAAACACTTACCAATCGAAAAGCGGGCATCAATCCTTACTTCGATCATTTATCTGTTAGAATCTACTTGCTTTTCAGTCATGAAAGGCGATTTAGTCCTTGAATTTAATCGGAATTTTTCTAGTATATTAATATTGATCGTAGCAGGGGCTGGATAGTAAACTGGAAGAAATAGTGAGATGTCTCTGATGATATGAAATAGTGAGATGTCTCTGATGATATGAAATAGTGAGATGTCTCTGATGATATGAAATAGTGAGATTTCTCTGATGATGTAGCACAAGTTAATCACAAAAATACCAAAAAGAAAGAAAAAAACGGGGAATTTGTTTTTCACGAAAAAAGGGGGGATCCTATCCCCGAGTACCCGTGGGACAGTGCCAGTTTCAAAGGGATTGATTTTGGACTGAGACGGATGTTCTACCGATAGGTATATTTTTTGTTATTTTTTAAATGTTAAGATTTGTATGATTTTGATTTTTGGTGTTTTAACGCCACTTTCAACAATATTTCAGTTATATCATGGCGACCAGTTTTAGTTGTGGAGGAAGCCGGAGTACCCGCAGATAACCACCGCGTCGACCATGGGCAAGCAACTGGTAAACTTTATCACTTGCAAATATAATAACACGCAAATATAAATGTTAAGAATATGTATTTTCAATTGAAACAGCTTGCTCCATGGTTTTAAATTTTTTCGTACAATATACAAGTATTTTTAGTAGCGGTAATAATTATCGTCTGCTGTAAACAAATTTTCAAGTGATAAATATAGAAACAGAAAATATTTTTCATTTAATGACCTTGACCCTGATTGTATTTATCCAAATACCAAGCTTTATTTCAGCTATGTTTTACAAAATTTTCACAAAAAAGTATACATATCAAATGTTATTATCTTCAAAAACGAAAAAGTCTTTTCAAAAATGATTTTTTTAAAGCAAGTTAAAAAATATTCCTAAAGGAGTAAGGTCAACAAAATGTCCAGTTGCAACTTGACGTAAAAAAACCAGGAAGTATAAAATTTTACACATTCGAAACTATATTTTTCGCTCATATTTCGTGCTAAATCAAAATAACGAAAAATGTTCATTTTCAGTGGCAGAGAATGAACTTAACAAACTTGATTTCGTATAAAAATTACGATTTCTACGTAAAATTGTAGAATGTTACCCAATTTGTCCAGTAAACGTTTTTTCTTATCGACGGCAAAATAACGTCGCGCTACTTCTATATTTTTCTATAGTTTTCTATTAAAATTGAAACAAATAAACAACAACTAAAAAAAGCGAAGCTAAAAACAAACAAACGATATATCAAAACTTGAAAAACAACAAACAAAAGAGCGAAAACAAAATACAAAAATATACCAAACCTGAAAAAATAACGATGTGTTTCCGCTTACTCAAGCGACCCTAATTAAAAATGAATTCATGACCTTAATTTTTGTGTGTCATTTTTGAACAAGCATTGCAAAGAAGAATGTGTGCATTGTAGAAACTATAATTATATAATAATTAAAAAAAAAATCGCGAAATATATAAATATGAAAATTAAAAATGTGAACTGAATTATTTTAATTATAATTTCACTAGATTATACATAAGATATTACGAAAAAAATTCAAGAATACAACGAATACAATCAATAAATAAACAAACAGAATATGATAATCTCGTTTTAGAGCAAGATATACTTTCAAAGAAAAAATGATAAAGTACAGTCACATAACATAAACAATAAATAAATACTACAAGGGAATACAAACGAAATAAATAAGCAAACAAACAAACATTGAAATAAACACCTAAAGGAAAACACCAACAACACAAATATATTTCGTCTCTGCAGAAAAGATTATAAACGATGGATTTTCATATAGTGAAAGTGTATAAAGATAAAGAAGTCAACAAAAATGTCAAAAATATTGTTTTATCAATGTGTGACGTAAAAGTGTCTTTGACATTTACTTCACTGAGTTTGGTGCTGTTTTGACAACTGTTTTACCTGTTTTGTTCAAGTATTGTTATAAATACTGTTATAGTGACAGTCGGAGACTTTGATCCGTAATGAAAACGGGAGGTTTGGCGCTATAAAATCTGATTCAACCCACCATTTCTTTAGAAATGCCTGTACCAAGTCAGGGTTATTACGGATTTCACAGTTTTCCGGTTGTTGACTGATTTTGTCTGTTTACAGACTTCCCGAAACCTGCTGAGAAGTTGTCAGTCATTCGGACTGACAGACATGAAAATCTTGTCAGACCGAAAAATATTTTGCCGGTCCGAAAAAAAAGTCCCAAAAAATTCACTGTCACATCAGACTTCCCGAAACTTGCTGAGAAGTTGTCAGTCATTCGGACTGACAGACATGAAAATCTTGTCAGACCGAAAAATATTTTGCTGGTCCGAAAAAAAAGTCCCAAAAAATTCATTGTCACATGCATAATGTTTAGTTTGGCCTTTTTAGAGTGATTTACCCTAGTATTAGCAATTGGGCACCTGATTTCACCTCTGGTTTTTATAGAGGTTAAAGTAATTCATTTTTCAGTGTTGTTCAAAATTGTATATGTTATGTCTTTTATAGTGTGTCTCGAGTTTTGTTGTTTTTATGACCTTATACTATAGGTCAATGGTTGTATGAAAGACGTCATGTCATTGGCTAATATATATACAAATAACCAATCGTGTCGTGATCGTCTTCACAAATGGGTTTGGTTGAAACCGGAAATGTATAAAAGGGGTGAAAACAATGAAAATTATGTAATTTAAAAATAAAATTAAACACTGATCAATGCCTTTCGGACACAATTTGAGGTAACTATTATACCAAACATTCGGTATTACAGAGTTGGCGAAAAAAAATAATTTTCTGTCTGACATTGGCACGGCTGGTAATCGGCGCAAGCAGAACAGTCGGTTCTGCAAAGAAATTCGTGAGGATAACTTCCGGTTTTGGTGGAGGAGAGTTCCCGAAGACGCTTCGCAAGGTATGTACATGTCAAAAATTGAAATTTGTTTTTTTACTGCTCGAATATTGCAAAATCAGAGAATACTATGCTGTGGCGAATGCTTTCACGATTAGAAACATGTATAGTTTATTGTTGTATATGAAGTGTAACTCTCGCAAAATCAATCGTCCCACGAAAAACATGACGAAAATTGTGACACTCTTACATTTCTAAGTTGTTCTTGACAAAGATGCAAGTTAAATTTTCAATATTTTTTCATCATGGGAGTCTAAATGTAATCGGGGATAAATTCCGATTCGTCAGAAGTAAATTGAAGTCTAGATAAATCTACAAACTGTCAATTTTCTCGTTTTCCTGCTTGAGGAGATCGGTTCTGATAGAGCACATTGCGAATGCATGAGGAGATTTGCTAGTTTTGTTAATTGTTTTCTGCAAAATTGATAAATTGACACTTTTACACATAAAACTGATAAATACTCTGTCCACTTTCAGGAGATGCCAGGATACAAGGGAAAGAGGAAAGGGGGACTGACATTGACTCTTTACAAAAAACCATTTCGATATAGATTGCCGGTATCACCGCCAAGGAAACGAACAAAAACAAGTAGCAGTACACCAAATTTAAAATCCCCATCAATCAGGACACCAAGTTTATTAAAAAAATCTCTTTCAATTTCAAAATATTTATATCCTTTCAAACGGGTTTCCACACCTATTCGGCGTTGAAGTTCCTGTTAAAATGTCACTTTTATTTTTTGGGCCAGTCATAAACTGAATGAAGCGACCACCAAATAACTTTCTCCCTAACCCAAAAAATTGGAGAGTTGATGGCGAATATCTCATTTGACGTGATTCATCTTTGTCAAACCATTCTACAATGTCCAAAAACAACTCAAATGCATGTTATTGAAAGGGAATTTTCCATCTTGTACTAATTTAAAGAATTTCAATAGCTGGTCCTTTTTCCCAACATCAGAAAGTTTGTCAAGAACATCTTGAAAATCTTCAACTACTGAAGCTGCTTCCTTCGGGTCAACTTCTATCTTGCCTATACTTTCATCAAGATCTCATAAAGGAAACATTTTGTAGATCTGCGGTGAAGCTTCCGTAATCTTTAGTAAAAAAGATTCCTCAGAATAGGTGTGGAAACCCGTTTGAAAGGATATAAATATTTTGAAATTGAAAGAGATTTTTTTAATAAACTTGGTGTCCTGATTGATGGGGATTTTAAATTTGGTGTACTGCTACTTGTTTTTGTTCGTTTCCTTGGCGGTGATACAGGCAATCTATATCGAAATGGTTTTTTTTTGTAAAAAGTCAATGTCAGTTCCCCTTTCCTCTTTCCCTTGAATCCTAGCATCTCCTGAAAGTGGACAGAGAATAGTTTATTTTGATTAGAGTATTATCAGTTTTTTGTTTAAAAGTGTCAATTTATCAATTTTGCAGAAAACAATTAACAAAACTAGTAAATCTCCTCATGCATTCGCAATGTGCTCTATCAGAACCGATCTCCTCAAGCAGGAAAACGAGAAAATTGACAGTTTGTAGATTCATCTAGACTTCAATTTACTTCTGACGAATCGGAATTTATCCCCGATTACATTTAGACCCCCATGATGAAAAAATATTGAAAATTTAACTTGCATCTTTGTCAAGAACAACTTAGAAATGTAAGAGTGTCACAATTTTCGTCATGTTTTTCGTGGGACGATTGATTTTGCGAGAGTTACACTTCATATACAACAATAAACTATGCATGTTTCTAATCGTGAAAGCATTCGCCACAGCATAGCATTCTCTGATTTTGCAATATTCGAGCAGTAAAAAGCAAATTTCAATTTTTGACATGTACATACCTTGCGAAGCGTCTTCGGGAACTCTCCTCCACCAAAACCGGAAGTTATCCTCACGAATTTCTTTGCAGAACCGACTGTTCTGCTTGTGCCGATTACCAGCCGTGTTGGGTCAGACAGGAACTGGGGTTCTGTCTTACCCATGGGCTTTTTGTCTGTCTCACCATTTTTTTGTAATATTGTATATAACCTGTCAATTATTTTTTTTTATATACAGAACTGAATGCAAGATTACCTATAGTCATAATCATTAAACAACTCAATTAAATGTTTTTCTGTATACATATTTTTATCTAAAAAGATAAGGCAGATATAGCCAACAACCGTATTTAATGGTCCGATCACGTTCGGAATATTATACATCAATGTCAGTTTCCGGTTTACCTACATTTTTAATTTCAGTTAAGAATATGAATCTGCTGTCATCTTCAATATATAAGCATCTCAAAGCATATTTAATTAAACACAAACAATCTTTGATACTTGGGGAGTGTGGAAGTCAACTTATTTATGTGCTCAGTAATATATTTTAGTTTTAATGTTCCACGTTTTGCAGGTGCTGGTTCCTACTAAAAGGTTGTTTACATTTACGTACATTTGTATAGGAGTTTCGATTACAAAGAGGAACGTGTCGGTCTGACAGAATAAATAAACAAATTTCAAGTCTCTGTCTGACATTTTAATAAAACTGAAAGCGGAATTTAATGCCATTGGCAGTGGAAATTGGGAGGGAATAAATTTCAATCGCCGGTCCTTTCAAATATCTATGTTTTACCGGACATTCGGTCCGATATATATTTTGAAATCGTCGGTCCTACTGCATTTCTGTCGGTCAGGACCGACGGACCGACGGTTTTCGGGAAGTCTGTCACATGCATAATGTTTAGTTTGGCCTTTTTAGAGTGATTTACCCTAGTATTAGCAATTGGGCACCTGATTTCACCTCTGGTTTTTATAGAGGTTAAAGTAATTCAATTTTCATTTTTCAGTGTTGTTCAAAATTGTATATGTTATGTCTTTTATAGTGTGTGTCTCGAGTTTTGTTGTTTTGATGACCTTGTACTATAGGTCAATGGTTGTATGAAAGACGTCATGTCATTGGCTAATATATATACAAATAACCAATCGTGTCGTGATCGTCTTCACAAATGGGTTTGGTTGAAACCGGAAATGTATAAAAGGGGTGAAAACAATGAAAATTATGTAATTTAAAAATAAAATTAAACACTGATCAATGCCTTTCGGACAACATTTGAGGTAACTATTATACCAAACATTCGGTATTACAGAGTTGGCGAAAAAAAACAATTTTCTGTCTGACATTGGGTTAGACAGGAACTGGGGTTCTGTCTTACCCATGGACTTTTTGTCTGTCTCACCATTTTTTTGTAATATTGTATATAACCTGTCAAATTTTGTTTTTTTTATACAGAACTGAATGCAAGATTACCTATAGTCATGATCATTAAACAACTCAATTAAATGTTTTTCTGTATACATATTTTTATCTAAAAAGATAAGGCAGATATAGCCAACAATCCGTATCTAATGGTCCGATCACGTTCGGAATATTATACATCAATGTCAGTTTCCGGTTTACCTACATTTTTAATTTTAGTTAAGAATATGAATCTGCTGTCATCTTCAATATATAAGCATCTCAAAACATATTTAATTAAACACAAACAATCTTTAATAAAACTGAAAGCGGAATTTAATGCCATTGGCAGTGGAAATTGGGAGGGAATAAATTTCAATCGCCGGTCCTTTCAAATATCTATGTTTTACCGGACATTCAGTCCGATATATATTTTGAAATCGTCGGTCCTACTGCATTTCTGTTGGTCAGGACCGACGGACCGACGGTTTTCGGGAAGTCTGGTTTATATACTTATGAGTTTTTACTTTCCCTTTGTAAGATTGTTCGGAGTTCTGTAATTTTGTTATTACCCTTATATACAAGCAAGCCAAAATAAAATAAAAATCAATAAAAACAAAAAGTGAAAATAAAGAACAATACATCAAAACACACCTACACCACCTCCATCCTAACCAAACCCACGGTATGCAAACACAAATAAGGAAGAAGAAGAAATGAAAAAGAAGACGCGAAACGTTCTTTTCAATGTTAATTATGTGTAACGTCAAGTGTCACCAACATCGCGCGTAACGTCGGATCACAGCAAACATTATACAATTTGTCTTTATATTTCTCGGCTAAACATATGGTACTTAGGAGTGATCGTATGGTAGTTGGGTTTACAGGCTATTGGCATTTGCTCGCTTCATTTGATTAATGTTTGCATTAAAAAAAATGCAGATAGCAATTCTACTCTTCAAATATAGGCTTACGATTTACGACTTATGAGTACCTACCAACACTCTTAACTTTGCGATCACTTTTTATCGCAAGTCATAAATCCTATTTATTAGTGAAACGGTCATAACTTGAAGAGTGCATTTTCGTCTACGTTTCCGACTTACGACCTTTAGTGAAACGGTCGCCAGTTCTTTAAAAGAAAGAAAGAAAAACAAATTTTAAATCTCAAAACATGTACCTGTTTGTGTACTATTTACACACTTCCGACGTTCGTTTGACACATCTTATCCATACACACCTAAAGTTACAAAAATAAAAAGCCGACTCGATATGATTTTCTTTCGATTTCCATCAGTAAATAAATTATTTATTTTCTCCCAACAATCTAAATAACTAATAGTCGAAAAATAAAATAATTTAAGAAGTTGGGAAATCGACAAAAATGGAAAAATTAAAGAAATTATGGGGGAAATAAATATTTGAGCTTTGGGAAGCTGAGGGGTCCCTATTTGTTTACCAGTTATCAATTTGCAAAGTTCAAAGATCAAATTAATATTGGTCCTGGTTATTAGGTAATAAGTGTGAACGGTATGTGCCGATCAAATGTTATTATTTATCAGAATGAAACCAAATTTGAAATATATTGTAATGATAAAACAGAAAGCCACTCATTATACATACTGTGACTTTCCGGAGTCTAGTAAATGTGGAAAAAATAGATTGTGACTTTTTTTCCTGTAACTTTTTTTCTTGTGACTTTTTTTCCTGTGACTTTTTTTGCTACTTGCCTTGTGACTTTTTATCATGTGACTTTTTTTCCGTGTTTACCATTTATGTATTGTATATATAATATCTCATTTATTGGAAGAGATGTACGAAAATAAAATATCGATTTTATTGAAATTTCATGTCCTCCCATGAAAAACTATTATCTGCATCAGTGAATTTTGGTAGTTAAATCTTATAATGTTGATATATTGCTTCAACAAATATGTACATTGTCAATATAAACATGAATGACAAATAAAAGTAAAGAAATTACATATTTTTCATTGTTTCTACAGGTTTTGTTTGGTTGTATTTATCCGGATATGTGTATTACATACAGCTTTGGTTTTGTTTGGTTGCATTTCTTCGGCGGATATGTGTATTGCATACACTTTGGTTTTGTCTTCTTTGGTAGTCTTTATATACAAGTTATACAAGGTTTTATTCAGTGATGATCACGAAGATTTAATTAACAAACATGTCATGATGATACGCGTAACTGATAATATTTAACCAGTGAAGGATGGCGACATTATCTATCACACCACAGCAGGCCGTCTGATAAGACGTAGCATTATCCATACAAGATAAAAACACTGAAAACATGCGAGATAACTCGTACTGGCTTCTACTGAGGAAAATAGTTGGACATGAATGTCGCAACATGACGTCTTTTCTCGAACATCTCAGTTTACATACGGGACAAGTTTTATCATCCATCTGCACTGTTGGACAGACACTCGTACATATTCTTTCACTTCTGGGTATATTGGTGTATCTACCAATTTCTATAAAAAGTCTATGAGCGGATGTGCGCAATTTACAAATGGATTTTCTCACAGGCGCTGGTGGCACGGATTAACCACCCCCCTTTTTCTAACTTTCTGTTTACAAATTTATTTTCAACAAAATTTCTTTATTTCTTTATTATTTCATCTCTTTTTCCTTATTTTAACTTGTTCGTGTCAATATTCATACAATCTTATGTTAACATCAAATTGCATGTGTCGATACTAATAATCCACAAGGCATGCAACTCCAATCGTACCACGAGCGCCTGTGTCTATATAGAGTCGACACATGCAATTTGATGTTAACATAAGATTGTATGAATATTGACACGAACAAGTTAAAATAAGGAAAAAGAGATGAAATAATAAAGAAATACAGAAATTTTATTGAAAATAAATTTGCAAACCGAAAGTTAGAAAAAAGGGGGGTGGTAAGTCCGTGCCACGAGCGCCTGTGGATTTTCTATATTCATATATTTTTCACTAATGTAAGATATTTTTCTAATTTAAAATTGGTCTTTAAAAATAAATATGTGGTAAGTTTTCCATCCTTTAATGATTCGCTGGTATCTTTCCAGTCAGATAAATATTTTTGATTAAGACATTTTCTCATATAAAACCAAATTTACGTTTATTATACCACATACACACTGTCGTCAAAGAGCTCCGATCGAAAATGTTTGGTCAATATCCGGGATATTTTAAAGCGGTATTTTTAAAGCAGACACGGATAATTATCGTAAGTATTTATAAATATACTGTGTATATAATGTTTTGAATTATGAAGCTTTATGATTGTTATTATTATTAATTTCATTTTTTGTCCAAATATCATTTATTTTTGCAGTGTAAAATTAGATTTTTCTATAAGTTATAAGGAATCCGGCTTCAAAATCATTACAAGCAGCTGAAATATCGCTATATCTTGCATTTACGAATGAATTAAATGTTGCCCAAAAAGAAAAAAATATTGATGAATGATTGATTTTACCTAATAATACTATTTTGCTGATGAAAAGTCAATTAGTAACTAGTTATACCCTAAAACATGATGTCAACAGATGTTTTTGAAATCCGGCTTGGTCAAAATGTAAACATGTATACAAACTGGTTGGGTCATTTATAAATAACCGGGTTTGTCAGTATGTAAATACCACTGATCTTATTGTAATTGAGCATTATATTGCAATTTAACAATAGCTATGATTATGAAATATCTCAAAGGCGATAAATACTGATCCATAGTATGAATATTCGCCATGGCTGCTAATTTCAGCTACTTTGAACAATAAAAAAATCGTTATTTCTATGTTAAATTGCTACTGTCGCGAACACTTAATTTTTTTAATGCTTTTTGTGGCACTGACATCACGATTGGTGCTCAATACGCTACACTCACTTTAAGTAGTTGTCCAGGCGCATCAATTGAGTAGTGGGAGATTCTTTTTATAGCGCAATATTTTAATTTTATACTCGTTGATAACGAAGTAAGTCACTCTGTGGAAATAACTTTATGAATACGATATTTAAGTTTCTTCACAGTATAATGTTTACATTAACATTACAGATAAGCAAATTAACAAAGGCTGTAGTATTGAATTCCTTTCCGCACGGTCGATTTTGGCAGTTTGTATACGAAGAAAATGTTAGGTGTACTCGATTAATGCAACGTTCGTTACAAGTTGTAATACGACAAATGTTCGTGCTTTGCTCACTGAAAATAGAGGCTCAGTGGTCTGAGCCTATGTAGTTTACCTTCATTCTGCTCTGAGGAAACTTAATACAAACAGAACCTTCTATAGGTGCTTCCCACCAAAGTTCGGTTCATTTGGCTAAGCAGTTTCAGAGAAGAAGATTGTTAGAAATCGGCCAATCAGAAACAAGAATTGTCTGTGGCGACCATGTTTGTCAACGGATCGGGATGAAATGTGCAATCTTTATAGAAAACCTTCCATAGTTGCTTCCTACCAAGTTTCGGTTCATTTGGCTAAGCAGTTTGAAAAGAGAAGATTTTTTTTAAATCGGCCAATTAGAAACAAGAATTATCTGTGGAGACCATGTTTGTTAACGGATCGGGATGAAATGAACAATCTTTATAGAAGACCTTCCATAGTTGCTTCATACCAAGTTTCGGTTCATTTGGCTAAGAACTTTTAGAGGAGAAGATTTTTGTTTTTAATCTGCCAATCAGAAACAAGAATAGCCAATCGTAACTACTCGGCCATTCTCGCTACCCTACAAATAACCTCGTATGCATTAGGCGTATAAATCGCACTACTTTTCACATGTCAGTTACATGAAAGTTTGATTAAGTTATATTTTAAACAATTTTCTATATTTCAATTATTTTCATGGATAAAAGTTAAAGTTTTGATTAGTTTTGCATGATTAGATTTTACTTAGTATGTCTTCCATATTGGATTTTCGTGGACTATATTTTTGTGCGGCTTAACTTAACTTAACTTCCGGCAAACAATTTAAGAAGAATTTCTACTATCTACGTACGAGGTTATTTGTAGGGTAGCGAGAATGGCCGAGTAGTTACGATTGCAAGAATCGCTTGTGGCGACCATGTTTGTTAAGGGCAGTTTAAGAAAAAAATGGCTCCTACTGCTATAGCTGTCTAATTTACTCATTTTTATGAATTTATTGGATCTAAATAGTTCAAAAGATCTGTAATGATTTGATGTTTGTTACTGCAAAAAATCTTTAAGTTATCTAGAATAACAAAAAAATTATGTCCAAAAAACATGTCAAAATTGTCAGGAGTGCAACCCTTTTTTGTGACACTTTAAAAAATCCTTAATTTTCAACAACCTACCACAGTGCTAAATCAAACAATATGTTATCAAAATCTATTTCATCACAAACTTAGATATGTTGACATACTTTAAGATAGCAATAGATCATGCTTCACATTTATTATTGCATAAAAATATGGCTTTGTAAAAAAGATGTACCTAGTCAGGAGTGCAACAAACATTTATGCAAGTTTTCCTAAATTACATTGTAGAAATGTTGTCTTTTAGTTTTCAAAGATATGGGGTATAAATAAATCTTAATACATCATTGCTGCTTCAAGACCATAGTTAAAGGATACACTAAAATCAGTAGTAAGGCCAAGAATGTCACATTAAAGGCAGCACCCTCAAATGTCAGGAGTGCAACATTTGATATTTTCTTAGACATATTTTCTTTTAAATGTAACTAAAATCACATTTGTCTTTCTATTTCAACAGAGACTGACGAAGAGAACAGATAAATCCCATTTACCTGTTTGAGATACATAAAATATCTCTCACAGAAGCATTTGATTCATGTCACGAGTGCTACTAGTTTTAAGTGATCTTCTACACAGTCTAAATTATAGCTTTTTATATGGATGATTTAAATAAAATGAGATTCTGTCAAGTTTAGAATAATGTTTGAAAAAATTAAAAGCGCCAATAGCATTTTATGTACTTTTAATTTTATGTAATAAAGCATTTTTGTTCATTTTAAATGGTCTCATGCTTTAATATATATTAGGTATTAATACTAGAGACATTCTCTGACAAGGGAATATGTTTTCTATGTTCATTAGCTATTGGAGATTAATTGACTTGATAAAGTTTATGATAAATGCATTTATCTATTTTCTTATAGATAATTTATGGTTAATCATGTAAATGTTGCACTCCTGACATAAATATTTAAAAATCATTGAAATTTGAAATTTGATATAATTAATTTTCTAAATATCCAAAAAATACTTGTAATTGTACATTAAACATCTATTTTCAATATTAATTTAGATTAATACATGTTTTAAATGTTTTTGTATAGTATATTTCAAAAATAAGTTGGAATGTTCGAGAAGTATGGCTGTAAACAAGTTACAAATAGCTAGAAAAATATTACTTTAAGAAACAATTATCATTAAAACTTGGTAAAGCTAATGCTTGAAAGAACACCAACTGATTTTTTCCCCTGTGAATTGTTTTTAAGTTAATAACTCTTCTTTTTCTTGATGGCAATATAATGTCAGCAGTGCAACATATCCTGATAAAATAGTACCATTGATAAAATAATGATAATTTATAATAAATTGCCTTTTCTAGCCTATAAAAATATTATAATTATTTATTTATGATTTATCTAATATATTAGAGTGGTATAATACAAATTTTCAAATGTACATGATTAAAAATATTGCTGCTAAAACTGGGTATTAAAGAAGTGTATGGCAATTTTTTTTTTACAAATTTCCAAATACTGTCATTTCTGTACAAATATTTCATTGAAAACAGGTAAAAATTATTGTATGAGTTAACAGTAACATCACTGTTCAATGTTGGCATTTTAAAATGTGATATTTTCTTCTTTTTTTTCTTTACTATAAATGTATAAAATGTCAGGAGTGCAACAAAAATAGACAAAATGTTTTTTCTACAACCAATTATTTTGCGATGTTCAAAGAATCAATGTTATTATTTTTTTTACAAATGGCTACTTATCTTTAAAGTTTGAAAATTTTGCTGTCTTAAGTAAAAATATTCATTATTATTTTGATAATAAAAACTTTATCAGGTAGATTGGACAAAAATATTGAGAATTTTTCATAAAAAATAGCTTTTAAGAAAAACTACGACTACCAATAACCCAATATTTTGCACAAAAAGTCATTTATATCAGTTGCATTGTTTGAGAAACCATTATACAAAATAATTGAGACTGAAGATTGTTTAACTGATATAGAATAAGTATGTGTTTTACATGGTTTTTATGCCAATTTGTGTTCAATAAAAGGTTCTTAAAAATTTATTGCTTATCTGTTCCTAGTTTCTTTCTTGTTTCATTTACTTCAATGTATACAACATTGAAAATTATCAGCAGAAAGTTCTTAGGAGTGAGTTTAATTTGGACATTTTTTTCACATGTTGGAGCCATTTTTTATGAAACAGCCCTTAACGGATCGGGACGAAATGAGTAATCGTTACAGAGGACCTTCCATAGATGCTTCCTACTAAGTTTCACTTCATTTGGTTGAGGCGTTTCAGAGGAGAAGATTAAAATATGAATAGTTAATGGACGACAGACGACGAACGAAAGACGACGGAGTGATGATAAAAGCTCACATTGCTTGCCTTTGGCAATGTGAGCTAACAACAGTCTTTGGGTAGATATGTCGCTCCACTCGGACACATTATTCTGATTCCGAGCCAACCAGTCTTTGCTCTTTCTCCTTAATGCTGCGTTCTTAGCGGAGAAGCAACAAATACCAATTTTATATTCTTTTGTTTGACAAGACCGCAGTTCGTACCCACAATCTATCACACTCGAGGCGAGCACGCTAACCATTACGCTACCGATGTAGTTCCCTATTTTGATTTTCTTTTTATTATTTTTTTAATCAAAATTTCTTATTGTCCTTCAATATATTATTTCAAAACAAAAATTAATCCAAAACAATAAGAGTTACTTGATATCTATATAAACAGTGAGAGTTCCTACTATTGTTCAAACACTCTTTGAATATTGCAATAATCCAACTGCATAGCAAATAAAGAAAACGAATTATAAGTTCTATACAAAATCATGACCATTCTGTCGAAGGTGACTTGGCGAATGCCAATTCTGCACAAACCGTTTGGTATTTCTTTCTTTTAATGTTATACAAAACATCCACATGTAAAATATTTTGACTATGTGCTGTTGGGTTTTTTATCACAACTTTTATTCATTGAAGACAATTTTTCGTTTTTTCTTTTTATCAATTTGCAAGTCGAACATATCCTTGACAAGTGCTATAATGAACCTTAAATAAATTACAAAAAGGAAACATAATTGTGATATTGAGCTGTTTTCGCTATTCTTTCAATTTTTTACATAGACAAAATTCTACTGAAAATTTTTTTTGGGGACCCAACCGGAAAGTAGTGGCTGACAGAGCCGGAACGAATGTACGTAAATAGGCATCGTGTTTTTTACTGTAGCAAGTCTAAAACTATTCATGGTGGTACGCCAGTGCAAACTATCATGCATATAAGCATTACAAAGGGTTTGTGTACTTTAATTACACATATAGACTACTTTTTATAGCTTTATTTGATGATTTCAATCTCATTATTAGCATTTTTCATTGTTTATGTCCATCATTTTATCTATATCTGAATAATCTATTAAGTTAACCACAGAAACATATAGGTAAAAACAAGCAAAAATAATCGACCGATAACGACATCTTCTGGATTCAAGATATAATAAAACTATATGATCATAATACTTACATTTTGTCGTCGCCTGTATGTCAAACATGCCAAATTGACTTGTACCGGAAGATGACAGAACAATTCCGACCGGAGCTCTTTGACGACAGTGATACAAGTCTTGAATTTTAAAATTTTTCAATAAATCGGATATTCATTCATGTGTTAACCAGAAACGTATTGACTATTATAATCATGTTTACTTCCGGAGAATTAAGACAACAAAAACACGCGTGTCAGTGTTCGGTAAGTTTAACAAAATATCGGGAACAATATGTAAACTCACTTGGACTCCTTATCCTGATTCCCAGCCAATCAATGATTGTTCTTACTCTTTGATACAGTGTGGTTAACATAGAAGAAGAAGACTTGATTATAATAATTTAATCATTACATTCTACTGTTTTTATTACGAATACTGTCAATAAGTGTCATTGTTTTTTTTTAAGTCAAACAAAGATTTTGTTATGCATGCATGTACATGTACCAACTGTCTGTAACTGAATGTAGTTATTTTTTCAAAACCTTTTTAGTTTATGACAAGCAGAGAGCATGATAAAAACAAGATTTTTATTATTTGATTTGGTTATACATATATTTCTGTTTAACATTTTTATTTTAATGAGACCTGGATGTCTAACACCATAAATTGGCATAATGTAGTCAAGTCTTTTTATATGTTCAGTGAGTTGAGGTGAGAGGTGCTTGTTCATTTTGTTAATATATTTGGTGGAATTGTTGACCCATCACTGTTTAAACTTTCTTTTTATAAAAATGACTTTTATATCGTACATCATTAGTAAAATGCAGAACAAGAAATACAGAACTACATTTTTCAGTATTATACTTTTTTAATGTTGTGGGTTTTTTATTTTTTTTACGTTATGGTTATGGTGTTTTAAAGTTTAACGCCACTTGTTAACAATATTTCAGATCGTAGTGGTCAGTTTTATTGGTGGAGGAAACTGGAGTGCTTGGAGAAAACTACTGACTAACTTGATCATCTAATGTTGTATTGAGTACACCTCACCATGAGGGGAATTCAATCTTAATATGCTAGGGGTTATTGGCACTGATTGCAAAGGTAGTTGTAAATTCAAGTGTGAAATTGGATACTCTCTTATGTTCATTTACCTCCATCAATTCTTTCTTACTGAAACACTGTTCCTTTTCTTTAATTTGTGTCCAGATATACATTGTAATATTGGATAGTCTCTTGTGTTCATTTACACAAGTGTTTATTTTAATATAGACTTGTTAGAACATGTAGAAATGGGAGTAGTTTTCAGAAATTTAATTTTCACACCGACATCTGTAGTCCATGTTTTCTTTTGAAAATTCAAATAAAAGAATCTGTACCATTAAACAACAATCCATATAGTTGGACCTGTGATAAAAAAAGCATTAAAGAAAGCATGATTATATTGATAATAATATCATATTTTCCAGATATCATTGATGACAATTATATGGCAACTCCTGATGATCCTGCCCGTCATTCCTATAGTGTTTGGTGTTCGTTAATTAATCAACATCTTGGAAGGAAGACCAGACATCATATCCTTGATATAATCCACAATTTAGTCGCAGTTGATCGATCTGTGAAGAGAGCGTATCTCTTGGACTTTGGCATTAATTCCATTGACGATTTAATAAAACTGTTGGACGATTTAGTAAGGTCAAAATGTCTTAAATCTCAACTTAACATTTATCATATGGAAATGGATGTTGTGATTATCAATCCACAGTGCTTTCAGTGCTTGCAAGAACGACAAGTGGACATCGGATCAAATGTCTTGATAATAAATGTGTCTTCATCTCTTAAAAAGCCAGAGATCACATGTTTAAACGACTGTTCAGTATTTACAGACATTCAAGAGTTTATACATAAGCTTCCTTTTAACAAAAACTCTGTTTCAAAATTTAATATAAATACTTTAGATGTAAACTTGACTACAATATTTGGTTTAATGTTGGAATATCCGTTTATTTATTGGTTTGATAAAAACTCAGAACTCAATTGTCTCTCCATGGAGCCTCTTCAATGTTTTGAAGTTAGATGGACTATGGATATTGAAGGTGTTCCTAACACATTGGACAATATACACACCATATTCTCGTTTAGCATACCAGAATGTCTGGTGGATGAAAAAGTGAAAATGAAGTTAGAAAAATGGTTTGAATTAAGAAAGGAACATGACGATTGTATACAGTTGTCATCAAGAACAGAAACATTGCATGCAGTGGCCTTGTGAAGATGGAGGGGGTGGGGTGGGGGGGGGGGGGGAGAGGTGTTATTGGGGACTGGTCTACATTATTGAGAGCTGCAAGCAATTTTCATGTGTTTACTATTTTACAAATATATGACATAAAAATAACTCAATTTGCATATTAATGTTATTTTTAAAGCATGTTCTGCAAGGTATAGATTTCTCTCCTATTAGCTATTTAACTTGCCACATTTTTGTCTGTTTAAAGCCAGGATATACGAACCTTGTCATTGTTTCATAAAAGGTTGTAAATCATGAAAAAAATGGTAGGACTAGTTAAACCTGCTTTAGTGTCAGACTTAATAAAACAAAATGGACTCTATGTTAAGAGTGCTTCAGAAAAAGGTGGAGATCGGAAGTAGTAAGTAAAATTCTTAGACAGAGAGCCTTGTGAAACAGTCGTAAACTTTGTCAGAAAACCATCTACCGACAAGTTGTAATTCATTCTAATTCATTCAGTTTACAACCTTTTGTGAAATGATGGCTTTATCTTTTTTGTGTTCAATCATTTGAGGTGAGAAGTGTTTGATTGTTTTGTTGATATTTGTGAGATTGTTGACTGTCGCAGCTAAACTTTGTTTTCATAATGTAATAACCATGTTCACTGATATTAACATGTCCTTTTCTTTAATACCAAAAAGATTTGGGTTATTCTGATCAGACAATCAGCCCCTATTACATTTTAATTTTGTGAGTTTAACTGTTGCCAATAGTGACATCAATCTGTCAGTAGTTTTCTTCAAGTATTCTTGTCTCTACTATCTGACTGCTGACACAATACAACTGAAATATTATTGAAAATGGTGTTTAACATGTAACAACACCCGGTACCACTAAACAGAGTCCAGTAGAGTCTGGTGAAGTCTTGTAATATGAATATTTCCACGTTACTTAATATTTTATTCAATCTTTGATAAAATGCCTATAGATAAACACATAAATACAATAATAATCAATCATTAAATGTACAGAATACATGCTGTAAATCGACGATAATCCTACCAGACTCTATATCCGCCATTTTGAATCTATGAACGATTGCCAATCACCTTGTATATTTCAATAAAAACCTATTATTTATTATTATACACCCCGCAAACAAAGTTTTTTTTGGGGGGGGGGTATATAGGAATCGCCCTGTCCGTGCGTCCATGTACCTTGTAAGCGCAACTCCCCCTAAACGACTCATTGGATTTTTATGAAACTTTACACATTTGTAGTACACAACCTGCAGATGTGTATGAAGGAATATGGTTGCTGTCCAAAATTTAAAAGGCGAGATAATTCAACTTATACTTTCATGAAAAGGTGGGGGGGGGGGAGGCATGTACCTTGTAAGCGCAACTCCTCCTAAACGACTTACTGGATTTTTATGAACCTTTACACATTTGTAGTACACTACCTGCATATGTGCATGAAGGAATATGGTTGCTGTTCAAAGTTTAAAAGGCGAGATAATTCAACTTATACTTTCACGAAAAGGGTGGTGGCATGTACCTTGTAAGCGCAACTCCTCCTAAATGACTTATTGAATTTTTATGAAACTTTACACAGTTGTAGTACACAACCTGCAGATGTGCATGAAGGAATACTGTTGCTGTCTAAAATTTAGAAGGGGAGATAATTCAACTTATACTTTCACGAAAAGGGGGGTCGTGTACCTTGTAAGCGTAACTCCTCCTAAACGGCTTATTGGATTTTTGTGAAACTTTACACAGTTGTAGTACACTACCTGCAGATGTGCATGAATAAATATGGTCGCTGTCCAAAATTTGGAAGGGGAGATAATTCAACTTGTACTTTCACGAAAGGGGGGGGGGGGGGGCATGTACGTTGTAAGCGCAACTCCTACTAAACTGCTTATTGAATTTTTATGAAACTTTACACGGTTGTAGTACACAATCTGCAGATGTGCATGAAGGAATACCGGTCCTGTCTAAAATTTAGAAGGGGAGATAATTCAACTTATACTTTCACGAAAAGGGGGGTCGTGCACCTTGTAAGCGTAACTCCTCCTAAACGGCTTATTGGATTTTTGTGAAACTTTACACAGTTGTAGTACACTACCTGCAGATCTGCATGAAGAAATATAGTCGCTGTCCAAAATTTGGAAGGGGAGTTAATTCAACTTGTACTTTCACGAAAGGGGGGGGGGGGGGGGGTAGGCATGTACGTTGTAAGCGCAACTCCTACTAAACTGCTAATTGAATTTTTATGAAACTTTACACAGTTGTAGTACACAACCTGCAGATGTGCATGAAGGAATACCGGTCCTGTCTAAAATTTAGAAGGGGAGATAATTCAACTTATACTTTCACAAAAAGGAGGGTCATGTACCTTGTAAGCGTAACTCCTCCTAAACGGCTTATTGGATTTTTGTGAAAATTTACACAGTTGTAGTACACTACCTGCAGATGTGCATGAAGAAATATGGTCGCTGTCCAAAATTTGGAAGGGGAGATAATTCAAATTGTGCTTTCACGAAAAGGGGGGGGCATGTACGTTGTAAGCGCAACTCCTACTAAACTGCTTATTGAATTTTTATGAAACTTTACACAGTTGTAGTACACAACCTGCAGATGTGCATGAAGGAATACCGGTCCTGTCTAAAATTTAGAAGGGGAGATAATTCAACTTATACTTTCACGAAAAGGGGGGTCGTGTACCTTGTAAGCGTAACTCCTCCTAAACGGTTTATTGGATTTTTGTGAAACTTTACACAGTTGTAGTACACTACCTGCAGATGTGCATGAAGAAATATGGTCGCTGTCCAAAATTTGGAAGGGGGGATAATTTAACTTGTACTCTGAAATACGTTCTGTATGGAGAGATGGGCTTGTAAGCGCAACTCCTCCTAAACGGCTCATTGGATTTAAATGAAACTTTACACAGTTGTAATACACTGCCTGCAGATGTGCATGAAGGAATATGGTCCCTGTCAAAAATTTGGAAGGTGATGTAAGCGTAACTATTCCTGAATGAAATAAGATTTTAATTGACCTTTTCACATCTGGATATTTGCAATATAAAAACTACTCAAGAATAAATAATTAATTTTGAATCGATAACATTTGATGTGACCTATATCCTCTTGTACAAAAGTTAGGAAATGTTGTAATCCTCATGTATACTGATGAAAACGTATTGGTTTTAAACAATCCCACTTTGTTGAAGCCCTTGTGGTGACCCCTAGATGTATGTTCTTGGTTAGTTTATTTTGGAGATGGGATGTTGTCTCCTTGACATTACTCCATATCCGTTCTTTTTTCATAGGTAACTTGCTAATATATATGTATTCCAAAGTTTGAACATCATAGTATTGCAAGTGGGGGTTATCACTCAGTGAGGTCACTCACAGTTCTAGTTTATTTTGTTGGAAATTATAAGAAATATATCAAAAACAACCAATACCACAGGAATACATCATTTAATATACATATAAACTAATATTTTTCCTCCAGATTCTACCGGACTCTGTTTAGTTGTACCCAACAACACCTATTCCAAATGGTCGGGGCCGTCATGATCAAATGGATGTTTTATTTACAACTATCTATGCAATCATTACCTATTGCCACTAAATTTGTGAGTTTGAATTCCGATCATGGCAAGGTGTACTCCATACAACATTATGTGATAAACAATAAAACTGACCGCCACCATATAACTGAAATATTGTTGAAAATGGCGTTAAATACCATAATCGTAAACCCCTATAAACTAAAGAACAATAAATGGGCCAGACAAACTAATTAAAATTGGATGTTCGTTTTTTTTTTAATTTCGTTTTGCCGATCCACTAACATCATCCAACATCCTTGTTTGGGCATATGTCAGGGTTCATATTTTCAACCGACCAATTAACGATGAGCCTTTAAAACTGACAGCTGTTGTCAATAAATAGAACTGTGTTGCATATGATTGGATGGTCAAAAATGAATGAAAGGTTATCTTACATGACCCCAAACAGGATGTTGTTAGATATTAGTGTATTGCCAAAGAAAAAAATTAGATCTCCACACTTGCTCCCTATTTTCTATTGCTGGTTTGGACTTCCACGTGGCGACTACAAAACAACGGCTAGAAAATAGGAAGCAAGTGTGGAGATCTAATTTTAACTAGATTGAGACAAAAAAAAAGTACAAAATTGAACACGACTGAAAAATTCAAATTTATTTCATTTTAACATTGATAATACATGTACATGTATATAGTTGTATACAAAACTACAATATAATAAATTTGTTATCATTTAAAGTAATCGATTGGTTGGTCATTAAATTGGAAATGTAAACATATATAATTAAACAGAACAAAAAAATGATTTGTTTGAAATTAACAGCAATGTGATACAACATGACGTTGACATATTTTTAATTTGATACAAAATGTATTATGATTCTGTAATAATCAATTTTAATTTTTTTTCACATGTGCCATTTAATTTTGTGAAATTATTGATTTTTACTAGAAAAAAACTTAAATTTACTAAATTAAAAATCAAGTGCAAGTACAGAATGTGGCCACACAATTAATTTCTTTCTTTATCTACATTGTACATACAGAATGTGGCCAGCAACACAACTTGCTATGTTAAGTTTTAAAACAATGCAAGATCTTTTTATTCTATTTTTTTTTTTTAACTCGTCCACACATTTTTGTAATAAAAAAAGGAACTGAAAACTTTCTTTAAACCAAAATGAATATGATTTTTTTTTTAAAGTTCTACAAACATTTTCCATAAATAAAATCCATTCGAAACATCATTAGTTGTCATTGAAAATGTATACAGAATGAAAAGATGAATAAAAAATCTATATATTTCAGACTTTTGTAGAAAAAAATAATGATGACAATTTGTACCATTTTAATACTTAAATACAGTAAAACCTGTCTAAACTGAACCTCATTGGGACTAGCTTTTGTGTTCAGTATAAGCAGGTTTAATTAATAATGATTTCCTAAATTAGGACTTCATTTAAAAGTCGGTTTTTACAAGATTCTGTTTTTATTCAGGACTCGATTTAGTACAGGTTCCACTGAAATATTAAACAAATCTTTCTCTGGTTAATATGATATAGTTTTAAACAGTGTAAATACAGAACATGGTTTACCTATAGAGTTATGGTGTTTAATGCCACTTTCAACAATTTGTTGGCTGTTACTAGTGTATTATTGGAGGAACATGTACTACATTTATATAATAACAACAAGTAAATATAAAATACAGTCAAATCTTGGTATAATTAATTCTTGATATTTCATATCCTTGAATAATTTGAAGTAAAATATACTTTGGTCCATTTCTAGTTCATCTTCGCTAATAATTACCTGTTACACCTGCATACCCAGTTTATTTATACAGTCCAGTCCACAGATAATGAAAAATCAGTTATTATTGAACAGATTATTTTAGTATATATATCAAGTCTGGTTATATTGAAGCTGGGTTAAAATGAAAACATTTTATGTCCCTCTAAAATGTCATTATAAGTGGACTATACTAGAAAAACTGTTGGTCCCTACTCATTCCTCTGGCCTGCATACTCAGTGTAATTAAGAGTAAAACTGTTGGTCCCTACTCATTCCTCTGGGTCATCTGGCCTGCATACTCAGTGTAATTAAGAGTAAAACTGTTGGTCCCTACTCATTCCTCTGGCCTGCATACTCAGTGTAATTAAGAGTAAAACTGTTGGTCCCTACTCATTCCTCTGGCCTGCATACTCAGTGTAATTAAGAGTAAAACTGTTGGTCCCTACTCATTCCTCTGGGTCATCTGGCCTGCATACTCAGTGTAATTAAGAGTAAAACTGTTGGCCCCTACTCATTCCTCTGGGTCATCTGGCCTGCATACTCAGTGTAATTAAGAGTAAAACTGTTGGTCCCTACTACTTCATCTAGGTTACGCTGCCTGTATACTCAGTCTATTTATAGTAAAACTGTTGATCCATACAATTTTTTTTGGCCTACCCATATAGTCAAATTTGTTTATAGTAAAAATATTGGTCCCTACTACTACTATACTGAGTTTATATATAGTAAAACTAACTGTTGGTCCCCTAATTAAAAATTCAACACAAGATTTGACTGTATTTTTGATAACAATATGATATGACTTGATAATACCAATAACAATATTATATATAACAAATTACATACAGAACAGGAAGTTGATGAAAAAAAACAAGGGGGACAATTCACTGACATGTAGTGGTGTCTTATCTCCCTTTGTAACAATATTATATATAATAAATTACATTACTTATAAGAGCAGGAAGTGTCCACCTAGTCATAAAAAAACAAGGGGGACAATTCACTGACATGTGGTGGCATGTTATCTCCCTTTATAAAGTTTGAGCAAGTAAAAGTTAAAGGGAGATAACACAACATTTTCAAACACTTGATTCTGCTCATCAAGGGTGGCCATCAGCAATTTGTATTGATAAGAAATTGAATTTCATATTTTACAAACATTATTTATTTAGTATTGGAGTTTTCTCGATATACATTTGTTGGCTTACTTTTCAAACACAAAGTTTTCTTGTGAACACCAGTGGCCTTTTGTACAGGATATAACATGGCAATAAACTAGTATCTCATTCACACAATGGACAAGTGTTTTAACAATTTAATTTATTTGTAAGAAATGCAGTAATGTAATTACTGGTAAACTAGAAGCCCACCTGAGCTTGGACCCCCCCCACACAGTCATTCATGCACTGTTTAGGTTCAAGTAAGTTTGTAATTTCTGAAGAAAATCTTTTTATTCAAATTCCCAAAGGGTTCTTTGTTAAACATTGTCTTGTGATGGCAGCCAATTTTGGTTTAGGATGATCCAAATAAGACTTCTGCCAAGTTTGATTCAAATTGTTCAACTGATTTCAGATGAAGATGGAAACAAAGTGATGACTTTACCTAACATTGACCTTTGGTGCAGTCGAGCAATAAAAAAACTAATAAGAAAAATTCTTGAAGTGATCTCTGAATATAGGCTTAAAACAAAATTGGTAAAAATACATCATACAAGGTATATAGCTATGTACTGGTATAAATGGCTTAATTTAACTGCAATTTAGTACAATTTTCGTTGCAATCTCTTTTTTTTTCTTAAATGTAAATGTGTGCATCATTATACATGTATTGGTTTTCAGATAAGAAATATTAGCAAGTTATCTCCCTTGTTGACATTCAGATAATAAAATTGGTTATTCTTCTGTTTCAAGTACATTAGATCGGTTTGGTTTATGGTGTTTAATGCCATTTTCAACAATATTTCAGTTATATCGTGGCCATCAGTTTTATTGGTGGAGGAAACCAGAGTACCCGGAAAAAACCACCGACCTGTCGCATGTCACTGACAAACTTTATCACATAATGTTGTATCGAGTGCACCTCGACATGAACTGGGTTCTATCTAACTCAAGTACATTAGAGGTCAAGTAAACTTTTTACATGTCAAAATTAGAGGGTGTATACAGGAGTTTAAAACACCTCACCATGGGCTGGGAACTAACTCACAACTTCGGTAATAAAAGGCATAGGTAGAAAGTAAGTGAGGGGAGATAACTCATTAATGTTTCCATTATCCAACACATTATAAGCAACAACAATAACAAAGCACCAATATATTTGTCTTACATGTAAATTGCTTCATTGTCAGCTATTTCTGACTGTTAACAGAATACGCTTGTTTTGAATCATGTCAATTCCGACCATTATCCGTCTTTTTCGTTATGAAATGTTAGGCAGACGACTTCCGGTGTTTACGCTATTACTGTGACAACGTCATAGACGTAGATGCAGTAGATTATAAGTAATTGTAATATGGAGATGCCAAGAAAACGGCAGAGTAATTGCTGGTGTTCGGTACCCCACTGTCTGCCTGATAACAGAAATATATCAAGACAGATCGTTTTCCTTTCATAATGCCGACAGCAGTAAATAAATATAGAAAACAATTTTAATTTTAAAGAATTAATTGTCTGTGCATTGAAGTCTTTGATACAAATAAAATAATTTAATTGATATCTGTCTTTTACAGAAAATGGTTAGAATGCTTTAAGTTGAGGAACGTTAAAGTGCCAGATATCGATTGGCGTTTTCGTTGTGTACATTAACAACGGAAGTCCAGTGGCTAACATTCCATCAAAATCACGTGGTCTGACAGATGAAAATAAGAAACTTTTGATGGAATGGAAATGATTCGAAATAACCGTATTAAAAAAACGTATATATGGCACATGCTTACAACAATATATTAAAGAATAATAAATAACTTAATCTGAACATCCTTCTAATAAATTATTCTCCAGTCATTTATGTATTGAATCTGCAAAATCATTTCAATTTAAACTTGTTTTACTGTAGACAGGGCTCACCACACTAGGTAATAAAAACAGAGCATCGTGACTTCTCTTGCAGTTAACATTAGTGCGAAATGAGGTAAAATCGGGCAGACTTCCGAAAAGCTTGAATGTATTTTAAAGTTTCTTTCCCCACTACCACATGTCTCCCTATCTCTTACAAAGCAAATGTGCTGCACACCGATCAGTAAAAAGATGCAATCAACAAGTTTGGAATAAAATGGTGAATATCAAACACTGTAAAGGTCAAATTTCAGGAACATGGTAGCTCCTTATACAGTCAAACTTCGGTCCGTCGAACTCGGATGGGTCGAATACCATGGATGGCTCAAACTGATTTGAAAGTCCTGTCGATTTTCCTTATATTTCTAAGTAAAAAAAAACCTTTCGCTCGAACACTGATACCTCGAACAGTCGAATTCAATAAATGGTCCCGTCAATAATAAAATCACGAGTTTTACCATGCCAAACTCTAACATCGTAATTTAATTGACAGATGTATGTTACGGTTGAATGTGCTTACTGTAAGGTGTGATAAATGTCAGATTATCAACAGATAATTGTTTACTTAACAATTACAGTCGAGGGATAAACTTGTCATAATTTGTGTTAATTAGTCATTAAATTCAGCTATGGCTTGATTATTAACCATTAATTACGATAAATATAGAACGATTATTGAACCCGAAACTCATGTCGCTGATTGTACCAAGCCGAGCCTACACTTGACAATAATTAAAACAATCAAATGTTTAGAATCGTCATAAAGTTTATAAAAACAATATATAAAATTGTTATTACATGAATTATCATTATTAATAGTGTGTTGTTTTTGTTTTTGTTTTTTTTATAGTTGTTGGGATTGAATAATATCAAACTGTGATCTCAAGATTCATCTAAATACCAAAAATAAAATATATAGAAATGTACTAGTACTGAAATTCCAATTAACCTGAGTTTTTATGTGTATAGAATACCAAGAAACAAATATAATTGTTTCAAATTCAAGTTAAAAATAAGAAAATGATCATTGGCTAGAATTTGAAATTGGCCATTAAAAATATATATCTAAATTATCAAGCATTATACCGATATCGATCCAAGTGTTAATACCCGATCTCGTATTTCCTGTATATAAAATAGACTGCGAACAAAGTGAAAAAACGTTTCTAAGGAACGTTTGAAGATACCAAAGAGGTATTCAGAAGCTGTAGTCTTTGAGAACTTTCTAAAGGATTAAATATTTTTTACGAGAAAGGCCCACTTTTACTGTGCATCAGTTATCATAGCGTAATGAAACTGTCCCGGGTCAAAACCAGATTTTTTTCTCTCTGAAATTACGAGACCTCAGTGGCTCAAACTTCCGATAGCTCGAACACATTTTGACAGTCCCTTGGAGTTCGAGCCAACATAGTTCTACTGTACGTGAATATTGAAGAAAAGTATGGTTATAGGTGACTTCCAAAGACTGACAGCGTGACTAAAACTTATGGGGGGAATATGCCAATTTCATTGAAACAAAGGCAAAAATGTCACTCAGTTCACCTGGTTTGGTGAGCCCTGGTAGATTAAATATTCTTGATATTTAAATATTTGTTAATTACTCCTTACAAAAAAAAATTATTCAAATAAGTTATTGTAATATAAAAATACAATCCTGCATATAAAAATCTATAGCAAAAATTATAAAACATTTATTATGCAAATATATATGAAGACTTGAGTATGCAAATAAAAAATAAAATGTTATACAAAGAAAACAAAAGAGTGTTTACTTGAACAAAG
Source organism: Bathymodiolus brooksi (assembly GCA_963680875.1). NCBI lineage: Eukaryota > Metazoa > Mollusca > Bivalvia > Mytilida > Modiolidae > Bathymodiolus > Bathymodiolus brooksi. The sequence continues at coordinate 79,333,483 of OY804588.1, forward strand.
AGTTGAGAATAAAAATTTACATTTGAAAGGGAAATAACTCTTGCATTGAAATTGCATTGCATTGAAATTGGATTGCATTGAAATTGGATAGCTGTATTAACAAGAGAATGATTTGGTTTATGGTGTTTAACGCCACTTTCAACAATATTTCAGTTATATCGTGGCAGTCAGTTTTATTGATGGAGGAAACAGGAGTACCCTGAGAAAACAAGCGACCTGTCGCAAGTCACTCTCAAACTTTATTACCTAATGTATCAAGCACACCTTGCCTGAGCAGGATTCCAACTCACAATGTTAGTGGAGATAGTCACTGATAGCACATGTAGTTGTAAATTCAACTACTATACGACCACGACAGCCCTAATTGTATTAATAAGAGAACGAACAACGAAAAAAGACCCAGCATCAATAAGAGATTCATATAGTAAACAATCTGTAATTAGCTGACATGGATATTAAAAGATTTCTGATTAACATACAAATATTAAAAATAAATAAGGGTTAATATTATAATCATCAGATCTATACCTCTATAAGATCTATATGTAATAGAGAAATGTTGCCTTCAATTCACAAGTCACAATGTTAAATAAATTTAAAAAAAACTTTTGGAGATAAAAATATAAACAACTCATGTCTGCTTCAAAGATTTTTTTTTTTGCAACGATGTTTTTGTAAAGTAAACGTCTGCTTTTGAAAATATGTCTGATTCAAAGTTGCAATCTCTGCCAGAGTTGTCTTTTCTTGGTCTCACACCAACCTGTCAATGTCTCAAAATATATAACTCAAATTTTCTAGTAAGCTTGTTTTTTTGTAAAGTAAACAGGTTTTCTCAAAAGTAAACACATCTTTAACATGTCTGTTTGAAAGTCTCTAGAGACAACAATGCAACATTTAAACAGTCAACAGTCATTAAATACAATCTAACCATTCTACTGTGCACAAAAATATACTTATATAATATACTGTATATAAACTTATCTAATCACAAACATTGAACAAGGAATGTCAACGAAGATTACAAGAGACACAGTTTCCATGGAAACAAAAGCATAAATAACAACAAACACTAGTTGAGTTGTAAATGCGTCAAAAATTAGTTTGAAAAATTAAAAGCTTCTAAAGCAGAGATGTACAGTTAAATAGAGACAGAGACTTATATAAAAGATCAGCTTAATTGTCAAAATTATCAAAGGGGCGATCGTTAATGTTTGAATTTCTTTCCCAATTTTATGGCATGTACAAAATAAATTGGACATCTCCCTGACATTGTACTTAACATACAACTTTAACAAAACAGGTTACATATATATCTATTCTATTTTGATTGCTTTTTTTTTTTATAATACTTGTATTCCTTTATAGAAATAAAGATCTTAGGGTTACGTCTCCAGTGCTTCCCAAGGTAAATTGATGCTGAATGGACATTAGGTCCAGTAAAGGAGTACAAATTGCTGGACCCAGCATCAAGTTTACAGGACATTCACATACTCAACAGATTCCTACTGGTCATTTGGTCCAGTAATGAATAACCTTTTACAGGACCAAACCAATGTTTACTGGACATTGCCTCATGTCCGACAGACCTTGGGAATGACTGTGCTTCATGACAGCTTGATACTACCACAACAAATCCAGGACCATTTCTGGCACATTTGAGCCACTAGTTTGGAAACGTGTAAATTTAGCATTCTCAAGATCAATCAGAACATTTTATCTGTGATAACAATCATTGTATAGAGATTTCTAAAGGATCGGTCAAACATAACTTAAATCATTGTGGAAAAAACTCTGTGTCAATTATAACAACACATCCACACCATAATACGACCACACAATTTTTTGAGGTATTATAAAACTTTAACAAGAATCAGAAATGTTGTATTTCAATAGAGGGTCTTATGGGATTGTCATTCTAAAAAAAACCAATATGATTATAATTTATGGATTTTGGCATCAAAGACAACAACACACTCATGCCACAAAAAGTTTGAGGTCGTAAAATATAGAGGTTAACTTTAAAAAAAAAAATCATGATTACAATTTATGGATTATTCGTTTTCACGATATGAATGATTAGTTCTATATATAGAATGTTAATACATGTAATCAATATTAAAAACAACGAAATACAATGTAATTAAAAAGTGATTATACGTCACAAATCAATAACCATGGAAGCAAATATAAACTACACCACAACTAAAGAATATACAAAAAACATGTGTTCTATTAAAGGAAAGATGGATAAATTTACATCATAACTTTTTCAATAATGGATTAGTTTAATTTTTTCAAAAATGGATTAGTTTAAGAATCATAGTAAATTGCAAAAATAAAAAATATATAAACACCACTAAAAACCTAAAAGAATATAAATAAAAAAAAACAAGTTCTTTAAAGGAAAGATGGATAAATTTTTATCTTAATTTTTTTAATAATGGATTAGTTTAAGAATCACAGTAAATTGCAAAAAATTAATAAATGCACCACTAAAAACCTTGCAAAAGCAAAATTAAGAAAATCAAATATCATAAAAACAATCCTACTAATTCTCATGTAAAAACAAATAAAACTATTAATATGGATTTCTCAGTTTGTCGTAGATAAATCTTGATAATAACAAATACAGTACAGTCAGAGATATACCCTAATAAATCACCGTGATAGACGTATCACTCATCTTAGTGATCTTTTATTCTGTTTAAAATATATCTTCAAAATTTCTTTTGTATTTAGAGTGTTATTTGCTATCATCCAAAATGTACAAGAAAGTAAGTAAATAGATTAAACAGACCAAAAAGATATATCAGTATCACTAAGAAGAATGATACATCTATCACAGTGATTTATCATGCTATGTCTCTGACTGTACTGTATATTTTGACAATAACATATCTTATAAAAAAAGAACATTTCTGGATTTCAGATTTTGCTGTAGATAAAACATTAACTAAATAAACAGGTATTGTCTCCCTTTTTTCCTTCTTCTGTTATCTATTTTTTTTGCATTCATTTTTTTAGAACTATGTCTTCAATAAAATTATAGTTTTGTAGATCTCAATATTTCAGTGTTTTCTGGATTTCATATTTCCATAGTTACTTTATTTTCTCAGTCTGTCTCTCTATATTTGTTCTTCTTAGAGAGCAGCTTCTGCAGACCTTTACTCATGCGGTAAGGTTTATCTTTCCCATTATTGACCTCCAAGTCCTCCACTGAAAATTATAATCAAACAGATTAACAAAAGTAGGCATGCATGTTTCTGAATCCTTTTAATTATTCCTCAGTTTATTTTCATTGACAAACTTTATCACATAATGAGTGATATTCGAACTCATTGCAAAGGTAGTTGTAAATCCAACTACCATATGATCATGAACACGACGGCCCCCTTTTTAATCATTCATTAATTGCTTGATACAATTTCTTGTAACTTGTATGTTCCATTTGTCGTAATCACAACCCTGTCCTTCCCTCATTAATGATTTGTAACAATAGTAACAGTACAGGTGCCCCCTCGGGAGCCCCAGAGTTGACCCTGTTTTAGTGGGGGTTCATGGTGCTCACTCTAGTATTTGTGCCCACCATCGTTTATCTTTTGTCCCTTTTCTTCCAGCCATTGTATTGTCTGACCTTTGACCCTGCTTTAGTGGGGGTTCATGGTGCTAACTCTGTAGTATTTGTGTTGACCATTGTTTATCTTTTGTCCCTTTTCTTCTAGCCATTGTATTGTCTGACCTTTGACCCTGCTTTAGTGGGGGTTCATGGTGCTAACTCTGTAGTATTTGTGTCGACCATCGTTTATCTTTTGTCCCTTTTCTTCTAGCCATTGTATTGTCTGACCTGACAAATTGTCTGACCTTCATAAATTACAGCTTCTGATTACCCTGTTGGTATAAACAACTTTTCTAAATATGTACTTACAGAAACAGAGAAACAAAGTATCGACAGCCATTGTGTAAACACTGAAGAATGTCGCTGCAATGATGTATGTTCCTATTATAACTATCTGAAATATACAAGAACAGAAGTGAGGCCATAGAGGGGTTTAGGAAAGTTTTATTATGCTATGATAAACAATCAATTTTCTGGGCAATGATATTGAGAAGAAAACATAAAAAGCATGATTTTATTATTTATTTCTGAATGTTAATTTATTTATTGTTTTCATGATCTTCTTTGTTGATAGAAAGTATGAAGTTGTGGTACCAAATAATACAGTCTTTCATGTTAGACATGGAGATACACAGACTGTTACCAAATAATACAGTCTTTCATGTTAGACATGGAGATACACAGACTGTTACCAAATAATACAGTCTTTCATGTTAGACATGGAGATACACAGACTGTTACCAAATAATACAGTCTTTCATATTAGACATGGAGATACACAGACTGTTACCAAACAATACAGTCTTTCATGTTAGACATGGAGATACACAGACTGTTACCAAATAATACAGTCTTTCATGTTAGACATGGAGATACACAGACTGTTTCCAAATAATACAGTCTTTCATGTTAGACATGGAGATACACAGACTGTTACCAAATAATACAGTCTTTCATGTTAGACATGAAGATTAATAGGTTCTTACACAAGTCCCTATTGAAGATCTGGGATTTCTTCCACGAGTGTGAGAAATTCCGTCTTTACACGAGTGGAGCGTAGCAGAACGAGTGGAAAGACGCTGAATTTCTCTCAGGAGTGGAAGAAATCCCAGATCTTCAATAAGGACGAGTGCAAGTACCTGTTTCTTCTGTTTCAACTTAAAAACAAAGCATGTCGATTTCATTCATTCATTCGCATGTCAATGTCATATTTACTACACAAAATATTACAACGCCACCTGCAATGCAGTAAATACACTTATTTAAAACCGGATTAAATCTATTAGGGGAAATCAGTTAAAATTCAGGTAAAATTGATATTTGAAGCTTCTTTAGATCTACTAAGACGACAATTTATATTACTACAGCAGTCGTAGAAGCGGACTCCTTTTTTTTTTTTTTACCACGGATTGGTTTAGACAGAGAACACCATCACTCATATACACACAGAATATGACGGGAATATGGATGATAGACCTTCATCGATCAAAGGGGTTAGAGAAGACATTCAGGTAAGTAAATTTATTAATATTTCATCAAATTCAGTGGAAAAACTTAACAACTTTGTCCAGTTTTATCATCAACTTCGCCCGAGGCATTTTCCCATAATGCATCACTATACGTCATAATAAATTACCCCGATAGGTGGCATTACTATGTCGTAACTATGTAACCAAGGTCTTTCGTAACTTATTTCGTAACCACTTCATAACCATTTCGTACATTTTTTCGTAACTTGTAGCCCTTTCATTTATCTATCGATCTATGGTACTTTCAAACCTCTCAGTGACGTCATAAGCAAGCTGGGTGACGTCAATCGATCTTTCTCATTGATAGTATAGAATTAAAAGTAAAGAATAGACCCTCACCCAGACACTTGTTTTTAGTACGAACTCTCGCGTCATTGCCGCTTGCCTAACTTCGTAGTGGACCCTAACCCCTGTTGGTCTAGTGATCTTCCGGCTATGGGAGCTTCGCTTCCATATTAAATAATATGTCGGTATCGTCTGCCATTGTTGTTTTCTATTTGCGGCTGTCAACAAAAACCCAAAACATCTAATTCTAAAAATAGCGAATTTACGGACCTACTTTTTATTGATTATACTCGGCCGATTTGATTGGCTGACAATGCCATGTAAGACAAGGTCACGCGCAGCTGTCTTTATGGCTTGTCTTACATAGAAAATGCATCAAAATGGAAGAAACACAGACTGTTACCAAATAATACAGTTTAAAAAATACAGCCTGTCCTGATAAACATGAGGATACTTACCAAAACTGGTGCCAAAATATAATTTAGTTTAGGTACGTAATCTGTAAGGAAATCCACTCTTCCATGGAACCAGAAATAAGCACCAACTCCTGCAGTGTAAGAAGTTACATTTTGTTAACACACCTGAATATTATTACAGTCTTTTGGAAGTATATGTTGAGACTTAGTTTAGAAAAGATGTTTTTCCCTTGATTAGCATGAAGAATGTATCAAATTTTGTTGCTGAAACTTCCGTAATGGTATGAATATCATATGGTGATAAGCAAGTATACAAAGCTTCAAGGACAGACCCACAAACAGGACAAAAACAACATGTCCTCCCAAAAAGAGTTCTTGGTTGGGGACATATCTATTTCTCAAAAGCTTTATTTTTTTAAATAAAAATAAAATGTTCTCCCAAAAGTTTTTTTTTCTCAAAATGGCTAGCATTCAAACATGATCTATTAAAAGCTACCAAAATTTTTAAAAATATTACCAGAAACAAATGCTAAGCGTACAAATCTATTTCTCAAGACCACTATTTTTCATATTAAAAAGTTCCCCCTGTAAAGTTTTATTTCTAAATGGTTTTTATTAAAACTTGATCTAAGTATTGGTATTAGAAAGCTTCCAAACAAATTGTAAGAAAAGCAGACATGAAATGAGTGCTCTAGTTAGGTGACACACAGACAAGACGGTAAAAAACATATTACACTCATGTTACTTCTTAGTGTGAGGTATAATAAAGAGTCGTCACATTACATCTGTAGTAATTAAGTAGAATTGCACACATAGGCACCCTGTGCAACTGTGTTCGAGATGAAGTACACAAATAAAACAGCTATTTTTATAACTATATTATGCCCTTACCATTCAGCGTTGGGGGCATTTAGTTCTATCTATGTCCGTCCCTCCTTCCCTCCAAATGCATCTCCATATATGTCCCGCTTTGATTTCCATTCAATAACAAGTTCTCCATTAGCAAGAATCATTTGATATTCATACACAAGGTCAGGGGCGATGAAAGACAGCCCATGCTTGATTTATGTTTTTAGCATGTTTTTTGTTCTTTTGTTTTAACTGGAAGTGAGGGCATCTCTATCTAATGAACATATTCTTCTATTTTTTCTTAACCCGAGTTTTGGTTGGATTTTCATTCATGTAACCCGACATTCAATTTTTTCTTTTTATATATTAATACTATCAAAAATCTATTTATACTGCACAACTACGTACCAACACCTGCAGTGACGACAAGTCTACTAATAAACAACACATAATCTGTAACTTGATCTAACACTACAGCCCTATAAAGACAAAAACAGTTTATACAAGAACAAGGTTTGTATGAGTGACAATCTAGGTATCTTGATTTCCTTGCTGGTTAAAGAGTACCTCTTTGTAAAGGTGGATACAGTTTAAATTGCTTCAGTGCAGTAGATTGTGGGTTTGAGACTCGTTCCGTCCGGTCAAGCCAAAGACTATTAAATTTAGTATTTGTTGCTACTCTGCTATGCAGGCAGCATTAAGGAGAGAGAAATAAAGACTGATTTGTAATAAGGATATTGTGTCCGAGTGGAGTGACATGTCTACCCATGGACTGTTGTTATAGAGAGCTAGCACTATAAAGATACAAGTAAGTGTGTTGGTATAAAGCGGACATCATCATCATTTCATTGCATCTAACTTGTTCTCACCATGACATAGCCGAAAAATGCTTATTTTGCATTTAACTAAAATCACTCACAAACTGGCTATATTGCTTTGTACTTTAGTAAACTTATATGGCATGATCTATTTTGTGTTCCATGATTTGAGGAGAGAGGTGGTTGTTCAATTTGTAGATATTGGTGGCCATCACTGTTTAAACTTTCTTTTCACAATTACACATGTATAACAACACTTTAAGGGGACATGGATATTTTTACATTATTACAAAACTTCAATATAACCAGATTTGCTATATTCACAAGGGAGATAACTCATGTGAAACACATCAGTAGCTTCACATTTAATACATCATGAAAAATACTGTTATTTAAAGGTGATTATAAGTTCATTTGACACACATCATACACCATGTTTTATTTGCAATAATAAATGCTAAAAGTGATCATTATCTAGAAGTGGAACAAAATGGTGACATATTTCCACTTCTAACATCCTAAATTATGACGTTCATTCAGCCCCATGTAATAAAAAGACGATTCTAAAATGAAAGTTTACTTTTATATTATGCTACGGTTAATAAAGATAAAACAGTGAGTGATTGTTTGTTGTTACGCCAAATGAGCAATATTTCAGCTAAATCCTCATTTTTATCACTTTCACTCTACTTATTTCTTGAATAACTGTTTTCTGACACCTACCTGTAAAATAGAGGAAGTGTTCCGTGGAAAGCATAAATAATTTAATAGCTTGAAGGTTATAAAATTTTGCATGTGAAGCACAACCGTCAATAAACATTAAAATACTATGTCGTTGCAAACAGAATTTTTCGTCCAGAGGACAGAATCATTTTTATACAAAATTCAGGGTTGGTTTAGGTTTATGGTGTTTAATGCCACTTTCAACAATATTTCAGTTATATCCTGGTGGTCAGTTTTATTGGTGGAGGAAACTGCAGTACCCAGAGAAAACCACTGACCTGTCGCAAGTGACTGACAAACTTCATCACGTAATGTTGTATCGAGTACACCTTGCCATGAACAGGGTTTGTTCATCCATTCTTATGAGTTTTCTTTTGAGCTTAAATCATGATTTGACTCTTATTGAAAATATTTTGATTTTTTGATTTTGATTGTGTTTAACACCACTTACAGCAATATTTCAGCTATATCATGGCGACCAGTTTTAGTGGTGGCAGAAGCTGGAGTACCCGGAGAGAACCACCGACCATGGGCAAGCAACGGGTAAACTTTATCACTTGCAGCTGCGAGTAGAGTGCACCCTTTTTTTGTAATTTACAAAGCCGGGCGTGAATTCACGCCGTATTGGTGATAGGCCTGTATGAGTTGTTAGGTAATCCAACTACCTAACTCATTGAGCCACCAGGGCCCTCTTATTGAAAATAAAATCACACATACCTTACAACATTTCTTAAAATTAAGAAGAAGGCATCTTTAGCAGCAGGGCAAAAACTTTTACCATAAACTGCTATCTGTAAAATTAAAATTATAAATCTATTAAATGTATTTATCCCATACCACAAAATAAAGATCTTCTACCATAAATTAAACTGATCTGAAAATCTCCATCATCACTACAGTTGTGAGTTTGATAAATTTTACATTAAAACCTTCTTATACCATGCTCCACCCAAGATTCTCAAGACAAATTTCTGATATTTTCTTATCTCATAATTCTTGAATTCTTGGATTTTGCAAAAAGAGGTCAAATATCCACTTTGCATTGAAAACCATGGGAATTTATAATGTGGCATGCATTTTCAAATCAAAGTGTCATTTTCACAATGCCCCATCTTAGATGCAACATGGTTTAATAATATGATTATTATCACAATGTAGACATAAATAGTTTATTTGATGTCATGTGCATTGCTTCTTTGTGAAACCTCTCTAAACCGAAACTCCTTGGGTTCAACTTATCTATTCAGAATAGACAGGTGTTTGATTTATGCAGGTTAAATTAACAAAGATTTTCTATATTGGTGCTTTATTTAAAGTTCGGTTTATACAGGATTCTGTTTTATTCAGTGTTTGGTTTAGACAGGATTCTGTTTTATTCAGTGTTTGGTTTAGACAGGTTTATACAGGATTCTGTTTTATTCAGTGTTTAGTTTAGACAGGTTTATACAGGATTCTGGTTATTCAGTGTTTGGTTTAGACAGGTTTATACAGGATTCTGTTTTATTCAGTGTTTGGTTTAGACAGGTTTATACAGGATTCTGTTTTATTCAGTGTTTGGTTTAGACAGGTTTCACTGTATAATATTTTATTACATGGGTGAAGGTCAGGAATTCTACTGAAGATTAATAGATAACATCTGCAGTCAATTTATTTGTTTCAAATCTCTCAAAAAAAAATCTTAGCCATATTTTTAAACACAGATGAGGTTTGGTTTTATGGTATTTAATGCCACTTTCAACAATATTTCAGTTATATCGTGGCAGTCAGTTTTATTGGTGGAGAAAACCGGAGTACCCGTAGAAAATCACAGACCTGCCGCAAGTCACTGACAAACTTGATTACATAATGATGTATCGAGTACTACTCACCTGAGTGGGGTTCAAACTCACAATATTAATGGTGATAGGCACTGATAGTTGTAAATCCAACTACCATATGATCATGACGGCCCAACACTGATTAGGCATCAAATGTTTATGCTTATGAATATGTTAAAATTTCACTGTGAATTCAGGATATAAAGAGTGAAAGGAGAATACATGTAAAAGATGTGGTAAAAGAGCCACAGTACAGCCATATAAGTCTATAATGATTTTATATAGAGCTTAAATTGAAAATCTAAAAATTAAGATAATCTAAGATAAATATTTTCACTGAACAATATTAATTGAGCATTAGTTTGGATTAAAATATAAACATATGCTTTTTTTAAGTTTCCTAAATGTGAAATAAAGGTCAGATGAGATACAAATGACCCAATAAGAAATTACCATGATATATGCATTTCTATTGAGAAATTTAAGAAATTTTTCAAGGCACCAAAAACAGCACTTCATACACCTGAAACGAGAAAAAACAAATACACATTAAATAAGACAATGTGATAGTTGGGACCTAAGTAGATGCCAATGATACAGCGATAACACAGAATAACAACACACATCAGCAGAGTAAAAATTACGAGGATTTTGAGGAAATTAAGATTCCGCAAACATAAGTTAAAGGGGCATTATCTGCCAAAATCGTAAATTTTTGTTACCCATAAAACTATCAGATATGATTGATGCCTTAATAAAATGTGTTTCTGTAACTTATAAATGTTATGAAATGTATGCACATCGGGGAAGAAAGGTGCAACTGCTCGTGTTTTGAGGTCGATCAAGAAATGGACGCCATCTTATTAATTATCGGCATTGTTTACGGAGTTTGCCGAATCGTCATTAAATCAGTACAACAATGCACTTATTTCTTATTTTCTGTGAATCTGCTTTTAGTCGGCGTTAATTACGGACAAAGAACCATGCAAGTTTGCAGTTAATAAGCGACAAAATACAAATTATTCGTTTTTACCTGTCACTAGTAAGGTCAGTTGCATACGGAGAAAGTGAGGTCAAATTATTTGCTTGCAAGGAAATAATAAATCGATGGTAATTTTCATTCTCAAAAGGCGAAAAGTGGTACGATAAGCTGTTTAATGTGAAATATTTACCTTTATTTCATCATTTTAAAGCTATTTACCAATTTCCAAAACATATAATTTTTTTGGTTAAAATCGTAGCTAATGCTCCTTTAACTTCTTTGTCTAGAAGTTTGAGTTTTTTTTATTGTCATGTTTGGTTATACATGTATGTCAAAAAATATTTTATTTATAACTGTGTTTCTTTTCAATTAAATACGACACTTAGTCATGCCTACAAGTCAGCACCTCATCGTCTTTTAACATTCAAATTTTCAATGTACAGATAAATAAGGCCATGCAAAATTAATTACTTGGTTCTCAGGCCCTTTTTTGCCAAAATTGATGAGGGAGGGAGGCATTTTTTTTTTTTATCTTTTTACTGCTGTAAAAAGTGACGAGGGAAGCATTTTTTCTTCTTTTTTATTTTTTGAAAAATATCTGCTGGTTCCAACGTACCATTTTTTATCGCCGTAAACAATTCCAATAGGTACAAGCTTCGGAGAAGGCCCCTATTATGTTCCAAGGTAAAACTGGCAAACATTTGTGCCGAATTTGCACTGAAACGATTGACATTTTGTCTATAAATGGAAACACGTTTTTAATATATACATTGTCATATCGATGCTTTAAATCTCATTTAAGCACGATGCGTTTTAAAGCGCTTCACCGACCATGCGATAGAAGAGAAAAAACGGACGCGGTCATTTTTTCCATACGGAAAGCGCTACCGCATTGAAATTTTTTTTTAAACTATTTTTGCAATAATATCGGCAATTCGGCGACGAATTTCCACATGCGGGCGGGCCTGAGAACAAAGAAATTAACTTTTTATGGCCTAAGCATCCACAATACAATGTATGTATTTTAAACATAAATTATTTTATAATGTTATCGGCACCAGGTAATTAGTGAAAATATTTCAGAGTAGGATCACATTTCTGGACCTGTTAGGGGAGATAAATATGGAATCAGACAAGAATTTATTTTTCATATAAATAAATTTTAGTCACATGTCATTTTATACGTGTTTTGATTGGTTTAAAAAGATGAGGTCATTTGTCAATGCACGGAATCTAAAAACAAACGTCGTTCTCAAGGTGTCGCGTGCCATTGTCATCGGGTGATTTTCTTTAAATGAGGCCCCTTTGGGGTTATTTAAATTTATTTCCGATTATTTGCCTTATTTTGAAAAAATAAATATATTTTTCAATATCATAGCAAAACCAGAGGCTCTCAAGAGCCTGTATCGTTCACCTGGTTATAAAAAGAACCAATTGGTCCTATGTAAAAACTATGTCCTGCAGTGGTAGTCATCTTGGAATTCCGATCAACATAAAAAACACAAAGTTTGTAAAGGACCTTCTAATGATTGATGCACAGTTTAGGTTCTATTAGTGCAATAGCTTCAGAGAAGAAAATATTTCTGTATTTTCCCATATGGTCCTGTGTTAATACTATGACCTGTGGTGGCAGCCATCTTGGATTTCAGATCGGCATAAAAAACCCAAACTTTTAAGAGGACCTTCAAATGGTTATTCCTGGGTAGTTTGGTTTCAACTGTCCAAGTGGTTTAAGAGAAGAAGCATTTTGAAACATTTTTCCCAAAGGGTCCAATGTTAAACCAAGTCCTGTCGTAGCCGCCATTTTGAATTTCATATCGGAACAAAAAACCTAAAGTTTGTAGAGGACCATCCAATGAACATTCATGTTCAGTTTGGCTTTAATCATATTTGTAGTTTCTGAAAAGAAGGCATTTGAACATTTTCCTATAGGGTCCAAATAATCTATTTCCTGCAGTGGCGGCCATCTTGGATTTCCGATCAGCATAAAAAACCTAAATTTTGTAGAGGACCTTCCAATGATCATTCTTGGGCAGTTTTGTTTAAATTGTCCAAGTGGTTTCAAGAGCTATATCGTGGTGGTCAGGTTTATTGGTAGAGGAAACCGCAGAAAGCCGCTGTCCCGCCACAAGTCACTGACAAACTTTATCACATAATGTTGTATTGAGAACACCTCGCCTGAGCAGGATTCAAACTCACAACTTAAGTGGTGATAGGCACTGATTGCATAGGTAGTAAGTAATAAATCCATTTTTTTCAATTTCAACTTTATTCATGGTTCTGTTCCAATATACAGCTCCACCAGATTAAGAACACAACCCAAATTAGAGATCCTAAAATGTTTTTTTTTTTTATAATTTGTGTCAGATAGCATTTTCCCTCACATTCAATATTACACAGAAGTAAATGCTGTTAAGATATTACAAAGCACAGTATTCCCCCCTTTTATAAGGCCTTCCATTTTGCAATGCAAGGTGGCCTTTCTTGAGGGAACCAATTTATTAGTAGTGCTTCTGAAATCTGTGCTGCTAAGTCCAATGACCTTTTGTAAAAGAGGTCTGATAAGAGAGAGACTACTGTATTTTCTACTATATTTGACATAATCTATGAAAACACAGAACTTACTTAATCAAAAACTTTGCCACTGGATTTTCTGTGTTTTTTAATTTATTATCGACGTATTCTAGAAATACACGAATCATTTTAACGATAGCAATGATCAGAGATCCGAAAGCTAGCGATCCAAGATGATATCTGAAATATACAAAAGATGTCAAAAAATTATTACACGATCTAAGATGATATCTGAAATTATACAAAAGATGTCAAAAAATTATTACACGATCCAAGATGATATCTGAAATATACAAAAGATGTTAAAAAATTATTACACGATCCAAGATGATATCTAAAATATACAAAAGATGTCAAAAAATGATTACACGATCCAAGATGATATCTGAAATATACAAAAGATGTCAAAAACTTATTACACGATCCAAGATGATATCTGAAATATACAAAAAAAGTCAAAAATTTATTACATGATCAAAGATGATATCTGAAATATACAATGGCAAAAAATTATTTCACTGAAATATACAGTAAATAATTAAAAGGTCAATTGTTTGTTCAGGAAATTTAGTTGTAAATATCCTTCAGAATTCTGCTACCCCTTATGACTGAGTGAGTGCTTGTTGTATAATGCCAAATTAACATTTTTTCAGTTATATCGTGGCGATCTATCTCTTGTGGTTTCAAGGATTATGATTATGTGATAACAACGGTTTCTGTGTTTGAGTAAATAACCCTGCAATGACAAAGTTGACCAAACCAGAGCAAAAAAGTCTAGGGATATAGCTTTATCGCCCGAAAGCACTGAATCAACATATATATTGTTATTTGTTGTACCAAATTTTCAGGAATAGACAATAATAATGATAAGAATTACAATAAGGTCTATCTAGTTATCAATGATGTACACAATTGCTCTCAGATCACTTTAGAGTGTATCAGTGTGGAAGTTTACTAGATCACCTTAGAGTGTGTCAGTGTGAAAGTTTACTAGATCACCTTCGAGTGTGTCAGTGTGAAAGTTTACTAGATCACCTTAGAGTGTGTCAGTGTGAAAGTTTACTAGATCACCTTAGTGTGTGTCAGTGTGAAAGTTTACTAGATCACCTTAGAGTGTCAGTGTGAAAGTTTACTAAATCACCTTAGAGTGTGTCAGTGTGAAAGTTTACTAGATCACCTTAGAGTGTGTCAGTGTGAAAGTTTACTAGATCACCTTAGAGTGTGTCAGTGTGAAAGTTTACTAGATCACCTTAGAGTGTGTCAGTGTGAAAGTTTACTAGATCACCTTAGAGTGTGTCAGTGTGAAAGTTTACTAGATCACCTTAGAGTGTGTCAGTGTGAAAGTTTACTAGATCACCTTAGAGTGTGTCAGTGTGAAAGTTTACTAGATCACCTTAGAGTGTGTCAGTGTGAAAGTTTACTAGATCACCTTAGAGTGTGTCAGTGTGAAAGTTTACTAGATCACCTTAGAGTGTGTCAGTGTGAAAGTTTACTAGATCACCTTAGAGTGTGTCAGTGTGAAAGTTTACTAGATCACCTTAGAGTGTGTCAGTGTGAAAGTTTACTAGATCACCTTAGAGTGTGTCAGTGTGAAAGTTTACTAGATCACCTTAGAGTGTGTCAGTGTGAAAGTTTACTAGATCACCTTAGAGTGTGTCAGTGTGAAAGTTTACTAGATCACCTTAGAGTGTGTCAGTGTGAAAGTTTACTAGATCACCTTAGAGTGTGTCAGTGTGAAAGTTTACTAGATCACCTTAGAGTGTGTCAGTGTGAAAGTTTACTAGATCACCTTAGAGGGTGTCAGTGTGAAAGTTTACTAGATCACCTTAGAGGGTGTCAGTGTGAAAGTTTACTAGATCACCTTAGAGTGTGTCAGTGTGAAAGTTTACTAGATCACCTTAGAGTGTGTCAGTGTAAAAGTTTACTAGATCACCTTAGAGTGTGTCAGTGTGAAAGTTTACTAGATCACCTTAGAGTGTGTCAGTGTGAAAGTTTACTAGATCACCTTAGAGTGTGTCAGTGTGAAAGTTTACTAGATCACCTTAGAGTGTGTCAGTGTGAAAGTTTACTAGATCACCTTAGAGTGTGTCAGTGTGAAAGTTTACTAGATCACCTTAGAGTGTGTCAGTGTGAAAGTTTACTAGATCACCTTAGAGTGTGTCAGTGTGAAAGTTTACTAGATCACCTTAGAGTGTGTCAGTGTGAAAGTTTACTAGATCACCTTAGAGTGTGTCAGTGTGAAAGTTTACTAGATCACCATAGAGTGTGTCAGTGTGAAAGTTTACTAGATCACCTTAGAGTGTGTCAGTGTGAAAGTTTACTAGATCACCTTAGAGTGTGTCAGTGTGAAAGTTTACTAGATCACCTTAGAGTGTGTCGGTGTGAAAGTTTACTAGATCACCTTAGAGTGTGTCGGTGTGAAAGTTTACTAGATCACCTTAGAGTGTGTCGGTGTGAAAGTTTACTAGATCACCTTAGAGTGTGTCGGTGTGAAAGTTTACTAGATCACCTTAGAGTGTGTCGGTGTGAAAGTTTACTAGATCATCTTAGAGTGTGTCGGTGTGAAAGTTTACTAGATCACCTTAGAGTGTGTCGGTGTGAAAGTTTACTAGATCACCTTAGAGAGTGTCGGTGTGAAAGTTTACTAGATCACCTTAGTGAGCGTCGGTGTGAAAGTTTACTAGATCACCTTAGAGAGTGTCGGTGTGAAAGTTTACTAGATCACCTTAGAGTGTGTCGGTGTGAAAGTTTACTAGATCATCTTAGAGTGTGTCGGTGTGAAAGTTTACTAGATCACCTTAGAGTGTGTCGGTGTGAAAGTTTACTAGATCACCTTAGAGTGTGTCGGTGTGAAAGTTTACTAGATCACCTTAGAGTGAGTCGGTGTGAAAGTTTACTAGATCACCTTAGAGTGTGTCGGTGTGAAAGTTTACTAGATCACCTTAGAGTGTGTCGGTGTGAAAGTTTACTAGATCACCTTAGAGTGTGTCGGTGTGAAAGTTTACTAGATCACCTTAGAGTGTGTCGGTGTGAAAGTTTACTAGATCACCTTAGAGTGTGTCGGTGTGAAAGTTTACTAGATCACCTTAGAGAGCGTCGGTGTGAAAGTTTACTAGATCACCTTAGAGAGTGTCAGTGTGAAAGTTTACTAGATCACCTTAGAGTGTGTCGGTGTGAAAGTTTACTAGATCACCTTAGAGTGTGTCGGTGTGAAAGTTTACTAGATCACCTTAGAGTGTGTCGGTGTGAAAGTTTACTAGATCACCTTAGAGTGTGTCGGTGTGAAAGTTTACTAGATCACCTTAGAGTGAGTCGGTGTGAAAGTTTACTAGATCACCTTAGAGTGTGTCGGTGTGAAAGTTTACTAGATCACCTTAGAGTGTGTCGGTGTGAAAGTTTACTAGATCACCTTAGAGTGTGTCGGTGTGAAAGTTTACTAGATCACCTTAGAGTGTGTCGGTGTGAAAGTTTACTAGATCACCTTAGAGTGTGTCGGTGTGAAAGTTTACTAGATCACCTTAGAGTGAGTCGGTGTGAAAGTTTACTAGATCACCTTAGAGTGTGTCGGTGTGAAAGTTTACTAGATCACCTTAGAGTGTGTCGGTGTGAAAGTTTACTAGATCATCTTAGAGTGTGTCGGTGTGAAAGTTTACTAGATCACCTTAGAGTGTGTCGGTGTGAAAGTTTACTAGATCACCTTAGAGTGTGTCGGTGTGAAAGTTTACTAGATCACCTTAGAGTGAGTCGGTGTGAAAGTTTACTAGATCACCTTAGAGTGTGTCGGTGTGAAAGTTTACTAGATCACCTTAGAGTGTGTCGGTGTGAAAGTTTACTAGATCACCTTAGAGTGTGTCGGTGTGAAAGTTTACTAGATCACCTTAGAGTGTGTCGGTGTGAAAGTTTACTAGATCACCTTAGAGTGTGTCGGTGTGAAAGTTTACTAGATCACCTTAGAGAGCGTCGGTGTGAAAGTTTACTAGATCACCTTAGAGAGTGTCAGTGTGAAAGTTTACTAGATCACCTTAGAGTGTGTCGGTGTGAAAGTTTACTAGATCACCTTAGAGTGTGTCGGTGTGAAAGTTTACTAGATCACCTTAGAGTGTGTCGGTGTGAAAGTTTACTAGATCACCTTAGAGTGTGTCGGTGTGAAAGTTTACTAGATCACCTTAGAGTGTGTCGGTGTGAAAGTTTACTAGATCACCTTAGAGTGTGTCGGTGTGAAAGTTTACTAGATCACCTTAGAGTGTGTCGGTGTGAAAGTTTACTAGATCATCTTAGAGTGTGTCGGTGTGAAAGTTTACTAGATCACCTTAGAGTGTGTCGGTGTGAAAGTTTACTAGATCACCTTAGAGAGTGTCGGTGTGAAAGTTTACTAGATCACCTTAGTGAGCGTCGGTGTGAAAGTTTACTAGATCACCTTAGAGAGTGTCGGTGTGAAAGTTTACTAGATCACCTTAGAGTGTGTCGGTGTGAAAGTTTACTAGATCATCTTAGAGTGTGTCGGTGTGAAAGTTTACTAGATCACCTTAGAGTGTGTCGGTGTGAAAGTTTACTAGATCACCTTAGAGTGTGTCGGTGTGAAAGTTTACTAGATCACCTTAGAGTGAGTCGGTGTGAAAGTTTACTAGATCACCTTAGAGTGTGTCGGTGTGAAAGTTTACTAGATCACCTTAGAGTGTGTCGGTGTGAAAGTTTACTAGATCACCTTAGAGTGTGTCGGTGTGAAAGTTTACTAGATCACCTTAGAGTGTGTCGGTGTGAAAGTTTACTAGATCACCTTAGAGTGTGTCGGTGTGAAAGTTTACTAGATCACCTTAGAGAGCGTCGGTGTGAAAGTTTACTAGATCACCTTAGAGAGTGTCAGTGTGAAAGTTTACTAGATCACCTTAGAGTGTGTCGGTGTGAAAGTTTACTAGATCACCTTAGAGTGTGTCGGTGTGAAAGTTTACTAGATCACCTTAGAGTGTGTCGGTGTGAAAGTTTACTAGATCACCTTAGAGTGTGTCGGTGTGAAAGTTTACTAGATCACCTTAGAGTGAGTCGGTGTGAAAGTTTACTAGATCACCTTAGAGTGTGTCGGTGTGAAAGTTTACTAGATCACCTTAGAGTGTGTCGGTGTGAAAGTTTACTAGATCACCTTAGAGTGTGTCGGTGTGAAAGTTTACTAGATCACCTTAGAGTGTGTCGGTGTGAAAGTTTACTAGATCACCTTAGAGTGTGTCGGTGTGAAAGTTTACTAGATCATCTTAGAGTGTGTCGGTGTGAAAGTTTACTAGATCACCTTAGAGTGTGTCAGTGTGAAAGTTTACTAGATCACCTTAGAGTGTGTCAGTGTGAAAGTTTACTAGATCACCTTAGAGTGTGTCAGTTTACTAGATCACCTTAGAGTGTGTCAGTGTGAAAGTTTATTAGATCACCTTAGAGTGTGTCAGTGTGAAAGTTTACTAGATCACCTTAGAGTGTGTCAGTGTGAAAGTTTACTAGATCACCTTAGAGTGTGTCAGTGTGAAAGTTTACTAGATCACCTTAGAGTGTGTCAGTGTGAAAGTTTACTAGATCACCTTAGAGTGTGTCAGTGTGAAAGTTTACTAGATCACCTTAGAGAGTGTCAGTGTGAAAGTTTACTAGATCACCTTAGAGTGTGTCAGTGTGAAAGTTTACTAGATCACCTTAGAGTGTGTCAGTGTGAAAGTTTACTAGATCACCTTAGAGTGTGTCAGTTTACTAGATCATCTTAGAGTGTGTCAGTGTGAAAGTTTATTAGATCACCTTAGAGTGTGTCAGTGTGAAAGTTTACTAGATCACCTTAGAGTGTGTCAGTGTGAAAGTTTACTAGATCACCTTAGAGTGTGTCAGTGTGAAAGTTTACTAGATCACCTTAGAGTGTGTCAGTGTGAAAGTTTACTAGATCACCTTAGAGTGTGTCAGTGTGAAAGTTTACTAGATCACCTTGGAGTGTGTCAGTGTGAAAGTTTACTAGATCACCTTAGAGTGTGTCAGTGTGAAAGTTTACTAGATCACCTTAGAGTGTGTCAGTGTGAAAGTTTACCTTAGAGTGTGTCAGTGTGAAAGTTTACCTTAGAGTGTGTCAGTGTGAAAGTTTACTAGATCACCTTAGAGTGTGTCAGTGTGAAAGTTTACTAGATCACCTTAGAGTGTGTCGGTGTGAAAGTTTATTAGATCACCTTAGAGTGTGTCGGTGTGAAAGTTTACTAGATCACCTTAGAGTGTGTCGGTATGAAAGTTTACTAGATCACCTTAGAGTGTGTTGGTGTGAAAGTTTACTAGATCACCTTAGAGTGTGTCAGTGTGAAAGTTTACCTTAGAGTGTGTCAGTGTGAAAGTTTACCTTAGAGTGTGTCAGTGTGAAAGTTTACTAGATCACCTTAGAGTGTCAGTGTGAAAGTTTACTAGATCACCTTAGAGTGTGTCAGTGTGAAAGTTTACTAGATCACCATAGAGTGTGTCAGTGTGAAAGTTTACTAGATCACCTTAGAGTGTGTCAGTGTGAAAGTTTACTAGATCACCTTAAAGTGTGTCAGTGTGAAAGTTTACTAGATCACCTAAGAGAGTGTCAGTGTGAAAGTTTACTAGATCACCTTAGAGAGTGTCAGTGTGAAAGTTTACTAGATCACCTTAGAGTGTGTCAGTGTGAAAGTTTACTAGATCACCTTAGAGTGTGTCGGTGTGAAAGTTTACTAGATCACCTTAGAGTGTCGGTGTGAAAGTTTACTAGATCACCTTAGAGTGTGTCGGTGTGAAAGTTTACTAGATCACCTTAGAGTGTGTCGGTGTGAAAGTTTACTAGATCACCTTAGAGTGTGTCAGTGTGAAAGTTTACTAGATCACCTTAGTGTGTCAGTGTGAAAGTTTACTAGATCACCTTAGAGTGTGTCAGTGTGAAAGTTTACTAGATCACCTTAGAGTGTGTCGGTGTGAAAGTTTACTAGATCACCTTAGAGTGTGTCGGTGTGAAAGTTTACTAGATCACCTTAGAGTGTGTCGGTGTGAAAGTTTACTAGATCACCTTAGAGTGTGTCAGTGTGAAAGTTTACTAGATCACCTTAGAGTGTGTCGGTGTGAAAGTTTACTAGATCACCTTAGAGTGTGTTGGTGTGAAAGTTTACTAGATCACCTTAGAGTGTGTCGGTGTGAAAGTTTACTAGATCACCTTAGAGTGTGTCGGTGTGAAAGTTTACTAGATCACCTTAGAGTGTGTCGGTGTGAAAGTTTACTAGATCATCTTAGAGTGTGTCGGTGTGAAAGTTTACTAGATCACCTTAGAGTGTGTCGGTGTGAAAGTTTACTAGATCACCTTAGAGAGTGTCGGTGTGAAAGTTTACTAGATCACCTTAGAGAGCGTCGGTGTGAAAGTTTACTAGATCACCTTAGAGAGTGTCGGTGTGAAAGTTTACTAGATCACCTTAGAGTGTGTCAGTGTGAAAGTTTACTAGATCACCTTAGAGTGTGTCGGTGTGAAAGTTTACTAGATCACCTTAGAGTGTGTCGGTGTGAGAGTTTACTAGATCACCTTAGAGTGAGTCGGTGTGAAAGTTTACTAGATCACCTTAGAGTGTGTCGGTGTGAAAGTTTACTAGATCACCTTAGAGTGTGTCGGTGTGAAAGTTTACTAGATCACCTTAGAGTGTGTCAGTGTGAAAGTTTACTAGATCACCTTAGAGTGTGTCGGTGTGAAAGTTTACTAGATCACCTTAGAGTGTGTCGGTGTGAAAGTTTACTAGATCATCTTAGAGTGTGTCGGTGTGAAAGTTTACTAGATCACCTTAGAGTGTGTCAGTGTGAAAGTTTACTAGATCACCTTAGAGTGTGTCAGTTTACTAGATCACCTTAGAGTGTGTCAGTGTGAAAGTTTATTAGATCACCTTAGAGTGTGTCAGTGTGAAAGTTTACTAGATCACCTTAGAGTGTGTCAGTGTGAAAGTTTACTAGATCACCTTAGAGTGTGTCAGTGTGAAAGTTTACTAGATCACCTTAGAGTGTGTCAGTGTGAAAGTTTACTAGATCACCTTAGAGTGTGTCAGTGTGAAAGTTTACTAGATCACCTTAGAGAGTGTCAGTGTGAAAGTTTACTAGATCACCTTAGAGTGTGTCAGTGTGAAAGTTTACTAGATCACCTTAGAGTGTGTCAGTGTGAAAGTTTACTAGATCACCTTAGAGTGTGTCAGTTTACTAGATCATCTTAGAGTGTGTCAGTGTGAACGTTTATTAGATCACCTTAGAGTGTGTCAGTGTGAAAGTTTACTAGATCACCTTAGAGTGTGTCAGTGTGAAAGTTTACTAGATCACCTTAGAGTGTGTCAGTGTGAAAGTTTACTAGATCACCTTAGAGTGTGTCAGTGTGAAAGTTTACTAGATCACCTTAGAGTGTGTCAGTGTGAAAGTTTACTAGATCACCTTGGAGTGTGTCAGTGTGAAAGTTTACTAGATCACCTTAGAGTGTGTCAGTGTGAAAGTTTACTAGATCACCTTAGAGTGTGTCAGTGTGAAAGTTTACCTTAGAGTGTGTCAGTGTGAAAGTTTACCTTAGAGTGTGTCAGTGTGAAAGTTTACTAGATCACCTTAG
The DNA here is from genome assembly GCA_963680875.1 of Bathymodiolus brooksi. Taxonomy (NCBI): domain Eukaryota; kingdom Metazoa; phylum Mollusca; class Bivalvia; order Mytilida; family Modiolidae; genus Bathymodiolus; species Bathymodiolus brooksi. Next base: position 79,355,676 of record OY804588.1, read on the forward strand.
AGTGTGTCAGTGTGAAAGTTTACTAGATCACCTTAGAGTGTGTCGGTGTGAAAGTTTATTAGATCACCTTAGAGTGTGTCGGTGTGAAAGTTTACTAGATCACCTTAGAGTGTGTCGGTATGAAAGTTTACTAGATCACCTTAGAGTGTGTTGGTGTGAAAGTTTACTAGATCACCTTAGAGTGTGTCAGTGTGAAAGTTTACCTTAGAGTGTGTCAGTGTGAAAGTTTACCTTAGAGTGTGTCAGTGTGAAAGTTTACTAGATCACCTTAGAGTGTCAGTGTGAAAGTTTACTAGATCACCTTAGAGTGTGTCAGTGTGAAAGTTTACTAGATCACCATAGAGTGTGTCAGTGTGAAAGTTTACTAGATCACCTTAGAGTGTGTCAGTGTGAAAGTTTACTAGATCACCTTAAAGTGTGTCAGTGTGAAAGTTTACTAGATCACCTTAGAGAGTGTCAGTGTGAAAGTTTACTAGATCACCTTAGAGAGTGTCAGTGTGAAAGTTTACTAGATCACCTTAGAGTGTGTCAGTGTGAAAGTTTACTAGATCACCTTAGAGTGTGTCGGTGTGAAAGTTTACTAGATCACCTTAGAGTGTCGGTGTGAAAGTTTACTAGATCACCTTAGAGTGTGTCGGTGTGAAAGTTTACTAGATCACCTTAGAGTGTGTCGGTGTGAAAGTTTACTAGATCACCTTAGAGTGTGTCAGTGTGAAAGTTTACTAGATCACCTTAGTGTGTCAGTGTGAAAGTTTACTAGATCACCTTAGAGTGTGTCAGTGTGAAAGTTTACTAGATCACCTTAGAGTGTGTCGGTGTGAAAGTTTACTAGATCACCTTAGAGTGTGTCGGTGTGAAAGTTTACTAGATCACCTTAGAGTGTGTCGGTGTGAAAGTTTACTAGATCACCTTAGAGTGTGTCAGTGTGAAAGTTTACTAGATCACCTTAGAGTGTGTCGGTGTGAAAGTTTACTAGATCACCTTAGAGTGTGTTGGTGTGAAAGTTTACTAGATCACCTTAGAGTGTGTCGGTGTGAAAGTTTACTAGATCACCTTAGAGTGTGTCGGTGTGAAAGTTTACTAGATCACCTTAGAGTGTGTCGGTGTGAAAGTTTACTAGATCATCTTAGAGTGTGTCGGTGTGAAAGTTTACTAGATCACCTTAGAGTGTGTCGGTGTGAAAGTTTACTAGATCACCTTAGAGAGTGTCGGTGTGAAAGTTTACTAGATCACCTTAGAGAGCGTCGGTGTGAAAGTTTACTAGATCACCTTAGAGAGTGTCGGTGTGAAAGTTTACTAGATCACCTTAGAGTGTGTCGGTGTGAAAGTTTACTAGATCACCTTAGAGTGTGTCGGTGTGAAAGTTTACTAGATCACCTTAGAGTGTGTCGGTGTGAGAGTTTACTAGATCACCTTAGAGTGAGTCGGTGTGAAAGTTTACTAGATCACCTTAGAGTGTGTCGGTGTGAAAGTTTACTAGATCACCTTAGAGTGTGTCGGTGTGAAAGTTTACTAGATCACCTTAGAGTGTGTCAGTGTGAAAGTTTACTAGATCACCTTAGAGTGTGTCGGTGTGAAAGTTTACTAGATCACCTTAGAGTGTGTCGGTGTGAAAGTTTACTAGATCATCTTAGAGTGTGTCGGTGTGAAAGTTTACTAGATCACCTTAGAGTGTGTCAGTGTGAAAGTTTACTAGATCATCTTAGAGTGTGTTAGTGTGAAAGTTTACTAGATCACCTTTGAGTGTGTCAGTGTGAAAGTTTACTAGATCACCTTAGAGTGTGTCAGTTTACTAGATCACCTTAGAGTGTGTCAGTGTGAAAGTTTATTAGATCACCTTAGAGTGTGTCAGTGTGAAAGTTTACTAGATCACCTTAGAGTGTGTCAGTGTGAAAGTTTACTAGATCACCTTAGAGTGTGTCAGTGTGAAAGTTTACTAGATCACCTTAGAGTGTGTCAGTGTGAAAGTTTACTAGATCACCTTAGAGTGTGTCAGTGTGAAAGTTTACTAGATCACCTTAGAGTGTGTCAGTGTGAAAGTTTACTAGATCACCTTAGAGTGTGTCAGTGTGAAAGTTTACTAGATCCCCTTAGAGTGTGTCAGTGTGAAAGTTTACCTTAGAGTGTGTCAGTGTGAAAGTTTACTAGATCACCTTAGAGTGTGTCAGTGTGAAAGTTTACTAGATCACCTTAGAGTGTGTCGGTGTGAAAGTTTACTAGATCACCTTAGAGTGTGTCGGTGTGAAAGTTTACTAGATCACCTTAGAGTGTGTCGGTATGAAAGTTTACTAGATCACCTTAGAGTGTGTTGGTGTGAAAGTTTACTAGATCACCTTAGAGTGTGTCAGTGTGAAAGTTTACCTTAGAGTGTGTCAGTGTGAAAGTTTACCTTAGAGTGTGTCAGTGTGAAAGTTTACTAGATCACCTTAGAGTGTGTCAGTGTGAAAGTTTACTAGATCACCTTAGAGTGTGTCAGTGTGAAAGTTTACTAGATCACCTTAGAGTGTGTCAGTGTGAAAGTTTACTAGATCACCTTAGAGTGTGTCAGTGTGAAAGTTTACTAGATCACCTTAGAGTGTCAGTGTGAAAGTTTACTAGATCACCTTAGAGTGTGTCAGTGTGAAAGTTTACTAGATCACCATAGAGTGTGTCGGTGTGAAAGTTTACTAGATCACCTTAGAGTGTGTCGGTGTGAAAGTTTACTAGATCACCTTAGAGTGTGTCGGTGTGAAAGTTTACTAGATCATCTTAGAGTGTGTCGGTGTGAAAGTTTACTAGATCACCTTAGAGTGTGTCGGTGTGAAAGTTTACTAGATCATCTTAGAGTGTGTCGGTGTGAAAGTTTACTAGATCACCTTAGAGTGTGTCGGGGTGAAAGTTTACTAGATCACCTTAGAGAGTGTCGGTGTGAAAGTTTACTAGATCACCTTAGTGAGCGTCGGTGTGAAAGTTTACTAGATCACCTTAGAGAGTGTCGGTGTGAAAGTTTACTAGATCACCTTAGAGTGTGTCGGTGTGAAAGTTTACTAGATCATCTTAGAGTGTGTCGGTGTGAAAGTTTACTAGATCACCTTAGAGTGTGTCGGTGTGAAAGTTTACTAGATCACCTTAGAGTGTGTCGGTGTGAAAGTTTACTAGATCACCTTAGAGTGAGTCGGTGTGAAAGTTTACTAGATCACCTTAGAGTGTGTCGGTGTGAAAGTTTACTAGATCACCTTAGAGTGTGTCGGTGTGAAAGTTTACTAGATCACCTTAGAGTGTGTCGGTGTGAAAGTTTACTAGATCACCTTAGAGTGTGTCGGTGTGAAAGTTTACTAGATCACCTTAGAGTGTGTCGGTGTGAAAGTTTACTAGATCACCTTAGAGAGCGTCGGTGTGAAAGTTTACTAGATCACCTTAGAGAGTGTCGGTGTGAAAGTTTACTAGATCACCTTAGAGTGTGTCGGTGTGAAAGTTTACTAGATCACCTTAGAGTGTGTCGGTGTGAAAGTTTACTAGATCACCTTAGAGTGTGTCGGTGTGAAAGTTTACTAGATCACCTTAGAGTGTGTCGGTGTGAAAGTTTACTAGATCACCTTAGAGTGAGTCGGTGTGAAAGTTTACTAGATCACCTTAGAGTGTGTCGGTGTGAAAGTTTACTAGATCACCTTAGAGTGTGTCGGTGTGAAAGTTTACTAGATCACCTTAGAGTGTGTCGGTGTGAAAGTTTACTAGATCACCTTAGAGTGTGTCGGTGTGAAAGTTTACTAGATCACCTTAGAGTGTGTCGGTGTGAAAGTTTACTAGATCATCTTAGAGTGTGTCGGTGTGAAAGTTTACTAGATCACCTTAGAGTGTGTCAGTGTGAAAGTTTACTAGATCACCTTAGAGTGTGTCAGTGTGAAAGTTTACTAGATCACCTTAGAGTGTGTCAGTTTACTAGATCACCTTAGAGTGTGTCAGTGTGAAAGTTTATTAGATCACCTTAGAGTGTGTCAGTGTGAAAGTTTACTAGATCACCTTAGAGTGTGTCAGTGTGAAAGTTTACTAGATCACCTTAGAGTGTGTCAGTGTGAAAGTTTACTAGATCACCTTAGAGTGTGTCAGTGTGAAAGTTTACTAGATCACCTTAGAGTGTGTCAGTGTGAAAGTTTACTAGATCACCTTAGAGAGTGTCAGTGTGAAAGTTTACTAGATCACCTTAGAGTGTGTCAGTGTGAAAGTTTACTAGATCACCTTAGAGTGTGTCAGTGTGAAAGTTTACTAGATCACCTTAGAGTGTGTCAGTTTACTAGATCACCTTAGAGTGTGTCAGTGTGAAAGTTTATTAGATCACCTTAGAGTGTGTCAGTGTGAAAGTTTACTAGATCACCTTAGAGTGTGTCAGTGTGAAAGTTTACTAGATCACCTTAGAGTGTGTCAGTGTGAAAGTTTACTAGATCACCTTAGAGTGTGTCAGTGTGAAAGTTTACTAGATCACCTTAGAGTGTGTCAGTGTGAAAGTTTACTAGATCACCTTGGAGTGTGTCAGTGTGAAAGTTTACTAGATCACCTTAGAGTGTGTCAGTGTGAAAGTTTACTAGATCACCTTAGAGTGTGTCAGTGTGAAAGTTTACCTTAGAGTGAGTCAGTGTGAAAGTTTACCTTAGAGTGTGTCAGTGTGAAAGTTTACTAGATCACCTTAGAGTGTGTCAGTGTGAAAGTTTACTAGATCACCTTAGAGTGTGTCGGTGTGAAAGTTTACTAGATCACCTTAGAGTGTGTCGGTGTGAAAGTTTACTAGATCACCTTAGAGTGTGTCGGTATGAAAGTTTACTAGATCACCTTAGAGTGTGTTGGTGTGAAAGATTACTAGATCACCTTAGAGTGAATCGGTGTGAAAGTTTACTAGATCACCTTAGAGTGTGTCGGTGTGAAAGTTTACTAGATCACCTTAGAGTGTGTCGGTGTGAAAGTTTACTAGATCACCTTAGAGTGTGTCGGTGTGAAAGTTTACTAGATCACCTTAGAGTGTGTCGGTGTGAAAGTTTACTAGATCACCTTAGAGTGTGTCGGTGTGAAAGTTTACTAGATCACCTTAGAGAGCGTCGGTGTGAAAGTTTACTAGATCACCTTAGAGAGTGTCGGTGTGAAAGTTTACTAGATCACCTTAGAGTGTGTCGGTGTGAAAGTTTACTAGATCACCTTAGAGTGTGTCGGTGTGAAAGTTTACTAGATCACCTTAGAGTGTGTCGGTGTGAAAGTTTACTAGAGCACCTTAGAGTGTGTCGGTGTGAAAGTTTACTAGATCACCTTAGAGTGAGTCGGTGTGAAAGTTTACTAGATCACCTTAGAGTGTGTCGGTGTGAAAGTTTACTAGATCACCTTAGAGTGTGTCGGTGTGAAAGTTTACTAGATCACCTTAGAGTGTGTCGGTGTGAAAGTTTACTAGATCACCTTAGAGTGTGTCGGTGTGAAAGTTTACTAGATCACCTTAGAGTGTGTCGGTGTGAAAGTTTACTAGATCATCTTAGAGTGTGTCGGTGTGAAAGTTTACTAGATCACCTTAGAGTGTGTCAGTGTGAAAGTTTACTAGATCACCTTAGAGTGTGTCAGTGTGAAAGTTTACTAGATCACCTTAGAGTGTGTCAGTTTACTAGATCACCTTAGAGTGTGTCAGTGTGAAAGTTTATTAGATCACCTTAGAGTGTGTCAGTGTGAAAGTTTACTAGATCACCTTAGAGTGTGTCAGTGTGAAAGTTTACTAGATCACCTTAGAGTGTGTCAGTGTGAAAGTTTACTAGATCACCTTAGAGTGTGTCAGTGTGAAAGTTTACTAGATCACCTTAGAGTGTGTCAGTGTGAAAGTTTACTAGATCACCTTAGAGAGTGTCAGTGTGAAAGTTTACTAGATCACCTTAGAGTGTGTCAGTGTGAAAGTTTACTAGATCACCTTAGAGTGTGTCAGTGTGAAAGTTTACTAGATCACCTTAGAGTGTGTCAGTTTACTAGATCACCTTAGAGTGTGTCAGTGTGAAAGTTTATTAGATCACCTTAGAGTGTGTCAGTGTGAAAGTTTACTAGATCACCTTAGAGTGTGTCAGTGTGAAAGTTTACTAGATCACCTTAGAGTGTGTCAGTGTGAAAGTTTACTAGATCACCTTAGAGTGTGTCAGTGTGAAAGTTTACTAGATCACCTTAGAGTGTGTCAGTGTGAAAGTTTACTAGATCACCTTGGAGTGTGTCAGTGTGAAAGTTTACTAGATCACCTTAGAGTGTGTCAGTGTGAAAGTTTACTAGATCACCTTAGAGTGTGTCAGTGTGAAAGTTTACCTTAGAGTGAGTCAGTGTGAAAGTTTACCTTAGAGTGTGTCAGTGTGAAAGTTTACTAGATCACCTTAGAGTGTGTCAGTGTGAAAGTTTACTAGATCACCTTAGAGTGTGTCGGTGTGAAAGTTTACTAGATCACCTTAGAGTGTGTCGGTGTGAAAGTTTACTAGATCACCTTAGAGTGTGTCGGTATGAAAGTTTACTAGATCACCTTAGAGTGTGTTGGTGTGAAAGTTTACTAGATCACCTTAGAGTGTGTCAGTGTGAAAGTTTACCTTAGAGTGTGTCAGTGTGAAAGTTTACCTTAGAGTGTGTCAGTGTGGAAGTTTACTAGATCACCTTAGAGTGTCAGTGTGAAAGTTTACTAGATCACCTTAGAGTGTGTCAGTGTGAAAGTTTACTAGATCACCATAGAGTGTGTCAGTGAGAAAGTTTACTAGATCACCTTAGAGTGTGTCGGTGTGAAAGTTTACTAGATCACCTTAGAGTGTGTCGGTGTGAGAGTTTACTAGATCACCTTAGAGTGAGTCGGTGTGAAAGTTTACTAGATCACCTTAGAGTGTGTCGGTGTGAAAGTTTACTAGATCACCTTAGAGTGTGTCGGTGTGAAAGTTTACTAGATCACCTTAGAGTGTGTCGGTGTGAAAGTTTACTAGATCACCTTAGAGTGTGTCGGTGTGAAAGTTTACTAGATCACCTTAGAGTGTGTCGGTGTGAAAGTTTACTAGATCACCTTAGAGAGCGTCGGTGTGAAAGTTTACTAGATCACCTTAGAGAGTGTCGGTGTGAAAGTTTACTAGATCACCTTAGAGTGTGTCGGTGTGAAAGTTTACTAGATCACCTTAGAGTGTGTCGGTGTGAAAGTTTACTAGATCACCTTAGAGTGTGTCGGTGTGAAAGTTTACTAGATCACCTTAGAGTGTGTCGGTGTGAAAGTTTACTAGATCACCTTAGAGTGAGTCGGTGTGAAAGTTTACTAGATCACCTTAGAGTGTGTCGGTGTGAAAGTTTACTAGATCACCTTAGAGTGTGTCGGTGTGAAAGTTTACTAGATCACCTTAGAGTGTGTCGGTGTGAAAGTTTACTAGATCACCTTAGAGTGTGTCGGTGTGAAAGTTTACTAGATCACCTTAGAGTGTGTCGGTGTGAAAGTTTACTAGATCATCTTAGAGTGTGTCGGTGTGAAAGTTTACTAGATCACCTTAGAGTGTGTCAGTGTGAAAGTTTACTAGATCACCTTAGAGTGTGTCAGTGTGAAAGTTTACTAGATCACCTTAGAGTGTGTCAGTTTACTAGATCACCTTAGAGTGTGTCAGTGTGAAAGTTTATTAGATCACCTTAGAGTGTGTCAGTGTGAAAGTTTACTAGATCACCTTAGAGTGTGTCAGTGTGAAAGTTTACTAGATCACCTTAGAGTGTGTCAGTGTGAAAGTTTACTAGATCACCTTAGAGTGTGTCAGTGTGAAAGTTTACTAGATCACCTTAGAGTGTGTCAGTGTGAAAGTTTACTAGATCACCTTAGAGAGTGTCAGTGTGAAAGTTTACTAGATCACCTTAGAGTGTGTCAGTGTGAAAGTTTACTAGATCACCTTAGAGTGTGTCAGTGTGAAAGTTTACTAGATCACCTTAGAGTGTGTCAGTTTACTAGATCACCTTAGAGTGTGTCAGTGTGAAAGTTTATTAGATCACCTTAGAGTGTGTCAGTGTGAAAGTTTACTAGATCACCTTAGAGTGTGTCAGTGTGAAAGTTTACTAGATCACCTTAGAGTGTGTCAGTGTGAAAGTTTACTAGATCACCTTAGAGTGTGTCAGTGTGAAAGTTTACTAGATCACCTTAGAGTGTGTCAGTGTGAAAGTTTACTAGATCACCTTGGAGTGTGTCAGTGTGAAAGTTTACTAGATCACCTTAGAGTGTGTCAGTGTGAAAGTTTACTAGATCACCTTAGAGTGTGTCAGTGTGAAAGTTTACCTTAGAGTGAGTCAGTGTGAAAGTTTACCTTAGAGTGTGTCAGTGTGAAAGTTTACTAGATCACCTTAGAGTGTGTCAGTGTGAAAGTTTACTAGATCACCTTAGAGTGTGTCGGTGTGAAAGTTTACTAGATCACCTTAGAGTGTGTCGGTGTGAAAGTTTACTAGATCACCTTAGAGTGTGTCGGTATGAAAGTTTACTAGATCACCTTAGAGTGTGTTGGTGTGAAAGATTACTAGATCACCTTAGAGTGAATCGGTGTGAAAGTTTACTAGATCACCTTAGAGTGTGTCGGTGTGAAAGTTTACTAGATCACCTTAGAGTGTGTCGGTGTGAAAGTTTACTAGATCACCTTAGAGTGTGTCGGTGTGAAAGTTTACTAGATCACCTTAGAGTGTGTCGGTGTGAAAGTTTACTAGATCACCTTAGAGTGTGTCGGTGTGAAAGTTTACTAGATCACCTTAGAGAGCGTCGGTGTGAAAGTTTACTAGATCACCTTAGAGAGTGTCGGTGTGAAAGTTTACTAGATCACCTTAGAGTGTGTCGGTGTGAAAGTTTACTAGATCACCTTAGAGTGTGTCGGTGTGAAAGTTTACTAGATCACCTTAGAGTGTGTCGGTGTGAAAGTTTACTAGAGCACCTTAGAGTGTGTCGGTGTGAAAGTTTACTAGATCACCTTAGAGTGAGTCGGTGTGAAAGTTTACTAGATCACCTTAGAGTGTGTCGGTGTGAAAGTTTACTAGATCACCTTAGAGTGTGTCGGTGTGAAAGTTTACTAGATCACCTTAGAGTGTGTCGGTGTGAAAGTTTACTAGATCACCTTAGAGTGTGTCGGTGTGAAAGTTTACTAGATCACCTTAGAGTGTGTCGGTGTGAAAGTTTACTAGATCATCTTAGAGTGTGTCGGTGTGAAAGTTTACTAGATCACCTTAGAGTGTGTCAGTGTGAAAGTTTACTAGATCACCTTAGAGTGTGTCAGTGTGAAAGTTTACTAGATCACCTTAGAGTGTGTCAGTTTACTAGATCACCTTAGAGTGTGTCAGTGTGAAAGTTTATTAGATCACCTTAGAGTGTGTCAGTGTGAAAGTTTACTAGATCACCTTAGAGTGTGTCAGTGTGAAAGTTTACTAGATCACCTTAGAGTGTGTCAGTGTGAAAGTTTACTAGATCACCTTAGAGTGTGTCAGTGTGAAAGTTTACTAGATCACCTTAGAGTGTGTCAGTGTGAAAGTTTACTAGATCACCTTAGAGAGTGTCAGTGTGAAAGTTTACTAGATCACCTTAGAGTGTGTCAGTGTGAAAGTTTACTAGATCACCTTAGAGTGTGTCAGTGTGAAAGTTTACTAGATCACCTTAGAGTGTGTCAGTTTACTAGATCACCTTAGAGTGTGTCAGTGTGAAAGTTTATTAGATCACCTTAGAGTGTGTCAGTGTGAAAGTTTACTAGATCACCTTAGAGTGTGTCAGTGTGAAAGTTTACTAGATCACCTTAGAGTGTGTCAGTGTGAAAGTTTACTAGATCACCTTAGAGTGTGTCAGTGTGAAAGTTTACTAGATCACCTTAGAGTGTGTCAGTGTGAAAGTTTACTAGATCACCTTGGAGTGTGTCAGTGTGAAAGTTTACTAGATCACCTTAGAGTGTGTCAGTGTGAAAGTTTACTAGATCACCTTAGAGTGTGTCAGTGTGAAAGTTTACCTTAGAGTGAGTCAGTGTGAAAGTTTACCTTAGAGTGTGTCAGTGTGAAAGTTTACTAGATCACCTTAGAGTGTGTCAGTGTGAAAGTTTACTAGATCACCTTAGAGTGTGTCGGTGTGAAAGTTTACTAGATCACCTTAGAGTGTGTCGGTGTGAAAGTTTACTAGATCACCTTAGAGTGTGTCGGTATGAAAGTTTACTAGATCACCTTAGAGTGTGTTGGTGTGAAAGTTTACTAGATCACCTTAGAGTGTGTCAGTGTGAAAGTTTACCTTAGAGTGTGTCAGTGTGAAAGTTTACCTTAGAGTGTGTCAGTGTGGAAGTTTACTAGATCACCTTAGAGTGTCAGTGTGAAAGTTTACTAGATCACCTTAGAGTGTGTCAGTGTGAAAGTTTACTAGATCACCATAGAGTGTGTCAGTGAGAAAGTTTACTAGATCACCTTAGAGTGTGTCGGTGTGAAAGTTTACTAGATCACCTTAGAGTGTGTCGGTGTGAGAGTTTACTAGATCACCTTAGAGTGAGTCGGTGTGAAAGTTTACTAGATCACCTTAGAGTGTGTCGGTGTGAAAGTTTACTAGATCACCTTAGAGTGTGTCGGTGTGAAAGTTTACTAGATCACCTTAGAGTGTGTCGGTGTGAAAGTTTACTAGATCACCTTAGAGTGTGTCGGTGTGAAAGTTTACTAGATCACCTTAGAGTGTGTCGGTGTGAAAGTTTACTAGATCATCTTAGAGTGTGTCGGTGTGAAAGTTTACTAGATCACCTTAGAGTGTGTCGGTGTGAAAGTTTACTAGATCACCTTAGAGTGTGTTAGTGTGAAAGTTTACTAGATCACCTTTGAGTGTGTCAGTGTGAAAGTTTACTAGATCACCTTAGAGTGTGTCAGTTTACTTGATCACCTTAGAGTGTGTCAGTGTGAAAGTTTATTAGATCACCTTAGAGTGTGTCAGTGTGAAAGTTTACTAGATCACCTTAGAGTGTGTCAGTGTGAAAGTTTACTAGATCACCTTAGAGTGTGTCAGTGTGAAAGTTTACTAGATCACCTTAGAGTGTGTCAGTGTGAAAGTTTACTAGATCACCTTAGAGTGTGTCAGTGTGAAAGTTTACTAGATCACCTTAGAGTGTGTCAGTGTGAAAGTTTACTAGATCACCTTAGAGTGTGTCAGTGTGAAAGTTTACTAGATCCCCTTAGAGTGTGTCAGTGTGAAAGTTTACCTTAGAGTGTGTCAGTGTGAAAGTTTACTAGATCACCTTAGAGTGTGTCAGTGTGAAAGTTTACTAGATCACCTTAGAGTGTGTCGGTGTGAAAGTTTACTAGATCACCTTAGAGTGTGTCGGTGTGAAAGTTTACTAGATCACCTTAGAGTGTGTCGGTATGAAAGTTTACTAGATCACCTTAGAGTGTGTTGGTGTGAAAGTTTACTAGATCACCTTAGAGTGTGTCAGTGTGAAAGTTTACCTTAGAGTGTGTCAGTGTGAAAGTTTACCTTAGAGTGTGTCAGTGTGAAAGTTTACTAGATCACCTTAGAGTGTGTCAGTGTGAAAGTTTACTAGATCACCTTAGAGTGTGTCAGTGTGAAAGTTTACTAGATCACCTTAGAGTGTGTCAGTGTGAAAGTTTACTAGATCACCTTAGAGTGTGTCAGTGTGAAAGTTTACTAGATCACCTTAGAGTGTCAGTGTGAAAGTTTACTAGATCACCTTAGAGTGTGTCAGTGTGAAAGTTTACTAGATCACCATAGAGTGTGTCAGTGTGAAAGTTTACTAGATCACCTTAGAGTGTGTCAGTGTGAAAGTTTACTAGATCACCTTAAAGTGTGTCAGTGTGAAAGTTTACTAGATCACCTTAGAGAGTGTCAGTGTGAAAGTTTACTAGATCACCTTAGAGAGTGTCAGTGTGAAAGTTTACTAGATCACCTTAGAGTGTGTCAGTGTGAAAGTTTACTAGATCACCTTAGAGTGTGTCGGTGTGAAAGTTTACTAGATCACCTTAGAGTGTCGGTGTGAAAGTTTACTAGATCACCTTAGAGTGTGTCGGTGTGAAAGTTTACTAGATCACCTTAGAGTGTGTCGGTGTGAAAGTTTACTAGATCACCTTAGAGTGTGTCGGTGTGAAAGTTTACTAGATCACCTTAGAGTGTGTCAGTGTGAAAGTTTACTAGATCACCTTAGAGTGTGTCAGTGTGAAAGTTTACTAGATCACCTTAGAGTGTGTCAGTGTGAAAGTTTACTAGATCACCTTAGAGTGTGTCGGTGTGAAAGTTTACTAGATCACCTTAGAGTGTGTCGGTGTGAAAGTTTACTAGATCACCTTAGAGTGTGTCGGTGTGAAAGTTTACTAGATCACCTTAGAGTGTGTCGGTGTGAAAGTTTACTAGATCACCTTAGAGTGTGTCGGTGTGAAAGTTTACTAGATCACCTTAGAGTGTGTTGGTGTGAAAGTTTACTAGATCACCTTAGAGTGTGTCGGTGTGAAAGTTTACTAGATCACCTTAGAGTGTGTCAGTGTGAAAGTTTACTAGATCACCTTAGAGTGTGTCAGTGTGAAAGTTTACTAGATCACCTTAGAGTGTGTCAGTGTGAAAGTTTACTAGATCACCTTAGAGTGTGTCAGTGTGAAAGTTTACTAGATCACCTTAGAGTGTGTCAGTGTGAAAGTTTACTAGATCACCTTAGAGTGTGTCAGTGTGAAAGTTTACTAGATCACCTTAGAGTGTGTCAGTGTGAAAGTTTACTAGATCACCTTAGAGTGTGTCAATGTGAAAGTTTACCTTAGAGTGTGTCAGTGTGAAAGTTTACCTTAGAGTGTGTCAGTGTGAAAGTTTAGTAGATCACCTTAGAGTGTGTCAGTGTGAAAGTTTACTAGATCACCTTAGAGTGTGTCGGTGTGAAAGTTTACTAGATCACCTTAGAGTGTGTCGGTGTGAAAGTTTACTAGATCACCTTAGAGTGTGTCGGTATGAAAGTTTACTAGATCACCTTAGAGTGTGTTGGTGTGAAAGTTTACTAGATCACCTTAGAGTGTGTCAGTGTGAAAGTTTACCTTAGAGTGTGTCAGTGTGAAAGTTTACCTTAGAGTGTGTCAGTGTGAAAGTTTACTAGATCACCTTAGAGTGTGTCAGTGTGAAAGTTTACTAGATCACCTTAGAGTGTGTCAGTGTGAAAGTTTACTAGATCACCTTAGAGTGTGTCAGTGTGAAAGTTTACTAGATCACCTTAGAGTGTGTCAGTGTGAAAGTTTACTAGATCACCTTAGAGTGTCAGTGTGAAAGTTTACTAGATCACCTTAGAGTGTGTCAGTGTGAAAGTTTACTAGATCACCATAGAGTGTGTCAGTGTGAAAGTTTACTAGATCACCTTAGAGTGTGTCAGTGTGAAAGTTTACTAGATCACCTTAAAGTGTGTCAGTGTGAAAGTTTACTAGATCACCTTAGAGAGTGTCAGTGTGAAAGTTTACTAGATCACCTTAGAGAGTGTCAGTGTGAAAGTTTACTAGATCACCTTAGAGTGTGTCAGTGTGAAAGTTTACTAGATCACCTTAGAGTGTGTCGGTGTGAAAGTTTACTAGATCACCTTAGAGTGTCGGTGTGAAAGTTTACTAGATCACCTTAGAGTGTGTCGGTGTGAAAGTTTACTAGATCACCTTAGAGTGTGTCGGTGTGAAAGTTTACTAGATCACCTTAGAGTGTGTCGGTGTGAAAGTTTACTAGATCACCTTAGAGTGTGTCGGTGTGAAAGTTTAGTAGATCACCTTAGAGTGTCGGTGTGAAAGTTTACTAGATCACCTTAGAGTGTGTCGGTGTGAAAGTTTACTAGATCACCTTAGCGTGTGTCGGTGTGAAAGTTTACTAGATCACCTTAGAGTGTGTCGGTGTGAAAGTTTACTAGATCACCTTAGAGTGTGTCGGTGTGAAAGTTTACTAGATCACCTTAGAGTGTGTCAGTGTGAAAGTTTACTAGATCACCTTAGAGTGTGTCAGTGTGAAAGTTTACTAGATCACCTTAGAGTGTGTCAGTGTGAAAGTTTACTAGATCACCTTAGAGTGTGTCAGTGTGAAAGTTTACTAGATCACCTTAGAGTGTGTCAGTGTGAAAGTTTACTAGATCACCTTAGAGTGTGTCAGTGTGAAAGTTTACTAGATCACCTTAGAGTGTGTCAGTGTGAAAGTTTACTAGATCACCTTAGAGTGTGTCAGTGTGAAAGTTTACTAGATCACCTTAAAGTGTGTCAGTGTGAAAGTTTACTAGATCACCTTAGAGTGTGTCAGTGTGAAAGTTTACTAGATCACCTTAGAGAGTGTCAGTGTGAAAGTTTACTAGATCACCTTAGAGTGTGTCAGTGTGAAAATTTACTAGATCACCTTAGAGTGTGTCAGTGTGAAAGTTTACTAGATCACCTTAGGGTGTGTCAGTGTGAAAGTTTACTAGATCACCTTAGAGTGTGTCAGGGTGAAAGTTTACTAGATCACCTTAGAGTGTGTCAGTGTGAAAGTTTACTAGATCACCTTAGAGTGTGTCAGTGTGAAAGTTTACTAGATCACCTTAGAGTGTGTCAGTGTGAAAGTTTACTAGATCACCTTAGAGTGTGTCAGTGTGAAAGTTTACTAGATCACCTTAGAGTGTGTCAGTGTGAAAGTTTACTAGATCACCTTAGAGTGTGTCAGTGTGAAAGTTTACCTTAGAGTGTGTCAGTGTGAAAGTTTACTAGATCACCTTAGAGTGTGTCAGTGTGAAAGTTTACTAGATCACCTTAGAGTGTGTCGGTGTGAAAGTTTACTAGATCACCTTAGAGTGTGTCAGTGTGAAAGTTTACTAGATCACCTTAGAGTGTGTCAGTGTGAAAGTTTACTAGATCACCTTAGAGTGTGTCAGTGTGAAAGTTTACTAGATCACCTTAGAGTGTGTCAGTGTGAAAGTTTACTAGATCACCTTAGAGTGTGTCGGTGTGAAAGTTTACTAGATCACCTTAGAGTGTGTCGGTGTGAAAGTTTACTAGATCACCTTAGAGTGTGTCAGTGTGAAAGTTTACTAGATCACCTTAGAGTGTGTCAGTGTGAAAATTTACTAGATCACCTTAGAGTGTGTCAGTGTGAAAGTTTACTAGATCACCTTAGGGTGTGTCAGTGTGAAAGTTTACTAGATCACCTTAGAGTGTGTCAGTGTGAAAGTTTACTAGATCACCTTAGAGTGTGTCAGTGTGAAAGTTTACTAGATCACCTTAGAGTGTGTCAGTGTGAAAGTTTACTAGATCACCTTAGAGTGTGTCAGTGTGAAAGTTTACTAGATCACCTTAGAGTGTGTCAGTGTGAAAGTTTACTAGATCACCTTAGAGTGTGTCAGTGTGAAAGTTTACTAGATCACCTTAGAGTGTGTCAGTGTGAAAGTTTACCTTAGAGTGTGTCAGTGTGAAAGTTTACCTTAGAGTGTGTCAGTGTGAAAGTTTACTAGATCACCTTAGTGTGTGTCAGTGTGAAAGTTTACTAGATCACCTTAGAGAGTGTCAGTGTGAAAGTTTACTAGATCACCTTATAGTGTCAGTGTGAAAGTTTACTAGATCACCTTAGAGTGTGTCAGTGTGAAAGTTTACTAGATCACCTTAGAGTGTGTCGGTGTGAAAGTTTACTAGATCACCTTAGAGTGTCGGTGTGAAAGTTTACTAGATCACCTTAGAGTGTGTCGGTGTGAAAGTTTACTAGATCACCTTAGAGTGTGTCGGTGTGAAAGTTTACTAGATCACCTTAGAGTGTGTCAGTGTGAAAGTTTACTAGATCACCTTAGAGTGTGTCAGTGTGAAAGTTTACTAGATCACCTTAGAGTGTGTCAGTGTGAAAGTTTACTAGATCACCTTAGAGTGTGTCGGTGTGAAAGTTTACTAGATCACCTTAGAGTGTGTCGGTGTGAAAGTTTACTAGATCACCTTAGAGTGTGTCGGTGTGAAAGTTTACTAGATCACCTTAGAGTGTGTCAGTGTGAAAGTTTACTAGATCACCTTAGAGTGTGTTGGTGTGAAAGTTTACTAGATCACCTTAGAGTGTGTCGGTGTGAAAGTTTACTAGATCACCTTAGAGTTTGTCGGTGTGAAAGTTTACTAGATCACCTTAGAGTGTGTCGGTGTGAAAGTTTACTAGATCATCTTAGAGTGTGTCGGTGTGAAAGTTTACTAGATCACCTTAGAGTGTGTCGGTGTGAAAGTTTACTAGATCACCTTAGAGAGTGTCGGTGTGAAAGTTTACTAGATCACCTTAGAGAGCGTCGGTGTGAAAGTTTAATAGATCACCTTAGAGAGTGTCGGTGTGAAAGTTTACTAGATCACCTTAGAGTGTGTCGGTGTGAAAGTTTACTAGATCACCTTAGAGTGTGTCGGTGTGAAAGTTTACTAGATCACCTTAGAGTGTGTCGGTGTGAAAGTTTACTAGATCACCTTAGAGTGTGTCGGTGTGAAAGTTTACTAGATCACCTTAGAGTGAGTCGGTGTGAAAGTTTACTAGATCACCTTAGAGTGTGTCGGTGTGAAAGTTTACTAGATCACCTTAGAGTGTGTCGGTGTGAAAGTTTACTAGATCACCTTAGAGTGTGTCGGTGTGAAAGTTTACTAGATCACCTTAGAGTGTGTCGGTGTGAAAGTTTACTAGATCACCTTAGAGTGTGTCGGTGTGAAAGTTTACTATATCATTTTAGAGTGTGTCGGTGTGAAAGTTTACTAGATCACCTTAGAGTGTGTCAGTGTGAAAGTTTACTAGATCACCTTAGAGTGTGTTAGTGTGAAAGTTTACTAGATCACCTTAGAGTGTGTCAGTGTGAAAGTTTACTAGATCACCTTAGAGTGTGTCAGTTTACTAGATCACCTTAGAGTGTGTCAGTGTGAAAGTTTATTAGATCACCTTAGAGTGTGTCAGTGTGAAAGTTTACTAGATCACCTTAGAGTGTGTCAGTGTGAAAGTTTACTAGATCACCTTAGAGTGTGTCAGTGTGAAAGTTTACTAGATCACCTTAGAGTGTGTCAGTGTGAAAGTTTACTAGATCACCTTAGAGTGTGTCAGTGTGAAAGTTTACTAGATCACCTTAGAGTGTGTCAGTGTGAAAGTTTACTAGATCACCTTAGAGTGTGTCAGTGTGAAAGTTTACTAGATCACCTTAGAGTGTGTCAGTGTGAAAGTTTACCTTAGAGTGTGTCAGTGTGAAAGTTTACCTTAGAGTGTGTCAGTGTGAAAGTTTACTAAATCACCTTAGAGTGTGTCAGTGTGAAAGTTTACTAGATCACCTTAGAGTGTGTCGGTGTGAAAGTTTACTAGATCACCTTAGAGTGTGTCAGGGTGAAAGTTTACTAGATCACCTTAGAGTGTGTCAGTGTGAAAGTTTACTAGATCACCTTAGAGTGTGTCAGTGTGAAAGTTTACTAGATCACCTTAGAGTGTGTCAGTGTGAAAGTTTACTAGATCACCTTAGAGTGTGTCAGTGTGAAAGTTTACTAGATCACCGTAGAGTGTGTCAGTGTGAAAGTTTACTAGATCACCTTAGAGTGTGTCAGTGTGAAAGTTTACTAGATCACCTTAGAGTGTGTCAGTGTGAAAGTTTACCTTAGAGTGTGTCAGTGTGAAAGTTTACTAGATCACCTTAGAGTGTGTCAGTGTGAAAGTTTACTAGATCACCTTAGAGTGTGTCGGTGTGAAAGTTTACTAGATCACCTTAGAGTGTGTCAGTGTGAAAGTTTACTAGATCACCTTAGAGTGTGTCAGTGTGAAAGTTTACTAGATCACCTTAGAGTGTGTCAGTGTGAAAGTTTACTAGATCACCTTAGAGTGTGTCAGTGTGAAAGTTTACTAGATCACCTTAGAGTGTGTCGGTGTGAAAGTTTACTAGATCACCTTAGAGTGTGTCGGTGTGAAAGTTTACTAGATCACCTTAGAGTGAGTCGGTGTGAAAGTTTACTAGATCACCTTAGAGTGTGTCGGTGTGAAAGTTTACTAGATCACCTTAGAGTGTGTCGGTGTGAAAGTTTACTAGATCACCTTAGAGTGTGTCGGTGTGAAAGTTTACTAGATCACCTTAGAGTGTGTCGGTGTGAAAGTTTACTAGATCACCTTAGAGTGTGTCGGTGTGAAAGTTTACTATATCATCTTAGAGTGTGTCGGTGTGAAAGTTTACTAGATCACCTTAGAGTGTGTCAGTGTGAAAGTTTACTAGATCACCTTAGAGTGTGTTAGTGTGAAAGTTTACTAGATCACCTTAGAGTGTGTCAGTGTGAAAGTTTACTAGATCACCTTAGAGTGTGTCAGTTTACTAGATCACCTTAGAGTGTGTCAGTGTGAAAGTTTATTAGATCACCTTAGAGTGTGTCAGTGTGAAAGTTTACTAGATCACCTTAGAGTGTGTCAGTGTGAAAGTTTACTAGATCACCTTAGAGTGTGTCAGTGTGAAAGTTTACTAGATCACCTTAGAGTGTGTCAGTGTGAAAGTTTACTAGATCACCTTAGAGTGTGTCAGTGTGAAAGTTTACTAGATCACCTTAGAGTGTGTCAGTGTGAAAGTTTACTAGATCACCTTAGAGTGTGTCAGTGTGAAAGTTTACTAGATCACCTTAGAGTGTGTCAGTGTGAAAGTTTACCTTAGAGTGTGTCAGTGTGAAAGTTTACCTTAGAGTGTGTCAGTGTGAAAGTTTACTAGATCACCTTAGAGTGTGTCAGTGTGAAAGTTTACTAGATCACCTTAGAGTGTGTCGGTGTGAAAGTTTACTAGATCACCTTAGAGTGTGTCAGGGTGAAAGTTTACTAGATCACCTTAGAGTGTGTCAGTGTGAAAGTTTACTAGATCACCTTAGAGTGTGTCAGTGTGAAAGTTTACTAGATCATCTTAGAGTGTGTCAGTGTGAAAGTTTACTAGATCACCTTAGAGTGTGTCAGTGTGAAAGTTTACTAGATCACCGTAGAGTGTGTCAGTGTGAAAGTTTACTAGATCACCTTAGAGTGTGTCAGTGTGAAAGTTTACTAGATCACCTTAGAGTGTGTCAGTGTGAAAGTTTACCTTAGAGTGTGTCAGTGTGAAAGTTTACTAGATCACCTTAGAGTGTGTCAGTGTGAAAGTTTACTAGATCACCTTAGAGTGTGTCGGTGTGAAAGTTTACTAGATCACCTTAGAGTGTGTCAGTGTGAAAGTTTACTAGATCACCTTAGAGTGTGTCAGTGTGAAAGTTTACTAGATCACCTTAGAGTGTGTCAGTGTGAAAGTTTACTAGATCACCTTAGAGTGTGTCAGTGTGAAAGTTTACTAGATCACCTTAGAGTGTGTCGGTGTGAAAGTTTACTAGATCACCTTAGAGTGTGTCAGTGTGAAAGTTTACTAGATCACCTTAGAGTGTGTCGGTGTGAAAGTTTACTATATCATCTTAGAGTGTGTCGGTGTGAAAGTTTACTAGATCACCTTAGAGTGTGTCAGTGTGAAAGTTTACTAGATCACCTTAGAGTGTGTTAGTGTGAAAGTTTACTAGATCACCTTAGAGTGTGTCAGTGTGAAAGTTTACTAGATCACCTTAGAGTGTGTCAGTTTACTAGATCACCTTAGAGTGTGTCAGTGTGAAAGTTTATTAGATCACCTTAGAGTGTGTCAGTGTGAAAGTTTACTAGATCACCTTAGAGTGTGTCAGTGTGAAAGTTTACTAGATCACCTTAGAGTGTGTCAGTGTGAAAGTTTACTAGATCACCTTAGAGTGTGTCAGTGTGAAAGTTTACTAGATCACCTTAGAGTGTGTCAGTGTGAAAGTTTACTAGATCACCTTAGAGTGTGTCAGTGTGAAAGTTTACTAGATCACCTTAGAGTGTGTCAGTGTGAAAGTTTACTAGATCACCTTAGAGTGTGTCAGTGTGAAAGTTTACCTTAGAGTGTGTCAGTGTGAAAGTTTACCTTAGAGTGTGTCAGTGTGAAAGTTTACTAGATCACCTTAGAGTGTGTCAGTGTGAAAGTTTACTAGATCACCTTAGAGTGTGTCGGTGTGAAAGTTTACTAGATCACCTTAGAGTGTGTCAGGGTGAAAGTTTACTAGATCACCTTAGAGTGTGTCAGTGTGAAAGTTTACTAGATCACCTTAGAGTGTGTCAGTGTGAAAGTTTACTAGATCACCTTAGAGTGTGTCAGTGTGAAAGTTTACTAGATCACCTTAGAGTGTGTCAGTGTGAAAGTTTACTAGATCACCGTAGAGTGTGTCAGTGTGAAAGTTTACTAGATCACCTTAGAGTGTGTCAGTGTGAAAGTTTACTAGATCACCTTAGAGTGTGTCAGTGTGAAAGTTTACTAGATCACCTTAGAGTGTGTCAGTGTGAAAGTTTACTAGATCACCTTAGAGTGTGTCGGTGTGAAAGTTTACTAGATCACCTTAGAGTGTGTCAGTGTGAAAGTTTACTAGATCACCTTAGAGTGTGTCAGTGTGAAAGTTTACTAGATCACCTTAGAGTGTGTCAGTGTGAAAGTTTACTAGATCACCTTAGAGTGTGTCAGTGTGAAAGTTTACTAGATCACCTTAGAGTGTGTCGGTGTGAAAGTTTACTAGATCACCTTAGAGTGTGTTAGTGTGAAAGTTTACTAGATCACCTTAGAGTGTGTCAGTGTGAAAGTTTACTAGATCACCTTAGAGTGTGTCAGTGTGAAAGTTTACTAGATCACCTTAGAGTGTGTCAGTGTGAAAGTTTACTAGATCACCTTAGAGTGTGTCAGTGTGAAAGTTTACTAGATCACCTTAGAGTGTGTCAGTGTGAAAGTTTACTAGATCACCTTAGAGTGTGTCAGTGTGAAAGTTTACTAGATCACCTTAGAGTGTGTCAGTGTGAAAGTTTACCTTAGAGTGTGTCAGTGTGAAAGTTTACCTTAGAGTGTGTCAGTGTGAAAGTTTACTAGATCACCTTAGTGTGTGTCAGTGTGAAAGTTTACTAGATCACCTTAGAGAGTGTCAGTGTGAAAGTTTACTAGATCACCTTAGAGTGTCAGTGTGAAAGTTTACTAGATCACCTTAGAGTGTGTCAGTGTGAAAGTTTACTAGATCACCTTAGAGTGTGTCGGTGTGAAAATTTACTAGATCACCTTAGAGTGTCGGTGTGAAAGTTTACTAGATCACCTTAGAGTGTGTCGGTGTGAAAGTTTACTAGATCACCTTAGAGTGTGTCGGTGTGAAAGTTTACTAGATCACCTTAGAGTGTGTCAGTGTGAAAGTTTACTAGATCACCTTAGAGTGTGTCAGTGTGAAAGTTTACTAGATCACCTTAGAGTGTGTCAGTGTGAAAGTTTACTAGATCACCTTAGAGTGTGTCGGTGTGAAAGTTTACTAGATCACCTTAGAGTGTGTCGGTGTGAAAGTTTACTAGATCACCTTAGAGTGTGTCGGTGTGAAAGTTTACTAGATCACCTTAGAGTGTGTCAGTGTGAAAGTTTACTAGATCACCTTAGAGTGTGTCGGTGTGAAAGTTTACTAGATCACCTTAGAGTGTGTTGGTGTGAAAGTTTACTAGATCACCTTAGAGTGTGTCGGTGTGAAAGTTTACTAGATCACCTTAGAGTGTGTCGGTGTGAAAGTTTACTAGATCACCTTAGAGTGTGTCGGTGTGAAAGTTTACTAGATCACCTTAGAGTGAGTCGGTGTGAAAGTTTACTAGATCACCTTAGAGTGTGTCGGTGTGAAAGTTTACTAGATCACCTTAGAGTGTGTCGGTGTGAAAGTTTACTAGATCACCTTAGAGTGTGTCGGTGTGAAAGATTACTAGATCACCTTAGAGTGTGTCGGTGTGAAAGTTTACTAGATCACCTTAGAGTGTGTCGGTGTGAAAGTTTACTATATCATCTTAGAGTGTGTCGGTGTGAAAGTTTACTAGATCACCTTAGAGTGTGTCAGTGTGAAAGTTTACTAGATCACCTTAGAGTGTGTTAGTGTGAAAGTTTACTAGATCACCTTAGAGTGTGTCAGTGTGAAAGTTTACTAGATCACCTTAGAGTGTGTCAGTTTACTAGATCACCTTAGAGTGTGTCAGTGTGAAAGTTTATTAGATCACCTTAGAGTGTGTCAGTGTGAAAGTTTACTAGATCACCTTAGAGTGTGTCAGTGTGAAAGTTTACTAGATCACCTTAGAGTGTGTCAGTGTGAAAGTTTACTAGATCACCTTAGAGTGTGTCAGTGTGAAAGTTTACTAGATCACCTTAGAGTGTGTCAGTGTGAAAGTTTACTAGATCACCTTAGAGTGTGTCAGTGTGAAAGTTTACTAGATCACCTTAGAGTGTGTCAGTGTGAAAGTTTACTAGATCACCTTAGAGTGTGTCAGTGTGAAAGTTTACCTTAGAGTGTGTCAGTGTGAAAGTTTACCTTAGAGTGTGTCAGTGTGAAAGTTTACTAGATCACCTTAGAGTGTGTCAGTGTGAAAGTTTACTAGATCACCTTAGAGTGTGTCGGTGTGAAAGTTTACTAGATCACCTTAGAGTGTGTCGGTGTGAAAGTTTACTAGATCACCTTAGAGTGTGTCGGTATGAAAGTTTACTAGATCACCTTAGAGTGTGTTGGTGTGAAAGTTTACTAGATCACCTTAGAGTGTGTCAGTGTGAAAGTTTACCTTAGAGTGTGTCAGTGTGAAAGTTTACCTTAGAGTGTGTCAGTGTGAAAGTTTACTAGATCACCTTAGAGTGTGTCAGTGTGAAAGTTTACTAGATCACCTTAGAGTGTGTCAGTGTGAAAGTTTACTAGATCACCTTAGAGTGTGTCAGTGTGAAAGTTTACTAGATCACCTTAGAGTGTGTCAGTGTGAAAGTTTACTAGATCACCTTAGAGTGTCAGTGTGAAAGTTTACTAGATCACCTTAGAGTGTGTCAGTGTGAAAGTTTACTAGATCACCATAGAGTGTGTCAGTGTGAAAGTTTACTAGATCACCATAGAGTGTGTCAGTGTGAAAGTTTACTAGATCACCTTAAAGTGTGTCAGTGTGAAAGTTTACTAGATCACCTTAGAGAGTGTCAGTGTGAAAGTTTACTAGATCACCTTAGAGAGTGTCAGTGTGAAAGTTTACTAGATCACCTTAGAGTGTGTCAGTGTGAAAGTTTACTAGATCACCTTAGAGTGTGTCGGTGTGAAAGTTTACTAGATCACCTTAGAGTGTCGGTGTGAAAGTTTACTAGATCACCTTAGAGTGTGTCGGTGTGAAAGTTTACTAGATCATCTTAGAGTGTGTCGGTGTGAAAGTTTACTAGATCACCTTAGAGTGTGTCAGTGTGAAAGTTTACTAGATCACCTTAGAGTGTGTCGGTGTGAAAGTTTACTAGATCACCTTAGAGTGTGTCGGTGTGAAAGTTTACTAGATCACCTTAGAGTGTGTCGGTGTGAAAGTTTACTAGATCACCTTAGAGTGTGTCAGTGTGAAAGTTTACTAGATCACCTTAGAGTGTGTCGGTGTGAAAGTTTACTAGATCACCTTAGAGTGTGTCGGTGTGAAAGTTTACTAGATCACCTTAGAGTATGTCGGTGTGAAAGTTTACTAGATCACCTTAGAGTGTGTTGATGTGAAAGTTTAATAGATCACCTTAGAGTGTGTCGGTGTGAAAGTTTACTAGATCACCTTAGAGTGTGTCAGTGTGAAAGTTTACTAGATCACCTTAGAGTGTGTCAGTGTGAAAGTTTACTAGATCACCTTAGAGTGTGTCAGTGTGAAAGTTTACTAGATCACCTTAGAGTGTGTCAGTGTGAAAGTTTACTAGATCACCTTAGAGTGTGTCAGTGTGAAAGTTTACTAGATCACCTTAGAGTGTGTCAGTGTGAAAGTTTACTAGATCACCTTAGAGTGTGTCAGTGTGAAAGTTTACTAGATCACCTTAGAGTGTGTCAATGTGAAAGTTTACCTTAGAGTGTGTCAGTGTGAAAGTTTACCTTAGAGTGTGTCAGTGTGAAAGTTTAGTAGATCACCTTAGAGTGTGTCAGTGTGAAAGTTTACTAGATCACCTTAGAGTGTGTCAGTGTGAAAGTTTACTAGATCACCTTAGAGTGTGTCGGTGTGAAAGTTTACTAGATCACCTTAGAGTGTGTCGGTATGAAAGTTTACTAGATCACCTTAAGAGTGTGTTGGTGTGAAAGTTTACTAGATCACCTTAGAGTGTGTCAGTGTGAAAGTTTACCTTAGAGTGTGTCAGTGTGAAAGATTACCTTAGAGTGTGTCAGTGTGAAAGTTTACTAGATCACCTTAGAGTGTGTCAGTGTGAAAGTTTACTAGATCACCTTAGAGTGTGTCAGTGTGAAAGTTTACTAGATCACCTTAGAGTGTGTCAGTGTGAAAGTTTACTAGATCACCTTAGAGTGTCAGTGTGAAAGTTTACTAGATCACCTTAGAGTGTGTCAGTGTGAAAGTTTACTAGATCACCATAGAGTGTGTCAGTGTGAAAGTTTACTAGATCACCTTAGAGTGTGTCAGTGTGAAAGTTTACTAGATCACCTTAAAGTGTGTCAGTGTGAAAGTTTACTAGATCACCTTAGAGAGTGTCAGTGTGAAAGTTTACTAGATCACCTTAGAGAGTGTCAGTGTGAAAGTTTACTAGATCACCTTAGAGTGTGTCAGTGTGAAAGTTTACTAGATCACCTTAGAGTGTGTCGGTGTGAAAGTTTACTAGATCACCTTAGAGTGTCGGTGTGAAAGTTTACTAGATCACCTTAGAGTGTGTCGGTGTGAAAGTTTACTAGATCACCTTAGAGTGTGTCGGTGTGAAAGTTTACTAGATCACCTTAGAGTGTGTCGGTGTGAAAGTTTAGTAGATCACCTTAGAGTGTGTCGGTGTGAAAGTTTACTAGATCACCTTAGAGTGTGTCGGTGTGAAAGTTTACTAGATCACCTTAGCGTGTGTCGGTGTGAAAGTTTACTAGATCACCTTAGAGTGTGTCGGTGTGAAAGTTTACTAGATCACCTTAGAGTGTGTCGGTGTGAAAGTTTACTAGATCACCTTAGAGTGTGTCAGTGTGAAAGTTTACTAGATCACCTTAGAGTGTGTCAGTGTGAAAGTTTACTAGATCACCTTAGAGTTTGTCAGTGTGAAAGTTTACTAGATCACCTTAGAGTGTGTCAGTGTGAAAGTTTACTAGATCACCTTAGAGTGTGTCAGTGTGAAAGTTTACTAGATCACCTTAGAGTGTGTCAGTGTGAAAGTTTACTAGATCACCTTAGAGTGTGTCAGTGTGAAAGTTTACTAGATCACCTTAGAGTGTGTCAGTGTGAAAGTTTACTAGATCACCTTAAAGTGTGTCAGTGTGAAAGTTTACTAGATCACCTTAGAGTGTGTCAGTGTGAAAGTTTACTAGATCACCTTAGAGAGTGTCAGTGTGAAAGTTTACTAGATCACCTTAGAGTTTGTCAGTGTGAAAATTTACTAGATCACCTTAGAGTGTGTCAGTGTGAAAGTTTACTAGATCACCTTAGGGTGTGTCAGTGTGAAAGTTTACCTTAGAGTGTGTCAGTGTGAAAGTTTACCTTATAGTGTGTCAGTGTGAAAGTTTACTAGATCACCTTAGAGTGTGTCGGTGTGAAAGTTTACTAGATCACCTTAGAGTGTGTCAGTGTGAAAGTTTACTAGATCACCTTAGAGTGTGTCAGTGTGAAAGTTTACTAGATCACCTTAGAGTGTGTCAGTGTGAAAGTTTAGTAGATCACCTTAGAGTGTGTCAGTGTGAAAGTTTACTAGATCACCTTAGAGTGTGTCGGTGTGAAAGTTTACTAGATCACCTTAGAGTGTGTCGGTGTGAAAGTTTACTAGATCACCTTAGAGTGTGTCAGTGTGAAAGTTTACTAGATCACCTTAGAGTGTGTCAGTGTGAAAATTTACTAGATCACCTTAGAGTGTGTCAGTGTGAAAGTTTACTAGATCACCTTAGGGTGTGTCAGTGTGAAAGTTTACTAGATCACCTTAGAGTGTGTCAGTGTGAAAGTTTACTAGATCACCTTAGAGTGTGTCAGTGTGAAAGTTTACTAGATCACCTTAGAGTGTGTCAGTGTGAAAGTTTACTAGATCACCTTAGAGTGTGTCAGTGTGAAAGTTTACTAGATCACCTTAGAGTGTGTCAGTGTGAAAGTTTACTAGATCACCTTAGAGTGTGTCAGTGTGAAAGTTTACTAGATCACCTTAGAGTGTGTCAGTGTGAAAGTTTACCTTAGAGTGTGTCAGTGTGAAAGTTTACTAGATCACCTTAGAGTGTGTCAGTGTGAAAGTTTACTAGATCACCTTAGAGTGTGTCGGTGTGAAAGTTTACTAGATCACCTTAGAGTGTGTCGGTGTGAAAGTTTACTAGATCACCTTAGAGTGTGTCGGTATGAAAGTTTACTAGATCACCTTAGAGTGTGTTGGTGTGAAAGTTTACTAGATCACCTTAGAGTGTGTCAGTGTGAAAGTTTACCTTAGAGTGTGTCAGTGTGAAAGATTACCTTAGAGTGTGTCAGTGTGAAAGTTTACTAGATCACCTTAGAGTGTGTCAGTATGAAAGTTTACTAGATCACCTTAGAGTGTGTCAGTGTGAAAGTTTACTAGATCACCTTAGAGTGTGTCAGTGTGAAAGTTTACTAGATCACCTTAGAGTGTGTCAGTGTGAAAGTTTACTAGATCACCTTAGAGTGTCAGTGTGAAAGTTTACTAGATCACCTTAGAGTGTGTCAGTGTGAAAGTTTACTAGATCACCATAGAGTGTGTCAGTGTGAAAGTTTACTAGATCACCTTAGAGTGTGTCAGTGTGAAAGTTTACTAGATCACCTTAAAGTGTGTCAGTGTGAAAGTTTACTAGATCACCTTAGAGAGTGTCAGTGTGAAAGTTTACTAGATCACCTTAGAGAGTGTCAGTGTGAAAGTTTACTAGATCACCTTAGAGTGTGTCAGTGTGAAAGTTTACTAGATCACCTTAGAGTGTGTCGGTGTGAAAGTTTACTAGATCACCTTAGAGTGTCGGTGTGAAAGTTTACTAGATCATCTTAGAGTGTGTCGGTGTGAAAGTTTAGTAGATCACCTTAGAGTGTGTCGGTGTGAAAGTTTACTAGATCACCTTAGAGTGTGTCGGTGTGAAAGTTTACTAGATCACCTTAGCGTGTGTCGGTGTGAAAGTTTACTAGATCACCTTAGAGTGTGTCGGTGTGAAAGTTTACTAGATCACCTTAGAGTGTGTCGGTGTGAAAGTTTACTAGATCACCTTAGAGTGTGTCAGTGTGAAAGTTTACTAGATCACCTTAGAGTGTGTCAGTGTGAAAGTTTACTAGATCACCTTAGAGTGTGTCAGTGTGAAAGTTTACTAGATCACCTTAGAGTGTGTCAGTGTGAAAGTTTACTAGATCACCTTAGAGTGTGTCAGTGTGAAAGTTTACTAGATCACCTTAGAGTGTGTCAGTGTGAAAGTTTACTAGATCACCTTAGAGTGTGTCAGTGTGAAAGTTTACTAGATCACCTTAGAGTGTGTCAGTGTGAAAGTTTACTAGATCACTTTAGAGTGTGTCAGTGTGAAAGTTTACTAGATCACCTTAGAGTGTGTCAGTGTGAAAGTTTACTAGATCACCTTAGAGTGTGTCAGTGTGAAAGTTTACTAGATCACCTTAGAGTGTGTCAGTGTGAAAGTTTACTAGATCACCTTAGAGTGTGTCAGTGTGAAAGTTTACTAGTTCACCTTAGAGTGTGTCAGTGTGAAAGTTTACTAGATCACCGTAGAGTGTGTCAGTGTGAAAGATTACTAGATCACCTTAGAGTGTGTCAGTGTGAAAGTTTACTAGATCACCTTAGAGTGTGTCAGTGTGAAAGTTTACTAGATCACCTTAGAGTGTGTCAGTGTGAAAGTTTACTAGATCACCTTAGAGTGTGTCAGTGTGAAAGTTTACTAGATCACCTTAGAGTGTGTCAGTGTGAAAGTTTACTAGATCACCTTAGAGTGTGTCAGTGTGAAAGTTTACTAGATCACCTTAGAGTGTGTCAGTGTGAAAGTTTACTAGATCACCTTAAAGTGTGTCAGTGTGAAAGTTTACTAGATCACCTTAGAGTGTGTCAGTGTGAAAGTTTACTAGATCACCTTAGAGAGTGTCAGTGTGAAAGTTTACTAGATCACCTTAGAGTGTGTCAGTGTGAAAATTTACTAGATCACCTTAGAGTGTGTCAGTGTGAAAGTTTACTAGATCACCTTAGGGTGTGTCAGTGTGAAAGTTTACTAGATCACCTTAGAGTGTGTCAGTGTGAAAGTTTACTAGATCACCTTAGAGTGTGTCAGTGTGAAAGTTTACTAGATCACCTTAGAGTGTGTCAGTGTGAAAGTTTACTAGATCACCTTAGAGTGTGTCAGTGTGAAAGTTTACTAGATCACCTTTGAGTGTGTCAGTGTGAAAGTTTACTAGATCACCTTAGAGTGTGTCAGTGTGAAAGTTTACTAGATCACCTTAGAGTGTGTCAGTGTGAAAGTTTACTAGATCACCTTAGAGTGTGTCAGTGTGAAAGTTTACTAGATCACCTTAGAGTGTGTCAGTGTGAAAGTTTACTAGATCACCTTAAAGTGTGTCAGTGTGAAAGTTTACTAGATCACCTTAGAGTGTGTCAGTGTGAAAGTTTACTAGATCACCTTAGAGAGTGTCAGTGTGAAAGTTTACTAGATCACCTTAGAGTGTGTCAGTGTGAAAATTTACTAGATCACCTTAGAGTGTGTCAGTGTGAAAGTTTACTAGATCACCTTAGGGTGTGTCAGTGTGAAAGTTTACTAGATCACCTTAGAGTGTGTCAGTGTGAAAGTTTACTAGATCACCTTAGAGTGTGTTGGTGTGAAAGTTTACTAGATCACCTTAGAGTGTGTCAGTGTGAAAGTTTACTAGATCACCTTAGAGTGTGTCAGTATGAAAGTTTACTAGATCACCTTAGAGTGTGTCAGTGTGAAAGTTTACTAGATCACCTTAGAGTGTGTCAGTGTGAAAGTTTACTAGATCACCTTAGAGTGTGTCAGTGTGAAAGTTTACCTTAGAGTGTGTCAGTGTGAAAGTTTACCTTAGAGTGTGTCAGTGTGAAAGTTTACTAGATCACCTTAGAGTGTGTCGGTGTGAAAGTTTACTAGATCACCTTAGAGTGTGTCAGTGTGAAAGTTTACTAGATCACCTTAGAGTGTGTCAGTGTGAAAGTTTAGTAGATCACCTTAGAGTGTGTCAGTGTGAAAGTTTACTAGATCACCTTAGAGTGTGTAAGTGTGAAAGTTTACTAGATCACCTTAGAGTGTGTCGGTGTGAAAGTTTACTAGATCACCTTAGAGTGTGTCGGTGTGAAAGTTTACTAGATCACCTTAGAGTGTGTCAGTGTGAAAGTTTACTAGATCACCTTAGAGTGTGTCAGTGTGAAAATTTACTAGATCACCTTAGAGTGTGTCAGTGTGAAAGTTTACTAGATCACCTTAGGGTGTGTCAGTGTGAAAGTTTACTAGATCACCTTAGAGTGTGTCAGTGTGAAAGTTTACTAGATCACCTTAGAGTGTGTCAGTGTGAAAGTTTACTAGATCACCTTAGAGTGTGTCAGTGTGAAAGTTTACTAGATCACCTTAGAGTGTGTCAGTGTGAAAGTTTACTAGATCACCTTAGAGTGTGTCAGTGTGAAAGTTTACTAGATCACCTTAGAGTGTGTCAGTGTGAAAGTTTACTAGATCACCTTAGCGTGTGTCAGTGTGAAAGTTTACTAGATCACCTTAGAGTGTGTCAGTGTGAAAGTTTACTAGATCACCTTAGAGTGTGTCAGTGTGAAAGTTTACTAGATCACCTTAGAGTGTGTCAGTGTGAAAGTTTACTAGATCACCTTAGAGTGTGTCAGTGTGAAAGTTTACTAGATCACCTTAGAGTGTGTCAGTGTGAAAGTTTACTAGATCACCTTAGAGTGTGTCAGTGTGAAAGTTTACTAGATCACCTTAGAGTGTGTCAGTGTGAAAGTTTACTAGATCACCTTAAAGTGTGTCAGTGTGAAAGTTTACTAGATCACCTTAGAGTGTGTCAGTGTGAAAGTTTACTAGATCACCTTAGAGAGTGTCAGTGTGAAAGTTTACTAGATCACCTTAGAGTGTGTCAGTGTGAAAATTTACTAGATCACCTTAGAGTGTGTCAGTGTGAAAGTTTACTAGATCACCTTAGGGTGTGTCAGTGTGAAAGTTTACTAGATCACCTTAGAGTGTGTCAGTGTGAAAGTTTACTAGATCACCTTAGAGTGTGTTGGTGTGAAAGTTTACTAGATCACCTTAGAGTGTGTCAGTGTGAAAGTTTACTAGATCACCTTAGAGTGTGTCAGTATGAAAGTTTACTAGATCACCTTAGAGTGTGTCAGTGTGAAAGTTTACTAGATCACCTTAGAGTGTGTCAGTGTGAAAGTTTACTAGATCACCTTAGAGTGTGTCAGTGTGAAAGTTTACCTTAGAGTGTGTCAGTGTGAAAGTTTACCTTAGAGTGTGTCAGTGTGAAAGTTTACTAGATCACCTTAGAGTGTGTCGGTGTGAAAGTTTACTAGATCACCTTAGAGTGTGTCAGTGTGAAAGTTTACTAGATCACCTTAGAGTGTGTCAGTGTGAAAGTTTAGTAGATCACCTTAGAGTGTGTCAGTGTGAAAGTTTACTAGATCACCTTAGAGTGTGTAAGTGTGAAAGTTTACTAGATCACCTTAGAGTGTGTCGGTGTGAAAGTTTACTAGATCACCTTAGAGTGTGTCGGTGTGAAAGTTTACTAGATCACCTTAGAGTGTGTCAGTGTGAAAGTTTACTAGATCACCTTAGAGTGTGTCAGTGTGAAAATTTACTAGATCACCTTAGAGTGTGTCAGTGTGAAAGTTTACTAGATCACCTTAGGGTGTGTCAGTGTGAAAGTTTACTAGATCACCTTAGAGTGTGTCAGTGTGAAAGTTTACTAGATCACCTTAGAGTGTGTCAGTGTGAAAGTTTACTAGATCACCTTAGAGTGTGTCAGTGTGAAAGTTTACTAGATCACCTTAGAGTGTGTCAGTGTGAAAGTTTACTAGATCACCTTAGAGTGTGTCAGTGTGAAAGTTTACTAGATCACCTTAGAGTGTGTCAGTGTGAAAGTTTACTAGATCACCTTAGCGTGTGTCAGTGTGAAAGTTTACTAGATCACCTTAGAGTGTGTCAGTGTGAAAGTTTACTAGATCACCTTAGAGTGTGTCAGTGTGAAAGTTTACTAGATCACCTTAGAGTGTGTCAGTGTGAAAGTTTACTAGATCACCTTAGAGTGTGTCAGTGTGAAAGTTTACTAGATCACCTTAGAGTGTGTCAGTGTGAAAGTTTACTAGATCACCTTAGAGTGTGTCAGTGTGAAAGTTTACTAGATCACCTTAGAGTGTGTCAGTGTGAAAGTTTACTAGATCACCTTAAAGTGTGTCAGTGTGAAAGTTTACTAGATCACCTTAGAGTGTGTCAGTGTGAAAGTTTACTAGATCACCTTAGAGAGTGTCAGTGTGAAAGTTTACTAGATCACCTTAGAGTGTGTCAGTGTGAAAATTTACTAGATCACCTTAGAGTGTGTCAGTGTGAAAGTTTACTAGATCACCTTAGGGTGTGTCAGTGTGAAAGTTTACCTTAGAGTGTGTCAGTGTGAAAGTTTACCTTAGAGTGTGTCAGTGTGAAAGTTTACTAGATCACCTTAGAGTGTGTCGGTGTGAAAGTTTACTAGATCACCTTAGAGTGTGTCAGTGTGAAAGTTTACTAGATCACCTTAGAGTGTGTCAGTGTGAAAGTTTACTAGATCACCTTAGAGTGTGTCAGTGTGAAAGTTTACTAGATCACCTTAGAGTGTGTCAGTGTGAAAGTTTACTAGATCACCTTAGAGTGTGTCGGTGTGAAAGTTTACTAGATCACCTTAGAGTGTGTCGGTGTGAAAGTTTACTAGATCACCTTAGAGTGTGTCAGTGTGAATGTTTACTAGATCACCTTAGAGTGTGTAAGTGTGAAAATTTACTAGATCACCTTAGAGTGTGTCAGTGTGAAAGTTTACTAGATCACCTTAGGGTGTGTCAGTGTGAAAGTTTACTAGATCACCTTAGAGTGTGTCAGTGTGAAAGTTTACTAGATCACCTTAGAGTGTGTCAGTGTGAAAGTTTACTAGATCACCTTAGAGTGTGTCAGTGTGAAAGTTTACTAGATCACCTTAGAGTGTGTCAGTGTGAAAGTTTACTAGATCACCTTAGAGTGTGTCAGTGTGAAAGTTTACTAGATCACCTTAGAGTGTGTCAGTGTGAAAGTTTACTAGATCACCTTAGAGTGTGTCAGTGTGAAAGTTTACCTTAGAGTGTGTCAGTGTGAAAGTTTACCTTAGAGTGTGTCAGTGTGAAAGTTTACTAGATCACCTTAGAGTGTGTCAGTGTGAAAGTTTACTAGATCACCTTAGAGTGTGTCGGTGTGAAAGTTTACTAGATCACCTTAGAGTGTGTCAGTGTGAAAGTTTACTAGATCACCTTAGAGTGTGTCGGTATGAAAGTTTACTAGATCACCTTAGAGTGTGTTGGTGTGAAAGTTTACTAGATCACCTTAGAGTGTGTCAGTGTGAAAGTTTACCTTAGAGTGTGTCAGTGTGAAAGTTTACCTTAGAGTGTGTCAGTGTGAAAGTTTACTAGATCACCTTAGAGTGTGTCAGTATGAAAGTTTACTAGATCACCTTAGAGTGTGTCAGTGTGAAAGTTTACTAGATCACCTTAGAGTGTGTCAGTGTGAAAGTTTACTAGATCACCTTAGAGTGTGTCAGTGTGAAAGTTTACTAGATCACCTTAGAGTGTCAGTGTGAAAGTTTACTAGATCACCTTAGAGTGTGTCAGTGTGAAAGTTTACTAGATCACCATAGAGTGTGTCAGTGTGAAAGTTTACTAGATCACCTTAGAGTGTGTCAGTGTGAAAGTTTACTAGATCACCTTAAAGTGTGTCAGTGTGAAAGTTTACTAGATCACCTTAGAGAGTGTCAGTGTGAAAGTTTACTAGATCACCTTAGAGAGTGTCAGTGTGAAAGTTTACTAGATCACCTTAGAGTGTGTCAGTGTGAAAGTTTACTAGATCACCTTAGAGTGTGTCGGTGTGAAAGTTTACTAGATCACCTTAGAGTGTCGGTGTGAAAGTTTACTAGATCACCTTAGAGTGTGTCGGTGTGAAAGATTACTAGATCACCTTAGAGTGTGTCGGTGTGAAAGTTTACTAGATCACCTTAGAGTGTGTCGGTGTGAAAGTTTACTAGATCATCTTAGAGTGTGTCGGTGTGAAAGTTTAGTAGATCACCTTAGAGTGTGTCGGTGTGAAAGTTTACTAGATCACCTTAGAGTGTGTCAGTGTGAAAGTTTACTAGATCACCTTAGAGTGTGTCAGTGTGAAAGTTTACTAGATCACCTTAGAGTGTGTCAGTGTGAAAGTTTACTAGATCACCTTAGAGTGTGTCAGTGTGAAAGTTTACTAGATCACCTTAGAGTGTGTCAGTGTGAAAGTTTACTAGATCACCTTAGAGTGTGTCAGTGTGAAAGTTTACTAGATCACTTTAGAGTGTGTCAGTGTGAAAGTTTACTAGATCACCTTAGAGTGTGTCAGTGTGAAAGTTTACTAGATCACCTTAGAGTGTGTCAGTGTGAAAGTTTACTAGATCACCTTAGAGTGTGTCAGTGTGAAAGTTTACTAGATCACCTTAGAGTGTGTCAGTGTGAAAGTTTACTAGTTCACCTTAGAGTGTGTCAGTGTGAAAGTTTACTAGATCACCGTAGAGTGTGTCAGTGTGAAAGATTACTAGATCACCTTAGAGTGTGTCAGTGTGAAAGTTTACTAGATCACCTTAGAGTGTGTCAGTGTGAAAGTTTACTAGATCACCTTAGAGTGTGTCAGTGTGAAAGTTTACTAGATCACCTTAGAGTGTGTCAGTGTGAAAGTTTACTAGATCACCTTAGAGTGTGTCAGTGTGAAAGTTTACTAGATCACCTTAGAGTGTGTCAGTGTGAAAGTTTACTAGATCACCTTAGAGTGTGTCAGTGTGAAAGTTTACTAGATCACCTTAAAGTGTGTCAGTGTGAAAGTTTACTAGATCACCTTAGAGTGTGTCAGTGTGAAAGTTTACTAGATCACCTTAGAGTGTGTCAGTGTGAAAGTTTACTAGATCACCTTAGAGTGTGTCAGTGTGAAAATTTACTAGATCACCTTAGAGTGTGTCAGTGTGAAAGTTTACTAGATCACCTTAGGGTGTGTCAGTGTGAAAGTTTACTAGATCACCTTAGAGTGTGTCAGTGTGAAAGTTTACTAGATCACCTTAGAGTGTGTCAGTGTGAAAGTTTACTAGATCACCTTAGAGTGTGTCAGTGTGAAAGTTTACTAGATCACCTTAGAGTGTGTCAGTGTGAAAGTTTACTAGATCACCTTAGAGTGTGTCAGTGTGAAAGTTTACTAGATCACCTTAGAGTGTGTCAGTGTGAAAGTTTACTAGATCACCTTTGAGTGTGTCAGTGTGAAAGTTTACTAGATCACCTTAGAGTGTGTCAGTGTGAAAGTTTACTAGATCACCTTAGAGTGTGTCAGTGTGAAAGTTTACTAGATCACCTTAGAGTGTGTCAGTGTGAAAGTTTACTAGATCACCTTAGAGTGTGTCAGTGTGAAAGTTTACTAGATCACCTTAAAGTGTGTCAGTGTGAAAGTTTACTAGATCACCTTAGAGTGTGTCAGTGTGAAAGTTTACTAGATCACCTTAGAGAGTGTCAGTGTGAAAGTTTACTAGATCACCTTAGAGTGTGTCAGTGTGAAAATTTACTAGATCACCTTAGAGTGTGTCAGTGTGAAAGTTTACTAGATCACCTTAGGGTGTGTCAGTGTGAAAGTTTACTAGATCACCTTAGAGTGTGTCAGTGTGAAAGTTTACTAGATCACCTTAGAGTGTGTCAGTGTGAAAGTTTACTAGATCACCTTAGAGTGTGTCAGTGTGAAAGTTTACTAGATCACCTTAGAGTGTGTCAGTATGAAAGTTTACTAGATCACCTTAGAGTGTGTCAGTGTGAAAGTTTACTAGATCACCTTAGAGTGTGTCAGTGTGAAAGTTTACTAGATCACCTTAGAGTGTGTCAGTGTGAAAGTTTACCTTAGAGTGTGTCAGTGTGAAAGTTTACCTTAGAGTGTGTCAGTGTGAAAGTTTACTAGATCACCTTAGAGTGTGTCAGTGTGAAAGTTTACTAGATCACCTTAGAGTGTGTCAGTGTGAAAGTTTACTAGATCACCTTAGAGTGTGTCAGTATGAAAGTTTACTAGATCACCTTAGAGTGTGTCAGTGTGAAAGTTTACTAGATCACCTTAGAGTGTGTCAGTGTGAAAGTTTACTAGATCACCTTAGAGTGTGTCAGTGTGAAAGTTTACTAGATCACCTTAGAGTGTGTCAGTGTGAAAGTTTACTAGATCACCTTAGAGTGTGTCGGTGTGAAAGTTTACTAGATCACCTTAGAGTGTGTCAGTGTGAAAGTTTACTAGATCACCTTAGAGTGTGTCAGTGTGAAAGTTTACTAGATCACCTTAGAGTGTGTCAGTGTGAAAGTTTACTAGATCACCTTAGAGTGTGTCAGTGTGAAAGTTTACTAGATCACCTTAGAGTGTGTCGGTGTGAAAGTTTACTAGATCACCTTAGAGTGTGTCGGTGTGAAAGTTTACTAGATCACCTTAGAGTGTGTCAGTGTGAAAGTTTACTAGATCACCTTAGAGTGTGTCAGTGTGAAAATTTACTAGATCACCTTAGAGTGTGTCAGTGTGAAAGTTTACTAGATCACCTTAGAGTGTGTCAGTGTGAAAGTTTACTAGATCACCTTAGAGTGTGTCAGTGTGAAAGTTTACTAGATCACCTTAGAGTGTGTCAGTGTGAAAGTTTACTAGATCACCTTAGAGTGTGTCAGTGTGAAAGTTTACTAGATCACCTTAAAGTGTGTCAGTGTGAAAGTTTACTAGATCACCTTAGAGTGTGTCAGTGTGAAAGTTTACTAGATCACCTTAGAGTGTGTCAGTGTGAAAGTTTACTAGATCACCTTAGAGTGTGTCAGTGTGAAAATTTACTAGATCACCTTAGAGTGTGTCAGTGTGAAAGTTTACTAGATCACCTTAGGGTGTGTCAGTGTGAAAGTTTACTAGATCACCTTAGAGTGTGTCAGTGTGAAAGTTTACTAGATCACCTTAGAGTGTGTCAGTGTGAAAGTTTACTAGATCACCTTAGAGTGTGTCAGTGTGAAAGTTTACTAGATCACCTTAGAGTGTGTCAGTGTGAAAGTTTACTAGATCACCTTAGAGTGTGTCAGTGTGAAAGTTTACTAGATCACCTTAGAGTGTGTCAGTGTGAAAGTTTACTAGATCACCTTTGAGTGTGTCAGTGTGAAAGTTTACTAGATCACCTTAGAGTGTGTCAGTGTGAAAGTTTACTAGATCACCTTAGAGTGTGTCAGTGTGAAAGTTTACTAGATCACCTTAGAGTGTGTCAGTGTGAAAATTTACTAGATCACCTTAGAGTGTGTCAGTGTGAAAGTTTACTAGATCACCTTAGAGTGTGTCAGTGTGAAAGTTTACTAGATCACCTTAGAGTGTGTCAGTGTGAAAGTTTACTAGATCACCTTAGAGTGTGTCAGTGTGAAAGTTTACTAGATCACCTTAGAGTGTGTCAGTGTGAAAGTTTACTAGATCACCTTAAGTGTGTCAGTGTGAAAGTTTACTAGATCACCTTAGAGTGTGTCAGTGTGAAAGTTTACTAGATCACCTTAGAGTGTGTCAGTGTGAAAGTTTACTAGATCACCTTAGAGTGTGTCAGTGTGAAAATTTACTAGATCACCTTAGAGTGTGTCAGTGTGAAAGTTTACTAGATCACCTTAGGGTGTGTCAGTGTGAAAGTTTACTAGATCACCTTAGAGTGTGTCAGTGTGAAAGTTTACTAGATCACCTTAGAGTGTGTCAGTGTGAAAGTTTACTAGATCACCTTAGAGTGTGTCAGTGTGAAAGTTTACTAGATCACCTTAGAGTGTGTCAGTGTGAAAGTTTACTAGATCACCTTAGAGTGTGTCAGTGTGAAAGTTTACTAGATCACCTTAGAGTGTGTCAGTGTGAAAGTTTACTAGATCACCTTTGAGTGTGTCAGTGTGAAAGTTTACTAGATCACCTTAGAGTGTGTCAGTGTGAAAGTTTACTAGATCACCTTAGAGTGTGTCAGTGTGAAAGTTTACTAGATCACCTTAGAGTGTGTCAGTGTGAAAGTTTACTAGATCACCTTAGAGTGTGTCAGTGTGAAAGTTTACTAGATCACCTTAAAGTGTGTCAGTGTGAAAGTTTACTAGATCACCTTAGAGTGTGTCAGTGTGAAAGTTTACTAGATCACCTTAGAGAGTGTCAGTGTGAAAGTTTACTAGATCACCTTAGAGTGTGTCAGTGTGAAAATTTACTAGATCACCTTAGAGTGTGTCAGTGTGAAAGTTTACTAGATCACCTTAGGGTGTGTCAGTGTGAAAGTTTACTAGATCACCTTAGAGTGTGTCAGTGTGAAAGTTTACTAGATCACCTTAGAGTGTGTCAGTGTGAAAGTTTACTAGATCACCTTAGAGTGTGTCAGTGTGAAAGTTTACTAGATCACCTTAGAGTGTGTCAGTATGAAAGTTTACTAGATCACCTTAGAGTGTGTCAGTGTGAAAGTTTACTAGATCACCTTAGAGTGTGTCAGTGTGAAAGTTTACTAGATCACCTTAGAGTGTGTCAGTGTGAAAGTTTACTAGATCACCTTAGAGTGTGTCAGTGTGAAAGTTTACTAGATCACCTTAGAGTGTGTCAGTGTGAAAGTTTACTAGATCACCTTAGAGTGTGTCAGTGTGAAAGTTTACTAGATCACCTTAGAGTGTGTCAGTATGAAAGTTTACTAGATCACCTTAGAGTGTGTCAGTGTGAAAGTTTACTAGATCACCTTAGAGTGTGTCAGTGTGAAAGTTTACTAGATCACCTTAGAGTGTGTCAGTGTGAAAGTTTACCTTAGAGTGTGTCAGTGTGAAAGTTTACCTTAGAGTGTGTCAGTGTGAAAGTTTACTAGATCACCTTAGAGTGTGTCGGTGTGAAAGTTTACTAGATCACCTTAGAGTGTGTCAGTGTGAAAGTTTACTAGATCACCTTAGAGTGTGTCGGTGTGAAAGTTTACTAGATCACCTTAGAGTGTGTCAGTGTGAAAGTTTACTAGATCACCTTAGAGTGTGTCAGTGTGAAAGTTTACTAGATCACCTTAGAGTGTGTCAGTGTGAAAGTTTACTAGATCACCTTAGAGTGTGTCAGTGTGAAAGTTTACTAGATCACCTTAGAGTGTGTCAGTGTGAAAGTTTACTAGATCACCTTAGAGTGTGTCAGTGTGAAAGTTTACTAGATCACCTTAGAGTGTGTCAGTGTGAAAGTTTACTAGATCACCTTTGAGTGTGTCAGTGTGAAAGTTTACTAGATCACCTTAGAGTGTGTCAGTGTGAAAGTTTACTAGATCACCTTAGAGTGTGTCAGTGTGAAAGTTTACTAGATCACCTTAGAGTGTGTCAGTGTGAAAGTTTACTAGATCACCTTAGAGTGTGTCAGTGTGAAAGTTTACTAGATCACCTTAAAGTGTGTCAGTGTGAAAGTTTACTAGATCACCTTAGAGTGTGTCAGTGTGAAAGTTTACTAGATCACCTTAGAGAGTGTCAGTGTGAAAGTTTACTAGATCACCTTAGAGTGTGTCAGTGTGAAAATTTACTAGATCACCTTAGAGTGTGTCAGTGTGAAAGTTTACTAGATCACCTTAGGGTGTGTCAGTGTGAAAGTTTACTAGATCACCTTAGAGTGTGTCAGTGTGAAAGTTTACTAGATCACCTTAGAGTGTGTCAGTGTGAAAGTTTACTAGATCACCTTAGAGTGTGTCAGTGTGAAAGTTTACTAGATCACCTTAGAGTGTGTCAGTATGAAAGTTTACTAGATCACCTTAGAGTGTGTCAGTGTGAAAGTTTACTAGATCACCTTAGAGTGTGTCAGTGTGAAAGTTTACTAGATCACCTTAGAGTGTGTCAGTGTGAAAGTTTACTAGATCACCTTAGAGTGTGTCAGTGTGAAAGTTTACTAGATCACCTTAGAGTGTGTCAGTGTGAAAGTTTACTAGATCACCTTAGAGTGTGTCAGTGTGAAAGTTTACTAGATCACCTTAGAGTGTGTCAGTATGAAAGTTTACTAGATCACCTTAGAGTGTGTCAGTGTGAAAGTTTACTAGATCACCTTAGAGTGTGTCAGTGTGAAAGTTTACTAGATCACCTTAGAGTGTGTCAGTGTGAAAGTTTACCTTAGAGTGTGTCAGTGTGAAAGTTTACCTTAGAGTGTGTCAGTGTGAAAGTTTACTAGATCACCTTAGAGTGTGTCGGTGTGAAAGTTTACTAGATCACCTTAGAGTGTGTCAGTGTGAAAGTTTACTAGATCACCTTAGAGTGTGTCAGTGTGAAAGTTTACTAGATCACCTTAGAGTGTGTCAGTGTGAAAGTTTACTAGATCACCTTAGAGTGTGTCAGTGTGAAAGTTTACTAGATCACCTTAGAGTGTGTCGGTGTGAAAGTTTACTAGATCACCTTAGAGTGTGTCGGTGTGAAAGTTTACTAGATCACCTTAGAGTGTGTCAGTGTGAAAGTTTACTAGATCACCTTAGAGTGTGTCAGTGTGAAAATTTACTAGATCACCTTAGAGTGTGTCAGTGTGAAAGTTTACTAGATCACCTTAGAGTGTGTCAGTGTGAAAGTTTACTAGATCACCTTAGAGTGTGTCAGTGTGAAAGTTTACTAGATCACCTTAGAGTGTGTCAGTGTGAAAGTTTACTAGATCACCTTAGAGTGTGTCAGTGTGAAAGTTTACTAGATCACCTTAGAGTGTGTCAGTGTGAAAGTTTACTAGATCACCTTAGAGTGTGTCAGTGTGAAAGTTTACCTTAGAGTGTGTCAGTGTGAAAGTTTACCTTAGAGTGTGTCAGTGTGAAAGTTTACTAGATCACCTTAGAGTGTGTCAGTGTGAAAGTTTACTAGATCACCTTAGAGTGTGTCGGTGTGAAAGTTTACTAGATCACCTTAGAGTGTGTCGGTGTGAAAGTTTACTAGATCACCTTAGAGTGTGTCGGTATGAAAGTTTACTAGATCACCTTAGAGTGTGTTGGTGTGAAAGTTTACTAGATCACCTTAGAGTGTGTCAGTGTGAAAGTTTACCTTAGAGTGTGTCAGTGTGAAAGTTTACCTTAGAGTGTGTCAGTGTGAAAGTTTACTAGATCACCTTAGAGTGTGTCAGTATGAAAGTTTACTAGATCACCTTAGAGTGTGTCAGTGTGAAAGTTTACTAGATCACCTTAGAGTGTGTCAGTGTGAAAGTTTACTAGATCACCTTAGAGTGTGTCAGTGTGAAAGTTTACTAGATCACCTTAGAGTGTCAGTGTGAAAGTTTACTAGATCACCTTAGAGTGTGTCAGTGTGAAAGTTTACTAGATCACCATAGAGTGTGTCAGTGTGAAAGTTTACTAGATCACCTTAGAGTGTGTCAGTGTGAAAGTTTACTAGATCACCTTAAAGTGTGTCAGTGTGAAAGTTTACTAGATCACCTTAGAGAGTGTCAGTGTGAAAGTTTACTAGATCACCTTAGAGAGTGTCAGTGTGAAAGTTTACTAGATCACCTTAGAGTGTGTCAGTGTGAAAGTTTACTAGATCACCTTAGAGTGTGTCGGTGTGAAAGTTTACTAGATCACCTTAGAGTGTCGGTGTGAAAGTTTACTAGATCACCTTAGAGTGTGTCGGTGTGAAAGTTTACTAGATCACCTTAGAGTGTGTCGGTGTGAAAGTTTACTAGATCACCTTAGAGTGTGTCGGTGTGAAAGTTTACTAGATCATCTTAGAGTGTGTCGGTGTGAAAGTTTAGTAGATCA
This sequence comes from Bathymodiolus brooksi, assembly GCA_963680875.1. Taxonomy (NCBI): domain Eukaryota; kingdom Metazoa; phylum Mollusca; class Bivalvia; order Mytilida; family Modiolidae; genus Bathymodiolus; species Bathymodiolus brooksi. Next base: position 79,396,528 of record OY804588.1, read on the forward strand.
CCTTAGAGTGTGTCGGTGTGAAAGTTTACTAGATCACCTTAGAGTGTGTCGGTGTGAAAGTTTACTAGATCACCTTAGCGTGTGTCGGTGTGAAAGTTTACTAGATCACCTTAGAGTGTGTCGGTGTGAAAGTTTACTAGATCACCTTAGAGTGTGTCAGTGTGAAAGTTTACTAGATCACCTTAGAGTGTGTCAGTGTGAAAGTTTACTAGATCACCTTAGAGTGTGTCAGTGTGAAAGTTTACTAGATCACCTTAGAGTGTGTCAGTGTGAAAGTTTACTAGATCACCTTAGAGTGTGTCAGTGTGAAAGTTTACTAGATCACCTTAGAGTGTGTCAGTGTGAAAGTTTACTAGATCACCTTAGAGTGTGTCAGTGTGAAAGTTTACTAGATCACCTTAGAGTGTGTCAGTGTGAAAGTTTACTAGATCACTTTAGAGTGTGTCAGTGTGAAAGTTTACTAGATCACCTTAGAGTGTGTCAGTGTGAAAGTTTACTAGATCACCTTAGAGTGTGTCAGTGTGAAAGTTTACTAGATCACCTTAGAGTGTGTCAGTGTGAAAGTTTACTAGATCACCTTAGAGTGTGTCAGTGTGAAAGTTTACTAGATCACCTTAGAGTGTGTCAGTGTGAAAGTTTACTAGATCACCGTAGAGTGTGTCAGTGTGAAAGATTACTAGATCACCTTAGAGTGTGTCAGTGTGAAAGTTTACTAGATCACCTTAGAGTGTGTCAGTGTGAAAGTTTACTAGATCACCTTAGAGTGTGTCAGTGTGAAAGTTTACTAAATCACCTTAGAGTGTGTCAGTGTGAAAGTTTACTAGATCACCTTAGAGTGTGTCAGTGTGAAAGTTTACTAGATCACCTTAGAGTGTGTCAGTGTGAAAGTTTACTAGATCACCTTAGAGTGTGTCAGTGTGAAAGTTTACTAGATCACCTTAAAGTGTGTCAGTGTGAAAGTTTACTAGATCACCTTAGAGTGTGTCAGTGTGAAAGTTTACTAGATCACCTTAGAGAGTGTCAGTGTGAAAGTTTACTAGATCACCTTAGAGTGTGTCAGTGTGAAAATTTACTAGATCACCTTAGAGTGTGTCAGTGTGAAAGTTTACTAGATCACCTTAGGGTGTGTCAGTGTGAAAGTTTACTAGATCACCTTAGAGTGTGTCAGTGTGAAAGTTTACTAGATCACCTTAGAGTGTGTCAGTGTGAAAGTTTACTAGATCACCTTAGAGTGTGTCAGTGTGAAAGTTTACTAGATCACCTTAGAGTGTGTCAGTGTGAAAGTTTACTAGATCACCTTAGAGTGTGTCAGTGTGAAAGTTTACTAGATCACCTTAGAGTGTGTCAGTGTGAAAGTTTACTAGATCACCTTTGAGTGTGTCAGTGTGAAAGTTTACTAGATCACCTTAGAGTGTGTCAGTGTGAAAGTTTACTAGATCACCTTAGAGTGTGTCAGTGTGAAAGTTTACTAGATCACCTTAGAGTGTGTCAGTGTGAAAGTTTACTAGATCACCTTAGAGTGTGTCAGTGTGAAAGTTTACTAGATCACCTTAAAGTGTGTCAGTGTGAAAGTTTACTAGATCACCTTAGAGTGTGTCAGTGTGAAAGTTTACTAGATCACCTTAGAGAGTGTCAGTGTGAAAGTTTACTAGATCACCTTAGAGTGTGTCAGTGTGAAAATTTACTAGATCACCTTAGAGTGTGTCAGTGTGAAAGTTTACTAGATCACCTTAGGGTGTGTCAGTGTGAAAGTTTACTAGATCACCTTAGAGTGTGTCAGTGTGAAAGTTTACTAGATCACCTTAGAGTGTGTCAGTGTGAAAGTTTACTAGATCACCTTAGAGTGTGTCAGTGTGAAAGTTTACTAGATCACCTTAGAGTGTGTCAGTATGAAAGTTTACTAGATCACCTTAGAGTGTGTCAGTGTGAAAGTTTACTAGATCACCTTAGAGTGTGTCAGTGTGAAAGTTTACTAGATCACCTTAGAGTGTGTCAGTGTGAAAGTTTACCTTAGAGTGTGTCAGTGTGAAAGTTTACTAGATCACCATAGAGTGTGTCAGTGTGAAAGTTTACTAGATCACCTTAGAGTGTGTCAGTGTGAAAGTTTACTAGATATGAGGAACTGTATCCTCCACTATTAAACCTAGTCTGCATGATATAGATGAATAATTTCTCTCAGTGACATGAAACAGACATCACCCTTCCAGAGCACCTCGGTTCATCCCCGGTTTTAAGTCGTGTTCCGGGGTATCCGAGTTAATCCCAAGTTTCTGGAGGGTTCCAGAATAACTAAGTTCATCCCCATTTTTTTAGTGGGGTTCGTGTTGTTCAATCTTTAGTTTTCTGTGTAGTGTTATGAAGATCACTGTTTGTCTTTTTGTTCTTTATCTTTTGGGTTGTCTGTCCTTTGATTTATGACTTCTGATGACCACTTTAGTATTCTCAAACTTTCCTTTATTGCTTAATGTCCAGGTGGCAGGTAGCAGTATTTCAGCTATAATTACACTAAGAACAATGAGGTTAAACTATAAGTTGTGACTATAATATTACCTGAATGCTCTGTAGAATGATGATAACACAGGCATGGTTGGTATATCTTTAGGTTTGTTAACAGCCCAGTAGTAAGAAGCAAATGCTCCAGCTAGCGTCATCTGTCCAACGGCTATGATGAAATTCATTAACCAGAAAAACATGAATAATATAAACACTTGTAATGGAATTATGTATCTGAAATATAAAATACCATAAATGGTTTTAGTTAGAACTTTTGTATTACAGACATCTACTTTTAAATCAAACGAAATTATGTTTCTGAAATTTAAATTACCATAATTGGTTGTGGATAGCATGCACTTTTGCAGAGTACACACTTCTACTTTCGATTCAAATGGAGTTATGAGTTCGAACCCCATTCATGGTGATACAACATTATGTGATAAAGTTCGTCAGTGACTTGCAGCAGGTCGGTGGTTTTCTTCTGTTTCCTCCACCAATAAAACTGACAGCCACAATATAATTGAAATATTGTTGAAAGTGGTGTTAAACACCATAACCATAACCCAAAATGTTAATAATTAATAAAAAATCTGATAATTTTTTTTTTCTTATACAAGTTCAATGTTCGGAACAAAATGGTTATTTAGCACTTCCATCAATGTATTGGCTTGCCAGTAATGAGAACATTATAATGAAACATGGAAGCTAAATTCTACTTGTCAAATATTCCCTGCCCAGACTTCTCCTGTACATTCTTTGTTATATTTGACAAAACTTTGAGCCAATTTCACGTATGATTGTTGATTGATTAATTGGTATTTAATGCCAACTTTAGCAGTATTTCAGTTATATCGTGGCGTCAACAAATCTTATTATTAACTTATCCAATTTCTCGGAAAAGAAGAACTATTACATAATTTTTTTATTTCACTTTTTAAAAGAATGAATTAAAAAAAAATATCCGAACAAATATTAAACACTTACTGGTCTCCACCATATTTCACAAATCCACAAAACTTTCCAAATGTTGTATGCTATAAATAGAGAGACTTTTAAAAAACATCCTATAAATAGAGAGACTTTTAAAAAACAATGCATAAAAAAGAAAAAAAAACATATTATATCTTTACCTAATAGAATTTTCTTGTAATACAGAGTTATTTTCTCTTGCATGTAAACCATACATTGATTGATTGGTGTTTAACACAACTTTAGCAGTATTTCAGCTATATTGTGTTGTGAATAAATTTGATGAATAACTACATGCATACGTACATCTCTTATCAATTTCTGCATAGAGAAATCATAAAGTAGTAGGTAGGAGTCAGAATGTTTGCTGAGCAGAGAATGAGGCATCAAGTTTCATATTCTGCTGATGGTATATATAATAAAGACTTTCATTTACGATTCAATGCAACTCTAAAGGGAGGGGTGATGGTAGACTATGCTATGACATTAAGATCGTTCCAGTGACAGGTTTGAGCAAGCCGATTTAAAAAAGGGAAATATGATAATATGAACAGCTTCAGCTGTTTTGGACATCCTTTTTGCCCTTCACACAGACAATTATGTAGCTGTTGTAACAACTTCCAAATAAATTGAGGCCCGGGTAGCTCAATGAGTTAGGTAGTGGGATTACGTAATAACTCATACAAGCCTATCACCAATTTGGCATGGGTTCGCGCCCGGCTTTGTAAATTACAAAAAAGGGTGCACTCGACTTGCAGCCGCAAGTGATCAAGTTTACCAGTTGCTTGCCCGTGGTTGGTGGTTCTCTCCGGCTTCCTCCACCACTAAAGCTGGTCGCCATGATATAGCTGAAATATTGCTGAAAGTGGCGTTAAATACAATAAATCAAATCAAAATAAATTGACTATATTAAAATGTCCCTTGCATGGGGAGTTTGTAGTTTAATGCCAAGCAAACACATTTCAGCTATATCATGGTGAGAACAAGTTTCGATGAAATGATGTTCATTTCATACTAAACCAGCATGTTTAGTTGGATTTTTATTGTGCTTGCTCATTGAAACCACAGTCCACAGGCAGACATGTAGTTCCACTTACGGACACATTATCCTGATTCCAAGCCAACTAGTTTTTGTTCTTATTCGTCAAAACTGCATTCTTGTGTTAGCGGAGATCAGCAAATACCAATTCCATTGTCTTTAGTTTGTTTCGACCTAGACTCAACCCAAGATCTACCACACTTGCGATGAGCTTTCTAACCATCACATAACCAATGCAGTTCCAGTACAATAACACTCATATTTTACTTCCTGGTTCCACACTGTTACTGTACAATAATGCTATCAAATTTTACTTCCTGGTTCCAGACTGTTATTCTACAATAACACTATCATATTTTACTTTCTGGTTCCAGACTGTTACTGTACAATAACGTTATCATATTTTACTTCCTGGTTCCAGACAGTTATTGTACAATAACACTATCATATTTTACTTCCTGGTTCCAGACTGTACAATAACACTATCATATTTTACTTCCTGATTCCAGACTGTTATTGTACAATAACGCTATCATATTGTACTTCCTGATTCCAGACTGTTATTGTACAATAACACTATCATATTTTACTTCCTGGTTCCAGACTTACTGTACAATAACGCTATCATATTTTACTTCCTGGTTCCAGACTTATTGTACAATAACACTATCATATTTTACTTCGTGGTTCCAGACTGTTATTGTACAATAATGCTATCATATTTTACTTCCTGGTTCCAGACTGTTATTGTACAATAACGTTATCATATTTTACTTCCTGGTTCCAGACTGTTATTGTACAATAACACTATCATATTTTACTTCCTGGTTCCAGACTACAATAACAAGGGTTTGAAATAACCGGATGCCTGTGCCGTGCTAAATTTGACATGGGCAAGTAAGATTTTAAAGGCAGCAGCCCGCTGGGCAAATGAAAAATCCTAGATGCATTCAATCAAACTACGGATTCCTGACCACAGATTGAAACAAGAAAGAGCTGTCACTTAGTATTGATGATTTTCCAAACGGATGTTGATATAGTATTTATAGTTTCTGATACGGATCGGTCTAAATTCCGGATTGCTTTCGGACCATAACAAGTCGGCCTTAAAAATGACACGTGGTAAATTCGGATATACCAACTTATGAAACTCAAAATACATAATGTTTTTCTTGTTGGGTTGTTCCATCGGATATAAGATCGAAATGTTTAATGATCAATATTATGTTATCATAATCATTTTAAGACCTATTTCCGTGATGTTTTTTTAATTAGGACCGAGTTCCGTATGGGGCGAAAAACTAGTCAATAATAAATCATAGCCATCATGGCTGCTGAACAACAAAAACATGCAACAATATAAACACTATAAAAGCAGTTTATTTCAGTGCAATATACAAACATGCAGCAATACAAACAATATCTAAAACAGGATATGATTCAAAGGTCAAATAAACTGTCAAAGAAAAAATATGTCTGACATTTATACATTGAAGAGGTGACAATATGTCATATTTCATGAATAAAGTAAAATATTTTGCCTACCTACCTCCCCAGTCAAACAATGGTGGGCCAGAGAAGGGGAAAAAAACCATATTTTTAAGCTTGGTCTTAGATACAAATTTGTCATGAATAATCCAGATTTTGAAACACAACACACTACAAAATTTTTCAGAATTTTTCAATCATAAAAGTGGACTTTTGAAACTTTAATTTAGGTGTCAGGAAAAGCCTTGAATGCAGGATTTTTTATCATTTACCCCGGAGCTTCTGGAGGTCTTGAGCAGCCCCAAACCCCCTGCCGTAGTTGCTGGACAAGTTCCTGTCATAATGGGCAAGTCAATTTGTTTTCTTCTTGCCCTAAATTTGGGCAACTCCTTTAAAAAGTTAATTCAAACCCTGCAATAATGCTATCATATTTTACTTCCTGGTTCCAGACTGTACAATAACACTATCATATTTACTTCCTGGTTCCAGACTGTTATTATACAATAACACTATCATATTTTACTTCCTGGTTCCAGAATGTTATTGTACAATAACACTATCATATTTTACTGCCTGGTTCCAGACTGTTATTGTATAATAACGCTATAATATTTTACTTCCTGGTTCCAGACTGTACAATAACACTATCCTATTTTACTTCCTGGTTCCATACTGTCATTGTACAATAACACTATCATATTTTACTTCCTGGTTCCAGATTGTTACTTACTGATTCATTACAAGGTACATTTGACAACACCTCACTTCCTATTTGACTACTGGTATCATTTCTGTAGAACTCTTTACCCCCCATAGAACCAACAAATCTGGTACCAGGTCAAGGATCCGTTACAGATTAATTTGAAGTTTATATCTATGTTGAAGATCCATGAATTAATTACGGTAAACAATTAAGGCAGTTTTTGCGGCATAAAGAATACGGTTATCATTAATATTTCGATCTTGGACTTAGTTTATGGCCAGGATTGATGGATTAATTAAAGAACAATGTAGTTTTTGGAGCAGTAGGAAACCAGTTTCAACTTATATTTCAAACTTGGACATTCATATTAAAGTAGTACAGGGCATTTTCCATTCATCTTGTTAGCAAATCTTTATTAAATGCATTTTCATCCTTGATGGTTGTAATTTATCATGTTTTGTTCACATACTACAGGGTATATATTCCACAGCAACCGAGCAAGGGCAAATTGTCCGTCTAATTTCATTTTTTCCTCAGTTACTTTGTTTTCAAAATGAATATGTCAAAGTGAAAGTAAAATATGGCTCTGTTTTGCATATTGATTTAACAGGATCGACTATCGTAAGGACTTAAGCCACCCTGGACCCACTTCTACTTTAGGATTATCACCTCCTACTTGAAAATAAGTGCAATTTATTTTTCATTCATAGTAAAAAAAAAAAAATTTCTTCTCTGCACATGTGCCCACAGTACTTCCCAGTGACAGTGAAGCAGACTTTATCTATGAATTTCATCAGTATTTTATTTTAAGGAATTTAATGCTTTGGTTACCAGAGAAATGGTCTGGATGTTTAAACATGGTGTTTATGTTGTAGGGGCCGTCATGGTCATGATTGTTTGATGGTGGTGGACTATTAGTCCCCGAGGGTATCATTCACCCAGCTGTCAGCGCTTTGGCATTATTTTTGACTTACTTGATATATCTATTATTGAAATTTACAGTTCCTAAATAATGTAATTATTAATAAAACTAAGGTTCTCCTTCACCAAGCATTGGTTACCCTATCGATTTTGGCTAAATACTTTTTAGCCCCTATTGTTTACTTGTTCCCCAAAGACTACTAAATTATTTGGCTTTCCAATCTTTTTATTATAATCGTAACAGAATAAAGGTTATTCTAGAAATGTGTCATGCACCTACTTGCCCGAAAGCGAAATTTAGAAAAATTTTCTATTTATTCAAACAAATTCTTTCACAATTTTCACTTGTCCCGGGTTTCTGGCAAGTGGGTTAGCACAAAGACTGCACACTAAATTCAATATCTATGTTTTTATAAAGGATACACAGAAGTGACAACCATATAAGATATGAGTACAATTTGTAACAGGAATGGAAACACCGGCCAAAATAGTGTAAAAATCATGCTTCCAATGGCTCTGAAAATATAATAAAGATAAACAATTAGACTTCATAATGTAATAGATCTTATATGGTTTATTAATCAACTCATAAAATTTACAGACAAATATTTGCAAGTCGATTAAAGGGATCCAGAAACAAGATATAATCTCATATAAATACTTTTGTAATATGTTAAGATGTAATAGATCTTATACATAATGAAAAAAAAAATGAAAAATAATTTTGCAATTTCTCAACTTTTAGAAAAATGTGTTCTTCCCAGAGGAATTTTTTTAAAGGGAGCTACTCTGATCTTGTTTTGGGAGTGAGTGAATGTGACAGGAATGGTTTAAATGCTTCATTTGCAGTAAAAAAAAGAAAAGAAAAGGAAGATTAAAAAAAATGTTTTTCGCAACTCCCATTAATATTGAAATCTAATTAAATCAGACATACTTGCTTCCTTCTTCAATAAGTTTTATGGCAATACAAATTCTATAGCACAAAAATATCAGCACCAGCAAAAAAAAAACCAGGAATGTGGAAATCGTACAACCTGGAAAAGAGCGTGAGTAATCGTTAATGTTAAATGAGCAATTTTTCAGCTATATCATTATGAGAACAAATTACATTACAATGGAATGATCATGATGTCTGCTTTGTACTATATCAACATGCTTAGTTGGAATTTCATAGTGCTAGGTCATTGAAGCAACAGTCTGTGGGGAGACATGCTATCATGATTCCGAGACAACCAGTATTTGCTTATACTCCTTAAAGCTGTATGCTTAGTGGAGGTGCAGCAGATATCAATTTAATACATTTTTGGTTTGGCCAGGACGTGGGTTCGAACCCATGATCTACTGTACTCGATGCGAGCATGCCAACCATTACACGACTGATGCTGTCAATTTGAAATATCAAATGAAGAAATGAATGTGGAAATTGCACAACCTAAAAATAACTTGACCTGGATTTTGGTATTAAACCTTTGAAGAAAAAAGAATTTGTACTCATACACCAAGAGACAGTCAATCAGATCACTGTATAAATACCTTGTTCTGATTGGGCAATTTTAAAATACTAGTAAAAAAATTATACTAAGAAGTTTTATGACCATGAAGGCCTGTATTTTATGGTTAATTACACTTCTAACGAAGTAGAAATATACATGTTGAGGCAAACTAAAGATATCATACGGAAACCATATTTTTTTTCTGAATTCCTATTTTAAAGGGAGCACAACTCCTGAACAGAATTGGCCATCATTCTGAAAATCAAAATTAACCTGTATCCTATGATCAATAAAACTTTTACCAAAGTAGGAAGATAGAATAAGGGAGAAACTCAAATTATTTTTCGGAAACAATTAATATTTTTCTGATTTCTTATCTCAAAGGGGCATAACTCATGAATGGAATAGGCCATCATGGGTAAAATTTGATCTTGACCTGTATTTGATGATCAAAGGCCAACCTCAGCAGGAGCTGTCATGGTCTTGATCACATGGTAGTTGCATTTATAGCTACCTATGCAAATCAGTGTCTATCACCACTAAAGTCGTGAGGTGTACTTGATACTAGAGGTTCAGCCCACTGAGCCTGTGTCGCTCATCTTTCACCCCTGAGCCTGTGTCGCTTATCTTTCACCACTGAGCCTGTGTCACTCACCTTTCACCACTGAGCCTGTGTCACTCACCTTTCACCACTGAGCCTGTGTCACTCACCTTTCACCACTGAGCCTGTGTGTCGCTCACCTTTCATTCTGCTTTGAGGAAACTTAATACAGAACCTTCCATAGGTGCTTCCCACCAAATGTTGGTTCATTTGGCTGAGCAGTTTCAGAGAAGGTTTTTAGAAATCGACCAACCAAAAACAAGAATTGCCTATGGCAGCCATGTTTGCAAACGGATCGGGACGAAATGAGCAATCTTTATAGAGGATCTTCCATAGATGCTTCCTACCACATTTCGGTCCATTTGGCTAAGTGATTGCAGAGGAAAAGCATTTTTAGAAATCGACCAATCAGAAACAAGAATTGCCTATGGTGGCCATGTTTGTTAACAGATCAAAACGAAATGAGCAATCCCTATAGAGGGCCTTCCATAGATGCTTCCTACCACAGTTCGGTCCATTTGGCCAAGCTGTTTCGGAGTAGAAATTTTTTAGAAATCGACCAATTAGAAACAAGAATTGCCTGTGGCCGCCATGTTTGTTAATGGATCAAAACGAAATGAGCATCTTTATAAAGGACCTTCCATAGATGCTTCCTACCAAGTTTTGGTTCATTTGACAAAGTGGTTTCAGAGAAGAAGATTTTTAGAAATCGACCAATCAGAAACAAGAATTGCCTGTGGTGGCCATATTTGTTAATGGATCGGGATGAAATGAGCAAAGTTTATAGATGCTTTCTACCAAGTTTTGGTTCATTCTGCCTAACGGTTTCAGAGGAGAAGAATTTTAAAAATAAGAGGAGATTTTTTTAGAAATCAACCAATCAGAAACAAGAATCGTCTGTGGTGGCCATGTTTGTTAACGGATCAGGACGAAATGAGCAATATTTATAGAGGACCTTCCATAGATGCTTCCTACCACGTTTCGGATCATTTGGCAAAGTGGTTTCAGAGGAGAAGATTTTTAGAAATCAACCAATTAGAAACAAGAATTGCCTGTGGTGGCCATGTTTGTTAATGGATCGGAACGAAATGAGCAATCTTTAAAAAGGACTGCCCAATATGCTTCCTACCAAGTTGTGGTTCATTTTGCCAAACGGTTTCAGAGGAGAAGAATTTTAAAAATCAGCCAATCAGAAACAAGCGTCGTCTGTGGCGGCCATGTTTGCTAACGTATCGGGACAAAATGAGCAATCTTCACAGAGGACCTTCCATAGATACTTCCTATCAAGTTTCGGTTAATTTGGCCAAGCGGTTTCAGAGAATAAGATTTAAAAAAAATCAGCCAATCAGAAACAAGAGTTGCCTGTGGTGGCCATGTTTGTTAACGGATTGGGACGAAATGAGCAATCTTTACAGAGGACCATCTATATATGCTTCCTACCAAGTGTCGGTTCATTTGGCCATGCAGTTTCAGAGGAGAAGATTAAAAAAAATCAGCCAATCAGAAACAAGAATTGCCTGTGGCGACCATGTTTGTTAATTGATCGGGACAAAATGAGCAATCTTTATAGAGGACCTTCCATAGATGCATCCTACCAAATTTCAGTTCATTTGGCTGAGGGGTTTCAGAGGAGAAGATTAAAATGTGAAAAGTAAACGAACGACAGATGACGGACGACAGACGCCAAGTGATGGCAAAAGCTCACATTGGCTTTGGTAAGGTGAGCTAACAACACTATGTGAAAAATTTGTCAGTGACTTGTGGCATGTTGCTGGTTTTCTTTGGGCACTCCGGTTTTCTCCACCACTAAAACTGACAGTCACGATATAACTGAAATATTGTTGAAAGTGGCATTAAGCACCATAAAACCAATAAAAACCATCTGATTTAAAATGGGCATAACTCATGAATGGAATAAGCCATTGACCAGTATTTGATGATCAAAGGTCAATCTTAGCACCACTATCTAACCTAGTTTGTAATGCTATCTTCATTATTTACATAATAATACAAGTTATTTCCAGTTCCTCAATCATGTGGGCCGTCATGGCCATAATCGTATGGTAATTGGATTTACAACTACTCATTCAATCAGTGCCAACCGTATAGGATATTTTGGCGGTTTTCTGTCAAAATGTGGATGTTTAATTTTGGTGCTTTCCAAAAGATGATTGTTTTATTTTGGTGCTTTTCAAAAGGTTAGAAAAAAAAAATGCTCTTGACTGTTATTTTTATCGTAGATCAAAAACGTTTGAAGTCAAATACCACGATATCTCACTAGAAGTTTGTTTAAAAAGTAACTAAGAACTTGGATACGGACGAAATACAAATACTTTTCCGGATGGCATTATCTGTGGATGAAAATTAATAAATAGTGATAAAATATTTATTAGCTAAGATGATAAGATGAACCTTGAAACAACATAAAACTCAAATTCACAATTACACTGTGGCTACCTTAAATAACGTTTGTCAATAGGTGTTTTTACAACAGGTGTGAAATCCGTCTCATGTTTATATAACAATTTATTTGACTGACGACTGCCGGTATACTAATCGTACAATATAATGTCAATAATTAAGACCCTAGAGCTAAATTGACAATTAACATTTAGTTTCTTGTGAAAATTATTATACACATATTGTTAAATTATAATCTTTATTTATGTTCATTGCAAAGATCAGCCGTACGTTTATCAACATTGGTACTGTCAACTAATAAATCCTGTTGTTTAGGTAACGGCAGTATTGACTTCGACGACATTTTGATTCAAATGGCTACGAGCCTACAAATTCTACTAAATTTTAATTTGACCACATGACCCTGATATCTACTCACAACTTTCGGAGGAAACATAAATACTTGAGTTGTGAATACTATTGATAATTTTAAGATTGATTAGTTTGAGTAATATCGTACTAGAACTTTTATAAAATATTGGTATTTTTTATTTTAGCGGATGTTATTTTTTGGCGTGTTTAATTTTGGCACTTTCAAGAGAGGCACCAAATAAACCAAAATAAAACTACGGCCAAAATATCCCAATTTTCGGTATCACAACTGATGTTGTGAGTTCGAATCTCAATCAGGGCGAGGTGTACAACACTATGTGAAAAAGTTTATCAGTGTCTTGCAACAGGTCGTTGATTTTCTCCGGATCCTCCGGTTTCCTCCAACAATAAAACTGACCGCTATAACTGAAATATTGTTAAAAGTGGCGCTAAACACCATAAAACCAAACCTCAATCATGTACTTATTATTAAAGCTAAGGTTCTCCCTCTCTGGCATAGGTGACCTAAGACGATTTCCGCTATCCTATTTGGTTCCTTTTGTTTTCTTGTTCCAAAAGAATTTTTAAGTGTGCACTAATCTGATATCTAATCCTTTTATTTATTTAAAGTTTTTGTGAGTGTTAAGGTTTGGCTTAATGTGTTTAATGCCATTTTAATCAATATTTCTGTTATATCGTGCCAGTAAGTTTTATTGGTGGAGGAAACCAGAGTACACAGAGAAAACCACTGACCTGCCGCAAGTCACTGACGAACTTTATCACATAATGTTGTATCGAGTACAACTCGCCATGAGTGGGATTCAAACTCACAACTTTAGCGGTGATAGGCACTGATTACACAGGTAGTTGTTAATCCAACTACCATACGATCATGACCACGACGACCCCTTCACTTTTATTCAAATACTAAATTTACAAGTTATCCACAAGTTTATAGATATACAATGCATACAGCATCATCAACACCGTTTTCTACATACGTTGATAGTTTCTTTATCAGTTACCATGGATACATGTACTTACCAAATATTAACCATGTTTCCTTTATAGCAAGATAATATGAGAAATTGAGAGCAAAAGCTTGAGCTACACCAAACTCTGCTGTAGAGTTCTGCTCCTTTAGAGAGTAATACTCGGAGTAGCTGTAATAAGAACCTGAAACAGATAAGAAGATATTTAGATCTACAAAACATATATAGCTGTAATAAGAACCTGAAACAGATCAGAAGATATTTAGATCTACAAAACATATATAGCTGTAATAAGAACCTGAAACAGATCAGAAGATATTTAGATCTACAAAACATATATAGCTGTAATAAGAACCTGAAACAGATCAGAAGATATTTAGATCTACATAACATATATAGCTGTAATAAGAACCTGAAACAGATCAGAAGATATTTAGATCTACAAAACATATATAGCTGTAATAAGAACCTGAAACAGATCAGAAGATATTTAGATCTACAAAACATATATAGCTGTAATAAGAACCTGAAACAGATCAGAAGATATTTAGATCCACAAAACATATATAGCTGTAATAAGAACCTGAAACAGATCAGAAGATATTTAGATCCACAAAACATATATAGCTGTAATAAGAACCTGAAACAGATCAGAAGATATTTAGATCTACAAAACATATATAGCTGTAGTAACAACCTGGAACAGATCAGAAGATATTTAGATCTACAAAACATATATAGCTGTAATAAGAACCTGAAACAGATCAGAAGATATTTAGATCTACAAAACATATATAGCTGTAATAAGAACCTGAAACAGATCAGAAGATATTTAGATCTACAAAACATATATAGCTGTAATAAGAACCTGAAACAGATCAGAAGATATTTAGATCTACAAAACATATATAGCTGTAATAAGAACCTGAAACAGATCAGAAGATATTTAGATCTACATAACATATATAGCTGTAATAAGAACCTGAAACAGATCAGAAGATATTTAGATCTACAAAACATATATAGCTGTAATAAGAACCTGAAACAGATCAGAAGATATTTAGATCTACAAAACATATATAGCTGTAATAAGAACCTGAAACAGATCAGAAGATATTTAGATCTACAAAACATATATAGCTGTAATAAGAACCTGAAACAGATCAGAAGATATTTAGATCTACAAAACATATATAGCTGTAATAAGAACCTGAAACAGATCAGAAGATATTTAGATCTACAAAACATATATAGCTGTAATAAGAACCTGAAACAGATCAGAAGATATTTAGATCTACAAAACATATATAGCTGTAATAAGAACCTGAAACAGATCAGAAGATATTTAGATCTACAAAACATATATAGCTGTAATAAGAACCTGAAACAGATCAGAAGATATTTAGATCTACAAAACATATATAGCTGTAGTAACAACCTGGAACAGATCAGAAGATATTTAGATCTACAAAACATATATAGCTGTAGTAACAACCTGAAACAGATCAGAAGATATTTAGATCTACAAAACATATATAGCTATAGTAACAACCTGAAACAGATCAGAAGATATTTAGATCTACAAAACATATATAGCTGTAATAAGAACCTGAAACAGATCAGAAGATATTTAGATCTACAAAACATATATAGCTGTAATAAGAACCTGAAACAGATCAGAAGATATTTAGATCTACAAAACATATATAGCTGTAATAAGAACCTGAAACAGATCAGAAGATATTTAGATCCACAAAACATATATAGCTGTAATAAGAACCTGAAACAGATCAGAAGATATTTAGATCTACAAAACATATATAGCTGTAATAAGAACCTGAAACAGATCAGAAGATATTTAGATCTACAAAACATATATAGCTGTAATAAGAACCTGAAACAGATCAGAAGATATTTAGATCTACAAAACATATATAGCTGTAATAAGAACCTGAAACAGATCAGAAGATATTTAGATCCACAAAACATATATAGCTGTAATAAGAACCTGAAACAGATCAGAAGATATTTAGATCTACAAAACATATATAGCTGTAATAAGAACCTGAAACAGATCAGAAGATATTTAGATCTACAAAACATATATAGCTGTAATAAGAACCTGAAACAGATCAGAAGATATTTAGATCTACAAAACATATATAGCTGTAGTAACAACCTGGAACAGATCAGAAGATATTTAGATCTACAAAACATATATAGCTGTAGTAACAACCTGGAACAGATCAGAAGATATTTAGATCTACAAAACATATATAGCTATAGAAACAACCTGGAACAGATCAGAAGATATTTAGATCTACAAAACATATATAGCTATAGTAACAACCTGGAACAGATCAGAAGATATTTAGATCTACAAAACATATATAGCTATAGAAACAACCTGGAACAGATCAGAAGATATTTAGATCTACAAAACATATATAGCTGTAGTAACAACCTGGAACAGATCAGAAGATATTTAGATCTACAAAACATATATAGCTGTAGTAACAACCTGGAACAGATCAGAAGATATTTAGATCTACAAAACATATCTAGCTGTAGTAACAACCTGGAACAGATCAGAAGATATTTAGATCTACAAAACATATATAGCTGTAGTAACAACCTGGAACAGATCAGAAGATATTTAGATCTACAAAACATTTATAGCTGTAGTAACAACCTGGAACAGATCAGAAGATATTTAGATCTACAAAACATATATAGCTGTAATAAGAACCTGGAACAGATCAGAAGATATTTAGATCTACAAAACATATATAGCTGTAATAAGAACCTGAAACAGATCAGAAGATATTTAGATCTACAAAACATATATAGCTGTAATAAGAACCTGAAACAGATCAGAAGATATTTAGATCTACAAAACATATATAGCTGTAATAAGAACCTGGAACAGATCAGAAGATATTTAGATCTACAAAACATATATAGCTGTAGTAACAACCTGGAACAGATCAGAAGATATTTAGATCTACAAAACATATATAGCTATAGTAACAACCTGGAACAGATCAGAAGATATTTAGATCTACAAAACATATATAGCTATAGAAACAACCTGGAACAGATCAGAAGATATTTAGATCTACAAAACATATATAGCTGTAGTAACAACCTGGAACAGATCAGAAGATATTTAGATCTACAAAACATATCTAGCTGTAGTAACAACCTGGAACAGATCAGAAGATATTTAGATCTACAAAACATATATAGCTGTAGTAACAACCTGGAACAGATCAGAAGATATTTAGATCTACAAAACATATATAGCTGTAGTAACAACCTGGAACAGATCAGAAGATATTTAGATCTACAAAACATATATAGCTGTAGTAACAACCTGGAACAGATCAGAAGATATTTAGATCTACAAAACATATATAGCTATAGAAACAACCTGGAACAGATCAGAAGATATTTAGATCTACAAAACATATATAGCTGTAATAAGAACCTGGAACAGATCAGAAGATATTTAGATCTACAAAACATATATAGCTGTAGTAACAACCTGGAACAGATCAGAAGATATTTAGATCTACAAAACATATATAGCTATAGAAACAACCTGGAACAGATCAGAAGATATTTAGATCTACAAAACATATATAGCTGTAATAACAACCTGGAACAGATCAGAAGATATTTAGATCTACAAAACATATATATCTATAGAAACAACCTGGAACAGATCAGAAGATATTTAGATCTACAAAACATATATAGCTGTAGTAACAACCTGGAACAGATCAGAAGATATTTAGATCTACAAAACATATATAGCTGTAGTAACAACCTGGAACAGATCAGAAGATATTTAGATCTACAAAACATATATAGCTATAGTAACAACCTGGAACAGATCAGAAGATATTTAGATCTACAAAACATATATAGCTATAGAAACAACCTGGAACAGATCAGAAGATATTTAGATCTACAAAACATATATAGCTGTAATAACAACCTGGAACAGATCAGAAGATATTTAGATCTACAAAACATATATAGCTGTAGTAACAACCTGGAACAGATCAGAAGATATTTAGATCTACAAAACATATCTAGCTGTAGTAACAACCTGGAACAGATCAGAAGATATTTAGATCTACAAAACATATATAGCTGTAATAAGAACCTGGAACAGATCAGAAGATATTTAGATCTACAAAACATATATAGCTATAGAAACAACCTGGAACAGATCAGAAGATATGGAACAGATCAGAAGATATTTAGATCTACAAACCATATATAGCTGTAGTAACAACCTGGAACAGATCAGAAGATATTTAGATCTACAAAACATATATAGCTATAGAAACAACCTGGAACAGATCAGAAGATATTTAGATCTACAAAACATATATAGCTGTAGTAACAACCTGGAACAGATCAGAAGATATTTAGATCTACAAAACATATATAGCTATAGAAACAACCTGGAACAGATCAGAAGATATTTAGATCTACAAAACATATATAGCTGTAGTAACAACCTGGAACAGATCAGAAGATATTTAGATCTACAAAACATATATAGCTATAGAAACAACCTGGAACAGATCAGAAGATATTTAGATCTACAAAACATATATAGCTGTAATAAGAACCTGGAACAGATCAGAAGATATTTAGATCTACAAAACATATATAGCTGTAATAACAACCTGGAACAGATCAGAAGATATTTAGATCTACAAAACATATCTAGCTGTAGTAACAACCTGGAACAGATCAGAAGATATTTAGATCTACAAAACATATATAGCTGTAATAAGAACCTGGAACAGATCAGAAGATATTTAGATCTACAAACATATATAGCTATAGAAACAACCTGGAACAGATCAGAAGATATTTAGATCTACAAACCATATATAGCTGTAGTAACAACCTGGAACAGATCAGAAGATATTTAGATCTACAAAACATATATAGCTATAGAAACAACCTGGAACAGATCAGAAGATATTTAGATCTACAAAACATATATAGCTGTAGTAACAACCTGGAACAGATCAGAAGATATTTAGATCTACAAAACATATATAGCTATAGAAACAACCTGGAACAGATCAGAAGATATTTAGATCTACAAAACATATATAGCTGTAGTAACAACCTGGAACAGATCAGAAGATATTTAGATCTACAAAACATATATAGCTATAGAAACAACCTGGAACAGATCAGAAGATATTTAGATCTACAAAACATATATAGCTGTAATAAGAACCTGGAACAGATCAGAAGATATTTAGATCTACAAAACATATATAGCTATAGTAACAACCTGGAACAGATCAGAAGATATTTAGATCTACAAAACATATATAGCTGTAGTAACAACCTGGAACAGATCAGAAGATATTTAGATCTACAAAACATATATAGCTGTAGTAACAACCTGGAACAGATCAGAAGATATTTAGATCTACAAAACATATATAGCTATAGAAACAACCTGGAACAGATCAGAAGATATTTAGATCTACAAAACATATATAGCTGTAGTAACAACCTGGAACAGATCAGAAAATATTTACATCTACAAAACATATATAGCTGTAATAAGAACCTGAAACAGATCAGAAGATATTTAGATCTACAAAACATATATAGCTGTAATAAGAACCTGAAACAGATCAGAAGATATTTAGATCTACAAAACATATATAGCTGTAATAAGAACCTGAAACAGATCAGAAGATATTTAGATCTACAAAACATATATAGCTGTAGTAACAACCTGGAACAGATCAGAAGATATTTAGATCTACAAAACATATATAGCTGTAGTAACAACCTGGAACAGATCAGAAGATATTTAGATCTACAAAACATATATAGCTATAGAAACAACCTGGAACAGATCAGAAGATATTTAGATCTACAAAACATATATAGCTATAGTAACAACCTGGAACAGATCAGAAGATATTTAGATCTACAAAACATATATAGCTATAGAAACAACCTGGAACAGATCAGAAGATATTTAGATCTACAAAACATATATAGCTGTAGTAACAACCTGGAACAGATCAGAAGATATTTAGATCTACAAAACATATATAGCTGTAGTAACAACCTGGAACAGATCAGAAGATATTTAGATCTACAAAACATATCTAGCTGTAGTAACAACCTGGAACAGATCAGAAGATATTTAGATCTACAAAACATATATAGCTGTAGTAACAACCTGGAACAGATCAGAAGATATTTAGATCTACAAAACATTTATAGCTGTAGTAACAACCTGGAACAGATCAGAAGATATTTAGATCTACAAAACATATATAGCTGTAATAAGAACCTGGAACAGATCAGAAGATATTTAGATCTACAAAACATATATAGCTGTAATAAGAACCTGAAACAGATCAGAAGATATTTAGATCTACAAAACATATATAGCTGTAATAAGAACCTGAAACAGATCAGAAGATATTTAGATCTACAAAACATATATAGCTGTAATAAGAACCTGGAACAGATCAGAAGATATTTAGATCTACAAAACATATATAGCTGTAGTAACAACCTGGAACAGATCAGAAGATATTTAGATCTACAAAACATATATAGCTATAGTAACAACCTGGAACAGATCAGAAGATATTTAGATCTACAAAACATATATAGCTATAGAAACAACCTGGAACAGATCAGAAGATATTTAGATCTACAAAACATATATAGCTGTAGTAACAACCTGGAACAGATCAGAAGATATTTAGATCTACAAAACATATCTAGCTGTAGTAACAACCTGGAACAGATCAGAAGATATTTAGATCTACAAAACATATATAGCTGTAGTAACAACCTGGAACAGATCAGAAGATATTTAGATCTACAAAACATATATAGCTATAGAAACAACCTGGAACAGATCAGAAGATATTTAGATCTACAAAACATATATAGCTGTAATAACAACCTGGAACAGATCAGAAGATATTTAGATCTACAAAACATATATATCTATAGAAACAACCTGGAACAGATCAGAAGATATTTAGATCTACAAAACATATATAGCTGTAGTAACAACCTGGAACAGATCAGAAGATATTTAGATCTACAAAACATATATAGCTGTAGTAACAACCTGGAACAGATCAGAAGATATTTAGATCTACAAAACATATATAGCTATAGTAACAACCTGGAACAGATCAGAAGATATTTAGATCTACAAAACATATATAGCTATAGAAACAACCTGGAACAGATCAGAAGATATTTAGATCTACAAAACATATATAGCTGTAATAACAACCTGGAACAGATCAGAAGATATTTAGATCTACAAAACATATATAGCTGTAGTAACAACCTGGAACAGATCAGAAGATATTTAGATCTACAAAACATATCTAGCTGTAGTAACAACCTGGAACAGATCAGAAGATATTTAGATCTACAAAACATATATAGCTGTAATAAGAACCTGGAACAGATCAGAAGATATTTAGATCTACAAAACATATATAGCTATAGAAACAACCTGGAACAGATCAGAAGATATGGAACAGATCAGAAGATATTTAGATCTACAAACCATATATAGCTGTAGTAACAACCTGGAACAGATCAGAAGATATTTAGATCTACAAAACATATATAGCTGTAGTAACAACCTGGAACAGATCAGAAGATATTTAGATCTACAAAACATATATAGCTATAGAAACAACCTGGAACAGATCAGAAGATATTTAGATCTACAAAACATATATAGCTGTAGTAACAACCTGGAACAGATCAGAAGATATTTAGATCTACAAAACATATATAGCTATAGAAACAACCTGGAACAGATCAGAAGATATTTAGATCTACAAAACATATATAGCTGTAATAAGAACCTGGAACAGATCAGAAGATATTTAGATCTACAAAACATATATAGCTGTAATAACAACCTGGAACAGATCAGAAGATATTTAGATCTACAAAACATATCTAGCTGTAGTAACAACCTGGAACAGATCAGAAGATATTTAGATCTACAAAACATATATAGCTGTAATAAGAACCTGGAACAGATCAGAAGATATTTAGATCTACAAACATATATAGCTATAGAAACAACCTGGAACAGATGAGAAGATATTTAGATCTACAAACCATATATAGCTGTAGTAACAACCTGGAACAGATCAGAAGATATTTAGATCTACAAAACATATATAGCTATAGAAACAACCTGGAACAGATCAGAAGATATTTAGATCTACAAAACATATATAGCTGTAGTAACAACCTGGAACAGATCAGAAGATATTTAGATCTACAAAACATATATAGCTATAGAAACAACCTGGAACAGATCAGAAGATATTTAGATCTACAAAACATATATAGCTGTAGTAACAACCTGGAACAGATCAGAAGATATTTAGATCTACAAAACATATATAGCTATAGAAACAACCTGGAACAGATCAGAAGATATTTAGATCTACAAAACATATATAGCTGTAATAAGAACCTGGAACAGATCAGAAGATATTTAGATCTACAAAACATATATAGCTATAGTAACAACCTGGAACAGATCAGAAGATATTTAGATCTACAAAACATATATAGCTGTAGTAACAACCTGGAACAGATCAGAAGATATTTAGATCTACAAAACATATATAGCTGTAGTAACAACCTGGAACAGATCAGAAGATATTTAGATCTACAAAACATATATAGCTATAGAAACAACCTGGAACAGATCAGAAGATATTTAGATCTACAAAACATATATAGCTATAGTAACAACCTGGAACAGATCAGAAGATATTTAGATCTACAAAACATATATAGCTATAGAAACAACCTGGAACAGATCAGAAGATATTTAGATCTACAAAACATATATAGCTGTAGTAACAACCTGGAACAGATCAGAAGATATTTAGATCTACAAAACATATATAGCTGTAGTAACAACCTGGAACAGATCAGAAGATATTTAGATCTACAAAACATATCTAGCTGTAGTAACAACCTGGAACAGATCAGAAGATATTTAGATCTACAAAACATATATAGCTGTAGTAACAACCTGGAACAGATCAGAAGATATTTAGATCTACAAAACATTTATAGCTGTAGTAACAACCTGGAACAGATCAGAAGATATTTAGATCTACAAAACATATATAGCTGTAATAAGAACCTGGAACAGATCAGAAGATATTTAGATCTACAAAACATATATAGCTGTAATAAGAACCTGAAACAGATCAGAAGATATTTAGATCTACAAAACATATATAGCTGTAATAAGAACCTGAAACAGATCAGAAGATATTTAGATCTACAAAACATATATAGCTGTAATAAGAACCTGGAACAGATCAGAAGATATTTAGATCTACAAAACATATATAGCTGTAGTAACAACCTGGAACAGATCAGAAGATATTTAGATCTACAAAACATATATAGCTATAGTAACAACCTGGAACAGATCAGAAGATATTTAGATCTACAAAACATATATAGCTATAGAAACAACCTGGAACAGATCAGAAGATATTTAGATCTACAAAACATATATAGCTGTAGTAACAACCTGGAACAGATCAGAAGATATTTAGATCTACAAAACATATCTAGCTGTAGTAACAACCTGGAACAGATCAGAAGATATTTAGATCTACAAAACATATATAGCTGTAGTAACAACCTGGAACAGATCAGAAGATATTTAGATCTACAAAACATATATAGCTATAGAAACAACCTGGAACAGATCAGAAGATATTTAGATCTACAAAACATATATAGCTGTAATAACAACCTGGAACAGATCAGAAGATATTTAGATCTACAAAACATATATATCTATAGAAACAACCTGGAACAGATCAGAAGATATTTAGATCTACAAAACATATATAGCTGTAGTAACAACCTGGAACAGATCAGAAGATATTTAGATCTACAAAACATATATAGCTGTAGTAACAACCTGGAACAGATCAGAAGATATTTAGATCTACAAAACATATATAGCTATAGTAACAACCTGGAACAGATCAGAAGATATTTAGATCTACAAAACATATATAGCTATAGAAACAACCTGGAACAGATCAGAAGATATTTAGATCTACAAAACATATATAGCTGTAATAACAACCTGGAACAGATCAGAAGATATTTAGATCTACAAAACATATATAGCTGTAGTAACAACCTGGAACAGATCAGAAGATATTTAGATCTACAAAACATATCTAGCTGTAGTAACAACCTGGAACAGATCAGAAGATATTTAGATCTACAAAACATATATAGCTGTAATAAGAACCTGGAACAGATCAGAAGATATTTAGATCTACAAAACATATATAGCTATAGAAACAACCTGGAACAGATCAGAAGATATGGAACAGATCAGAAGATATTTAGATCTACAAACCATATATAGCTGTAGTAACAACCTGGAACAGATCAGAAGATATTTAGATCTACAAAACATATATAGCTATAGAAACAACCTGGAACAGATCAGAAGATATTTAGATCTACAAAACATATATAGCTGTAGTAACAACCTGGAACAGATCAGAAGATATTTAGATCTACAAAACATATATAGCTATAGAAACAACCTGGAACAGATCAGAAGATATTTAGATCTACAAAACATATATAGCTGTAGTAACAACCTGGAACAGATCAGAAGATATTTAGATCTACAAAACATATATAGCTATAGAAACAACCTGGAACAGATCAGAAGATATTTAGATCTACAAAACATATATAGCTGTAATAAGAACCTGGAACAGATCAGAAGATATTTAGATCTACAAAACATATATAGCTGTAATAACAACCTGGAACAGATCAGAAGATATTTAGATCTACAAAACATATCTAGCTGTAGTAACAACCTGGAACAGATCAGAAGATATTTAGATCTACAAAACATATATAGCTGTAATAAGAACCTGGAACAGATCAGAAGATATTTAGATCTACAAACATATATAGCTATAGAAACAACCTGGAACAGATGAGAAGATATTTAGATCTACAAACCATATATAGCTGTAGTAACAACCTGGAACAGATCAGAAGATATTTAGATCTACAAAACATATATAGCTATAGAAACAACCTGGAACAGATCAGAAGATATTTAGATCTACAAAACATATATAGCTGTAGTAACAACCTGGAACAGATCAGAAGATATTTAGATCTACAAAACATATATAGCTATAGAAACAACCTGGAACAGATCAGAAGATATTTAGATCTACAAAACATATATAGCTGTAGTAACAACCTGGAACAGATCAGAAGATATTTAGATCTACAAAACATATATAGCTATAGAAACAACCTGGAACAGATCAGAAGATATTTAGATCTACAAAACATATATAGCTGTAATAAGAACCTGGAACAGATCAGAAGATATTTAGATCTACAAAACATATATAGCTATAGTAACAACCTGGAACAGATCAGAAGATATTTAGATCTACAAAACATATATAGCTGTAGTAACAACCTGGAACAGATCAGAAGATATTTAGATCTACAAAACATATATAGCTGTAGTAACAACCTGGAACAGATCAGAAGATATTTAGATCTACAAAACATATATAGCTATAGAAACAACCTGGAACAGATCAGAAGATATTTAGATCTACAAAACATATATAGCTGTAGTAACAACCTGGAACAGATCAGAAAATATTTACATCTACAAAACATATATAGCTGTAATAAGAACCTGAAACAGATCAGAAGATATTTAGATCTACAAAACATATATAGCTGTAATAAGAACCTGAAACAGATCAGAAGATATTTAGATCTACAAAACATATATAGCTGTAATAAGAACCTGAAACAGATCAGAAGATATTTAGATCTACAAAACATATATAGCTGTAGTAACAACCTGGAACAGATCAGAAGATATTTAGATCTACAAAACATATATAGCTGTAGTAACAACCTGGAACAGATCAGAAGATATTTAGATCTACAAAACATATATAGCTATAGAAACAACCTGGAACAGATCAGAAGATATTTAGATCTACAAAACATATATAGCTATAGTAACAACCTGGAACAGATCAGAAGATATTTAGATCTACAAAACATATATAGCTATAGAAACAACCTGGAACAGATCAGAAGATATTTAGATCTACAAAACATATATAGCTGTAGTAACAACCTGGAACAGATCAGAAGATATTTAGATCTACAAAACATATATAGCTGTAGTAACAACCTGGAACAGATCAGAAGATATTTAGATCTACAAAACATATCTAGCTGTAGTAACAACCTGGAACAGATCAGAAGATATTTAGATCTACAAAACATATATAGCTGTAGTAACAACCTGGAACAGATCAGAAGATATTTAGATCTACAAAACATTTATAGCTGTAGTAACAACCTGGAACAGATCAGAAGATATTTAGATCTACAAAACATATATAGCTGTAATAAGAACCTGGAACAGATCAGAAGATATTTAGATCTACAAAACATATATAGCTGTAATAAGAACCTAAAATAGATCAGAAGATATTTAGATCTACAAAACATATATAGCTGTAATAAGAACCTGAAACAGATCAGAAGATATTTAGATCTACAAAACATATATAGCTGTAATAAGAACCTGGAACAGATCAGAAGATATTTAGATCTACAAAACATATATAGCTGTAGTAACAACCTGGAACAGATCAGAAGATATTTAGATCTACAAAACATATATAGCTATAGTAACAACCTGGAACAGATCAGAAGATATTTAGATCTACAAAACATATATAGCTATAGAAACAACCTGGAACAGATCAGAAGATATTTAGATCTACAAAACATATATAGCTGTAGTAACAACCTGGAACAGATCAGAAGATATTTAGATCTACAAAACATATCTAGCTGTAGTAACAACCTGGAACAGATCAGAAGATATTTAGATCTACAAAACATATATAGCTGTAGTAACATCCTGGAACAGATCAGAAGATATTTAGATCTACAAAACATATATAGCTGTAGTAACAACCTGGAACAGATCAGAAGATATTTAGATCTACAAAACATATATAGCTGTAGTAACAACCTGGAACAGATCAGAAGATATTTAGATCTACAAAACATATATAGCTATAGAAACAACCTGGAACAGATCAGAAGATATTTAGATCTACAAAACATATATAGCTGTAATAAGAACCTGGAACAGATCAGAAGATATTTAGATCTACAAAACATATATAGCTGTAGTAACAACCTGGAACAGATCAGAAGATATTTAGATCTACAAAACATATATAGCTATAGAAACAACCTGGAACAGATCAGAAGATATTTAGATCTACAAAACATATATAGCTGTAATAACAACCTGGAACAGATCAGAAGATATTTAGATCTACAAAACATATATATCTATAGAAACAACCTGGAACAGATCAGAAGATATTTAGATCTACAAAACATATATAGCTGTAGTAACAACCTGGAACAGATCAGAAGATATTTAGATCTACAAAACATATATAGCTGTAGTAACAACCTGGAACAGATCAGAAGATATTTAGATCTACAAAACATATATAGCTGTAGTAACAACCTGGAACAGATCAGAAGATATTTAGATCTACAAAACATATATAGCTATAGAAACAACCTGGAACAGATCAGAAGATATTTAGATCTACAAAACATATATAGCTGTAATAACAACCTGGAACAGATCAGAAGATATTTAGATCTACAAAACATATATAGCTGTAGTAACAACCTGGAACAGATCAGAAGATATTTAGATCTACAAAACATATCTAGCTGTAGTAACAACCTGGAACAGATCAGAAGATATTTAGATCTACAAAACATATATAGCTGTAATAAGAACCTGGAACAGATCAGAAGATATTTAGATCTACAAAACATATATAGCTATAGAAACAACCTGGAACAGATCAGAAGATATGGAACAGATCAGAAGATATTTAGATCTACAAACCATATATAGCTGTAGTAACAACCTGGAACAGATCAGAAGATATTTAGATCTACAAAACATATATAGCTATAGAAACAACCTGGAACAGATCAGAAGATATTTAGATCTACAAAACATATATAGCTGTAGTAACAACCTGGAACAGATCAGAAGATATTTAGATCTACAAAACATATATAGCTATAGAAACAACCTGGAACAGATCAGAAGATATTTAGATCTACAAAACATATATAGCTGTAGTAACAACCTGGAACAGATCAGAAGATATTTAGATCTACAAAACATATATAGCTATAGAAACAACCTGGAACAGATCAGAAGATATTTAGATCTACAAAACATATATAGCTGTAATAAGAACCTGGAACAGATCAGAAGATATTTAGATCTACAAAACATATATAGCTGTAATAACAACCTGGAACAGATCAGAAGATATTTAGATCTACAAAACATATCTAGCTGTAGTAACAACCTGGAACAGATCAGAAGATATTTAGATCTACAAAACATATATAGCTGTAATAAGAACCTGGAACAGATCAGAAGATATTTAGATCTACAAACATATATAGCTATAGAAACAACCTGGAACAGATCAGAAGATATTTAGATCTACAAACCATATATAGCTGTAGTAACAACCTGGAACAGATCAGAAGATATTTAGATCTACAAAACATATATAGCTATAGAAACAACCTGGAACAGATCAGAAGATATTTAGATCTACAAAACATATATAGCTGTAGTAACAACCTGGAACAGATCAGAAGATATTTAGATCTACAAAACATATATAGCTATAGAAACAACCTGGAACAGATCAGAAGATATTTAGATCTACAAAACATATATAGCTGTAGTAACAACCTGGAACAGATCAGAAGATATTTAGATCTACAAAACATATATAGCTATAGAAACAACCTGGAACAGATCAGAAGATATTTAGATCTACAAAACATATATAGCTGTAATAAGAACCTGGAACAGATCAGAAGATATTTAGATCTACAAAACATATATAGCTATAGTAACAACCTGGAACAGATCAGAAGATATTTAGATCTACAAAACATATATAGCTGTAGTAACAACCTGGAACAGATCAGAAGATATTTAGATCTACAAAACATATATAGCTGTAGTAACAACCTGGAACAGATCAGAAGATATTTAGATCTACAAAACATATATAGCTATAGAAACAACCTGGAACAGATCAGAAGATATTTAGATCTACAAAACATATATAGCTGTAGTAACAACCTGGAACAGATCAGAAAATATTTACATCTACAAAACATATATAGCTGTAATAAGAACCTGAAACAGATCAGAAGATATTTAGATCTACAAAACATATATAGCTGTAATAAGAACCTGAAACAGATCAGAAGATATTTAGATCTACAAAACATATATAGCTGTAATAAGAACCTGAAACAGATCAGAAGATATTTAGATCTACAAAACATATATAGCTGTAGTAACAACCTGGAACAGATCAGAAGATATTTAGATCTACAAAACATATATAGCTGTAGTAACAACCTGGAACAGATCAGAAGATATTTAGATCTACAAAACATATATAGCTATAGAAACAACCTGGAACAGATCAGAAGATATTTAGATCTACAAAACATATATAGCTATAGTAACAACCTGGAACAGATCAGAAGATATTTAGATCTACAAAACATATATAGCTATAGAAACAACCTGGAACAGATCAGAAGATATTTAGATCTACAAAACATATATAGCTGTAGTAACAACCTGGAACAGATCAGAAGATATTTAGATCTACAAAACATATATAGCTGTAGTAACAACCTGGAACAGATCAGAAGATATTTAGATCTACAAAACATATCTAGCTGTAGTAACAACCTGGAACAGATCAGAAGATATTTAGATCTACAAAACATATATAGCTGTAGTAACAACCTGGAACAGATCAGAAGATATTTAGATCTACAAAACATTTATAGCTGTAGTAACAACCTGGAACAGATCAGAAGATATTTAGATCTACAAAACATATATAGCTGTAATAAGAACCTGGAACAGATCAGAAGATATTTAGATCTACAAAACATATATAGCTGTAATAAGAACCTGAAACAGATCAGAAGATATTTAGATCTACAAAACATATATAGCTGTAATAAGAACCTGAAACAGATCAGAAGATATTTAGATCTACAAAACATATATAGCTGTAATAAGAACCTGGAACAGATCAGAAGATATTTAGATCTACAAAACATATATAGCTGTAGTAACAACCTGGAACAGATCAGAAGATATTTAGATCTACAAAACATATATAGCTATAGTAACAACCTGGAACAGATCAGAAGATATTTAGATCTACAAAACATATATAGCTATAGAAACAACCTGGAACAGATCAGAAGATATTTAGATCTACAAAACATATATAGCTGTAGTAACAACCTGGAACAGATCAGAAGATATTTAGATCTACAAAACATATCTAGCTGTAGTAACAACCTGGAACAGATCAGAAGATATTTAGATCTACAAAACATATATAGCTGTAGTAACAACCTGGAACAGATCAGAAGATATTTAGATCTACAAAACATATATAGCTATAGAAACAACCTGGAACAGATCAGAAGATATTTAGATCTACAAAACATATATAGCTGTAATAACAACCTGGAACAGATCAGAAGATATTTAGATCTACAAAACATATATATCTATAGAAACAACCTGGAACAGATCAGAAGATATTTAGATCTACA
Source organism: Bathymodiolus brooksi (assembly GCA_963680875.1). Classification (NCBI taxonomy): domain Eukaryota; kingdom Metazoa; phylum Mollusca; class Bivalvia; order Mytilida; family Modiolidae; genus Bathymodiolus; species Bathymodiolus brooksi. The sequence goes on from OY804588.1 coordinate 79,426,877, forward strand.
AAACATATATAGCTGTAGTAACAACCTGGAACAGATCAGAAGATATTTAGATCTACAAAACATATATAGCTGTAGTAACAACCTGGAACAGATCAGAAGATATTTAGATCTACAAAACATATATAGCTATAGTAACAACCTGGAACAGATCAGAAGATATTTAGATCTACAAAACATATATAGCTATAGAAACAACCTGGAACAGATCAGAAGATATTTAGATCTACAAAACATATATAGCTGTAATAACAACCTGGAACAGATCAGAAGATATTTAGATCTACAAAACATATATAGCTGTAGTAACAACCTGGAACAGATCAGAAGATATTTAGATCTACAAAACATATCTAGCTGTAGTAACAACCTGGAACAGATCAGAAGATATTTAGATCTACAAAACATATATAGCTGTAATAAGAACCTGGAACAGATCAGAAGATATTTAGATCTACAAAACATATATAGCTATAGAAACAACCTGGAACAGATCAGAAGATATGGAACAGATCAGAAGATATTTAGATCTACAAACCATATATAGCTGTAGTAACAACCTGGAACAGATCAGAAGATATTTAGATCTACAAAACATATATAGCTATAGAAACAACCTGGAACAGATCAGAAGATATTTAGATCTACAAAACATATATAGCTGTAGTAACAACCTGGAACAGATCAGAAGATATTTAGATCTACAAAACATATATAGCTATAGAAACAACCTGGAACAGATCAGAAGATATTTAGATCTACAAAACATATATAGCTGTAGTAACAACCTGGAACAGATCAGAAGATATTTAGATCTACAAAACATATATAGCTATAGAAACAACCTGGAACAGATCAGAAGATATTTAGATCTACAAAACATATATAGCTGTAATAAGAACCTGGAACAGATCAGAAGATATTTAGATCTACAAAACATATATAGCTGTAATAACAACCTGGAACAGATCAGAAGATATTTAGATCTACAAAACATATCTAGCTGTAGTAACAACCTGGAACAGATCAGAAGATATTTAGATCTACAAAACATATATAGCTGTAATAAGAACCTGGAACAGATCAGAAGATATTTAGATCTACAAACATATATAGCTATAGAAACAACCTGGAACAGATGAGAAGATATTTAGATCTACAAACCATATATAGCTGTAGTAACAACCTGGAACAGATCAGAAGATATTTAGATCTACAAAACATATATAGCTATAGAAACAACCTGGAACAGATCAGAAGATATTTAGATCTACAAAACATATATAGCTGTAGTAACAACCTGGAACAGATCAGAAGATATTTAGATCTACAAAACATATATAGCTATAGAAACAACCTGGAACAGATCAGAAGATATTTAGATCTACAAAACATATATAGCTGTAGTAACAACCTGGAACAGATCAGAAGATATTTAGATCTACAAAACATATATAGCTATAGAAACAACCTGGAACAGATCAGAAGATATTTAGATCTACAAAACATATATAGCTGTAATAAGAACCTGGAACAGATCAGAAGATATTTAGATCTACAAAACATATATAGCTATAGTAACAACCTGGAACAGATCAGAAGATATTTAGATCTACAAAACATATATAGCTGTAGTAACAACCTGGAACAGATCAGAAGATATTTAGATCTACAAAACATATATAGCTGTAGTAACAACCTGGAACAGATCAGAAGATATTTAGATCTACAAAACATATATAGCTATAGAAACAACCTGGAACAGATCAGAAGATATTTAGATCTACAAAACATATATAGCTATAGTAACAACCTGGAACAGATCAGAAGATATTTAGATCTACAAAACATATATAGCTATAGAAACAACCTGGAACAGATCAGAAGATATTTAGATCTACAAAACATATATAGCTGTAGTAACAACCTGGAACAGATCAGAAGATATTTAGATCTACAAAACATATATAGCTGTAGTAACAACCTGGAACAGATCAGAAGATATTTAGATCTACAAAACATATCTAGCTGTAGTAACAACCTGGAACAGATCAGAAGATATTTAGATCTACAAAACATATATAGCTGTAGTAACAACCTGGAACAGATCAGAAGATATTTAGATCTACAAAACATTTATAGCTGTAGTAACAACCTGGAACAGATCAGAAGATATTTAGATCTACAAAACATATATAGCTGTAATAAGAACCTGGAACAGATCAGAAGATATTTAGATCTACAAAACATATATAGCTGTAATAAGAACCTGAAACAGATCAGAAGATATTTAGATCTACAAAACATATATAGCTGTAATAAGAACCTGAAACAGATCAGAAGATATTTAGATCTACAAAACATATATAGCTGTAATAAGAACCTGGAACAGATCAGAAGATATTTAGATCTACAAAACATATATAGCTGTAGTAACAACCTGGAACAGATCAGAAGATATTTAGATCTACAAAACATATATAGCTATAGTAACAACCTGGAACAGATCAGAAGATATTTAGATCTACAAAACATATATAGCTATAGAAACAACCTGGAACAGATCAGAAGATATTTAGATCTACAAAACATATATAGCTGTAGTAACAACCTGGAACAGATCAGAAGATATTTAGATCTACAAAACATATCTAGCTGTAGTAACAACCTGGAACAGATCAGAAGATATTTAGATCTACAAAACATATATAGCTGTAGTAACAACCTGGAACAGATCAGAAGATATTTAGATCTACAAAACATATATAGCTATAGAAACAACCTGGAACAGATCAGAAGATATTTAGATCTACAAAACATATATAGCTGTAATAACAACCTGGAACAGATCAGAAGATATTTAGATCTACAAAACATATATATCTATAGAAACAACCTGGAACAGATCAGAAGATATTTAGATCTACAAAACATATATAGCTGTAGTAACAACCTGGAACAGATCAGAAGATATTTAGATCTACAAAACATATATAGCTGTAGTAACAACCTGGAACAGATCAGAAGATATTTAGATCTACAAAACATATATAGCTATAGTAACAACCTGGAACAGATCAGAAGATATTTAGATCTACAAAACATATATAGCTGTAGTAACAACCTGGAACAGATCAGAAGATATTTAGATCTACAAAACATATATAGCTGTAGTAACAACCTGGAACAGATCAGAAGATATTTAGATCTACAAAACATATATAGCTATAGAAACAACCTGGAACAGATCAGAAGATATTTAGATCTACAAAACATATATAGCTGTAGTAACAACCTGGAACAGATCAGAAAATATTTACATCTACAAAACAATCAGATATTTTTGTCAATCATAATAATCAATTATAATTTGCACACTGGATTCTTTGTCAACAATATTCCCGTTTATCAATGATTTGTAAATTTTCCTTTGAATCTTTGGCACAAACATATTATCATTGATTTCTATGTGTAATAATAAGATGGTTTGGTTGGTGTATGGTGTTTAACGCCTCTTTCAACAATATTTCAGTTACATCACAGCAGTCAGTATTGTTGGTGGAGGACACCGGAGTACCTGGAGAAAACAACCGACAATGTCGCAAGTCACTGACAAACTTTATCACATAATTTTGTATCGAGTACACCTCGCCATGAACAGGGATTCCAACTCCAGTCTACGAAATCAAGCGGTAGTCTGAAGCCCGATACATGTAAAATTGTACACAGGCGTACGAAATGAGTAGTTCCACAAGCCCGTCGGGCCTGTGAAAAAAAGTCATATAGTTTCAAAATTGATTTCATAAGATATTGTGTGTAGATATTTAGTTTATTGTTATCCATTTTCAGTTGCTGCCAAGTCAATGCAAAAAATGGGTAGGCAAACAAGTCCTTTTAAGATTTTCTAATGTTCGAAATAGATTTAGGTGTCTGTTTTTTGCAATTTGATTGGTTGATATTTTTACCATCATGTAGATTTTAAAAAAAGACAAGAAGCAGGGCTCACGTTAGAGGGCGAAGAAGTTGCTTTGTGAAGGTTGACTTCGATTCCTCGTTGGTCAAAAGTGAACTTCAAGTAGCCTTGTAATTTTGAAGAGTCACACTATGTTGCCAGCGTATTTTTGCCACGTGTCATTTATGAAAATGTCGACATCGTGTTTATTGAAATCTATGGTATTCATTAAGTATTTTGAAAGTGACTTTCTTGAAAAGTAATCCATTTCGGTTTAAAGAAACTTTAATATCATTCAATATTAAATAAAAATGGCACCATGAGAAAGGGGGTGCAATCAGGCACTGTGCTACGGGAAATGTTGATCGAAGCTAATTTTAACCAAACAAACTTTTGATTTATTTTTTCTCAATCTTGTGACATAAAATCTGAGTTCTCATATAATATGTTCATATTTGCAAAGGTTGGTTATTCAAAATTCGTTGAAATGAGATTTTTATCGATCTGTTTCCAAATGCGATCAGTATTTTTATTTAAAATTGCGATCTATTTATATGCTGACAGACCTGTGTCAACGTTAATACCTCTGCAGTTAAAAAATAGACTTTAAACTACAGTAGTTTTGTTCTATTGTTGCACTCTGATTTGAGGTCTGACAAATAATAATTACAGCCTTTACTTGCTTCAGTTTATGACTGTCAGTGTCAATATACGTTCGTGCTATATTTATATAGTTGGACTGTTGAGCAAATTGACATAGACATTTCTTCTGCTGAAGGCTACACAAATATGACATTTTACATTTTGTGTGGTATTAATTCAAAGCATAGTGATATTTAAAAAAAAAGATGGGGGGGGGGGGTACAAATTAAAAATCATCACCAAATTGTTATATATGTCACACGCAATGATGACACCATACGTTTTTGTTATAAGTCTTATAACAATATTGGTTGTGATGATAATGATGAGGAGGAGGTGGACAGTGATGATGATATGGAATATACTGAGGATGCTATTAACAATATGATTTTAGAATTTTCAAGAGATTAATAATATAAACATGGATCCAAAATAAAGTGTCTTTTTGTTTTTTTACTTGCATTCTGGTCTTCCCTCATGCATAATTGACATGTCCACATAATATTTGGTACATCATCATGTTTTGAGTTTTGGTGGTTTAAATTAATGGTCATTAATGTAGTTTTCAAATTAGGGCCTGTAGAATTGATGGTGGGCCTGTAAATATTATAAAAAGTTAAGCATGAAGACTGCATCTCACAACGCTAGTGATGATAGGCACTGATTGCATAGGTAGTTGTAAAGCCAACTACCATATGATAACGACCATGAAAGCCCCTCTTTTAATCTTTGACACAAACATATAATCATTGATTTCTATGTGTAACAAGATATGATTATAATCTAACGATTATGAAGTCTCCCAAACCGGCCACAGACAACCAGTTTAAAAAATAAATTAAAAGCTACCTTTGAAAACCAACAATGTTGAATTTTTGTGGTGGCCATATTGAAAATGGCGACCGGTAGAAATTTTTCGATGTCAGGAATCATTTCGGGACATCATAATCTACCCATATATGAAATGTCGTTGAAATCGGACAATGTTGAATTTGTGCGGTATTGTGGCGGCCATTTTGAAAATGACGACCGGTAGAAATTTTTCGATGTCAGGAATCATTTCGGGACATCATAATCTACCCATATATGAAATGTCGTTGAAATCGGACAATGTTGAATTTGTGCGGTATTGTGGTGGCCATTTTGAAAATGGCGACCGGTAGAAATTTTTCGATGTCAGGAATCATTTCGGAACATCATAATCTACCCACATATGAAATGTCGTTGAAATTGGACAATGTTGAATTTGTGCGGTATTGTGGTGGCCATTTTGAAAATGGCGACCGGTAGAAATTTTTCGATGTCAGGAATCAATTCGGGACATCATAATCTACCCACATATGAAATTTTGATGATATCGGACAATGTTAAATTTTTGCGGTATTGTGGCGGCCATTTTGAAAATGGCGACCGGTAGAAAATGTTCAATGTCGGGAATCAATTCGGGACATCATTATCTACCCACATATCAAATTTTGATGATATCGGACAATGTTAAAGTTTTGCGGTATTGTGGCGACCATTTTGAAAATGGCGACCGGTAGAAATTTTTCAATGTTGGGAATCAATTCGGGACATCATTATCTACCCACATATCAAATTTTGATGATATCGGGCAATGTTGAATTCTTACCGCCCATTTTTTATACCGTATTTTGACAGCCATTTTGAAAATGACAGACATCTCGAAATTTTGAAAACGCAGAATTGCTCCTCTAATGGTGACCTATCACTATGTCAAATTTTATGTCTCTATCATTATTCATTTAGAAGTTATCAACATTAATGTACGAAATTTCAACTTTCCCATAGGATTCTATAGTAACCCCTACCCCCTTTGAACCCCTCAAAATATGACTTTGACCACCTTTACCACAAAGCTGAAAACTTTAGGACCAACTAGAAACATATCTATAACTCCACAAAGTTTCATGAAATTCTGTCCAGTAGTTCCGGAGATCTGCCGTGGACAAGTTCATGGTCCGCGGAAAGAAAGGAGAAAGAGAAGAATAATAAGAATAATAATAATAATAATAAGAAACGGAGCAAAAACAATAAGTCTCCCAAACTTTGGGAGACTTAATAATATGACATTTTATTGATGTCAGTTATGAACGTCACTGTCGTGTCACTCTTGTTACAAACCTGGTTATAAGTAATACATGAAGAAACGACCAGATTCTGATTATGACAAACAGAACATATCCGTGGTCATTCATAACATAAATAATACTTACCAAATCCCATGACACCCATGACAGCAAATATGCTAAACCACACCATGAAACCTGTTATCCATCTCATTATGACAATCCAGATAAAACAAGAAACCATGGCAATCACAAAAAACCTGTAATAAATAAAAATAAATACGTTACTATGGTTACCACAATAAAAATCATGTTATACATCTCACTATTACAATTTAAATAAAAAAACAAAAAAACATGATAATTACCAAAACACTGTAATAAATGAAAGTTTCTGGGATTACCTTCATCAAGTACGCTCATATTAATAAAAAAAAAACAAAAAAACTCAGGGTGGCTCAATGAGTTAGGTAGTTGGATTACCTAACAACTCATACTAGCCTATCACCAATACAGTGTGGGTTCGCGCCCGGCTTTGTAAATTACAAAAATAGCTGGTCGCAAGGCTGTGGAATCTACAGTTACATGTGAATGTCATAACCATGTGGTTAGTGTTTAATTTGGTTAAGAACAATACTTCAGTTTAGCCAAAATAAAACCATTTAATGGTTTTCAAAATGGACATATAAATGTAATAGTAAAACAGGTCTTAACAAAAATGTCGAAGTCATTCAGGCAAACTCACATGTGAAGTTTCATCAACCTGGACCAAGTACAATGTAGTTTGTCTAAATTGGACCTAAACGCAAACGTTAACACAAAAATGTCGAAATCATTCAGGCAGAAATAGTAGATCACCGTGACCTATATTTGTGTGTGGTGTCTTTATCTGTCCAAAACAAACTCACATGTGAAGTTTCATCAACCTGGACCTAAGCGCAAATGTTAACGCAAAAATGTCGAAGTCATTCAGGCAGAAATAGTAGGTCATGGTGACCTATATTTTGTGTGCGATGTTTTTAACTGTCCACGACAAACTAACATGCGAAGTTTCATCAACCTGGACCAAGTAGTTTGCCTACATTGGACCAATACACAAACGTTAACGCAAAAATGTCGAAGTCATTCAGGCAGAAATAGTAGGTCATGGTGACCTATATTTTGTGTGCGATGTTTTTAACTGTCCACGACAAACTCACATGTGAAGTTTCATCAACCTGGACCAAGTAGTTTGTCTACATTGGACCTAAACGCAAACGTTAATGCAAAAATGTTGAAGTCATTCAGGCAGAAATAGTAGGTCATGGTAACCTATATTTGTGTGCAGTCTTTTTAACTGTCCACAACAAACTCACATGTGAAGTTTCATCAACCTGGACCTAAGTGCAAATGTTAATGCAAAAATGTTGAAGTCATTCAGGCAGAAATAGTAGGTCATGGTGACCCATATTTTGTGTGGTTTTTTTTAACTGTCCACGACAAACTCACATGTGAAGTTTCATCAACCTGGACCAAGTAGTTTGTCTACATTGGACCTAAACGCAAACGTTAATGCAAAAATGTTGAAGTCATTCAGGCAGAAATAGTAGGTCATGGTGACCTATATTTGTGTGCAGTGTTTTTAACTGTCCACGACAAACTCACATGTGAAGATTCATCAACCTGGACCAAGTAGTTTGTCTACATTGGACCTAAATGCAAACGTTAATGCAAAAATGTCTAAGTCATTCAGGCAGAAATAGTAGGTCATGGTGACCTATATTTGTGTGTAGTGTTTTTAACTGTCCACAACAAACTCACATGTGAAGTTTCATCAACCTGGACCTAAGCGCAAATGTTAATACAAAAATGTCGAAGTCATTCAGGCAGAAATAGTAGGTCATGGTGACCTATATTTTGTGTGCGATGTTTTTAACTGTCCACGACAAACTCACATGTGAAGTTTCATCAACCTGGACCAAGTAGTTTGTCTACATTGGACCTAAACGCAAACGTTAATGCAAAAATGTTGAAGTCATTCAGGCAGAAATAGTAGGTCATGGTGACCTATATTTGTGTGCAGTGTTTTTAACTGTCCACGACAAACTCACATGTGAAGTTTCATCAACCTGGACCAAGTGGTTTGTCTACATTGGACCTAAACGCAAACTTTAATGCAAAAATGTCGAAGTCATTAAGGCAGAAATAGTAGGTCATGGTGACCTATATTTGTGTGCGATGTTTTTAACTGTCCACAACAAACTCACATGTGAAGTTTCATCAACCTGGACCAAGTGGTTTGTCTACATTGGACCTAAACGCAAACTTTAATGCAAAAATGTCGAAGTCATTAAGGCAGAAATAGTAGGTCACGGTGACCTATATTTGTGTGCGATGTTTTTAACTGTTCACGACAAACTCACATGTGAAGTTTCATCAACCTGGACCAAGTAGTTTGCCTACATTGGACCAAAACACAAACGTTAACGCAAAAATGTCGAAGTCATTCAGGCAGAAATAGTAGGTCATGGTGACCTATATTTTGTGTGCGATGTTTTTAACTGTCCACAACAAACTCACATCACTAGGAAATAGAAAATGCAAATATCCCCGGTAAAATGCAAATATTCCCGGTAAAATGCAAATAATTAAAGATTACCAGTTATATTAGCGTTTACCAGTTAAATTAGCGAATTGTCTTGTTATATTTGCGTTTTACCTTTTAAATTTGCATTGTCGTGGCATTTTAGCGTTTTTCATTTTATATTTGCGTTTTTCCTTTTAAATTTGCATTGTCGTGGGATTTTAGCGTTTTTCCTTTTAAATTTGCATTGTCGTGGGATTTTAGCGTTTTTCCTTTTAAATTTGCATTGTCGTGGGATTTTAGCGTTTTTCCTTTTAAATTTGCATTGTCGTGGGATTTTAGCATTTTTCCTTTTAAATTTGCATTGTCGTGGGATTTTAGCGTTTTTCCTTTTAAATTTGCATTGTCGTGGGATTTTAGCGTTTTTCCTTTTATATTTGCGTTTTTCCTTTTAAATTTGCATTGTCGTGGGATTTTAGCGTTTTTCCTTTTATATTTGCGTTTTTCCTTTTAAATTTGCATTGTCGTGGGATTTTAGCGTTTTTCCTTTTATATTTGCGTTTTTCCTTTTAAATTTGCATTGTCGTGGGATTTTAGCGTTTTTCCTTTTATATTTGCATTTTTCCTTTTAAATTTGCATTGTCGTGGGATTTTAGCGTTTTTCCTTTTATATTTGCGTTTTTCCTTTTAAATTTGCATTATCGTGGGATTTTAGCACTTTACCTTTTAAATTTGCATTTTACCAGTTAAATCGCACGGTCATCTAAATCACCCGCTGAGTAGAGAGATTACGTAATACTGTAGTCGTCACTAGCTCATTGAATATGACGATCTATAGTATTATATTATCGTGTATCTATACGTATTTATTTATTTATTTATTAATATTATTTATGTCATACTAGTCTGGCCCTTAATAAATTTAGTGTATTCAATACACAATAATCCATCAATTGTTGCGTATTTGATTTTTATGTCGTATTTTAACTTAATGCGATGTTTATTAAGAAATGTGACTTTAAATGTATTAAAATATTAGCAAAGTGTGATACACGTACAGAATACGTATACTGTTGTCACTTCACTATTACTTGTTTTTGATTATCATGCGAGAAACACATTAATCTTGTATTACCTATGCTGGGACTATTTACTAAAAAATGAATTAAGTATATATTAAACTCTATTAAGCTATTTATGTCTTGTTTTATAGCAAAGGATTGTGTATGTACAGCGTCAAAGTTATTGTGCTTTAAAAGTTCTGATTATTGTAATGAGGCACCTTAATGAACAATAAATATTTTTGTTTATGATATAAAACAAATAATCATATCCCTATGTAAACGCCGTAAAGCGAGAGACCATATTTTAATTTGAAATATTTTATTCTTCAATAAATTAAGGCAAATAATTCCTGAAATAAGAAGTGAAAGGCGGGTTTACTTATTTTTATTTTCATTCTGAAAACGACAGGTACATTCACACCGGTTCACTCAGCAGGGTACCTAATATTGCCAGGCAGAATATACAAGTGTCATCTTACATCCGGTCGACGGGACTCTGACCGAATACATGAATACATGTGTCACAATCTTTGGCAATAATCAGAAACGCAATACACATTTTGTGACCATTTAACGGTACCCGTGACTAGAATAGGAGATGCAATACACATTTTAAAGGTTCTAATAGGTGATCAAGTATACATTAGGAATGGGTGCATATTAAAGCACACTGGCGGAGCAAGGGGGTGTTCGACAATTTAGTAAAATTCGTGTATAAATTGGGTAAAAATTGGCAAACAAGAGCCTGGGTCCCCGTTTTCAAAACTGCTGGATCCACACCTGATGCAGCAATGATTCTGGGGCTATTTTCACCAAAAAATCTTAAGATTAACATTGATCGTAAGTTATATTGGATTGTTCATTTTTATCTTGATTTTTTTTGTGCATCATCAGATTGATATAGCAACAACCAAAATTATGAAGTAAAGCAGGGTGAACAGAGCAGGGTAGAACATTCTTCTTGCAAACCCCAAAAAGCAAAATAGACAAAAAACATTCATATGCAATTTTTCCTTATAAAAACAACAATCATATTTTTTATGACTATTCTGAGATTAATCAGAAGGGTCCGCCAGTACGAAAGACGTTATTAAAATAAACAAAAAATGTTTTCTTTACGCAGACATATTACGCTTTGTTCAAATCAGAAATAACCGTTATGAAAACAGATTAATCTTTTTACTGTTGGCAAGTAAGAATATTGTATTTCCATAAACAAATTATTATATTACGTAAGAGATGTACCCTGAAGTTTTGTATAATATACTTTAAAAGTATTTATAATACGCATCGTCTGTAATTGTCAAATGAAAACTATTACAAATTATATGTTTACATAATCCTCTCAATTTTATGGCTTCCTACCCTGTAACTTTCTGTGCTTTTAGCTAAGAAGCAGAGCTTATGTGTAGCTTTATTGTAGTGCATGAACGATCGATTACAAAGTGCGATCTTATAAATAATAGCATTAAAACAATTTTACTCCGTAGCATAGGCCTATTTTTATTTTTTTACGAATTCATGGCATTGTTCCGATGTCTGTTCTTTTTTTTTCACATAATTTCGTAGTTCTTCAATTTTCGAAAAAAATCTTTTGTAAATGTGTCTCATTAAAGACGGATCGTTTTCTCCGATTCGTTTGTTTTGCCATAAGTATATAGAAACAAAACGTAAATCTGCAAAAAGTGATTGTGTAATAAATTCATAAAAGATGTTAAAGTTTGCTTTTAGACGCAAGTACCAAAAACAGTGAACCTACCTACTGAACCGTACATTTTGTAATGCTAAAAATTTACTTCATTTATAAAGTAGCTGGAAAAAAAACCAGAAGGGCTATATAAAATTGAACTTACTATGTCGTCTGCCTCTCAGGCAACGGCTCTTTCTATCATGTAACTGTCATGGGGTCACTGATCGTACTTGTAAACAAAAGAGCTGACTGAAATATGCCTGTTTCTTATATAAAATACATGTCACTTTGCAGTGCATTGTGGTTTCAGTACTAAGAAAAACATCAAAAGTAAACACAATTTTGAAAGTGGTCATTTTCAAACATTCTGTTATTTTATTTAGATGTAATATGATTTGGTAGATGGCCAGAACCATGAAATTTTAAAACCAGCCATTTCCGGATTTTATATTCGTTTCCATCCCGTATATCGGCCCTGTTTTTACTTCATACGAAAACAGATGACACCATTTTACTGACAGCAAAAGTTGCCAGATAATCGAGAGTATATTAAAATACAAGAATGGCTTTAAAAACAATCTTATGTACAAAGAAATATTTAACTAGGCATTCTTTGAAAATTCCAATCGTCATATGAATGAAGGGTTAACACTGTTAATCGCTATATCTGAAAATCGATAATAGCACGAAAACCGATAACACGATGCTAATAATCAAATATTCTTCTACATATTTTTGGACAGGAAGAGCTCAGATCACATACTCCATTCATTATTGTATTTTTATCCAATAAAATATTTAAAAAAGTTGTACTTCAAATTTCTATTTCATTAGTTAACGATATTTTTTTATTTTTTTTTGATAGCGTCACATGTTTTGTTGGTTATGCGTGTTGTTTGTTGACATCCTAGTTTTAGTAATATTTTGATCTCGGGGTGAAATTTAAATGTATAACAAGCTTGCTTGCTGTATTTATCCTTTCTTAAGAAAAGAATATCATTATTCCTACAATGTAGCGTCAATTTATGTGTTTTCATCCGTATTTTTACATCCGACATTTTTTTTTTATTGACATGTACAAAGTTACATAATATAGTCTCTGATCCATTCATACACTTTGCTAATAAGTAATATTTTCTTTACAATAGTTTATTTTTGTTAATAAAATAAACGAATTATTGAATAACGATTTATATAAATGAAACGATTAAAATTGATTGCTAAAAAAAAGTGTTATTATTACCCGGATATGTTTGGATAAGAGAATAGCATTCGGGTCATCGAGGGGTCATGTAGTCTCGTGGTTATAAATGCGAAAACTTTTCTCAAATTTTGAACAACTACCTGTCAACCTCTCCTGTAAACTCTTTGACACGCTGATCCGTCCCATTATAAGTTATAATTGTGAAATATGGTATATGGACGAATACCTCCCCTTATATAGAGCCATGCTTCGAGCAATCAGAAATAACACTTTTTGTGATACTTTAGCCCTACAGGAAAAATCATCATATGAAAAAATACATACAAAATATTGTAAAACAGTTTTAGGCCTTAAAAAAACTGCATGTAACATTTCGACATTATCAGAGTTGGGGCAACTCCCTATTGCTTCCTTTATTAAAACTCAAGTTATGATGTATTTTGTAAGAATAAATACTAATAATATAAACCCATTAATTAAAGAATCCCTTAATGTTAATAAATCTTTACATCGATTTTCAAGCCGTCTTCCAATTTATTTGTACTTAAAAAATAAATTTATAACTGACTAAAGCTAAATAAATGAAATGTGACTTAATGTGTTAATTATATAAATCCTTGCCTTCTATAAATTTTGATTTCTTATCTAATTCTTATTCTTATTATGTAACAATATGGTCAGGTTGTTATTTTCATTGAATGACATCTCAAAATAGATGGCTTCACAGTAGGAGCTCTTCCTGTATATTGGTTACATCCTGTATATTACAACTGACAGCCAATGCAGGACAAACAATTTTAATCAGCCATCATTATCATAAAATACTTTATTTTGATGATGACACCTAATTCCCATCACCTAATCCAAATTAGTATAGTAGAGGAGTACCGTATTTTTCGGACAATAAATTTTGTTTACAGTATACCTTTATTTTGCTGTAGGTTTATTTCTGAATAAGAACACTCGTATCATCGATGTTCTTGGTGTTATTTTTTTTTAAATAAAGCAATAAAATTTATGTATACTAACAAGGGGTGCAATTCTGGGGAAAACATATTCAACATCTGAAAAAAAATCTATATTCAATGATTGAAGTGTTAGCGAAAATCAGTTCAATATTGTATTTAATAATAAAATATATACTATAAAAAATGTATCTTGTTGAAAAAAATCACAGGGTGGATCGATTTACAATATAAAATTATTATCACAAAATATCTAAATATAGCTATAGCTTTTCTATCAAACACGAGCATGCGCACGTGGTTGTAGTAAAAAAATGGCGGTTGCAATTATATTAAATAAACTGGAAAATAATTTATATCGATTTCGTTACTTAATCGATATTTTATTGCAATAATTCATATGAGGCTATGGGTGTTTAAACGTCACTTTTCAACAATATTTCAGTTATTTATTGACCTTTGAGCTACCTTTCCTGGCACGAATATGGAGCAAGGTAGAAATACACTAGTGTATTTACGTACAAAATAAAGACAAAAATATCTCATATTTATATAAGTAAGAAAATTTAACAGAACATTTGCATGAATGTTTGTCGGAAAAGGTTGATAGTTTCAGTAAATTTCAACACACAATTGATCAGTCATATTTACGTTACCCCCTTTTGCATACATCATCAAAATCATTGTAAGTGTAAAATGTAAATGTCTGTAATTCTGTGCTCTCACGGGCTTCTTGATTGATTTAATAAACTATGTTATGTTATGTTATGTTATGTTATACATGAACATGCGAAGATATATGTTTACACCTAATCATTTTTCAAATTTTTGTTTCAACTTTATTCGTAAAGTCTAATGCTAATTCCGTCTAGTATGAGATATATACAAAAAAATATACATGTAAATATTTACGTTGCCGTAAATTTGATGATTGGTGGTCCCGATATTTCAGGTACAGGTTGAATGCGTGTCAGTGATTTGTAATCACATGAAATTAATTTCAGTAATTTCAAATGCATAAGTTAAATGGGATTGACTGAACAAAGTAAACTGTACGACTTTTACGTTTGCACCGGTGGGCATCATTTGTAATTTATTTTAAAAGTCGGTACATGAGTACAACAATAACATAAGCTCTAATGTGCTTTTAAGTCCGACATTAAAAAATATATACATAATATCTTTTTTTCCCCCTTGTTAATTGTATATGCCCTCCTGGGGCCCTTATTTTGTTAATAAACTTATATTTATTCTATTTCTATATCTGTACAATAAGCACTGCCTATTTGTCAGTCAATTATACATCAAAGAGACCGATAAGGAGCAATTAACACATGATTGACAAGGTGAGAGAGTTGTAAAATAAATCGATTATGGATGTACAAAACAGAAAATACTTTTTTTGTTTTGGTAACGGAGAAAGATAATTTCATTGCATACATATAAACAAGTTTTATTCTAAAAAAAAAAATGAAGAAAACAAATAAAAGTAAATAATAATAATAAACAAAGATCGTTTCTGTTTGACTGAAACAAAACTATTGTTATGTGGTTACTTTCCTCGCTTGCCGCGCTAATAACGTGTTGTCCGCGAATGTCCTGATGGACAATTTGACTGCCGCGTTCGGCCGCGGACTTCCCGATGCTAATTAGTCAATTTCCACACCGCGATTGTCCGCGAAACCGCGCGGATTTGTCATAATCCATGCTGGCTGTAGTGAGGACTGACATTTTTTTTCACTAGGACCACCAAACCCATATGCAATTTCGCGAACTCTGTAGTATTAATGTTTAATATAAATATTAATTATTATGTTTTCATATTTGATGTGTGTTTATATTGGTGTAAAATTAATAATAAATATTCAGTATTATATTTTCATATTTCATGTGTAATTTTATAGTTTTAGAGTTTAATAATACATATTCATTAATTTGTTTTCGTATTTTATGTAATTCCATTTATGTAGAAAAAGCAAAAAAGAGAATCAAATTTACCTTTATTAACATGTGATTACCCTGATAATTCACCCTTAATGGGACCCCTTAATTCCTCTTAATTAAGAAGGACACCATTCTTTGATATTTTATTATAGTTAAAGTATATTAAGTGAAATTTTAATGGTTAAGAAGGCGGAGCGAGCGAAGCGATGCGACCCCCTTCTCAACCAATAAAATTTCACTTAATATACTCTAACTTTCACGTGCATTGCTTGACCACTTCAATACATACATACATATATAAATAAAACTGAAGTCATATCAAAATCTTTTAACTATTAAACATGTCCAAGAGAAAGCCAAACTGGACCGATTGAGAGAAGATGATACTAATGGAGGAATACGAGAAAAGAAAGGACGTTTTAAGAGCAAAATTTTCGTCAACAATTATATTTCTTTAAAATTTAGGTACATGTATGTTTAACAGGGACACAATCATAATGTTCCTCAACTTCCCACTTTTGAGTTTGGATGCACCTCCCTCATCTATTTGGAGGATTTTACGTTCAACAGTTATATACGAAACTAATTTTAATGACTGTATGGAAATATCATGTAAATAAAACATAAAAAAAAAATAGGCTCGATTCCTAAATGTACTGCTTTCTAAGTCATCCTGTAACATATCACATATCATCATAATAGACTGTCGGTCAAATCTGTATTTGTCTATTAACTCGAAGTCATCGTAGATATCAAGAGGTTTTGTACGATCTCTGAATACTCGCTCTCTACGTAAAGCTCTTCTCTCAGCATGAAACAACCGAAAACGTCCGACATGGAACATGTTTGTATTGGTAATAATGCAATACTAATATGCTTTAATTATACCTATTTCATATACCCGCAAAGCACGTGCCATCAAATGGTACAGTTGTAAAAATATTTACTCATCCGGAAAATGACCTTGATGGTGAATTTTATGTACATGTAAGATATGATATGGATTTGATGATAAACTCGAATGCCTATGAAATATTGCTAATATGGTTTGTTGTTATCTTTTTATTCATACAATATCACTTTCATAACTCACAATCAATATAAAATAGCAATTCAAGAAAACTTAAGGAACCTACCCATCTACCTTAAAGCTAAGGGAAATCTTAAGTGTTTTCTTAGTTTAATGACGTTTATGAATACCACTTAAGTATGATGGGCGGAGTTTCCTTAACTTAAGGTTATTCTTAGGAAATACTTAAAATAAAAAGTTTTATGAATACCACTCAAGTAAAATGGGCGGAGTTTCCTTAACTTAAGTGTTTCCTTAGGAAAATCTTAACTTAAGTGGCTTTATGAATACGGGCCCAGCTGCATTAAAAATGAAACGCATGTGCGCGAAGCCGAAGGAATTTTTAAAATTGAAGTGCCCGACAACGTAATTTTGGTATCAAATAATCATAAATCTCTATAAATCAATATAGAGAGAAAGAAATAGTAGATTTATGATTATTTGATACCAAAATTATGTTGAGAAGTGTATGGAAAAAAAAATGAAAAAAAAAAAGGGGGGGGGGGGGGTAATGTAGGTCATGACCCCATGTACCTGTGCTTTTACGATCACAATTTTCCTTACGTTGTCAGGCACTTCAATTAAAAAAAATTCTTCGGCTTCGTGCACACGCATTTCATTTTTAATGCAGCTGTTGCAGCTCGCTCCGCCCCTTCTTAACCATTAAAATTTCACTTAATATACTCTAACTATAACTTGGCCTTGAGGGATACACGAAATCATAAAATTTTATTACTTTGGTATAAATTCATTACTTACAGCTCACTCCAATACAATATACACTTTAGCAGTAAACACAACAGGTGGTACACCTGAGGAAAAGGCCTCTAGGCATGTAACTCTTGTGGGGACAACAAATGTGTTCTCTCTCTGAATGATAGAAAATTCAATTGTTTTACACTATTTCAACACATATTTTAATACAAGGCCTATAAAACAGATGTTTACAGAAGTGATTTTCTTAACTTAACGTAAAATATTCATATGAATAATTTCTTAGCTCTGAACTTTGCTTTCAGATGCATACAAATCTATGTTTAACACTGTATTAGCGATTATTTATCGAAAACAAGCCCGTAATAAATTACAGAGTTATCGAAGCGAATCATGATTAAGTTGGATATAATGTCGCACAATAGGCTACCCGATTTGTAAGGCTTGAAGTAATTTACCATATAACAATATGTTCGTAATGATGAACGGTAAGGCCATTAAAATGCATCAATCGCCTGTAAAATAAATAAACATAAATTATAATGTTGAATCTCCGTGAAAATATTAAACGTTTACATTTAAATCAACATCAAATTGAAATAAATATGAGTGCATAGTTCTAGATCCTGAAAAACAAAATCAAAAAATCAAATATACATAACTACTGTAAAATACACAACGATTGATGGATTATTGTGTATTGAATAGCTAAAGTTATTATCATCCAGAATGGTACAAATAAATAAACAATAATATAATACTATTATAGATTGTTCTTATATTTATCAGGGAATTATATAAACATTTGAAGAAAAAAAATCCTGTATTTATTGTTCAATCTAATTAACTGACAAAATAGTGTTTACATGTAAATTGCATATTTCTGTTGGATCGGACAAGGGCGCGTACGTTATGTAAACGGCGTTTACATAGGGTTATGATTATTTGTTTTATATCATAAACAAAAATATTTATTGTTCATTAAGGTGCCTCATTACAATAATCAGAACTTTTAAAGCACAATAACTTTGACGCTGTACGTACACAATCCTGTGCTATAAAACAAGACATAAATAGCTTAATAGAGACCGATAGTTTAATATATACTTAATTCATTTTTTAGTAAATAGTCTCAGCATAGGTATTACAAGGTTAATGTATTTCTCGCATGATAAACAAGTAATAGTGAAGTGACAACAGTATACGTATTCTGTACGTGTATCACACTTTGCTAATATTTTAATACATTTAAAGTCACATTTCTTAATAAACATCGCATTAAGTTAAAATACGACATGAAAATCAAATACCAACAATTGATGGATTATTGTGTATTGAATACACTAAATTTATTAAGGGCCAGACTAGTATGACATAAATAATAATAAATAAATAAATAAATAAATACGTATAGATACACGATAATATAATACTATAGATCGTCATATTCAATGAGCTAGTGACGACTACAGTATTACGTAATCTCTCTACTCAGCGGGTGATTTAGATGACCGTGCGATTTAACTGGTAAAATGCAAATTTAAAAGGTAAAACGCTAAAATCCCACAATAATGCAAATTTAAAAGGAAAAACGCAAATATAAAAGGAAAAACGCTAAAATCCCACGACAATGCAAATTTAAAAGGAAAAACGCTAAAATCCCACGACAATGCAAATTTAAAAGGAAAAACGCAAATATAAAAGGAAAAACGGTAAAATGCCACGACAATGCATATTTAAAAGGAAAAACGCTAAAATCCCACGACTACAGTATTACGTAATCTCTCTACTCAGCGGGTGATTTAGATGACCGTGCGATTTAACTGGTAAAATGCAAATTTAAAAGGTAAAACGCTAAAATCCCATGATAATGCAAATTTAAAAGGAAAAACGCAAATATAAAAGGAAAAACGCTAAAATCCCACGACAATGCAAATTTAAAAGGAAAAACGCAAATATAAAAGGAAAAACGCTAAAATCCCACGACAATGCAAATTTAAAGGGAAAAACGCTAAAATCCCACGACAATGCAAATTTAAAAGGAAAAACGCAAATATAAAAGGAAAACGCTAAAATCCCACGACAATGCAAATTTAAAAGGAAAAACGCTAAAATGCCACGACAATGCAAATTTAAAAGGTAAAACGCAAATATAACAAGACAATTCACTAATTTAACTGGTAAACGCTAATATAACTGGTAATCTTTAATTATTTGCATTTTACCGGGAATATTTGCATTTTACCGGGGATATTTGCATTTTCTATTTCCTAGTGCATGTGAAGTTTCATCAACCAGGAACTAAGCGCAAATGTTAACGCAAAAATGTCGAAGTCGTTCAGGCAGAAATAGTAGGTCATGGTGACCTATATTTTGTGTGCGATGTTTTTAACTGTCCACGACAAACTCACATGTGAAGTTTCATCAACCTGGACCAAGTAGTTTGTCTACATTGGACCTAAATGCAAACGTTAATGCAAAAATGTTGAAGTCATTCAGGCAGAAATAGTAGGTCATGGTGACCTATATTTGTGTGCAGTGTTTTTAACTGTCCACGACAAACTCACATGTGAAGTTTCATCAACCTGGACCAAGTAGTTTGTCTACATTGGACCTAAACGCAAACGTTAATGCAAAAATGTTGAAGTCATTCAGGCAGAAATAGTAGGTCATGGTGACCTATATTTGTGTGCAGTCTTTTTAACTGTCCACAACAAACTCACATGTGAAGTTTCATCAACCTGGACCTAAGTGCAAATGTTAACGCAAAAATGTTGAAGTCATTCAGGCAGAAATAGTAGGTCATGGTGACCTATATTTTGTGTGGTTTTTTTTTAACTGTCCACGACAAACTCACATGTGAAGTTTCATCAACCTGGACCAAGTAGTTTGTCTACATTGGACCAAATGCAAACGTTAATGCAAAAATGTCGAAGTCATTCAGGAAGAAATAGTAGGTCATGGTGACCTATATTTGTGTGCAGTGTTTTTAACTGTCCACAACAAACTCACATGTGAAGTTTCATCAACCTGGACCAAGTAGTTTGTCTACATTGGACCTAAACGCAAACTTTAACGCAAAAAATGTTGAAGTCATTAAGGCAGAAATAGTAGGTCACAGTGACCTATATTTGTGTGCTTTTTTTTTTATCTTTCCACGACAAACTCACATGTGAAGTTTCATCAACCTGGACCAAGTAGTTTGTCTACATTGGACCTAAACGCAAACTTTAACGCAAAAAATGTTGAAGTCATTAAGGCAGAAATAGTAGGTCACAGTGACCTATATTTGTGTGCTTTTTTTTTTTATCTTTCCACGACAAACTCACATGTGAAGTTTCATCAACCTGGACCAAGTAGTTTGTCTACATTGGACCTAAATGCAAACGTTAATGCAAAAATGTTGAAGTCATTCAGGCAGAAATAGTAGGTCATGGTGACCTATATTTGTGTGCAGTGTTTTTAACTGTCCACGACAAACTCACATGTGAAGTTTCATCAACCTGGACCAAGTAGTTTGTCTACATTGGACCTAAACGCAAACGTTAATGCAAAAATGTTGAAGTCATTCAGGCAGAAATAGTAGGTCATGGTGACCTATATTTGTGTGCAGTCTTTTTAACTGTCCACAACAAACTCACATGTGAAGTTTCATCAACCTGGACCTAAGTGCAAATGTTAACGCAAAAATGTTGAAGTCATTCAGGCAGAAATAGTAGGTCATGGTGACCTATATTTTGTGTGGTTTTTTTTTAACTGTCCACGACAAACTCACATGTGAAGTTTCATCAACCTGGACCAAGTAGTTTGTCTACATTGGACCAAATGCAAACGTTAATGCAAAAATGTCGAAGTCATTCAGGAAGAAATAGTAGGTCATGGTGACCTATATTTGTGTGCAGTGTTTTTAACTGTCCACAACAAACTCACATGTGAAGTTTCATCAACCTGGACCAAGTAGTTTGTCTACATTGGACCTAAACGCAAACTTTAACGCAAAAAATGTTGAAGTCATTAAGGCAGAAATAGTAGGTCACAGTGACCTATATTTGTGTGCTTTTTTTTTTATCTTTCCACGACAAACTCACATGTGAAGTTTCATCAACCTGGACCAAGTAGTTTGTCTACATTGGACCTAAACGCAAACTTTAACGCAAAAAATGTTGAAGTCATTAAGGCAGAAATAGTAGGTCACAGTGACCTATATTTGTGTGC
This sequence comes from Bathymodiolus brooksi, assembly GCA_963680875.1. Classification (NCBI taxonomy): domain Eukaryota; kingdom Metazoa; phylum Mollusca; class Bivalvia; order Mytilida; family Modiolidae; genus Bathymodiolus; species Bathymodiolus brooksi. The sequence continues at coordinate 79,448,986 of OY804588.1, forward strand.
TTTTTTTTTTTATCTTTCCACGACAAACTCACATGTGAAGTTTCATCAACCTGGACCAAGTAGTTTGTCTACATTGGACCTAAACGCAAACGTTAACATTGGACGCCGATGACGACGCACAGGTAACGACATTAAGCTCTTCTGTACTCCGTACAGGCGAGCTAAAAAAGGGTGCACTCAACTCGCAGCCGCAAGTGCTAAAGCTTACCAGTTGTTTCTCTCCGGGTGCTCCGGCTTCTTCCAACACTAAAACTTTTCGCCATGATATAGCTGAAATATTGCTGGAAGTGGCATTAAACACAATAAATCAAATAAAATAAAATAAAAAAAATCAGAAAATCTTTGAAAACAAGTAAGCCAAAGGGTTTAAACAGTCAAAATCTGCTACAATAATATATGCCCGAGTAAGATTGACCTTCGTTTTAATATATTACATGTACACTATTTACAAAATTTAAATTTCAAACATAAAAATGCAAACAAAAAATAACTTGTGCCCTAGTAATTTCAAAGAAAAATATATAAACGATTGACAAGGACTGACTTGTCACTCGAAGTATTGACAATAGCTGACATGGTGCTTTGGACCATGTGACCTAAAATTTGTATATCACTCAAATAATGTCCCTACTCCACTTGATTTCCTCTAAATCATATCATATGGATAAGGTTACTGTCATGTATTATAATAAAAATGTAGACATTTAATTTAGTGTGCTCGACACGTTTCTGGAATAACCTTTATAAGGTACGCTCAAAGTCAAAAGATGGGAAAGCCAAATAAAAAATATCAATAAGAAATATTCAATTTGACAGTTGGACGGCTGTTATCACAAAAATTCTTGCATTGCTGGACAGGATCAGGGATGATCCTAGTTAGGGAAAAAAATAACTGAAATCAATGAAAAATAGCTGATATCATCTACACTACCTTTCAAAATGGTCATTTGCGATCTGTTCTGACCATGTCCAGCAGTTTTCGGACAACAATTTTCAGAGGAAAACAGCTGAAATTAGTTATATAATTGACAAAAATAATCCCTGCAGAATACACTTGGCCTAATTCTACTTACAATACAAGCAAATACCGTGCTGCTATGATGTCTTTGAAAACCATTTCTGCTGCTTGTGATGCCGAGTAAAACAATGCCAGAAATCTGTTAAAAAGAAGAAATTAGTTTGAGGATAAACTGAATTTCTTTTAAATTCAAATCAAAAACTAATAAGTAAAGCATACCAGTATATTATTTCAATGCCTTTTTCTTGAGTGCTAAATACATTAATAGACATTTTGAACATCACACTGACTATAGACATTGAACATCACACTATAGACATTGAACATCACACCATAGACATTGAACATCACACTAGACATTGAACTTCACACTATAGACATTGAACATCACTATAAACATTGAACATCACACCATAGACATTGAACATTACACTATAGACATTGAACATCACACTATAGACATTGAACATCACACTATAGACATTGAACATCACTATAAACATTGAACATCACACAATAGACATTGAACATCACACTATAGACATTGAACATCACACTATAGACATTGAACATCACACAATAGACATTGAACATCACACTATAGACATTGAACATCACACTATAGACATTGAACATCACACTATAGACATTGAACTTCACACTATAGACATTGAACATCACACTATAGACATTGAACATCACACTATAGACATTGAACATTACTATAAACATTGAACATCACACCATAGACATTGAACATCACACTATAGACATTGAACATCACACTATAGACATTGAACATCACTATAAACATTGAACATCACACAATAGACATTGAACATCACACTATAGACATTGAATATTAACAATAATGATCTTTATCTACTGAGAAATGCATTTACAACATCTGAATTTTCAATAACAACAAGATGAACTGTGAGCTAATGCTCACCTATGATACCCCCGCTCTTTGGCAAACAGGAAGTAGGAATCTGATGGGTCCAAAAATGCTTCCCACGATATGGGGTACCTATATGAAGCTTGTGACCAAATATCAGATCTCTGCCATCAATAGTTGCTGAGAAAAATGTGACGAAAAATGTGCATATATGTTCAATGTGTATAGAAATCAACTACGTCGGCAAACAGGAAGCAGGAATCTGAAGGGTCCAAAAACGCTTCCCACAATATGGCATACCTATATGAAGCTTGTGACCAAATATCAGATTCCTGTCATCAATAGTTGCTGAGAAAAATGTGACGAAAAATGAGCATATATGTTCAATGTGTATAAAAATCAACAAAGTCGGCAAACAGGAAGTAGGAATCCGATGGGTTCAAAAACGCTTCCCACGATATGGGGTACCTATATGAAGCTTGTGACCAAATATCAGATTTCTGCCATCAATAGGTACTGAGAAAAATGCGACGAAAAATATCTTGGACGGACAGAGGTAAAACAGTATACCCCCCTCCCCCTTCGGGGAGCGGGGGTATAAAAACAATCAAACTTGACATATGATGTTACCATTGAGTCCAGCACAAATATTGCAACTGTGGGTGGGGGAAAAAAACGGGTTAAGAAATTCAGGCTCATGGTAACCTCTAGTTTTCAAGTAACAAGATAATGAAAACTGATGAACTAACAAACACAATATTAGCAATCAATTGAGCAAAAACAACACAAAGGATAACACTATGAGGATAATGAAAGAGCATGCATCTTTTTCTGACTGACATGAATCAAATGAATTATGATACATGTAGTAACACAAGGACAGCAATACTTTTAATTAAAACTTAGGCACTATTTATTAGACTGTACAACACATATAATTTAAAATCTGTTATTTTAACCCAATATGTTCGGGCAATTGTGGGTAAAAAAAAACCAATTGAAACCTAAATTAGTGAGTGAAATTGTTTTTTTTTAAAAAAAAAAATTAAATCACCCAATTCCTTTAAAATTGAAAGGGTAAAATACCCAATATATCGATTCTTATCTGGAGCTCTGGACATTGAACATCACACTATAGACATTGAACTTCACACTATAGACATTGAACATCACACTACAGACATTGAACATCACACTATAGACATTGAACATCACACTATAGACATTGAACATCACACAATAGACATTGAACATCACACTATAGACATTGAACTTCACACTATAGACATTGAACATCATACATTGAACATCACTATAAACATTGAACATCACACCATAGACATTGAACATCACACTATAGACATTGAACATCACACTATAGACATTGAACTTCACACTAAAGACATTGAACTTCACACTATAGACATTGAACATCACACTATAGACATTGAACATCACACCATAGACATTGAACATCACACTATAGACATTGAACTTCACACTATACACATTGAACATCACACTATAGATATTGAACTTCACACTTGTAGGATATAACCTTATGGCATTTTTGCTGGTATTAAATGAAAAATGTTTCCAATTGCTAGAAGTAGCAATTTAGTTTGGTTTGATTAATGGTCTTTAATGCCACTTTCAACAATATTTCAGTTATATCTTGACGGTCAGATTTATTTGTGGAGGAAACTGGAGTACCTGGAGAAAATCATTGACCTGCCACAAGTCACTGAGCAGACACTGACAAACTTTATCACATAAAGTTGTATCTAGAACACCTCGCCATGAATGGGTTCAAACTCACAACTTTAGTGGTGATAGGCACTGACTGTACATGTAGTTATAATTCCAACTACCATTCGATCACGACCACGATGGCCCCTTAAAATGAGTTGGAGGAATCAATCAGTGTTCAAGCCATCTGAAGAATATATTTAGATCAATACATTTTCAAGAATATATTCAATATCTTGTTATGATAATTATGAGTACTGTCGTTACTTTCATGTCATACTTACTCACTACCTGAACTCAGTAATTTTCCAGATATTTCATCATCTGTATTTGTCAAGTTGAAGGTTGTGAGCGTATTATTTACGATGGTAGAATAAGTCAGCTGATCAACAGCAGTTTCTAAAATATCTTTAAATATCGAAGGAATACAACGTCCAACAACTAAAAAAAAAATAATTCATGAATATTTCAAAAGGCCATTCTTATATTTATATTTGTATCATTTTACCATATGTCCCAGATCAAACTGCTAAACAGATCTGCTAATTTAACTATTACGCATAGCTGATTCTGTAAATTTTGAAAACAGATTTATATATATGTATTATTACTTTCTCTAATTTCTATACAAATTTCATGTAAATTTAGGGTCACTTATTGTATAAAATAATATAATTTCTATAATTTTTTTTATACATCATCAGGGCCACTTACTGTCTGCAATTTTTTTTACAAACTTTTATACATTATCAGGGCCAATTACTGACGGTTATTTTCTATGTAACATTTTATACATCATGAGGGCCACTTGCTGTCAGTATTTTCTATGCACATTTTTTTTGCATTATTCTTTACAAACTCTTATACATTATCAAAGCCAGTTACTGTCGGCATAAATTTTCTATACAAAATTGTATACATCATCAGGGCCACTTACTGTCGGTAATTTCTATACAAAATTTTATTCATTATCAGGGCCACTTACTGTCGGTAGTTTCTACATAGTATGCTGCACATTGATCATCCTGAACCAAAGCCCTAATCGTGCCCTGAAAAATAATTCCTCATAATAAAACAGACGTTTTAGTAGCTATATTAATGGCAACCAAAAATTAAATGCTTGCATAATTTGAAGTTTGAAGTTATCCAGCATGTAGACGAGACCGACACTATTATAGTCAATGATGGTGATCACGCTCCGACACTCTCCATTCATCACCAGTGGGTTAGTTCATACGAAAATTGTTGCTCCTGATTTATTTCATAGCTGATCTGTTTTTATAAGTTTCCTGATTGGCTGTAAAACAGCTTGTCGGTACAAATCCAAATCTCTTAGAATGACTCATGAATAATTCATGACTACGAGGATAGTGATGAGTGGTGAGTATCGGAGTGTAGTCAACCGTCAATGTATTACAGTTTGCCCCGTTAAGATTTATCAGAATGTTTTCCATAATATATAATGTACACCCTTTCCCCTCAATAAATTTAAACTGCATTGTTAGTTCTTTGTGTTTATTCTACAATAGGTAGTGTTTGGTTTTTAGGAAGATCAGCACTTAAATGATCTAAGAATATTCAGGATACAAGATATCCTATCAGCTTCCTTATCCATGTTTACAAACAAATAATACTCCTAATTAAACAGTATATTTTTACATTCTCAAACACACCATCAGGTCCGTCAGCCTACGACCAGTAAAAATCAGTTCAGAGTAACTTCAGACCTGTAAATTTTCATGATTTTCGTAACACAATCTTAACCAAAATATTAAAAATCTTAGATTCAGTGCATTCCAAATCCTAAATTCGAAGACTGAACCATCAAAACATTTTTACATCAAACACTGGCATTTCCACATGTTAAAAGTTAATACAGACAATACCATTGTGTGTGCACCATAAAAGGAATACGAACCAAAATATAACTTAGTCTGTGTATAAAAGTCAAAAACACTGTGTACAAAAAAGTCAAACACATCAGACTCAGGAAAACTAATGTTAGAGCAAGAAAACCACAAATTTGCCAATTCACAAAATAGAAGAGGGGACAGTCATGGTCATGATTAAATGGTAGTTGGATTTACAACTACATATGCAATCAGTGCAAACATTTTGTGATAAAATTTGTCAGTGACTTGAGGTAAGTCGATGGTTTTCTCCCCCAATAAAACTGACCTACACGATATAACTGAAATATTGTTGAAAGTGGCATTCAACACCATAACCCTAACCCCCTAACAATATATATATATATGAACCCCATCCCAGAGGGTGTGCCATGGGTAGAATAGGTACCAGGTTTCTCCATCCTAGAGGCACTAGTCCTCTAAAAGGGGCCAACCCCGCGGGATAGAAATGGGACCGAGAGCTTCTTCAGCTTGAAGGGCGTCCTTCGGTTGTGCGGGATGTATAAATTGACAACCAACCTGTCCTTCGGATAAATAAAATAAATAAAACCGAGGTCCTGTGTTGAGAGATTGCCACCCTCTTCGCACGTTAAAGAACCCAGTGTAACAGCTCATTATGAGCATTAATGATGAGTGGTCCATAGGAGACCTGTTGCACTGGCTAAATTCTCCGTCCCTACCGATCACCTTTCCTTGTTTAGAGTCCCGTGGCATTTAATTTTTTTTTATCCATCCCCCGTTTTCAACCTACATATTGATTTATTGTAAACATGTTCTCGTCCTGAATATAGCTGAAAAATTGCTCGCTGGACGTTAAACATCAATCAATCAATCAATCAACCTAACAATATAGGGAATGATGACTTGAATCATAAAGGGAATAATAACCAATACCTGTATCAGTCATTTGGACATTTTCCCTTTCATCTCACAGAGTGATATATTGTCTGTTACTGTATTGACTGAAAATTACTGGTCTGATTGATATCAAACACATTATGATAGGATGCTACCGATGAAAACAATAACATAAGTCTTGAAGGTCTTGACATACGATATGACTAATACCACAGAGGACTTGATATGATACTTGTAATAATGTCTATCTCGACCTTCTAAACTGATATTATTCTATATCTATCGATGATTTATACATTTTTCCTTTGATCTTAAACATGTGATGATATCTATTATCAAGCAACTAGCGTGATACCAACGTACTATCACTGTTTTCTAATGTGATGTCATAATGACGTTATTGAAGTCACCTTACCAAATCCTCGATAAAAATACAATCATTGGTTGAAATGGACTTCTCATCTCATCTCATATCTCAGGCTTTTCCGTTGATGTGAAATTACGCTGTGAAATCTGTTCTCATAAAACAAATCAACAATAGTATATTTGTATCATGCACATAACTCCACTGTGTATAATACAGCAAAACCTGTCTAAATCAAACCCCTTCGAGACTGAAGAATTTGTTCAGTTTAGACAGGTGTTTGGTTTACATGTAGGTCCAAATTACATAGACATCTAGTAGATGTGACTGTAAAGTCTGTTAGATTTAGACAGGTTTTTGGTTTACTCAGGGTTTGGTTTAGACAGGTTTTTGGTTTAGACAGGTTTTTGGTTTACTCAGGGTTTGGTTTAGACAGGTTTTTGGTTTACTCAGGGTTTGGCTTAGACAGGTTTCATTGTATATCATACGTACCACTGATGCTGAAGCAGAAATATTGACTCCATCTCTACAGATCATCTTATCAATATCAGCCTTGGACAGTTCATTTCCAAGTTCTATCTGAGTAACTGTCTCTAAGTAGACAAAATACTCATTGGGGCAGGACTTCCTACAAACCTGTGGATTATAAAATTATATTGATTTGGCTTCTGTTTCTGCGATGTTTCGACAGGATATTACAACTGTTCGAAGAGTGTGGTATTTTTTAGCTTTACATTTAGCCCAATTTAGAATTAACTACTAAATGAATAGGCTTACAAATCATAATTGATGAAAAAAAACCAAGTCAGATGACACATTAAACAGCAACATATTTCTTACATAGAAACCTACTTTGAATCACGGTTTATATTTATAAATTAGTTATAATTAGAGCGAGTTGTTGTTGTTTAGCGTCAAACAAGATGAACTGTGAGCTAATGCTCACTTATGATACCCCCGCATATATGTTCAATGTGTATAAAAACCAACTAAGTCGGCAAACAGGAAGTAGGAATCTGACGGGGTCCAAAAACACTTCCCACAATATGACATACCTATATGACGCTTGTGACCAAATATCAGATTTCTGCCATCAATAGTTGCTGAGAAAAATGCGACGAAAAATATCTTGGATACTACTACCATATGATCACAGCCGTAACTACCCTTAGTTGTAATTGTCTCTGGTTGTCTAGGTCTATGTTAATCTAACAAAGTCAAGACTCTGTTCAGATATTTTCAGAATTTTTAGCACAAAAACTGGTCTATTCAAAATTTCTTGACTTTGTAGTGCAATATGATAACAGCCATGACAATCCCTGTTTTCAAAATTAAGATTTACATACATGTACAATATTATCCCCAAACTATCAAAACAACATATGGAAGAATATGTCCATAGAACAAATCCCCCCCCCCCCCCCCCCCCCCCGTTTCCAGCTAAAATAAACTTGGGCATAAAGTGGTAAAGTCTGAAATTGAAATTTTAAATGATTTGGTTAAGGGGAACTTAAGTTATTGATCGGAAACCAAATGTGGGGCGTACATACGGACATGAGTAAAACATAATGCCACCAACGCCTAGCGCCATTGTCATAAAAATGAGGATTTAAATACAATCTGTATGATAATAAAGCATCCTTAAATAGACTGGTACATATATCACTTCTTACCTGTGGTGTTGGACAACCTAAGGCAACTACACTGGGGCCCATCTGAGCACATTTCAAAATATCAAAATACACCAGGACCGGCCGATCTTTAACACTGAAATAATATAAGTAAGATAAAAATAGGGTGCTGCTCAACTGCAGGCCAGGGTCATTTTCACATTTATTTTAGGATATGAGCTATTCCCATTATTGAAGACCCTACAGTGACTGTGAAATGTAGAACAGCAATAATAGCTCTGTTCCTTTACTTTAATTTGTGTCTAAGTGTAATGTTTTCTCATATGCATAAACATCCATATCCTTTACTAATTAATGAACAGATATATCATATTGGGAGGGGTATTTGCGAAAAATACCAGTCGAGAGACGAAAAATTTCCCGATCCGACCAGGCAAGGGAAATTGAGTTTCAAGACTGGTATTTTTCGCAAATACCCCTCCCAATATGATATATCTTTTTAATTACACCGAATATCATTTAGAACACTGGCTAAATAAATAATACCTTTTGTTTGTTGTTTTCAGGAATATTTTGTCTTTATTGTTTGTAACTTGGCAATTGTTAAATACTATAGGACGCTTTGAACTGTTCCCTTCAGCAGGTACAGTGGTAGTATTTCGATTTGTTATGTCAGATAATGGTTGAAGTATTCCGAATGAATTTGGCGGTTTGAGGCACGTGAGGGTAAAAAAGTGAAATACATTTTCGCAAATACCACGGCACAGAGGGAAAAAAAGTAAAATCGTTTACATCGGAACACATCCGGGTTTCAAATTTGATTAATCACGTTACCTTACATATAAAGGTAAAGAAGAAATGTTCTGAATGAATTTGGCGGTTTGAGGCATGCGAGGGTAAAAAGGTGATATACGTTTTTGCAAATACCACGGCACAGAGGGAAAAAACCCTCACTAACAGGATATATTTGTTTAATTCCGCTGAATATTTAACTGCAAGTAAAACAGTGGCATGCAAGCAGGTTCAGAACTTCAGACTTTTATCAATCTAGGAAAACAGGAAACATCTTTTCAAAGAAGTGTATTTCTGGAACAAAATCAAAAATAGAATAAATCACGGTTTTGCTTTAATATACAACATGTAAAAAAAATAATGCAAATAAATTTGAAATATATAAATTTCAACGATTTCAAACATAGCGACTGACACTGTCGTCTGTTATTTTTCTTTACTTTAGTGTTGGTTGAAAGAAGAAACCCGAGTAATTTGAATTACATCCGTGGCATCATAAACAAGATATGATTATAATCTAACGGTTATGAAGTTTCCCAAAACGGCCACTGACAACAGGTTTAAAAAATAAATTAAAAGTTACCTTTGAAATCGAACAATGTTGAATTTTTGCAGTATTGTGGTGGCCATTTTGAAAATGGAGACCGGTAGAAATTTTTCGATGTCAGGAATCAATTCGAGACATCATAATCTACCCACATATGAAATGTCGTTGAAATCGGACAATGTTGAATTTGTGCTGTATTGTGGTGGCCATTTTGAAAATGGCGACCGGTAGAAATTTTTCGATGTCAGGAATCAATTCGGATCATCATAATCTACCCACATATGAAATGGCATTGAAATTGGACAATGTTGAATTTGTGTGCGGTATTGTGGTGGCCATTTTGAAAATGGCGACCGATAGAAATTTTTCAATGTCGGGAATCAATTCGGGACATCATTATCTACCCACATATCAAATTTTGATGATATCGTACAATGTTGAATTTTTGCGGTATTGTGGCGGCCATTTTGAAAATGGTGACCAGTAGAAATTTTCAATGTCGGGACATCATTATCTACCCACATATAAAATATTGATGATATCGGACAATGTTGAATTTTTACCGCCCATATTTTATGCTGTGTTTTGAAAATGACAGACATCTCGAAAATTTTGAAAATGCAGAATTGCTCCTCTAATGGTGACCTATCACTATGTCAAATTTTATGTCTCTATCATTATCCATGTAGAAGTTATCAACATTAATGTACGAAATTTCAACTTTCCCATAGGATTCTATAGTAACCCCCACCCCCTTTGAACCCCTCAAAATATGACTTTGACCGCCTTTACCACAAAGCTGAAAACTTTAGGACCAACTAGAAACATATATCTATAACTCCACCAAGTTTCATGAAATTTGTAAAGTAGTTCCTGAGATCTGCCGTGAACAAGTTCATGGTCCGCGGAAAGAAAGGAGAAAGAGAAGATTAATAATAATAATAATAAGAAACGGAGCAAAAACAATAAGTCTCCCAAACTTTGTTTGGAAGACTTAGACTTGACTATTTAAAGAAGGGATTTTCCCTCGAGCAGGGTATTTGCCTATAGTACCGTGGTATTATAGGGAATTCCCAAGGGCAAATACCACGGCGATTGGGATAAAGTGGAAAAAACTAAGGATTGGTAAAAAATACCCCTTTCATCAACCAATCAGAAGACAACATTCATATATAAGGTGGAATTATAAAAAAAACCAATATGGATTTTACATGATATATGTCAGTTAATAGTTCTTATTGACAAGTAAAACAATAAATTTGATGTATTCTGATGTTCATTGTAATGTCGTACGAGGAGTAATGTTCTAGCAGGTCGTTCAATAATGTCGTATGAGGAGTAATGTTGTAGCAGGTCGTTCAATAATGTCGTACGAGGAGTAATGTTGTAGCAGGTCGTTCAATAATGTCGTACGAGGAGTAATGTTGTAGCAGGTCGTTCAATAATGTCGTACGAGGAGTAATGTTGTAGCAGGCCGTTCAATAATAGGCGGTACTAGGTACTTTTATCCACCTAAAAAGGTAATTGGTACCTTCTGATTTTAAAGAATGTTGTTTAAGATATTCGTGGACAATTGTTAAAATTTTAATAAAAAAAATACCACCTGTAAATAGTGAAGTACTGGTAGACATGAAAAATATTGAAAGTCCTGTAGTATGCTATACTATTAAGATCAATTAATTATATTTAAAGTACAGTAGAATCTTGTCGTGTCTAAGCGGAACTTAACATTTATGGTAGTCTGATACTAGCACAGAACAAGTAAAAAGATAAAAAAAAAAAAAACAAATGCAAAGATATCTAAACGTTATAATAATTATTTTTGCAGTAAACCATTTAACGACAGACTTCCTCATAGACATTGTAGATTTTTTCCTGTAAAAATATATAGTGTAAGGTATTTTTTATTGACCAATCAAAAGTCATTTAAAAATTATCACTATCTGAATTCACCAATCAGAACTAGCCATGCTATTTTTCTCCATCAATAGATCTAGTCTTGTTTGTAAACGAAAGTCAGATCTGTCAATCTGCTCCAACATATACGGTTAGGGTTATGTGTGTTTTACACCACTTTCAACAATATTTCAGTTACAAATGAATATTGTGACAGTTTTATTGGTGGAGGAAACAGGTGAACAAGGAGAAAACCACTGACCAATCACAAATTAATCACTGACAAACTTTATCACATAAGGCTGTATCGAGTACATCTCACCTGAACAGGATTCAAACTCACAACTTTAGTGGCGATAGGCACTGATTGCATAGGTAGTTATATATCCAACTACCATACGATCACTACCACGCTCCATCATAGAAACATAGAAAAACAACCACCATTAATATGGTTAAAAATTATTTTGACTGAGTATTAAACGTACGCTTCATCATAACCACATATCAGCCCTGAGGAGTCTGTGGGGTATAATAGTCTACTTGGGTTTCCCCATACAAAACCTGAAAAATACAAAAGATTACTGGAGCTTGTTATCATTCCCAGCTGGTAAGACAAGTTTTTAGAGCTGTGATGACATGAAATTCTGATTATCTTAAAGTAGGAAAATTATAGCTGACTCTAAAATTACATGTACATTACATCATTAGAAAAAGATATTTTTTGTCAAATTTGTATGTGATATTGACTTTTTTGATACTTCACAATAAATCTGATATCATACATATAATATTCAAGGACAAATATATTGTGAGAATAACTAATATCAATAATATCTTCCCAACGTATTGGGAATAAATAAAATATTAATTACTGAGGCTCAAAAGGGGTTATACATTGATATTTTCCAGGTTGTAATATAGAATTTGTTTAAATAATATCATTGATTAAGAAACTAATTATAAGTGTGTAAACAGGGATGATTTTACTTTTTTTTTTAAATGGACATGTACTTATACAATTTTTATAAAAATTCCTTTCCCATTCTTACGGAATTTGACCCTCACTACCCAAATGAATAGTTCTGTAGCTTGACCCATAGAACATTTTGGTAATGATCCCCCACTACCTAAACAAAATTTACAGAAAAGACCTTCCATTACCAGCTTCCTCATAAATCCTTTTATAGACTGACCTTACAAAACAACAGACTACCTACCCATACAACTTTTTGGTACCGCAATACAACCCCCCCCCCCCCCCACTACCTATTTAAAGGACCTTCCAATACCTGCTTCCCAATAAAAAATTTTTTTGACAGAATTGCCCACAAAATTACAGACTACCTACCCATACAATTTTTTGGTACCCCCCCCCCCACACTACCTAAACAAAATTTATTTTAAGGACATTCCATTAGCTCCTTCCCCATCAAACTTTTATTACAGAATAGCCTTCCAACATTATAGACTTGTTTATAAAAGATGTAATGATAATCTTCTCAGTCAGATAAACACTTCAATACTATTTTTCCTGAATTATATTCGTACATATTAAAGATTATAGCAATAACACTGAGGTTTAAAAAGTGATAAACTGGAGCTATAAATTATTGGGCTATTCAGCATGTTAAAATCAACTCAGTACTTTATACTTTAAAGGCATTAAAAATGAGCTGCAACAACACCGAAAATAACATAACAGAAAAATATTAAACATTACCTGCCTCCTGCAACCTTCTTGAGCCTAAGCATTCAACAAAAAAGTAGATAAAATGTTTATTGTTTATCCTGTGTTGGAAAACAGGCCAGGTACAAGTAAAAGAAAATGTTTAGATCAAACAAAAAAACGTGATATTTTACCTAATACTGAAACAGCTATGAGTCCAAGTATAAAGACAAGGAATGTCAGACAACAAATCACATCTGTACAGGATCTGTAACATGAAAAAGAAATATCAGACAACAAATCACATCTGTACAGGACCTGTAACCTGCAACATGAAAAAGAAATATCAGACAACAAATCACATCTGTACAGGATCTGTAACCTGCAACAGGAAAAAGAAATATCAGACAACAAATCACATCTGGGAAGGATCTGTAACATGAAAAAGAAATATCAGACAACAAATCACATCTGTACAGGACCTGTAACCTGCAACATGAAAAAGAAATATCAGACAACAAATCGCATCTGTACAGGTTCCGTAATGTGAAAATAACCAATTATGTCATGCTACAAATGATCACAGGTACGTGTAAGAAGAGCAAAAATATAAATACCACAAAGAAAAAAAATTAAGATTTAATAATAAAACTGTTATAGGTAAAAGCTGCCAGATTTTCCTCAAGTATACTTATAATGAGTGCTGAAGGTGCTATTCGCAATCCAAATTGGCTATATAAGGTCATTACCGTATTTATCATATAATTATACATTTATGACGTAATGTCACTCGCATGTGATCAGTAGTGGGGTTTCATCATGCAGATCTCCCACCCAGTGTCATATTAGTTAAAGGGGAGTAAAGATCTTTAGTAAGAGATCTGATTTTCATAAGACTGTGAGAATCTGTATCCCTAAACAGATCATAGTAGTTCATCAACCCAACAGTACTTAACACATAAATGCAGGTTTTTAGGTTAAGGTTTATGGTGTTTAACGTCACTTTGAACTCACAAGTTTAGTGATTATAGGCACTAATTGCACAGGTAGGTGTAAATCCAACTACCAAATGATGACGACCACCCCCTCCCCCCACCACCACACACACACATATCATTATGCAATCATGAATTAATCAAACAAACCAACAATTATATAATTTAATTAATGAGAAATCTAAAAATATGGTAATAAATATTCTTTGTACTGTTTTCTTAATTTCTGTATGTTTACCTCTTCTCTATTGGACCTTTAAAATTGTCATTATGTTTTCTGGTTTCTCCTGCAAAATAAAATACATCATTTTCAAAAAACATGTTCATAGACAAGACTGTTATCTAGGATTTAATCAATGACTTCTGAGCAGCAATGCTGTTTAACAGTTAAAATTAACATGTTTCATTCACATATATAATACATTCAAATATTAAACACTAAAATATCAATAAAATGATGATTTTCAAATGTACAATTAAAAAACCCATTAATTATACATCTATAGGTGCCGTATCAACTATCAGCAGGTGTCAAATTGACCAGGAGCCGAAATTACTATCTTCGGTGCCGAAATGACTTGAATTCTTATATACAGTACAGCTGACAGCATACACTGATAAATGCTGAGCATAATCTGGATGCTGAGCCAGGATCGGCATTTTCGCTGATGGTCTGTTAATTAACCCCAAGGTAATAAACAGGGCCATAAAATACCTGGTCTGACAGTAGTGTCTTCTTAATTTCACAGGTGATCTACAGGTAAATATATACACCTGTTTGTGTTACATTACAGGAAATGGGCATATTTGGATTTCAGTGATTTTGATGTGTAGAAAAAAGGACATTTAACTGTACCTTGAAAATTTGTCAATAAAATAATATTTTCAAAATTTAATATTTTGTGATATTAGCATCAGTTAACAATTTAAACAAATAATTGAAATGAAATCATAATTTTGTGTTGTATAAAAAGAATTTTTAACTGAAAATATGGCAAAGAAGAACAAAATTAATTGTGATGCTATTTTAATCAATAAATTAATTAATTAAGATTAGATTTAACATTTTAAGAATTTTCTTTCTATGTAATGTGCATGTGTGTACATGTTAGTCATGTATTTAAGAGTTTTTGTTTTTGTTTTTCAACTTTGACAAAAATGTTATAGTTGTTCTTTTATGATACATGTATTTAAAATTTTATTTTTATTTTGTAATTAATTTTATCTGTTTTTGCAGAGGAATAATATATTTAATTTGCTTTATCAATTTAATCAAATAAATGTAATCCAATTTCAAAAATATAATTGTTACTATGGTTCGATTTTTTTTAATCCATTTTATCCAAGGTAATATTAATTTCTTTTCTTTTCATAGTTTATTTTGTGACATGTCAGGTTTTTTTTTGTTATTCAGGACATTTCTTGAACATTTTTTTTCTTCACATCTTTATTCTTATTTTGTTAAACATATTCTAAACATTGAAAAAAATATGTCATTTGATTATAAATACATTTTTTTCAATATAAAAAATGACAAATTAAGTATTTTTTGTATATTAACACACAGATATGGTAAACATAGAAAATCTCAATCAATGAAGGATTTATGGACACTTGTAATTTGCCACTTATTCACTCTCATGTCATAAATTGACCTTAAAGAGACATACTGTCTAGGCTAATGAAAAAGAATAACACACACACACAATCATATTCAACTAGATTCCTAAATTAAATACATATATTATTTTTTTATAAAATGTGAAATGTTCAATGGTTAAAATTAAATTACTATAAATATCTTTTTCATAAATAGTCATGAATTTTGAGTTAAACTTGTTTAAAAATAATTTGATTATCAGTAGTTTAAATTTAATATATTGATCTTAAAATGTGATATGATTATTAAAATACATGTACTTATATATATTCTTCTTTGTGACTCTTATGGTAAACAAATCTAATGGTGCATCATAAGAAAATAATATGTAAATTTTACATATATTAATGATGATGTGGAGAAAAATCTCTATGCCATGTTTAATAAATGTAATTAAAACATAGTATTCTCTGATTGTGCACCAAGTTTAATATCCACAGTTTAGTTAGAGTTTACTTTCAAGATTTAAAACATTGATAAGACAAACAAATTGAAGAAAATATGAAGCTTTACAGCAAAAGAAAAAAGAAAAAAAAGACAACAAACAAATGGTTAAAAAAAGAATAGATACACATCTATTGTATACATGTAAATATTTTCAAATAATTTACTTTTAAATTTTAAAATATAGATAATAATTGAAATTTTAACAAAACAAATCAATTGGAAAACAAAGAAATTTCAATTCAATTTTAGAATTATCAAAACATTACTACATTGTAAAATAGAAAATTTATTATGTAAATATTTCCACTAAATCACACATACATGCTCAGGTAAATTTTACTAACACCTATTGAATCAGGTACATCTACCTGGAAATAATTATGATCATATTGTTTATTAAATTGCTGAATATCTGTACAGGTGAGGGTAATAAAACTGATCATCAGCCCATGATTTACGACCCCCAATAAAACCTCAGCATTGAATGCTGAGCCTTTTAAATACTCAGCATTTATCAGTGTATGCTGTCAGCTGTACTGTAAGAGAATATATCTGACCTTGCATTTAACTAGAGTAAATTTTTCACAGTTCATGAATTTTATATTCGAGAAGTTTCAAAGCTCATTCGTGAGTCGCAAATGAAAATGGTGAGTCCAGTACTCTTCTAGGTGAGTTGCAAGGATCTCTGAAAAGGACACCTGAACGTGATCCCTTACATGGCAGTGTTAGATCTGTATACAAGAGTACAACCACCTAAAACAAGGGACTCTTGAGTTTTATGTGATTGAATATTTTTTATGATTGTATGAATTTAGAAATTAGTAAAAAAAAAAATCCATTGATTCACTGTATACATAACAGAGTTTGTTAGAACTACGAAGTTTTTAAATCATCAAATCCAGAAGACAAAATACCAATTAGGAATTCCCTGAAGACCTGAATAGTCCCTTGGCCTAGCAGTACTGTAACATCCTAGTTTTAACTGTTAAACAGGTGCCGAATTGACCTGATACTTTCATACCTGTTAACCGACCCCCCCTCCCTTTGCATGGGGGTCTCCAGCGTAAGCCTTATCTCCCGCATGGACTGGGTCTCCTGCGCGGGAGACATTAATCTCCCCCCAACAAAAAAATCAAGTACAATAAAATCTTGACCTACATTTTGCAATCAATATTTCTGGAAATTCCCCATTTGGAACTCCCGTGCTGACAAAAAACTCTGAGAGATACGAATGGTAAAGGTGTTTAAATGATATCCGGTTATTGATCTTGTTTGACACCTTTACAGGTAAATTGGGTCATGGAGATTAATTAAGGTGTTGATGATTATATAACAATTATCCACTGATTGACAGTTAATTGGGGATAAGGAAGTGGGTTTGTGGCACACGCTTAGATGATTAGAAGTGTGATAGCGGCAATTAAAAATAGTTATAAACCGTTGTGCAAACAGGAGTCGGACAACCTTTGATGCAGAGGAAAACCTCTTATTTCGATCAAACGTGCAATGAATTCATCTCGGATTGAGTTGCTATGGCTTGTTTGGGAACAAAGCCGATCAAAGTATTATTTAAAGACTAAGTTCCAGGATGGAATTGAGAAACCACAAAAATGCCGAAACGTATGCTATCACCCAACGCACCAGCAGCAAAGTGACTTTTTAATTTTAGTGCTCTATGACTTTATTGTTCAGAACATTCTGTCTTCATTGTTATTGCTTTGTTATAACCGTATGATTATGAATGATTATGAATAAATTATAAATAAAGTTTTTATCCTTCATTCATCATATGAAACACTACTAATAAGACAGAAATGTAAACAATATATATTGAAATGGGATGCAGTTGGTTCAATACTGAAACAAACAAAAGGAAAACATCAATTAACAATAACAACATGCATCAAATACGTCGATAAAAAATCTCCAGTTATGAGACCAAATCTCCAGTTGTAGCATAGCAACTCTATCACATGTATGCAACTACAAGGTACAATCTTGTGCGTTTAAAGGCGACGCACAAAATCTCCCCCTTAGAAGAGTTGGTAGGGGGGAGATCTCCCCCCTAGCAGTTCCCAGAGGTTAACAGGTACATTGTATGTACTTTACATAAGACGTGTAATTTTCCTATTTGGGAGAACATCACCTAAAGCGACAGGTATGTTACCCGAATGAACTGTGTTTTTTGAATTCAGTTTAATACTGAAGGAATTGAGTTAAATTCCATATTTTGGTATAAAACTGATCCTTTTTGCTTGTTTATTGACCCCCCCCCCCTTTTTTTTCCTGGGTTTAAATTACGGTAGGTTAAAATTTAAACTGTCGCACTACTCCTAAAGTAATAATTAAATAAATGTTGTACCGAGATTTGGTAGTCAATTTAGCCTAAAAAATCCCAGAGATACGAACTGTAACGAAACTACATGACCCAGGAAGTAAGTCTCTTTTGCCATTAACACTGTATTGGGGACCTGCTTGCTGCTACAGTATCATAACTAAAGTGTTCACTAGATATTATCCTAGTAGTTTCACATAAAACTTTAACCTTAGTCATATATATAGTTACTTTCAAACCACATGCGTCAACACATTGAAACGTTCAATGAAAGCCCTTACAAGTTGTTTCGGCCTTATGGCAGATTCGGCCGTAGTTGATGCGGTCTTACGCAAATCCGGCCTTATATAAAATTGATGTTCCGGCCTTATCATATATTTATGCGGCCTACGGCAAATCCAGCCTTATATCAAATGGAAAAGAATAATTAAAAAATAAAAGTTCTATTTAAATTTAAAATATTATTTAAATATACATAGATATGATGAATAAAATATTGGAACTTGTAGTGTTTTCACAAGATTTACTCATAACTCAATATGAAAAGCCATAATAAATCGTTATTATTTTAACAATTTTTTAATTAGTAATTCTTTGTAATAATGACGGAAATCATTTCCATTGAAGTTGATGATTAGAAAAACAATTCAGGTTGATATACCAAGCTGTCAACAAGCGAAATTCCTTAGATGTTCTCTTGCAATTAATTATCATTTGTTTAATAGTCGTATAATTGCACTGGCAGTATGATTATAAGGACTACCAAAAAGTAAAAGGAAGCCATACTATAAATTACTCAAAAAGTACTCCAATTCTTTTGATGAAACCGCACTAATATATGCATATTTTGGTGATGGTCCTACTATTTTCAAAACTATCAACTATGTCGTTTCCTTGTATTGTGTGTGAGCAGAACGTCCGTCCAAAGCAGCATGCTTTAGAGTGTGACAGTTGTTTCCAGTGGCAACACAGACTATGTAATAGTAGGACCATCACTTAATTATTTACTCAAATCATCACAATGTGTCGTTTTATTGTATGTATCATATATATCCATAGATACACATCATTCTTAACTGAGGCCGCATTAATTAACCAAGGCCGCATTTGTTTAAGGTCGGATTTGCATAAGGCCGAATAGTTTTCAGGCCGGATCAACTCGAAAGCAATGAAAGCTACAAATCAAATCAAATAAGTTTTATTTAAAGTCGAAATATCTATAACACATAACATAAGCTCTAGTGAGCTTTTGAATCGACTAAAAAGGGGGGTTGTTTGTTTACATTCAGTGTACTCTGTTCCGGAAAAAATGTACTATGAAATAAGATATATGAATGAATTTTGAAATTTTCTGTTTGTTTTCATAAATTAATCCCGTGTATCAGAACGAGTTCGCTGAACCTTAGACTTAGGTGTGCCAACACAACAAAAAGCTCGGTAATTTTGTCTTGACTCGACGACTTTCGTTTTCTAAGTTTTATGAAGGAGAAATCTCTGGCGAATTTACCATTTCTGTGAAGTTCAATATCTTCCGTCTTTTCATCTTTCGCTCCCATCAGTAATTATGTATAAAGATGTTGTTAGTTTCTCGTGTGTGAAGACCTTCTTGTTTTCTTTCTAAATATTTGCACCTGAAGTCACGTGATTAAGGTGTTTTCTAGGAAGTTAGTTCATAAACGGATGTGATTGTGATATGTATCCGGTAGCTGTAGATTATTTTTAAAAGTATGAAATCACGATATATCTGTTTCGACCTAATTAGGAAAAACAAATTAATCATGTTATTTTTAATTTGTTGAGATGTATTGAAGCAAACGTACTGAAGTAAACGTGTACACAGAATATAAAATAAATATAATTTTGTCTCTGTTTCTGTTTCTGCCATGTAATTGCCTCCTTCATCATGTTATGCGGCGAGTCTAATTGAAGAATAATGAAGAATAATGAAGAAAAGAACCCAAAACTACTATTTGTGTTGTTTTATGTGTTATTTATAACAATATTATGCATTTAATAATCATTTTGAATGCAAAAATAATAATAAAAATTAAGAAAAACGATATAGTCTAACAAATATTATCACTGTTCTTCTTTTCCCAATCGCGGCGATTTGCAGATCGACATGAAGAAAAGAATTCATAATCTACGTTTTACATAGTTTTAAGTGTTATTTACATGAAAATCTGGATTTAATCACCATTTTCTTTACTTTATTACAAAAAAAATTATTTAAAACGATATATTTTAGCAAATAATATCATTGTTCTTCTTTTCGACTTTTCTGATATTTTTGTTTTTCTGGTGTATAAGTAACGAAGTGAAATCGGTAAACGTATGAATATTATCCGGGGTTATCTATTGTGGCGATAACGTGGTTCTGCTATTTATGACGTTTTAAATGCTACCTATTGTAGAATTATGTATTTAATCATCATTTTGACTATAGAAATAAATAATAATAATAATAATAATAATAAAAACGATATAGTTTGGCTAATATTATCATTGTTCTTTTCCCAATCGCAGCGATGTGCAGATCGACATGTAGAAAAGAAGTCATAATCTACGTTTTAGATAGTTATTAGTATTATTTATGTGATTATATGAAAATCTGGATTTAATAATCATTTTCTGTACGTTATTACAAAAAAAATTGTCTAAAACGATATATTTTAGCAAATATTATCATTCAAATCAAATAAGTTTTATTTAAAGTCGGCAAGTTAAATAACAATATAACATAAGCTCTTAATTTCGAAGTAAAAATAAAAAAATGCATAAATAGACACTGACATAAACAGAAATGGAATTTCCAGCTTTAAGTAAACTCAGTAAACTTTTACATGCCTGAATCGTAACCCTCCTCCTTTTCCACCCGGGCTTGGGACCGGCGTTGGCGGAATTAAAATTTTTTTTTTGTTTTTTTTTAAATGTACATTATTTACAACACGTTTGTTCATTCTCTTTCAGTCACTGGTCATAACTGGTAACTGGATGACGTGATAAAGACTGCCATACTTATACTGGCATAAAGCCTGATTTTTCAATTGTACATAAGCTCTTAATTTCGAAGTAAACTCAGTAAACTTTTACATGCCTGAATCGTAACCCTCCTCCTTTTCCACCCGGGCTTGGGACCGGCGTTGGCGGAATTAAAAATCCTGGTAAAATTAAGAGCTTATGTACAATTGAAAAATCCTGGTAAATTTAATAGATATGCCAACTCCAGTGAAAAATGTCGGCCATTTTGTTTTCTTTTATTAAATTTCTGACAAAATGGAGATTTTTGTAAGACCAGATTTGATATCTAAAGTAAATTAATTCTGAACAATAATATTATATTTGGTTACCATAAACATTAATTTGTATGGAAAACAAATAAAAAATATTACAGTATGATATATTTCTATAAAATTTATGGGTTTTGTGGTACAGCGTCACCACTAATTTTGAGTTATGGCACCAGTTTTATTAAAAAATGACTGACATTCGAACCTAAACGTGTAGATGTTCCTGGTTTAATATGCTTCCTAATTTAGTATAGAATAAAAGTTAAGACAATAATTAAACTTATGTACTAAGAGAAATTTTAATATCATCAGTTATTTGATGGCAAATGGCATTTTATTATGGGAACCCTGAGCAATGCAAGTTCAATTAGTGGCATATTGCAAGTTTTAAAAAATCCAAAATATTCCTATTGTTCTATACATAATTGTCTTTTTAAAATAAATTAAATAAAAAACTGAAGTAAAAGCCATCTTTTTTAAAAATAGATTGTCCATTTTAAAAATATTTCTATGACAATATTGTTATATTTGGTTATCTTTAAGTCATAAATTACGGGTTTTTGGCAATAATCTACTGAAAAATCCTTTTCAATGAAAAGGGGTAGATGTTCTTGATATACCAGGTTGCTAAATTTTGGTTTTAATAAGGGATAGTGACCTACTCCAACTTGTGTACAAAGAGAAATTTTTAATTTCTACATTAAAAAATCATAAGATTCAAAAACGTTAATTTTCAATGGTGCCATCATAGGAAAGGGCTGAAAAGTGCCTTGGGGCCAAATTCATACTTATATTTCTTGTATACCATACCATCTATACTCTTAATATTTGGTAATCCCTTAATTTGGGACTCATTTTTCAATAATTCATGTATTTAAACATATTGTATTGTCCTAGGTATAGAGAAAAATGGGAACAAATATGGTCGATCGTGCCATTTTGCCCAGATACACATGCAAATTGCACAAAATCCAAAGACTGAAAAAAGAAGTGTATAATGATTTTTATTTAAAATCCTTGAGCCTCTATGGTAATTGCAGTACAGTCTTTAAATTAAAGTAAAATACAATAGCTTGGAATGTACAATTTTGAAAAAAAAAGTCCCACAAATGTGAAAATCTCATTTTGACACATTTCTGTTCACGGCGGCCATATTGGAAAAACAAATTATATAATTACTAAATTAGACAACTTTAACTTCTCATATCTTATGAACGGTACCACCGATTTTAACAGTTGATGGCTCAAAATGTTTCTTTATGGAAGATCTATGAGATGAAAGTACTTTAAAAAGTTTTACAGCAATTTCAAAAATCACCTGGCATCGTGGTATAAGCATGAACAAGTCTCTTATAATGAACTTTAAGGGAAGTAATATTAGCCAAACTATATCGTTTTTATTATTATCATTATTTATTTCTATAGTCAAAATGATGATAAAATACATAATTCTACTATGGGTAGCATTTAAAACGACATAAATAGCAGAACCACGTTATCGCAGTGGTGTCTGGCCACAAGAGTTAACCCCGGATAATATTCATACGTTTACCGATTTCACTTCGTTATTTATACACCAGAAAAACAAAAATATCAGAAAAGTCGAAAAGAAGAACAATGATAATATTTGCTAAAATACATCGTTTTAAATAAAAAAAATTGTAATAAAGTAAAGAAAATGATGATTAAATCCAGATTTTCATGTAAATAACACTTAAAACTATGTAAAATGTAGATTATGACTTCTTTTCTTCATGTCAATCTGCAAATCGCCGCGATTGGGAAAAGAAGAACAATGATAATATTTGCTAAAATATATCATTTTAGACAATTTGTTTTTGTAATAAAGTAATGAAAATGATTATTAAATCCAGATTTTCATATAAATAACAATTAAAACTATGTAAATCGTATGTTATGGCTTCTTTTCCTCATGACGGTGTCATGTGGACCTGCAAATCGCCGCGATTGGGAAAAGAAGAAGTGATAATATTTGCTTTACTATATCGTTTTTCTTAATTTTTTTTTTATTTTTGTATTCAAAATGATTATTAAATGCATAATATTGTTATAAATAACACATAAAACAACACAAAGAGTAGTTTGAGGTTCTTTTCTTCATTATTCTTCATTATTCTTCAATTAGACTCACCCAAGTGTATGCAATGAATTTTTGGACTGCGCATTTTAGTTGAACTAATCAAGTGTGTGGGATAATGATTTAATGGGGCTTATTTACAATTAAAACTACAAATGTATATACATGTACATGTTGGGACTGCCTGGCGGCTAAAGGGGCACAATCCTGGCCTTAAAGGCTTCAGGTGTGTCCAGCTCCACAATGTCTGGTGGCAGCAGATTCCAATCCCTCACTGTTCTTGGGAAAAATGACATCTTTCTGGTGTCAATACGACAGGATTCTATTTGAAATGCCCTGTTGTGTATATTTCTATAGCGTCGACAAGGTGGTATTAGTCTGTTTTCTTTGGTGATGGATATTAGCTCTCTATCAATTTTGTACATCATCATCAGTCTTGCATCTTTTCTCCTGTTTGCCAAAGGTCTCCATTTGAGTCTCTGGAGCATGTTGCTGACACTAGATCGGTTTCTCTGGTTGCTGACGACATATCTAGCTGCTCTTCTTTGTACGGCTTCAGTTTTGTTTATTTCTGTTTTCGTATAAGGATTCCAAACAGTACTGGCATATTCAACCAACGGGCGAACAAGCGTTTGGTAGGCTTGTTCTTTAATCCTGATTGATGGAATTTTTAGGTTCCTCCTTGTCTTTTATGAACAAGATACAAGATACAAGACATGCGTACAAAGAAAGATAACTCTAATACATTTCTAGAACAATTACCAAACTCATAATTTTCCAGTTTACTTTCATTATCATATTATTAAACAACCTTATTCAGAAAAAAACTGCTGGGATCTGCTAATCTGGGTCACGGTCACTGTAATCGGGCGGCTGTATCGAGAAACAGATACGGTGTTGAAAAAACTGTTGATACTCATAAAATATTGATAAATGCTATAAAATTTTATGTTTGTCTTCAAGAAATATGACCATGTGTGAAGTTTTATGACGAAATATCTCCGATTTCTATGTAAATTTACGAGTTGAAGTGGGGAAATTTTATGTTAGATTTCTAAAAATCTTCAACTCTGAAACCACAGGTAAATTTACTTTAGCGATGTATTTTTATCTTGGACAAGAATAATGAGCGTCCTGATTGGATGACCGATTTAAAACACACTGACTCTGAATGGTAAAAAGATGCATGTAAAAGAAATCTGTTATATTTATTCATTTGTTTGATTCTGGAATATTGTTGATCATTGATTTAAACAAGAAAAAAGGAAAAAAGGGGGGGGGGGTGAATTTTATTTGTGAATTTTACAGTTTAAATAAATGTTATGTTTCGACAGTTTAAAGAGAAAAATAAAAATTTGCTGCGACTAAAGCTTAAATCAGCGTTCAAAATTGAACAAATATCAGTGGTTTTGTAAATGAAATTTATTTTAAATAGAAAATCTGAATTTATTATTTATTAATTCATTATTAATGATACAATTTTATATCCCCAGGGGGGCTATGATGAAAATTTGAAATAAAAACACAGGACCGGATTTTAAGCAAAATTAATAATCCAGGATTAGTTTTTTATTAAAAAAATCCACACTTGCCTTTTGGACAGCACATTTCTGTGTCCACACTTGTATATGTAGACAAAAAATATTGCTATCTATTTTGTTTGTCCTGAACACTTGTAACCTGTTTTTTTTTTCTTCTTTTTTTTCTTTTTTCTTTTACAATTCATTGCTTTATAATAATGTTGGGCCCACGCGTCGTGGCCGTGATCGTATGGTTAGTTAGATTTACAACTACGTATGTTGTGAGTTCGAATCTTGATCAGGGTGAGGTGTACAACATTATGTGATACAGTTTGTCAGTGACTTGCGACAGGTCGATGGTTTTCTCCGGGTCCTCCGGGTTCCTCCACCAATATGAAAATGACCGCCACGATATAACTGAACTATTTTTGAAAGTGGCGTTAAACACAAACAAACAAACAAACAAACTATATAATAATGATTTTTATTGTCAATATTTATACAAATGGATTGAGTTAATACAATCAAAATGAACGTTGTCACCGTCTGGTGGACCCGTTGTCTTCATTTTAACTTCATCGACATTATCTGCGCCTAAAAATATGTTAGTTGGACTTTATTTTATATTCTCTGATGTTACTGACACATTTGAGATAAAATCAGTTGTAAGATAATCATGCATTAAAATGTTTTGGAAGGCGTGGTGTGAGGACGGTTGGGGTATATGTGGTGTGAGGATGGGGTGGGTATGTGTGGTGTGAGGATGGGATGGGGGTATAGAAGAAGAAGAATACTTTATTGACTAATTAAGGACCCACAAACGGCATAGTAATTACAATGATTGACAATATGGAATACAAACATACAATGTACATAATAACAACAAGGAAATATTGATAATGTCATATAATTATATAAGCCACCAGTGCAATTTGTTTGAATATAAATAGTTTTATTTCCAGTAAAATAAACTTTTAACAACAACTGTCAGTAGATCAGAGATGTGCAATCAATAATGATATTATTAATAAATAAGGAAAAAATAAAAAATAAAATATACACACATATATATGTGGTGTGATGATGGGGTGGGGTTATGTATGGTGTGAGGATTGGTGGGGGTATGTGTGGTGTGAGGATGGGGTGGGGTTATGTATGGTGTGAGGATTGGTGGGGGTATGTGTGGTGTGAGGATTGGTGGGGTAAGTGTGGTGTGAGGATTGGTGGGGGATGTGTGGTGTGAGGATTAGTGGGGTATGTATGGTGTGAGGATGGAGTGGGGGTATGTGTTGTGTGAGGATTGGTGGGGGTATGTGTGGTGGGAGGATTGGTGGGGGTATGTGTGGTGTGAGGATTGGTGGGGTATGTGTGGTGTGAGGATTGGTGGGGGTATGTGTGGTGTGAGGATTGGTGGGGTAAGTGTGGTGTGAGGATTGGTGGGGGGATGTGTGGTGTGAGGATTAGTGGGGTATGTATGGTGTGAGGATGGAGTGGGGGTATGTGTGGTGTGAGGATTGGTGGGGGTATTGTGGTGTGAGGATGGGGTGGGGGTATGTGTGGTGTGAGGATTGGTGGGGGTATGTGTGGTGTGAGGATTGGTGGGGGTATGTGTGGTGTGAGGATTGGTGGGGTATGTGTGGTGTGAGGATTGGTGGGGGTATGTGTGGTGTGAGGATTGGTGGGGTAAGTGTGGTGTGAGGATTGGTGGGGTATGTGTGGTGTGAGGATTGGTGGGGTATGTGTGGTGTGAGGATTGGTGGGGGTAAGTGTCATATCCAGAAATTGAGGGTACTTTCCTCATAAATATTCATCATATCTAAATTAGATTTTGATCACGTGACTGCAGTTTCAAGCTTGATGGATCGTTTATTAGATTTGTCAAAAAATAGCCTATAGTACGGAAATTCAATGTGTCCGTCAATGATTCGAAAATTAAAAGTTATTGTTTATTTCCGCAAAGTTTTTCTCCTGTCAAAATTCAAATATTTTTGTTTTGTAACGATTTTAGACATGTCTTTGATATCACGATCATGCAAAAATGATCATATTATATTTAATGTGGGAACCCCGAGTTTAGAAGCTAGAAATATGAGGTTAGTTAATATAATTACATATATTATTGAGGAATCTAAATTAATTTCAGAAAATATGTCGCCAAATGTCATTCATTGTTAAATTTTGTGTCACACGCCACCAGTTTCATGTATTTCAGACATTTTTACATAGACTCTTAAGGCCAAAAAAGGGTTCGTCGCCTCGGATTTTCATTTAGTCCAGGAACCTCGAATATTTAATTGTTTTCATTAATTTTTATTTCATTTAATTCAGCTTGATTCAATGTATCATTTTCAAGTTCAGAAAATGACACACATGCAATTATGAATGATATCGTCTATATAGATCATATGAAAATTGCAGACGTCCCGACGTCGCCATCTTAGATATGCAAATGAGCAAAGTACCCATCATTTCTGGCTATGTGGTGTGAGGATTGGTGGGGTAAGTGTGGTGTGAGGGTTTGTGGGGTATGTGTGGTGTGAGGATTGGTGGGGTATGTGTGGTGTGAGGATTGGTGGGGGTATGTGTGGTGTGAGGATTGGTGGGGTATGTGTGGTGTGAGGATTGGTGGGATATGTGTGGTGTGAGGATTGGTGGGGTATGTGTGGTGTGAGGATTGGTGGGGTATGTGTGGTGTGAGGATGGGGTGGGAGTATGTGTGGTGTGAGGATGGGGTGGGGGTATATATAGTGTGAGGATGGGGTGGGGTATGTGTGGTGTGAGGATTGGTGAGGTAAGTGTGGTGTGAGGATTGGTGGAGTATGTGTGGTGTGAGGATTGATGGGGTATGTGTGGTGTGAGGATGGGGTGGGAGTATGTGTGGGGTGAGGATGGAGTGGGGGTATATGTAGTGTGAGGATGGGGTGGGGTATGTGTGGTGTGAGGATTGGTGGGGGTATGTGTGGTGTGAGGATTGGTGGGGTGTGTGTGATATGAGGATGGAGTTGGG
This sequence comes from Bathymodiolus brooksi, assembly GCA_963680875.1. Classification (NCBI taxonomy): domain Eukaryota; kingdom Metazoa; phylum Mollusca; class Bivalvia; order Mytilida; family Modiolidae; genus Bathymodiolus; species Bathymodiolus brooksi. Next base: position 79,477,670 of record OY804588.1, read on the forward strand.
GTATGTGTGGTGTGAGGATTGGTGGAGGTATGTGTGGTGTGAGGATTGGTGGGGGTATTGTGGTGTGAGGATGGGGTGGGGGTATGTGTGGTGTGAGGATTGGTGGGGGTATGTGTGGTGTGAGGATTGGTGGGGGTATGTGTGGTGTGATGATTAGTGGTGGTATGTGTGGTGTGAGGATTGGTGGGGGTATGTGTGGTGTGAGGATTGGTGGGGTATGTGTGGTGTGAGGATTGGTGGGGGTATTGTGGTGTGAGGATGGGGTGGGGGTATGTGTGGTGTGGGGATTGGTGGGGGTATGTGTGGTGTGAGGATTGGTGGGGGTATGTGTGGTGTGAGGATTGGTGGGAGTATGTGTGGTGTGAGGATTGGTGGGGTATGTGTGGTGTGAGGATGGAGTTGGGGTATGTGTGGTGTGAAGATTGGCGGGGTACGTGTGGTGTGAGGATTGGTGGGGGTATGTGTGGTGTGAGGATTGGTGGGGGTATGTGTGGTGTGAGGGTTGGTAGGGGTATTGTGGTGTGAGGATGGGGTGGGGGTATGTGTGGTGTGGGGATTGGTGGGGGTATGTGTGGTGTGAGGATTGGTGGGGGTATGTGTGGTGTGAGGATTGGTGGGAGTATGTGTGGTGTGAGGATTGGTGGGGTATGTGTGGTGTGAGGATGGAGTTGGGGTATGTGTGGTGTGAAGATTGGCGGGGTACGTGTGGTGTGAGGATTGGTGGGGGTATGTGTGGTGTGAGGATTGGTGGGGTACGTGTGGTGTGAGGATTGGTGGGGGTATGTGTGTTGTGAGGATTGGTGGGGGTATGTGTGGTGTGAGGATGGAGTGGGGGTATGTGTAGTGTGAGGATGGAGTGGGGTATGGATGGGGTGGGGGTATGTATGGTGTGAGGATGGGGTGGGGGTATGTGTGGTGTGAGGATGGGGTTTAGTGTGATAAATGTGTTCGGAAATATCAAATATATTGCGAGTTCTAAACTATTAAGTCAAGAATTTTTAAAGAATCGTCTGAACTTAGCTTTTTTTTTTTAATTCGGAAGATATCAACACCTTGTTGAGTAAGCGATTCCTGTTTAACGCCAAAAGGAACAATTTTTAGGTTATATCATGGGCAGTTATGTGGATAGAGCACATGTCAAGGAGTGAATGATTGTTGTTTAACGCCAAGTGAACAATTTTAGCCATATCATGACGAGAAGAAGAAGTGACCTTTTGATGAGATGATGTTGATGCCTGCTTTGTAATAGATTAACACGCGTATCTAGATTTGTAATAGATTAACACGCGTCTCTAGATTTGTAATAGACTAACACGCTTATCCAGCTTTGTAATAGACTATCATGCGTATCTAGCTTTGTAATAGACTAACACGCTTATCTAGCTTTGTAATAGATTAACACGCGTATCTAGATTTTTATGTTGATACCTGTTTTGTAATAGATTAACATGTGTATCTAGATTTCTATGTTGATACCTGTTTTGTAATAGATTAACACGCTTATCTAGGTTTTTATGTTGATGTCTGCTTTGTAATAGATTAACACGCTTATCTAGGTTTTTATGTTGATGCCTGCTTTGTAATAGAATATCACGCGTATCTAGATTTTTATGTTGATGCCTGCTTTGTAATAGATTAACATGCTTATCTAGATCTTTATGTTGATGTCTGCTTTGTAATAGACTAACACACTTATCTAGATTTCTATGTTGATGTCTGCTTTGTGATATACTAACACGCTTATCTAGGTTTTTATGTTGATGCCTGCTTTGTAATAGAATATCACGCGTATCTAGATTTCTTTATTGATGTCTGCTTTGTAATAGACTAACACGCGTATCTAGATTTTTATGTTGATGCCTGCTTTGTAATAGATTAACATGGGTATCTAGATTTTTATGTTGATGTCTGCTTTGTAATAGATCGACACGCTTATCTAGGTTTTTATGTTGATGCCTGCTTTGTAATAGAATATCACGCTTATCTAGATTTCTATGTTGATGTCTGCTTTGTAATATACTAACACGCTTATCTAGGTTTTTATTTTGATGCCTGCTTTGTAATAGAATATCACGCGTATCTAGATTTCTATGTTGATGTCTGCTTTGTAATATACTAACACGCTTATCTAGGTTTTTATGTTGATGTCTGCTTTGTAATATACTAACACGCTTATCTAGGTTTTTATGTTGATGCCTGCTTTGTAATAGAATATCACGCGTATCTAGATTTTTATGTTGATGCCTGCTTTGTAATAGATTAACATGCTTATCTAGATCTTTATGTTGATGTCTGCTTTGTAATATACTAACACGCTTATCTAGATTGTTATGTTGATGTCTGCTTTGTAATAGACGAACAGGCTTATCTAGATTTCTATGTTGATGTCTGCTTTGTAATATACTAACACGCTTATTTAGGTTTTTATGTTGATGCCTGCTTTGTAATAGAATATCACGCGTATCTAGATTTTTATGTTGATGCCTGCTTTGTAATAGATTAACATGCTTATCTAGATCTTTATGTTGATGTCTGCTTTGTAATATACTAACACGCTTATCTAGATTTTTATGTTGATGCCTGCTTTGTAATAGAATATCACGCATATCTAGATTTTTATGTTGATGCCTGCTTTGTAATAGATTAACATGCTTATCTAGATCTTTATGTTGATGTCTGCTTTGTAATAGACTAACACACTTATCTAGATTTCTATGTTGATGTCTGCTTTGTGATATACTAACACGCTTATCTAGGTTTTTATGTTGATGCCTGCTTTGTAATAGAATATCACGCGTATCTAGATTTCTTTTTTGATGTCTGCTTTGTAATAGACTAACACGCGTATCTAGATTTTTATGTTGATGCCTGCTTTGTAATAGATTAACATGGGTATCTAGATTTTTATGTTGATGTCTGCTTTGTAATAGATCGACACGCTTATCTAGGTTTTTATGTTGATGCCTGCTTTGTAATAGAATATCACGCTTATCTAGATTTCTATGTTGATGTCTGCTTTGTAATATACTAACACGCTTATCTAGGTTTTTATTTTGATGCCTGCTTTGTAATAGAATATCACGCGTATCTAGATTTCTATGTTGATGTCTGCTTTGTAATATACTAACACGCTTATCTAGGTTTTTATGTTGATGTCTGCTTTGTAATATACTAACACGCTTATCTAGGTTTTTATGTTGATGCCTGCTTTGTAATAGAATATCACGCGTATCTAGATTTTTATGTTGATGCCTGCTTTGTAATAGATTAACATGCTTATCTAGATCTTTATGTTGATGTCTGCTTTGTAATATACTAACACGCTTATCTAGATTGTTATGTTGATGTCTGCTTTGTAATAGACGAACAGGCTTATCTAGATTTCTATGTTGATGTCTGCTTTGTAATATACTAACACACTTATTTAGGTTTTTATGTTGATGCCTGCTTTGTAATAGAATATCACGCGTATCTAGATTTTTATGTTGATGCCTGCTTTGTAATAGATTAACATGCTTATCTAGATCTTTATGTTGATGTCTGCTTTGTAATATACTAACACGCTTATCTAGATTTTTATGTTGATGCCTGCTTTGTAATAGAATATCACGCGTATCTAGGTTTTTATGTTGATGCCTGCTTTGTAATAGAATATCACGCGTATCTAGATTTTTATGTTGATGTCTGCTTTGTAATATACTAACACGCTTATCTAGGTTTTTATGTTGATGTCTGCTTTGTAATAGAATATCACGCGTATCTAGATTTTTATGTTGATGCCTGCTTTGTAATAGACTAACACGCTTATCTAGGTTTTTATGTTGATGCCTGTTTTGTAATATACTAACACGCTTATCTAGGTTTTTATGTTGATGTCTGCTTTGTAATAGAATATCACGCGTATCTAGATTTTTATGTTGATGCCTGCTTTGTAATAGACTAACACGCGTATCTAGATTTTTATGTTGATGCCTGCTTTGTAATAGAATATCACGCGTATCTAGATTTTTATGTTGATGCCTGCTTTGTAATAGAATATCACGCGTATCTAGGTTTTTATGTTGATGCCTGCTTTGTAATAGAATATCACGCGTATCTAGATTTTTATGTTGATGCCTGCTTTGTAATAGACTAACACGCGTATCTAGATTTGTATAGTGCTTTCTCCAATATTATTTCGTGCATATTCCGGATGGTGTTCGTTTCAGAAAATAGATGATATGGGAAACGTTACATTTCAGAGAAAATGATTTGATTTGCTACAAATTTCACTCACACACAAATTTAGTGGAAAAGCTTGAAACAATTTGATATTAATTATTGTATTTGTTATACCCTAAATGGTTACTATTTTGGAACATAACGTATGACTTAAGCTACAGTCTAATAAAGTGTGTTTGATGTATAATGCGTGCAATACTCATATATAGATTTTTTTTTATAAATATATGCCGATTATGGGCCCTATGATTATGTCGATAAATATTCTTATTCTTACAACCACTCTTATAAATTGTATATAAAATTAGTGTTACCTCCCCTTGACCACAAAGATGGTAAAATACCAAGAAGGCAAAGATTGGCCAGATAAATTTGAAGTATTACGGAAAGACGGGTGAGTTACACTTCAAATGTGAAAACACGACAGACCCTGAAAGCAAACTCAGCATATCCGATCGATCAAATAATATAAACTTATAAAACCTCTTATAAGTGGGCATTTTTATCACATTTGGAAAACACATGCACGACTGCAGCATTTCACAAAGTGTGAAGGTTTAGGCCAGTAAAACGTTTTAATGAAGTGCTGAACCAAGCAAGGAAAGTGAGCGGTCCTGTCAGGGCCGCCTTAACAGCATTATAGGCCCTCGGGCAAAACAGTAGACTGGGATTTATACCTACATAACCATTCACAGGAATAAAACTGTAAATGGTCGATAATTTTTTATTTACTTCCAACAAAATCAGTGTTTAAACATTAAAAACATGTCGTACACAACATCCATAGTTTACCATGGGCCCCTTATGCTCGTGGTGCCCCCGGACAACTGCCCAGAGTTAAGACGTTAAGACGACACTGGGCCCTGTAGTTGTGTGTTATGGACACATGTTTTACATCTGCTTCAACGACATTTAGATTAGATATTAGAACTGTTTTGATGGTGTAATATATTTGGTTTTCAATTTATTCTCTGATCAGAAACCAAAAGGTTTTCAGATTTAAATACAATTGAATTGACGCTAATTTCTGCTAGTATCTGTTGGTATGGCATGTGCAGGGGCGGATCCAAGATTTCAAGTTAGGGGGGGGGGGGGGGGGGGGGGGTGTACTTAAAAAAATTGCGCTGAGCGGAGGGAGGCGCGAAAATTGTTGGGGTATTTCGTGTGAAAAATCACGATTTTACGCCAAAAAATCATATTTTTTCCAATTTTAGGGGGAGCGCGCGCCGGCTGCCCCCCCTTGGATCCGCCCATAATGTGTTATCTTCTATATCTAATCAGATGAGCTATATAGACATTTTTGGTGGCACTCTGATTTCAGTACAATATAATATGCAGAAATACATATTGTCACTATAGTTTTTTTTATGTTATTTGCATTTTTTTTCTAGTCATTGACTTGCGACACGTTGGGGGTTTTCTCGCGGTACTCCGGTTTCCTCCACCAATAAAGGAAAAACATGTAGTTGGTTCATGGTGTTTAACGCCACTTACAACAATATTTCAGTTATATCGTGGCCGTCAGTTTTATTGGTAGAAGAAACATGAGTCCCCGTAGAAAACCACCGACCTGCCGCAAGTCACGGACACACTTTATCACATAGCGTTGTATCGAGTACACCTTGCCATGAGTGGGATTCAAACACACAACTTTAGTGATGATATGCATTGATTGTACAAATAGTTGTAAATCCAACTACAATACGATCACTACCACGACGACCCCTTTTTGGCCAGTGATTGACAAACACTCAAATACAACTACTATATGATCACGCCACAACCCCTTTGAAGTTGTTTCGTTTTTTTACCTGGAAGAAAGGCAATTATGACAAAGGTAACCATCTGTTTAAACACCCACATCAGATTAGTTTGTCATAATATTATTATTTCAAGGAAAGTATGCTTTGATCTTCCCTTCTATAAATACCAAATGTTAATATTGAATAAACGGAAATAATAAAAATGACAATATACAACATTGATTTATGTAGTAATTAGCGTGTGTAATTACAATGTATCACTCCGCACACGGACTATATTACTGCAATTATTACATTGTCATCAAAGCTGTAGGTAACTGGCATACTGATTTCCATGCAGACATTAACATAGACGAGGGTCATGGTCATAGGGAAAAAAACACATAAATAAGGAACTACATAAACTAACTTATGGCAGACGCAAACATATGATAATGCATGGGCCCGGTATAAAGCCAATTGGACCAATTGCTCCCAATTGGGCCCCACACTGGAGTTATACACTCTGGACTGATCAAGTACACACAACAACACACTGCAGGTTTTACAGAGAACAATTAGACCCCGCACTCCTAAGACCGGCCCTGATAATGCTATGCTACTCAGCTTTGAACCTATTCGTTCGCTTCAGTACTTTTTAATTATTTTTATCCTGTATTAAACATTTCTTTATGCTATTGGATTGAAGCTTAGGGGAGACATATGATTGAGGGAGTGGCTGATTGTTGTTTAACGCCAAGCAGGACATTTCTCAGCAACACTTTGGGGAGAACAAGTTACCTTCGATGAGATCATGATGTCCGCTTTGTACTAGAACAACACGCCGAGTTGGATTTTGATGGTGCTAGATCACCGAAGTAACAATCCGTGAGTAGACATGTCGTTCCACAGATTCCAAGCAACCAGTCTTTGCTCTTGCTTGGTAATGCTGCGTGCCTAGCGGAGAAGCAGCACATGCCAATAGTTTTGTCTTTGGCTGCCTGACCAGTACCACAAATTTCCTAATTAATTGTTGCGTGCTTAGCAGAGAAGCAGCACATACCAAAAATTCAGTCTTTGGTTTGACCCGACCAGTATACTCCAACCCACGATCTACCTGACTACAGACGAACACGATAACAACTAGACAACATATCAGGTGAAGGTCAATTTAAATACAAAGAAATCTTCCCGTTTGATCGTTTGAACAACCACTGATAGAGTAAGAAAAAAATTCTTTACCATTTTCAAGAACTTCGATACTATAAATAATAATAATAATAAAAAAAACTTTTGCGCATGAAAATTAATTTGTAACTTCTGCATGTCGTTACACTGCCATGGTTTATTAGATATATATATATTTTTATTAAAATTTACAATTACTAAATCATGTAATTTTTTAAAATTAAAACTAAGGTACTCCTCCCTCAGGCATTGGTGACCTTTGCCGATTTTGGCTATTCTTGTTGAGGCCCTTTTGTTTTCTTGCTCCCAAAGATTTTAGAATTATTTGGCTCTCTAATATTTAGGGTTTTAGCGTACCTGATGAAGGTTATTCAAGAACCGCGACATGCGGGAATGTACTATCAATGTTAAATGACAATTTTTCTTGAAACTTTACTCTACATTTCAATCTTTGACTTTTAATAGAGAACAACATATTTCATATATGGATATCTAATTTAGCACGCACGAGGCATTTCCGAACGCACGACACATGTCCAGAATAATTTTCATCGGTACGCTCAAAGTCAAGTGTTTGAATGAAGGTTATTCCAGAAACCCGTCGTGCGCACTAAATTTTATATCTACGTTTTAATCAATTATACACTAATGATACAACAAAACTAATAATCCATTATTTCTGAGTTATTGTGTGGTTGACATTTTCTTGAAAGGACAAAACTTCATAAATATAATAAAATATAATTAGTTATATTCCCAGGAACAACTCTGTTAATTAATGATACAGATATTATTTTGGGATATGAATAGTAATTATATTTTTTCCCATAAAGGTCATATTCTTTGAAGTTTATTTTACAGAGAATAATTCAATTACGAAATTTACTGGAAAAAATGAAACTCTTACATGTATCTTCATTAAAAAGTATCGTGGGAATGAAACGAACATTATTTCATTCACTGATGTCTGAAACCATGTCATAAATTTCCGTTTTCGTCGCCAACAAAATAATATATGTATAACATTGGATAGTTATGCTAAAACCACGTGTTTCCCCTTGGGAACCTCTAAGTAGAACATCATTTCTTCGATGCAGGTTGCAATACTCACCGAGTGAGTGAGTGATTGGAGTGACGAGAGAGTGATTGTTGTTTAACGCCGACTCAGCATTTTTTCAGCTATTTCATGTCGAGAACAAGTTAATTTGTAATGAAAAGATGATGAAGTCCGCTTTGTACTTTGATGAACACGCTTAGTGATAGCTCACTGAAACAACAATCCGGATAGACATGTCGCCTCACTAGGACACACCGACAAAATTATTAAAGCTAAAACGTTCAAATCTAACATCTAAACGTTTAAATCCTTAAAAAAACCTTATTCTATGATATAGCAACTATAGTCTATAGTTCACTCTTTGAGGTCTGTTGAGGTTTACTTTGCCAAAAATATAGACATTCTGCTAATACAACTAGTAGGTCTAGCTAATAATGATCGCATGGTAGTAGGATTTACAACTACATATGGAAACCAGTGCCAATGAAATTCTTGTAAAGTGAGTGCTAAAAGAATCATTAATGAAACATTTTGAAGCTTTTGAAAAACCTAAGTCCACGAAAAATACTTTTTGACTAATCACATTTCACAGAAAGTAAATTCTGCTGTTTCACACATCTTGAAAAATATGAAACCCAACGAAAATTATTAAAAATACGTTTCACCATTTTATAATTAGCATCCCTATTAATCTTGTCAACAAGAATCAATGGACGTGACCAGTGAGGATGCTTTTACATGTACTACTGACAAATCGAGTTAAGAGGAGAACAATATGTCGCTAAGAAGACCACGTTAAAAAAATCATAAACACTTTAGGGACCGACCATTTAACTTGCAGTAGGGGGGGGGGGGGGTATGGTTTTTTGTTTCGTTCAGAATTTTTTTTTGGACAACACGAGTGTTAGAATATTAATTTTTTTCCAGATTTCAACATTAGGTTATATGACAACAACTGAATCAGATTATTTTTTTTTCCTCCACCTAAATCAGAATATTTTTTTCAGCAACATTGGGAATCAGAATATTAAAAAAAAAAACACAACATAACCCCTCCACCCCTCCTTCAAGTTAAATGGTCGTTCCCTTACATGATAGATGATTATCACAGAGAACGGGAAATGATTTTGAATGAAAACGATTCACGGGCTATGTCCTCGTTACAATTCACGGTAAATGAAAAAAAAATGACACATAAAGAATCACATCTTCCAATCTTCCTTCATAGGAAATGTTGCCATTAATACTTATGGGAGAAGATATGTTCTTGTTTGTTATTCGTGTTCTGAAAATGTATCTGTTGAATTCACAATTAAACTTCCATATAAAGTCATTGATTTTTATTTATTTGATTTTTTTTTGCCTTCTGAAAACAATTTGTCGGAAGTATATGACACAAAGATTAATACATGACATTTTCCATATAATCCATGATAGTCTGCTAAAACTGAAGCGGATTACTCCCGAGGTCTTCCGCATACCGATACGAGATGCTCAAAAAGGGGTCCCTATACAGGGTATGCGATACGGGGTATGCGATACAAGTTTCAGATTAACATCTATATCAGACATTAAAAATCTAAATAATGAGTACTAAGGGACCGACCATTTAACTTGAAAGGGGGGGTTATGGTTTTTTTGTTCCATTTAAAAAATTTTTTTCAGACAACACAAGAGTTAGAATATTTTTTTTTTGTCGCGAATTTAATATTAGGTTATATGACAAAAACTCTGAATCAGATTATTTTTTTTTTCCTCCACCAAAATCAGAATATCTTTTTCAGCAACATTGGGAATCAGAATATTTTTTTTTAGAAAAAAACCATACCCCCCCTTCAAGTTAAATGGTCGTTGTTCAATATTTGATTCCAATAATTGGTTGATCTATTTATTCTGAGAGGTCGTGGTGGTCGTGATCGTATTTATATGTACAACTACCTGTGTAATTAATGCCTATCACTACTAAAGTTGTGAGCTCGAACCCTGTTCATGGCGAGTGTACTCAATACAACATTATGTGATAAAGTTTGTCAGTGACTTGCGAAAGGTCGGTGGTTTTCTACGAGATATAGTATGGTTTCATACTATTATATAGACAACAATAATAAGAAGTAAATTGTGTACTTTTAGATTAAGTAATCTTATTTAGTCCATTTGTTCCATTTTGCTCTTATTTAATAAAACATTTATCGTTTTTGTTTACAATACGCTAATTGTATTGTAAGCTCAATGACCAATAGAAAACTGTTTATAACAACATATTGACCGCTGTAACAATATCTACTTTTATCTCTGTCTGCTCTTGTCTTAACAAACAGTAGACATAAGATGAAAGGGTAATCAGAAGTCGTAAATCATAGGACAGGCAATACAATGACAGGCGAAAAAACACTGAAAGGTAAAGAAGTCGTAAATCATAGGATAGGCAATACAATGACAGGAGACAAAACACTCAAAGGTAAAGAAGTCGTAAATCATAGGACAGGCAATACAATGACAGGCGACAAAACACTGAAAGGTAAAGAAGTCGTAAATCATAGGATAGGCAATACAATGACAGGAGACAAAACACTCAAAGGTAAAGAAGTCGTAAATCATAGGACAGGCAATACAATGACAGGAGACAAAACACTCAAAGGTAAAGAAGTCGTAAATCATAGGACAGGCAATACAATGACAGGAGACAAAACACTCAAAGGTAAAGAAGTCGTAAATCATAGGACAGGCAATACAATGACAGGAGACAAAACACTCAAAGGTAAAGAAGTCGTAAATCATAGGACAGGCAATACAATGACAGGAGACAAAACACTCAAAGGTAAAGAAGTCGTAAATCATAGGACAGGCAATACAATGACAGGAGACAAAACACTCAAAGGTAAAGAAGTCGTAAATCATAGGACAGGCAATACAATGACAGGCGACAAAACACTGAAAGGTAAAGAAGTCGTAAATCATAGGATAGGCAATACAATGACAGGAGACAAAACACTCAAAGGTAAAGAAGTCGTAAATCATAGGACAGGCAATACAATGACAGGCGACAAAACACTGAAAGGTAAAGAAGTCGTAAATCATAGGATAGGCAATACAATGACAGGAGACAAAACACTCAAAGGTAAAGAAGTCGTAAATCATAGGACAGGCAATACAATGACAGGAGACAAAACACTCAAAGGTAAAGAAGTCGTAAATCATAGGACAGGCAATACAATGACAGGAGACAAAACACTCAAAGGTAAAGAAGTCGTAAATCATAGGACAGGCAATACAATGACAGGCAACAAAACACTGAAAGGTAAAGAAGTCGTAAATCATAGGATAGGCAATACAATGACAGGAGACAAAACACTCAAAGGTAAAGAAGTCGTAAATCATAGGACAGGCAATACAATGACAGGCGACAAAACACTGAAAGGTAATGAAGTGGTAAATCATAGGACAGGCAATACAATGACAGGCGACAAAACACTGAAAGGAAAGCTAAAGATTGATCAACACAAACCCAATTTACAACCGGAAATGAACTCATGAAAGGTAAACATTTCCTGTTACACTTGGGTCTCCTGTTGTGCTATGTGTTACTCATGTTAAAACTCCGGTGATAAATCGTGTGGTTTAAGAACACACGCGGTATTGATGGAACTTAATTGCGACAAACATATCCGTGGTCATCTGTAACACATATATTCAGTAAGGTATCAACATATTCATGCAGTAACTGAAATCTGCCCCTACTATACACTGTGTTCCAACTCGTTTCAATACACATAAGATACAACCGATCATAATTGCATGCCTGGGAGTCATGAAAGAAAATTTAGCTTCAAATTGAAGTTGGTTTGTTCTGTAAAATAAAAACGCCCCAAAATTTCGATTTCCACGAGCAACGCATCGTCGTTAACTCGCGGCTGATCTCCTGCCGATATTCTCCACTCACTGCCCGTGGGTAAGCTAATAGAGAAATCCTCGTATATATATATATAGTGGTAGTAATGAATTATTCATCTCGAATCTGATTGGTTCCGCTACGTTCCGGAGGATATGAAATATTTGCACTTGTATTACATTCTACTGCAGTACCTTGACACCTTATTTTGATATTTTGAACCTTATTTTTTTGGTGACCTATCGACCACAATCTGCAAATATGGGTAAACCCACTGCTCTCCCTTTGTTAGATGGAGGACAGGAAGCGGGCAAGTAATGACGAGTGCAAGAAGAGTTTGAAGATACCAAAGGGGTAATCAGAATCGAAGAACAGACAACACAATGACCAAAGGAAAAAGTACAAAAGGACAATATACAAAACGTACACATAAAACTAAAGATCAAACATGAACCCCACTGAAAACCTGGGGTGAACTCAGGTGCCCCGGAAGGGTAAGCAGTTCCTGCTCCACTAATGGCACCCATCGTGTTAATCTAGTTACAAATCCGGTGATAAGTCGTGAATGAGGAAATGAGGAAAGGACCGTAATATATGCGCAAAGTCATTTTGATATAGCAATTTCTAATTGCCGAATCAGTAACCGTTCAACTCCGAAACAAGTGTAATTGTTTCAATTGACCCACGAGTGAGAAGTGGAGAGTGTGACCATCCGTGGGTTACCGACGATCCGCGTGGCGTGGTGCACTCGATATGCTTTAAGAGATAAAATTTATTAACTACTCGAGGTAGGTCAGTGGTTTTCTACAATTAGTCTAGTGTGCTCTACACAGTGCAGGCCTTAAGCCAATAGGAACAATTGCTCTCAATTGGACCCGCGCTTTATCTACTCTCTGCTGTTCACCTACACACAGCAACATACATGTAGGTCCTACAGAGAACAGCAATTGAACCATGCACCTCCTAATACCGGCTCTACAAGTACAATTGCACGCCGTAATAAATCCACATGGCGTTAAAGACCTGTCATCCTAACAAGCTATTTAAGTCACCAGTATGGTACTATTTTTTTTTCTATTACTTCACCCACATTGTCGTCACATTTTGTCACACTTATATATATTCCCGTTAATGAATTTTTAACTGGGTGTATATTAAACACATTTAGAATAAATCTGTCATTGATTTTCCATATTGTAATTACATCGGATTATTTGTTATTGCACCTATTTTCAGTATGCTAATTATGTCAATCAGAAATGAAACACCACTAATCTACATGTGTTGAGATGCGTAGGTGATACAATCTTAGTTTGAATCGACCGAGTATTGACGAGTGTTAATGTTGTGTATCTATTTTTGGTATTTGTATTAATGGTTGGAGGTTCACAAACGAATATATTGCAGCAATCCGGAATCTTGGCTTAGCCCGATTCCGGCTTGCCATTTATACTCTCTCTTGTAAAAAGCCCGCGAAAGTAACAGACGCACATTTTGTTTACAGAATGAAAATATAACAAATTTACAGTTTTTATTCGTATCTTTCCAATATAAAGTTCCCCAAACATACGAAAGTAGCCCGATGACAAGCATAAGAATATAGCTCTTAAACCATGAAAGGATCACCAGGCCCTCGACCCGCTATTGAGACATTGGTCCCGTATAAGATATTTTTAAGCGATAATGTGACGACAAAAGTCGTCAATCATACCAAATGGAATGAAACCACTAGCTTACCCCCTAGTTGCCCAATACAAAGGAAGAAAATGTCTGAATCTGATATATATTTTCTGAACAATAATATAGCTTTATTTATCATCATCTGTTGTAACAATAGACCTTGGTCACCCAGGCTCAAGCAATGGCTGTTTAACATCAAAAGATGTCATGCACAGGGACATGTAGCTAACACAATAAAAATCATCACATATTTAGAAATCGTCACACAAAGACACAAGAAAAAATATATAAAGATATATAAACAATTAGGCAAAAAATATAATTAGTATTCATTCAATAAACTACATTTCTAATACATCAAACGAGTGCAGCCTTAAACTTACGTGTGGAGTACACCGATAGACATTTTAAAGTTGAGACCGAACCTGATATTAATCTATGATCTACCATGTGACGATGTGGTAAAATACGCGATTCTTATTTTGTTGGAAGATTACTACGATTAATTGTCACGTGAGTTCTTGTACTTTCTCTTTATTATCTCCCCTGGATATCATTTTAGGAATTTATTTGATGTCGTAATATAATACGTCTGAATAGACGATATTCATTTGGTCGGTTTGAGTTTGGGTTTTGGTGTTTAACGTCACTTTCAACAGTATTTCAGTTATATCTAGGAGGTCAGTTTTATTAGTGGAGGAAACCGGAGTACCCGGGTTATTCTCTGACAACTTTTACAATAGTGATGGTAAAGACTGTAATTGCAGGGGCGGATCCAGGATTTCAAGTTAGGGGGGGGGCGCACTTAAAAAAATTGCGCCGAGCGGAGGGAGGCGCGAAAATTTTGGGGGTATTTCGTGTGAAAAATCACGATTTTACGCAAAAAAATCGTATTTTTTCCAATTGCGGAGGAAGGCGCGAAAAATTTTGGGGTATTGCGTGTGAAAAAATCACGATTATACACCAAAAAAATCATATTTTTTCCAATTTTAGGGGGGGGGGGGCCGCGCACCGGGTGGCCCCCCCCCCCTGGATCCGCCCCTGAATTGTGTCCCATTAATATTACAGAAAAACAACAAACTTAAATTACAATAAACTGTTGATATGTTAAATTGTATTTATTTCATTAAAAGATTTAAAAAATACATTAAGGGATAAGGCGAATAATGGATTTATAAATTCTCTTTTTTACCGTCACATATAGAATAATACACGTGACGGTAATGTCCCACAGCAGGGATGATTATAGAAAAGAAGAATTAAACCTTCAAAAATTGTGTTTCTTAATGTTTTAAAGGTTTAATAATACCAGTAAACATTAAATAATAAAATGCTTTAAAGATTTATATATTGTTTATGTAAAATATTTCCTTTATTTACTCTGAAATGTGTGTCCTAAGAATTTCTGTTTTTACCGTCACGAAAATTTAACGTTGCAGAACGTCTAATATACATGTGACTCTGAGATCGTAGTCACGTTGGCGCTTTCCTTTCTATTTCATCGATGCAAAGAAACAGTATCGTGGATCGACTGTCAGCAGGATTCAAAAAAACAAACCAGTATCTCCATTAAAATGCATTAGTACCTTTATTCAATGTCTTTACCAAACATAATAGAAGTTCATCTGTTCACCTTCTACAACATTTTAAACGTCATGTAGAAATAAAAAGTTGTTCCAGATAACAATACACATATTTCACCTTTAGAAATATTTTCTGTACTACACGGAATCAATACCAAAATGCGGAATTGTCTTTACCGTAACAGTCTTTGCCGTCACAATTTCATATTACAATCGTGACGGTAAAGACAACCACATACTTTTAATCACTTTTACTTAGCATCAGGAATGTTTTTGAGCACGGCTAAAGGTGTTATACTCAACCTCGTGCTTTTGATTTATGTTGGTAGTTGTTATTACGAACCAAAATGTCTTTACCGTCACAAATATTCCTTTCCGTCACGAATTCAACAATGTTTTTGTATATTATATTTGTAATTATACAACATATTTAACCTTAAATAACGCTGTAATAGCACATCAAAAACCCAGTTCAGTTATTTGTGACCATTGAGCACTAGTTAAAGAATATAGCAAAAATATATACATCTCGGATCTCAACTTTGAAATTATGACACACAAACCTTTTAAATACTCCGTAGATATAAGAAAAATTATATAAGTAATTCTACATATATCAACAGAACAATTTATTCGTTTATATTCATATCGGTTTTATGGTTTATGTTGAAGAAAAAGTCAGAAAATGTGCGTTTAAGGTATTATGATGGTAAAGACAAATATTTACACCCCACGGAATTATAAGACGGAGAAAATATATATTTTTGATAAAACAGCTTGCCACACACTTAATTCTGTCTCACGAATGCGAATGATTAATTAAACGAACTTTAGCAAATGAAACGTTTGTGACAAATTTTCCTTTCATATAGACACAACTCGGTATTTTGAAAAGTTGTCAGAGAATGACCCACACAGAGAAAAACAGCAACCTGTCGCAAGCCACGGACATACTATATGTTGTATCGACTACACCTCGCCATGAGCGGATTTGAACTCGCAACGTTAGTGAAGAAAAGCACTGCTTGCATAGGTAGTTGTAAATCCAACTACCATACGATCACGACCACCATAACCGCACCATAATTGGTATGTATTTGATGTCGTAATGTAATATAACACATCTGAATGGACGAGATTCCTCTTTGGTCGGTTAACAATCACTATGTTCATATTTATATGCCCAAGAATCACTGTCGTGTACCCGATACGGAATGGTCATTTCAAGATGGTGGATTGTACATCATCAAAAAGGTAGGTGTGAAGATTTTGACTATTATCGTTCTTTATAGGTTATCTTAGTGTCTATGAGTTACACGTTTAGATAGGGCAGTCTTTTTTCAACTTCACCATTAAGTCAGTAAAGCTCGATCCGTTTGTTTTTATCGTAAACTGCCTTCGCAAGTTGAGCAATGCAGCGACAAAGATATCTAGGCGTAGAATCCAATTTATTTCACCAATTCCTACCGCCTAATGACGTTTTATATTAATATTTTGATGCCGAAATTATTCAAACATGTGAATTTTCCAACAAATGTCATTTCAGCCTTTGACAAGCCTTGTATCCCTCTTAAAACGTGTAGGAAAATTTTGTTTACGTCACGGAACGGTCACGACAAAAACATGACAAAAATGTATGGGAATGGTCTGATTTTTTGGGTGTAGGAATGGACTTTCAAGTAAAGGAGTGGTCTTTTTTGCTTAGGAATGGTCTCCATCATTTAAGATATGCTTGTAGATTTTTTCATACAATGGTTATTACAAAAGAAGGGGAAAATAATTAACCTAGTCCTTTTATTTCAGCTTCTGCTGTATAGACAATGTTCTGTCTTTAAATAATAAGATAATAAGAGATACTCTACATCTGATCTATCCCAGTGAGTTAGAAATTAAAGACACTACCATAACGGCTAAATCTGCTTCATACCTAGATTTACACCTATCAGTAGACACCATAGGACGGTTGTACACAAAATTGAATGACAAACGTGACCATTTCAGTTTCCAAATAATGAATTTTCCTTTTCTGAGCAGTTATATACCTACATCTCCAGCGTATGGTGTATTCATATTACAGCTGATCCACTACTCCAGAGCTTGTGTCCCATACAGTGACTTTCTAGAGAGACCTAAAACACTGTCGCTTAAACTGCTCAATCAGGAATATATTCAGTCTAGACTAAGATAATTCTTCAAAAATATTACGGTCATCATCACGAGTTATTCTATTGATATCAGGTGAGTGTGTCACAAATCATCGTGGACATATTTCCCAGTGTGCTTCTTCTCTTATCGATTTTGACTTAATACCGGCTTTGACCTTTGGGTAATATTTCTACGACGGGTGTCGCATGCGAAGCAGGATATGCTTACCATTTCGGAGCATCCGTTATCACTAGCGGCTTGTTTTTATTAAATTTATTATTGATATAGAATCACTAATCCTCTGAACCATTGGAACAATCATATCGTAATGAATTTGTTTTAACCATACATGAATTTAATAGTTTTATTTTATTTTAGCAACCATGCTTTTGATTTACCAGAGAGGGCGAGGGGTACCCGAAAGCGGAAAAGCTAGTTAGCCAGAAGAACCTGCGAGAAAACCACAAACTGTCAGGGAATATCACAGAGCTCATGAGGCAGAGATTCTTCCACATGTTCGGAGAGGATTATATCTTCAGAACTACTGACATTTTTCTCTGGATCAAATGACTATATTTGTAATTGTTTGCAAATTGATAATAAAGATATAAAGAGTTGATTTCATAAAATTTATTTTAATAACAATGCATATTTATTTTAACAAAACTGTTTTTATTTAAAAAAAATGATTCTCTGTCAATATCACAAAGTATAAACGATTACAATATGTGTACAATTGCTGAAAGAGTTCTTAACCAAAGAGGGAGAGGCGCTAAGGTGCAACATTGGCCCCACATTATATTAAAAAACAATGCTCGACATAGAATAAAAACAATTTACTAATTTAATTGTTAGATAATTTTTTTTCAAAAAATATAACTTTCCGTGAAATTGGGTGCGCTATGACGTCATAATGACATCATAATTAGACGGATAATGCTAAAAATGGACTATAAACGACATATTTAATGTACATTTTAGCTATTTTATATACCTCCGCAGTCTTCCACCAACACCAAATTGAGCAGTTGTTTTGAGTATAGAGGGTTAATGATTATATCAAAATATTTTGTTGGTGGAGGATTGTGGAGGTTGTTAAATATTAATTTATTTATAACCTCAGCCAGACCCTTAAAATAAATATGTTCACTCTTCTGATTGTATATATGAGACCATTATATACATAATCTGTATATTTCATGATTCATTTCAAGTAATGAAATTCATCAGTAAATAACTTATGTTTCTGTAAATAATTGTATTTATTTTGAATACAGTTTGTGTACATTAAAACCAAGAGAAAAACTCAATGCATGTAATCCGGCGTCAATGCCATAAAAAGAACTGGGGACTATAAGTGCCATATAATGGCCCCATATTTAATGAATCATTATCTCAGAACATACTTGATTAAAATTTGATGTGTTTTATATTATAGACGAGATCATACTTTTGATGTTAAAACTTGTTTCCAACAAAATCGATACGTATTTAACGTCATTGTGACGTCATCAGCGTTATTTGTTTTCTGTATTTCGTGGAATTTTGCTCGCGATATTTGGACGGTTTTCGAAGAAATTAAGCACCTCCGCAGTCGTGCACCAGAAAAATATTTTACCAGATTATTAAAATAAATAAAACACAATTACTGTTAAAGTATTTTTTGGGTTTCACGAGGTGTTAAATTTCTTGAAAAACGACGGGAAAATGTTCAAATATTCCAAGCGTTTAGATGACGTTTTGATATTTGAGAAGCAATCTTTGCCGTAAAAAACGATTGTATGTCGGCACGTAACAGTTATATACAAATGTAAGATAAAAATAAAATAAACACCGATTCATCCAAAATAGGTTTTTTTTCATAAGCCCCCAATTATTGATTATATATTTTCTTCCGGGATACTGAAATAGTTATTACTACAGGGATACGGAGGTAACGGGTTTAATGGTCTATCGATGCTACTTCTAAGATGAAGAAAAATAGTTTGATCCAAAAGGAGTAGATATTTTTTGGGCACTATCCAACAGATAGCTCTCACATTATGACCCAAATGTGTTTTATATTATGCACTACATACACAAACGTTTGATCCATCATTTGTCCATTGGAGGTTAGGTGTTTAACACCACTTTCAAAAATATTTCAGTTACTACTTTTGTGGCGGAAATTGGAGTACCCAGAGAAATCCACAGACCTGTCGCAAGTCACTGACAAACTTTATCACAAAATGTTTTATCGAGTACACCTCGCCATGAATGGGGTTCAAACTCACAACTTAAGTGGTGATAGGCAATGATTGCACAGGTAGTTGTAAATTCAACTACCATACGACCACGACGGTTCAAGTTCAGTTAAGATGAAAGGTAATTGTTTTATTGGTATTGATGGAATTTATGATTATCACTGTTTATAGACTTTCTTTTCATATCAATCAATGAAAAGAATTGGTTTGCTGAAAGCCTAGGTTTTTTTGTTGGGGTTCATTGGATGGAATTTGCAGACACAACGTTAGGCATATCAGAACAATACCTTTTTTTTGCCACCAGACTGGGATGGTTGGCCACTGAATTCACATCACATTTTCATAAATTATATAAAGGTTCCCCTTTTGCGCCCAAATTAAACTTTTAACTTCTATCAGTTCCATTCTCTTAAATCAACCTCCAATGAACAAATGATGGATCAAAAGTTTGTGTATGTAGTGCAGTGAAAATGCGTTCTGTCATGTGCATAAGTTATTGTTTGTATGATTGACAGACACTATTCATCATATTGTTTTCTAGCTTCTGAACTGTCGATCGAGAAAAAAATAAAATATGCTAGACAGGCAGCAAATAGCCAGTCAATGGGGTTTGCAATTAATATTTCGCATGCACAATAGCGATCACACACCACAAGGTGGAAAATAGAAACATTCTTCTGTGGATTAAATGCGTATTAACTGCATTACATGTAAACTGTATGATTCTGTTTGATAAAGTCCTTTAACTAGAACAGGAACAAAATGTACACTTGAGTGAAATAGTGTTGTAATAAAAGAATGTCAGGGTATATTTTAAATGAGGTTGAAACAAGTCACCATTTGATATTAATTCGGTTGTATTTCATTTTGACGATTCTAATTACGGAAGACGATCACAACCATATTGTTTTTGATTGGATTAAAATTATAGCTGTATAATAATGTATAATATCCTATTATTATTAGAATCCTAACATGACTGTGAATTTGACATAAATAAAATAACAAATGGCTTCCTCTAGGAAAACGCCGACTTTATGTGAAAGGGACACCAGACAGCTATGAGGAACAAATTTAATACATCCCTTAGCGCGGGATGTAAAGGACACACTCCTTATACGTAAAAGACAACTTACAGCAGATTCTGATAGCAACAGTTTATAAGGAGTGTTGTTGTTGGTTTATCACAAAGCAAAATAATATCTACCATCTCCTCTTTTTCTAGTGACAATCAAAACAATCATACATAGACTCATGGCAGCGACACACATTTTGACGTTCACTGCTTTTCGTTATCTGAATTTGTCGATCCGCTGTGAGGAATTAGATACACATATTAACTAACTGTATTTATTTCTGAAAAGCACATATTGTGAATACATTTTGGAGAAAATTTTATCGACATCTGAGGTGGGGCCGATTTTGGCCCTTATAGCTCCCAGTCCTTTACCCACATTAGTGTTAAATTCAAAAGATCTAAATTTTAATGTTTCATTCCGATATTTCTGGCAGCAGTGGTCCACTATGGCTTGGTGATTGGAAGTGCATGTTTCAAATTGGCAGTAGTAACACTTGTACCTATATACAAAAGAAATATTGCATAATGAAATGGAAAAGATTATAACAATTTAATAGCAAATAAGGCAATCGGGTATTTTAAGGCAAGATTGATCATATGAAATAAGAAGATTTACATTAAAGACCACAAACGGAAATGAACTTCAATAATATTATTAATATGCATATTTATAATGATGGAGACCATTCCTAAACAAAAAAGACCATTCCTTTGTTTGAAAGTCCATTCCTACACCCATAAAATGAGACCATTCCCATACATTTTTGTCATGGTTTTGTCGTGACCGTTCCGTGACGTAAATAAAATTTTCCTACACGTTTTAAGAGGGATACAAGGCTTGTCAAAGGCTGAAATGACATTTGTTGGACAATTCACATGTTTGAATAATTTTGGCATTAACATATTAATATAAAAAGTCACTAGGCGGTAGGAATTGATGAAATACATTGGATTCTACACCTCGATGTCTTTGTCGCTGCATTAATCAACTTGCGAAGGCAGTTTCCGATAACAACAAAAGGATCGAGCTTTACTGACTTAATGGTGAAGTAGAAAAAAGACTGCCCTATCTAAACGTGTAACTCATAGACTCTAAGATAACCTATAAAGAACGATAATAGTCAAAATCTTCACACCTACCTTTTTGACGATGTACAATCCGCCATCTTGAAATGACCATTCCGTATCGAGTACACGACAGTGAGAATATTGGTGGAATTATTTCCCATTACTGTTTAAGCTTTCGTTTCATAAATAGGTACGATATAATTGAAATATTGTTGAAAGTGGGATTAAACACCATAGACAGGACCGTCTTAACATCATAGGCCTCCGGGCAAAGCAATGCACTGAGCCCCCTACCTATACAACCACGCACAGGAATAAAAATGTAAATTGTCCATAACATTTAAAACATATGTTTATTGTATAGGTTCTTCGAACAAAATCAGTGTTTGTTTAAACATCATGCAGTCCAGTCAAGATTAACCAATGAAAACGTTTGAACAACATAACATATAAAAAACACAAACAATTATATACATGATACTCAATTGGTAAACCATACAGACGGAGATTGCACGGTATGAAATTATTTTGAATTGTTTATTATTAATCAAGTGTTCAACACAAATATTTGCGAAATTTCTTTGCAGAGAATTGCTTTATAATTGAAGTCAATGGTATTCAGGTTGTCATTTTCCATACACATGAGTGAAATCCAGTTCAAGCGTTGCTGCTCCATTGTGCTTTCAGTCTTGAAAATGAACGTTCTTTTGCTCATCATCATCATGCACTAAGTGCATTTTCAACATTGGGGAACACATATTTCAAGTTTCAAATTATTTTTCTATGCACATGCTAAATATATTTTTTTCCAATAACAAATATTTATAGTTTAGTATAGTATAGAATTTATTTATTTATTTCTTGAGAAATGCCTGTACCAAGTCAGGGTCATTACGGTTTTCACAGTTTTTCGGTTGTTGACTGATTTTGTCTGTTTATATAATTATGAGTTTTGACTTTCCCTTTGTAAGATTGTTCGGAGTTCGGTAATTTTGTTATTACCCTTATTGACAACAAGTCGCAACATACATATATTAGCATGGACCCCTATCCTCGTAGGCACCCCGGTCAACTGCAGTGTGTACATGCGTTAAGACGGGACTGACCATAAACCAAACCATAATAGGTTTTGAAATGATGATTTTAACTAATATAAATAAATATTTCTTTGCTTTTGGTTGATCTTACTTTTGTAGATTTTGATCAAGGGCATTTATAAATGATACATAATTTCGCCGTTGCGGAGTACAACCCATACAACCAGTGGTCTCCGGTGATTTTTGCAGTACAAAGCAATTTACACAAGCTGTCCTGCAAACGGAATCTAAATGAAAAAGATCTGAAGATATCAAAGGGTTTATCAGAAGCCGTATATCAAATAAGGGCAGACAATACAATGCCAAAAGAGAAATAATAATAGGACAAACAATGGCGTACAAAACAAATAAGTATCCCGTGCACAAATGATACCATTAACGTAGGTGATAGCCACACCACCCTACTGAGCATCTATTAAAAAATGTTTTTGAAGAAATTGTAAATTTTGGTATGTTATCAGTCAAGATGAGACAGTTGAAAAAAAGAAGTTTAAAAAGTCTTCAAATGAAACTATATATTTAATTTTAAAGGATGACCTTGATCAGTAGAAACACAAAAAACCAGAAGGTGGGAACAATTCTTAAATTCAGTAGTTAAATCATAGAAACAGGCAAAATCAATACCCGTAAAACACAAATACAACGCTCACTTTCCTGGGTTAGTACAGGCACTTCTATATTACTGTCTTTGTTCCTCACTTTCCTGGGTTAGTACAGGCACTTCTATATTACTGCCTTTGTTCCTCACTTTCCTGGGTTAGTACAGGCACTTCTATATTACTGCCTTTGTTCCTCACTTTCCTGGGTTAGTACAGGCACTTCTATATTACTGCCTTTGTTCCTCACTTTCCTGGGTTAGTACAGGCACTTCTATATTACTGCCTTTGTTCCTCACTTTCCTGGGTTAGTACAGACACTTCTATATTACTGCCTTTGTTCCTCACTTTCCTGGGTTAGTACAGACACTTCTATATTACTGTCTTTGTTCCTCACTTTCCTGGGTTAGTACAGACACTTCTATATTACTGCCTTTGTTCCTCACTTTCCTGGGTTAGTACAGACACTTCTATATTATTGCCTTTGTTCCTCACTTTCCTGGGTTAGTACAGACACTTCTATATTATTGCCTTTGTTCCTCACTTTCCTGGGTTAGTACAGACACTTCTATATTACTGCCTTTGTTCCTCACTTTCCTGGGTTAGTACAGACACTTCTATATTACTGCCTTTGTTCCTCACTTTCCTGGGTTAGTACAGACACTTCTATATTACTGCCTTTGTTCCTCACTTTCCTGGGTTAGTACAGACACTTCTATATTACTGTCTTTGTTCCTCACTTTCCTGGGTTAGTACAGACACTTCTATATTACTGCCTTTGTTCCTCACTTTCCTGGGTTAGTACAGACACTTCTATATTACTGTCTTTGTTCCTCACTTTCCTGGGTTAGTACAGACACTTCTATATTACTGTCGTTGTTCCTCACTTTCCTGGGTTAGTACAGACACTTCTATATTACTGCCTTTGTTCCTCACTTTCCTGGGTTAGTACAGACACTTCTATATTACTGTCGTTGTTCCTCACTTTCCTGGGTTAGTACAGACACTTCTATATTACTGCCTTTGTTCCTCACTTTCCTGGGTTAGTACAGACACTTCTATATTACTGTCTTTGTTCCTCACTTTCCTGGGTTAGTACAGACACTTCTATATTACTGTCGTTGTTCCTCACTTTCCTGGGTTAGTACAGACACTTCTATATTACTGCCTTTGTTCCTCACTTTCCTGGGTTAGTACAGACACTTCTATATTACTGCCTTTGTTCCTCACTTTCCTGGGTTAGTACAGACACTTCTATATTACTGTCGTTGTTCCTCACTTTCCTGGGTTAGTACAGACACTTCTATATTACTGCCTTTGTTCCTCACTTTCCTGGGTTAGTACAGACACTTCTATATTACTGTCGTTGTTCCTCACTTTCCTGGGTTAGTACAGACACTTCTATATTACTGCCTTTGTTCCTCACTTTCCTGGGTTAGTACAGACACTTCTATATTACTGTCGTTGTTCCTCACTTTCCTGGGTTAGTACAGACACTTCTATATTACTGCCTTTGTTCCTCACTTTCCTGGGTTAGTACAGACACTTCTATATTACTGTCTTTGTTCCTCACTTTCCTGGGTTAGTACAGACACTTCTATATTACTGTCGTTGTTCCTCACTTTCCTGGGTTAGTACAGACACTTCTATATTACTGTCGTTGTTCCTCACTTTCCTGGGTTAGTACAGACACTTCTATATTACTGCCTTTGTTCCTCACTTTCCTGGGTTAGTACAGACACTTCTATATTACTGTCTTTGTTCCTCACTTTCCTGGGTTAGTACAGACACTTCTATATTACTGTCTTTGTTCCTCACTTTCCTGGGTTAGTACAGACACTTCTATATTACTGTCTTTGTTCCTCACTTTCCTGGGTTAGTACAGACACTTCTATATTACTGCCTTTGTTCCTCACTTTCCTGGGTTAGTACAGACACTTCTATATTACTGTCGTTGTTCCTCACTTTCCTGGGTTAGTACAGACACTTCTATATTACTGTCGTTGTTCCTCACTTTCCTGGGTTAGTACAGACACTTCTATATTACTGCCTTTGTTCCTCACTTTCCTGGGTTAGTACAGACACTTCTATATTACTGTCTTTGTTCCTCACTTTCCTGGGTTAGTACAGACACTTCTATATTACTGTCGTTGTTCCTCACTTTCCTGGGTTAGTACAGACACTTCTATATTACTGTCGTTGTTCCTCACTTTCCTGGGTTAGTACAGACACTTCTATATTACTGCCTTTGTTCCTCACTTTCCTGGGTTAGTACAGACACTTCTATATTACTGTCTTTGTTCCTCACTTTCCTGGGTTAGTACAGACACTTCTATATTACTGTCTTTGTTCCTCACTTTCCTGGGTTAGTACAGACACTTCTATATTACTGTCTTTGTTCCTCACTTTCCTGGGTTAGTACAGACACTTCTATATTACTGCCTTTGTTCCTCACTTTCCTGGGTTAGTACAGACACTTCTATATTACTGTCGTTGTTCCTCACTTTCCTGGGTTAGTACAGACACTTCTATATTACTGTCGTTGTTCCTCACTTTCCTGGGTTAGTACAGACACTTCTATATTACTGCCTTTGTTCCTCACTTTCCTGGGTTAGTACAGACACTTCTATATTACTGTCTTTGTTCCTCACTTTCCTGGGTTAGTACAGACACTTCTATATTACTGTCTTTGTTCCTCACTTTCCTGGGTTAGTACAGACACTTCTATATTACTGTCTTTGTTCCTCACTTTCCTGGGTTAGTACAGACACTTCTATATTACTGTCGTTGTTCCTCACTTTCCTGGGTTAGTACAGACACTTCTATATTACTGTCTTTGTTCCTCACTTTCCTGGGTTAGTACAGACACTTCTATATTACTGTCTTTGTTCCTCACTTTCCTGGGTTAGTACAGACACTTCTATATTACTGTCTTTGTTCCTCACTTTCCTGGGTTAGTACAGACACTTCTATATTACTGTCGTTGTTCCTCACTTTCCTGGGTTAGTACAGACACTTCTATATTACTGCCTTTGTTCCTCACTTTCCTGGGTTAGTACAGACACTTCTATATTACTGTCTTTGTTCCTCACTTTCCTGGGTTAGTACAGACACTTCTATATTATTGTCTTTGTTCCTCACTTTCCTGGGTTAGTACAGACACTTCTATATTACTGTCTTTGTTCCTCACTTTCCTGGGTTAGTACAGACACTTCTATATTACTGTCGTTGTTCCTCACTTTCCTGGGTTAGTACAGACACTTCTATATTACTGTCTTTGTTCCTCACTTTCCTGGGTTAGTACAGACACTTCTATATTACTGTCGTTGTTCCTCACTTTCCTGGGTTAGTACAGACACTTCTATATTACTGCCTTTGTTCCTCACTTTCCTGGGTTAGTACAGACACTTCTATATTACTGTCGTTGTTCCTCACTTTCCTGGGTTAGTACAGACACTTCTATATTACTGTCTTTGTTCCTCACTTTCCTGGGTTAGTACAGACACTTCTATATTACTGCCTTTGTTCCTCACTTTCCTGGGTTAGTACAGACACTTCTATATTACTGTCTTTGTTCCTCACTTTCCTGGGTTAGTACAGGCAGTTCTATATTACTGCCTTTGTTCCTCACTTTCCTGGGTTAGTACAGGCACTTCTATATTACAGCCTTTGTTCCTCACTTTCCTGGGTTAGTACAGACACTTCTATATTACTGTCGTTGTTCCTCACTTTCCTGGCTTAGTACAGACACTTCTATATTACTGTCTTTGTTCCTCACTTTCCTGGGTTAGTACAGACACTTCTATATTACTGTCTTTGTTCCTCACTTTCCTGGGTTAGTACAGGCACTTCTATATTACTGCCTTTGTTCCTCACTTTCCTGGGTTGGTACAGGCACTTCTATATTATTGCCTTTGTTCCTCACTTTCCTGGGTTAGTACAGACACTTCTATATTACTGTCTTTGTTCCTCACTTTCCTGGGTTAGTACAGACACTTCTATATTACTGTCGTTGTTCCTCACTTTCCTGGGTTAGTACAGACACTTCTATATTACTGCCTTTGTTCCTCACTTTCCTGGGTTAGTACAGACACTTCTATATTACTGTCTTTGTTCCTCACTTTCCTGGGTTAGTACAGACACTTCTATATTACTGCCTTTGTTCCTCACTTTCCTGGGTTAGTACAGACACTTCTATATTACTGTCGTTGTTCCTCACTTTCCTGGGTTAGTACAGACACTTCTATATTACTGCCTTTGTTCCTCACTTTCCTGGGTTAGTACAGACACTTCTATATTACTGTCGTTGTTCCTCACTTTCCTGGGTTAGTACAGACACTTCTATATTACTGCCTTTGTTCCTCACTTTCCTGGGTTAGTACAGACACTTCTATATTACTGCCTTTGTTCCTCACTTTCCTGGGTTAGTACAGACACTTCTATATTACTGCCTTTGTTCCTCACTTTCCTGGGTTAGTACAGACACTTCTATATTACTGCCTTTGTTCCTCACTTTCCTGGGTTAGTACAGACACTTCTATATTACTGTCGTTGTTCCTCACTTTCCTGGGTTAGTACAGGCAGTTCTATATTACTGCCTTTGTTCCTCACTTTCCTGGGTTAGTACAGGCACTTCTATATTACAGCCTTTGTTCCTCACTTTCCTGGGTTAGTACAGACACTTCTATATTACTGTCGTTGTTCCTCACTTTCCTGGCTTAGTACAGACACTTCTATATTACTGTCTTTGTTCCTCACTTTCCTGGGTTAGTACAGACACTTCTATATTACTGTCTTTGTTCCTCACTTTCCTGGGTTAGTACAGGCACTTCTATATTACTGCCTTTGTTCCTCACTTTCCTGGGTTAGTACAGGCACTTCTATATTATTGCCTTTGTTCCTCACTTTCCTGGGTTAGTACAGACACTTCTATATTACTGTCTTTGTTCCTCACTTTCCTGGGTTAGTACAGACACTTCTATATTACTGTCGTTGTTCCTCACTTTCCTGGGTTAGTACAGACACTTCTATATTACTGCCTTTGTTCCTCACTTTCCTGGGTTAGTACAGACACTTCTATATTACTGTCTTTGTTCCTCACTTTCCTGGGTTAGTACAGACACTTCTATATTACTGCCTTTGTTCCTCACTTTCCTGGGTTAGTACAGACACTTCTATATTACTGTCGTTGTTCCTCACTTTCCTGGGTTAGTACAGACACTTCTATATTACTGCCTTTGTTCCTCACTTTCCTGGGTTAGTACAGACACTTCTATATTACTGTCGTTGTTCCTCACTTTCCTGGGTTAGTACAGACACTTCTATATTACTGCCTTTGTTCCTCACTTTCCTGGGTTAGTACAGACACTTCTATATTACTGCCTTTGTTCCTCACTTTCCTGGGTTAGTACAGACACTTCTATATTACTGCCTTTGTTCCTCACTTTCCTGGGTTAGTACAGACACTTCTATATTACTGCCTTTGTTCCTCACTTTCCTGGGTTAGTACAGACACTTCTATATTACTGCCTTTGTTCCTCACTTTCCTGGGTTAGTACAGACACTTCTATATTACTGCCTTTGTTCCTCACTTTCCTGGGTTAGTACAGACACTTCTATATTATTGCCTTTGTTCCTCACTTTCCTGGGTTAGTACAGACACTTCTATATTACTGCCTTTGTTCCTCACTTTCCTGGGTTAGTACAGACACTTCTATATTACTGTCGTTGTTCCTCACTTTCCTGGGTTAGTACAGACACTTCTATATTACTGCCTTTGTTCCTCACTTTCCTGGGTTAGTACAGACACTTCTATATTACTGCCTTTGTTCCTCACTTTCCTGGGTTAGTACAGACACTTCTATATTACTGTCGTTGTTCCTCACTTTCCTGGGTTAGTACAGACACTTCTATATTACTGTCGTTGTTCCTCACTTTCCTGGGTTAGTACAGACACTTCTATATTACTGTCGTTGTTCCTCACTTTCCTGGGTTAGTACAGACACTTCTATATTACTGTCGTTGTTCCTCACTTTCCTGGGTTAGTACAGACACTTCTATATTACTGTCGTTGTTCCTCACTTTCCTGGGTTAGTACAGACACTTCTATATTACTGTCGTTGTTCCTCACTTTCCTGGGTTAGTACAGACACTTCTATATTATTGCCTTTGTTCCTCACTTTCCTGGGTTAGTACAGACACTTCTATATTATTGCCTTTGTTCCTCACTTTCCTGGGTTAGTACAGACACTTCTATATTACTGCCTTTGTTCCTCACTTTCCTGGGTTAGTACAGACACTTCTATATTACTGCCTTTGTTCCTCACTTTCCTGGGTTAGTACAGACACTTCTATATTACTGTCGTTGTTCCTCACTTTCCTGGGTTAGTACAGACACTTCTATATTACTGTCGTTGTTCCTCACTTTCCTGGGTTAGTACAGACACTTCTATATTATTGCCTTTGTTCCTCACTTTCCTGGGTTAGTACAGACACTTCTATATTATTGCCTTTGTTCCTCACTTTCCTGGGTTAGTACAGACACTTCTATATTACTGCCTTTGTTCCTCACTTTCCTGGGTTAGTACAGACACTTCTATATTACTGCCTTTGTTCCTCACTTTCCTGGGTTAGTACAGACACTTCTATATTACTGCCTTTGTTCCTCACTTTCCTGGGTTAGTACATACACTTCTATATTACTGCCTTTGTTCCTCACTTTCCTGGGTTAGTACAGACACTTCTATATTACTGCCTTTGTTCCTCACTTTCCTGGGTTAGTACAGACACTTCTATATTACTGCCTTTGTTCCTCACTTTCCTGGGTTAGTACAGACACTTCTATATTACTGTCGTTGTTCCTCACTTTCCTGGGTTAGTACAGACACTTCTATATTATTGCCTTTGTTCCTCACTTTCCTGGGTTAGTACAGACACTTCTATATTACTGCCTTTGTTCCTCACTTTCCTGGGTTAGTACAGACACTTCTATATTACTGCCTTTGTTCCTCACTTTCCTGGGTTAGTACAGACACTTCTATATTATTGCCTTTGTTCCTCACTTTCCTGGGTTAGTACAGACACTTCTATATTACTGCCTTTGTTCCTCACTTTCCTGGGTTAGTACAGACACTTCTATATTACTGTCTTTGTTCCTCACTTTCCTGGGTTAGTACAGACACTTCTATATTACTGCCTTTGTTCCTCACTTTCCTGGGTTAGTACAGACACTTCTATATTATTGCCTTTGTTCCTCACTTTCCTGGGTTAGTACAGACACTTCTATATTACTGTCGTTGTTCCTCACTTTCCTGGGTTAGTACAGACACTTCTATATTATTGCCTTTGTTCCTCACTTTCCTGGGTTAGTACAGACACTTCTATATTACTGCCTTTGTTCCTCACTTTCCTGGGTTAGTACAGACACTTCTATATTACTGTCGTTGTTCCTCACTTTCCTGGGTTAGTACAGACACTTCTATATTATTGCCTTTGTTCCTCACTTTCCTGGGTTAGTACAGACACTTCTATATTATTGCCTTTGTTCCTCACTTTCCTGGGTTAGTACAGACACTTCTATATTATTGCCTTTGTTCCTCACTTTCCTGGGTTAGTACAGACACTTCTATATTATTGCCTTTGTTCCTCACTTTCCTGGGTTAGTACAGACACTTCTATATTACTGTCTTTGTTCCTCACTTTCCTGGGTTAGTACAGACACTTCTATATTACTGCCTTTGTTCCTCACTTTCCTGGGTTAGTACAGGCACTTCTATATTACTGCCTTTGTTCCTCACTTTCCTGGGTTAGTACAGACACTTCTATATTACTGTCTTTGTTCCTCACTTTCCTGGGTTAGTACAGACACTTCTATATTACTGCCTTTGTTCCTCACTTTCCTGGGTTAGTACAGACACTTCTATATTACTGCCTTTGTTCCTCACTTTCCTGGGTTAGTACAGACACTTCTATATTATTGCCTTTGTTCCTCACTTTCCTGGGTTAGTACAGACACTTCTATATTACTGTCTTTGTTCCTCACTTTCCTGGGTTAGTACAGACACTTCTATATTACTGCCTTTGTTCCTCACTTTCCTGGGTTAGTACAGGCACTTCTATATTACTGCCTTTGTTCCTCACTTTCCTGGGTTAGTACAGACACTTCTATATTACTGTCTTTGTTCCTCACTTTCCTGGGTTAGTACAGACACTTCTATATTACTGCCTTTGTTCCTCACTTTCCTGGGTTAGTACAGACACTTCTATATTACTGCCTTTGTTCCTCACTTTCCTGGGTTAGTACAGGACACTTCTATATTATGCCTTTGTTCCTCACTTTCCTGGGTTAGTACAGACACTTCTATATTACCGCCGTTGTTCCTCACTTTCCTGGGTTAGTACAGACACTTCTATATTACTGCCTTTGTTCCTCACTTTCCTGGGTTAGTACAGGCACTTCTATATTATTGCCTTTGTTCCTCACTTTCCTGGGTTAGTACAGACACTTCTATATTACTGCCTTTGTTCCTCACTTTCCTGGGTTAGTACAGACACTTCTATATTACTGCCTTTGTTCCTCACTTTCCTGGGTTAGTACAGGCACTTCTATATTGCTGCCTTTGTTCCTCACTTTCCTGGGTTAGTACAGACACTTCTATATTATTGCCTTTGTTCCTCACTTTCCTGGGTTAGTACAGGCCCTTCTATATTACTGCCTTTGTTCCTCACTTTCCTGGGTTAGTACAGACACTTCTATATTACTGCCTTTGTTCCTCACTTTCCTGGGTTAGTACAGGCACTTCTATATTACTGCCTTTGTTCCTCACTTTCCTGGCTTAGTACAGACACTTCTATATTACTGCCTTTGTTCCTCACTTTCCTGGGTTAGTACAGACACTTCTATATTATTGCCTTTGTTCCTCACTTTCCTGGGTTAGTACAGGCACTTCTATATTGCTGCCTTTGTTCCTCACTTTCCTGGGTTAGTACAGACACTTCTATATTATTGCCTTTGTTCCTCACTTTCCTGGGTTAGTACAGGCACTTCTATATTGCTGCCTTTGTTCCTCACTTTCCTGGGTTAGTACAGACACTTCTATATTATTGCCTTTGTTCCTCACTTTCCTGGGTTAGTACAGGCACTTCTATATTATTGCCTTTGTTCCTCACTTTCCTGGGTTAGTACAGACACTTCTATATTATTGCCTTTGTTCCTCACTTTCCTGGGTTAGTACAGGCACTTCTATATTGCTGCCTTTGTTCCTCACTTTCCTGGGTTAGTACAGACACTTCTATATTATTGCCTTTGTTCCTCACTTTCCTGGGTTAGTACAGGCACTTCTATATTGCTGCCTTTGTTCCTCACTTTCCTGGGTTAGTACAGACACTTCTATATTATTGCCTTTGTTCCTCACTTTCCTGGGTTAGTACAGGCACTTCTATATTACTGCCTTTGTTCCTCACTTTCCTGGGTTAGTACAGACACTTCTATATTATTGCCTTTGTTCCTCACTTTCCCGGGTTAGTACAGGCACTTCTATATTGCTGCCTTTGTTCCTCACTTTCCTGGGTTAGTACATACACTTCTATATTATTGCCTTTGTTCCTCACTTTCCTGGGTTAGTACAGGCACTTCTATATTGCTGCCTTTGTTCCTCACTTTCCTGGGTTAGTACAGACACTTCTATATTACTGCCTTTGTTCCTCACTTTCCTGGGTTAGTACAGACACTTCTATATTACTGCCTTTGTTCCTCACTTTCCTGGGTTAGTACAGACACTTCTATATTACTGCCTTTGTTCCTCACTTTCCTGGGTTAGTACAGACACTTCTATATTATTGCCTTTGTTCCTCACTTTCCTGGGTTAGTACAGGCACTTCTATATTGCTGCCTTTGTTCCTCACTTTCCTGGGTTAGTACAGACACTTCTATATTACTGCCTTTGTTCCTCACTTTCCTGGGTTAGTACAGACACTTCTATATTACTGCCTTTGTTCCTCACTTTCCTGGGTTAGTACAGACACTTCTATATTACTGCCTTTGTTCCTCACTTTCCTGGGTTAGTACAGACACTTCTATATTACTGCCTTTGTTCCTCACTTTCCTGGGTTAGTACAGGCACTTCTATATTACTGCCTTTGTTCCTCACTTTCCTGGGTTAGTACAGGCACTTCTATATTACTGCCTTTGTTCCTCACTTTCCTGGGTTAGTACAGGCACTTCTATATTACTGCCTTTGTTCCTCACTTTCCTGGGTTAGTACAGACACTTCTATATTACTGCCTTTGTTCCTCACTTTCCTGGGTTAGTACAGGACACTTCTATATTACTGCCTTTGTTCCTCACTTTCCTGGGTTAGTACAGGCACTTCTATATTACTGCCTTTGTTCCTCACTTTCCTGGGTTAGTACAGCACTTCTATATTACTGCCTTTGTTCCTCACTTTCCTGGGTTAGTACAGGCACTTCTATATTACTGCCTTTGTTCCTCACTTTCCTGGGTTAGTACAGGCACTTCTATATTACTGCCTTTGTTCCTCACTTTCCTGGGTTAGTACAGGCACTTCTATATTACTGCCTTTGTTCCTCACTTTCCTGGGTTAGTACAGGCACTTCTATATTACTGCCTTTGTTCCTCACTTTCCTGGGTTAGTACAGGCACTTCTATATTACTGCCTTTGTTCCTCACTTTCCTGGGTTAGTACAGGCACTTCTATATTACTGCCTTTGTTCCTCACTTTCCTGGGTTAGTACAGGCACTTCTATATTACTGCCTTTGTTCCTCACTTTCCTGGGTTAGTACAGGCACTTCTATATTACTGCCTTTGTTCCTCACTTTCCTGGGTTAGTACAGGCACTTCTATATTACTGCCTTTGTTCCTCACTTTCCTGGGTTAGTACAGGCACTTCTATATTACTGCCTTTGTTCCTCACTTTCCTGGGTTAGTACAGGCACTTCTATATTACTGCCTTTGTTCCTCACTTTCCTGGCTTAGTACAGACACTTCTATATTGCTGCCTTTGTTCCTCACTTTCCTGGGTTAGTACAGACACTTCTATATTACTGCCTTTGTTCCTCACTTTCCTGGGTTAGTACAGGCACTTCTATATTGCTGCCTTTGTTCCTCACTTTCCTGGGTTAGTACAGGCACTTCTATATTACTGCCTTTGTTCCTCACTTTCCTGGGTTAGTACAGGCACTTCTATATTACTGCCTTTGTTCCTCACTTTCCTGGGTTAGTACAGGCACTTCTATATTACTGCCTTTGTTCCTCACTTTCCTGGGTTAGTACAGGCACTTCTATATTACTGCCTTTGTTCCTCACTTTCCTGGGTTAGTACAGGCACTTCTATATTACTGCCTTTTGTTCCTCACTTTCCTGGCTTAGTACAGACACTTCTATATTACTGCCTTTGTTCCTCACTTTCCTGGGTTAGTACAGGCACTTCTATATTACTGCCTTTGTTCCTCACTTTCCTGGCTTAGTACAGGACACTTCTATATTGCTGCCTTTGTTCCTCACTTTCCTGGGTTAGTACAGGCACTTCTATATTACTGCCTTTGTTCCTCACTTTCCTGGGTTAGTACAGGCACTTCTATATTACTGCCTTTGTTCCTCACTTTCCTGGCTTAGTACAGACACTTCTATATTACTGCCTTTGTTCCTCACTTTCCTGGGTTAGTACAGGCACTTCTATATTACTGCCTTTGTTCCTCACTTTCCTGGCTTAGTACAGACACTTCTATATTACTGCCTTTGTTCCTCACTTTCCTGGGTTAGTACAGGCACTTCTATATTACTGCCTTTGTTCCTCACTTTCCTGGCTTAGTACAGGCACTTCTATATTACTGCCTTTGTTCCTCACTTTCCTGGGTTAGTACAGGCACTTCTATATTACTGCCTTTGTTCCTCACTTTCCTGGCTTAGTACAGACACTTCTATATTACTGCCTTTGTTCCTCACTTTCCTGGCTTAGTACAGGCACTTCTATATTGCTGCCTTTGTTCCTCACTTTCCTGGGTTAGTACAGGCACTTCTATATTACTGCCTTTGTTCCTCACTTTCCTGGGTTAGTACAGGCACTTCTATATTACTGCCTTTGTTCCTCACTTTCCTGGGTTAGTACAGGCACTTCTATATTACTGCCTTTGTTCCTCACTTTCCTGGGTTAGTACAGGCACTTCTATATTACTGCCTTTGTTCCTCACTTTCCTGGGTTAGTACAGGCACTTCTATATTACTGCCTTTGTTCCTCACTTTCCTGGGTTAGTACAGGCACTTCTATATTACTGCCTTTGTTCCTCACTTTCCTGGGTTAGTACAGGCACTTCTATATTACTGCCTTTGTTCCTCACTTTCCTGGGTTAGTACAGACACTTCTATATTACTGCCTTTGTTCCTCACTTTCCTGGGTTAGTACAGGCACTTCTATATTACTGCCTTTGTTCCTCACTTTCCTGGGTTAGTACAGGCACTTCTATATTACTGCCTTTGTTCCTCACTTTCCTGGGTTAGTACAGGCACTTCTATATTACTGCCTTTGTTCCTCACTTTCCTGGGTTAGTACAGGCACTTCTATATTACTGCCTTTGTTCCTCACTTTCCTGGGTTAGTACAGACACTTCTATATTACTGCCTTTGTTCCTCACTTTCCTGGGTTAGTACAGGCACTTCTATATTACTGCCTTTGTTCCTCACTTTCCTGGGTTAGTACAGGCACTTCTATATTGCTGCCTTTGTTCCTCACTTTCCTGGGTTAGTACAGACACTTCTATATTATTGCCTTTGTTCCTCACTTTCCTGGGTTAGTACAGGCACTTCTATATTGCTGCCTTTGTTCCTCACTTTCCTGGGTTAGTACAGACACTTCTATATTACTGCCTTTGTTCCTCACTTTCCTGGGTTAGTACAGGCACTTCTATATTACTGCCTTTGTTCCTCACTTTCCTGGCTTAGTACAGACACTTCTATATTACTGCCTTTGTTCCTCACTTTCCTGGGTTAGTACAGACACTTCTATATTATTGCCTTTGTTCCTCACTTTCCTGGGTTAGTACAGGCACTTCTATATTGCTGCCTTTGTTCCTCACTTTCCTGGGTTAGTACAGACACTTCTATATTATTGCCTTTGTTCCTCACTTTCCTGGGTTAGTACAGGCACTTCTATATTGCTGCCTTTGTTCCTCACTTTCCTGGGTTAGTACAGACACTTCTATATTATTGCCTTTGTTCCTCACTTTCCTGGGTTAGTACAGGCACTTCTATATTACTGCCTTTGTTCCTCACTTTCCTGGGTTAGTACAGACACTTCTATATTATTGCCTTTGTTCCTCACTTTCCTGGGTTAGTACAGGCACTTCTATATTGCTGCCTTTGTTCCTCACTTTCCTGGGTTAGTACAGACACTTCTATATTATTGCCTTTGTTCCTCACTTTCCTGGGTTAGTACAGGCACTTCTATATTGCTGCCTTTGTTCCTCACTTTCCTGGGTTAGTACAGACACTTCTATATTATTGCCTTTGTTCCTCACTTTCCTGGGTTAGTACAGGCACTTCTATATTACTGCCTTTGTTCCTCACTTTCCTGGGTTAGTACAGACACTTCTATATTATTGCCTTTGTTCCTCACTTTCCTGGGTTAGTACAGGCACTTCTATATTGCTGCCTTTGTTCCTCACTTTCCTGGGTTAGTACAGACACTTCTATATTATTGCCTTTGTTCCTCACTTTCCTGGGTTAGTACAGGCACTTCTATATTGCTGCCTTTGTTCCTCACTTTCCTGGGTTAGTACAGACACTTCTATATTACTGCCTTTGTTCCTCACTTTCCTGGGTTAGTACAGACACTTCTATATTACTGCCTTTGTTCCTCACTTTCCTGGGTTAGTACAGACACTTCTATATTACTGCCTTTGTTCCTCACTTTCCTGGGTTAGTACAGACACTTCTATATTATTGCCTTTGTTCCTCACTTTCCTGGGTTAGTACAGGCACTTCTATATTGCTGCCTTTGTTCCTCACTTTCCTGGGTTAGTACAGACACTTCTATATTACTGCCTTTGTTCCTCACTTTCCTGGGTTAGCACAGACACTTCTATATTACTGCCTTTGTTCCTCACTTTCCTGGGTTAGTACAGACACTTCTATATTACTGCCTTTGTTCCTCACTTTCCTGGGTTAGTACAGACACTTCTATATTACTGCCTTTGTTCCTCACTTTCCTGGGTTAGTACAGGCACTTCTATATTACTGCCTTTGTTCCTCACTTTCCTGGGTTAGTACAGGCACTTCTATATTACTGCCTTTGTTCCTCACTTTCCTGGGTTAGTACAGGCACTTCTATATTACTGCCTTTGTTCCTCACTTTCCTGGGTTAGTACAGGCACTTCTATATTACTGCCTTTGTTCCTCACTTTCCTGGGTTAGTACAGGCACTTCTATATTACTGCCTTTGTTCCTCACTTTCCTGGGTTAGTACAGGCACTTCTATATTACTGCCTTTGTTCCTCACTTTCCTGGGTTAGTACAGGCACTTCTATATTACTGCCTTTGTTCCTCACTTTCCTGGGTTAGTACAGGCACTTCTATATTACTGCCTTTGTTCCTCACTTTCCTGGGTTAGTACAGGCACTTCTATATTACTGCCTTTGTTCCTCACTTTCCTGGGTTAGTACAGGCACTTCTATATTACTGCCTTTGTTCCTCACTTTCCTGGGTTAGTACAGGCACTTCTATATTACTGCCTTTGTTCCTCACTTTCCTGGGTTAGTACAGGCACTTCTATATTACTGCCTTTGTTCCTCACTTTCCTGGGTTAGTACAGGCACTTCTATATTACTGCCTTTGTTCCTCACTTTCCTGGGTTAGTACAGGCACTTCTATATTACTGCCTTTGTTCCTCACTTTCCTGGGTTAGTACAGGCACTTCTATATTACTGCCTTTGTTCCTCACTTTCCTGGGTTAGTACAGGCACTTCTATATTACTGCCTTTGTTCCTCACTTTCCTGGGTTAGTACAGGCACTTCTATATTACTGCCTTTGTTCCTCACTTTCCTGGGTTAGTACAGGCACTTCTATATTACTGCCTTTGTTCCTCACTTTCCTGGCTTAGTACAGACACTTCTATATTGCTGCCTTTGTTCCTCACTTTCCTGGGTTAGTACAGACACTTCTATATTACTGCCTTTGTTCCTCACTTTCCTGGCTTAGTACAGACACTTCTATATTGCTGCCTTTGTTCCTCACTTTCCTGGGTTAGTACAGGCACTTCTATATTACTGCCTTTGTTCCTCACTTTCCTGGGTTAGTACAGGCACTTCTATATTGCTGCCTTTGTTCCTCACTTTCCTGGGTTAGTACAGGCACTTCTATATTACTGCCTTTGTTCCTCACTTTCCTGGGTTAGTACAGGCACTTCTATATTACTGCCTTTGTTCCTCACTTTCCTGGGTTAGTACAGGCACTTCTATATTACTGCCTTTGTTCCTCACTTTCCTGGCTTAGTACAGACACTTCTATATTACTGCCTTTGTTCCTCACTTTCCTGGGTTAGTACAGGCACTTCTATATTACTGCCTTTGTTCCTCACTTTCCTGGCTTAGTACAGACACTTCTATATTGCTGCCTTTGTTCCTCACTTTCCTGGGTTAGTACAGGCACTTCTATATTACTGCCTTTGTTCCTCACTTTCCTGGGTTAGTACAGGCACTTCTATATTACTGCCTTTGTTCCTCACTTTCCTGGCTTAGTACAGACACTTCTATATTACTGCCTTTGTTCCTCACTTTCCTGGGTTAGTACAGGCACTTCTATATTACTGCCTTTGTTCCTCACTTTCCTGGCTTAGTACAGACACTTCTATATTACTGCCTTTGTTCCTCACTTTCCTGGGTTAGTACAGGCACTTCTATATTACTGCCTTTGTTCCTCACTTTCCTGGCTTAGTACAGGCACTTCTATATTACTGCCTTTGTTCCTCACTTTCCTGGGTTAGTACAGGCACTTCTATATTACTGCCTTTGTTCCTCACTTTCCTGGCTTAGTACAGACACTTCTATATTACTGCCTTTGTTCCTCACTTTCCTGGCTTAGTACAGACACTTCTATATTGCTGCCTTTGTTCCTCACTTTCCTGGGTTAGTACAGGCACTTCTATATTACTGCCTTTGTTCCTCACTTTCCTGGGTTAGTACAGGCACTTCTATATTACTGCCTTTGTTCCTCACTTTCCTGGGTTAGTACAGGCACTTCTATATTACTGCCTTTGTTCCTCACTTTCCTGGGTTAGTACAGACACTTCTATATTACTGCCTTTGTTCCTCACTTTCCTGGGTTAGTACAGGCACTTCTATATTACTGCCTTTGTTCCTCACTTTCCTGGGTTAGTACAGGCACTTCTATATTACTGCCTTTGTTCCTCACTTTCCTGGGTTAGTACAGGCACTTCTATATTACTGCCTTTGTTCCTCACTTTCCTGGGTTAGTACAGACACTTCTATATTACTGCCTTTGTTCCTCACTTTCCTGGGTTAGTACAGGCACTTCTATATTACTGCCTTTGTTCCTCACTTTCCTGGGTTAGTACAGGCACTTCTATATTACTGCCTTTGTTCCTCACTTTCCTGGGTTAGTACAGACACTTCTATATTACTGCCTTTGTTCCTCACTTTCCTGGGTTAGTACAGGCACTTCTATATTACTGCCTTTGTTCCTCACTTTCCTGGGTTAGTACAGACACTTCTATATTACTGCCTTTGTTCCTCACTTTCCTGGGTTAGTACAGACACTTCTATATTACTGCCTTTGTTCCTCACTTTCCTGGGTTAGTACAGACACTTCTATATTACTGCCTTTGTTCCTCACTTTCCTGGGTTAGTACAGGCACTTCTATATTACTGCCTTTGTTCCTCACTTTCCTGGGTTAGTACAGACACTTCTATATTACTGCCTTTGTTCCTCACTTTCCTGGGTTAGTACAGGCACTTCTATATTACTGCCTTTGTTCCTCACTTTCCTGGGTTAGTACAGACACTTCTATATTACTGCCTTTGTTCCTCACTTTCCTGGGTTAGTACAGACACTTCTATATTACTGCCTTTGTTCCTCACTTTCCTGGGTTAGTACAGACACTTCTATATTACTGCCTTTGTTCCTCACTTTCCTGGGTTAGTACAGGCACTTCTATATTACTGCCTTTGTTCCTCACTTTCCTGGGTTAGTACAGACACTTCTATATTACTGCCTTTGTTCCTCACTTTCCTGGGTTAGTACAGGCACTTCTATATTACTGTCGTTGTTCCTCACTTTCCTGGGTTAGTACAGACACTTCTATATTACTGCCGTTGTTCCTCACTTTCCTGGGTTAGTACAGACACTTCTATATTACTGTCGTTGTTCCTCACTTTCCTGGGTTAGTACAGACACTTCTATATTACTGCCTTTGTTCCTCACTTTCCTGGGTTAGTACAGGCACTTCTATATTGCTGCCTTTGTTCCTCACTTTCCTGGGTTAGTACAGACACTTCTATATTACTGCCTTTGTTCCTCACTTTCCTGGGTTAGTACAGACACTTCTATATTACTGCCTTTGTTCCTCACTTTCCTGGCTTAGTACAGGCACTTCTATATTACTGCCTTTGTTCCTCACTTTCCTGGGTTAGTACAGACACTTCTATATTACTGTCGTTGTTCCTCACTTTCCTGGCTTAGTACAGACACTTCTATATTACTGTCTTTGTTCCTCACTTTCCTGGCTTAGTACAGGCACTTCTATATTACTGCCTTTGTTCCTCACTTTCCTGGGTTAGTACAGACACTTCTATATTACCGCCGTTGTTCCTCACTTTCCTGGGTTAGTACAGGCACTTCTATATTACTGCCTTTGTTCCTCACTTTCCTGGCTTAGTACATACACTTCTATATTACTGCCTTTGTTCCTCACTTTCCTGGCTTAGTACAGACACTTCTATATTACTGCCTTTGTTCCTCACTTTCCTGGGTTAGTACATACACTTCTATATTACTGCCTTTGTTCCTCACTTTCCTGGGTTAGTACAGGCACTTCTATATTACTGCCTTTGTTCCTCACTTTCCTGGCTTAGTACAGACACTTCTATATTACTGCCTTTGTTCCTCACTTTCCTGGCTTAGTACATACACTTCTATATTACTGCCTTTGTTCCTCACTTTCCTGGGTTAGTACATACACTTCTATATTACTGCCTTTGTTCCTCACTTTCCTGGGTTAGTACAGGCACTTCTATATTACCGCCGTTGTTCCTCACTTTCCTGGGTTAGTACAGGCACTTCTATATTACTGCCTTTGTTCCTCACTTTCCTGGCTTAGTACATACACTTCTATATTACTGCCTTTGTTCCTCACTTTCCTGGCTTAGTACAGACACTTCTATATTACTGCCTTTGTTCCTCACTTTCCTGGGTTAGTACATACACTTCTATATTACTGCCTTTGTTCCTCACTTTCCTGGGTTAGTACAGGCACTTCTATATTACTGCCTTTGTTCCTCACTTTCCTGGCTTAGTACAGACACTTCTATATTACTGCCTTTGTTCCTCACTTTCCTGGGTTAGTACATACACTTCTATATTACTGCCTTTGTTCCTCACTTTCCTGGGTTAGTACAGGCACTTCTATATTACTGCCTTTGTTCCTCACTTTCCTGGGTTAGTACAGGCACTTCTATATTACTGCCTTTGTTCCTCACTTTCCTGGGTTAGTACAGACACTTCTATATTACTGCCTTTGTTCCTCACTTTCCTGGGTTAGTACAGGCACTTCTATATTGCTGCCTTTGTTCCTCACTTTCCTGGGTTAGTACAGACACTTCTATATTACTGCCTTTGTTCCTCACTTTCCTGGGTTAGTACAGACACTTCTATATTACTGCCTTTGTTCCTCACTTTCCTGGCTTAGTACAGGCACTTCTATATTACTGCCTTTGTTCCTCACTTTCCTGGGTTAGTACAGACACTTCTATATTACTGTCGTTGTTCCTCACTTTCCTGGCTTAGTACAGACACTTCTATATTACTGTCTTTGTTCCTCACTTTCCTGGGTTAGTACAGGCACTTCTATATTACTGCCTTTGTTCCTCACTTTCCTGGGTTAGTACAGACACTTCTATATTACCGCCGTTGTTCCTCACTTTCCTGGGTTAGTACAGGCACTTCTATATTACTGCCTTTGTTCCTCACTTTCCTGGCTTAGTACATACACTTCTATATTACTGCCTTTGTTCCTCACTTTCCTGGCTTAGTACAGACACTTCTATATTACTGCCTTTGTTCCTCACTTTCCTGGGTTAGTACATACACTTCTATATTACTGCCTTTGTTCCTCACTTTCCTGGGTTAGTACAGGCACTTCTATATTACTGCCTTTGTTCCTCACTTTCCTGGCTTAGTACAGACACTTCTATATTACTGCCTTTGTTCCTCACTTTCCTGACTTAGTACATACACTTCTATATTACTGCCTTTGTTCCTCACTTTCCTGGGTTAGTACATACACTTCTATATTACTGCCTTTGTTCCTCACTTTCCTGGGTTAGTACAGGCACTTCTATATTACCGCCGTTGTTCCTCACTTTCCTGGGTTAGTACAGGCACTTCTATATTACTGCCTTTGTTCCTCACTTTCCTGGCTTAGTACATACACTTCTATATTACTGCCTTTGTTCCTCACTTTCCTGGCTTAGTACAGACACTTCTATATTACTGCCTTTGTTCCTCACTTTCCTGGGTTAGTACATACACTTCTATATTACTGCCTTTGTTCCTCACTTTCCTGGGTTAGTACAGGCACTTCTATATTACTGCCTTTGTTCCTCACTTTCCTGGCTTAGTACAGACACTTCTATATTACTGCCTTTGTTCCTCACTTTCCTGGGTTAGTACATACACTTCTATATTACTGCCTTTGTTCCTCACTTTCCTGGGTTAGTACAGGCACTTCTATATTACTGCCTTTGTTCCTCACTTTCCTGGGTTAGTACAGGCACTTCTATATTACTGCCTTTGTTCCTCACTTTCCTGGGTTAGTACAGGCACTTCTATATTACTGCCTTTGTTCCTCACTTTCCTGGGTTAGTACAGA
The DNA here is from genome assembly GCA_963680875.1 of Bathymodiolus brooksi. NCBI lineage: Eukaryota > Metazoa > Mollusca > Bivalvia > Mytilida > Modiolidae > Bathymodiolus > Bathymodiolus brooksi. Next base: position 79,521,373 of record OY804588.1, read on the forward strand.
CACTTTTATATTATTGCCTTTGTTCCTCACTTTCCTGGCTTAGTACAGGCACTTCTATATTACTGCCTTTGTTCCTCACTTTCCTGGGTTAGTACAGGCACTTCTATATTACTGCCTTTGTTCCTCACTTTCCTGGTTTAGTACAGACACTTCTATATTACTGCCTTTGTTCCTCACTTTCCTGGGTTAGTACAGACACTTCTATATTACTGCCTTTGTTCCTCACTTTCCTGGGTTAGTACAGACACTTCTATATTGCTGCCTTTGTTCCTCACTTTCCTGGGTTAGTACAGGCACTTCTATATTGCTGCCTTTGTTCCTCACTTTCCTGGGTTAGTACAGACACTTCTATATTGCTGCCTTTGTTCCTCACTTTCCTGGGTTAGTACAGACACTTCTATATTACTGCCTTTGTTCCTCACTTTCCTGGCTTAGTACAGACACTTCTATATTACTGCCTTTGTTCCTCACTTTCCTGGGTTAGTACATACACTTCTATATTACTGCCTTTGTTCCTCACTTTCCTGGGTTAGTACAGGCACTTCTATATTACTGCCTTTGTTCCTCACTTTCCTGGGTTAGTACAGGCACTTCTATATTACTGCCTTTGTTCCTCACTTTCCTGGGTTAGTACAGGCACTTCTATATTACTGCCTTTGTTCCTCACTTTCCTGGGTTAGTACAGACACTTTTATATTATTGCCTTTGTTCCTCACTTTCCTGGCTTAGTACAGGCACTTCTATATTACTGCCTTTGTTCCTCACTTTCCTGGGTTAGTACAGGCACTTCTATATTACTGCCTTTGTTCCTCACTTTCCTGGGTTAGTACAGACACTTCTATATTACTGCCTTTGTTCCTCACTTTCCTGGGTTAGTACAGACACTTCTATATTACTGCCTTTGTTCCTCACTTTCCTGGGTTAGTACAGACACTTCTATATTGCTGCCTTTGTTCCTCACTTTCCTGGGTTAGTACAGGCACTTCTATATTGCTGCCTTTGTTCCTCACTTTCCTGGGTTAGTACAGACACTTCTATATTGCTGCCTTTGTTCCTCACTTTCCTGGGTTAGTACAGACACTTCTATATTATTGCCTTTGTTCCTCACTTTCCTGGGTTAGTACAGGCACTTCTATATTGCTGCCTTTGTTCCTCACTTTCCTGGGTTAGTACAGACACTTCTATATTGCTGCCTTTGTTCCTCACTTTCCTGGGTTAGTACAGACACTTCTATATTGCTGCCTTTGTTCCTCACTTTCCTGGGTTAGTACAGACACTTCTATATTGCTGCCTTTGTTCCTCACTTTCCTGGGTTAGTACAGACACTTCTATATTATTGCCTTTGTTCCTCACTTTCCTGGGTTAGTACAGGCACTTCTATATTGCTGCCTTTGTTCCTCACTTTCCTGGGTTAGTACAGACACTTCTATATTGCTGCCTTTGTTCCTCACTTTCCTGGGTTAGTACAGACACTTCTATATTGCTGCCTTTGTTCCTCACTTTCCTGGGTTAGTACAGACACTTCTATATTATTGCCTTTGTTCCTCACTTTCCTGGGTTAGTACAGGCACTTCTATATTACTGCCTTTGTTCCTCACTTTCCTGGCTTAGCACAGGCACTTCTATATTACTGCCTTTGTTCCTCACTTTCCTGGCTTAGTACATGCACTTCTATATTACTGCCTTTGTTCCTCACTTTCCTGGGTTAGTACAGACACTTCTATATTACTGCCTTTGTTCCTCACTTTCCTGGCTTAGTACATGCACTTCTATATTACTGCCTTTGTTCCTCACTTTCCTGGGTTAGTACAGGCACTTCTATATTACTGCCTTTGTTCCTCACTTTCCTGGGTTAGTACAGGCACTTCTATATTACCGCCGTTGTTCCTCACTTTCCTGGGTTAGTACAGGCACTTCTATATTACTGTCGTTGTTCCTCACTTTCCTGGGTTAGTACAGGCACTTCTATATTACTGCCTTTGTTCCTCACTTTCCTGGGTTAGTACAGGCACTTCTATATTACTGCCTTTGTTCCTCACTTTCCTGGGTTAGTACAGGCACTTCTATATTACCGCCGTTGTTCCTCACTTTCCTGGGTTAGTACAGGCACTTCTATATTACTGCCTTTGTTCCTCACTTTCCTGGCTTAGTACATGCACTTCTATATTACTGCCTTTGTTCCTCACTTTCCTGGGTTAGTACAGGCACTTCTATATTACTGCCTTTGTTCCTCACTTTCCTGGCTTAGTACATGCACTTCTATATTACTGCCTTTGTTCCTCACTTTCCTGGGTTAGTACAGGCACTTCTATATTACTGCCTTTGTTCCTCACTTTCCTGGGTTAGTACAGGCACTTCTATATTACCGCCGTTGTTCCTCACTTTCCTGGGTTAGTACAGGCACTTCTATATTACTGTCGTTGTTCCTCACTTTCCTGGGTTAGTACAGGCACTTCTATATTACTGCCTTTGTTCCTCACTTTCCTGGGTTAGTACAGGCACTTCTATATTACTGCCTTTGTTCCTCACTTTCCTGGGTTAGTACAGGCACTTCTATATTACCGCCGTTGTTCCTCACTTTCCTGGGTTAGTACAGGCACTTCTATATTACTGCCTTTGTTCCTCACTTTCCTGGGTTAGTACAGGCACTTCTATATTACTGCCTTTGTTCCTCACTTTCCTGGCTTAGTACAGACACTTCTATATTACTGCCTTTGTTCCTCACTTTCCTGGGTTAGTACAGGCACTTCTATATTACTGTCGTTGTTCCTCACTTTCCTGGGTTAGTACAGGCACTTCTATATTACTGCCTTTGTTCCTCACTTTCCTGGGTTAGTACAGGCACTTCTATATTACTGCCTTTGTTCCTCACTTTCCTGGCTTAGTACAGGCACTTCTATATTACTGCCTTTGTTCCTCACTTTCCTGGCTTAGTACAGACACTTCTATATTACTGCCTTTGTTCCTCACTTTCCTGGGTTAGTACAGACACTTCTATATTACTGCCTTTGTTCCTCACTTTCCTGGGTTAGTACAGACACTTCTATATTACTGCCTTTGTTCCTCACTTTCCTGGGTTAGTACAGACACTTCTATATTACTGCCTTTGTTCCTCACTTTCCTGGGTTAGTACAGGCACTTCTATATTACTGCCTTTGTTCCTCACTTTCCTGGGTTAGTACAGGCACTTCTATATTACTGCCTTTGTTCCTCACTTTCCTGGGTTAGTACAGACACTTCTATATTATTGCCTTTGTTCCTCACTTTCCTGGCTTAGTACATGCACTTCTATATTACTGCCTTTGTTCCTCACTTTCCTGGCTTAGTACAGGCACTTCTATATTACCGCCGTTGTTCCTCACTTTCCTGGCTTAGTACAGACACTTCTATATTACTGCCTTTGTTCCTCACTTTCCTGGCTTAGTACAGACACTTCTATATTACTGCCTTTGTTCCTCACTTTCCTGGCTTAGTACATACACTTCTATATTGCTGCCTTTGTTCCTCACTTTCCTGGCTTAGTACAGGCACTTCTATATTACTGCCTTTGTTCCTCACTTTCCTGGCTTAGTACAGACACTTCTATATTACTGTCGTTGTTCCTCACTTTCCTGGCTTAGTACAGACACTTCTATATTACTGCCTTTGTTCCTCACTTTCCTGGCTTAGTACAGACACTTCTATATTACTGCCTTTGTTCCTCACTTTCCTGGCTTAGTACAGACACTTCTATATTACTGCCTTTGTTCCTCACTTTCCTGGCTTAGTACAGACACTTCTATATTACTGCCTTTGTTCCTCACTTTCCTGGCTTAGCACAGACACTTCTATATTACTGCCTTTGTTCCTCACTTTCCTGGCTTAGTACATGCACTTCTATATTACTGCCTTTGTTCCTCATTTTCCTGGCTTAGTACAGACACTTCTATATTACTGCCTTTGTTCCTCACTTTCCTGGCTTAGTACAGGCACTTCTATTTTACTGCCTTTGTTCCTCACTTTCTTGGCTTAGTACAGGCACTTCTATATTACTGCCTTTGTTCCTCACTTTCCTGGCTTAGTACAGACATTTCTATATTACTGCCTTTGTTCCTCACTGTCCTGGCTTAGTACAGACACTTCTATATTACAGCCTTTGGTCCTCACTTTCCTGGCTTAGTACAGGCACTTCTATATTACTGCCTTTGTTCCTCACTGTCCTGGCTTAGTACAGACACTTCTCTATTACTGCCTTTGTTCCTCACTTTCCTGGCTTAGTACAGACACTTCTATATTACAGCCTTTGTTCCTCACTTTCCTGGCTTAGTACAGAAACTTCTATATTACTGCCTTTGTTCCCATGTGCTATCATCAGAACGCTAAACTAAGCAAACAAATATATTTATTTATCCATCACCATGGCATTAACCTATAGTACAAAATAACAAAGTCATGTTCAACAACAGAACATTACATCTATTCATCGCACGTGACGGAATCTATGACGTATTTCCTGTTTGTTTTCCCTTTGATATATTTCTGCTTTGTTTGTTAATATTATTCACATTAGTTCACAACCCTGCGATATAAAGGGAGGGAAGTGATTTTCTAATGAAGCAGAAACCAACAAAGACATTCTTGCCATCCATTTTAAATTATCTCCGGTGACTGCTTCCGCTAATGCGCAGATGGATGAGATTATTTTATATTATCATCAGCTCAATTATATATGATATCGATTGTAAGGATTAATGAAATTACAAATAGCTTTGATGGTACCCAAATCCTCATCCAGAATTAATAAAAACGTAGATATCAAATTTGGTGCGATTGGGTTGATATCTTTGTAATTGTATATATTGAAAGTTAAATTATATTGCTTAGTTTTACTACAAGTGAGTAGAATAGACATCAACATTTGTTTTCGTTCATTTTTAGTCAAAGTCAAATAGCGTTGATTGTACCCTAATCCCCATCCAGAATTAAATTGGATTTATATCTTTGTAGCTGTATACAGTCAAACCTTCACAGAAGGTCACCTCTATTAAGCAGTCATCTGTATTTGCACCTGTTTTAAAAGACGTTTTTCTTTGTCCCAAAGGTGACCTCTTATTACAAATTTGACTGGATTGATATCTTTGTACCTGAATATATTTAAAATTAAAAGGGGGATTATATTGTTTGGTTTCAAAGTAAAAACAAGTTTATGTCGTCATAGCTATATTTAAAATTCTTCTCTGGATTCTGAGGTTTCCAGTCTTTTTATCTTGAGGTTTCCAGTCTTTTTATCTTGAGGTTTCCAGTCTTTTTATCTTGATGTTTTCAGTCTTTTTATCTTGAGGTTTCCAGTCTTTTTATCTTGAGGTCTCCAGTCTTTTTATTTTGATATTTCCAGTCTTTTTATCTTGAGGTTTACAGTCTATTTATCTTGAGGTTTCCAGTCTTTTTTTATCTTGAGGTCTCCAGTCTTTTTATCTTGATATTTCCAGTCTTTTTATCTTGAGGTTTCCAGTCTTTTTATCTTGAGGTTTCCAGTCTTTTTATCTTGAGGTTTCCAATCTTTTTATCTTGAGGTTTCCAGTCTTTTTATTTTGAGGTTTCCAGTCTTTTTATCTTGAGGTTTCCAGTCTTTTTATCTTGAGGTTTCCAGTCTTTTTATTTTGAGGTTTCCAGTCTTTTTATCTTGAGGTTTCCAGTCTTTTTATCTTGAGGTTTCCAGTCTTTTTATCTTGAGGTTTCCAGTCTTTTTATCTTGAGGTATTCAGTCTTTTTATCTTGAGGTTTCCAGTCTTTTTATCTTGAGGTTTCCAGTCTTTTTATCTTGATATTACTCACAATATACTCAATCAACCAATTATATGTAAAGCTACACAAAGTCTCCATGCTAGGATGTTTGCACATATCTCGGTTCATGAATAATCACATTAAATGTTCAATACAACAGAGATTTTAACCACATACCAATTGTATGTAAAACTGATTGCTTTGGACTTTTATCGTGACAGTGGGTTATTAGAACGGATTGTACGAATACTATCATGTTGCTTTTTTGTATCGTGGAACTAATTAAAATAAAGTGTATAGTTGATTTATTTACTACCTGCTTTACGATGTTATTAATTAGGTACATTATTTAGAAAAAAAAGAAATATACAGAATTGTACGTATCCATGGTAACGGGAAACTCGTTAATCTACTAACGTAATGGATATTTGAACGGAAACACGGAATTGAATCTTTTTCGCAGTATTTTTTCCTTACTTTAAACATATTTTATTGTTTAAAAAGATAAAAGCATAAGACAAAAATAAATAGTATACTATCTCTTTCATTGGCCTCGAGTTGAGTCTGTGATTGTTGTTGTGATTGTTGTTATGAAATGATGATGATGATGATGATGATGATGATGATGATGATGTCTACTTTCTACTAGAACAACACGCTTGATCATATATTCATAGTGCCAGCCCTTGGAAACAACAATCGGCTGGTATGCATGTTACTCGATTTCAAACTCTTATTAAAACATGTTGCGATGACAACCATATATATTTGAAACCATTGGTAAGCTGAATGGGTGTCTAAAATGTCTTAGAGAATACATGGATATAATAGAAATAAAAATTTAAGAATTGATTAATATCATCGAATACACTGAAATTTGTATAAAGTATTTCTACGGTATATATAATCTTCAACTTGTTGAAGCCAATAATGATATCGATACAACATCAACTTGTTGAAGCCAATATTGATATCGATACAACATTATGTGATAAAGTTTGCCAGTGACTTGCGACAGGTCGATGGTTTTTTCGGGTACTCCGTTTTCCTCTACCAATAAAACTGACCGCGACGATATAACTGAAATATTGCTGAAAGTGGCGTTAAACACCATAAACCAACCAACCATTCTTCAACTTGTTGAAGGCAATATTGGTAACCCGGTTTCCTCTAATAATAGAACTAACCGCCACGATATAACTGTAATATTGCTGAAAGTGGCGTTAAACAACAATCACGCACTCACTCAGCTTGTTTCAGGCGATCAGTATATGGTAGAATATGCTTAAATAGATTTCAACCACTACATGTAAAAATTATATCAAATCTAATCATTGTCTAGACCTTAATAATAGAATTTACAGACGCGAAACATATACGATTCTTTAGATCTTATATATTTCAGGAAAGAATCTTGTCAAGCATTCTAAGATTAATTATTTGAATTTGAATAATCGTGTGCGTGGAAATGTTTACGTCAAAAATATTATGGACACAGAGATGTTATCTACTCAATTATAACGTTTGTGTAAAAGAAGCGGAAATATTAGACAGACATTCTATTTCATTTTGACATGTGCATTAGGAAACATTTCTTTTATTTTATGCAGCCATAATTTTTATAATGGTTGATTTCACAATCTTAGAATTCACCGTAAAGAAATAGTGATGCAGAATATACAGTCACGCATGCGTCGTTTGTCAGTGTTTTGCCGTTATTCATTTGTTTCCAAGTTTTGATTTCGCTTTAGAGTGTATGGATATGACAATAGTTCTTTCTAAATGATAGAATTTGATATATCTATTATAAGAAAGGAAAGTTTAAACTGATATCGGGAATTCCCCGGCCCAATATCAACAAAGCGAACAGTCACCTCTCACCTGAGCTCACTGAATATAGAAAAAGACCACGACATATATATGACGTTGGTAATCCAGATCTAGGCACTAAATGTGGCGGGGATTAAAAATAAGCATACATATATTTGAATTAAGCCATAATCCCATACTACCGAAAAATACCGACAAAGAACAGAGACAAGAGAGATATTATTTGGCCACTGTTCGCATTTGTTCTCTGGAAAAGAGCAGCATTCTCCCATCGTAAAATAATATTGTCCATCTTCAATTTCCATTTAGGAACCAATACATCATATAGTCAACAAGGAGGGTTTGAAACTGCCAAAGAGGTAAGCATAATCTATAAATCGAAGAAAGACATACAAGACAATGGCCAACAGAAAAAAGACAAAAGGACAAACAACGATCTACAAAACACTGCACAAAAAACTAAAGATCGAGTAACACGTACCCCACTAAAAACGGAAGAATGAGGGATGAACCCAGGTACTCCGGAAAGGTAAGCAGTTCCTGCTCCACATAATTATTTGAATATTCATGCAAACTATAGTTTAAAGATGCTAATGGGGTAGTCAAGAAAAACTGACATACAATGGGCCAAATAGTACAAAAGACAAACAATTTTTGACATAACACATGACAAATAGGAACACCAATAAAACCGATGGTGAACACAGATGCTCCGGAACTGTAAGCAGTTCCTGCTCCATTAGTGGTATCCGTCATTTTGATAGTTAAGCGACATTAATATAATATCATCTGATATGGAAATTTTCGTTGAAATTAGGAAAAAAGGAAGAACGCAATATTGATTACCTTAATGTACTGGAGATAAACTAATTGTTGTGCTCGGTACTTAAATGACCCAATTTAGTCTTTAAATAATTGACAAGAATAGCAGACGACAATTATCACGTGTGACTGATGTTATGTCTAAAATGGCAGAAGTTTCAATCATTCATAAAAATAAATGTTAGTAAATTAAGAGTTCTATATTTTAATAGCTGAAGTAAATGTCATGGTTAAAACAGAATCACGTCCGGGTCTGTGATACAGATGACGAACAATGTCTCAGACTATATACCTGAAATAAAACGGTCAGCTTGACAGAATGCAGAATTGCAACATGAGGGTAATTGTAAACAGGCCAAGGTTAGCTCTAAAACATTAACTATCAAGTTAATCTAGAACAACGTATTTGAGATATGGACATTTCCATGACAATTTGTCAAGACATAAAGAAGGAATACCACGTAGACAAGAATAGGGATTTAGGCTCCGGGAACAGCTGTAGTAAAATAATTGGATCTGAATAACACTGTGAAATAATGACTGGATACGGGATATACAGAGATGACATGAGGTTTAGGTCAATAATTCGAGGTCGCATGAGTGATACACAGATTTCAATTAATAAAAAATCGTAGCTGTCTTATTTACTGTACACGATACGTTTCCTTAATGACTTTCATCAGGCACGCTCTAAGTTAAAAGAATGGAAAGCTAAGCGATTTATAAGTTGTTGAGAGCAAAAAAAAACAAAGCAAACAACCACCCCGCCCCCCCAAAAAAAACAATAAAAAAACAAAAAAAAACAAAGGGCCTAAAGAGGATTGCTGAAATCGGCCAAGGTCACTAGGAACTGTAAATGTCAATTATAAATATATCTAATAAACCATATCAATTTTGCCGAAAAACTGACTACTGGGCGGGTAGTCCACCAGCATAGGTATCGACCCAGTCATAGCAATAAAAGTGAAGATATCTACATTAGTGTACAAGATGCTTTTATGGAATAACATTCATCAGGTACGATCAAGATAAAAAGACTGGAAACCTCAAGATAAAAAGACTGGAAACCTCAAGATAAAAAGACTGGAAACCTCAAAATAAAAAGACTGGAACCCTCAAGATAAAAATACTGGAAACCTCAAGATAAAACGATTGGAAATCTCAAGATAAAAAGACTGGAAACCTCAAGATAAAAAGACTGGAAACCTCAAGATAAAAAGACTGGAAACCTCAAGATAAAAAGACTGGAAACCTCAAGATAAAAAGACTGGAAACCTCAAGATAAAAAGACTGGAAACCTCAAGATAAAACGATTGGAAATCTCAAGATAAAAAGACTGGAAATCTCAAGATAAAAAGACTGGAAATATCAAGATAAAAAGACTGGAAATCTCAAGATAAAAAGACTGGAAACCTCAAGATAAAAAGACTGGAAACCTCAAGATAAAAAGACTGGAAACCTCAAGATGAAAAGACTGGAAATCTCAAGATAAAAAGACTGGAAATTTCAAGATAAAAAGACTGGAAACATCAAGATAAAAAGACTGGAAATCTCAAGATAAAAAGACTGGAAATCTCAAGATAAAAAGACTGGAAATATCAAGATAAAAAGACTGGAAATCTCAAGATAAAAAGACTGGAAACCTCAAGATAAAAAGACTGGAAACCTCAAGATAAAAAGATTGGAAACCTCAAGATAAAAAGACTGGAAATCTCAAGATAAAAAGACTGGAAATCTCAAGATAAAACGACTGGAAACTTCAAGATAAAAAGACTGGAAATCTCAAGATAAAAAGACTGGAAATATCAAGATAAAAAGACTGGAAACCTCAAGATAAAAAGACTGGAAACCTCAAGATAAAAAGACTGGAAATATCAAGATAAAAAGACTGGAAACCTCAAGATAAAAAGACTGGAAACCTCAAGATAAAAATAGTGGAAACCGCAAGATAAAAAGACTGGAAACCTCAAGATAAAAAGACTGGAAACCTCAAGATAAAAAGACTGGAAATCTCAAGATAAAAAGACTGGAAATCTCAAGATAAAACGACTGGAAACTTCAAGATAAAGAGACTGGATATCTCAAGATAAAAAGACTGGAAAATATCAAGATAAAAAGACTGGAAACCTCAAGATTAAAAGACTGGAAACCTCAAGATAAAAAGACTGGAAACCTCAAGATAAAAAGACTGGAAACCTCAAGATAAAAAGACTGGAAACCTCAAGATAAAAAGACTGGAAATCTCAAGATAAAAAGACTGGAAACCTCAAGATAAAAAGACTGGAAATATCAAGATAAAAATAGTGGAAACCTCAAGATAAAAGGACTGGAAACCTCAAGATAAAAAGACTGGAAATCTCAAGATAAAAAGACTGGAAATATCAAGATAAAAAGACTGGAAACCTCAAGATAAAAAGACTGGAAACCTCAAGATAAAAAGACTGGAAATCTCAAGATAAAAAGACTGGAAATATCAAGATGAAAAGACTGGAAACCTCAAGATAAAAATAGTGGAAACCTCAAGATAAAAAGACTGGAAATATCAAGATAAAAAGACTAGAAATATCAAGATAAAAAGAATGGAAACCTCAAGATGAAAAGACTGGAAATCTCAAGATAAAAGACTGGAAACCTCAAGATAAAAAGACTGGAAACCTCAAGATAAAAAGACTGGAAATCTCAAGATAAAAAGACTGGAAATCTCAAGATAAAACAACTGGAAACTTCAAGATAAAAAGACTGGAAATCTCAAGATAAAAAGACTGGAAATATCAAGATAAAAAGACTGGAAACCTCAAGATAAAAAGACTGGAAACCTCAAGATAAAAAGACTGGAAATATCAAGATAAAAAGACTGGAAACCTCAAGATAAAAAGACTGCAAACCTCAAGATATAAAGACTGGAAATCTCAAGATAAAAAGACTGGAAACCTCAAGATAAAAAGACTGGAAATATCTAGATAAAAAGACTGGAAACCTGAAGTTAAAAAGACTGGAAACTTTAAGATAAAAAGACTGGAAATCTCAAGATAAAAAGACTGGGAATATCAAGATAAAAAGACTAGAAACCTCAAGATAAAAAGATTGGAAACCTCAAGATAAAAAGACTGGAAATCTCAAGATAAAAAGACTGGAAATATCAAGATAAAAAGACTGGAAACCTCAAGATAAAAATAGTAGAAACCTCAAGATAAAAAGACTGGAAATATCAAGATAAAAAGACTGGAAACCTCAAGATAAAAAGACTGGAAATATCAAGATAAAAAGACTGGAAACCTCAAGATAAAAAGACTGGAAATCTCAAGATGAAAAGACTGGAAATATCAAGATAAAAAGACTGGAAACCTCAAGATAAAAAGACTGGAAACCTCAAGATAAAAAGACTGGAAATATCAAGATAAAAAGACTGGAAACCTCAAGATAAAAAGACTGCAAACCTCAAGATATAAAGACTGGAAATCTCAAGATAAAAAGACTGGAAACCTCAAGATAAAAAGACTGGAAATATCTAGATAAAAAGACTGGAAACCTCAAGTTAAAAAGACTGGAAACTTTAAGATAAAAAGACTGGAAATCTCAAGATAAAAAGACTGGGAATATCAAGATAAAAAGACTAGAAACCTCAAGATAAAAAGATTGGAAACCTCAAGATAAAAAGACTGGAAATCTCAAGATAAAAAGACTGGAAATATCAAGATAAAAAGACTGGAAACCTCAAGATAAAAATAGTAGAAACCTCAAGATAAAAAGACTGGAAATATCAAGATAAAAAGACTGGAAACCTCAAGATAAAAAGACTGGAAATATCAAGATAAAAAGACTGGAAACCTCAAGATAAAAAGACTGGAAATCTCAAGATGAAAAGACTGGAAACCTCAAGATAAAAAGACTGGAAACCTCAAGATAAAAATAGTGGAAACCTCAAGATAAAAAGACTGGAAACCTCAAGATAAAAAGACTGGAAACGTCAAGATAAAAAGACTGGAAACCTCAAGATATAAAGACTGGAAACCTCAAGATAAAAAGACTGGAAACCTCAAGATAAAAAGATTGGAAACCTCAAGATAAAAAGACTGGAAACCTCAAGATAAAAATGTGGAAACCTCAAGATAAAAAGACTGGAAACCTCAAGATAAAAAGAATGGAAACCTCAGGATAAAAAGACTGGGAACCTCAAGAGAAGAAGACTGGAAACCTCAAGATATAAAGACTGGAAACCTCAAGATTAAAAAACTGGAAACCTCAAGATAAAAATAATGGAAACCTCAAGATAAAAAGACTGGAAACCTCAAGATAAAAATGTGGAAACCTCAAGATAAAAAGACTGGAAACCTCAAGATAAAAATGTGGAAACCTCAAGATAAAAAGACTGGAAACCTCAAGATAAAAATGTGGAAACCTCAAGATAAAAAGACTGGAAACCTCAAGATAAAAAGACTGGAAACCTCAAGATAAAAAGACTGGAAATCTCAAGATAAAAAGACTGGAAATATCAAGATAAAAAGACTGGAAACCTCAAGATAAAAAGACTGGAAACCTCAAGATAAAAAGACTGGAAATATCAAGATAAAAAGACTGGAAACCTCAAGATAAAAAGACTGGAAACCTCAAGATAAAAAGACTGGAAACCTCAAGATAAAAAGACTGGAAATCTCAAGATAAAAAGACTGGAAACCTCAAGATAAAAAGACTGGAAATCTCAAGATTAAAAGACTGGAAATCTCAAGATAAAAAACTGGAAACCTCAAGATAAAAAGACTGGAAACCTCAAGATAAAAAGACTGGAAACCTCAAGATAAAAATAGTAGAAACCTCAAGATAAAAAGACTGGAAATATCAAGATAAAAAGACTGGAAACCTCAAGATAAAAAGACTGGAAATATCAAGATAAAAAGACTGGAAACCTCAAGATAAAAAGACTGGAAATCTCAAGATGAAAAGACTGGAAACCTCAAGATAAAAAGACTGGAAACCTCAAGATAAAAATAGTGGAAACCTCAAGATAAAAAGACTGGAAACCTCAAGATAAAAAGACTGGAAAAGTCAAGCTAAAAAGACTGGAAACCTCAAGATATAAAGACTGGAAACCTCAAGATAAAAAAACTGGAAACCTCAAGATAAAAAGACTGGAAACCTCAAGATAAAAAGATTGGAAACCTCAAGATAAAAAGACTGGAAACCTCAAGATAAAAATGTGGAAACCTCAAGATAAAAAGACTGGAAACCTCAAGATAAAAAGAATGGAAACCTCATGATAAAAAGACTGGGAATCTCAAGAGAAGAAGACTGGAAACCTCAAGATATAAAGACTGGAAACCTCAAGATTAAAAAACTGGAAACCTCAAGATAAAAATAATGGAAACCTCAAGATAAAAAGACTGGAAACCTCAAGATAAAAATGTGGAAACCTCAAGATAAAAAGACTGGAAACCTCAAGATAAAAATGTGGAAACCTCAAGATAAAAAGACTGGAAACCTCAAGATAAGAAGACTGGAAACCTCAAGATAAAATGACTGGAAATATCAAGATAAAAAGACTGGAAACCTCAAGATAAAAAGACTGGAAACCTCAAGATAAAATGACTGGAAATATCAAGATAAAATGACTGGAAATATCAAGATAAAAAGACTGGAAACCTCAAGATAAAAAGACTGGAAACCTCAAGATAAAAAGACTGGAAACCTCAAGATAAAAAGACTGGAAATCTCAAGATAAAAAGACTGGAAACCTCAAGATAAAAAGACTGGAAATCTCAAGATAAAAAGACTGGAAATCTCAAGATAAAAAGCCTGGAAACCTCAAGATAAAAAGACTGGAAATCTCAAGATAAAAAGACTGGAAATATCAAGATAAAAAGACTGGAAATCTCAAGATAAAAAGACTGGAAACCTCAAGATAAAAAGACTGGAAACCTCAAGATAAAAAGATTGGAAACCTCAAAGATGAAAAGACTGGAAATCTCAAGATAAAAAGACTGGAAATCTCAAGATAAAAAGACTGGAAATTTCAAGATAAAAAGACTGGAAACCTCAAGATAAAAATAGTAGAAACCTCAAGATAAAAAGACTGGAAATATCAAGATAAAAAGACTGGAAACCTCAAGATAAAAAGACTGGAAATATCAAGATAAAAAGACTGGAAACCTCAAGATAAAAAGACTGGAAATCTCAAGATGAAAAGACTGGAAACCTCAAGATAAAAAGACTGGAAACCTCAAGATAAAAATAGTGGAAACCTCAAGATAAAAAGACTGGAAACCTCAAGATAAAAAGTCTGGAAATGTCAAGATAAAAAGACTGGAAACCTCAAGATATAAAGACTGGAAACCTCAAGATAAAAAAACTGGAAACCTCAAGATAAAAAGACTGGAAACCTCAAGATAAAAAGATTGGAAACCTCAAGATAAAAAGACTGGAAACCTCAATATAAAAAGACGGGAAACCTCAAGATAAAAATAGTGGAAACCTCAAGATAAAAAGACTGGAAACCTCAAGATAAAAAGAATGGAAACCTCAGGATAAAAAGACTGGGAACCTTAAGAGAAGAAGACTGGAAACCTCAAGATATAAAGACTGGAAACCTCAAGATTAAAAAACTGGAAACCTCAAGATAAAAATAATGGAAACCTCAAGATAAAAGACTGGAAACCTCAAGATAAAAATGTGGAAACCTCAAGATAAAAAGACTGGAAACCTCAAGATAAAAATGTGGAAACCTCAAGATAAAAAGACTGGAAACCTCAAGATAAGAATAGTGGAAACCGCAAGATAAATAGACTGAAAACATCAAGATAAAAAGACTGGAAACCTCAAGATAAAAAGACTGGAATCCTCAAGATAAAAAGACTGGAAACCTCAAGATAAAAAGACTGGAAATCTCAAGATAAAAAGACTGGAAATATCAAGATAAAAAGACTGGAAACCTCAAGATGAAAAGACTGGAAATATCAAGATAAAAAGACTGGAAACCTCAAGATAAAAAGACTGGAAACCTCAAGATAAAAAGACTGGAAACCTCAAGATAAAAAGACTGGAAATCTCAAGATAAAAAGACTGGAAATATCAAGATAAAAAGACTGGAAACCTCAAGATAAAAAGACTGGAAACCTCAAGATAAAAATAGTGGAAACCTCAAGATAAAAAGACTGGAAATATCAAGATAAAAAGACTGGAAATATCAAGATAAAAAGAATGGAAACCTCAAGATAAAAAGACTGGAAATCTCAAGATAAAAAGACTGGAAACCTCAAGATAAAAAGACTGGAAATCTCAAGATAAAAAGACTGGAAATCTCAAGATAAAAAGACTGGAAATATCAAGATAAAAAGACTGGAAACATCAAGATCAAGATAAAAAGACTGGAAACCTCAAGATAAAAAGACTGGAAACCTCAAGATAAAAAGACTGGAAATCTCAAGATAAAAAGACTGGAAACCTCAAGATAAAAAGACTGGAAATATCAAGATAAAAAGACTGGAAACCTCAAGATAAAAAGACTGGAAACCTCAAGATAAAAAGACTGGAAATCTCAAGATAAAAAGACTGGAAATATCAAGATAAAAAGACTGGAAATCTCAAGATAAAAAGACTGGAAACCTCAAGATAAAAAGACTGGAAATCTCAAGATAAAAAGACTGGAAATATCAAGATAAAAAGACTGGAAACGTCAAGATAAAAATAGTGGAAACCTCAAAATAAAAAGACTGGAAATATCAAGATAAAAAGACTGGAAATATCAAGATAAAAAGAATGGAAACCTCAAGATAAAAAGACTGGAAATATCAAGATAAAAAGACTGGAACCTCAAGATAAAAAGACTGGAAACCTCAAGATAAAAAGACTGGAAATCTCAAGATAAAAAGACTGGAAATATCAAGATAAAAAGACTGGAAACCTCAAGATGAAAAGACTGGAAATATCAAGATAAAAAGACTGGAAACCTCAAGATAAAAAGACTGGAAACCTCAAGATAAAAAGACTGGAAACCTCAAGATAAAAAGACTGGACATATCAAGATAAAAAGACTGGAAACTTCAAGATAAAAAGACTGGAAACCTCAAGATAAAAAGACTGGAAATCTCAAGATAAAAAGACTGGAAATATCAAGATAAAAAGACTGGAAACCTCAAGATAAAAAGACTGGAAACCTCAAGATAAAAATAGTGGAAACCTCAAGATAAAAAGACTGGAAATATCAAGATAAAAAGACTGGAAATATCAAGATAAAAAGAATGGAAACCTCAAGATAAAAAGACTGGAAATCTCAAGATAAAAAGACTGGAAACCTCAAGATAAAAAGACTGGAAATCTCAAGATAAAAAGACTGGAAATCTCAAGATAAAAAGACTGGAAATATCAAGATAAAAAGACTGGAAACATCAAGATCAAGATAAAAAGACTGGAAACCTCAAGATAAAAAGACTGGAAACCTCAAGATAAAAAGACTGGAAATATCAAGATAAAAAGACTGGAAACCTCAAGATAAAAAGACTGGAAACCTCAAGATAAAAAGACTGGAAATCTCAAGATAAAAAGACTGGAAATATCAAGATAAAAAGACTGGAAATCTCAAGATAAAAAGACTGGAAACCTCAAGATAAAAAGACTGGAAATCTCAAGATAAAAAGACTGGAAATATCAAGATAAAAAGACTGGAAACGTCAAGATAAAAATAGTGGAAACCTCAAGATAAAAAGACTGGAAATATCAAGATAAAAAGATTGGAAACCTCAAGATAAAAAGACTGGAAACCTCAAGATAAAAAGACTGGAAATATCAAGATAAAAAGACTGGAAACCTCAAGATAAAAAGACTGGAAACCTCAAGATGAAAAGACTGGAAATCTCAAGATAAAAAGATTGGAAACCTCAAGATAAAAAGACTGGAAACCTCAAGATAAAAATGTGGAAACCTCAAGATAAAAAGACTGGAAACCTCAAGATAAAAAGAATGGAAACCTCAGGATAAAAAGACTGGGAACCTCAAGAGAAGAAGACTGGAAACCTCAAGATATAAAGACTGGAAACCTCAAGATTAAAAAACTGGAAACCTCAAGATAAAAATAATGGAAACCTCAAGATAAAAAGACTGGAAACCTCAAGATAAAAATGTGGAAACCTCAAGATAAAAAGACTGGAAACCTCAAGATAAAAATGTGGAAACCTCAAGATAAAAAGACTGGAAACCTCAAGATAAAATGACTGGAAATATCAAGATAAAAAGACTGGAAACCTCAAGATAAAAAGACTGGAAACCTCAAGATAAAAAGACTGGAAACCTCAAGATAAAAAGACTGGAAATCTCAAGATAAAAAGGCTGGAAACTTCAAGATAAAAAGACTGGAAATCTCAAGATAAAAAGACTGGAAATCTCAAGATAAAAAGACTGGAAACCTCAAGATAAAAAGACTGGAAACCTCAAGATAAAAAGATTGGAAACCTCAAGATGAAAAGACTGGAAATCTCAAGATAAAAAGACTGGAAATCTCAAGATAAAAAGACTGGAAATTTCAAGATAAAAAGACTGGAAACCTCAAGATAAAAATAGTAGAAACCTCAAGATAAAAAGACTGGAAATATCAAGATAAAAAGACTGGAAACCTCAAGACAAAAAGACTGGAAATATCAAGATAAAAAGACTGGAAACCTCAAGATAAAAAGACTGGAAATCTCAAGATGAAAAGACTGGAAACCTCAAGATAAAAAGACTGGAAACCTCAAGATAAAAATAGTGGAAACCTCAAGATAAAAAGACTGGAAACCTCAAGATAAAAAGTCTGGAAATGTCAAGATAAAAAGACTGGAAACCTCAAGATATAAAGACTGGAAACCTCAAGATAAAAAAACTGGAAACCTCAAGATAAAAAGACTGGAAACCTCAAGATAAAAAGATTGGAAACCTCAAGATAAAAAGACTGGAAACCTCAATATAAAAAGACGGGAAACCTCAAGATAAAAATAGTGGAAACCTCAAGATAAAAAGACTGGAAACCTCAAGATAAAAAGAATGGAAACCTCAGGATAAAAAGACTGGGAACCTTAAGAGAAGAAGACTGGAAACATCAAGATATAAAGACTGGAAACCTCAAGATTAAAAAACTGGAAACCTCAAGATAAAAATAATGGAAACCTCAAGATAAAAAGACTGGAAACCTCAAGATAAAAATGTGGAAACCTCAAGATAAAAAGACTGGAAACCTCAAGATAAAAATGTGGAAACCTCAAGATAAAAAGACTGGAAACCTCAAGATAAGAATAGTGGAAACCGCAAGATAAATAGACTGAAAACATCAAGATAAAAAGACTGGAAACCTCAAGATAAAAAGACTGGAAACCTCAAGATAAAAAGACTGGAAATCTCAAGATAAAAAGACTGGAAATATCAAGATAAAAAGACTGGAAACCTCAAGATGAAAAGACTGGAAATATCAAGATAAAAAGACTGGAAACCTCAAGATAAAAAGACTGGAAACCTCAAGATAAAAAGACTGGAAACCTCAAGATAAAAAGACTGGAAATATCAAGATAAAAAGACTGGAAACCTCAAGACAAAAAGACTGGAAACCTCAAGATAAAAAGACTGGAAATCTCAAGATAAAAAGACTGGAAATATCAAGATAAAACGACTGGAAACCTCAAGATAAAAAGACTGGAAACCTCAAGATAAAAATAGTGGAAACCTCAAGATAAAAAGACTGGAAATATCAAGATAAAAAGACTGGAAATATCAAGATAAAAAGAATGGAAACCTCAAGATAAAAAGACTGGAAATCTCAAGATAAAAAGACTGGAAACCTCAAGATAAAAAGACTGGAAATCTCAAGATAAAAAGACTGGAAATATCAAGATAAAAAGACTGGAAACGTCAAGATAAAAATAGTGGAAACCTCAAGATAAAAAGACTGGAAATATCAAGATAAAAAGACTGGAAATATCAAGATAAAAAGAATGGAAACCTCAAGATAAAAAGACTGGAAATATCAAGATAAAAAGACTAGAAACCTCAAGATAAAAAGACTGGAAATCTCAAGATGAAAAGACAGGAAACCTCAAGATAAAAAGACTGGAAACCAGAAGATGAAAATAGTGGAAACCTCAAGATAAAAAGACTGGAAATATCAAGATAAAAAGACTGGAAATATCAAGATAAAAAGACTAGAAATATCAAGATAAAAAGAATGGAAACCTCAAGATGAAAAGACTGGAAATCTCAAGAAAAAAGACTGGAAACCTCAAGATAAAAAGACTGGAAACCTCAAGATAAAAAGACTGGAAACCTCAAGATAAAAAGACTGGAAATCTCAAGATAAAAAGACTGGAAATCTCAAGATAAAACGACTGGAAACTTCAAGATAAAAAGACTGGAAATCTAAAGATAAAAAGACTGGAAATATCAAGATAAAAAGACTGGAAACCTCAAGATAAAAAGACTGGAAACCTCAAGATAAAAAGACTGGAAATATCAAGATAAAAAGACTGGAAACCTCAAGATAAAAAGACTGGAAACCTCAAGATATAAAGACTGGAAATCTCAAGATAAAAAGACTGGAAACCTCAAGATAAAAAGACTGGAAATATCTAGATAAAAAGACTGGAAACCTTAAGATAAAAAGACTGGAAATCTCAAGATAAAAAGACTGGAAATATCAAGATAAAAAGACTGGAAACCTCAAGATAAAAAGATTGGAAACCTCAAGATAAAAAGACTGGAAATCTCAAGATAAAAAGACTGGAAATATCAAAATAAAAAGACCGGAAACCTCAAGATAAAAATAGTGGAAACCTCAAGATAAAAAGACTGGAAATATCAAGATAAAAAGACTGGAAATATCAAGATAAAAAGAATGGAAACCTCAAGATAAAAAGACTGGAAATATCAAGATAAAAAGACTGGAAACCTCAAGATAAAAAGACTGGAAATCTCAAGATGAAAAGACTGGAAACCTCAAGATAAAAAGACTGGAAACCACAAGATGAAAATAGTGGAAACCTCAAGATAAAAAGATTGGAAACCTCAAGATAAAAAGACTGGAAACCTCAATATAAAAAGACGGGAAACCTCAAGATAAAAATAGTGGAAACCTCAAGATAAAAAGACTGGAAACTTCAAGATAAAAAGAATGGAAACCTCAAGATAAAAAGACTGGGAACCTTAAGAGAAGAAGACTGGAAACCTCAAGATATAAAGACTGGAAACCTCAAGATTAAAAAACTGGAAACCTCAAGATAAAAATAATGGAAACCTCAAGATAAAAAGACTGGAAACCTCAAGATAAAAATGTGGAAACCTCAAGATAAAAAGACTGGAAACCTCAAGATAAAAATGTGGAAACCTCAAGATAAAAAGACTGGAAACCTCAAGATAAGAATAGTGGAAACCGCAAGATAAATAGACTGAAAACATCAAGATAAAAAGACTGGAAACCTCAAGATAAAAAGACTGGAAACCTCAAGATAAAAAGACTGGAAACCTCAAGATAAAAAGACTGGAAACCTCAAGATAAGAATAGTGGAAACCTCAAGATAAATAGACTGAAAACATCAAGATAAAAAGACTGGAAACCTCAAGATAAAAAGACTGGAAACCTCAAGATAAAAAGACTGGAAACCTCAAGATAAAAAGACTGGAAATCTCAAGATAAAAAGACTGGAAATATCAAGATAAAAAGACTGGAAACCTCAAGATAAAAAGACTGGAAATATCAAGATAAAAAGACTGGAAACCTCAAGATAAAAAGACTGGAAACCTCAAGATAAAAAGACTGGAAACCTCAAGATAAAAAGACTGGAAATATCAAGATAAAAAGACTGGAAACCTCAAGATAAAAAGACTGGAAACCTCAAGATAAAAAGACTGGAAATCTCAAGATAAAAAGACTGGAAATATCAAGATAAAAAGACTGGAAACCTCAAGATAAAAAGACTGGAAACCTCAAGATAAAAATAGTGGAAACCTCAAGATAAAAAGACTGGAAATATCAAGATAAAAAGACTGGAAATATCAAGATAAAAAGAATGGAAACCTCAAGATAAAAAGACTGGAAACCTCAAGATAAAACGACTGGAAATCTCAAGATAAAAAGACTGGAAATCTCAAGATAAAAAGACTGGAAATATCAAGATAAAAAGATTGGAAACATCAAGATCAAGATAAAAAGACTGGAAACCTCAAAATAAAAAGACTGGAAAACTCAAGATAAAAAGACTGGAAATCTCAAGATAAAAAGACTGGAAACCTCAAGATAAAAAGACTGGAAATATCAAGATAAAAAGACTGGAAACCTCAAGATAAAAAGACTGGAAACCTCAAGATAAAAAGACTGGAAATCTCAAGATAAAAAGACTGGAAATATCAAGATAAAAAGACTGGAAATATCAAGATAAAAAGACTGGAAATCTCAAGATAAAAAGACTGGAAACCTCAAGATAAAAAGACTGGAAATCTCAAGATAAAAAGACTGGAAATATCAAGATAAAAAGACTGGAAACGTCAAGATAAAAATAGTGGAAACCTCAAGATAAAAAGACTGGAAATATCAAGATAAAAAGACTGGAAATATCAAGATAAAAAGAATGGAAACCTCAAGATAAAAAGACTGGAAATATCAAGATAAAAAGACTGGAAACCTCAAGATAAAAAGACTGGAAATCTCAAGATGAAAAGACTGGAAACCTCAAGATAAAAAGACTGGAAACCAGAAGATGAAAATAGTGGAAACCTCAAGATAAAAAGACTGGAAATATCAAGATAAAAAGACTGGAAATATCAAGATAAAAAGACTAGAAATATCAAGATAAAAAGAATGGAAACCTCAAGATGAAAAGACTGGAAATCTCAAGATAAAAAGACTGGAAACCTCAAGATAAAAAGACTGGAAACCTCAAGATAAAAAGACTGGAAACCTCAAGATAAAAAGACTGGAAATCTCAAGATAAAAAGACTGGAAATCTCAAGATAAAACGACTGGAAACTTCAAGATAAAAAGACTGGAAATCTAAAGATAAAAAGACTGGAAATATCAAGATAAAAAGACTGGAAACCTCAAGATAAAAAGACTGGAAACCTCAAGATAAAAAGACTGGAAATATCAAGATAAAAAGACTGGAAACCTCAAGATAAAAAGACTGGAAACCTCAAGATATAAAGACTGGAAATCTCAAGATAAAAAGACTGGAAACCTCAAGATAAAAAGACTGGAAATATCTAGATAAAAAGACTGGAAACCTTAAGATAAAAAGACTGGAAATCTCAAGATAAAAAGACTGGAAATATCAAGATAAAAAGACTGGAAACCTCAAGATAAAAAGATTGGAAACCTCAAGATAAAAAGACTGGAAATCTCAAGATAAAAAGACTGGAAATATCAAAATAAAAAGACCGGAAACCTGAAGATAAAAATAGTGGAAACCTCAAGATAAAAAGACTGGAAATATCAAGATAAAAAGACTGGAAATATCAAGATAAAAAGACTGGAAACGTCAAGATAAAAATAGTGGAAACCTCAAGATAAAAAGACTGGAAATATCAAGATAAAAAGACTGGAAATATCAAGATAAAAAGAATGGAAACCTCAAGATAAAAAGACTGGAAATATCAAGATAAAAAGACTGGAAACCTCAAGATAAAAAGACTGGAAATCTCAAGATGAAAAGAATTGAAACCTCAAGATAAAAAGACTGGAAACCACAAGATGAAAATAGTGGAAACCTCAAGATAAAAAGACTGGAAATATCAAGATAAAAAGACTGGAAATATCAAGATAAAAAGACTAGAAATATCTAGATAAAAAGAATGGAAACCTCAAGATGAAAAGACTGGAAATCTCAAGATAAAAAGACTGGAAACCTCAAGATAAAAAGACTGGAAACCTCAAGATAAAAAGACTGGAAACCTCAAGATAAAAAGACTGGAAATCTCAAGATAAAAAGACTGGAAATCTCAAGATAAAACGACTGGAAACTTCAAGATAAAAAGACTGGAAACCTCAAGATAAAAAGACTGGAAACCTCAAGATAAAAAGACTGGAAATCTCAAGATAAAAAGACTGGAAATATCAAGATAAAAAGACTGGAAACCTCAAGATAAAAAGACTGGAAACCTCAAGATAAAAAGACTGGAAATATCAAGATAAAAAGACTGGAAACCTCAAGATAAAAAGACTGGAAACCTCAAGATAAAAAGACTGGAAACCTCAAGATAAAAAGACTGGAAATATCAAGATAAAAAGACTGGAAACCTCAAGATAAAAAGACTGGAAACCTCAAGATAAAAAGACTGGAAACCTCAAGATAAAATGACTGGAAATATCAAGATAAAAAGACTGGAAACCTCAAGATAAAAAGACTGGAAACCTCAAGATAAAAAGACTGGAAATCTCAAGATAAAAAGACTGGAAATATCAAGATAAAAAGACTGGAAACCTCAAGATAAAAAGACTGGAAACCTCAAGATAAAAAGACTGGAAATATCAAGATAAAAAGACTGGAAATATCAAGATAAAAAGAATGGAAACCTCAATATAAAAAGACTGGAAATCTCAAGATAAAAAGACTGAAAACTTCAAGATAAAAAGACTGGAAACCTCAAAATAAAAAGACTGGAAATCTCAAGATGAAAAGACTGGAAATTTCAAGATAAAAAGACTGGAAATATCAAGATAAAAAGACTGGAAACCTCAAGATCAAGATAAAAAGACTGGAAATCTCAAGATAAAAAGACTGGAAATCTCAAGATAAAACGACTGGAAACTTCAAGATAAAAAGACATGAAATCTAAAGATAAAAAGACTGGAAATATCAAGATAAAAAGACTGGAAACCTCAAGATAAAAAGACTGGAAACCTCAAGATAAAAAGACTGGAAATATCAAGATAAAAAGACTGGAAACCTCAAGATAAAAAGACTGGAAACCTCAAGATATAAAGACTGGAAATCTCAAGATAAAAAGACTGGAAACCTCAAGATAAAAAGACTGGAAATATCTAGATAAAAAGACTGGAAACCTTAAGATAAAAAGACTGGAAATCTCAAGATAAAAAGACTGGAAATATCAAGATAAAAAGACTGGAAACCTCAAGATAAAAAGATTGGAAACCTCAAGATAAAAAGACTGGAAATCTCAAGATGAAAAGACTGGAAATATCAAAATAAAAAGACCGGAAACCTCAAGATAAAAATAGTGGAAACCTCAAGATAAAAAGACTGGAAATATCAAGATAAAAAGACTGGAAATATCAAGATAAAAAGACTGGAAACGTCAAGATAAAAATAGTGGAAACCTCAAGATAAAAAGACTGGAAATATCAAGATAAAAAGACTGGAAATATCAAGATAAAAAGAATGGAAACCTCAAGATAAAAAGACTGGAAATTTCAAGATAAAAAGACTGGAAACCTCAAGATAAAAAGACTGGAAATCTCAAGATAAAAAGACTTGAAACCTCAAGATAAAAAGACTGGAAACCACAAGATGAAAATAGTGGAAACCTCAAGATAAAAAGACTGGAAATATCAAGATAAAAAGACTGGAAATATCAAGATAAAAAGACTAGAAATATCAAGATAAAAAGAATGGAAACCTCAAGATGAAAAGACTGGAAATCTCAAGATAAAAAGACTGGAAACCTCAAGATAAAAAGACTGGAAACCTCAAGATAAAAAGACTGGAAACCTCAAGATAAAAAGACTGGAAATCTCAAGATAAAAAGACTGGAAATCTCAAGATAAAACGACTGGAAACTTCAAGATAAAAAGACTGGAAACCTCAAGATAAAAAGACTGGAAACCTCAAGATAAAAAGACTGGAAATCTTAAGATAAAAAGACTGGAAATATCAAGATAAAAAGACTGGAAACCTCAAGATAAAAAGACTGGAAACCTCAAGATAAAAAGACTGGAAATATCAAGATAAAAAGACTGGAAACCTCAAGATAAAAAGACTGGAAACCTCAAGATAAAAAGACTGGAAACCTCAAGATAAAAAGACTGGAAATATCAAGATAAAAAGACTGGAAACCTCAAGATAAAAAGACTGGAAACCTCAAGATAAAAAGACTGGAAACCTCAAGATAAAATGACTGGAAATATCAAGATAAAAAGACTGGAAACCTCAAGATAAAAAGACTGGAAACCTCAAGATAAAAAGACTGGAAATCTCAAGATAAAAAGACTGGAAATATCAAGATAAAAAGACTGGAAACCTCAAGATAAAAAGACTGGAAACCTCAAGATAAAAAGACTGGAAATATCAAGATAAAAAGACTGGAAATATCAAGATAAAAAGAATGGAAACCTCAAGATAAAAAGACTGGAAATCTCAAGATAAAAAGACTGAAAACTTCAAGATAAAAAGACTGGAAACCTCAAGATAAAAAGACTGGAAATCTCAAGATGAAAAGACTGGAAATCTCAAGATAAAAAGACTGGAAATATCAAGATAAAAAGACTGGAAACCTCAAGATCAAGATAAAAAGACTGGAAATCTCAAGATAAAAAGACTGGAAACCTCAAGATAAAAAGACTGGAAATCTCAAGATAAAAAGACTGGAAACCTCAAGATAAAAAGACTGGAAATATCAAGATAAAAATAGTGGAAACCTCAAGATAAAAAGACTGGAAACCTCAAGATAAAAAGACTGGAAATCTCAAGATAAAAAGACTGGAAATATCAAGATAAAAAGACTGGAAACCTCAAGATAAAAAGACTGGAAACCTCAAGATAAAAAGACTGGAAATCTCAAGATAAAAAGACTGGAAATATCAAGATAAAAAGACTGGAAACGTCAAGATAAAAATAGTGGAAACCTCAAGATAAAAAGACTGGAAATATCAAGATAAAAAGACTGGAAATATCAAGATAAAAATAATGGAAACCTCAAGATAAAAAGACTGGAAATATCAAGATAAAAAGACTGGAAACCTCAAGATAAAAAGACTGGAAATCTCAAGATGAAAAGACTGGAAACCTCAAGATAAAAAGACTGGAAACCACAAGATGAAAATAGTGGAAACCTCAAGATAAAAAGACCGGGAATATCAAGATAAAAAGAATAGAAATATCAAGATAAAAAGAATGGAAACCTCAAGATGAAAAGACTGGAAATCTCAAGATAAAAAGACTGGAAACCTCAAGATGAAAAGACTGGAAACTTCAAGATAAAAAGACTGGAAATCTCAAGATAAAAAGACTGGAAATCTCAAGATAAAACGACTGGAAACTTCAAGATAAAAAGACTGGAAATCTAAAGATAAAAAGACTGGAAATATCAAGATAAAAAGACTGAAAACCTCAAGATAAAAAGACTGGAAACCTCAAGATAAAAAGACTGGAAATATCAAGATAAAAAGACTGGAAACCTCAAGATAAAAAGACTGGAAACCTCAAGATATAAAGACTGGAAATCTCAAGATAAAAAGACTGGAAACCTCAAGATAAAAAGACTGGAAATATCTAGATAAAAAGACTGGAAACCTTAAGATAAAAAGACTGGAAATCTCAAGATAAAAAAACTGGAAATATCAAGATAAAAAGACTGGAAATATCAAGATAAAAAGACTGGAAATATCAAGATAAAAAGACTGGAAACCTCAAGATAAAAAAACTGGAAATATCAAGATAAAAAGACTGGAAACCTCAAGATAAAAAGACTGGAAATCTGAAGATGAAAAGACTGGAAACCTCAAGATCAAAAGACTGGAAACCTCAAGATAAAAATAGTGGAAACTTCAAGATAAAAAGACTGGAAACCTCAAGATAAAAAGTCTGGAAACCTCAAGATAAAAAGACTGGAAACCTCAAGATATAAAGACTGGAAACCTCAAGATAAAAAATTGGAAACCTCAAGATAAAAAGACTGGAAACCTCAAGATAAAAAGATTGGAAACCTCAAGATAAAAAGACTGGAAACCTCAATATAAAAAGACTGGAAACCTCAAGATAAAAATAGTGGAAACCTCAAGATAAAAAGACTGGAAACCTCAAGATAAAAAGAATGGAAACCTCAGGATAAAAAGACTGGGAACCTCAAAAGAAGAAGACTGGAAACTTCAAGATATAAAGACTGGAAACCTCAAGATAAAAATGTGGAAACCTCAAGATAAAAAGACTGGAAACCTCCAGATAAGAATAGTGGAAACCGCAAGATAAAAAGACTGAAAACATCAAGATAAAAAGACTGGAAACCTCAAGATAAAATTGTGGAAACCTCAAGATAAAAAGACTGGAAACCTCAAGATAAAAATGTGGAAACCTCAAGATAAAAAGACTGGAAACCTCAAGATAAGAATAGTGGAAACCGCAAGATAAAAAGACTGAAAACATCAAGATAAAAAGACTGGAAACCTCAAGATAAAATTGTGGAAACCTCAAGATAAAAAGATTGGAAACCTCAAGATAAGAATAGTGGAAACCGCAAGATAAAAAGACTGAAAACATCAAGATAAAAAGACTGGAAACCTCAAGATAAAAAGACTGGAAACCTCAAGATAAAAAGACTGGAAACCTCAAGATAAAAAGACTGGAAATCTCAAGATAAAAAGACTGGAAACCTCAAGATAAAAAGACTGGAAACCTCAAGATAAAAAGACTGGAAACCTCAAGATGAAAAGACTGGAACTCTCAAGATAAAAAGACTGGAAACCTCAAGATAAAAAGAATGGAAACCTCAAGATAAAAAGACTGGAAATCTCAAGATAAAAAGACTGGAAATCTCAAGATAAAACAACTGGAAACTTCAAGATAAAAAGACTGGAAATCTAAAGATAAAAAGACTGGAAATATCAAGATAAAAAGACTGGAAACCTCAAGATAAAAATACTGGAAACCTCAAGATAAAAAGACTGGAAATATCAAGATAAAAAGACTGGAAACCTCAAGATAAAAAGACTGGAAACCTCAAGATATAAAGACTGGAAATCTCAAGATAAAAAGAATGGAAACCTCAAGATAAAAAGACTGGAAATATCTAGATAAAAAGACTGGAAACCTTAAGATAAAAAGACTGGAAATCTCAAGATAAAAAGACTGGAAATATCAAGATAAAAAGACTAGAAACCTCAAGATAAAAAGATTGGAAACCTCAAGATAAAAAGACTGGAAATCTCAAGATAAAAAGACTGGAAATATCAAGATAAAAAGACCGGAAACCTCAAGATAAAAATAGTGGAAACCTCAAGATGAAAAGACTGGAAATATCAAGATAAAAAGACTGGAAATATCAAGATAAAAAGACTGGAAACCTCAAGATAAAAAAACTGGAAATATCAAGATAAAAAGACTGGAAACCTCAAGATAAAAAGACTGGAAACCTCAAGATAAAAATAGTGGAAACCTCAAGATAAAAAGACTGGAAACCTCAAGATAAAAAGTCTGGAAACCTCAAGATAAAAAGACTGGAAACCTCAAGATATAAAGACTGGAAACCTCAAGATAAAAAATTGGAAACCTCAAGATAAAAAGACTGGAAACCTCAAGATATAAAGATTGGAAACCTCAAGATAAAAAGACTGGAAACCTCAATATAAAAAGACTGGAAACCTCAAGATAAAAATAGTGGAAACCTCAAGATAAAAAGACTGGAAACCTCAAGATAAAAAGAATGGAAACCTCAGGAGAAAAAGACTGGGAACCTCAAGAGAAGAAGACTGTAAACCTCAAGATATAAAGACTGGAAACCTCAAGATAAAAATGTGGAAACCTCAAGATAAAAAGACTGGAAACCTCAAGATAAGAATAGTGGAAACCGCAAGATAAAAAGACTGAAAACATCAAGATATAAAGACTGGAAACCTCAAGATAAAATTGTGGAAACCTCAAGATAAAAAGACTGGAAACCTCAAGATAAAAAGACTGGAAACCTCAAGATAAAAAGACTGGAAACCTCAAGATAAGAATAGTGGAAACCGCAAGATAAAAAGACTGAAAACATCAAGATAAAAAGACTGGAAACCTCAAGATAAAATTGTGGAAACCTCAAGATAAAAAGACTGGAAACCTCAAGATAAGAATAGTGGAAAGCGCAAGATAAAAAGACTGAAAACATCAAGATAAAAAGACTGGAAACCTCAAGATAAAAAGACTGGAAACCTCAAGATAAAAAGACTGGAAACCTCAAGATAAAAAGACTGGAAATCTCAAGATAAAAAAACTGGAAATTTCAAGATAAAACGACTGGAAACTTCAAGATAAAAAGACTGGAAATCTCAAGATAAAAAGACTGGAATTATCAAGATAAAAAGACTGGAAACCTCAAGATAAAAAGACTGTAAACCTCAAGATAAAAAGACTGGAAATATCAAGATAAAAAGACTGGAAACCTCAAGATAAAAAGACTGGAAACCTCAATATAAAAAGACTGGAATCCTCAAGATAAAAAGACTGGAAACCTCAAGATAAAAAGACTGAAAATATCAAGATAAAAAGACTTGAAACCTCAAGATAAAAAGACTGGAAACTTCAAGATAAAAAGACTGGAAATCTCAAGATAAAAAGACTGGAAATATCAAGATAAAAAGACTGGAAACCTCAAGATAAAAAGACTGGAAACCTCAAGATAAAAAGACTGGAAATCTCAAGATAAAAAGACTGGAAACCTCAAGATAAAAATAGTGGAAACCTCAAGATAAAAAGACTGGAAATATCAAGATAAAAAGACTGGAAATATCAAGATAAAAAGAATGGAAACCTCAAGATAAAAAGACTGGAAATCTCAAGATAAAAAGACTGAAAACCTCAATATAAAAAGACTGGAAACCTCAAGATAAAAAGACTGGAAATCTCAAGATAAAAAGACTGGAAATCTCAAGATAAAAAGACTGGAAATATCAAGATAAAAAGACTGGAAACCTCAAGATCAAAATAAAAAGACTGGAAACCTCAAGATAAAAAGACTGGAAACCTCAAGATAAAAAGACTGGAAATCTCAAGATAAAAAGACTGGAAACCTCAAGATAAAAAGACTGGAAATATCAAGATAAAAAGACTGGAAACCTCAAGATAAAAAGACTGGAAACCTCAAGATAAAAAGACTTGAAATCTCAAGATAAAAAGACTGGAAATATCAAGATAAAAAGACTGGAAACCTCAAAATAAAAAGACTGGAAACCTCAAGATAAAAAGACTGGAAATCTCAAGATAAAAAGACTGGAAATATCAAGATAAAAAGACTGGAAACGTCAAGATAAAAATAGTGGAAACCTCAAGATAAAAAGACTGGAAATATCAAAATAAAAAGACTGGAAATATCAAGATAAAAAGAATGGAAACCTCAAGATAAAAAGACTGGAAATATCAAGATAAAAAGACTGGAAACCTCAAGATAAAAAGACTGGAAATCTCAAGATGAAAAGAGTGGAAACCTCAAGATAAAAAGACTGGAAACCTCAAGATGAAAATAGTGGAAACCTCAAGATAAAAAGACTGGAAATATCAAGATAAAAAGAATGGAAACCTCAAGATTTAAAAACTGGAAACCTCAATATAAAAAGACTGGAAATATCAAGATAAAAAGACTGGAAACCTCAAGATCAAGATAAAAAGACTGGAAATCTCAAGATAAAAAGACTGGAAACCTCAAGATAAAAAGACTGGAAATCTCAAGATAAAAAGACTGGAAACCTCAAGATAAAAAGACTGGAAATATCAAGATAAAAATAGTGGAAACCTCAAGATAAAAAGACTGGAAACCTCAAGATAAAAAGACTGGAAATCTCAAGATAAAAAGACTGGAAATATCAAGATAAAAAGACTGGAAACCTCAAGATAAAAAGACTGGAAACCTCAAGATAAAAAGACTGGAAATCTCAAGATAAAAAGACTGGAAATATCAAGATAAAAAGACTGGAAACGTCAAGATAAAAATAGTGGAAACCTCAAGATAAAAAGACTGGAAATATCAAGATAAAAAGACTGGAAATATCAAGATAAAAATAATGGAAACCTCAAGATAAAAAGACTGGAAATATCAAGATAAAAAGACTGGAAACCTCAAGATAAAAAGACTGGAAATCTCAAGATGAAAAGACTGGAAACCTCAAGATAAAAAGACTGGAAACCACAAGATGAAAATAGTGGAAACCTCAAGATAAAAAGACCGGGAATATCAAGATAAAAAGAATAGAAATATCAAGATAAAAAGAATGGAAACCTCAAGATGAAAAGACTGGAAATCTCAAGATAAAAAGACTGGAAACCTCAAGATGAAAAGACTGGAAACTTCAAGATAAAAAGACTGGAAATCTCAAGATAAAAAGACTGGAAATCTCAAGATAAAACGACTGGAAACTTCAAGATAAAAAGACTGGAAATCTAAAGATAAAAAGACTGGAAATATCAAGATAAAAAGACTGAAAACCTCAAGATAAAAAGACTGGAAACCTCAAGATAAAAAGACTGGAAATATCAAGATAAAAAGACTGGAAACCTCAAGATAAAAAGACTGGAAACCTCAAGATATAAAGACTGGAAATCTCAAGATAAAAAGACTGGAAACCTCAAGATAAAAAGACTGGAAATATCTAGATAAAAAGACTGGAAACCTTAAGATAAAAAGACTGGAAATCTCAAGATAAAAAAACTGGAAATATCAAGATAAAAAGACTGGAAATATCAAGATAAAAAGACTGGAAATATCAAGATAAAAAGACTGGAAACCTCAAGATAAAAAAACTGGAAATATCAAGATAAAAAGACTGGAAACCTCAAGATAAAAAGACTGGAAATCTGAAGATGAAAAGACTGGAAACCTCAAGATCAAAAGACTGGAAACCTCAAGATAAAAATAGTGGAAACTTCAAGATAAAAAGACTGGAAACCTCAAGATAAAAAGTCTGGAAACCTCAAGATAAAAAGACTGGAAACCTCAAGATATAAAGACTGGAAACCTCAAGATAAAAAATTGGAAACCTCAAGATAAAAAGACTGGAAACCTCAAGATAAAAAGATTGGAAACCTCAAGATAAAAAGACTGGAAACCTCAATATAAAAAGACTGGAAACCTCAAGATAAAAATAGTGGAAACCTCAAGATAAAAAGACTGGAAACCTCAAGATAAAAAGAATGGAAACCTCAGGATAAAAAGACTGGGAACCTCAAAAGAAGAAGACTGGAAACTTCAAGATATAAAGACTGGAAACCTCAAGATAAAAATGTGGAAACCTCAAGATAAAAAGACTGGAAACCTCAAGATAAGAATAGTGGAAACCGCAAGATAAAAAGACTGAAAACATCAAGATAAAAAGACTGGAAACCTCAAGATAAAATTGTGGAAACCTCAAGATAAAAAGACTGGAAACCTCAAGATAAAAATGTGGAAACCTCAAGATAAAAAGACTGGAAACCTCAAGATAAGAATAGTGGAAACCGCAAGATAAAAAGACTGAAAACATCAAGATAAAAAGACTGGAAACCTCAAGATAAAATTGTGGAAACCTCAAGATAAAAAGATTGGAAACCTCAAGATAAGAATAGTGGAAACCGCAAGATAAAAAGACTGAAAACATCAAGATAAAAAGACTGGAAACCTCAAGATAAAAAGACTGGAAACCTCAAGATAAAAAGACTGGAAACCTCAAGATAAAAAGACTGGAAATCTCAAGATAAAAAGACTGGAAACCTCAAGATAAAAAGACTGGAAACCTCAAGATAAAAAGACTGGAAACCTCAAGATGAAAAGACTGGAACTCTCAAGATAAAAAGACTGGAAACCTCAAGATAAAAAGAATGGAAACCTCAAGATAAAAAGACTGGAAATCTCAAGATAAAAAGACTGGAAATCTCAAGATAAAACAACTGGAAACTTCAAGATAAAAAGACTGGAAATCTAAAGATAAAAAGACTGGAAATATCAAGATAAAAAGACTGGAAACCTCAAGATAAAAATACTGGAAACCTCAAGATAAAAAGACTGGAAATATCAAGATAAAAAGACTGGAAACCTCAAGATAAAAAGACTGGAAACCTCAAGATATAAAGACTGGAAATCTCAAGATAAAAAGAATGGAAACCTCAAGATAAAAAGACTGGAAATATCTAGATAAAAAGACTGGAAACCTTAAGATAAAAAGACTGGAAATCTCAAGATAAAAAGACTGGAAATATCAAGATAAAAAGACTAGAAACCTCAAGATAAAAAGATTGGAAACCTCAAGATAAAAAGACTGGAAATCTCAAGATAAAAAGACTTGAAATATCAAGATAAAAAGACCGGAAACCTCAAGATAAAAATAGTGGAAACCTCAAGATGAAAAGACTGGAAATATCAAGATAAAAAGACTGGAAATATCAAGATAAAAAGACTGGAAACCTCAAGATAAAAAAACTGGAAATATCAAGATAAAAAGACTGGAAACCTCAAGATAAAAAGACTGGAAACCTCAAGATAAAAATAGTGGAAACCTCAAGATAAAAAGACTGGAAACCTCAAGATAAAAAGTCTGGAAACCTCAAGATAAAAAGACTGGAAACCTCAAGATATAAAGACTGGAAACCTCAAGATAAAAAATTGGAAACCTCAAGATAAAAAGACTGGAAACCTCAAGATATAAAGATTGGAAACCTCAAGATAAAAAGACTGGAAACCTCAATATAAAAAGACTGGAAACCTCAAGATAAAAATAGTGGAAACCTCAAGATAAAAAGACTGGAAACCTCAAGATAAAAAGAATGGAAACCTCAGGAGAAAAAGACTGGGAACCTCAAGAGAAGAAGACTGTAAACCTCAAGATATAAAGACTGGAAACCTCAAGATAAAAATGTGGAAACCTCAAGATAAAAAGACTGGAAACCTCAAGATAAGAATAGTGGAAACCGCAAGATAAAAAGACTGAAAACATCAAGATATAAAGACTGGAAACCTCAAGATAAAATTGTGGAAACCTCAAGATAAAAAGACTGGAAACCTCAAGATAAAAAGACTGGAAACCTCAAGATAAAAAGACTGGAAACCTCAAGATAAGAATAGTGGAAACCGCAAGATAAAAAGACTGAAAACATCAAGATAAAAAGACTGGAAACCTCAAGATAAAATTGTGGAAACCTCAAGATAAAAAGACTGGAAACCTCAAGATAAGAATAGTGGAAAGCGCAAGATAAAAAGACTGAAAACATCAAGATAAAAAGACTGGAAACCTCAAGATAAAAAGACTGGAAACCTCAAGATAAAAAGACTGGAAACCTCAAGATAAAAAGACTGGAAATCTCAAGATAAAAAAACTGGAAATTTCAAGATAAAACGACTGGAAACTTCAAGATAAAAAGACTGGAAATCTCAAGATAAAAAGACTGGAATTATCAAGATAAAAAGACTGGAAACCTCAAGATAAAAAGACTGTAAACCTCAAGATAAAAAGACTGGAAATATCAAGATAAAAAGACTGGAAACCTCAAGATAAAAAGACTGGAAACCTCAATATAAAAAGACTGGAATCCTCAAGATAAAAAGACTGGAAACCTCAAGATAAAAAGACTGAAAATATCAAGATAAAAAGACTTGAAACCTCAAGATAAAAAGACTGGAAACTTCAAGATAAAAAGACTGGAAATCTCAAGATAAAAAGACTGGAAATATCAAGATAAAAAGACTGGAAACCTCAAGATAAAAAGACTGGAAACCTCAAGATAAAAAGACTGGAAATCTCAAGATAAAAAGACTGGAAACCTCAAGATAAAAATAGTGGAAACCTCAAGATAAAAAGACTGGAAATATCAAGATAAAAAGACTGGAAATATCAAGATAAAAAGAATGGAAACCTCAAGATAAAAAGACTGGAAATCTCAAGATAAAAAGACTGAAAACCTCAATATAAAAAGACTGGAAACCTCAAGATAAAAAGACTGGAAATCTCAAGATAAAAAGACTGGAAATCTCAAGATAAAAAGACTGGAAATATCAAGATAAAAAGACTGGAAACCTCAAGATCAAAATAAAAAGACTGGAAACCTCAAGATAAAAAGACTGGAAACCTCAAGATAAAAAGACTGGAAATCTCAAGATAAAAAGACTGGAAACCTCAAGATAAAAAGACTGGAAATATCAAGATAAAAAGACTGGAAACCTCAAGATAAAAAGACTGGAAACCTCAAGATAAAAAGACTGGAAATCTCAAGATAAAAAGACTGGAAATATCAAGATAAAAAGACTGGAAACGTCAAGATAAAAATAGTGGAAACCTCAAGATAAAAAGACTGGAAATATCAAAATAAAAAGACTGGAAATATCAAGATAAAAAGAATGGAAACCTCAAGATAAAAAGACTGGAAATATCAAGATAAAAAGACTGGAAACCTCAAGATAAAAAGACTGGAAATCTCAAGATGAAAAGAGTGGAAACCTCAAGATAAAAAGACTGGAAACCTCAAGATGAAAATAGTGGAAACCTCAAGATAAAAAGACTGGAAACCTCAAGATAAAAAGTCTGGAAACCTCAAGATAAAAAGACTGGAAACCTCAAGATATAAAGACTGGAAACCTCAAGATAAAAAGACTGGAAACCTCAAGATAAAAAGACTGGAAACCTCAATATAAAAAGACTGGAAATCTCAAGATAAAAATAGTGGAAACCTCAAGATAAAAAGACTGGAAACCTCAAGATAAAAAGATTGGAAACCTCAAGATAAAAAGACTGGGAACCTCAAGATAAAAAGACTGGAAACCTCAAGATATAAAGACTGGAAACCTCAAGATTTAAAAACTGGAAACCTCAATAAAAAAATAATGGAAACCTCAAGATAAAAAGACTGGAAACCTCAAGATAAAAATGTGGAAACCTCAAGATAAAAAGACTGGAAACCTCAAGTTAAAAATAGTGGAAACCGCAAGATAAAAAGACTGGAAACCTCAAGATATAAAGACTGGAAACCTCAAGATAAAAAAATTGGAAACCTCAAGATAAAAAGACTGGAAACCTCAAGATAAAAGTAGTGGAAACCTCAAGATAAAAAGACTGGAAATCTCAAGATAAAAAGACTGGAAACCTCAAGATTAAAAGACTGGAAACCTCAAGATAAAAAGACTGGAAACCTCAAGATAAAAAGACTGGAAACTTCAAGATGAAAATAGTGGAAACCTCAAGATAAAAAGACTGGAAACCTCAAGATTAAAAGAGTGGAAACCGCAAGATAAAAAGACTGGAAACCTCAAAATAAAAAGACTGGAAACCTCAAAATAAAAAAAAATAGAAACTTCAAGATAAAAAGATTGGAAACCTCAAGATAAAAAGACTGGAAACCTCAAGATAAAAAGACTGGAAATATCAAGATAAAAAGACTGGAAACCTCAAGATAAAAAGACTGGAAACCTCAAGATAAAAAGACTGGAAATCTCAAGATAAAAAGACTGGAAATATCAAGATAAAAAGACTGGAAACCTCAAGATAAAAAGACTGGAAACCTCAAGATAAAAAGACTGGAAATCTCAAGATAAAAAGACTGCAAATATCAAGATAAAAAGACTGGAAACCTCAAGATAAAAATAGTGGAAACCTCAAGATAAAAAGACTGGAAATATCAAGATAAAAAGACTGGAAATATCAAGATAAAAAGAATGGAAACCTCAAGATTTAAAAACTGGAAACCTCAATATAAAAATAATGGAAACCTCAAGATAAAAAGACTGGAAACCTCAAGATAAAAAGACTGGAAACCTCAAAATAAAAAGACTGGAAACCTCAAGTTAAAAATAGTGGAAACTGCAAGATAAAAAGACTGGAAACCTCAAGATATAAAGACTGGAAACCTCAAGATAAAAGTAGTGGAAACCTCAAGATAAAAAGACTGGAAACCTCAAGATAAAAGTAGTGGAAACCTCAAAATAAAAAGACTGGAAATCTCAAGATAAAAAGACTGGAAACCTCAAGATTAAAAGACTGGAAACCTCAAGATAAAAAGACTGGAAACCTCAAGATTTAAAAACTGGAAACCTCAATATAAAAATAATGGAAACCTCAAGATAAAAAGACTGGAAACCTCAAGATAAAAATGTGGAAACCTCAAGATAAAAAGACTGGAAACCTCAAGTTAAAAATAGTGGAAACCGCAAGATAAAAAGACTGGAAACCTCAAGATATAAAGACTGGAAACCTCAAGATAAAAAAATTGGAAACCTCAAGATAAAAAGACTGGAAACCTCAAGATAAAAAGACTGGAAACCTCAAGATTAAAAGACTGGAAACCTCAAGATAAAAAGACTGGAAACCTCAAGATAAAAAGACTGGAAACTTCAAGATGAAAATAGTGGAAACCTCAAGATAAAAAGA
Organism: Bathymodiolus brooksi; assembly: GCA_963680875.1. Lineage (NCBI taxonomy): Eukaryota > Metazoa > Mollusca > Bivalvia > Mytilida > Modiolidae > Bathymodiolus > Bathymodiolus brooksi. Next base: position 79,559,033 of record OY804588.1, read on the forward strand.
CTGGAAACCTCAAGATTAAAAGACTGGAAACCTCAAAATAAAAAAAAATAGAAACTTCAAGATAAAAAGATTGGAAACCTCAAGATAAAAAGACTGGAAACCTCAAGATAAAAAGACTGGAAATATCAAGATAAAAAGACTGGAAACCTCAAGATAAAAAGACTGGAAACCTCAAGATAAAAAGACTGGAAATCTCAAGATAAAAAGACTGGAAATATCAAGATAAAAAGACTGGAAACCTCAAGATAAAAAGATTGGAAACCTCAAGATAAAAAGACTGGAAATCTCAAGATAAAAAGACTGGAAATATCAAGATAAAAAGACTGGAAACCTCAAGATAAAAATAGTGGAAACCTCAAGATAAAAAGACTGGAAATATCAAGATAAAAAGACTGGAAATATCAAGATAAAAAGAATGGAAACCTCAAGATTTAAAAACTGGAAACCTCAATATAAAAATAATGGAAACCTCAAGATAAAAAGACTGGAAACCTCAAGATAAAAATGTGGAAACCTCAAGATAAAAAGACTGGAAACCTCAAGTTAAAAATAGTGGAAACCGCAAGATAAAAAGACTGGAAACCTCAAGATATAAAGACTGGAAACCTCAAGATAAAAAAATTGGAAACCTCAAGATAAAAAGACTGGAAACCTCAAGATAAAAGTAGTGGAAACCTCAAGATAAAAAGACTGGAAATCTCAAGATAAAAAGACTGGAAACCTCAAGATTAAAAGACTGGAAACCTCAAGATAAAAAGACTGGAAACCTCAAGATAAAAAGACTGGAAACTTCAAGATGAAAATAGTGGAAACCTCAAGATAAAAAGACTGGAAACCTCAAGATTAAAAGAGTGGAAACCGCAAGATAAAAAGACTGGAAACCTCAAAATAAAAAGACTGGAAACCTCAAAATAAAAAAAAATAGAAACTTCAAGATAAAAAGATTGGAAACCTCAAGATAAAAAGACTGGAAACCTCAAGATAAAAAGACTGGAAATATCAAGATAAAAAGACTGGAAACCTCAAGATAAAAAGACTGGAAACCTCAAGATAAAAAGACTGGAAATCTCAAGATAAAAAGACTGGAAATATCAAGATAAAAAGACTGGAAACCTCAAGATAAAAAGACTGGAAACCTCAAGATAAAAAGACTGGAAATCTCAAGATAAAAAGACTGGAAATATCAAGATAAAAAGACTGGAAACCTCAAGATAAAAATAGTGGAAACCTCAAGATAAAAAGACTGGAAATATCAAGATAAAAAGACTGGAAATATCAAGATAAAAAGAATGGAAACCTCAAGATTTAAAAACTGGAAACCTCAATATAAAAATAATGGAAACCTCAAGATAAAAAGACTGGAAACCTCAAGATAAAAATGTGGAAACCTCAAGATAAAAAGACTGGAAACCTCAAGTTAAAAATAGTGGAAACCGCAAGATAAAAAGACTGGAAACCTCAAGATATAAAGACTGGAAACCTCAAGATAAAAGTAGTGGAAACCTCAAGATAAAAAGACTGGAAACCTCAAGATAAAAGTAGTGGAAACCTCAAGATAAAAAGACTGGAAATCTCAAGATAAAAAGACTGGAAACCTCAAGATTAAAAGACTGGAAACCTCAAGATAAAAAGACTGGAAACCTCAAGATTTAAAAACTGGAAACCTCAATATAAAAATAATGGAAACCTCAAGATAAAAAGACTGGAAACCTCAAGATAAAAATGTGGAAACCTCAAGATAAAAAGACTGGAAACCTCAAGTTAAAAATAGTGGAAACCGCAAGATAAAAAGACTGGAAACCTCAAGATATAAAGACTGGAAACCTCAAGATAAAAAAATTGGAAACCTCAAGATAAAAAGACTGGAAACCTCAAGATAAAAAGACTGGAAACCTCAAGATTAAAAGACTGGAAACCTCAAGATAAAAAGACTGGAAACCTCAAGATAAAAAGACTGGAAACTTCAAGATGAAAATAGTGGAAACCTCAAGATAAAAAGACTGGAAACCTCAAGATTAAAAGACTGGAAACCTCAAAATAAAAAAAAATAGAAACTTCAAGATAAAAAGATTGGAAACCTCAAGATAAAAAGACTGGAAACCTCAAGATAAAAAGACTGGAAATATCAAGATAAAAAGACTGGAAACCTCAAGATAAAAAGACTGGAAACCTCAAGATAAAAAGACTGGAAATCTCAAGATAAAAAGACTGGAAATATCAAGATAAAAAGACTGGAAACCTCAAGATAAAAAGATTGGAAACCTCAAGATAAAAAGACTGGAAATCTCAAGATAAAAAGACTGGAAATATCAAGATAAAAAGACTGGAAACCTCAAGATAAAAATAGTGGAAACCTCAAGATAAAAAGACTGGAAATATCAAGATAAAAAGACTGGAAATATCAAGATAAAAAGAATGGAAACCTCAAGATTTAAAAACTGGAAACCTCAATATAAAAATAATGGAAACCTCAAGATAAAAAGACTGGAAACCTCAAGATAAAAATGTGGAAACCTCAAGATAAAAAGACTGGAAACCTCAAGTTAAAAATAGTGGAAACCGCAAGATAAAAAGACTGGAAACCTCAAGATATAAAGACTGGAAACCTCAAGATAAAAAAATTGGAAACCTCAAGATAAAAAGACTGGAAACCTCAAGATAAAAGTAGTGGAAACCTCAAGATAAAAAGACTGGAAATCTCAAGATAAAAAGACTGGAAACCTCAAGATTAAAAGACTGGAAACCTCAAGATAAAAAGACTGGAAACCTCAAGATAAAAAGACTGGAAACTTCAAGATGAAAATAGTGGAAACCTCAAGATAAAAAGACTGGAAACCTCAAGATTAAAAGAGTGGAAACCGCAAGATAAAAAGACTGGAAACCTCAAAATAAAAAGACTGGAAACCTCAAAATAAAAAAAAATAGAAACTTCAAGATAAAAAGATTGGAAACCTCAAGATAAAAAGACTGGAAACCTCAAGATAAAAAGACTGGAAATATCAAGATAAAAAGACTGGAAACCTCAAGATAAAAAGACTGGAAACCTCAAGATAAAAAGACTGGAAACCTCAATATAAAAAGACTGGAAATCTCAAGATAAAAATAGTGGAAACCTCAAGATAAAAAGACTGGAAACCTCAAGATAAAAAGATTGGAAACCTCAAGATAAAAAGACTGGGAACCTCAAGATAAAAAGACTGGAAACCTCAAGATATAAAGACTGGAAACCTCAAGATTTAAAAACTGGAAACCTCAATAAAAAAATAATGGAAACCTCAAGATAAAAAGACTGGAAACCTCAAGATAAAAATGTGGAAACCTCAAGATAAAAAGACTGGAAACCTCAAGTTAAAAATAGTGGAAACCGCAAGATAAAAAGACTGGAAACCTCAAGATATAAAGACTGGAAACCTCAAGATAAAAAAATTGGAAACCTCAAGATAAAAAGACTGGAAACCTCAAGATAAAAGTAGTGGAAACCTCAAGATAAAAAGACTGGAAATCTCAAGATAAAAAGACTGGAAACCTCAAGATTAAAAGACTGGAAACCTCAAGATAAAAAGACTGGAAACCTCAAGATAAAAAGACTGGAAACTTCAAGATGAAAATAGTGGAAACCTCAAGATAAAAAGACTGGAAACCTCAAGATTAAAAGAGTGGAAACCGCAAGATAAAAAGACTGGAAACCTCAAAATAAAAAGACTGGAAACCTCAAAATAAAAAAAAATAGAAACTTCAAGATAAAAAGATTGGAAACCTCAAGATAAAAAGACTGGAAACCTCAAGATAAAAAGACTGGAAATATCAAGATAAAAAGACTGGAAACCTCAAGATAAAAAGACTGGAAACCTCAAGATAAAAAGACTGGAAATCTCAAGATAAAAAGACTGGAAATATCAAGATAAAAAGACTGGAAACCTCAAGATAAAAAGACTGGAAACCTCAAGATAAAAAGACTGGAAATCTCAAGATAAAAAGACTGCAAATATCAAGATAAAAAGACTGGAAACCTCAAGATAAAAATAGTGGAAACCTCAAGATAAAAAGACTGGAAATATCAAGATAAAAAGACTGGAAATATCAAGATAAAAAGAATGGAAACCTCAAGATTTAAAAACTGGAAACCTCAATATAAAAATAATGGAAACCTCAAGATAAAAAGACTGGAAACCTCAAGATAAAAAGACTGGAAACCTCAAAATAAAAAGACTGGAAACCTCAAGTTAAAAATAGTGGAAACCGCAAGATAAAAAGACTGGAAACCTCAAGATATAAAGACTGGAAACCTCAAGATAAAAGTAGTGGAAACCTCAAGATAAAAAGACTGGAAACCTCAAGATAAAAGTAGTGGAAACCTCAAGATAAAAAGACTGGAAATCTCAAGATAAAAAGACTGGAAACCTCAAGATTAAAAGACTGGAAACCTCAAGATAAAAAGACTGGAAACCTCAAGATTTAAAAACTGGAAACCTCAATATAAAAATAATGGAAACCTCAAGATAAAAAGACTGGAAACCTCAAGATAAAAATGTGGAAACCTCAAGATAAAAAGACTGGAAACCTCAAGTTAAAAATAGTGGAAACCGCAAGATAAAAAGACTGGAAACCTCAAGATATAAAGACTGGAAACCTCAAGATAAAAAAATTGGAAACCTCAAGATAAAAAGACTGGAAACCTCAAGATAAAAAGACTGGAAACCTCAAGATTAAAAGACTGGAAACCTCAAGATAAAAAGACTGGAAACCTCAAGATAAAAAGACTGGAAACTTCAAGATGAAAATAGTGGAAACCTCAAGATAAAAAGACTGGAAACCTCAAGATTAAAAGACTGGAAACCTCAAAATAAAAAAAAATAGAAACTTCAAGATAAAAAGATTGGAAACCTCAAGATAAAAAGACTGGAAACCTCAAGATAAAAAGACTGGAAATATCAAGATAAAAAGACTGGAAACCTCAAGATAAAAAGACTGGAAACCTCAAGATAAAAAGACTGGAAATCTCAAGATAAAAAGACTGGAAATATCAAGATAAAAAGACTGGAAACCTCAAGATAAAAAGATTGGAAACCTCAAGATAAAAAGACTGGAAATCTCAAGATAAAAAGACTGGAAATATCAAGATAAAAAGACTGGAAACCTCAAGATAAAAATAGTGGAAACCTTAAGATAAAAAGACTGGAAATATCAAGATAAAAAGACTGGAAATATCAAGATAAAAAGAATGGAAACCTCAAGATTTAAAAACTGGAAACCTCAATATAAAAATAATGGAAACCTCAAGATAAAAAGACTGGAAACCTCAAGATAAAAATGTGGAAACCTCAAGATAAAAAGACTGGAAACCTCAAGTTAAAAATAGTGGAAACCGCAAGATAAAAAGACTGGAAACCTCAAGATATAAAGACTGGAAACCTCAAGATAAAAAAATTGGAAACCTCAAGATAAAAAGACTGGAAACCTCAAGATAAAAGTAGTGGAAACCTCAAGATAAAAAGACTGGAAATCTCAAGATAAAAAGACTGGAAACCTCAAGATTAAAAGACTGGAAACCTCAAGATAAAAAGACTGGAAACCTCAAGATAAAAAGACTGGAAACTTCAAGATGAAAATAGTGGAAACCTCAAGATAAAAAGACTGGAAACCTCAAGATTAAAAGAGTGGAAACCGCAAGATAAAAAGACTGGAAACCTCAAAATAAAAAGACTGGAAACCTCAAAATAAAAAAAAATAGAAACTTCAAGATAAAAAGATTGGAAACCTCAAGATAAAAAGACTGGAAACCTCAAGATAAAAAGACTGGAAATATCAAGATAAAAAGACTGGAAACCTCAAGATAAAAAGACTGGAAACCTCAAGATAAAAAGACTGGAAATCTCAAGATAAAAAGACTGGAAATATCAAGATAAAAAGACTGGAAACCTCAAGATAAAAAGACTGGAAACCTCAAGATAAAAAGACTGGAAATCTCAAGATAAAAAGACTGGAAATATCAAGATAAAAAGACTGGAAACCTCAAGATAAAAATAGTGGAAACCTCAAGATAAAAAGACTGGAAATATCAAGATAAAAAGACTGGAAATATCAAGATAAAAAGAATGGAAACCTCAAGATTTAAAAACTGGAAACCTCAATATAAAAATAATGGAAACCTCAAGATAAAAAGACTGGAAACCTCAAGATAAAAATGTGGAAACCTCAAGATAAAAAGACTGGAAACCTCAAGTTAAAAATAGTGGAAACCGCAAGATAAAAAGACTGGAAACCTCAAGATATAAAGACTGGAAACCTCAAGATAAAAGTAGTGGAAACCTCAAGATAAAAAGACTGGAAACCTCAAGATAAAAGTAGTGGAAACCTCAAGATAAAAAGACTGGAAATCTCAAGATAAAAAGACTGGAAACCTCAAGATTAAAAGACTGGAAACCTCAAGATAAAAAGACTGGAAACCTCAAGATTTAAAAACTGGAAACCTCAATATAAAAATAATGGAAACCTCAAGATAAAAAGACTGGAAACCTCAAGATAAAAATGTGGAAACCTCAAGATAAAAAGACTGGAAACCTCAAGTTAAAAATAGTGGAAACCGCAAGATAAAAAGACTGGAAACCTCAAGATATAAAGACTGGAAACCTCAAGATAAAAAAATTGGAAACCTCAAGATAAAAAGACTGGAAACCTCAAGATAAAAAGACTGGAAACCTCAAGATTAAAAGACTGGAAACCTCAAGATAAAAAGACTGGAAACCTCAAGATAAAAAGACTGGAAACTTCAAGATGAAAATAGTGGAAACCTCAAGATAAAAAGACTGGAAACCTCAAGATTAAAAGACTGGAAACCTCAAAATAAAAAAAAATAGAAACTTCAAGATAAAAAGATTGGAAACCTCAAGATAAAAAGACTGGAAACCTCAAGATAAAAAGACTGGAAATATCAAGATAAAAAGACTGGAAACCTCAAGATAAAAAGACTGGAAACCTCAAGATAAAAAGACTGGAAATCTCAAGATAAAAAGACTGGAAATATCAAGATAAAAAGACTGGAAACCTCAAGATAAAAAGATTGGAAACCTCAAGATAAAAAGACTGGAAATCTCAAGATAAAAAGACTGGAAATATCAAGATAAAAAGACTGGAAACCTCAAGATAAAAATAGTGGAAACCTCAAGATAAAAAGACTGGAAATATCAAGATAAAAAGACTGGAAATATCAAGATAAAAAGAATGGAAACCTCAAGATTTAAAAACTGGAAACCTCAATATAAAAATAATGGAAACCTCAAGATAAAAAGACTGGAAACCTCAAGATAAAAATGTGGAAACCTCAAGATAAAAAGACTGGAAACCTCAAGTTAAAAATAGTGGAAACCGCAAGATAAAAAGACTGGAAACCTCAAGATATAAAGACTGGAAACCTCAAGATAAAAAAATTGGAAACCTCAAGATAAAAAGACTGGAAACCTCAAGATAAAAGTAGTGGAAACCTCAAGATAAAAAGACTGGAAATCTCAAGATAAAAAGACTGGAAACCTCAAGATTAAAAGACTGGAAACCTCAAGATAAAAAGACTGGAAACCTCAAGATAAAAAGACTGGAAACTTCAAGATGAAAATAGTGGAAACCTCAAGATAAAAAGACTGGAAACCTCAAGATTAAAAGAGTGGAAACCGCAAGATAAAAAGACTGGAAACCTCAAAATAAAAAGACTGGAAACCTCAAAATAAAAAAAAATAGAAACTTCAAGATAAAAAGATTGGAAACCTCAAGATAAAAAGACTGGAAACCTCAAGATAAAAAGACTGGAAATATCAAGATACAAAGACTTGAAACCTCAAGATAACAAGACTGGAAATCTCAAGATAAAAAGACTGGAAACCTCAAGATAAAAAGACTGGAAAACTCAAGATCAAAAGACTGGAAACCTCAAGATAAAAAGACTGGAAACATCAAGATAAAAAAACTGGAAACCTCAAGATAAAAAGACTGGAAACCCAAATAATTGAAAAGTCTATTGGAGCAAGGTCATCAACAGGATAAACACGATATCTACAGGATAAACACGATAGCTACAGGATAAACACGATAGCTACATGATAAAAACGACAGCCAAAATCAGATGAAGTCACATAAAACATGTCAGAGAATTTGGCAGTCGGGTTATATGTTGCAATTTTCTTTATCTACCTCAACTAGTGGGGCCGTCGTGGTCGTGATCGCGTGTTACTTGGATATATAACTACCTATGTAATCAGTGCATATCACCACTAAGGTTCTGAGTTCGAACCCTACTCAGGCGAGGTGTACCTGATACATCATTATGTGGTAAAGTTTGCAGGTCGGTGGTTTTCTCCGGGTACTCCGGTTTCCTCTACTAAGTAAAACTGACAGCCACGATATAACTGAAATATTGCTGAAAGTGGCGTTAAACACCATAACTCAAACCCTCAACCATTCTACATCAATTTTGTGGCTTATTGTACAAGGCCATAATGACGTTCGTGTTGATATCAATCTCGCTTGATTTCACTTCAAAGAAATTTGTACAGATCAAATAATTATCTTTTTATTAGGTTTAATTATTAACTAATCAATCAAGGTCACTTTCATGTCCCCGTCAGCTGATTTTATTCAGATAAAAACACATCGACCAAAAACATACGTTTAATTATTGACTAGTCAATCATGGTCACTTTCATGTCCTCGTCAGCTGATTTTATTAAGATAAAAACACATCGATCAAAAAACATATAGGCGTATCTACTACTAGTTAGTAAACATATTGTATTATTCATGTCTCTTAAAGGCTGTAATCATTTTGAAATCTCGATGCTCGTCCTGAGCGTGGAGCGATGCACTCCACACCACGATAAAACTAAGAAGAGTTTGAAGATAACAAAGGGGTAATCAGAATCTGTAAATCGAAGACGGACAGAAAATACAATGGCCAAAAGAACAAACGGATAAACAACGATATGCAAAACATTATTTAACTAAAGATGGAGTATACTTTAAAATTTGGCGTCAAATTTGCAAACATCTGCGGATACTCCACTCGGATAGAGGAGTATGATGTCTGCTTTGTTCTTGACCAACACACTTAGATAGACATGTCGCTCCACTTAGGTCAGATACATTATCCTGATTCCGACACGCCCAAGTTTTCCTCTTACTCCTTAATGCGGCGTACTTCGCGGAGAAGCAACAGATACCAAATGACAATGAATCCATTCCTTTTTGCGTAGATTGTTCCTTTCTCTATCACCGACAAGAATTCTATCGGACTTGACTATGTATATATGAGTAACACGTCGGGTGTCTTATAAGATACAGGCACTGTTTACCCTTCGTGAGCCCCTGAGTTGACCCCTGGTTTTCCGATGGAGTCCGTGTTGCTCATTATTTCAGCTTTCTGTGTTGTGTTTTTACTTTGTTTGTCTTCGTTCTGTGTCTTGTGTCCATGGTGTGATGTCCATTGCGATTTCCGCTTAAAAACGATGTTCATCTTTACCCCAGTTGTTCGTGACATTTTATTCATTGCACAAAATCTGTTCTTGCATCGGAAGTAGTTTTTGTATTGTAGAATACCTTAAAAATGTCAACATCCGTTAAGGCATGTAGCAATGACACTCTGAACAGCTTTATTCGACGTTTTTCACGGAGGAACATGACTAATTTACTTAACGGAACAATCCAATGACCTTAGAAGGCCTCAATAAGATAAACAACTAATGTTATCACTGGTAGGCGAGTGACATTGTTAATCATTGTATCACGTGATATATATTTACGACTCACGTGATATATATTTACGGCTCACGTGATATATATTTACGCCTCACGTGATATATATTTACGGCTCAAATCGTATACATGAACTGATATACCCGATAAGGCGTCCAATGAAAATACAGCATTTTTTTTTAAACCATAATATAAATATTTTATTAAAATTAATGATGTATTTGCATCCATGTCTTTAATAATGATAAATCATAGCAACATCACGTGTTTTCAATATCCAATGAAAAGAAAATCCAGCAGACGACAGTTAGTACGTGTTAAAGAAAACGTGACTTAAACACCAATCATAAATGACAATCAGTTTTTAATAATTTGATAAAAAAAAATCAGATTTATAACAATTACTGGGGAAGAGAAATGCCACGTTTATGATAGATTACGTTTTAACATAAAACTCGCGTGTGAAAATCATTAACGGGATGATGTAATCCATATTTGTTTTTAAAGGGCAAAAAAAAAAAGACACGATAAACAATGGCGATTAATGCTAGTAAGAGACAGTTAGACTGACTTCAATTTTTTTTTAATTGATTTAAATCTGAAACAACAAAAAGAAGTTGGCGTGGTAATCTTATTAAGAATTGTAAATTTCACAGTTATTAAAAAGAAATTACAGGCAAATGGAAACAAAATAGATTAAGGTTGTATTAGAAATTATGCACTATTGTGCGTGTATTAAATTATTCATGTATGTGTAGCATATTTACAACTTCCTCATTGCTTTTCATCCTACTTTTTGCAACAACATCTGACCACAATGTAATTAAACCATCAATTGTACACAATGCAGTTTTGTGAACACATTGATAACGACAATTAGGCTACCCACCTTCCTCCTAAGAAAGGAACTTGTGTGGGATCACATCCGGTTTTTCTTTTTCTTATATTGAAGTTCACTGTTCTGTAGTTTTAAAATAGGTCAATCCTCGTTCTGATTGGAAGGTAGAGAGGAATGCGAATGCAATGATAACCAAAACCCTACGTTATTTGAACATAAGCAGAACAACATAGCTTGTCCCCCACTTTACGGTCCACTCTTAAAGATTGCCCCCACACCTTCGAGTCCATTCCTACGCTTCTGTTCATAATAAATGATATTACTATTATGTTGTCTACATGGAGTAACTATTGTGAAATAATTAGTACTCTATGTTTAGCAGATATAATATTGAATGACTCGGGCAATATACATTCACAAATTTACTATTGTGTCCATTAAAAGTAGTCAACATCTTGCTTTAATAACTAGATCAATATATACAATAATCAATAAGGGTAATAACAAAATTACCGAACTCCGAACAATCTTACAAAGGGAAAGTCAAAACAACCGTTTTTATTTACATTCTGGTGTCTGTTCCAAGCCAGGCGTTGTATTTCTAACGTTATATGTTGTGGTCTTTTTGTGTCCAGTGAGTTAAGATGAGAGGTGGTTGTTCTTTTTATCGATATTGTTGGAATTGATGACAATCACTGTTTAATCTTGCTATTATACAATTATTGACTTTGGAATAGGTTGCTATCTGGTTTATTAACCTATTCCAAAGTCAATAATTGTTTTATTTCATGTAATGTTTTATTGTTATTTACTAACAACTTCATCGTCATTTTGAGCATTTGTTTATGATTCAGCGGAAAAACAAATGTTAAACGCAATCTCATTGGTTATTGAACAACGAAAGAACGAATTTGATAGGAGAGCAAATGTCAGGTTTTTCCCAATCTATTGTTATACCTTGCGAAGGTGATATCACTTTCCGGACACCTGTCAGGATCTACTTGTAGCCGAGAGGGTGATATCGCAAGTACTCAAAACTTCTTAACCAGTTTGAAGTCAATCACATGCGAGCTAAGTTACAGCCATGTATAAACATATTTATATATATTCCAAGTGCAGATCAGAATTCCATTTAAAGCATCATGTGATTAGTTTACAGGTGTGGTGCTTAGGTAAGATGTTAGAGACTTACGCTATCATCTGATAGCGTGGTTCTTCAATAACCTATAATTTCATCAAGTGCATTTGTGGTCATGGACCTGGATGATAGATGTATACCCGTATTATTAAGATCTTGTCACGGATTTTGTTTTGCCAATTAATGTAATGAACCTAATACGTCATTTGCCTTTAACCCCCACTACGATAAGCATGCTGGTGATACATACTCACTGCTGGAAATGTCTCTAACCCATATTTAAGCCACCATCCCTTGGGACATGAAGTAATAATTAAGCCACATGGGATTTTATTTACTGTAGATTCAGTCTATAATCTTTGCATAATTAAATTGCAGATATAAATCAATGTTATAAAGTTGTGCTTGCTATCTAAGACGTTTAAGGGTCCCGGGTGGCTCAATGAGTTAGGTAGTTGGATTACCTAAAACCTCAAACAAGCTTATCACCAATACGGCGTGGGTTCGCGTCCGACTTTGTAAACTACAAAAAGGGTGCATTCGACTCGCAGCCGCAAGTGATAAAGTGTACCAGCTGCTTGCCCATGGTCGGTGGTTCTCTCCGGGTACTCCGGCTTCTTGCGCCACTAAAACTGGTCGCCATGATATAGCTGAAATATTGCTAAAAGTGGCGTTAAGCACCAAAAATCAATCAATCAATCTTAAAATACACTCTCTCAGTAGTCACTTCTTCGGCACTGACATGGTTTTTATTAGATATATTTATTACTGAAATTTACAGTTCCTAAATAATTTAATTATAAATCGAACCCAGTTCTCCTCCCTCGGGCATAGGTGACCATAACCGATTGTGGCTATCCTGTTTAGACCTTTTTGTTGGCTCCCAATGACTTTTATATCATTTCACTTTCAAATAGTTTGCTTCGAACGTATATGAAGGTTATTCCAAAAACGCGTCTTGCGTTCTAAATGTGATATCTATGTTTTATTCTTATCATTTTAAGAAATGTATTGATCAATTCATTAGAATACTCTAGTCCGTCCGTTCTTCTTATTTTAGTTTTCTGTGTGATATTGTGTTTTTTGTTTTGTTTGTCTGTTTGTTCTCTGCCAGTGTCTAGGTTCATAACAGTATTGGTTTTTATATCGTTTGATAACTATTCGTGAAAACAAGTAAATTTTCTACATTTTTTGTGAACACTGCAAATGATGTGTAAGAAGTAACACTCTTCCTTAGAACCATTAGTAGTCAAATTTCAATCCTGTTTATTAGAAGCAATTTAAAAAACCGAAACACACAGAGAGGTGAAATCTGAAGCTAATACGCTAATATATGTATGGAGATGTCTGTATCAGTGTTTATGCTGTTTTCACATAGCACGATTGGTAACATTCCATGAATACACGAAATGTTGTTGTGCCTGTAGTGGGGTCTGAATAGAGTTTTGTTTTCCACAACAACGTGTATGAATTCTCTTTTCCGGGGTGACGTCACTTCCTCTAACAACAACGAGTCGGCCATCTTTAGGCGGTGAAAATCAAATTTAAAATGGCGAATGTTTCACCGCCTCAATGACAAGGGAGATAATTCGTTGACCGAAATACCCGGATGCCCGGAAACGAGAATTAGGATGCTACTAGTGAAGCAGGAATTGCTTATTCTTCTGAACCACCCGATATCACACCCGGTTTTAGTGGGGTCTGTGTTTTTCTATCTTTAGGTTTCAGAGGAATGTTTCATAAATAATTATTTGGTCATTGATTTGTTTTTCCGTCAAAATTGATGTTTGCACCACATGACATTATCTTAATTACAATTTACAAGAAAAAACACCTATTTATGAATCGCTTTATGATTTCCCATCACGATGGATCTCACTTCCGGTTTTCACTCTTACATATTTATAAAGAGACTGTATCATGCTGTTTAAGCAAAATAGGTAAATTCCTTAGTCACGTTTACACAATAATGAGGCCTTCGTTTAATTGTCTACTAAATACATGAAACAGTATTTATTTTCCTGTCCTATTACACGAGCTCCGATATAATATCCGAATTGAACCCAACAGATAAAAGTATTCCCTTTGCAAAATACATATCTAAATTATACTATTTCATGGCGTTTCAAAAAGTGATATGTCTTATTTGTATAATTTAGAGACACGTGACGCATCATTAACAGTAAAAAACATATTGTTTCATAAGAGACACGTTTCCATGTGTGTTTACCGCAATTTATCCGCATTTAATGTCTTAGAAAAAAACCAACTTTATAATATTTCAATGATTAATTGAAACGCTACGAGTTTATTTCTTTGGATCACGAATGAAGAAGAGTTTGAAGATACCAGAATCCATACATCGAAGAAGAACAGAAAACACAATGGCCAAAAGAAAAAGTGCAAAAGGACAAACAACGATCTACAAAACATACATATAAAATTAAAGATCGAGTAACACGAACCCCACTAAATACCGGGGGTGATCTCAGGTGTATTATGTCAAGCTGGAAGCTTAAGGTGTACTGTGCTACAAATAAAAGGAAGTCATCATTTTGTTGGAGTTCCTAATCAATAGCGCATTGGTCAAGGCCCGAGGAGACATTGTTCAATAAATCTTTTGTTTCCCAATGGGAACAAACTGTGCCCGATCTTATCCTTTCACTCTTGAGAGGCTAACAGTTACACATAAACTTAGCAAAGACGAAGGAACTGCAGAAGCTAAAGCATTTAATCTCATATTCAGGCATAAAATAAAACGGTAGAATCATACAAAATGCAGAAGAGACACAGGAAAGATTGGAGAACAAAAAGTCGGCGATAAGTCATGAAAGGGGTAAGAGGCTGGAATTGATTGATTGATTTTTGATTTTTGGTGTTTAACGCCACTTTCAGCAATATTTCAGATATATCATGTAGACCAGTTTTAGTGGTAGAAGAAGCCGGAGTGCCCGGAGAGAACCACAGACCATGAGCAAGCAACTGGTAAGCTTTATCACTTGCGACTGCGAGTCCAGTGCACCCTTTTTGTAATTTACAAAGCCGGGCGCGAACCCACGTCGTATTGGTGATAGGCTTGTATCAGTTGTTAGGAAATCCAACTACATAACTCATTGAGCCACCCGGGCCCTGAGATTGAATTGCTTACTCCGACAACCGGAACATATTCGTAATCATCTGTTACAGAGGTGATCCGTATCGATAAACAGACAAAATACGATTAACGACGTCATGACGGCGACCACAAAACATTCGAAGTGATGACTTTTATTTTGCTACAATAAATCCTTGGTTCAGTAGCTTCCTTGTTAGCAGACACCTTCTATCAAGAAAATCCTGATAGAAACACCAGTTCTAGAATATCGTATCAACTGGTATATATACTATAAATACAGGTGCTGAAGAAATGTTGTTAAATCTGAATGAAAAGGTCACAATGGGAAGATCGATATAATCTGTTTTGTCGATAACTGTCGATTTGAACTGGCTTTCACTGTCAGTTTCTAGATGTAGATCAAGGAATGAAGCAGCCATGGCTGTATCTATGGCGTTATTTTATGTTCACTGGCATAGATGCAATCTACATAGTTGTCAAACTTGGAATTATATTGTGAAAAAAGCTTTTGTTTTTGCTTAGCCCTATTACTATTAGAATATCAATTACTTGATTCCTGCAAAAAAGGTCAAAAGCATCAATAAAAGACAGACTGCTGTGATTGTCGTACAGTCGAATTTGTGGAATCCGACACGTGAGTTTTCCAACATCCTGTCACATCCGACGAAAAAATATGGTCCCAAAGTATTTCTGTTAACTAAAATAAAACCTGAGTATTCTGATATCCTGTACAATCCGACACTTTTCCCTGGTCCCTTGGTGTGTAGGATTAGACAGCTTCCATTGTATATTGATGTGTGTAATTACCTTAGAAAAGCCAATGACTTATCATCATAATACTAATGGTAACACAAGGGGCCCGGGTGGCTCAATGAGTTAGGTAGTTGGATTACCTAACAACTCATACAAGCCTATCACCAATACCACGCTGGTTTGCGCCCGGCTTTGTAAATTACAAAAACGGGTGCACTCGACTCGCAGCCGCAAGTGATAAAGTTTACCAGTTGCTTGCCCATGGTCTGTGGTTCTCTCCGGGTACTCCGGCTTCTTGCACCACTAAAACTGGTCACCATGATATAGCTGAAATATTGCTGAAAGTGGCGTTAAATACCAAAAATCAAATCAAAGCTGATGGTAACACGTGCATTATCACGTAATCTTATCACATATTGCTGAACTAATCAACATTAGACATCATCACATGTTATGCTGATTTATTACTATCACTTGGTCAACATTATACAATTATCACCCAAGTATGAGTTGGACATGACAGTTTGCCTACCCTCGAAAGACAATGTCACCCGAGGGCTTGCCCGAGGGTGACATTGTCTTTCGAGGGTCAACAAACCGTCATGTCCAACTCATACCTGGGTGATAAATGTTTTATTACACCGAATATCTACTTTGCACAAGTAACAATAACATTGCAATGAAAACAAATGAAGTTGTTATGTCCCATCATGTATTCCGTACATGTATTTTATGTTTGTTTTTCTCAAGTACTATTTTTGTTATTTTCTTTTTTTCCCTTTTTGGGGGGGGGGGGGGGGGGGGGTGGTGGGGTGGGGTGGGGGGAGTTACATGGACTAAATGAACATTTACAGTTTCAGCTGGTATCAAGGAGTGATGTCAAAATAGACATTTAAATCCAAATTTTACCACACCCAAATTTAATGGACATCATTATACCATAAACTTGGTGCTCAACATTAAACCATAAATTTGACAGACAACATTATACCATAAATTATATAGTGCTGATTTTTTGAAATGTTCGCCGTCTGCCTTTCGCACACTTGCATAAGATTCCTCCAACCTACTGTCAAGAACACCAGTTTCGAACGATTCAAATTCCTGATCAATGCCATTAGTTGCAAATAGTACCGGAAACATTTAACAGAAGTTGAAATTGTTCGTTTAGTGTTCTTTGAGTCTTTTTCACTGAGCAAACGCTCCATTTCTTCTTCCGTCTGTCGAACGTACCTGCTCGACGCCATGTTTTTTTTCCTTTCTGAAAATTGTAAGGGAGATAATCCAAATAATAACGAGGCTCCAAATGGGGATTCCCTCTGTGGTTTTCTCGCGTGCGGTTGACATAACGGTCGCGAGCATGCGACATAACGGTAGCGAGCGTGGGGCATAACGTTCCACAGTCATTGACCAGTTTAAGCCAGCTTTAGCAGTGGACATGACATCCTGGCAAATATCACGTGATATAGTTTTAACAAAACAGATTCTAGATATTTAAATGAGTGTGTAATAATATATATTACCACATGTTATATACTGATTTATTACTATCACTTGGTCAACATTATATATTGTTATACCTTACATTATATATTATATATAAAATAAAAGTGATGTTTTTTTCAAAATTGGTACCCCAGGGAAACATCACTGTTGTTCACCGGTCGACAAATGTTATGTTCCATGTCTGTCCAGAAATGTATCCGTTTTTGCATTCCGGAATTACAATCTTGACCGGAAGTTAAAAACACAAATATGAAGTTTATGAAAACACAAGATAAAAACACACAAATAAGTGTTTATTGCATCCAACATTATTGTAAATAGAGTTTCGGTATAATAAAACAATTATTGCCTGCACTTGCGGTGAACATCATAATTGTTCACCTTAAGTTCAGGCAATAATTGTATATTATCACATGTTATATCATTATTTACTACTATCACATGGTCAACATTATACATCATCACATGTTATATACTGATTTATTACTATCACTTGGTCAACATTATACATCAGCACATGTTATATACTGATTTATTACTATCACTTGGTCAACATTATATATTATCACATGTTATATACTGATTTATTACTATCACTTGGTCAACATTATACATCATCACATGTTATATACTGATTTATTACTATTACTTGGTCAACATTATATATTATCACATGTTATATCATTATTTATTACTATCACTTGGTCAACATTATACAATTAATGACTTTTAATGAGGTGGATACATGGATTTATTAACCCAGGAATATTATATTTACCGAGGCGAGATGGCCGATGTACATATATTATTCTTGGGTTAATAAATCCTGGTATCCATCGAATTGAAAGTCATTAATTGTTTTATTATATGACACATTTTATATGTTGCTTTTACCCTTAAAATAAGCTTTTATCACGACGTTTTCTTTGGTTTCGTATGGTGCAAGACGTTGGAATGTTATATTCACCGCGCGTTACATCGTGTGAGGTGATTATAACGTTTTATCAAAGAACGTTACTAGGGACGTCAGCCAATCAAAAAAGACATTATCTGAAGTCATATAATAATATATATTATCACATGTTATATACTGATTTATTACTATCACTTGGTCAACATTATACATCATCACATGTTATATACTGATTTATTACTATCACTTGGTCAACATTATACAACATCACATGTTACATACTTATTTATTACTATCACCTGGTCAACATTATACATCTTCAGATGTTATATACTGATTTATTACTATCACTTGGTCAACATTATATATCATCACATGTAATATACTGATTTATTACTATCAGTAGGTCAACATAATACATCATCACATGTTATATACTGATTTATTGCTATCACTTGGTCAACATTATACAATTAATGACTTTTCATAAGGTGGACACTGTGATTTATCAACCCCGAGGAAGTGATGTTAAGCGAAGCCAACGGCTGAAGTGAACATCACTCCAAGGGGTTGATAAATCAGTGTCCACCGAAATGAAAAGTCATCAATTGTTTTATTAAATGACACATTCTAAGTGTAATTTTGGGGTGAAAATTGTGAATTGTTGCTGTTTCTTAGACATTTCCATTTATTATTTTTTATATGTAGCTGCTTCAAGCCAACACACACCAGTTTTTAAAGCTTGACATGTCTAATGTTTCAAAACAATAAAATTCATTAAAAAAAACCGAATACAATTTGCAAAACGTGTCTTAACCTCTGGTTCTACTGACGAAGCTGCTTCGTTCATTTTTGTTTACTAACAGTCGTCTGCTGATTACCGAAGTTCGTTAGCCAGACCGCCTCTGATTGGTTGAGGCTCAAAATGTCGGCCAATCAAATTTATCGATATTAATCAGTCTACTGGTTTTCCCCTGTTACTATATGTGGGTACGTACTAACTGCGACATGAGATTTATTAACCTCACGCGCAAAATTTCGCGGTGGACATGTAGTTCTGTTAGAGGCAGCAATGAACCTTCTAAGCCAATCAGAATTAAGAAAATTCATAGTCATTTAATAATAAATATTATCACATGTTATATACTGATTTATTACTACCACTTGGTCAACATTATACATCATCACATGTTATATACTGACTTATTACTATCACTTGGTCAACATTATATGTTATCACATGTTATATACTGATGTATTACTATCACTTGGTCAACATATTATCACATGCTATATCATTATTTATTACTATCACTAGGTCAACATTATACAATTAATGACTTTGGATGAGGTTAATAACACGATTTATCAACCACGACGGCCAACAACAACCTCTATATATTACATGAACATCCTTTAATATATTATTAAAGGTTAAAGGTTAGAACAATTGTAATTTCCAGACCAAACTAATTAAAGCGGCATTTGTGGTAGTGCCTACCGACAAATTTGTGGGCGGAGCTTATCATCAAAAATCCCTGTTGATATAAACAGCATATTTATGAAACTGTATGCCACATGGCCAACGTGACCTAAATGTCACATACCTCAAACATTTTGAATTTTCAAAGTGATTTTTGTAGAGTTTAGACTGATGAAGAATCATATTTATAATAAGACTGAAAGTTTCGTAGGGAGGAACACTAGTAGCCATGCCTGTCAAATATTTTGCTCCAAAAGTAACTGTGAAACTATGTATCATTGATTTGTCATCCTCGAGATAAACGTGGTCAAAATAATGAACAATCTGAATGTTTGTTCCGCCCACAGCTCTTTATACCCACGATACCGGTTTAAGAAGGAAATTAAAAATGTAAAATCAACAAAGAATACACTATATCACACGAAAGTTAAAACAGGTATCTAATCGAAAAGAAAATTAAATTGAAACAAACGTATAATATTGAAGCCATAATAAAAAAAACACGTCATTAATAAAGGCTTAATCTGACCTTTACGTCTGCCACAGCTAATTAATCATGTCTAGAAAACGAATCGAAAGACAACGGAGCTTTGTCAAATAAACGATGCTGTTCTACATAGATGCTTAAATTGGATAGAAACGTGAAAATAATTACCATCCGGGCAATTCTCATTAGAAGAAAAGATTGATGAAACACGAATGGCTATTCTATTGAAACAATAGATAATGTTAGACATCTAAGTTCAATCTAACAAACCCACGAGGATGTTCCCATGGTGTGTAATTAATGTTTCATCGGATATTATCTTTCTCTACTGTAATATTTTTGTAATGACGAACAAGGTCGCTCCAGATCATTGAGTGTACCCGGATATTAGTGGGGTTTGTGTTAATCGATTTTAGCTTTATGTGTATGCTTTGTAGATCGTTGTTTGGCCTTTTTATTTTGGCTATTGTGCTGTCTATCCTCCTTCGATTTACGGATTCTGATTACCCCATTGTTATCTTCAAACTCTTCTTATGCCAGAAACGCGTCGTGCGCACTAAATTTGATATCTACGTGTATATCAAACCATAGAGACGATCTGGTTACACATTCACACAAACAACAATCAAAATTATAACAAATTAATAAAAACTCGGACATCACGACCTCATACAAAAAAACAAGGATATCAGATGTTCCGAAAGCTAATCATATACTTTCAGATTATTTTATACACTCAATTGTATGGATCCGTAATCATCGTGCTATCAACGGGTACGGTAGTTGGTAGATTCGAACCCCTGTTGAGTCAAACCAAAGATTTACAAAATTGGTATTTGTTGCTTCTTTTCTAAGCACGCAGCATTAAGAAGAAAGAGCAAAGTCTGTTTGGCTCGGAATCGGGATAATGTGTCCGAATGTATCGGCGGAATAAGCGTTTTGGATTGGTACAAAGACGAATTTCACCATCATCATCTAACTGAATGTAACTTGTTCTCACTATGATCTATTTGAATGAATGCTTATTTGGCATTTAACAAGAACACCAATATTATTATATAAATATATTAATAGTTATAGATATATTTTATAATTATCATGATTATGCTATGCATGTTTATTTTAGGAGACATATTTATAAAAGCAATACTTGCTTGTTTCTGAATCCTGTCTGTATTTACTATGTTTGATGTACTGTATATTCTGATTATTTTCTAAATAAATATTGTTTAAATTAACAAGAGTTAATCACGCACTGTTAAAGTGTTTATTGGCTATATATATACTATTTTCTTATTAATATCTAAGTATGTCTGACACAGATCTCATGTACTTTTTAAATATATAATCAAAATTATGTAAGATAGATCAAAATATTGTATTTATACTGAGGTTCCCCTCCCTCAAACACAGGCCAATTTTGGCCTTGATGTTTACGCCCTTTGACGTTCTTGCTCACAAAGACATTTCAATTATTTGGCTTTCAAATCTTTCCACTGTGAGGGTGCCTGGTGAATTTTATTCCAGAAACGTTTCGCTAGCACTAAATAAGATATCTACGTTTTAATATTTTTTCTTTTTTTAAACCGATATTGAATGTTCTTGGAAATGAATGTTCGTTATGCCACTACATACAGACTACCAGTATCAGATTAACGATTCATAAGTACATTCGTTCCATATAAAATATCTAGACAGATATCAATGAACTGTTGTCTTGCAAAAATAACGCAAGGCTACGAAGTCAGTTATTAATTGCTATGATCGCCATGACGACTATTTGACTCATATGACATTTTCGTCTTTCAATCGATTCCAAAAATCTGTACACGTTTGAATTTTCATATTTCCTTCTGGGCTTGAAAAGTAGATCCCATCGTTGGGAAAGTAATAGCCATTCCATGTTGATACCCGGTTTTCCCATTTGTTATGATTTTGTTAGTGTGTTTTACATGTGATTAACTGTTGTTTTGCGCGAACGGATTGTCTATTTACAAGCATGTAATGAATTCGCAAATAAGGGTAATAACAAAATTACCGAACTCCGAACAATCTTACAAAGGGAAAGTCAAAACTCATAAGTATATAAACAGACAAAATCAGTCAACAACCGGAAAACTGTGAAAACCGTAATGACCCCGACTTGGTACAGGCATTTCTAAAGAAATGGTGGGTTGAATCAGATTTTAAGGCGCCAAACCTCCCGCTCTCATTACGGTTCAAAGGTTCCGGCTGTCACTATAACAGTATTTAAATACAGGAACAAAATAGGTAAAATAGTTGTCAAAGCAGTACCATATTCGGTGACGTAAATGTCAAAAATACTCTTACGTCACACATTGATAAAAAAATATCCCTGACATTTTTCTTGACTTCTTTATCTTTATATATTTTCACTATGTGAAAATGCATCGCTTATAATCGTTTCTGCAGAGACGGAATATATTTCGACAAGATCTTGGTATCGGAATATAAACTTTTTAAGAGATCGAATAAGGCGAATCTTTTTACAGCCCTGGTCCGGTAGCCTGTTTCTCAGATGAAGATGACGTTTCAGGAAATCAGAATAATTGCTACTGGCCCTTGCACAGCGAATCAATTGCGAGATGTAAACACCATATGCAGGAGAAGCTGGTATATTGCTGCACATGTTTGGAAAATTTATGATTTTAAAATTGAAGTCGTTAAATTGATATTTTAGATATGAAAATAAAAAAAACACCAAAAAAACAAAGTATATAGAAAGAGCAAATGATTTAAATACTTAATATGAGTAAAGAAAGTTATTCACTGTTTTAAAAAAAATTAAACGTCACCTGAAATGTACCAGCCAATTACAATAAATGTACAGGAAAGTGTCGTTCACAAATAAAAGTAATTATTTTAATGATAATATGCCCTTTCTTGCAAATTAGTAATTGCCCATCATCGTTCATGTTAAACGTTACCTTTGCGGACCTACTCTACGCTGAATCTAATAAAGGAATCAATTGAAAATAAGATAACTGGCTTTCATGAGTTATCCTGAGGTTAATATGCGTTAGAGAAAACCGAAGGCGCAATCAAGAATGGACAATCCAGAGAAATTATTCACGTGGTAATTTATGTCTAAATAGAAAAGAAGAAGGTTATAATTATTGGTATTTATCATCAATACATTGACTACCAACCTAATAAAGGGGAGGGAACATTTCCAGCAATCTGCTATTTACAGACTAGACTGGCTACGGTTATTCATTACATTCTAAACAACGGAATTTGAAAGAATGGAAAAATAATCGCACTCTAAAAAGTAATAAAAACTGGACAATCCAGAGAACATGGCTACATAGGGTACACAAGACGAATTAAAACAAAATAAAAACACAACACCATATGTGCTGAACACCACTGAACGCAAGCAAAAACAACTAATGTAAATAAGACTTGAACCCTCCTACAAACAAACTGGAGGCAAAGACGAACCGAACATCGTTTAATGCGGAAATCGTAAGGATATGACAATACGGAACTCAGAAATCAAAATGTAAAGACACACTATAGGACAACACAGTAAACTTAAAAGGAAGCTAGACGTACATTAGAATCATCAACCTTGATTTGTGGGGTTCGTGTTACTCGATCTTTAGTTTAATATGTATGTTTTGTTGATCGTTGTTTGTCGTTTCATACTTTTACTTTTGGCCATTGCGTTGTCTGTTCTTCTTCGATATACGGATACTGATTACCCCTTTGGTGTCTTCAAACCCTTCTTACAAAAGATGGCTTTAACTTGCCATTCACTGGTAACACAATAATACTAAGGTTCTCCCCCTCAGACAAAGGTGACCTTATCAGATTACGGTTATCCTGTGTAGGCACCGTTGTGTTAGTTGCTTCCAAAGATTTTAGTTTCTTTGTCTTTCCAATCATTTAATCATGATCGTAGCTGATGAAGGTTATTTCAGAAACGTGTCTTGTGCACTGAATTTGATACCTACGTTTTATTATATTTTCATTGGTTAAGCTGGTTTCTATCTTTTTCACCAATATTGTTAAATTACAAACGACCATTGTATCTGCATAGAAGTCGCATTCCTGACATAGACGGTGATAGTTTACTATAATTTCCTTTATTCACTGTCGTCTTCAACTTCAATTGTCAAAATTTAATTCACGTGTTATGCTCGCGTGCCTATTATCCTCTACCACATTTGATAACATTTGTAAGCTTAAATAAAATAAAATGATATAATTATGAAAATTTTGAAACTGTTAAACAAAAATCAGCTTTAATATCGAAAAATATATCCATGGAAAATATTTTGATTTATTGCTCTTCATGGGTAGTAATTAATGGAGGTATATACTCCCAAAACTAATTTTGAAATATTGCATTGATTTTATTTGTTTGTTTGATGGGGCTTAATGCCACTTTCAACAATATTTCAGTTATATCGTTACGGTCAGTTTTATTGGTGGAGAACACCGGAGGACCAGGAGAAAACCACCTACCTTTCGCAAGTCACTGATAAACTTTATCTCATACAGTTGTACACCTCGCGTGATCGAGATTCGAACTCACAACATCAGTGGTGATAGGCACTGACTGCACATAGGTAGTTGCAAATCCAACTACCATGCGATCACGGCCACGACGACCCCCGTTGAGTTATTGCTCTTCATGGGTAGTAATTAATAGAGGTTTATACTCCCAAAATTAATTTTAAATATTGCTTTGATAACAGCCTACTAATTGGTTTCTCAGTGTCTGCTTACAATTTTGAACTTACATTCATCAGTGTATTAGGATCGACCCAGTGGTAGTAAAACAAACGTAGATATCCAATTTAGTGCGCACAACGCGCTTCTGGAATAACCTCCATCAGACACGCTCAAAATCAAAAGATTGGAATGCCAAATAATTTAAAGTTTTAAAACAAGGAAATTTTAGACTTTGTTAATAATCTGAATGATTTCATATCACCGGGAAAGTTCATTCAAATGAATGTGCAAACATGATGAGTGATTTTGATACAGCATGTTAGTGCATTTTGGGCCACCCTCCTGCCCCCTAAAGAAAGAAAAACAAACAAATCAAATTGTAATGCTTAAAAAGTCGAAGAATAGGTTATACGTCAACAATATATCACTGTTGTAGTTTCCATATAATATTTTTGGAGATTACAAAGACCTGGGCTTCCACCTTCGAGACAATATCAGCAAACGAGATGGAATCAGAAAATTAATTTGACATTTAATATTTGCAATGTATATGACAAGGAAAAATGTTGTTCTATGAAAAAATTTCAAGCATTATACCATTTACCGACTGGTTACGGTAAAATTGTAAACAATGGAATTTGATAGAATGAAAAAAAGCTTAAGAACATTCTTTAGTAACAACGGATCTTTTGTCTTTAGAAACCTGGAAGTAGATTAGAACCATCAACCTTGCCTTGCGAAGATGTCGTTCACTTGTAACGGCATGTCCATTAACACTCTTTATCAGCTTTACCCAGGTTTGAATGAGTAAGTGATTGTTGTTTAATGCCAACTCAGCAATTTGTCAGCTATATCATGGCGAGAAAAAGTTAATTTTCAATTAGATGATAATGAGGTTCTCTTTGAGTTAGGCCAACACGCTTAATTGGATTTTTATTGTGCTAGCTCACTGAAACAACCGTCGGCGGATAGACACGTGTCCCACTCTCCCCGCTTGGACACATTATCCTGATTCCGAACCAACCATTGTTTGTTCTTTCACCTTAATGCTAAGTACATTTTTTTTGTACAAGCAACACATACCCATTGTATAGTATTTGGTTTGACCCGATCGGGACCCGAACCCACGATCTACCGCACTGAAGGCAAGCTGACAATGACAATCATAACTACTACGATGTATTCATGCTTAAAAGGTAAAGTTCCTAAATAAGGTAATTAAACAAAAATAATGGTCGGTCTCACTCAGTCATAGAAAACGTTAACGGATTGGTTATATCATATACACGTCGATATATTTCTCCCAAAGACTTTCGCCAGTCGGTGTTTCCAATCTTCTTATTATTCGGGTACCAGATGAAAGTGACGCTACATTTTCATTTTATATCATTTTGTATCTTATTAATGTTATTTACCTAATTATATAAGAACTTTAACTATACTGACACGCAGTGCCGGATTCAGATAAAAAGAGGCCCTAGGCTAATTCACTTGTGAGGCCCCTCCCAATTGCCAACCTTCACGACTGGAGGAAGATGGAAGTGTGTTTAATCAATTTCAATAAAGGCAAAGACGATGAGGGGTGTTTAAAATTCTGCATTGCAATATTCTGAAATGGGGTGCAACTATGTAAGGAAAATAATGAAGGGTTGTTTAGAAAGTACAGTACGTTATGACAGCATAGGTATGAAAGTCCAATAACAGTGTTAAAATATTATACATCTTGGCCGGAGGCCCCCTAAGTTGTGAGGCCCTATGCTTCAGCCTATCGAGCCTATATGTAAATCCGGCACTGCTGACATGTGATCAGCTATTGGTTTACTACAGAGATACAGTGTCGAATTTACACATAGGCTCGATAGGCTGAAATCTAGGGCCTCACGATTTAGGGGGCCTCCGGCTAAGTTGCATAATTTTTTTAACACTGTTATTGGACTTTCGCACTTATGCTGTCATAGCGTACTGTACTTTCTGAACAACCCTTCAGTAATTTTCCTTACATAGTTGCACTCTATTTCAAAATTAGTTTTGTTCAAGTATTGTTGTAAATACTGTTATAGTGACAGCCGGAAACTTTGAGCCGTAATGAAAGGGGGAGGTTTGGCGCTTTAAAATCTGATTCAACCCACCATTTCTTTAGAAATGCCTGTACCAAGTCAGGGTCATTACGGTTTTCACAGTTTTCCGGTTGTTGACTGATTTTGTCTGTTTATATACTTATGAGTTTTGACTTTCCCTTTGTTAGATTGTTCGGTGTTCGGTAATTTTGTTATTACCCTTATTTATCAGAATAGTGCAGAATTTTAAACACCTCTCATCATCTTTGCCTTTATTGAAATTGATTAGACACACTTTCATTTTCCTCCAGTCGTGAAGGTGGGGAATTGGGAGGGCCCTCATAAGTGGATTAGCCCAGGGTCTCTCTTTATCTTAATCCGTCGCTGCAGAGATACTACATCATATGCATCTTGGCTGACAGATTCCGTTACATTAGCTAATATATTATATATGTTATTTTAAGCACCCATGTACACGCTCCAATGAATCATGAAATGTATATGTTATCTGATCAACAGCTTATCTAACGAAATATACAAAAACATTCTTTTTGTTATGCAACGGGCTACCAACGATAAATTCTTTCAACAAATATATTGTTCATAAGGAGTTGCTGTTATTTGTCTATTACGACCAATGAACACGGCAATAATATATATCATGTCCTAAGTACGAGTTGTGTATTTAATTGGTACCGAAAACCAACAATCGACCCTTTAGGAGGGATCTACCTGTGAGTGGAGAATCGAAGTCTTTTTATGCATACATCCATGGTCTCTGTGTTTAAGACTAACGATGATAAAATCGATACAAATTTCCACAACAATATCGTATATATCTGAACATACAAACTATCATATGTATTTGATTTGATTTGATTTATTGTGCTTAACGCCACTTTCAGCAATATTTCAGCTATATTATGCATGGCGACCAGTTTTAGTGTTGGAGGAAGCCGGAGTACCCGGAGAGAACCACCGACCAGGGGCAAGCAACTGGTAAACTTTATCATTTGCGGCTGCGAATCGAGTGCACCCTTTTTTGTAATTACAAAGCCGGACGCTTTTCAAATTTGTTAGTGTAGTATTTGTTATTTTCATTTAATTAGATATGTTAACGATGTTGTATTGTATAAAGTGTTATCATTAATCTCCCTCAACAGCAAGGCTGTGGTTGTACTATTTCTAATTATAGGAAAGACAATTTGAAGATGCGACCAACAAACGCAATATGAAGTATATGTAATATAATAACATGCACCAACATTGCCAAAAGACCAACACGAGTATCTGGGCTTTAAATCGGTATTTTTATGTGGTCTGTGATGCCTCTGTTTTTAGTTTTCTAACTGTTGGATGCTTTTGCTTTGTATGTGTTAGTTCTGTTTCATGTGTCCAATGTTGCACATGTTTCAGGATTGTCCATTCTTCATTGCTCCTTCGTTTTTTTCTAGGGTTTATTTACCTGACACACGAGATTTGTGATTGGTACAAATGACCACCAATAACTCTTTTTTAGTATATACCTTCTTTGGAACCTCTGACCCTAGCTTAACGAGTGTAACTATGTTCGTTCTATATATAGAGTGTAATTGATGATATAAAAATGGTGATAAAATGTTCTGATGTAAAAAGTCGTAATGATGTATTGAAATATGGTACCTACTTAGTAACACTACTCAATAAAAAACAGTATCGAAGCTTACACAGAAATGTTTTTTTTCTGCTAATTAATGTTGATCAACACCTATATGTTGTATTTTGATTATGAGTCTACCTGATGAAGCTTATGCCAGAAACGCGTCGTGCGCACTAAGGTGATATATCTTTTTTTCTGTTCTCTGATTCCCATATCATCGCACATTTTCGATAAAAAAAAATACTGTTTTTTAATGCTGAAATCATTTTAAAATTAACAGAATGTGGACGTTCCACAATTCCAACGAGGTATAATGATATATAAATATATGTTAATTCGTTCTTCCTGATGTTGTCTTTGATAGAGAATGTCCAATATGCTACTTGTGCTATCTTGGTTGAAGCATATTTAAGTTGTTGTCTTGGCTACAGCATATGACCATAGCATGCTGTAAAGATTATATCTTGTACATACAAATCAATATGTTGCTCTGGTAACAGCGACGAGTGACACTAATGAAGCAGGAACCGTTTCTTCTTCCGGAACACACGAATTCACTGCCTGGTTTCTAGTGGAACTGGTGTTACACAGTCTTGACATTTCTGTGTAGTGTTTTGCAAACCATTGTTTCTCCTTTGTCTTTTTTTGTCATTTTACCGTTGAATTTTATGTCCACCTTCGAAAGACGGCGTCTGATTACCCCTGTTGTATCCTCTGATTACCCCTGTTGTATCCTCTGATTACCCCTGTTGTATCTTCTGATTATTCCTGTTGTATCTTCTGATTACCCCTGTTGTATCCTCTAATTACCCCTGTTGTATCCTCTGATTACCCCTGTTGTATCCCCTGATTACCCCTGTTGTATCTTCTGATTATTCCTGTTGTATCTTCTGATTACCCCTGTTGTATCTTCTGATTACCCCTGTTGTATTCTCTGATTACCCCTGTTGTATCCTCTGATTACCCCTGTTGTATCCTCTGATTACCCCTGTTGTATCCTCTAATTACCCCTGTTGTATCCTCTGATTACCCCTGTTGTATCCTCTGATTACCCCTGTTGTATCCTCTGATTACCCCTGTTGTATCTTCTGATTACCCCTGTTGTATCTTCTGATTATTCCTGTTGTATCTTCTGATTACCCCTGTTGTATTCTCTGATTACCCCTGTTGTATCCTCTGATTACCCCTGTTGTATCCTCTGATTACCCCTGTTGTATCCCCTGATTACCCCTGTTGTATCTTCTGATTACCCCTGTTGTATCTTCTGATTACCCCTGTTGTATCTTCTGATTACCCCTGTTGTACCTTCTGATTACTCCTGTTGTATCCTCTGATTACCCCTGTTGTAGCTTCTGATTACCCCTGTTGTATCCTCTGATTACCCCTGTTGTATCCTCTGATTACCCCTGTTGTATCTTCTGATTATCCTGTTGTATCTTCTGATTATCCTGTTGTATCCTCTGATTACCCCTATTGTATCTTCTGATTACCCCTGTTGTATCCTCTGATTACCCCTGTTGTATCCTCTGATTACCCCTGTTGTATCCCCTGATTACCCCTGTTGTATCTTCTGATTACCCCTGTTGTATCTTCTGATTACCCCTGTTGTATCTTCTGATTACCCCTGTTGTACCTTCTGATTACCCCTGTTGTATCCTCTGATTACCCCTGTTGTATCCTCTGATTACCCCTGTTGTATCCTCTGATTACCCCTGTTGTATCCCCTGATTACCCCTGTTGTATCTTCTGATTACCCCTGTTGTATCTTCTGATTACCCCTGTTGTATCTTCTGATTACCCCTGTTGTACCTTCTGATTACCCCTGTTGTATCCTCTGATTACCCCTGTTGTAGCTTCTGATTACCCCTGTTGTATCCTCTGATTACCCCTGTTGTATCCTCTGATTACCCCTGTTGTATCTTCTGATTATCCTGTTGTATCTTCTGATTACCCCTGTTGTATCTTCTGATTACCCCTGTTGTATCTTCTGATTACCCCTGTTGTATCTTCTGATTACCCCTGTTGTATCTTCTGATTACCCTGTTGTATCTTCTGATTACCCCCGTTGTATCTTCTGATTACCCATATTGTATCTTCAAAATTGATACAATTAATTGTTATTTTTGTTTTCTTGATTGTTATATTGTTGTGAAAGTTCTGGTCATGATTATAAGGTGTATGTCAAAATTCGATAGATATTGTTTCTCTCTAATAATTTCTTGTCTGTATAAATGACAACCTTCATTCAAAAGAAAATTATTTCTTCCGTTCGCTAATTGATCATGAAAAGAAAATCTAAACAGTGATGCAATCAATTCAAAAAATAAAAATAAAATAAAAATATTAAAAAAAAAAAAAAACAACAACAACAACAACAACAACAACAACAACAACAACAACAACAACAACAACAACAACAACAACAACAACAACAACAACAACAACAACAACAACAACAACAACAACAACAACAACAGTCACCTTAGCTGAACCCAATGAATGCGTCTGGATATTGTATTTTCTTGTGAATAAAAATTATTCTGCTGTATGCCCTACTTACTCCAAGGCTAACTCTACCGGGATTCAGTCAGACATGTTTTCCTAAAATGTCCTTGAACGGGAAAGTCACAATTTGATCATCGCCAATTTCCTGTGTACCTATTAGTAGGGAAATCCCCTTGGGCCCCCACTGATATTGACAACATCTTATATTTTCTTAGACAATGCTTTTTGATATTAAGATCCTCTCTGTGCTAAGGAAAAAGTAATTTAGATTGTGTTACTATAATGTAATAATCGTTGACTTAACGAACAGATAATGCAATTTCTTCTTTACAAGACAATGAAATGCTGTGTAATTAAGAGGGTCTCAAAGAAATAAGATAAACAAAACTATCTTGGCACCGCCATATTTTATGGACGTTCTAGTACCAATCCAGAAAAGTGAGCGAGTAGTCTTATAAATGTATATTATATTAAATTCTCCCTCTTGACATCGTCCGAATTTAAATTATTTCTATTCTCTACTATTTGGCTAAATAAGAGACAAATCAGTATATATAAGATTGTTTGCTCGCAGTAACTTCATATTTTTTATGCGAATGCAAAATTTTATTATTTAACAATAGTCATACAAATAATATTTTAAATTATTACATAAATCAAACATTGTCAAAGTAATCAATGCAGGACTTCAACACCTCCTTTTTCTCCCAGTCATTGTGAGCAATCTCGATACAATATCGTATAAACGCCCCATTTTATAGCCCCATTTAATTAATCGCCAAAGCTTATCCCGTGCAACTACATGTAATACCATACAAATGATACATATCAAACAGACCCATCATAAACTGACAAACGAACAGACCGCATTAAAAATGGAAAACCCCAATAGACACAAATAGAAATACATTGTATCGATTTTGCCCCTGTTCCAAGGGTTAGGGGTATGGTGTTTTAACGCCACTTTCAACAATATTTCAGTTATATCATGGCGGTCAGTTTTATTGGTGGAGGAAACCGGAGTACCCGAAGAAAACCACTGACCACCTGTCGCAAGTTACTGACAAACTTTATCAGATAATGTTGTATTGAGTACACCTCGTATGAGCGGGGTCGAACTCACAACATTAGTGGTGATAGGCACTGATCGCATAGATAGTTATAAATCCAAATACCATACGATCAGGAACACGACGATCCCTTCCTCTGTTTCTAATATTTTGCTTTGGATTATAATTTGCAATTGTTTCACCAGTGATATATTTTGTTGTTTTTCTTATTATTATGACACACTTTATAGATTTACAAATTACATGTAAGGTATAAAAAGGATACTATTTATAGATATATTAAATCCCATTTTTTACGAAAATATTGCAAAATTATTTTCATAGAAAGTCTAATACGAATTAAATATACATTCCAAAACAACCTCAATTAATATGACGTTTAGAAAAAGGTGTGAAGACAATACACCACAGTGTCGATCCTCTATTAATTGTCACGCACTAAATGAATGTTTTGCGATGTAAAGCAAATCCATATATCTTCTCAGTTAAAAGTAGTTTATGGTTATCTTGTAGTAATATAGACGGTGTTCTCGAACAAACCGTATTATATTTTTAAATATACTCACGTTTCTCCAGTACTAGTTTAATGCTAAGTGAATACATTACATTTTAATAGGATCACAGTATTAGTTATCTTGGTGTAATCAGGGGTGTACAGAATTTTACACCGGTTTTGAAAATTCATACACCCTGAGGCGCATAAGGGGTGTACACAATTTTACACCGGTGTTGAAAATTCATACACCTCTCGGCGCCGAAGGGTGTATGAATTTTCAACACCGGTGTAAAATTCTGTACACCCCTGAT
The DNA here is from genome assembly GCA_963680875.1 of Bathymodiolus brooksi. Classification (NCBI taxonomy): domain Eukaryota; kingdom Metazoa; phylum Mollusca; class Bivalvia; order Mytilida; family Modiolidae; genus Bathymodiolus; species Bathymodiolus brooksi. The sequence goes on from OY804588.1 coordinate 79,591,786, forward strand.
TACACCAAGATAACGAATTTATTTCTTATGAAGCTTTCCTTCAAACAAAAAAAACCCCAGCGTATTGAGAACAATGCTATTTTATTTTCTAATTTACATATATTACACATAATATTGTTTATAATCATCAAATTGTATGTAAATGTATCATTTCATATTATACTATTGCTGTGCGTAGTTCAAAATTACTTTTTTTAAATTTTCATCCCGGGTGTAAATGGTTTAGCTGGGGTGGGGTGCTATTTACACCCGGGTAACTAACCAATCAGATTGCAAGATTCTTGCTTCATATGAAATAATAGTCAATATTCCACCAAGATGATTCTACTAGAAGAAAATATGAAGACAAACGACTCAATATTGTTCCTTAATTAAGAACAGTTTGGAGATACCAAAGGGGGTAAAGACGATATTGAAGACGAGACAATACAATAACCAAACGAAACAGAAGGACAAGAGGACAAAAACTGATCTACAAAACACTATGCAGAAAACTGAAGACCGAGTAATACGAACACCAATAGAAACCGAAGGTAAAACCAGGTGTTACGGAAAGGTAAGCACTTCTCATGGTTTCGCGCACCAACACTATCTTTTAAAACTAACAACACATATGAATAGTCACTAGTTATTACGGCTTTCTTTCGGTTGCCCTAGATATCGTTAAATATCCTACTAAAAAATCATATGGAGCCTCAATTAACATGGGATTGTCCCGCACTAAAATGTCAATTACGCAATGGCAATGTATGCCTGTGTGTCAGCTATTTTAGAAGTATTGAATTTAATATAATGACAAATTAACCCGATACATATATTAACCAAAAAAGAAAGCTCAGGCTGACATTTAATTCTGGGGAAGGAGAGTTATGTGATCATTGAGAAAACTTAATGACCGAATGGCGCAATAAATTATGTCGGTCAGTAGTGTGAATCATTCATCTGAATGTCCTGGCGGAGCTAAATTAAGATATAAATTGAAAATGTAAAGAAACATAAGAATACAATGAAAGACAATACACAGTACCAAAATAAAAAACCCCCACAGAAACTGAAGCAAAAGAGATATCAAATAACACGCAACTAAAGGCACGCTGTAAAACGTTGATATGTTTACACTGAAGGTATGATGTAAACCCTCGATGCTTTACATGTGGGATGGTGCCTATATTTGATGCATATTCAGAGGCCGGTAATAAGACCTATGGTACTTGTATATCCTCTACTGTTAAAGTAATAAGACCTATGGTACTTGTATATCCTCTACTGTTAAAGTAATAAGACCTATGGTACTTGTATATCCTCTACTGTTAAAGTAATAAGACCTATGGTACTTGTATATCCTCTACTGTTAAAGTAATAAGACCTATGGTACTTGTATATCCTCTACTGTTAAAGTAATAAGACCTATGGTACTTGTATATCCTCTACTGTTAAAGTAATAAGACCTATGGCACTTGTATATCCTCTACTGTTAAAGTAATAAGACCTATGGTACTTGTATATCCTCTACTGTTAAAGTAATAAGACCTATGGTACTTGTATATCCTCTACTGTTAAAGTAATAAGACCTATGGCACTTGTATATCCTCTACTGTTAAAGTAATAAGACCTATGGTACTTGTATATCCTCTACTGTTAAAGTAATAAGACCTATGGTACTTGTATATCCTCTACTGTTAAAGTAATAAGACCTATGGTACTTGTATATCCTCTACTGTTAAAGTAATAAGACCTATGGTACTTGTATATCCTCTACTGTTAAAGTAATAAGACCTATGGTACTTGTATATCCTCTACTGTTAAAGTAATAAGACCTATGGTACTTGTATATCCTCTACTGTTAAAGTAATAAGACCTATGGTACTTGTATATCCTCTACTGTTAAAGTAATAAGACCTATGGTACTTGTATATCCTCTACTGTTAAAGTAATAAGACCTATGGTACTTGTATATCCTCTACTGTTAAAGTAATAAGACCTATGGTACTTGTATATCCTCTACTGTTAAAGTAATAAGACCTATGGTACTTGTATATCCTCTACTGTTAAAGTAATAAGACCTATGGTACTTGTATATCCTCTACTGTTAAAGTAATAAGACCTATGGTACTTGTATATCCTCTACTGTTAAAGTAATAAGACCTATGGTACTTGTATATCCTCTACTGTTAAAGTAATAAGACCTATGGATATACAAGCTTATTGGTGTAGAATAAAGCAGACAATATTATCACCTCATCGAATATAACTTGTTATCATCATCTTATACTAGTAGCTGAACTACCGCTCATTTTGGAGTTAAATAGCAATCACTCTCCACTTTATTTTAGTAACAAATATCAAACATAGGGAGTTTGTATGTGTGGGGTATGGTATTTCAGCTTTATCGTGGCGGTCACTGGCAAACATTATCACATACTGGCAATATTGTATAGAGTACACATGGCCTGAGCAGGATTCGAATTCATAACGGTAGCGTTGTTGGTACTATTTGCATAGGTAATTACAAATCTAACTACCATACGACAACGACCACGTCGTATCAAGTGTACTCTACAGAAATAATTTTATATAATAATTGACTTCCTTATAATGTAGACCAAGACGTCAATGTCTTCATACACAATCATTAACCCTTCAATAGAACATGTATTCCCTATAGGACAGTTCTATTGGTACTTGTATAGACTTCTTACGTCAACACATTTGTCAGGTCATGATGCGTTTTGTGAATCCAATTACAATATATGTGTAACCATTACATTGCTTCACAACAAAGCGAATCAAATATAGTTTTCGCTAAGGCAATTGAAATTTTATTCAAATAAACCATTACATTGCTTCACAACAAAGCGAATCAAATATAGTTTTCGCTAAGGCAATTGAAATTTTATTCAAATAAACCATTACATTGCTTCACAACAAAGCGAATCAAATATAGTTTTCACTAAGGCAATGAATATTTTATTCAAATTAAAAAAAAAATCAAACAGTAAACACAAATTGAATATCTAGATAGACAGCACAAAACCAGGTCCAGAAATGTATTTTTAGATAGTATAGTACAGTTAATCTAATGAATATAGTTGATAGCTGGAAAGAGTAGTGACCTTCACATTACCAACTTAAGCAATGACACGAATTAACTCCCTTTTATTGATTATTAAGAGAATAAATACAAGCGTCTAAATATCTACTGATGGTCAAAGACTTAAATTACCCATGTTGTCACCTCTATTAAACATTCAAATGTATTAAAAGGTCACCTTTTTCTTGTCCTGTCATAGACAAATTTCTATGAATTGAACCTCTTTACAGAGGTCACCTGTCTTATAGTGCCACCTTTACGTTGTCCTAATGTTTACCTCTTAATACAGGTTTGACTGTAACTGAATTTTGAGTTTTAAGGTGAATCTCTTTGTGTGTTATTTCGTCTTTCTGGTAATGTTTCCCCGTCGTTTATTTACAAAGAAGAATAACTTTCTCAATGCAGATTACATTGATATAATTTGTGATTAAATATTGCATGTAAAATAGTAAACTAATAGCTTATCATATTCCATATTGGAATTCATGTGAAGCACTAATACACAAACGGCGATCAATGTCCTCTTACCTTGAGGAATACCACGACTCCATATACAAACAATCAAGTCGCCAGAACACACGTCTGTTATCATATGCAGAGTATGAGAACACACGTCTGTTATCATATGCAGAGTATGAAATTTTAGTCATTGTTGAATTCTGACGTTGTTCTGATATGTATTTTCATAACATTATAATGCTTTGTTTCGCTGGCTTTGTTTCCTGAACTTGTTATCGGATGGTCCGAGAGTAACATGGTGGGAGTGGAAAGAACTGCATACTCTTCCCGGGCACATTGAGTTCAAGCCAAGGTTTCAGTGGGGTAAGTATTGCTCATCTGTTTAGGTTCGTGTGTTGTGCTTTGGTCGTCTTCGTGATGTGTCTTGAGTGCCCAATGTTGCCAGTGTCTGTGGAATTACCATTCTTGATTGCCCCTTCCGTTTTCTATAACCTTTATTGTATATTGTTCTGTGACATTCGTTTTTGTTACACATCGTTCTATTTTGTCTCATTGCTCTATATATCTTAATGTTTTTTTGAAATATACAATTCACTAAGTAATATTAATTGCAATATTCATTAGTATTATTAATCAATTGAAAGCCAGACAATTGAAACCATATTAAACAAATAATGATAACAATAATTATGTTAATACTCCTAAACACATTGAACAATACAATAACCAGTGTAAATCCTATGTTTGTAACAATATTGCAAAATGCTATACCAATAAAAAATAAGATATTTGATTTAGTGCTCACGACGCGTTAAACATTTAACCCAATATTCTACTATTTTTAGCAATTGATTAACAAGACATTAACACAACGCCAAATTACAATAATGAGCATTTAATTAACAAGCACATAATTAGCAGAAAGCTGACATATCATAGTAGATATAGTAGATTACTATACGTTGAAACACTCAAGGCCGGATATCTCCTCTATCAAACACTTATTTATAAAACGTGTACATAGCCTTTTCAATTTTCATGGGAAACCTCTGACATAATCGTGATGTTGATGAAGGCGGTCAGTACTTGGTAGACGTTGAAGTTTGGTAAAATAATGAAGTCATGGATTAAATAGACTGTCAACTATTAACCCTGTTCTAAGTAATCATTAAATTACTAGCGTCCATTATAATAACGCTAGTCGTCCAGATATATTCGAGGGCTAGCATTGTACGCACATGTGAAAAAGCCTTGCAAGACTACATCATTTCACTAAGTGGGAAAGTTGGGGCCATAAAATTAGCTTAATTTCTCCACTTGTCACTGAAGTGCATGTACCAATCCATAAAAGTGAACGGCGACGTACGTGTGTGTCCAGTAAACGGCGACGTACGTGTGTATCCATTGATATTGGCTTTCTTTCTGTTTCCACGATGTTTCGATTAGATTTAGGAATGGTTCCCGACAGCATGGTATTTTTTTTTCATTTTGTTACTAGCAATATTAAATGGCTGAATTTCAACTGATTCAGAAATCTGTTTTTGTTTTCACTAGAAAAAAACATAGGTTTGGACGTCGATGACTAACGTCAATATCTACGTGATGTTGTATTATTATTGCAGATTGGATCGTGGGCTTATTAAATAATTGCTGTCATTATTCAGACAATAAAATCCTCCAAGCCTAATGAAGCAATGATGATTTGTCCATCTAAGTCATATATGCTAGTAAATAAAATGAGGTCCCGACATTTAGATGTTCCCGACTGTTTACAACAGATGAAAAACATGTTGTTATGTTCGGACTACCCAAAGAAATAGCATTGTGTGAAATAGCCTGCTTGGTTTATACTATAATGAAGTCAGTTAACGACAAAAACAACGTTGCTTAAGTTAATTATTATTTTCAATGGATTATGAATCATTATTGATACGGTTGTAGGTGGATTAGGATTAGGAGTTAAAACATAAGAAGAAAAAAAAACACATTACCACAGAATTACGACCCGGAGTATCTTGATTTAAGTTCACAAATGAGTATAAATCAAAATCATTTTGTAAGATTGTTCGGAGTTCGGTAATTTTGTTATTACCCTTATTTCCTTCACGTCAGAACCTTTATTTTGCGTAGTTTTGTATTTTTCTTGATTTTTATTTGGTTGCATTCTTTTGGTAGTCTGGATTATGATTCTCCATTGATATCGGTTATAAACCGTTGATTTGTATACCGTTTATGAAAAGTATAATCCATAATCCATAAATGATAAAAAAAAAATATAAAAGAAAATAACAATTCCCAATGTTTAATGTACACGACACGGTTCTGAAATGACCTTCATCAAGGTGAACTCAAAGCCACCATATTTAAATGTCAAATAATGTTACAGGCTATGGGAGCAAAGAAACCAATGGCCATGTATCGAGATAGCTTAAATCGGATAATATTTCGCCTATGCCTGAGGGAGATAAGGGTAATAACAAAATTACTGAACTCCGAGTAATCTTACAAAGGGAAAGTGAAAACTCATAAGTATATAAACAGACAAAATCAGTCAACAACCGGAAAACTGTGAAAACCGTAATGACCCTGACTTGGTACAGGCATTTCTAAAGAAATGGTGGGTCGAATCAGATTTTAAAGCGCCAAACCTCCCGCGTTCATTACGGCTCAAAGGTTCCGACTGTCACTATAACAGTATTTATAACAATATTGGAATAAAATAGGTAAAATTGTTGTCAAAGCAGTACCAAATTCCGTGAAGTAAATGTCAAAAACACTCTTACGTCACACATTGATAAACAAATATTTTTGACATTTTGTTGACTTCCTTATCTTTATACATTTTCACTATATAAAAAGAACCTAGTTTTAATAGTAATTACATTACTCAGGAACTGTAAATATCAGTAATAAAGATATCCAACAAACCGTGTCAGTGCCGAAACACCGACTATTGGGCAGATGACACTGTTATAAGCTTTGTCTGTTTGACTGCCGTCTGAGGTGAGACATTTTTTGCTCTCTGTGGTACTATTGTTTGATTGGTATGCATTGTTGTTGTTTTTGGAACAATATTATCCCATAGGATTATGATTTCTAGGAATATTTATAAAAGTATCATATGGTAATTAGCAAGATAACAACAATCACATAGTCTAAGGATATGTTAATTATACAAATAATAAATACACTACATGTATGAAGTTATAATATGCATATCAGGAAAGGTAACAAACAAATATAAGTATACAATAACGAAATACATGTATGATTTCACCCCAAACAGCAGGTCTTCCATTACTATTTTAAACCTAATCAATTTCAGAATTCTGATAACTGATATCTACGTTTTATCACACACGAAGTGTGGCTTGTTTTCTATTGTTAGAATTTAATCATATCAATTTTAACACAGTGTAGCAAAATAAGACAACACTGTCACTTATAGGACTAATTATATCATGAAAACTAGTCAAACAAGCAGCTGTGCCAGATTAATATTTATTTCTGAGTGAATACATACCATCTTCGTTTCTGATTGAATGACAATAATTAACAATACATCTTAATTAACCTTTAACGTACCGTGTGTTGTATTGTTTTACTGTAATTGGTTGTTGGTTAACCAGGCCTGAACTTTTGGTAGTGGTATTATAAACATGCTTCCTTTAGCTGAGGGTGTTACGGTAGATTACAACAAGAAGAAAAAATATCACCCGAGACGAAGTCTCGGGTGAAATTTTTTCTGAGTGTGGTAATCTACCGTCACACCCTCAACCAAAGACAGTATGATTTATATTATACTGAATGCCCGTCGGAGGGTGGTATTGCGGAGGGTGGTATTGTGGAGGGTGACATTGCGGAAGGTGGTATTACGGGATGTGGTATATCCTTGCAATACCACCCTCTGTTTTGGTGGGCGGGATTAAGAAAAGTTAGAGAAAAATACCACATCTACATTTACCAATGAAATTGCCGAATTATCAAAGAAATTTGCATAAAGTATAATATTGCTTAATATCGATTCAGCAGAGGATTTTGTATGAATTTAGGGGGTCAGGGTTATGGCGTTTAACGCATCTTTCAACAATATATTAGTTATATCGTGGCGTCAGTTTTATTGGTGGAGGAAACCAGAGTACACGAAGAAAACCACCGAAATGCCGCAAGTCACGGACTGTATCACATAATGTTGTATCGATTACACCTCGCCATGAACGGGATTTGAACCCGAACAACGTTTGCCTTTTACAAAGGTTCTCTTTTGCGCCTGCGTAATTATGAAGTATATTAGTCTGTACATTCATTTGTACATTTATTTGCTACAGTTTAAAAGGGACACATTAATGCCTAATATATGCTGTCTAACAATACATCCTTCCAGTTATTTAAAACAAACAAATTGAACAACAATCACAAAACCTCTCCTCACTTAGTAATGGATGCGATGCACCTTGGATACAAAGCTAATGCTATCTGTAGCGCTTGAGTTTAAATGACTGGATTAAATGACGTCACGACCAAAATTCCCTCCTCACGGTTGTCCATAGAAAGCAATGTTAAAAAGTGTCCTGGTCTGGCCTGGATGACTACTCCCAAAAATTACTAAGTTATTTGTCTTTCAAATATTGTGAGCGTACCTGATGAAGGTTATTCCAGAAACGCGTCGTGCGCACTAAATTTGATATCTACGTTTCTAAGAATTTGTGAAGAGCATGCTTGCCACTGACATGTTGACAATTGTGATGGTGTCAGTCAGTACAACACCTACACAATTGTTATTTGTTGTTTTCCCAAATAGAAACAATGGCTTGTAATTATCACTTACATGATTTAGCATCTTAATAGAGTCTTAGAGCTTATTATATTGACTTATTGTTCTCACCAGATTGTAATCATGGTTAACCAAGCATACATTTTCTTTAATGAAGTTTCAAAGAAGCGAGAACAAAGAAAATCCGAAAGTATAATTAACTACAGTGTAGTATAATACAATAATAAGCAGGAACTCTTTTATAATCGATAATCTGTTTATTTTGTTTTCCACCAAATCGTCCCATTACTTGAACAAATCTTCGGACATACGTACTCTGTACTTCTCTATTCCTATGTATATGGCCTATTGAGATAAAAGATATATATGTGTGTGGTTCGTAAAGCTAGTGTTCTAGATATCCATGACATTTTATTTAATTATAAATATCAAAATAATTTCTAGTCAAATTTTATGAGTATACATGTTATTGAAAACTACATTATAATGCTTGATCTTGACCAAAATAACGCGTAAGAATGTATTTTGGGGTCAAAATCAGAAGATTTGTTTGTTCTGAAGTACACTACACTACATGTTTATGATGCCATTATTCTATTCCGCCCTTAAGACTATTATGCCCCATACAACAACACATTGTAGGTTTTACAGAAAACATCATTAGGCCCCGCGCCGACTAAGACCAACCCTGCCACTATTCACCAATTCACAAAGGCAAAAGAACAAAAAGATAGATGATTAAAATAAAATCACAATCGTGGTATAGCAGGTATCACAATCGTGGTATAGCAGGTATCACAATCGTGGCATAGCAGGTATCACAATCGTGGTATAGCAGGTATCATAATCGTGGTATAGCAGGTATCACAATGGTGATATAGCAGGTATCACAATCGTGGTATAGCAGGTATCATAATCGTGATATAGCAGGTATCACAATCGTGGCATAGCAGGTATCACAATCGTGGCATAGCAGGTATCACAATCGACACACGTTTTCTGTATAGTATTTCATTTTATCATGGGTTACATGGGTAGCTGAATACAATAGTAGCCATAGATTCTCAAGAATAATAATTATCTGATGGTACCCATGAATGACGGTTTTAGTGTCTCCTACCACCAATGTATTCTCCATTCCGTATTTACTTTATCGTATATTACATATTAACAAAAATACTTTCTTATAAATAATTCAATTTCCAAGAGGGAGTCAGTGAATGTTGCTTAACGCTAAGCCAGTATTAAAAAAATATATATAGGTATATCATGGCAAGTAGCATTTCGACTAGATGATGAGAATGATATTCTATTTTATACTAGACCGCATGTTAATTCGGTTTTTACTTTATATATATATATATATATGCTACATATTAACAAAAATACTTTCTTTTACATAATTCAACTTCCCATGGTCGGTGGTTCTCTCCGGGTACTCCGGCTTCTTCCACAAAACTGGTCGTCATGATATAGCTGAAATTTTGCTGAGAGTGACGTTAAGCACCAAAAATCAAATCAAATCAAATCATAATTCAATTTCCAAGAGTGAGTCAGTGAATGCTGCTAAATGCTAAGTCAGTATTTAACAAAAATAACTATATTGCTATGTCATGGCAAGTTACATTTCGATTAGATGATGATGATGATATGAGATTTTATACTAGTCCGGTATGTTAGTTCAGTTTTTATAGTGATAGCTCACTGAAACAACAGTCCTTCGTGTAGATATGTGGTTCTACTAGGACATAAACAGAGTAAAAAGTCGTTTGAACTTTTTTTTTTATCTTAATGATGCATGCTTAGCAAAGAAACAACAAATACCAATTTTACAGTCTTTTGTTTGTCCAGATTTTAATCGAACCGAGGGGCGAATAGATCAGCTGTTGTTCACCGTAGTAACAGTATCAACCATTTGGTTGGTGCTGTTATATAAACATACAATATACAACATATTGAAAAACAAATATATTTGGGCTAGGTGTTAGGGTTATGGTGCTTAACGCCATTTTCAACAATATTTCAGCTATATCGTGGCGGTCAGTTTTATTGGAGAAGGCAACCGAGAGTACCGAAAGAAAACCATCGACCTGTCGCAAGTCACTGACCAATTTTATCACATAATGTTACATCGAGTACACCTCTCCATTAATGGGATTCGAACTGACAACCCGTTAGTGGTGATAGGCACTGATTTCGTTGGTAGTTGTAACTTGAACTACCATACCATCACAACCACGACGGGCCCTAGCAACATTTATTGTCATCAAGACTTCATAAATGTCAAAAACAAACCAAAACGACAGATGACATATAAAACTGATGAACTCAAAATGAAGATGAATTTGAGAAAGAAATAAACAAATAATATCTTTTCTGTCTTGGTTAATATACATTTAATACAATTACATGTTAATAAACACATGTTTTAATCATATATTTACGATGTTAATATTGACTTAATATAGGCTAACTTTAGTAGCCAAACCAATTAGTCATCAACGAAACTACATCTATAATTTAATGCGCTCATTACTGGTGGTATTTGTTTGTATTGTTTTAATCTAATTGCTCCATGGTTAACCAAGAATTATCCGACATTACACATGATTAGCAAATTTGTACATTTTTGACAGTGGACAGTATCGATCATATTTGGGGAAACATATCCCTGACCAGCCCCCAATGGAACGTCTCCGAGAAAAGTTAGATATCTGTCAAATTTAATGACAACTCAATAACCCTTCTTTTCTAAAGGAAATTTATATATACAAGGAATTATATATAGCGTAGATAGCGCAATTGATTCGTTATGCAAGGGCCAGTAGCAATTATTCTGATTTCTTGAAAGGGCATCTTCATCTGAGAAACAAACTACTGGACCAGGGCTATTAAAAGATTCGCCTTATTCGATCTCTTAGAAAGTTTATATTCCGATACCATGATCTTGTCGAAATATATTCTGTCTGTGCAGAGACGATAATACACGATGGATTTTCATAAAGTGAAAATGTATAAAGATAAGGATTAAGTAATTGTGGTTTAGACATGACGTCATTCTACATCTCATTTGAAATCAAATTGTGTAAGAAGATGACCGTTTAGTTAAAACATTCTGCAGAGACGATAATGAATAAGGGTAATAACAAAATGATGGATTTTCATAAAGTACTGCGTTGACTACTATTATACTTATTTTGTCCCAGTATTGTTAAAAATGCTGTTATAGTGACAACCGGAACCTATTAACCATAATGGAAGCGGGAGGTTTGGCGCCGTAAAATCTGATTCAACCCACCATTTCTTTGGAAATGACTGTACCAAGTCAGGGCCATTGCGATTTTCCCAGTTTTCCGGTTGTTGACTGATTTTGTCTGTTTATTGATTTATGAGTTTTGCCTTTCCCTTTGGAAGATTGCTCGGTGTTCGGTAATTTTGTTATTACCCTTATTCACCAATAGGAAACTCTATATGACATCACAGAATGTCAATGCTTTACGGCTGGTAATTTTATTTTTCTGGTTTCATTCACCAATACGGTACTCTATACGACATCACGTCATAAAGATTGTCAATCCCATACGGCTGGTCATTTGATTTATCTAGTTTCCTTCACCAATAGGGAACTCTATACGAAATAACTTGATAAAAGATTGTTAATGCCTTACGGCTGGTCATTTGATTTTTCTGGTTTTCTTCACCAATAGGGAACACTAGACGACATCACGTGATACAATATTGTCAATGCCTTACGGCTGGTTATTTGATTTTTCTAGTTTTCTGCATGAATAGGGAACTCTATACGATATCACGTGATAACGATTGTCAATGCCTTACAGCTGGTCATTTGATTTTTCTGGTTTCCCTCACCAATACACTTCATCACGTGATTCAGTTTTTCAGTGATTTGTGACAGATTGGTTTCTTTTACTAAATACTCTGCTTTTCTCCACTAGTAAATCTGACGGGCACGGTATAGCTCAAATAGTGTTACCTTTAATTGATTGATTGATTTATTGTGTTTAACGTCACTTTCAGCAATATTTCAGCTATATCATGGTGAGCAGATTTAGTGGTGTATGAAGCCGGAGTACCCGGAGAGAACCACTGACTATGGACAAGCAACTGGTAAACTTTATCACTTTCGGCTGCGAGTCGAGTGCACCCTTTTTGTAATTTACAAAGACGGGCGCGAACGCACGCTGTATTGGCGATATGCTGGTATGAGTTGCTAGGTAATCCAACTACCTAACTCATTGAGCAACTCGGCCCTTTTGATACATTTACCCTGATAACCTGTATATATCTATAATAAATAAATTGTCTTGAACTATGACGTCAATCACTTGAAACCACCAGTGTACAATTATACACCGATTCATTAGTTCTTATAAATTGCCAAGCAGTTTGATCTATATTGGTTTCAAACAATATTCCAGAAAATATACGTTTGCAATATCAAGGTTCAACTTCAAGATGTTCAAATAACCAGAGAGTTATCATTGATTTAATGAATTCTTCAGATTTTACTTCTATTAGCATACATGTATATAGATATTAATGTACACGAGAAACTATCTAACATTACACTTTGACACATGAGAAACTATCTAACATTACACTTTGACACATGAGAAGCTATCTAACATTACACTTTGACACATGAGAAGCTATCTAACATTACACTTTGACACATGAGAAGCTATCTAACATTACACTTTGACACATGAGAAGCTATCTAACATTACACTTAGACACATGCACATATGAATAAAGGAATTATAGTTTAATTGTCGTTCTACACTTGATATTCACAACAGATGTCGTCAAAACAGAGCATAACTCATACCCTAATACGAGTGTAAAACGGCCTCCAGTTGAACGGGAGTGTGTACCTATGATGAAAAACATTACATCTGGGCATCTTTTATGTTTTTTGGTGTATGGCATTGTATTTCCTATATTGGGAGTCATCGTCAAGAAAGGAATACACGTTAGAGAATACCGAAGGGCAATCGAAAATGGACAATCCAGAGAAACTGGCAACATAGGGTACATAAGACGAAGATAAACAGAAGCCACAATATGTATTGGCCACCACTATTTACAAACAAGCACAAATAATGTATGTAATACATATACTCTCCTCCATGAAAATATGAGCTAAGAAGAGTTTGAAGATACCAAAGAGGCAATCAGAATCTGTATATCGAAGAAGAACAGACAACACAATGGCCAAAAGAAAAAGTACAAAGGACAAACAACGACCTACAAAGCATACATATAAAACCAAAGATAGAGTAACACGAACCTCACTAAAAAACTGGGTGTGAACTCGGGTGCTCCGGAACGGTAAGCAATTTCTACTCCACTAGTGGTACCCGTTAAGTAATATTACAAGTACCACCATCACTGTGCCCGACCTCAAGTTACTAAGTTACAAATACAGAAAAAGAAAACCACATAGCTCACATCAGTTACATATTAAGAAAACTAGACTCTCCCATCAGGTACATAGTAAGAAAACTAGACACTCCCATCAGGTACATAGTAAGAAAACTAGACACTCCCATCAGGTACATAGTAAGAAAACTAGACACTCCCTTCAGGTACATAGTAAGAAAACTAGACTCTCCTATCAGGTACATAGTAAGAAAACTAGACACTCCCATCAGGTACATAGTAAGAAAACTAGACACTCCCATCAGGTACATAGTAAGAAAACTAGACACTCCCTTCAGGTACATAGTAAGAAACTAGACACTCCCATCAGGTACATAGTAAGAAAACTAGACACTCCCTTCAGGTACATAGTAAGAAACTAGACACTCCCATCAGGTACATAGTAAGAAAACTAGACACTCCCATCAGGTACATAGTAAGAAAACTAGACACTCCCATCAGGTACATAGTAAGAAAACTAGACTCTCCCATCAGGTACATAGTAAGAAAACTAGACACTCCCATCAGGTACATAGTAAGAAAACTAGACACTCCCATCAGGTACATAGTAAGAAAACTAGACACTCCCTTCAGGTACATAGTAAGAAAACTAGACTCTCCTATCAGGTACATAGTAAGAAAACTAGACACTCCCATCAGGTACATAGTAAGAAAACTAGACACTCCCATCAGGTACATAGTAAGAAAACTAGACACTCCCTTCAGGTACATAGTAAGAAACTAGACACTCCCATCAGGTACATAGTAAGAAAACTAGACACTCCCATCAGGTACATAGTAAGAAAACTAGACACTCCCATCAGGTACATAGTAAGAAAACTAGACTCTCCCATCAGGTACATAGTAAGAAAACTAGACACTCCCATCAGGTATATAGTAAGAAAACTAGACACTCCCTTCAGGTACATAGTAAGGAAACTAGACACTCCCATCAGGTACATAGTAAGAAAACTAGACACTCCCATCAGGTACATAGTAAGAAAACTAGACACTCCCTTCAGGTACATAGTAAGAAAACTAGACACTCCCATCAGGTACATAGTAAGAAAACTAGACACTCCCTTCAGGTACATAGTAAGAAAACTAGACACTCCCATCAGGTATATAGTAAGAAAACTAGACACTCCCTTCAGGTACATAGTAAGGAAACTAGACACTCCCATCAGGTACATAGTAAGAAAACTAGACACTCCCATCAGGTACATAGTAAGAAAACTAGACACTCCCTTCAGGTACATAGTAAGACAACTAGACACTCCCATCAGGTACATAGTAAGAAAACTAGACTCTCCCATCAGGTACATAGTAAGAAAACTAGACACTCCCATCAGGTATATAGTAAGAAAACTAGACACTCCCTTCAGGTACATAGTAAGAAACTAGACACTCCCATCAGGTACATAGTAAGAAAACTAGACACTCCCATCAGGTACATAGTAAGAAAACTAGACACTCCCTTCAGGTACATAGTAAGAAACTAGACACTCCCATCAGGTACATAGTAACAAGACTAGAAACTCCCATCAGGTACATAGTAAGAAAACTAGACTCTCCCTTCAGGTACATAGTAAGAAAACTAGACACTCCCATCAGGTACATAGTAAGAAAACTAGACACTCCCATCAGGTACATAGTAAGAAAACTAGACACTCCCTTCAGGTACATAGTAAGAAACTAGACACTCCCATCAGGTACATAGTAACAAGACTAGAAACTCCCATCAGGTACATAGTAAGAAAACTAGACTCTCCCATCAGGTACATAGTAAGAAAACTAGACACTCCCATCAGGTACATAGTAAGAAAACTAGACACTCCCATCAGGTACATAGTAAGAAAACTAGACACTCCCTTCAGGTACATAGTTAGAAACTAGACACTCTCATCAGGTACATAGTAACAAGACTAGAAACTCCCATCAGGTACATAGTAAGAAAACTAGACTCTCCCTTCAGGTACATAGTAAGAAACTAGACACTCCCATCAGGTACATAGTAACAAGACTAGAAACTCCCATCAGGTACATAGTAAGAAAACTAGACTCTCCCTTCAGGTACATAGTAAGAAAACTAGACACTCCCATCAGGTACATAGTAATAAAACTAGACACTCCCATCAGGTACATAGTAAGAAAACTAGACACTCCCTTCAGGTACATAGTAAGAAACTAGACACTCCCATCAGGTACATAGTAACAAGACTAGAAACTCCCATCAGGTACATAGTAAGAAAACTAGACTCTCCCTTCAGGTACATAGTAAGAAAACTAGACACTCCCATCAGGTACATAGTAAGAAAACTAGACACTCCCATCAGGTACATAGTAAGAAAACTAGACACTCCCTTCAGGTACATAGTTAGAAACTAGACACTCTCATCAGGTACATAGTAACAAGACTAGAAACTCCCATCAGATACGTAGTAAGAAAACTAGACTCTCCCTTCAGGTACATAGTAAGAAAACTAGACACTCCCTTCAGGTACATAGTAAGACAACTAGACACTCCCATCAGGTACATAGTAAGAAAACTAGACTCTCCCATCAGGTACATAGTAAGAAAACTAGACACTCCCTTCAGGTACATAGTAAGACAACTAGACACTCCCATCAGGTACATAGTAAGACAACTAGACACTCCCATCAGGTACACAGTAAGAAAACTAGACTGTTTGATACTTTGATATAGCCACAATATCCATGAAGGACAAATGTATAATATTGATTATTTTTCTAGAAAGAGAACCTGAGGCCTGTGACAGTATTTCAATTATCTATCTTGAAATAATATACAAGCTCTGAAAAGGATGAATTCTGCAATTAGTGCTCAACTCACTATCGAATCTATTTAATAAGAATCGGATTAATGGAAAAATTCATTTAGAAGTAATGGGTAATTATTATGTATGGTTGATATGCAACATTATTATTAATCTGTCACTGAGTAGAATAAGATGGTTTAGATTTTCAGTAGTATTACATGTAATTGTGTAAAATTTAACCGTTTCACTCACAAGCTGAATAACAATTTTGCGCTTACTCTTAAAAAGAAGAGTTTAAAGATACCAAAGGGAGGTAATCAGAATCCGTAAATCTATGAACGACAGACAACAGAATGGCCAATAGAAAAAGTACAAAAGGACGAACAACGATTTACAAAACATTGCACATAAAACTAAAGATGGAGTAACATGAACACCACTAAAAACCGGGGTGGGGAGGGGAACTTAAGATGCTATGGATAACCAGTTCCTGCTTCACAAGCGGCAACCATCGTGTTTAGGGGTTATCGATGTGCAAGTTTGACTGCTTCACTCACAAGCTAAATACAGTTTTTGCGAATACTATTTATTGCTGCGTGCTTATCAGAGATGCAGCAAATGTCTATTTATAGACCTGTACTCCAACCCACGATAGACTTCACTCGGGTCGAATACCTTAACTATAACTTCAATGTGGTATGAAATAAATGTCAATTGAACATGAATTAAATCCATAATGAGTGTCTGTTACATATGGTGACATTAATGATTAATTGTTAGAGAAACCCGAAAGGACAACCAAGAGTGGACAATCCAGAGACACATCCAAAATTGGGCATAACACACAGAACAAAGACAAACAAAACATACCACACAGAAAAATGAAAACAGATCAGTATCAAGAACTCCATCAAAACACTAGAAGGTGAATCCTGACGTTCGTGAATGGTAAACAGTTCCTGTTTCTTATAGGATACATAACCTGTTAGTCAATGAGATAAGCTTGAAGATACTAAACGTGCAATAAGAATCCGTACATCGAAGAAGAACAGAAAACACAATGGCCAAAATAAAAATTACCAAAGGGCAAACAACGATCTGCAAAACATAAATATAAAACTAAAGATCAAGTAACAAGAACACCACTAACATCCAGGGACTCAGATGCTCTACAAGAGTAAAAAATAGAAGAAGAAAAAATACTTTGTGAAATATAGAAAAAAATATTACCTTTGCTTAATGAATAATAATAATTTAAAAAAAACCTACATTTAACAACAGTGTGACATTTTAATTTTTCTTCTGAAATTTAAGGTTTTGATTTTTGATATATTACCTTGCCTGTTACAAGATATTAAAAAAAACAAAATGTCAAATGTGGAATCCCTTAGCAACCAACACCAACATCATCTATGTTACGTTTGATTTATAGAATTCATTTGTCGAGTAATTCTCTCAAATCACAGCAAGCCTTAATTATGCAAGAGAAAACACATTCACACAAACAATATAATTAATGTTCACGTCACTCTTACTTTACACCCAGCGGTGTCTCAGGAGATATATTCATTAATAATAAGTCTTGTGATTGCTGATTTTATCCCCGGCTAGAGAAATTTATTTTCCATGGTAAATATCATTTCCTCTGTGCTAGGATATATATACACACGGTATAAATATATTGTCTTTTTTGCAATGTTAAAAGCAGGTTGGTAGTCTCCATGGAATATTGTCGGATACAAATGAATAAAATGCTATCTTGTATCGATTTTACATTAATATATATATATATATATTACTTTTCTACAAATTGGATGACAGATAAAAATATGAAAACAAGCCCATGAATAAATATAATTAAATCGAGAAAAATCTATTCAAATTAAACACCATTAAAGCTTCACCGTGCTTCCGGCCTAGTACATACGTTAGAGAAAACCGAAGGGGCAATCAAGAATGGACAATCCAGAGACATTGGTAACACTGGGCGCACAAGACACAGAACGAAGACAGACAAAAAAAAATAAGCAAATAACAAAAACAAAAACAAGTGAACCCAATTCATGCTAAATCATTATGTCATTAGGAGAATGGTTATGTTTTCAGTACATTACTTTGAGATTGAAACTGGATTTTTGTAATAAAAAAAAGAAACATGACACAAATTAGAAATGTATTTATCCATTAACATAAATAAGGACTTTCTACTACAAACAGTTTTTGATAGAACAAAGTAAGGTGATATCTACTATATAATGTTCTATGTTAACTTATACTTGAGTAATACTACATCATATGTATGCTGCTCGGTGTTAGCTAATACTTGAGTAATACTACATCATATATATGCTGCTCGGTGTTTGCTAATACTTGAGTAATGGTACATCATATATATGCTGCTCGGTGTTAGCTAATACTTGAGTAATGCTACATCATATGTATGCTGCTCGGTGTTAGCTAATACTTGAGTAATACTACATCATATATATGCTGCTCGGTGTTAGCTAATACTTGAATAATGCTACATCATATGTATGCTGCTCGGTGTTAGCTAATACTTGAGTAATGCTACATCATATGTATGCTGCTCGGTGTTAACTCATACTTGAGTAATGCTACATCATATGTATGCTGCTCAGTGTTAGCTAATACTTGAGTAATGCTACATCATATGTTTGCTGCTCGGTGTTAGCTAATACTTGAGTAATGCTACATCATATGTATGCTGCTCGGTGTTAGCTAATACTTGAGTAATACTACATCATATGTATGCTGCTCGGTGTTAGCTCATACTTGAGTAATGCTACATCATAGGTATGCTGCTCGGTGTTAACTTATACTTGAGTAATACTACATCATATGTTTGCTGCTCGGTGTTTACTCATACTTGAGTAATGCTACATCATATATATGCTGCTCGGTGTTAGCTAATACTTGAGTAATGCTACATCATATATATGCTGCTCGGTGTTAGCTAATACTTGAGTAATGCTACATCATATGTATGCTGCTCGGTGTTAACTCATACCTGAGTAATGCTACATCATATGTATGCTGCTCGGTGTTTACTCATACTTGAGTAATGCTACATCATATGTATGCTGCTCGGTGTTAACTCATACTTGAGTAATGCTACATCATATGTTTGTTGCTCGGTGTTAGCTAATACTTGAGTAATGCTACATCATATGTTTGCTGCTCGGTGTTAGCTAATACTTGAGTAATACTACATCATATGTATGCTGCTCGGTATTTACTCATACTTGAGTAATGCTACATCATATATATGCTGCTCGGTGTTTACTCATACTTCAGTAATGCTACATCATATGTATGCTGCTCGGTGTTAGCTAATACTTGAGTAATACTACATCATATATATGCTGCTCGGTGTTAGCTAATACTTGAGTAATGCTACATCATATGTATGCTGCTCGGTGTTAACTCATACCTGAGTAATGCTACATCATATGTATGCTGCTCGGTGTTTACTCATACTTGAGTAATGCTACATCATATGTATGCTGCTCGGTGTTAACTCATACTTGAGTAATGCTACATCATATGTTTGCTGCTCGGTGTTAGCTAATACTTGTGTAATGCTACATCATATGTTTGCTGCTCGGTGTTAGCTAATACTTGAGTAATGCTACATCATATATATGCTGCTCGGTGTTAGCTAATACTTGAGTAATGCTACATCATATATATACTGCTCGGTGTTAGCTAATACTTGAGTAATGCTACATCATATGTTTGCTGCTCGGTGTTAGCTAATACTTGAGTAATGCTACATCATATGTATGCTGCTCGGTGTTTACTCATACTTGAGTAATACTACATCATATGTTTGCTGCTCGGTGTTAGCTAATACTTGAGTAATGCTACATCATATGTATGCTGCTCGGTGTTTACTCATACTTGAGTAATACTACATCATATGTTTGCTGCTCGGTGTTAGCTAATACTTGAGTAATGCTACATCATATATATGCTGCTCGGTGTTAGCTAATACTTGAGTAATGCTACATCATATATATGCTGCTCGGTGGTAGCTAATACTTGAGTAATGCTACATCATATGTTTGCTGCTCGGTGTTTACTCATACTTGAGTAATACTACATCATATGTTTGCTGCTCGGTGTTAGCTAATACTTGAGTAATGCTACATCATATATATGCTGCTCGGTGTTAGCTAATACTTGAGTAATGCTACATCATATGTTTTCTGCTCGGTGTTAGCTAATACTTGAGTAATGCTACATCATATGTATGCTACTCGGTGTATACTCATACTTGAGTAATACTACATCATATGTTTGCTGCTCGGTGTTAGCTAATACTTGAGTAATGCTACATCATATATATGCTGCTCGGTGTTAGCTAATACTTGAGTAATGCTACATCATATATATGCTGCTCGGTGTTAGCTAATACTTGAGTAATGCTACATCATATGTTTTCTGCTCGGTGTTAGCTAATACTTGAGTAATGCTACATCATATGTATGCTACTCGGTGTTTACTCATACTTGAGTAATACTACATCATATGTTTGCTGCTCGGTGTTAGCTAATACTTGAGTAATACTACATCATATATATGCTGCTCGGTGTTAGCTAATACTTGAGTAATGCTACATCATATATATGCTGCCCGGTGTTAGCTAATACTTGAGTAATGCTACATCATATGTTTGCTGCTCGGTGTTTACTCATACTTGAGTAATGCTACATCATATGTTTGCTGCTCGGTGTTAGCTAATACTTGAGTAATGCTACATCATATGTATGCTGCTCGGTGTTAGCTAATAATTGAGTAATGCTATATCATGTGTTTGCTGCTCGGTGTTAGCTAATACATGAGTAATGCTACATCATATATATGCTGCTCGGTGTTAGCTCATACTTGAGTAATGCTACATCATATGTTTGCTGCTCGGTGTTTACTCATACTTGAGTAATGCTACATCATATGTTTGCTGCTCGGTGTTAGCTAATACTTGAGTAATGCTACATCATATGTATGCTGCTCGGTATTTACTCATACTTGAGTAATGCTACATCATATGTATGCTGCTCGGTGTTAGCTAATACTTGAGTAATGCTACATCATATGTATGCTGCTCGGTGTTAGCTAATACTTGAGTAATGCTACATCATATGTTTGCTGCTCGGTGTTTACTCATACTTGAGTAATACTATATCATATGTTTGCTGCTCGGTGTTTACTCATACTTGAGTAATGCTACATCATATGTATGCTGCTCGGTGTTAGCTAATACTTGAGTAATGCTACATCATATGTATGCTGCTCGGTGTTTACTCATACTTGAGTAATGCTACATCATATGTATGCTGCTCGGTGTTAGCTAATACTTGAGTAATGCTACATCATATGTTTGCTGCTCGGTGTTAGCTAATACTTGAGTAATGCTACATCATATGTTTGCTGCTCGGTGTTAGCTAATACTTGAGTAATGCTACATCATATGTATGCTGCTCGGTGTTTACTCATACTTGAGTAATACTACATCATATGTTTGCTGCTCGGTGTTTACTCATACTTGAGTAATGCTACATCATATGTATGCTGCTCGGTATTTACTCATACTTGAGTAATGCTACATCATATGTATTCTGCTCGGTGTTAGCTAATACTTGAGTAATGCTACATCATATGTATGCTGCTCGGTGTTTACTCATACTTGAGTAATGCTACATCATATGTTTGCTGCTCGGTGTTAGCTAATATTTGAGTAATGCTACATCATATGTATGCTGCTCGGTGTTAGCTAATACTTGAGTAATGCTACATCATATGTATGCTGCTCGATGTTTAATCATACTTGAGTAATACTACATCATATGTTTGCTGCTCGGTGTTTACTCATATTTGAATAATGCTACATCATATGTATGCTGCTCGGTATTTACTCATACTTGAGTAATGCTACATCATATGTATGCTGCTCGGTGTTAGCTAATACTTGAGTAATGCTACATCATATGTATGCTGCTCGGTGTTTACTCATACTTGAGTAATGCTACATCATATGTATGCTGCTCGGTGTTAGCTAATACTTGAGTAATGCTACATCATATATATGCTGCTCGGTGTTAGCTAATATTTGAGTAATGCTACATCATATATATGCTGCTCGGTGTTAGCTAATACTTGAGTAATGCTACATCATATGTTTGCTGCTCGGTGTTAGCTAATACTTGAGTAATGCTACATCATATGTTTGCTGCTCGGTGTTTACTCATACTTGAGTAATACTACATCATATGTTTGCTGCTCGGTGTTAGCTAATACTTGAGTAATGCTACATCATATATATGCTGCTCGGTGTTAGCTAATACTTGAGTAATGCTACATCATATATATGCTGCTCGGTGTTAGCTAATACTTGAGTAATGCTACATCATATGTTTGCTGCTCGGTGTTTACTCATACTTGAGTAATACTACATCATATGTTTGCTGCTCGGTGTTAGCTAATACTTGAGTAATGCTACATCATATATATGCTGCTCGGTGTTAGTTAATACTTGAGTAATGCTACATCATATGTTTGCTGCCCGGTGTTAGCTAATACTTGAGTAATGCTACATCATATGTATGCTGCTCGGTGTTTACTCATACTTGAGTAATACTACATCATATGTTTGCTGCCCGGTGTTAGCTAATACTTGAGTAATACTACATCATATATATGCTGCTCGGTGTTAGCTAATACTTGAGTAATGCTACATCATATATATGCTGCTCGGTGTTAGCTAATACTTGAGTAATGCTACATCATATGTTTGCTGCTCGGTGTTTACTCATACTTGAGTAATGCTACATCATATGTTTGCTGCTCGGTGTTAGCTAATACTTGAGTAATGCTACATCATATGTATGCTGCTCGGTGTTAGCTAATACTTGAGTAATGCTACATCATATATATGCTGCCCGGTGTTAGCTAATACTTGAGTAATGCTACATCATATGTTTGCTGCTCGGTGTTTACTCATACTTGAGTAATGCTACATCATATGTTTGCTGCTCGGTGTTAGCTAATACTTGAGTAATGCTACATCATATGTATGCTGCTCGGTGTTAGCTAATACTTGAGTAATGCTACATCATATGTATGCTGCTCGGTGTTTACTCATACTTGAGTAATACTACATCATATGTTTGCTGCTCGGTGTTTACTCATACTTGGGTAATGCCGCATCATATGTATGCTGCTCGGTATTTACTCATACTTGAGTAATGCTACATCATATGTATGCTACTCGGTGTTAGCTAATACTTGAGTAATGCTACATCATATGTATGCTGCTCGGTGTTTACTCATACTTGAGTAATGATACATCATATGTTTGCTGCTCGGTGTTAGCTAATACTTGAGTAATGCTACATCATATGTTTGCTGCTCGGTGTTAGCTAATACTTGAGTAATGCTACATCATATATATGCTGGTCGGTGTTAGCTAATACTTGAGTAATACTACATCATATATATGCTGCTCGGTGTTAACTCATACTTGAGTAATACTACATCATATGTATGCTGCTCGGTGTTAACTCATACTTGAGTAATGCTACATCATATGTATGCTGCTCGGTGTTTACTCATACTTGAGTAATACTACATCATATGTATGCTGCTCGGTGTTAACTCATACTTGAGTAATGCTACATCATATGTATGCTGCTCGGTGTTTACTCATACTTGAGTAATGCTACATCATATGTATGCTGCTCGGTGTTTACTCATACTTAAGTAATTCTACATCATATGTATGCTGCTCGATGTTTACTCACACTCGAGTTATGGTACGTCATATTATTACTTTCTAATGGGAAGATATTCTCAACATGGTTTATCTGGTTGTACACTACCATGGATACGCAAAACGATACTCGTTGTGTCCCAATAAAACGGATATCGTTAGTTTTCACCTGGCATCAACCCTGGTTTCATGAGAGATACATATAGGAAAAGCTTGAAGATACCAAAACCATATTCAGAAGCCATACAAGCAGTAAGATATAATTTTGTGGGTGAATTGTTCATTTTTATTGTGCGTAATACTGTCGTTTTGATTATTTCGAAGACATCATTTAATTTTGGGCGTTCCGTCATTTGATGTGCGGAACTATGGAATGCATGAATATATAAGAAACGTGGGAGAATAACGAAAGGGTAATAAAAAATGGACAACTCAGAAATTGGTAGCATAAGGTACACAAGACGGAGACACACAAAACACAACACAACGCAATATGTGTTGAACACCTCTATACGTCACCAACCACATATAACGTAAATAAGACATAAGCCCTCATACAGACAACTGGAGGTAAAAACGAACCGAACATCTTGTTTATGCGGAAATCATAACGGAAATCACATGTTAAAGTAGATTTTATATCCAGACATTTTAAATCGACATCGTCTTCGGAGTATTATACTAACTCATCAATCGTCTCATCTTATCTTTCCAAATGTTTTTCGAAAGATATCAACACCTAGCTGAAAGGGGGCCGTCGTGGTCGTGCTCGTATTATAGTAGGGTTTAAAACTATCTATGCAATCAGTGTCTATCACCATTTATCTTTGAATTTGAATCCCGCTCAGGCGAGGTGTATTCGATACAACATTATGAAATAAAGTTTTCAGTGATTTGCGGCAGGTCGGTGCCTTTCTCCGGATACTCCGGTCTCCTCCACCAATAAAACCGACAGCCACGACATAGCTTAATAGAGATGAAGGTGGCGTTAAACTCCGTGATCCTAACCATTGTTCAAAAGTATTCGATGCCTTACGTTCTGATGACGACATGTGATATTGGCAATTCGAATTTGTTTCAAAGTTGACCATGACTTCCTTTCTATGTCGTCCGATGGCTTGTGAACTACATAACATTTCAATTGTGAATTTTATGGCCATAGGCTTTTTTCCAGAACTATTTGTTTGAATTGGCACCATTCAGCCACAAGGATGAATGCATTTGGTTAAAATTTATGACTCAACTCTCTTTAAAACAACGTTGCTTTCCCAATAATATGTGATGGAATTAGATAAAGAGAGGTTGTAGGCTTTTCCAGTGGGGAGGCCCCTCCCTATCCACAACCGTCACAACTGCAAGGAACATTACGGAAAGGTTGTTTAGAGACCACAGTGCGCTACGAAATCATATGAAAGAAAGGCCTATGACAGTATCAAAAATATTATACACCTTTTCATGAGGTCTCCCTAGATTTTGAGGCCCTAGGCTTCAGCCAGCCCAGAATATAGGTAAGTCCGGCACTGCCAGTATTATGTCAGGGTGGCATGTTACTTACATCTGGACACCACTTCCTCGACCGCATTATTTCACTAATAGGGGAAGCTATGGCCAATAAAACCAGTTTTACCCAATTACCTTTGATTGAAACGCCAGTTACATACAAGAATACACCTACTGACTTTAAATGTTTTGGAAATAAACCTAGCGCCTTGAATGTTTTTGCATTTTTTATCTGATGAATCTTATATTTCAACTGACAAATGAGAGAGATAGGTAGCATAATTTAATAAACGGTAGCAACTTTTGAGTTCTAGGTTCCGTGTGATAATATCATATTCCCTCTGAATCAATGAACGATGTAGATTCTAGGGAATATCATGTGTTAATAAAATCACATTAGAAAAAAAACTATTGCCAATAACAATTCTTCAATCTTAGAAAAAGTCGATTTTGCTACTGATACAAAGAAATAGAACGTCTTTATTTTCTACAAACACGATATCAGATCATTATAATCAATAGATAGAATGGAATATCTATGTAATCTGTGTAACAATTATTTTTGTACCTAATATCACTTCGTACCTAGGATAATACTTCAGAAGGCTCAATAGAATGGAATGTAAAGACAGTGTCTAATCAGGTACTAAAATTCGTGGGATTGAGTAGAGGATGAAAATACAATAGTCATAGAAAATGATTGAATAGACATTGAAAGACGATAACAAGAGTCAAATATAAGGTACATGCGTGTCTTTGGATGCCTGTGAATGAGTAGACGAAAATAAAATAGAATTAAATGAATAAATGAATAGACATTGAAAGACGATAACAAGAGTCAAACATAAGGTACATGCGTGTCTTTGGATGCCTGTGCATGAGTAGACGAAAATAAAATAGAATTAAATGAATAAATGAATAGACATTGAAAGACGATAACAAGAGTCAAACATAAGGTACATGCGTGTCTTTGGATGCCTGTGCATGAGTAGACGAAAATAAAATAGAATTAGATGAATAAATGAATAGACATTGAAAGACGATAACAAGAGTCAAACATAAGGTACATGCGTGTCTTTGGATGCCTGTGCATGAGTAGACGAAAATAAAATAGAATTAAATGAATAAATGAATAGACATTGAAAGACGATAACAAGAGTCAAACATAAGGTACATGCGTGTCTTTGGATGCCTGTGCATGAGTAGATAAAAATAAAATAGAATTAAATGAATAAATGAATAGACATTGAAAGACGATAACAAGAGTCAAACATAAGGTACATGCGTGTCTTTGGATGCCTGTGCATGAGTAGATAAAAATAAAATAGAATTAAATGAATAAATGAATAGACATTGAAAGACGATAACAAGAGTCAAACATAAGGTACATGCGTGTCTTTGGATGCCTGTGAATGAGTAGATAAAAATAAAATAGAATTAGATAAATAAATGAATAGACATTGAAAGACGATGGCAATATTCAGAAGCGCTTTGAAAAGGTCAATGTGAGTCTTTGGGCGGGGAGAGGATGTATGGGAATGAGTAGATGAAAATACAATAGTAATAGAAAACGAATGAATAGACATTGAAAGACAATGGGAAGATTCGGAAATATTTAAAAAAAAAAAGTTCATGTGTGACTGTGCGTGGGGGAATGATGCATGGGATTGAGTGGAGGAAAATACAACAGTCATATATATGCATTTAAAGACAATGGGAAGATCCAGAAATGCTTTATAAAATGTGCATTTGTGTCAGTGGCCCGGAATGATGCCAGTGGTGATTGAGTAGAGGAACATACAATAGTTATAGAAAATGAAAGAATAAACATAGAAAGATGATGTGAAGATTCGGACATGCAAAAAGGCATGCACATGATGCACAGTGAAATTAAAGAATAAACGAATTTGAGTATCTGTATGGGCTACAAAACGAAGGTGTGTGAAATTATCACTGAGTAAAGATGGTCTCAAATTAGGTGATAATACTCATGAGATTGAGTAGATGAATGATAGTCATGGAAAATGAATGAATAGATATTGACACGAGGATGAGAAGATTAAGAAAATAACTTATACTAGGCCGTAATCAAGTTATCAACATTAATAAAAAAAAACAATTTCATTGGCAATACATCACATATTGTTGAAAGAAAAGCTACAAAAAGATATATAATCAGAGGACGTAAAGCGAAGAGGAACAGACAACACAATGGCAAAAGAAAAATGACAAATGGACAAACAATGATGTACTAACCACTACATAGAATACTAAATATCGAGTAATACGAACCCCATTAAAAACCGAGGGTGTCAGCAGGTGTTTTTGAAGGGTCAATAGTTTCTGTTCCTCATTTGAGACCCGCCGTATTACAGTTGAACTACACGTACATCATCTGCTATGGAAATTGTGCTGGACACCACTATATGTAAATAAATGCAAAAAAAAATAAAAAAAAATAAAAAAAATAAGGAAAACGTGAAACCCTACAAACACAAAATTAATGTGGTGTTAAGACTATCAATCAGCCAATCCGCCAATATAACTGTAACATTTCGTTCTGAGTTCCGTGTTGTTAAGACTATCAATCAGCCTATCCGCCAATATATCTGTAACATTTCGTTCCGTGTTGTGATGTCTGTTAAGATCTCCGCATAAAAAAATGATGTTCGGTTCGTACTTTACCCCCAGTTGTTCGCATGAGAGAGCACGCCTCCTTTACATTATATGTGTATGTTAGCGTATAGTGGTCTTCTACACATATTGTGTTCTGCTTTGTTTGTCATCGTCTTGTGTACCCTAAGCTGCCTGTTTCTCTGGATTGTCCTTGTTTGGTCGCCCCTTTGGTATTCTCTAACGTTGATCTACAGTCGTGGTATATTGATGGTTTCAGAGGTTAATTAATTACTTTGTTCCAATAAGTCCATTATGGTCGAATGGAAATAAGGATTACTCAATGATAGCAATATAAAACATGCTTTGTATGAACAATATTATTTTTGAAAGGAATTTGACCTATTGATGGTCACAAACATAAGTATTTATGCTGATAAAGAGGAGTGTTTTACAGCCATGTTTAAATCCAATTTATATTGGATATCAGTATGACGATTGGATCAAACCTGCAAATGAACCTTCACATTGTGATCATGATACCTTCCGCATCCTGGTCTCATTATGCATGTTATAAACGCTTCAGGAATGTGTTTATTGAGCAAGCTATTATTTCAGAAAGTTTACCAGTTGCTTGCCCATGGTCGGTGATTCTCTCCGGGTACTCCGGCTCCTTCTCCACTAAAACTGTTCGACATGATATAGCTGAAATATTGCTGAAAGTGGCGTTAAACACCAAAAAGCAATCAAATCAATCAATCTCATGAAGCCTATTCTACTTTGTTCTTGTGATAATATATTATTAACCAGCATTTTTGTGTTCAGCTTATTTTTGCTAGCCAGTTGTTGGATTTTATGCTTGTATAATTATCTTTGAGTTCGAATCCTGCTCATGGAAAGGTGTACTCGCTACAACATTATGTGATAAATTTGTCATTGACTTGAGGCAAGCCGGTGGTTTTCTCCGGACACTCCTGTTTCCTTCACCAATAAAACTGATCGCCACGATATGGCTGAAATATCGTTGAAAGTGACGTTAAGCAGCATAATTACAACCATTAAGGTCAATGAATTTTCCTAGTTATTGTCTTTTTCTCAATGACCTTGCTTTTTTATTCATAATCATGGATGACCTTGGCCTTTGTTGATATTCTAATACTATTTTCTATTATATAAATTATTCACATGATTAATTAAACCGATTAACAACTTCTACAGCAGTTTGCGCGTCTATCTCAAATTCATGACGCGAGTAAATTGTCAATAACAGCTTTGGAAGGCAGAGAAAATGATTTCTTAGGTAGGGAGAAAAAACCTATTTGCTTACTCACGAAATCAAAACATTAGAAATCAATGTCGGGAAGGCAACGTGTATAATCCGATTATATGATGTGTTCACCGTTGTCTATCAATCGATCTTAATATTCTATTTGAACTTTTGTTAAATGGAAAAAAAAATTCTTGAAAGGATTGGCATTTAAAATGTACCCAATTTCATTATTAAATAAGTGATTTGTTCTTTTTAAAAAAGGGGCATTTGAAATGTGTTATGGAGATTTCAAATCAATAGTATACTTATGCCTAAGAATTAAATACCTTGAAAATACCATTAATTACTAAATTGGCCAATTAATGATGCTTTTAAACGTAACAATGACAGACTATGTGTCAAAATATCTGAAAATAAAATGTCATATTTATAGGAGCCGTCAATTTATCAATGAATTGATTTAACAAGAAGAATTCGACGATACAAAAAAGATAATAAGAAGTCGTAAATCGAAGAAGTACAGACAACACAATGGCCAAAAGAAAAAGGACAAAAGGACAAACAACGATCTACAAAAACATATACATACGTATGACTTAAGAAGACCTCTATATTTCAATCTTGTATTACCTTTAATTTATGATCGTCATCAACCTTTCCTCTCTCAAATGCCAGAGATATAAAAATATTAGCAAGTACGGATAAGGTAATATTCTTAAAAAATATTACATTACTAAGCCGTTCGTAATAGCAAAACATATTAGTTTAATTGGCGGAGGAAACTGTAGTACCCGGAGAAAACCAACCCAGGAATTGGATTTCTAACGTCATGTGTTTTGGTCTTCAATTTAATTTGTGCTGTAATGTGGATATTTGTTTTCTTGATATAAGTTGAACTTTTGACCTTCACTATTCAAACTTGTATTTATCATATAGAGATGTGTTAGTTGAGATTGAGCATCTATAAATTATTCATTTATATTTGTGCTAAGGATATCTATTTTCACCCTTTCAGCCATTTTTCCCATTGGATTTGGGAACTGTTCCGACAGAGTGGTATTTATTTTTTCATATTATTGTTACCCATAGTCCATCCGTTTATTATTTGGTATAAAAAATCTTTAAGTACTGGCATATTTTCCTGGATGTAGCTGTGTCAACAATCGTTAAGTACTGGCATATGTTCCTGGATGTAGTTGTGTCAAAAATCTGTAAGTACTGGCATATGTTCCTGGATGTAGTTGTGTCACAAATCTTTAAGTACTGGCATATGTTCCTGGATGCAGCTGCAAACAGCTACATACTATTCGTGAACACATGAATGTTTATAGGAAAAACAGTTACATAGTGTTTGCTATACACTACTATGATTTTCCATCACGTCCATCACACATTGCTTCAGACGGACACTGCTTACACATTAGGGATCTTTCATACAAAGTCAAATCAACTTTTGAATCCGGTGATATATTATTCACCAGAAATCATGAACTTTCAGGTTGATGATCATGGCGTTTAACGTCACTTTCAATAATCTTCTCCTTTCGGAACACCTGAGTTCACCATCGATTTTTAGTGGGGTTCGCGTTGCTCGATGATTAGTTTTCTGTGTAGTTTCTTGTAATCGTTGCTTGGATTTTATCTTTTGGCCAATGTGTTGTCTGTCTTTCTTCGATTTGCTGATTTTGATTACCAATGTTGTATCTTCAAACTCTTCTTGGCTAAAGCAAAGGAATATTAAAGGTAATTGTGGTATCGTTAACCAAACGCGTAAAAAATATACACTGACAGGATATATGCTACGTAAGTGCGAGACAGTGTGTTCATGAGACAAAAGATAAAAGGCAAAAGGGGTAATCAGAAGCCGTAAATCGAAGGACAGACAATACAATGATCAAAAGATACCAAATGGATAATCAGAAGCCGTACGTGTGTTCATGAGATACGAAGCGTGTGAGAATGAAACAAGATGTACAGGAGGTCACTGATTGCGTAGACGAAAATCAACAAAACATGACTATTTGTGTTTAGTTGCGTGTTGCGATGTCTGACACGATTTCCGCGCACAACGGTCTACGATTCGTCTTAACTCTCATTTTCTTTGTAGGGGATTTATGTTTGATTTATGAAATTTGTATTTGTTTACGCATACTGGTGTCCAACACAATTTCAAATATCATATGATGTTAGTGTCGTTTAACAGTAACACAACGGTTGTCACATGTGGAACAGGAAATTATAAGCCTACTGGAGTACCTGAGTTCACCCCGGGATTTAGTGGGGTTCGCTTTGCTCGATCTGTAGCTTTGAGTGTTATGTTTTGTAGATCGTTGTTTGTCCTTTTTTCTTTTTTCTTTTGGCCACTGTATTGTCTGTCCTTCGATTTACGGCTTCTGATTACCCCTTTGGTATCTTTTTGATCACTGTATTGTCTGTCCTTCGAATTACGACTTCTGATTACCCCTTTGGTATCTTCAAACGATCCATGTACAAATAAATCAATTCAGTTGTGCGCGATATCTTACAGGAAAATCCACTAAAACATAGAGTGTATTCATGTGCTCCGAAAGGGTAAACAGTTCCTGTACTACAGATGGTATTCATCGTGTTACTATAGTAACAAAGCTGATGATAACACAGGAGTGACAAAAGCAACGGATTGTGATTACTTTCCGGGATGTCTGAAATGAATTTGACTAATTTCAGAAAAATGACCTATATTTTCCTAATGCTATTATAATTGACATAGTTATGTCACTATTAACTATAATACAGAAATTCGTTCTCACTTATGTCATTCATTATATACCGGAACTATGGTTTCAAGGGAAATAACTCTTCTATTTTCATCGTATGCTAAGCGTACATTGCTCTCATTTATACCAAGTTGTCGCAGTGGTGAGAAGTTTATCTAAATACCGTTGACAAGTACAAGATTTGGATATCTCAGATAAATCAGTGCAGTTGTACATCAAACAAACGAAACGTTTTACCCCACAGTGGTCACACTTCATATATTGAATCTAGCTATTTTCATTTGTGAAATTTGTTCTCCATTGTTGTTTTTTTTCCACGAATATGACTATTCTGTACTGTTACTTAAAGATATAATTCAATATTAGATATCATATAATTTCAAAAATCCTTTTTTCTCATAGTTTGTTATAAAATGTAATTGTTATAAATATATCATTACTTGCTGGTACATGAAATATTATATGTTATTCAGCTATCAGGCAGGGTATATAATGTGACATTCCCGGCTTATGATCTATATTCCCTTCGGCGCAGGGTATATAATGTCACATTATATACCCTGTCTGATAGCTGAATAACAAATATATTACGGATTTAACCATTTTTTTGTTAAATACAGAACCAAACTGTCGTATAAATATTTTTTTAATTTTTATTTATTTATTTATTTTTTATTTTTTTCCTTTTTGTTTGTTTATTTTTATTTTCCTTTTGTTTTTTTTTACCACGTACATAGTCCCAATTCATATTTAAAACTTTATTAAATATTTTGCGTCTTTTATTTTCATTTTCCGTATTTCTAGATGTCCCTTTTCGTACCTCTGACATTCTTTGTTCAATGACGTCAAATATTTGTCACGTGATATTTTATGTACTGAGGTGTCTCATAAAGGAAAATCCTGTTCAATATTTCTAAATCAACACAATTTCATATGCAGTAAATTTTATAAACTTTATAATTATAACATTAATATATTACATAACAAAACAACGAGTTTGTGAAACAATTTCAATAATTAAAATGTTAACAATAAGCAAAAACTTGGTGTGGCCCCGTGACCTCGAAAGTTTTAAAGGCGGAAAGTTTAACACACTTTCATTTGTTGATTGTTATGTTCAAATTTGTAATGGTACAGCCGTGGAACATGGGAGTTTGCTGAATTGTTCTGGTGTTTGTGACGGAATTAACTGTTGTAAGAGTGTTATAATCACAAAATAAATCATCATAATTACATCCAAAAATGTCAACGACGTCCGTAACCGACGATGAAACATGTGTATTGGCTCTCATTTGAACAAGTGATGTTGAACTTGAACTGTTTTGTGTCGGCGGCATGAGTTGCAACCGGGAAGTACTGTGCGGTGGCATTATTGAGGATAGTTGAGATGGTTGCTCTCCACGAACAGAACTTGTGATAATGTCTCCCATAACTTGTTTTTCCTTTGATGAAACACGTTGATATACTGCAACTGACGAGGCAGATTTGTGTCCGGTAACTGCCATAATTTGTGTCATTGAACAGTTTCTTCCGAGGATAGTTGCACCCGTTGCACGAATGGAGTGGTTGGTGTAGATTTGTGAAAGGCCTGTTTTTTTACTTAATGTGAACATAAATGATGCCAATGTGTCTTTTCCTATCGGTCTTTTTTGGAACCAACATTCATCGGAAATATTAAAACTGTCTGTAGGAAATTGCCAAAGCCTGTTGCACTGAGGGTGAAGTTTTTGAAGGTAGGTCTCAAAATTTCTAACTGGACAATATTCAGGCATTTCACGATCCTCCGGCATATGCCCAGAAATATTTTCTCTGTCCATTTCCCTACGATTTTTAGTTAATTCGTCCACCTTTTTCATTACATATCTCCTGCCAGTGACTGAATAAATTCTAATGACAAAACAGCATTTAATTTGGTAAATATACATTTATTATTCCGTATTATGATATTGATTCAGTGAAGCGTAAATATTTCTGTTTTTGTCAACCGTGTTGTTATTGTTTTTTGAGGCCCAAATGAGGGAGACCGAAAACGTACATATATACCCCGTCTGTTTTCCGAATATATGCTGACATTCAGGGTTGAAGAACCAATGAAAATGTGTGTAACAAACTAAATTCGTAATATAATTGTATGTCAATATGTGGAGAGGACCTTTCTAAGTTGAAATAACTTGTGTTTGATCCAAATGTTATATACAGTGTATGGCCAAAAGTGAGTCATCAAAATGGCCGACAAAAATAAAAAATAAAATGATGATACCCATTTCCTTTATTTTTCCTAAAATTTGAAATAAGCAAGGCGATGCATTTTATATGTGTGTTAAGTAGAGTTAATACGTTAACATTTAATGACGTCACGGTGGCCATTGACCTTTCTGCTTATGAAAAATCGTCTGCTGAGACAATGACCGGGAAACGTAAACAAATGTCAACACCGCAGAAATAATTTGTTATATCTCTGTTCAAGGATGGAGTAAACCAGCGCCGAATTGTAGAAATATTAGGAGTAAGTCAATCAGGTGTGTCCAAATTTTTGAAGCGATTCAATCAGCGTGAAAGTTGTGAAAAGGAACGACGAAATGGTCGACCAAGAAAAACTGATGACCGTGGTAACAGGAAGATTTTACGTTGTGTTACGACAAAGTTTGACGGAAATTACGAACAAAGTGAATAATGTCTTATCAAACACGATTTCTTCAAGGACTGTTCGTAGACGATTACGATTCCATGGGTTCAAAAGGAGAAAAAAACGTAAGACCCCCACCATTCGGACTGAAAACAGACATCGCCGCGTACATTGGTGTAGATCAAAACTTAGATGGATTTTAAATAGACATTGGAAACGGGTTATATTTAGCGATGAAACACAGGTGGTGGTTGATTCAAGCAATCGAGTTTATGTGTGGAGACGCCCTGATGAAATTTGGCGACGTGAATGTCTCGGACTTCGTGGTAACTGTAAC
Organism: Bathymodiolus brooksi; assembly: GCA_963680875.1. Lineage (NCBI taxonomy): Eukaryota > Metazoa > Mollusca > Bivalvia > Mytilida > Modiolidae > Bathymodiolus > Bathymodiolus brooksi. The sequence continues at coordinate 79,627,223 of OY804588.1, forward strand.
TTTTCTTCTATGTTCTGGGGTTGTATCACTTATCAGGGAGTCGGAACTTTTACGGAAGTTGAGGGTAATATTAACTCACGGAAGTATATAAATATCTTAGACACATATTTATGGCCTGTAATTGCTCGTCATTTTCCAACTGACCAGTATCTGTTCCAAGATGACAATGCTCCGTTACATGCTTCTAGGGAGACAAAACGGTGGAAACAGGAAAACAATATTAAATGTATGACATGGCCCTCTCAATCACCGGCCCTTAACATAATAGAAAATGTGTGGTGTACCATTAAGATCCGTTTACAAAGCCAGATAACAAACGTCAAAAACAGGGCACAACTTGTGGCAAAAATGAAAGAAATATGGACCTCCCTTCCTCGGCATTACATACAGAGTTTATATGCATCAATTCCGAAAAGACTTTATCAGGTTATCAGATTAAAAGGTCAAGCAACAAAATATTAGGAACAAGGGGTAAGTAATGTTTTTTTATTGATAAAATAGTCCATTGAATCCGTTGACATCACTGGTTTATACGTCTGACGTCGCCCATTTTGATGACTCACTGTTGGCCATACACTGTAGTTAACAATAAAATAAGTTTAATCTAATGTATCTCAGCCGCATTCGGGTGCGATTTCAGGCCTCCTTCTCGACCATTAAGCTCTTACCATCGGGTGACTGATATTCCCCGATCTTGTACTTTTTACCGGTTCTAGATTCTATTCTTCTGTTTTGCTATATATATTACGTAAATTTGCATAAAATGACTGTAATTTCTATTACAAATTTAATTTCCATGACAACCATTAAATAGTCTGAGGCTGAATCAATGTACTAGTGACCTGATATACTTGTTTACATCCAAATAGATAATCTATTGTTACGTAACGTGGAAAACTATTCACAATTGACACAAAAACATTAGGCTCTATGAATAAACCTTTTATTAACGTAATAAAGAACTACCAATGAAATATCATGTTTCAAATGCATTACATGCACTTTACAAATGACCTACTTTTTGCTAAAACGAGGCCGGGAACATTACACTTCTAATATCCGAATGGATTAATGTTTGCATACAAAAAGAAATGCTTGTTAAATGTTAATAATTCAGTTTAATAAGAGGAAGGAATTCACAAATAGGTCTTTCCGTTGATGGTAAACAAGCTGTTCATGAAGTAGACACAAGTATAATGAGAAAACAGGGACATTAAGATAATATCAATATTGCAAAAAATAGAAAAATAGAAACATGCATTAATATGGAATGTACTTTGTTTTATGATTTATCTGGTTCTGTTTTAGACAATAGATAACATTAGCATCTATTTTTTAGAACAGGAAACAATGAAAGAATCAATTGATATTAAATGAAATATTTATCGCCGTGTTAAAGAATACCCGAGACATATGTTTTATAATTTATCTTCTTCTGTTTCAGACATTTGGTAAAATTAGAAACTATTTTTAGAACATGGAACAATGAAAGAATACATTGATATTAAATCAAATATTTATCGCCATGTTACAGAATACCCGAGACATAATATATGTTTCATAATTTATCTTCTTCTGTTTCAGACATTTGATGAGATCAGAAACTATTTTTAGAACATGAAACAATGAAAGAATACATTGATATTAAATCAAATATTTATCGCCATTTTACAGAATACCCGAGACAAAAACATTGAAATAAAATAATCATTAATTAGTTGTTTGTTTGTATTTTTTTGTGTTTGTTTGAAGAAAGATTAAAATGACTGTTATATTGTAATTAGCCACGACGTTATAAAAGTACGATTTAATATTCGACAAGTAACATATTAATGTAAGAAATATTCATAAGCATGCATGCTCTATCAAATAATGTTGTAACTTATTGTATATAGGAGAAGACTTCATAAGTTTTTTTTACTTGTGTCTTATCCATTTTGCACATTTGAGCAAATAAAAAATGTCTAAACTAAAACAAGTGACCTATCATTGTTACATTACTTTCATCATAGGACAAATATTATCAAGAACATTATGATGGTGACATGATAATTCATTTAACTATGATTTATGGTTAATATCTTTAGAGCCTCGTTTGAGTTGCTTGCTCTCTCCTGAAAATCATTGTAGCACAGCAGATCTTGGAAATGAGTTCCATTATTTATTAAAATGTAATTATTTCAGTGAAAAAAGACATTTTAGACACTTTTAGATAACAAATACTTTAAAAAATGTAATATTCTGAAATTTTGTACTTTAATGAATCTGGAAAAAAAATCGAAAATAAAAAAACTTTGCACCTTTATAAGATATAGAAATGCAAAAGTCTACCCTCCTGGCTGAAAAATGTACCTCTCTCTCTCTCTCTCTCATTTTGTAAATATTGTATATAACTGTTTTCTTATTATGTATTGTATTGTATCTTATTGTGTATTATGCTTGTATTTAATTTGTTATCTGTATACCTATGTATCAACAAAGGTTACCAGAAATAAAGATATATATATACTGGGCACAAGCCCACCCAAGTACTACAATAACGCTTAAGTTGTGAAATGTAAAGGTGTCGCTGGAGTATTGTTACTGATAAAAGGGAAATTAACTATTTGAACAATTCTGTCATCATGCTTGTCGTAGAATTGTGTTTTCAATCTTCTCCAGTTGTCGTTTTCAAGGTGAAATATCATACTTTTGAGTGTCGGTAGTATCATTTACTTTGAGCAAAACCATAAGAACCTCATCCCAAGTTACTTTAGAAATAGGCCAAATGTTCTTAAATTTAAAAATAGTATGACCGTAACGAAGAAATCTTTTGAAGTTATGTAAAATGATAAAAGTCATAAATGAAGGCGTGTGTGCTCCGGGCTAATCCTGTGTCCATTTCTGTTTCTCTGTAACTGTAATTGTACATGTATATATTTGTAAATAGTTTTGTAATTCACTATACCTATGTATTGGAATGGTTTATTGAGAAATACAGATATATATATATATACTTCACACCCATTTGAATAGATGAGATGCAGATAATCACCCAATCGAGAATTGTTCGGCGACAGAACATATGGTGTATAGCAGAAGGTAGAATTAAAGGTTTTGACTAGTTTTCTATCTTTGTCCTTGAGTAGTCTTTGGCGAAAGTGTGCCTCATAAGCATGTAAAAGCAAACATCGAGTAGTGGAGCACAATTTCAACCCATTGGACTGCCATGCGGCTGTTGAAACATTCTTGATTCAGTCTTTGTTGTATACTTTTCTGGTAGCATAGCAGCATTAATGAATAAAATAAATAAAAGCTATGACAATGTATATGAGTGTAGCAACATGTGTACTTCTGGATTGTTGCTTCAGTGCGCCAGCACTATGAAAACTTAACCCTGCCAAGCTGTCAGAAATTGTGCGTCATCATCGTCTTATGCAGACATAACTTGTTTTCACCATGGTGTTACTGTGAAATTGCTAAAAATAACAAAAACCCACTCACTCCGTATTACAAAACTCATTCCATTCAATCAGAACATAAACCACATTTTTACAAGTTGCTGAACTAGACATGGGAGATAATTAACTTATTTTCATTGCCGCAAGCCCCCCGAGGGGAGATAATTTGATATAATATACATTAAGCATAGTTTTATCATCATTGGAGAAAATAATATTGAAAAATCATGGCACATTATGTCGGTTAAAAACATCTATATATGGACAAGGTGAGGACAAATTTTGAGAGTTAGTATTCTTGGACTTACTTAGATATTGTTACTAGATATGTGGTAATAACACAAATTCATGTATATATTTTTGGGCTTGTGTTTTGCGTTTGTTTCTATAATTACTTTGTAAAATATTTTATTTTGTCCAAAAAGGTTTATGTTTTGCGTTCGTTTCTATTTTTTCTAGTCATATATCTTATTGTCCAAAAGCTATGACAGTTTGAAAATGTTGATTACTGGAAGACGTGAAGTTTTAAAAAGTCGATCAAAAATGAATATTATACACTTAGAAATATGTTTTTGAAAATGATGTAAAGATATATGTTTTACATCTAAATCTACCATATCTTGTATCAGTGATGTTATTTGTACTATCGTGGCCGTGATCGTGTGCTAGTTGGATTTACAACTACCTATACAACCACTGATGTTGTGGCGAGTTCGAATCTCGATCACGACATTGTGATTTTCTCAGGGTCCTCCGGTTTCCTCCACCAATGAAACTGACCGCCACGCTATAACTTACATATTGTTGAAAGTGGTGTTCAACACCATAAAACAAACAAACAAACAAACAAACAAACAAACAAACAAACAAACAAACAAACAAAACAACCATTTCAACGGGAAATGTTAATGCGCTATGAAATAAAAAGATTTAAACAGTGATGTACAGCAATTCCACCATTGTCAACAAGACGAACAATCGCCTCTGATCTTAACTGAACTCACTGAACACAAAAACGAACACAGCACATGACGTTGGAAATCCAGGTAATTGTGGCTGGGTTAAACTGGTTAATGGGATCCCAACCCTATCAACATGTTCTAATTTAGTTTCTAGAGGAAGTCTGTGCGGTTCGAGCCTTTGTGGTTTTTGTATTTTTATTTTAAATTCACATTTGTACGATTGTTGATTTGCACCCTAATCGTTCCTTTATTCATTAACTCTTTCATGACTTATCACCGGGTTTGTAACTAGATTAACAAAACGGGTGTCACAAGTGGAGCAGGAACTACTTACCCTTCCGGAGCACCTGCGTTCATCCCCGGTTTTTAGTGGGATTCGTGTTACTCGATCTTTATGTTTATATGTATGTTTTGTAGATCGTTATTTGTCGTTTTGTACTTTTTTCCTTTAGCCATTGTGTTGTCTGTTCTTCTTCGATATACGGATTCTGATTACCCCCCTTTGGTATCTTGTGGCCATTGTGTTGTCTGTTCTTCTTCGATATACGGATTCTGATTACCCCCCTTTGGTATCTTGTGGCCATTGTGTTGTCTGTTCTTCTTCGATATACGGATTCTGATTACCCCCCTTTGGTATCTTGTGGCCATTGTGTTGTCTGTTCTTCTTCGATATACGGATTCTGATTACCCCCCTTTGGTATCTTGTGGCCATTGTGTTGTCTGTTCTTCTTCGATATACGGATTCTGATTACCCCCCTTTGGTATCTTGTGGCCATTGTGTTGTCTGTTCTTCTTCGATATACGGATTCTGATTACCCCCCTTTGGTATCTTGTGGCCATTGTGTTGTCTGTTCTTCTTCGATATACGGATTCTGATTACCCCCCTTTGGTATCTTGTGGCCATTGTGTTGTCTGTTCTTCTTCGATATACGGATTCTGATTACCCCCCTTTGGTATCTTGTGGCCATTGTGTTGTCTGTTCTTCTTCGATATACGGATTCTGATTACCCCCCTGTGGTATATTGTGGCCATTGTGTTGTCTGTTCTTCTTCGATATACGGATTCTGATTACCCCCCTTTGGTATCTTGTGGCCATTGTGTTGTCTGTTCTTCTTCGATATACGGATTCTGATTACCCCCCTGTGGTATCTTGTGGCCATTGTGTTGTCTGTTCTTCTTCGATATACGGATTCTGATTACCCCCCTTTGGTATCTTGTGGCCATTGTGTTGTCTGTTCTTCTTCGATATACGGATTCTGATTACCCCCCTGTGGTATCTTGTGGCCATTGTGTTGTCTGTTCTTCTTCGATATACGGATTCTGATTACCCCCCTTTGGTATCTTGTGGCCATTGTGTTGTCTGTTCTTCTTCGATATACGGATTGTGATTACCCCCCTTTGGTATCTTCCAACTCTTCTTCACACTTAGGTACTCTTCATTGTCTTAACCAGGCATAGTCAAAATCAATAACTAACATAAATAATCTCCTTATTACAATCAAATAATATTTCACATAGTATTGAAATAAGGTCATCGTTTGGTTGTTCGCAATGCACACATCTCTGTTAATGGGTTTAATTGTCCCTAGGACCGCCGTGATGGTGAGCGCATTGTAGTTGGATTTACAATTACCTATGTAGTAAGTGTCTATCTCCACTAACATTGTGAATTCGAAACCCGCTCATGGCGAGGTGTTCTCGATACATCATTATGTAATGAAGTTTGTCAGTGACTTGCGACATGGTGGTTTTCTCCTGGTCTCCGATGTCATCCGTCAATAAAACTACGCGCCATGATATAGCTGAAATATTGTTAAAAGTGGCGTTAAACACCATAACACAAACCCTAACCACTAAAATGTCCCTGCTTTATGGAAAAGCTAACTACCTAATATTTTGAATTTCAATAATTGAGAATTAAGAAAATATATACAATAATAAAGCTCACCATATTTATTTTAAAATCAAACAATTATATGTTACATGATCGATAAATTGTAATTAATGATACGCGTTGTATTGTGACAAAATAATTATTGCCCTACATTCAAATCTACTATAATTACATTATCAGCCCTATTCATCAGGGCCCGATTGTCTAAAAATGAAACATTGGATCTTCTATTATAGATATTGCTCCGATGGGATTTCTAATTAGGTATGAAAAATTAATAATAATTTCTGTTTCTAAGCATTTCCCATGAGTAGATGGATATTTTCATTCATAAATTATATTATTTTACACATTTTCATTCAGTATATGTATCGATTAGGTTTTATGAATTGCATGTTAATATTACGCGCGAAAATAAAATAGGACTCGCAAATGATAATATGAATCAGTTTAGAAGTTTATATTACGCGCGAAAATATACTAGGACGCTAAAAAATGACACTATGAATCAGAATAGAAGTTAATTTATTCTACCAAGCGTAGGTAATCATATGACAGCTGATATATATTTTATTACTAATACAAGGAGTGTGTTAATTATCCGGGTGCTTAGTGAACCGACGGTTCTCCGGTGCGAAATAATCATGGGTTCTTTTTTTATAATAGAATAATGCGCCTGATGAAGGTTATTCCAGAAACGCGTCATGCCGGTAAATTCGATACCTATGATTTTATCAAATCAACATCAGAACCATGTAATTGATAATTCACCAGTTGATTATTTGGCATATTTACGGTCATGCTTAGGGATAATCCTATATCTAGCTTTTTAAATGTACGTTGGGATTTTTACGGTCATTTTTTGGGATAAACATATTTCTAGCTTTATAGATGTACGTTGGGATTTTTACGGTCACGTTTTGAGATAAACATATTTCTAACTTTTTAAATGTACGCTACGCAAATCAGCTGTTTATGTGTGCAGACCCCTATCAATGGCCATGTGTTTCATTAGTCACATCGATATAACTGATCTGACCTTCCTCTAATGGTATATGGGAGCATCTGCGTTCACATCGATTTTTAGTGTGGTTCGTGTTACTCGATCTTTAGTTTTATGTGTATTTTTTGTAGATCGTTGTTTGTCATTTTGTCCCTTTTCCTTTAACCATTGGATTATCTCTTTGATATCTTGAATGTTGACTGTAATTCTTCAATTTACGGATTCTGTTTACCCCTTTGTTATCTTCAAACTATAATTATTCTATTGTGATGACGTTGGAACTGTGACTTTACGGTGACATAACCGTTTGGGTTTTTTTCATTAGAACATCTCAGTATTTAACTGACATCTATGTAATACATATATTTATACTGGACAAACCAGATACACAGATACATCTTTGCTTGGTATATTATTTCTGTACATTATTGTTTTTCTCCAGATCATTGCTTATCTTTTTTTTCTCCTTTTTCTGTTGACCATTGTATAATCCGCCATTCTCTTGGATTATGTCTTTGGTATCTTGAATGTTTTCTTAATCTTACTGAATCATCAGTAATGTGTCACTCGATATCTTCCTGTATTGTACATCTACGTTTCCACTGAATCATCAGTAATGTGTCACTCGATATCTTCCTGTATTGTACATCTACGTTTCCACTGAATCATCAGTAATGTGTCACTCTATATCTTCCTATATTGTGCATCTACGTTTCCACTGAATCATCAGTAATGTGTCACTCTATATCTTCCTGTATTGTACATCTACGTTTCCACTGAATCATCAGTAATGTGTCACTCTATATCTTCCTGTATTGTACATCTACGTTTCCACTGAATCATCAGTAATGTGTCACTATATATCTTCCTGTATTGTACATCTACGTTTCCACTGAATCATCAGTAATGTGTCACTCTATATCTTCCTGTATTGTACATCTACGTTTCCACTGAATCATCAGTAATGCGTCACTCTATATCTTCCTCTATTGTACATCTACGTTTCCACTGGATCATCAGTAATGTGTCACTCTATATCTTCATGTATTGTACATCTACGCTTCAACTGAATCATCATTAATGTGTCACTCTATATCGTCCTGCATTGTACATCTACGTTTCAAGGTTTTCTTAATCTTACTGAATCATCAGTAATGTGTCACTCTATATCTTCCTGTATTGCACATCTACGTTTCAACTGAATCATCAGTAATTTGTCACTGTATGCCTTCCTGTATTGTACATCTACGTTTCAAAGTTTTCTTATTCTAACTGAATCACCAGTAATTTGTCACTCTATATTTTCATGTATTGTACATTTACGTTTCAATGTTTTCTTAATCTTACTGAATCATCAGTAATGTGTCACTCTATGTCTTCCTGTATTGTACATTTACGTTTCAAAGTTTTCTTACTGAATCATCATTAATGTGTCACTCTATGTCTTCCTGTATTGTACATTTACGTTTCAAAGTTTTCTTACTGAATCATCAGTAATGTGTCACTCTATGTCTTCCTGTATTGTACATTTACGTTTCAAAGTTTTCTTACTGAATGACCAGTAATGTGTCCCTCTATGTCTTCCTGTATTGTACATTTACGTTTCAAAGTTTTCTTACTGAATCACCAGCAATGTGTCACTCTATGTCTTCCTGTATTGTACATTTACCTTTTAAAGTTTTCTTACTGAATCATCAGTAATGTGTCACTCTATGTCTTCCTGTATTGTACATTTACGTTTCAAAGGTTTCTTACTGAATCAGCAGTAATGTGTCACTCTATATCTTTCTGTATTGTACATTTACGTTGGAAAGGTTTGTTAATCTAACCGAATCATCAGTAATTTGTCACTCTATGTCTTCCTGTATTGTACATTTATGTTTCAATGCTTTCTTAATCTTCCTGAATCACCAGTAATGAGTCACTCTATGTCTTCCTGTATGTATATTTACGTTGGATAGTTTTCTTACTGAATCACCAGTAATGTGTCCCTCTATGTCTTCCTGTATTGTACATTTACGTTTCAAAGTTTTCTTACTGAATCACCAGCAATGTGTCACTCTATGTCTTCCTGTATTGTACATTTACCTTTTAAAGTTTTCTTACTGAATCATCAGTAATGTGTCACTCTATGTCTTCCTGTATTGTACATTTACGTTTCAAAGGTTTCTTACTGAATCAGCAGTAATGTGTCACTCTATATCTTTCTGTATTGTACATTTACGTTGGAAAGGTTTGTTAATCTAACCGAATCATCAGTAATTTGTCACTCTATGTCTTCCTGTATTGTACATTTATGTTTCAATGTTTTCTTAATCTTCCTGAATCACCAGTAATGAGTCACTCTATGTCTTCCTGTATTGTATATTTACGTTGGATAGTTTTCTTACTGAATCACCAGTAATGTGTCACTCTATGTCTTCCTGTATTGTGCATTTACGTTTGAAAATTGTCTTAATCTTACTGAATCATCAGTACTTTGTCACTGTATTTCTTCCTGTATTGTACATTTACGTGGGAGACTAGAATCAAGTAGGACTATAGAGGCTTTACATATTACATTTAATCTTAGCTATGATTCATGTAACATAACAAGCGATCAACCAGGCATTAATTAAACTAAAAGCTTCCTATTGTTTATGTCATATGAAATATCAATATACCATCAATCATAAAAGTTAATGAAACAGTTCATACGAAGCATAATACGTACACTTAAACATACATATTAACACAAAGTTCTTAAAATTTGATTTTGAGTAATTAGTGGTATTTACTGAAATAACACATTTAATTAAACATATAATAGAAAACACCGAAAGGGCAATCAAGAATGGACATTCAAGAGAAACTGTCAACATTGGGTGCACAAGACACAGGACGAAGACAAACAAAGCAACACAAACAAAAACAAAGCAAAAAACAGAGATAACTAAAACGATGAGCAACGGGGATAACAAAACGTTACAATCTCTAAGTATTGTGAGCAACAGAGATAGCAAAACGTTACAATCTCTAAGTATTGTGAGCAACGGGGATAGCAAAACGTTACAATCTCTAAGTATTGTGAGCAACGGGGATAGCAAAATGTTACAATCTCTAAGTATTGTGAGCAATGGGGATAACAAAACGTTACAATCTCTAAGTATTGTGAGCAACAGGGATAGCAAAACGTTACAATCTCTAAGTATTGTGAGCAACGGGGATAGCAAAACGTTACAATCTCTAAGTATTGTGAGCAACGGGGATAGCAAAACGTTACAATCTCTAAGTATTGTGAGCAACGGGGATAGCAAAACGTTACAATCTCTAAGTATTGTGAGCAACGGGGATAGCAAAACGTTACAATCTCTAAGTATTGTGAGCAACGGGGATAGCAAAACGTTACAATCTCTAAGTATTGTGAGCAACGGGGATAACAAAACGTTACAATCTCTAAGTATTGTGAGCAACGGGGATAACAAAACGTTACAATCTCTAAGTATTGTGAGCAACGGGGATAACAAAACGTTACAATCTCTAAGTATTGTGAGCAACGGGGATAACAAAACGTTACAATCTCTAAGTATTGTGAGCAACGGGGATAACAAAACGTTACAATCTCTAAGTATTGTGAGCAACGGGGATAACAAAACGTTACAATCTCTAAGTATTGTGAGCAACAGGGATAGCAAAACGTTACAATCTCTAAGTATTGTGAGCAACGGGGATAACAAAACGTTACAATCTCTAAGTATTGTGAGCAACGGGGATAACAAAACGTTACAATCTCTAAGTATTGTGAGCAACAGGGATAGCAAAACGTTACAATCTCTAAGCATTGTGAGCAACGGGGATAACAAAACGTTACAATCTCTAAGCATTGTGAGCAACAGGGATAGCAAAACGTTACAATCTCTAAGTATTGTGAGCAACGGGGATAACAGAACGTTACAATCTCTAAGCATTGTGAGCAACGGGGAAAGCAAAACGTTACAATCTCTAAGTATTGTGAGCAACAGGGATAACAAAACGTTACAATCTCTAAGTATTGTGAGCAACGGGGATAACAAAACGTTACAATCTCTAAGCATTGTGAGCAACGGGGAAAGCAAAACGTTACAATCTCTAAGTATTGTGAGCAACGGGGATAACAAAACGTTACAATCTCTAAGCATTGTGAGCAACGGGGAAAACAAAACGTTACAATCTCTAAGCATTGTGAGCAACGGGGATAACAAAACGTTACAATCTCTAAGTATTGTGAGCAACGGGGATAACAAAACGTTACAAGCTCTAAGCATTGTGAGCAACGGGGATAACAAAACGTTACAATCTCTAAGTATTGTGAGCAACAGGGAAAACAAAACGTTACAATCTCCAAGTATTGTTTTGTTTTAAAGAAAAACTGTTGACACTCTGTTAGGAGATTCACAAGAATATATACCTCAGTAATGAGTAAATGGTCCAAACTGAACATATGAGAGAGAAAAAGGATTGTTCTAAACATTATTATTTAACAAAACGTTTGAAGACACTAAAGGGGTAATCAGAAGCCATAATGCGAAGAAGGACAAACAACATAATGACCAACATGACACACAGCGATCTACAAAACTCTACACGGAAAACTATAGATGGAGCAACACGAACCCCATTAAAAACCGGGAGATGAACGCAATTGCTCCGCTTGTGTAAGCAGTTCCTTTTCCAATAGTGACATCCGTCTTGTTACTCTAGCTACACAGCGGGTGATAAGTCATGAATGAGGAATGGAACGGGAAGCGCTTACGACCAGAGGAACATATCCGTGGTCGATGGTCATTAACTGATGCCATAAAATGCAGTAGGAGATTACCACGAGAAACCACACAATTAACCAGTGATGAAAACACATAGAACCTTTATTGTTGTTCCACATTTCCCAGTTAAAGTTTATGGTTTCAACAATGAGCATAACTCATACGCTATAATGACTCTGGAACGAGCCCATAACCTGCAATTGAATGATACTTCTTAACATCTACCGATGATGGATACATCTGGACATCTTTATTGTTTATATATTAAATGCATGCTTCAGTAATATCCGGATATTCACAAATAATTGTACGAAGAGGAGTTTGTTAAAACAAATACTTTAACTGTAAAATAATGAAAAAATGAAATTGTTCTCACTCTGTACCATGGAAATAAACAATTTTGCGTCGGAAAATAATGAATCGGTGATTGCCTTGCCTTTAATGAAACCGGTCTTTTGGAAATAAAATGACCTATTATGTGCTAAGTCTGATTGGTTCGTTCAATGGAACATGATCTGATTACCAACGTATTAATTCAGACGAGGAAGTAAGTAACTGCCTGCAAGGCCTCGTGATGTTACTGAATAAGTTTATGTTCTGTTTTTGTTATCCGTTGAATCAAACGTTTAATAACGTTACACTGTTGTAAGTAAATTAAGAGTTGAAAAATCCTTCTTCTTATTGTCAGTATATAAGATCTTAATTCACCATGCACTATTTCCATGTGGGATTACAAAACGTTTATCCTTGTATAATTGAATGAAAGACCTATAAATTATCTGAATAAATTGAAGAAATTGCGACGTTTTATTTCCAAATATAGATTGAATGCAGTTTCAGCAAACTCAAGAGTGTTGCCAGTCGTGAGAAACATTGAAAATAAAATTTATATATTTGATTTATGCAGAAAATTATAAAACACAAAAGACCTATTATCACATAGTGAAATATAGACTGTGTAATTTGTCTGGTATTCGATCTTTCAGTCTGAGCGTACCTGATGATCATAGAAAGTATTGTTATAAATACTGTTATAGTGACAGCCGGAAACTTTGAGCCGTAATGAAAGGGGGAGGTTTGGCGCTTTAAAATCTGATTCAACCCACCATTTCTTTAGAAATGCCTGTACCAAGTCAGGGTTATTACGGATTTCACAGTTTTCCGGTTGTTGACTGATTTTGTCTGTTTATATACTTATGAGTTTTGACTTTCCCTTTGTTAGATTGTTCGGAGTTCGGTAATTTTATTATTACCCTTATAGAAAGACGTCGTGCGATGCCCACTAAACTTGATATCTACGTTTTTATTTGTAATATTGCAGTATTGTCGATACGCAGTACTTACGAGGAAATAAAAATGTAATTTAGCTATTAACTTCTGAAATTTTGCTGGGCGTGGGCAATTTTATAACAAGCAAAGGCCAGCCACTTGATAAAACTGTCTGAGGAGTGTCCGTCGCCCTCAGTATCGCAAGACCAATAGGTAGTACTAATATATGATTAATTCGTACTATTTGTTCAACAATGAATGACCACTTTCATAGTTTATTATATATAACTTGATTTCAAGAAGAGTTTGAAGATACCAAAGGGGCAATCATAATCCGTATATCGAAGAAGAACAGCCAACACAATGGCCAAAAGAAAAAGTACAAAAGGACAAACAACGATCTACAAAGCATACATATAAAACTAAAGATCGAGTAACACGAACCCCACTAAAAAACGGGGGTGAACTCAGGTGTTCCGGAAGGGTAGGCAGTTCCTGCTCCACTGGTCTTTTTCTTGTACTTTGCTATGGACCATTATTTGTCTTTTGAAACTTGAAATAAATATTTTCAAGTTTCATAATCATGAGCTCTCAAACTAACTCACACTTTGTGTGCAGAACAGTATGGATAACCGTAAGAACATTCGGGGTTGTCGTATGGTAATTGGATTAACAACTATATATGCAAGCACTAAAGTTGTGAGGGCGAAACATGTTTGTGACGAGGTGTACGTGATGTAACTTTATGCTATACAGTGTGCTAGTGAGTTATGTTAGATTGATGGGATTTCCTCCACCAACAAAACTGATCGCCATGATAGTACTGAAATATTGTTGAAAGATGTGTTAAGCATCATAACCCTAACCACAACATGCAAGAGCAGCCAAGGATATATATGTCTGATGGAAAAAAAACCACAATCCAATCCAGCATACACTAAATATGCATGTCAAATGCTAAATGTATACCTAAGTGTATCCACGCCAGCAGGAGAGCAACCTGAAGGAGAAGAACATACATCATAACCCAGATACGGCTATCAGTTCATGAGGGAGATCAATCTAAGAAGAATTTGAAGATACCAAAGGGGCAATCGGAATCGTATATCGAAAAAGAACGGACAACACAATGGCCAAAAGAAAAAGTACAAAAGGACAAACAACGATCAACAAAACATACATACAAAACTAAAGATCGAGTAACACAAACCACACTAAAAACTGGGGGTGAACTCATGTGCTCCGGAAGGGTAAGCAGTACCTGCTCCACTAGTGACACCCCTCGTGTTAATCTAGCTACAAAACCGGTGATAAGTCATGAACGAGGGAAGGACCGAGAAGTGTTTAATCTAATATAATTCAGTTAGCTAAGATAGGAAAAGTATATTTCGATAGAATAATCCATCTGAAGATATCTATGCATTCCATAGCAACCCCTACAGCCAAACCCAGTTAATGTTGTCTACGCCTGAGGCACATGTATATATGGATATTCTTTTGACATTGTATTTGCTGGACTATGTTTAAACATATTTTATTTCCCATTTAAATAGACAACATGGATTAGACAAAAGTTAAACAAACTTATGAAGTCTTCTCAAAATTACAATTTGTTGCATTAAATAAGTACATAAAATGCATGCAATTACTATATATAGCACTAATAACGAATCAATGATGAATATTCACGAACATAAGGAAAAATGGATTCATATGATATGCATGTTCCAGTTATACCAGTTATACGATAAGGAATATTTTTGAACACTTAATATAATGAAAAACATATTTGAATATAATACAATTTTGTTCATCAGTTAAATTTACATTGCCACATGTCAGAAATTTGATATCTAGAGTATGGCAGGTTGTAACCATGTTGATGTGGGGACTATGTGTTCAATATGTTCCATTACAAGCAACGATTTCTGATATCTATGCCTGGAGCCGAAAAAACATGCAGCTAAAAACCAGTTAATGTTTTCTTTGCCCGAGTTACATTTCTATGGGGCATAATTTTGACATTGTGTTTGCTGGGACAAAGGTTCAGTATATTACCATTATAACCAACGATCTGGGTTTGGTACTGCTTTGACACCTATTTTACCTATTTTGTTCAGGTATTGTTATAAATACTGTTATAGTGACAGCCGGAAACTTTGAG
Organism: Bathymodiolus brooksi; assembly: GCA_963680875.1. Classification (NCBI taxonomy): domain Eukaryota; kingdom Metazoa; phylum Mollusca; class Bivalvia; order Mytilida; family Modiolidae; genus Bathymodiolus; species Bathymodiolus brooksi. Next base: position 79,642,736 of record OY804588.1, read on the forward strand.
CCGTAATGAAAGCGGGAGGTTTGGCGCTTTAAAATCTGATTCAACCCACCATTTCTTTAGAAATGTCTGTACCAAATCAGGGTCATTACGGTTTTCACAGTTTTCCGGTTGTTGACTGATTTTGTCTGCTTATATACTTATGAGTTTTGACTTTCCCTTTGTTAGATTGTTCGGAGTTCGGTAATTTTATTATTACTCTTATTTATCCAATGTTGTGTATGCCTGAAGGTCTTTTGCATAGGATGATTATTTTGACATGGTTATTGTCGGGAAAATGCGTTCAATATATTCAAATCTAAACAATGGTTTCCTCAGTTCAATGGAAATTCTGCTGGTCTGATTTATATAACTATTCAGAACTACAAATCTTGTGACATGTTTTCAGATTCAATTATACAACATATGATCAAATATCATTACAAGGTGCGTCCAAAGACCGCTAACAGTCATAAAAACGTGGAGGAAAATGAAAGTTTTACGAGAGCTTGCAGTGAAACTGTAGCTCTATTTACCGTACTTTATTATTCCTAGTCAGCTTAAACTCGTTAATATACGTGTATTAGACCCTGTAATGGTAATAACAATCACAGCAAAATTAATAATTCAAAAGTTGATGGATATTTCTAACTATTTATTGAAGGAAATGAGCAAATTGTATTTTGCTATGAGGGAACGTTTGAAAAGTATAGAATAAAGTGGATTTGAGAGTTCCAATGGGTGCTATTAAATCGTAAAATTTAACGAGGTGAATTTATGATAATCTTGAGTTATGGCAGTCATACAGTTTATTTAAGACGTTGAGTATAAAGTGAGTATAAAGCCTACATTAATAAGCTATTTAATTGTACTTACAATACATTTATATGCAGTAAAATGAAAAACAAAAAATACCACAATTTCCGAATAATTTATAAATCCAATAAAAAAATCGTAGAAAGGGGCAAAATCGATACCCTATAAAACAAGTACATTACCACTCACGTCCCTGGCTTGATACAGGCACTTCAATAAAAAGTGTCGGGGTTAAACTAATTTTATGGGCCCAAATGTCCCTTCTTAGTGAAATGATGTGGTCACGTGAGTACATTACACATGTGAGTAAGATGTCAAGCCTCATATATAACCAGACGAACAACGTTGTATAATATATTGTTGTATGGTTCATTGTATTTGTTATTTTATTTTAACCGTTTATTGCATCATGTATTCAAAATATATTTTACAACTAATGTACACTGATAACGTCGTCATTACAACACGTTTACAAAGTAATGAAATCTTTGACAATGGAATGTTCATAATAAGAGTTTGAAGATACCAAAGGGGTAATCAGAATCTATATATCGAAGAAGAACAGACAACACGATGGCCAAAAGAAAATATTTGATGTTCTCGTGGCAAGTAGAATTTTGATTGGGCTAAAGAGGTACTTTTAAAACTTCAGGGAAGTGTGCGGTGACAGAAAATCAATAATCGCTCTCACCTATGTGCTGTCCATTTACATTGTGCACAGCAGACGACACACATTTCACAGGATGACAGAAAATCAATAATCGCTCTCTGTGATCTTTGTCCAAAGATACACGTATTTATGTTTTTCCTATAATAAGGACAGACTTATTAATGTTGGAACATTCAGATAAAAATGTTATCAGTCTCTAGATGTTTTATATCAGCCGAACCTTTTAGCAAAACCACTGCCCTTTAAAACGGGATATATAACATCTCGAGACTGATAACGTATAATATAAAGTGTGTATTTTTGATATTCTGAGATAACATCTGCATAGGCCGATTATTTTACTGGAGCAGGCTACACGAGAACATTCATAGCATTGCTGTTGGTCATTATAAGCAGGATGGGATTCTACAATCAGGCAGCTCCTTATATTCCAGGAGGAGGATATTTGTTGTGCCTTAAGTCATCATGTTCTGTCATCAGAAGCTCGTGTACCATGCTATCTGAATTAGATCTTTAATATATACCCTGAATTTTAATGAGTTAACAAATATTCATATGAGAATATAGACTATATCTCGAGTGAAACGGTAGGTATCTGTTGAGAATTAGAAACTGTGTACCATTCGTAATCACTTGGGTTCACCCGCAGTCTGTTTTCACATTTTTGGGTTTTCTGTGATAAGTGCCAAATGTTGCCTGCGTCGCTGAATAGTTCATTCTAGATTGCCACTTTTTTTTTTTTTTCTAATGTTTATTTACTAATGACGGATAATCCCAGTTGTCAATAGATTTACAGGCTCTATATTGGGACGTGTTTCCTAGCAACGAAGGATTAGGTTTATACCTTAATGTGTGTTTAATCTAATATCAGAGACAATTTACAAGTTCTCAATTTCTCATTAAAATCTCTCGGATTTAATCTTTTGTTCTGTGGCAGATAATTATTCATGTTTGTCATTAATGTCTGAAAATAGCTCTGTTAATCCATATTCTGTAAAATCCTGGGAAGATAATTATACAGGCATATAATCCAACAAAAATGCTGGTTAATAATACATTATTACAAGAAAAGGCTTCATGAGATTGATTGATATGATTGCTTTTTTGGTGTTTAACGCCACTTTCAGCAATATTTCAGCTATATCATGGTGACCAGTTTTAGTGGTGGAAGAAGCCGGAAGAGAACCACCGACCATGGGCAAGCAGCTGGTAAACTTTATCACTTGCGGCTGCAAGTCGAGTGCACCCTTTTTTGTAATTTACAAAGCCGGACACGAACCCACGCGTATTGGTAATAGGCTTGTATGGTAATCTAACTACTTAACTCATTGAGCAATCCGGGCCTTTGACTATATGTTAGTAGAGAGAAGACAAAATCAGAAATAAATAATAAAAAAAAACCAAAGACACATAAAAAAAGAAAGTACAACATATGAGAGAAATAAATACATATGTAAGAAAGGATATGGATGTGCGGCTGTTGTTTTCTCTTATCACCTAACTCTTTTAAAACATTTTTATCTAAATCTAAAAATTATATTGATTCTCACTTTCGCTGATATAATAAGCATGTATACTGACCAACATTTACGTTGACTAAAACTGACATTGTATTGCCTGTCCTTTGATTACGGGTTTCTGATTACCCCCTTGGTATCTTCAAACTTGTGTTGTTTCCTAACCATTTCCCCTAAGTCATGTATAATAAACACAATAACAGCCTTTTGAATCGGTCAATATGAGTTGTTTATATACGTAGTGAACCACTATCGACCTTGGCTTAAGGCCGAGGTCAATATTGATTCCCAAGGTCCACTAAAAACTCATTATTGACCTCTACTAATTACTGTAGTTGTATACAATCAAATATGTAAACAAAAATACAACCAATCGACATTGTGTCGTCATAATTATAATTATATGTTTAGCAGTTGGTATTCTTGGTACGAAAACTGCATATACTAGCGAGATTTCGTCGATTTGATTATTCATGTCACTACTGCAATGGAAATCCATGTCAAAATCCATAATAAAATATATATAATAAAAAGTAGATATTACGGTGGGGGGTGTTTCCTTATGTAATATTTGGCATGGTGGTGCCACTGGATTTTTCTAAAACACCAACCATTCATAATTATAATCTCTCATCATGAAAAGCATACCCGTTCGTATATTCGAAATACGAACACCATACCTATTCATATACTATTCAGTTATTGGTGACCGATTCATTTACGTGATTATAATCCAACATAAACACACACAGATCGATACTGCACCATTTACCTTATCATAGCATTTATATAAGATGTTTTTTTGTAATAACGAAGTTGCATGAGTTTGTATAAATTCGCCCATTGATTTATCATAGCTTGAAAACCCCACCCATTGATGATAAGAGTGTGGAATTGTACGACCCAATTGTATATTTGACAGCTGCAAAAGTGGCCCCAGTCCAGCGACATATCTGTGGTATTAATACGGGTGCTATGTTAGGTCGTATTTATTTCATTCGAGAGAGCACTTCACCGATTTCTCATTGTGTTGTCTGTTCTTCGATTTACGTATTCTGATTAACCCTTTGGTATCTTCGAAGACACATATATATATGACACAGTTGTCTTTGCTCTGTTGTAAACATGCAGAACACGCGTCTTGAATTCTCCCTCGCTAACTCGTCCGAATTTAAATTATTTCTTGTCTAATTCATATGGGCGCATAAAAAGGCAACACATAAATTACGTGTGTTTGCTCGCAGTAACTTCACTTCTTTTTTCTTGCGAAACAACGTTTAATACTTAATTACAAACATGACAATGTACTAAATAAAAATCATTCAAACAGGCATTTATATCAATTAAATTACCCCGCCCTAATTACCGCCAAAACATGTCTCGCGCAAAAGATACCTGTTACTACGTGTATTTAAAACCTGGAAAATGCATACTATCCAAACAGGTTACCCAACTTTATTTATATCTTACATATATATTTAAAGGGAAAAACCCATTATCAAACGAAAAGAAATACATGTATATTGACAGTCCTATCCCTTTATGACTTGACAATTTCTATTTGCAGTTATATTTATATAACCGTAGGGTATTTCCTAATTCAGCCTAACTATAGACAACATTATATGAAACATATCAATACAATACATACTGGATGTCATTTGATCTCACCTGGGAAAACATCTGATTGATTTTTTACTTATATTTTCACTTTTATTCTGGTTTCCAGAGATTAATACTTCCGACGATTTTGATTGGCTGAATCAAGAAACAATATATATCAATACTTTGCGATATATATTAATTAGCAATTGTGAGATGAGCTCCACCAATCTGAAGTGAATTGATTGTAAACTCAACATAACGTATTATCGAATAAAACATTGCGCTGCTACGGATTTGTTCCTAGTTAACGGAAAGACAATATATTTTCCAGGATGAGGGTAAGTTATATGGTTGTTTGACGATTTTTTTTCTTTTCCTTTTGGCCATTGTATTCTCTGTTCTTCGATTGACGGATTCTGATTAACCCCTTTAGTGTCTTCTAACTCTTCTTTTAACTAATCCGAGAAATACTTTCTTTATTGTTATTGCTAAATGTTCAATTGGTTTAATTACTAACTTTATGTTGTTATTATTTTTATTATTATTGTTATACATTAACAAAGTTTTCCTATGTAAATGCAATACGAGAAAACGTATTTGATATAGATAATTTCAATTCGGAATAATATTGATGTAAGGGAAAATGGCACAGATACACCTGGAACTCTAGCCAAAATAAAAAATTACACAACAACATGACACGCCGCTTTCGCATTTTTGTCCATTCTTTATAGATTTGGAAATTTGGGTCAGGTTAGGAGTTCAAATATTCATCAATGCCATTTCTAAAGTGGAAAAATGTTTATCGGTAATGGATGTTCTATATCTACACTGTTTAAGTCTGAAATAAAGGAGAGAAAAATAATATGATTAATAATTATGTAGTTTTATTTACTGAACTTTAATTTCTAAGAAAAAGAAAAAGAAAAACAACAGAGAGAGAGAGAGAGAGAGAGAGAGAGAGATAGTCTAGTCATTTAAATATTCAACTGATTTATGTGACGCCTATTAATTCTACTTTCTCTAACTTCTTTGTACTATTATTCATTATCTGCATTTTTATTAGTAGCACTATTTTGTGTGTATGTACGGACTTTCGTGTCCGTGGTGGTAGGCTCGTTGTATTTACATATATCTATATTTTTATTAGTAGCAGTATTTTGTGTGTGTGTACGGACTTTCGTGTCCGCGGTCGTAAGCTCGTTGTATTTACATATATCTACATTTTTATTAGTAGCAATATTTTGTGTGTGTGTACGGACTTTCGTGTCCGCGGTCGTAGGCTCGTTGTATTTACATATATCTACATTTTTATTAGTAGCAATATGTTGTGTGTGTGTACGGACTTTCGTGTCCGCGGTCGTAAGCTCGTTGTATTTACATATATCTACATTTTTATTAGTAGCAATATTTTGTGTGTGTGTACGGACTTTCGTGTCCGCGGTCGTAGGCTCGTTGTATTTACATATATCTACATTTTTAGTAGTAGCAATATTTTGTGTGTGTGTACGGACTTTCGTGTCCGCGGTCGTAGGCTCGTTGTATTTACATATATCTACATTTTTATTAGTAGCAGTATTTTGTGTGTATGTACGGACTTTCGTGTCCGGGGTCGTAGGCTCGTTGTATTTACATATATCTATATTTTTATTAGTAGCAGTATTTTGTGTGTGAGTACGAACTTTCGTGTCCGCGGTCGTAAGCTCGTTGTATTTACATATATCTACATTTTTATTAGTAGCAATATTTTGTGTGTGTGTACGGACTTTCGTGTCCGCGGTCGTAGGCTCTTTGTATTTACATATATCTACATTTTTATTAGTAGCAGTATTTTGTGTGTATGTACGGACTTTCGTGTCCGCGGTCGTAGGCTCGTTGTATTTACATATATCTATATTTTTATTAGTAGCAGTATTTTGTGTGTGTGTACGGACTTTCGTGTCCGCGGTCGTAAGCTCGTTGTATTTACATATATCTACATTTTTATTAGTAGCAATATTTTGTGTGTGTGTACGGACTTTCGTGTCCGCGGTCGTAGGCTCTTTGTATTTACATATATCTACATTTTTATTAGTAGCAATATTTTGTGTGTGTGTACGGACTTTCGCGTCCGCGGTCGTAAGCTCATTGTATTTACATATATCTATATTTTTATTAGTAGCAGTATTTTGTGTGTATGTACGGACTTTCGTGTCCGCGGTCGTAAGCTCATTGTATTTACATATATCTACATTTTTATTAGCAGCAGTATTTTGTATGTATGTACGGACTTTCGTGGCCGCGATCGTAGGCTCATTGTATTTACATATATCTGCATTTTTATTAGCAGCAGTAGTTTGTGTGTGTATGTACGGACTTTCGCGTCCGCGGTCGTAAGCTCATTGTATTTACATATATCTACATTTTTATTAGCAGCAGTATTTTGTGTGTATGTACGGACTTTCGTGTCCGCGGTCGTAGGCTCGTTGTATTTACATATATCTATATTTTTATTAGTAGCAGTATTTTGTGTGTGTGTACGGACTTTCGTGTCCGCGGTCGTAAGCTCGTTGTATTTACATATATCTACATTTTTATTAGTAGCAATATTTTGTGTGTGTGTACGGACTTTCGTGTCCGCGGTCGTAGGCTCTTTGTATTTACATATATCTACATTTTTATTAGTAGCAATATTTTGTGTGTGTGTACGGACTTTCGCGTCCGCGGTCGTAAGCTCATTGTATTTACATATATCTACATTTTTATTAGCAGCAGTATTTTGTATGTATGTACGGACTTTCGTGGCCGCGATCGTAGGCTCATTGTATTTACATATATCTGCATTTTTATTAGCAGCAGTAGTTTGTGTGTGTATGTACGGACTTTCGCGTCCGCGGTCGTAAGCTCATTGTATTTACATATATCTACATTTTTATTAGCAGCAGTATTTTGTGTGTATGTACGGACTTTCGTGTCCGCGGTCGTAAGCTCATTGTATTTACATATATCTATATTTTTATTAGTAGCAGTATTTTGTGTGTGTATGTACGGACTTTCGCGTCCGCGGTCGTAAGCTCATTGTATTTACATATATCTACATTTTTATTAGCAGCAGTATTTTGTATGTATGTACGGACTTTCGTGGCCGCGATCGTAGGCTCATTGTATTTACATATATCTATATTTTGTTTAGTAGCAGTATTTTGTGTGTGTGTTTACGGACTTTCGTGTCCGCGGTCGTAAGCTCATTGTATTTACATATATATACATTTTTATTAGTAGCAGTATTTGTGTGTGTACGGACTTTCGCGTCCGCGGTTGTAGGCTCATTGTATTTACATATATATATACATTTTTATTACTAGCAGTATTTTGTGTGTATGTACGGACTTTCGCGTCCGCGGTTGTAGGCTCATTGTATTTACATATATATACATTTTTATTAGTAGCAGTATTTTGTGTGTATGTACGGACTTTCGTGGCTGTGGTCGTGGGCTCATTGTATTTATATCTACTGATTCAATTAGTGTCTATCGCCGCTAAATTCGTGACTTTGCTTCCAGTCAATAGTCAGGTCAAGTCACTCGATAAAGTTGTCAATGACTTTTGGCAGGTCAGTGGCATTCACCAATAACACTGACCGCCGTGGTGTAACTGAATTATTGCTGAAAGTGGCATTAAATGTGTATGACCCTATACAATAATATGCTATGGCCATATTTAACTTCTATGAACAGCAACATAAACAAGATAATATTTGTCAAATCGTGCATTTGTTAATGAATCATGCTTTGATTTCTAGAATTCCCCCAATTGTGTTGAATTATATCCGTTTGGTATACATCGTTTATTAATTTAAGTATTACAAGTAAGAACAAATTAAGTAAAAAATAAATAAATAAAATAAAAAAATAAAAACTTAATATTCACAATTTCACATTTTCACAAATTCACATTTTCACATTATCACTATTTCACATGTTCACACCTTCACAATTTCATATTTTCACATAACCCATACATCAAGAGGAATGTTGCTGTTAGCAAAATAATAAAAATAAAGAATCCATTATGCTTGATTTTTCTATGACAATTTATTTATATCTAGCTGTTATTATCGAGCATTTTATTTCTGAAACATAAAACTTCAATAATGACAACTATTTTACCATTAATATAAACACGTACTCTTTCCAATGTAAATATTTGCTTTTGTTTATGTGACCGTCAATCGAATATGCTGATTTCTAATCCATTAAATCAGGAATACAAGCATTTTCATCCATTATTATTTTCTAGCATCATATATCAATAAATTAAAATCCTGGCTGATCTAATTATATCATTTTTTTTTATAATTAACAGTTATATGGTAACAAAAACAAATAATTGTTCACGTCTTTATATTGGGACAGTGACAGATATGTACTCAAAACAATATTTTGCACTCTGCGGGGAATGTTGCCATGGAAATAGATAGACAGAAGTGGAGATAATTTACTTAACTCATGATATTTAGAGAAAACCTAATGAACAATCCAGAGACAACACTGGCAACATTCGGCACACGACACAAAACAAAGACAAGTAAAACGAACAACACAACACAACACAGAAAACTACAAAGGTGAACAACACGGACTCCACCAAAAATCGGGATGAACCCATGTTCTCTTCAATGGTTGGCATTTCCTATCAATTTCATTACTTTCTCATTGTTGCCATATCGAACAGACCGCTGATATTACTTTGAAATATACGAGTAGTCGAGTTTTTCGGGATAAGTAAAACTGTCAGCTACCACAAAGTGACTACATATTTACACCATGGTATCCAATTCAATGACTCATCAAAATGACGACGGGTAAACACCAGTGGCGCAGGAATTGCATACCATTTCGGTGCATTTAAGTTCAGCCTCCATGTTTTGTGAGATGTTCCTGTGGCTCAGGTTTAAGTTTTCTGTGTAGAGTCTTGTAAATCATTGTTTGTACTTTTGTCATCTTTCGTGTTGATCATTGTATTATATATTCCCATTTAATGTCTTCGAATTTTGGTTTGACTGTACCTCTCTCCTCTAACGAACACAAGGGCCCGGGGGTGGCGCAATTAGTTAGGTAGTTGTAGGGCCCGGGTGGCGCAATGAGTTAGGTAGTTGTAGGGACTGGGTGGCGCAATGAGTTAGGTAGTTTGATTACCTAACAACTCATACAAACCTATCACCAATTACAAAAAAGGGTGCATTCGACTCGCAGTCGCAAGTGATAAAGTTTACCAGTTGCTTGCCCATGGTCGGTGGTTCTCTCCGGGTACTCCAGCTTCTTCCACCACTAAAGCTGGTCGCCATGATATAGCTGAAATATTGCTGAAAGTGACATTAAGCACCCCAAAAAAAAAAAAATCTAACGAACACCAGGTTATTAAAATGCGTTGAAACCGGCCACTAATTAATTATGTCGTTGACGTTAACATTAAGACATACAACATTAATCTGAATCACGAATCTGATATAAATTAATCTGGCTGTCATTGTCACTTTTCATATAATATTAATATTACTCCAGCAGCTTACATACACAATCTTATCACCGAAATCAAATAAAATACTTCAAAATCAACATTTTAAGCAATACATTAACCAACATTTAGCAGAAAAGTGTAAATATATTAGCTAGGGTTCACGTAAAGAACAAATATATATTGGTATATTTCGCTTCAAGTGTATGATTTTGAAAGATAATTTATTTCGGAAAAAAAAACGAAAAAAAAAAAACCCCAACAAAAACCAGTTGATTCAAACGGTTGATCACGTGGTCCAGCAGAAAGGACTTCTCATTATCTGTTGTTCTGTAGCCGACAAACAACAAAGTCATTGTGTTTTTAGACTGATGATTTGCAAACTCTACCTATCGGTAAACATATATCATTTGACAAAGAAAACAACACGTATAACAGTATCATTATTCACCAGGAAACCTAAGCGCTTTATTTGCACCCTTTTAATGATATACACCACATATCATTCTACTTTAATAGTGTGTAAGAATAATATGTAATTACTTTTTACCTGACAATTTCCATCTTTTTTAATAACTATTTTTTGCTTACAACATAATTATTTATCTAACTTTTATGGAATTGTTATTTACAATAGAAAAAAAACCCCGTGAAAAGCGTGTAGTACACAAATATGAATCGGCGATTTCCGTCAGCGGGTAACGAGATATATGATATGGACGTAAAAAAACGGAAGCTGCACAACCAAATAGAAATAAAACAACCTTTTAATCAAGAAAGTCATATATCAGAGCCGTCTACCCAGAATGCAACACCTTTAATGAATTCCTCCCTGACGACTGTGTCAGTTTTTACCTGTACAATGTACTTTATTTATTGCTCTCTAGAAATCTACGATCTACAAACAACAAAAGAATTAGACCGGCTATCAACACGATTTCTAGAATAGTATGTCGTATGTCTAACTACAACATTATCTCTGCAAGGATCCACTTTTAATAATGTAATTCTTTCTTCCGAGGCTTAAACGCAAAATTTAATTCATTTTAAATAATGTCAATATGCTCCTTGGAGGAAACTACATGCAGAGTTCTATTGAAGCTTATTTCATTTTAATGGAGTTACATATTTGTGAGAGTACTAGTTAGTATTCCTGGATGTGTTTTTACTATGAATACAGAAACATTAGAATAAAATTGCAAGCTCATTATATATATTTCTCCAAAACTATTCTAAATTCTTTATGGTGAAATTTTGGTTTTTAGAAAATCCCAAACAAATGGAACGACCTCGTTTAGTCAGATATAGTTGCTATGAAAAAAAATCAAAATCAATAAATTTAAAACGGGGCCAAATTGCAAAATGACGAATTATCCAACAACAAGCTTTGAATGTTGTGTTAGTTTGCGCATAGTAGTGTTCAAAGCATATTATTATATTTTAATTTATATGATCGATTTTTATTGGATTAAATTAGTCAGGTGATAATAAAATAATTGTAATTGAGATGTTTTGCCAAAATTTACGCTGCCGGGAAACAACCCTATTATTCCCCGCCGAAGAACACCTACTGTTAACGGCAGAACTACCCAATTTTCCCCCACAAGGGAGATAACCTATTAAATATTGGCAACATTTGCGCTGCTGGGAAACAACCGTATTGTTCCCCGCCGAACAACCCAATTTCCCCCCCAAGGGAGATAACCTATAGAACATTGGCAAAAATATAATAAAACAATTACTCGGGAAAACAACTCCCCCCTCAGGTTGACTAATCTGGATGTTTCCATACACAGAGGGTCGTAATTGTATATTGTGTTGTGCTTTGTTTTGTTTCTACGTCTTGTATACCCTATGTTGCCAGTTTCTCTGGATTGTCCTTTTTTGATTGTCCCTTCTGTATTCTCTAACATTAATTTGGATAAAATAATGTTTGGTGCTGCGAAAACCTGACAACAAATTAATGGCATCGCATCATCTGGTTGACTTGATTGATAAGGAGGTCAGGATATTTGAGAAAATACGAATCTCAAGCTGAATATGAAACAAACATTGCATCGAATGCCCAAATAAATCAAAGGTTCTTCACCGTATGCAATTCAAATTATCCAGTGTTGTTTCGGTGAGCCAGCACTATAAAATTACAACTAGGCTTGTTGGTCTTGTACAAAGTGAATGACTTATCATCATCTCATTTAAAATTAACTTGTTCTCTCCATGACATAGCTGAACAATTGATGAGTTGGCGTTAAACAACAATCACGCACTCACTGACTCATAACAGTAAGAAAAAACATTTTTTAATCAATTTTTTATGGCTTGATATATAAAACCCAATAAGAGTTCCTTTGTTGTATTTTTTTCATTTAATATTCTAAGCTATAATCATGAAAAAATAACCAATTTTCTGACAAAGTAAAGCTCATAATAAATTCTGGAAAAGTAAATAAATTCAAATTGTAAAAAGATAATTACTCGTTTTCCCCCAATTATCTGCTTTCTCAGCTTAAATAACGAATAATAAATTAATGTTTGTTTATCCCAGGAATGGTAATTACATCTAAAACCAATGATCAATTAGTAAACCAATACTTAAGATTTATAAGAAAAATAAATGAACATTTTACAAGACAACTTTTATTAAAATTATTCCAGAAAAATCAATTCAAAGATCAGATTATTGTAATGGGAAACAAATGACTTTGCATTGCTATGGCGGGAATGACTATGTTGTATCACATCCGATTCTGTAGGTTCAATGGCTTCCTCTATTGGTGTTGCTACTGGTGGCGAAACAAGGATCGTCTGGGTGCGCAGTTAGTTCACGCATGTAATTGTATCATGTAGAAAAGAGTATAACAGAGTATTAATATTATTGAATAATTTACTCGAAAATAATTTCCAACACACCCTATTCAATTATGGGTAATTATTACATGTAGTAAGCCCCTAATTTGGGCCCTAATATTAACTTGCAATATCCATACAACATTACTAAGGATTTGATTTGATTTGATTTTTGGTGTTTAACGCCACTTTCAGTAATATTTCAGATATATCATGGCGACCTGTTTTAGTGGTGGAAGATGCCGGAATACCCGAAGAGAACCACCGACATTGTGCAAGCAACTGGTAAACTTTACCACTTGCGGCTGCGAGTCGAGTGCACCCTTTTTGTAATTTACAAATCCGAACGCGAACCCACGCCGTATTGGTGATTGGCTTGTATGAGTTGTTAGGTAATCCAACTACCTAAATCATTGAGCCACCCGAGCCATTCATTACTAAGGAAAATCAAAGGAAAATAAAGCTTTCGGTGTAGAAACGTTAACGAGAATAGATGCGTGGGAAGCAGTGTTCAAATCGCATCCTGTTAATATCACTCTTACTGTTCTTAATCCCAAAGATTAATACAAAAATCAACGATTTCAAGACAATGAAAAGTTCCGATAAAAAACCAACACAAGATTTGTGTTAGCATCTCATGTCTTATTAATATACAAGTCCTTTATACAAAAACAACGATTTCATGAATAAATGACTTTATCATATTATAAATACAAACTGAAGTTATCAATTAATCTTTTCAGATTGTATTTTGGTGACTATTAGTCGTAGTAGCGTCTCATTCGTTGTCTTAGACGATAACATAACTTCTAAAAATGAAATCTGACAATATTTTAGAGAAAGTCTGCAATTATGAATGCCACAATTAATTGATAAGATAAGATGAAAAAAAAAGATTAAATGACAAAAAACATATTATGCAACCATAGATTTCTGTCGGAGGGTTGCGTGATGTTGTAATTGTTTTTCATGTGATTTCAAATTTGTCATGTTATAAGACAGAAATAAAATGTCAGAATATGCTTGTTCTCGTAGTTAAGTCCGTTATTAAGATTTTACATTAAGTTTCCTCCTAGCATAAGTTCCCATGATGACATAAAATCTATACGAGTAGGATTCCCTCACTATTTCTTGACTTCGGATTAATTTGTAATTCTCTTTCGCGACTCTGTGAAGGTAAGTCTATTGAGAATATAACAGACTGAAATATATAATACGATCTTAATATATAATAATTATAATGGTTATGAATCCAACATGGATAGTTTTGAGGTTCGTGTTACTCGATCTTTATGTTTGCTTTGTAGATCGTTGTTTGTCCTTTTGTTCTTTTTATTTTGACTCTTCTTGTTGCTATCACACATGACTTATTGGTGCAGGAACTGCTGACACGTCCGGATCGCATGAATTCACTCCCTGTTTTAGTGGGGTTCATGTTAATCGATCTTTAATTGTATGTTTTGCAGATCGTTGTTTGTCCTTTTGTGCTTTTTCTTGCCATTGTTTTGTTTGTTATTCTTCGATATACGGATTCTGATTACCCCTTTGGTATCTTCAAACTCTTCTTATTGGTGTAGTCTATGGGTTAAGGGTATGGTGTTTAACACCACTTTCAACAACATTTCAGTAATACATATTGGCGGTCAGTTTTATTATGGAGGAAACCACTGGTCTGTCGCAAGTCACTAACAAACTGTATCACATATTGTTGTATCGAGTACACTTCGTCATGAGCGGCATTCGAAATCACAATTTTTTGTGGTAATTGGCACACAAATTATATTACTATCTTGTTTTCATTCAGAAACGATGTCTTTGTTAAGGTAAATTACGAAATTTGGTAAAACACTACAATCTACATTTTAACATCTTTTTTTTATATCGTTGTGCAAACATTTTAGACGTTTATTTATCATTTTTGTTTCTTTGAACAGAATCGTTAACTTGTTTCCGATCCGACATCCCGTAGGTTCATACGTTGGCTACTTTTTCAGACGTTTATATATATAAATGTAAAAATGAAAACAAGGCCACAATGTCGGAACAGTAATAAACTCCAATAAAAGCCTAATTGTAGAACCCGAGCTAAATTTGATACTCCTTACACACGCTATCATTGTTTCTCGCCCCTGTACTTACCGGAAAGGTCACTGGTAATCTTTCTTATCATTTTCATATAGTGAAAATGTATAAAGATAAAGAAGTCAAGAAAAATGTCAAGGATATTTTTTTATCAATGTGTGACGTAAAAATATTTTTGACATTTACGTCACCGAATATGGTACTGCTTTGACAACTATTTTACCTATTTTGTTCCTGTATTTAAATACTGTTATAGTGACAGCCGGAACCTTTGAACCGTAATGAGAGCGGGAGGTTTGGCGCTTTAAAATCTGATTCAACCCACCATTTCTTTAGAAATGCCTGTACCAAGTCAGGGTCATTACGGTTTTCACAGTTTTCCGGTTGTTGACTGATTTTGTCTGTTTGCATAATTATGAGTTTTGACTTTCCCTTTGTAAGATTGTTTAGAGTTCGGTAATTTTGTTATTACCCTTATTTAAGACATTTATGGTGAAAATATTGAGATTTATATAAAGTTTACTGGTACATTGTATGTAGTTCTCTCATTTTTTCTTTCTTTTTTAATTATATTTGAGAAACAATGATATTACGTTTTCTTTAAAATCTTGTCTTCGCTTAGACTTTGAAACACAATTACCTTTAGTTCTTTTTACCTGAAATAACCACGGATTTATTACACTTCAGTAATAAAGAGGAATGATAAAATACTACTCTATAGAATATATTCTAAGAAAGGAAAAAAATATTGAAACTTAATGAATACAACATTTCTTTGAAAATGAATTACCACTTAGTCAGTTTTCATTTTATCTCAAATTAAATGCCAAGAAACAAAAAGCTTGAATCTTCGTTATAGCAAAAAAGCTGATTATGCATTAGTTTCCATGGGAACGGGATAATATTTGGTTTATTTTTAGGAAATGTGTAGCTTAAAACATTTTTTTCTTAGAATCTCTGCAGATTAAAAACCTTTGAGGTATATTTTAACGTAAGCCGCATATTAACCTTTGTCCTTTTATAAGATCCAATTATCAATATAAGCATAAACGTAATTTGTATAGTAACAATCGGTTAAGATCACCAATGCCTAAGGGAGGAGCAGCTGAGTTTGACGACATTACATATTTTAGAAACTGTAAATTCCAAACAAAATATATCAGATTAACCATGTACTGACTAATGGGCGGATGATAGCACGAAGACTAATAATTCATCAGCAGAGGCATTAACCCAGTAATATTAAAAAAGCGTAGATGTATTTAGTTAAATGTAGCACGACGCATGCACCTTCAATATGTACTCTCTTAGTTATAAAAAAGCTAGGTCCTTTTACAAAATTAAGTATTGTATCATGACTGTTCATTTGCAGTTAACACCAATTGATTTATGTTATCATATTGATTTCAACGATTCTCAATGAAGCAGTACATGATAAAGATAATGAAGAAACAATTAATTCGTTTCCTGAGGATTTTGAATAACCATTGAAATAGTGTATGGTTGGTTTATATGAGAATACGCGATTTAAGCAGATTGCACTTAAACCCACATTCAAACACAAAGACTTAGTTAGATTCATTTTACAAATTAATCCGTTAATTCATGATTCTATGTATGAAATATTCGCTGTGTCATCAACTTATAACTTCAATCAGTTCCTATCACCACTAATATTGTGAGGCGAGGTGTACTAATTAACCGTTATGTGATATAAAGTTTGTCAGTGACTTGCGGCAGTTCGTTGGGTTTCACTGGGTACTCCGGTTTCCTCCGCCAATAAAGCTGACCGCCATGATATAGCTGAAATATGATGAAAGCGGCGTTAAACACCATGAACCCAAACTCTCAACGTATAACTGGGATACATGTCATATTTTTATTCCCCAACATTCTATAAATAATATATTAGTTACCGTTGTCCAACTTGTATAAGGTGTAGATGTAATCTAAGACACTAAACTTAGTAATTAATACAATGTGCATAAATTCACAATCTGTTTTTTTTTTATATTCTAATTTAAATCATTCATTTTTTTTGTCTTTCTTTCTATATTTTGCATTATTGTTTGCACAATTATATACATGTAGCTATAAGAAAAGAAAATTTGGAAAAAAAAGGAAGAGAAAAATGATATAAAATTAAAAATTAAAAATGCTTTCGAAAAATAACTTCAAATGTGTTTGTGATTTTGTTGTTTATCTAAGAACGGTTTAGAGATGTTAAAGCGGTAAACATAAGCCGGAAGTGAAATGATATACAATACAATGGCTAAAACGGTCAAAAGGACAAACAACGATCGACCAATTACTATAGAGAAAACTGATTTCACCCTTATTATTGTGGAACAAATCAAATCACTGATTGCGTCATATCGGGTGTTCTTGTTGTCAATAATAAGTGTTAATAGGTTAAGTTGTGAAATCGGTGTCAAACAACCATTATGACGACATGCCCTACATGAGACAATGCCACAAGTAAAACCCATTCATTCTGTTTATACAGAATAACCTACTTCAATAATTAATGACATCTAGTAGAGTTTATAGGTATCTTATCGGTTCAATAAAATGTGTAATCAAAACCAGGTGTATTCTTTTCTGTATAACAATGTACACTGATAACATTCAAATTTGATTACCGTGACGTAAGCACTCATCTCTGAATTTATCTTTTCACCGGATATACCGGCTTCCTCCACCAAGAAAGCTGACCGCCACGATATAGCAGAAATATTGTTAAAAGTGGCGTTAAGCACAATAACCTTAACACTGCATCATTTGTTTTTCACTTTGTTACTTCATTAATACATAACACCTTTGTTTTGATATACACATGTAGGTATTGACGTAAAGGCCATATATTCTATTGAGGGCCCGGGTGGCTCAATGAGTTATGTAGTTGTATTACCTAACAACTCATACAAGCCTATCACCAATACGGTGTGGGTTCGCACCCGGCTTTGTAAATTACAAAAAGAGTGGACTCGACTCTTAGCCGCAAGTGATAAAGTTTACCTGTTACTTGCCCATGGTCGGTGGTTCTGTCCAGGTACTCCGGATTCTTCCACCACTAAAACTGGTCGCCATGATATAGCTGAAATATTACCGAAAGTGGCGTGGCGTTAAACACCAAATATCAAAATCAATCAAACCATTATATTCTATTGTCTATATTATTTCTACTATATACTGACTTCGGCGGTTATTCAATATAATGAGTCTGATATTTTATTTTTCCCTATTTCTCGTTTACAATACAGGTAATAGCAGTATTAAATTTTAAAGGGATTAAAATCTTAATTAAAGCATCTTCTTTATGGATGATCTTAATTTTTTTTTAATTACTTTTAGAATCAGCGCAATATGGCTTATAATGCCTTTTACAACCTGTCGCACTATTATAGCAATAGTACATCAATATTACAGCAATGCTATAGCAATATTACAGCAATAATTCAGCAATATTACATTACTATTACTGCAATATTTCAGAAATATTATAGCAGTATTATAGCAATATTACAATATTTCAACAATATTACTTTAATGTTATAGCAATATTACAACAGTATTATAGCAATATTACAGAAATATTATAGCAATATTACAGCAATATTACAGAAATATTATAGCAGTATTATAGCAATATTACAGTAATATTACAGAAATATTATAGCAGTATTATAGCAATATTATAGCAATATTACAACAATATTTCAGCAATATTACATTAATATTACAGCAGTATTATAGCAATATTATAGCAATTTTTCGCCGTATTTCAGTTACGTGTATTCGTGCTGTGGTTCATTAATAAAGTTGATATTTGTATTTCTACTTTAGCAAGATTTGAAGATTTGAAGATTTTATGACAAGATTAATAAAATTAATTCATCTTTATTCGCTTCACACGCAATGACTGTCTTACTACAGCTTTTCAATCATTTGCACACTTTCAAAGTTATATCATTTTCAATTAAAATGTCAAAAATTTCATACTTTATCGGTTTAGAGAGGTCGGATATGACACTACGGCGGCCATATTGTCCCAGTTAACAGGTCCAGCTGTCAAAAACGTCATATTCGACCTTGCAATCGGAATGTTTTTAATATCAATATATCTGTCTTCATTAAATTAAAACAGAGATATTTAAATGTTAAGGGAATGGATATTTATTTTCAGCTTCGTATAAATGGCTGACCTAAATTCAATGCACACTTTTCAGGTCATCGGAATGAATTGTGCATGCGAAAGGTCAGATATAATCTATATGTCTTATATATAAAGAAACATACGTAATTATATGATTACAACCCAATCAAAAGTCTTTGGTTGCTAAAAGGTGGCTGTTGGCCAATAACGATTTTACTTTTCACGGTAGCTTCATCTAAACAGTGCCGGATTTACCATTGTGCTTATGTTTGCTTAAGCACAGGGCCTCGTTGGTCAGGGGGAGCTCATCTTCCTGCCATAAAATGATTTACGACAGATTTTTGCTTATGTGATGCAATTTTAAATTTGAAACTGGTCTGTTTCGGAGCGATTCCAGACATAATGATAGAGTTGAAATATAATATTCTGCTAAAAGGTGGCTGTTGGCCAATCAGGATTTTACTTTTCACGGGGACGTCATATAAATATAGTATTCTGCTAAAAGGTGGCTGTTGGCCAATCAGGATTTTACTTTTCACGGGGACGTCATTTAAATATAGTATTCTGCTAAAAGGTGGCTGTTGGCCAATACAGATTTTACTTTTCACGAAAACGTCATATAAATATAGTATTCATGATTTTGTGCTACATATCTTGTATATGATACTGTGGTACATTTTTTTTCTATTGTTGCAGATTTTCCTGGATTGAATGTAAGTTAAATGTCTGTTACATCTTCTTTGCATTAAGAGTTTCTTAATGATAGGCTAATATCGTAACGGAAATAATATGAAATATACTGTATTATTTTTGTTTTGCAGGGTGATTCTGATGAGCCAAGAGCACCTTTGACCCGTCATCGCCAAATAACTCAAGACTTTGATCAGATTGCCAGCCAGCTAACAAATCCTGCACTCAACAACACAAATAGGTCACAATCATTAGATATACTATCAAATTCCAGTCCATGTGACCGAGAATTGTCGAGGTCATCTCCAATAGATATATCAAGAGCAATGAAGGATAAATGTGCAATCACCATACCAACACCACCGGAAGTGGTCAGAGATAAGAAATCAGCAAAGAAAAACTGGCGAAAAAGAATTTTAGAGAGGAAGAGTTGTCAAGGTAAAGTTGGTTCCTGTGATATTGATGAAACTGTTGAATGTTCGTTTGACAAAGACACAAAAGACATGTCATTTGAAAGCACTTCCTCTCGATCTTCGTCTGGCTTGAAAAGTAGCCAGGTCTCTTTCAGTTGTGATTCCTCTATTGACGTATCAGATCTGGAGCAACAACAGGAAGTGAAAAGCACCAATTTGAAAAAGATCGATGATACGTCAGATCCGGAACAAAACTCCGATATTAAGTCTACCAACCTGACGAAAAAGGACAAGATATCGAAAAGACAACGGCTAAAAAGAATGATAACCAGACCACTACGTCGAAGCCAGAGTGAATATTGTGAAAAAGACATTCCATCTCATGCATTATTCCTAGACCCTAAAGGCAGCAAAAACAGAGAGACAGTGAGTACTATACCTGTATATTAGTTTATCATTTGAAGACTACCATCCACCACATTTACTGGACTGTGGTTAGACCGTACGAGATAAGGACATTGATGGGTCAAGGGAAAATCTTGGTGCTTCGCCGCTAATCATGCAGTATTTATAAGACCCACATAGTGATCATTTGGAATAATGCAATTACTTATCAACTCAATTCTTGTTATCCATCTATTTCGACTTTAACCCTTACTTATCATATTGAAAGAGTTTACGAAGCTTGATAATTGTGATTTCCTGCAATATTTGGTATATAATATGCATAAAATTAACTCGCATCATTGTACAATGACAGTACGAGCAGCTAAATGTCCGTCAGTGATGAAGATTGGAGATAGGAATCTCACGGTTACGACTCACATAAAATTATTTCTTTTTTGAATAAGGGTAATAACAAATTACCGAACTCCGAACAATCTTCCAAAGGGAAAGTCAAAACAATTCAGTGAGGAGGGTGGAACATCTATCGTGAACAAACTCCATCAACATCCCCGAGTCACCTGAAGTATTTTAACTACGAAAGTAAATGTTAAAAACACGTTTACGTCACACATTGATAAAACATATTTTTGACATTTTTGTTGACTCCCTTATCTTTATACATGTTCACTATATGAAAATCCATCGTTTATTATCGTCTCTGCAGAGACGGAATATATTTCGACAAATTCTTGGTATTGGAATATAAACTTTTTAAGAGATCGAATAAGGCGAATCTTTTCATAGTCCTGGTCCAGTAGCCTGTTTCTCAGATAAAGATGACGAATATGATATATAAACTGTTCTCACATCATGGTTAACAAACTTACATTTTAATAAGGGGATTAACTTAAAATGAAAGGGTCAAGATATTTCTATTAATGTAGTATATTAATGTTACGTTATAGATACAAATATTTTTGACTCAAAAGCATTTTTGTTATATTTAGATGGAGACTCGAGCAATGGACTTATTACTGTACCAAAGATTATTCGGTAGTAGCAATGACGATGAAGAACAAACTCCCAGATTCCATAAAACATTTTCAACAGATTCAGCATTAACAGAGGGAGATGAAATTCTAAACAACAACACACAGCTTAAACCAAAATCTAGAAATCTGTACGTACTGCTACTAATATTGTTTTCCTTCTTCGTGATTGATTGATTTTTTATGTTTAACGCCACTTTCAGCAATATTTCAGCTATATCATGGCGACCAGTGTTAGTGGTGGAGGAAGCCGGAGTACCCGGAGAGAACCACCGACCATGGGCAAGCAACTGCTAAGCTTTATCACTTGCGGCTGCGAGTCGAGTGCACCCTTTTTTGTAATTTACAAAGCTGGGCGCGAACCCACGCCGTATTTGTGATAGGCTTGTATGAGTTGTTAGCTAATCCAACTACCTGACTTATTGAGCCACCCGAGTCCTCCCTTCCTAGTGTAGTATAACAACTCCCAATGACAATTATATTGGCTATCCTCTTTAGGCCACTTTGCTGCCAAAGAGCTTTAAATTATTTGGCTTTCCAATCTTTTGATCTTGAGCGTACCTGATGATAGTGTGCTCAGATTCATAAATATATTGAATGACCAGATATAATCTAAGAAATACAACTAAATCGTTCAGTCACAAATAAGGAAGCAGTTCAAATTACATTTACTTGGATAAATAGGGAAATATTGCAGGACGTTGTTAACATTGGATAATGCTTCTTATAAATTGATGTAACTATTGCGTGCAATCCACAAATAAGGAACAATTTGGATAACTTGTTGCATAGACGATAAACGAATTAACTCATAGGAAGAAAAACAAACGTTCAATATATGAATGGATACACATAATACAGACGGACCCGGGTAGTAGGTAGTTGGATTACCCATCAACCCATACAAGCCCATCACTAATACGCCGTGGGTTCGCGCCCGGCTTTGTAAATTACAATAAGGGTTCAATCGACTCGCAGCTGCAAGTGATAACGTTTACCAGTTGCTTGCCCATGGTCGGTGGTTCTCTCCGGGTACTCCGGCTTCTTCCACGACTAAAACTGCTCGCCATGATATAGTTGAAATATTGCTGAAAGTGGCGTTAAACACCAAAATCAATCAATTAATCCTAAGACAGATCCCATCCTCAAGGAATGAAAAAAATGTACTCTTGTACAAAGTATATGCATTGTTATGTTTACAATAGTTAACTTGACAAGCAACTTTAATACAGCACATGCTGTATATAATACAAAACAGTAAAGTGCAATTTTACTGAAACTGGGACTAAATAAGCAAAACACTTAGCCACAAAATCCAATGAAGCAGACATAGGAAACAGTATGCACAATACACAGAGCGAAACCACACAAAGCAAGAAACACAACACAGCGTAGACATCTAAGCCTGCAACGACAAACATCATGCATTTATTTCCTGTTCTATATGTGTTTGGCTTTGATAGGATTATTAAGATTATTTATTGAAAGTAAAGATCAATTAGGGAAAAAAATAATAATAAATACGTATTTAGTAGCATCAACATTTTTATTTCTTTCAGAGCAAAAAACATGAAGAGAAAATTCCAGTTTTTGCGAAGACAAAATACAGACACAGTCGTGGATCACGACAACTCTTTATCTATATTCACCATGACTACATACGATCAAGCATTGTTATGGAGCAGATCATTGGATGATCTTCTACGTGATAAAAGTAAGGAGAACTTCATTCGTAATTTAGTTTATGGTGGCATAATACATATTTGAGGAAGTGGGTAGAGCTTCTATAGCGTCAAATGTAATAACTCCTGCAAACTTACCTCGTATTTTAGGTTTAAGGTGGCATAATACATATCTGAGGAAGCGGGTATAGTCCTATGTCAAATATCAAAAGTCTCCTGGAAGATTAAGGAAACACGAGGTACCACATCAACACCGAAACTACGAAATAATAAGCAAAATGTCTTATTCAAATATGTGTAATTGAATATATTCATTTGTTCGTCAAAATTCATGTAATATTATTTACAGACAGAAAGCGCAAGTAACTGACACATTTTATCAAATAAACTTATATCCAGTACATCCTAGCTTAAGGTAGGAATGTCGAATTGACCTATTATTCTAACAATGATTAGTGGAGCGAGTAGATGTATTCGATTTATTAAAGCAAATATATTGAACGATTAATACGACAGGACCATCTTATTAATTACTCAAGAAGAATATTTTTTTCCAGATCTTGCTAACGAGATTTGAATGCCCATAGTGGGTAAACTTTTCTTATTTCATACACGCTTCCAAAATTCAGTCGACAATATATGAAATAACATTGATAACAATAAAAGGTTGTGAAAGATTATTTAGTCAGGAAATTCTATTTAAAGAGTCAGTATTCTAGTTCATTATGACATTAAAGGTTTCTTTCTTGATATTTTTAGACATAATTGTATTTTTTTCAGATGGACTAGAGCTATTCTTGGGATTCCTACGATCTGAGTTTAGTGAGGAAAACTTAGAATTTTGGATCGCATGTGAAGAATTCCGAACCTGCAATGACAGGAATATTGCTACAACAGCACAGAAAATTTACAGCGATTTCGTTGTTTCAAAAGCACCAAAAGAGGTAAGAACGAATATATTGTGCTTTATATTATGCATAATTCTATATTACGGAAACTGATGTAAAACCACCACACTCTAGAAACGGTTTGGTTTGGTTTTGGTTCATGGTGTTAAACGCAGTTTTCAGTAATATTTCAGTTATATCGTGGCGATCAGATTTATTGGTGGAGGGAGCCGGAGTACCGCAGATAACCACCGACCTATCGCAAGTCACTGACAAACTTTATTACATAATGTATCGAATACATCTCGTTATGAACGGGGTTCGAACTCACAACTTTAGTGGTGATAGGCACTGATTACACAGGCAGTTGTAAATCTAAATACCGACGCCCATGCTTTATATTATGCTTAAATCTATTACGGAAACTGATGCTAAAACTATCCATACTCTAGAATCCGATTGTCTTAATAATCACGCTTCGGGATTAGAAAACCTACGATCTGAATGCTAAAAAAACATATTCAACGGTTAGCAAAAAAGACAGCAGAGCTCGGATGCCAATTTATATAACAGAAGTCCATAAACATAGCAATTCACATTATGACTAAATGGAACATCATATTCGGCATGTTTGAAGAAAATCCTGATATAATGTTGAGGTCTTTTTATTTCTATGTATTTGATTGTGAACACAAAATATCGTATTTAATATGTATTTATCCTCCAATCGTATGTGGTTTTGATCTAATAAAGAGTACAAAAAACGTAGATGTCGTAAAACTTATAAAACTGATTCTGATAGCTTTTAATATTTGGTAAGCTAGTTGTAAACCAGCTCACTTCCGGCTGACAGAAAACAAGCAAGGTATATTTACCCAACTTTCTTATTTAAAATAGAATAGAGCATGTATGGAGAAATGCGATTTTTTATCATGATAAACACCATATTAATGCAATGTCTTAATGCATATAGTTTATACATGTATGCATTCGGCGACAAACTTCTTGGCACATAACTTTATCTCTCTGTTACAGGTTAATTTAGATTCAGACACACGAATGGAGACTGTGTTAGGATTAGACAGTCCATCACGGGAAACATTTGACGTTGCACAACACAAGATTCAAGCATTGATGGCTAAGGACTCTTACCCAAGGTTTCTGGAATCTGATCTTTATCAATATATATTAGGAAATGTGTCCAAGGTCTGATTCTGTACGACCATGTTTGTCTACATTTGACGAGATGAGGAATTGTCTACGGTTTTAATTCTGACCCTCCTTTTGAATTAAGCTTTTAAATACACATTTATAAATACATGTACATTTACCAAAGATGACAGAATGGTGTTTGAATTATTCTATGAATACATTCGTTTGAGTCAAGGAATTGGTACCATAAATTGGATACGAATTAAGATTCATATTATTAGGTAAGTTATATATTGGTTAGTTGGTCTATAGTATTTATCGCTACTTTCAACAGCATTTCAGTTATATCGTGGCGGACGGTTTTATTGGTGGAGGAAACCGGGGTACTCGGAGAAAACCACCGACCTATAGCAAGTCACTGTCAAACTTTATCACATTATGTTGTATCGAGTACACTTCGCCGTGTGCAAGATTCTAAGTCAGAACTGTAGTGGTGATAGGCACTGATTACACATGTAGTTGTAAATCCAATTACCATATGATCACTTATTAATTGATGCAAAATAGATAAAATTGTCATGAATATCAGCCAAATTATTGAATAATTGAGCACACCATGTGACACGCCTTTGGATACCTATATACTAATAATAAGCATAATTAATGAATTATCGTTTCATAACTGTGAATGATATTCATTTTCAGAACATAATAGGAGGTGGGTTTGCTCCGATTTTACATTTTGTCTATATATATTATATACAGCAACTGAGTTCACCCCCAGTTTTTAGTGGAGTTCGTGTTACTCGATCTTTAGTTTTATATGTATGTTTTGTAGATCGTTGTTTGTCCTTTTGTACTTTTTCTTTTGGCCATTGTGTTGTCTGTTCTTCTTCGATATACGGATTCTGATTTCTCCTTTGGTATCTTCAAACTCTTCTAAAGATCATAAATGAGGAAAGAAAAAAAAACATCAGAAAAGTAATAAAGTTTAATCATAGAAATGGAGGCAAAATCGATACTGTTTTTTTTTAACATTATGTCATGTCGTTTGTTGTGTTGTTGTTTTTCTCGTTTTTCATTTATTCATATAACTTCAATCAACCAATAAAAACCACATTTCTTACTCAGATCAATTTAATTCATTAATCGTGTTTCATATGTTCATAAAACATTAATCTAAATCCTTTCTTCTTTCAGGTAGCGGAATAAATTTATCGGTCTACCAATCAAATACAAAGATCAAAGCAGAAAAAAAAATCCTTTCAAATGACAATTGTATCTAGAGATGTAAAACCTATTATACACGATATCCATTCACAATAATCTATGAAGCTAGCAACATTTATTGGACAAACAAAATAATACGGAAAGACTGGAAAACAGTTGACTAGAATACACATTCTAAACCTGTATTTTTACAAAACAAATAATCTTGAAAAGTTTGAAACAATTTTATTCTGCTCTGAGAAACAGATATAACATTGTATGGTCATATGCATGATTTAATATATATTATAAGCAGGGCTGGATTACGACATTCTGGGACCCCTAGGATAACGAAATTATCGGGGCTCCCCAGACGGAGCCACCCTATAACTCGACCGCACTCGTCTTGAAGTTTTTGAAGCGATATTTACATAGTTGGAAGTAAACTTATTACAAATTCTTTAAATAAACTTACTTAAGGGACCATAGGCTGCAGCCGATGCCAGCATATAGGATAGTCCAGCTTGGATTGCAAATTTAAACAAAACATGATCCAAATCATATTCTTTTGTTGCGTCTAGTATTATTTCGACGATTGACTTCATGCGCTTTTCCTTGTATGCACAACTCTTGGGTCTGTATCTTTTAATCACAAATTTCAATTCTTTTGAAAAGTATACATTTCAAACCTGTTGCCAAATATGAATAATATAGATAGTACTTTTACACGTATACTTCGAACTTGGTGTACTCGATACAATGTGATAAAGTTTGTCAGTGACTTGCGGCTGGTCGGTGCGTTTCTCTGGGTACTCCGGTTTCATCCATCAATAAAACTGACCACCACAAAATGTACGAAATACTGTTTAAAGTGGCGTTAAACGTCATAATTCCCCAGAACTTTGAAGAATTACATTACGTAGCATAAACGAACGGTGTCACGATATGCAAAATGATACAGTTTTTTGAAACCTGTTTCCCATCGATTATGCTTTATGCAAATTAACACCGGAATATTTTTTTATGGATTTAAAGCAACCGCATTGACTTCGAAAATCAAATTCAAATGAGCATTTTAAAACACAAATGTACTATCCTGAATCAAGCTCTGCTCTGTGTTTGTCATTCTTTGTGACGTACCTTAATAGTAAGCCGGCCAAAGGACTCTGATTCAATATATATTTTGATATAATTTTGCAATTTCATATTTTATCATGCATTCTTTAATATTATATTAATATTTTAATATAGGTTGCTTAGATTACACTGAAATATGTTAAATACTAAAAAAGTGCTAGTTTTATTAAGCATTTGATGTGTACATATTTTATTTTTATAATTATAGGAAATATTATGTATTTATTATGCATGTGAAAACAAAGTCATTCCATATCATTTAGATTTTTTCCCGTTAGAACCCTTATTCCATTATTTTTTGTATTGTTCTTTGATTTAAAAGAATATTCAGTGTATATATTGATATTTAAGGGAAAAACAACAATGTATTATATATAAATAACATTTTTATTTTAAATCCTAATATGTAAAAATAATTTTCTATATTTTTTCTACAAACTTTGAGACTTTCCCCCTTAAGCACTCCATTCCATTGCAATTATATTTATATTTTCTTACATTATGCACAATAAAATATTGAAATTCAAATTTTGCTCGTCTTGTCCTTTATTTTACCTTTACAATTGTAATTCGCTTTCATACAAACCTGAATTTCAATGATAGACACCAGAAACCCGTTACAAACAGCATGGACAAGTACTGGAATACATCAGAATATAATTACGCTTAAATTCTCTATAAACAGAAATGAAACGACAAACAAAGCATACGATGCTGTCAGAACAGTTAAACAATTTAACTGAAATATTACAGAAACTGAAGCGACATAGATACAGCCAGCATACTTATACACGACCATTCACTTTCCTGTCTTAGTTACAACTACTCCAACCAAAATTGTCGGGATTAAGCAAATTGTATGGCCTCAAATCTCCCTTTTGTTGAAATGATACGATCATGTAAATGTTTTGAACATATGAGTAAAACGCCTTCCCCACTCGACTGGATAAACAGCGATGCTGAACTTTATATAGTAAAACCTGTCTAAACCGGACCCCTTTGGGACTGAAAAATTTGTTCAGCTTAGACAGGTGTTTGGTTTACACAGGTTCAAATTACATAGACATTTAGTAGATGGGATTGTAATGTCTGTTTGGATTTCGAATCTCGATCAGGGCGAGGTGTACAACATTATGTAATGTCAGTAAATTGCGACAGGTCGGTAATTTTCCCCGGGTCCTCCGGTTTCCTCCACCAATAAAACTGACCACCATGATATCACTGTAATATTGTTGAAAGTGGCGTTAAGCACAAAAAAAATCAACCATCTAACTATAACCACACATTAAGACCACAGTGGATTGCTTTATGAGGCGTTCAGAACTGTGCGTTGTTCCGTATTGTGAATGTCTGTATTTTTATTACATTTATTGGTTATTCACCTTTGTCTGAACAGATGTTTGTATAGAACGACACGAGAAGCATTAACATTGGATTTGGTCATATGTGATTGAACAATATAAATTACAAACATAAGAAGAGTTTGAAGATACCAAAGGGAGGTAATCAGAATCTGTAAATCGAAGGACAGACAACACAATGACCAAAAGAAAAAAGGACAAAGGGACAAACAACGATCTACAAGAAGAATTTGAAGATACCAAAGGGAGGTAATCAGAATCTGTAAATCGAAGGACAGACAACACAATGTCCAAAAGAAAAAGGACAAAGGGACAACAACGATCTACAAAATATACATATAAAACTAAAGATCGAGTAACATGAACCCCACTATAACCGTACGTCATTTTAACATGACTGCGTCGCTTTCTATTGCGTTGTGGTTGTTGATCACACCTTTTGACTTTACATATATATGCACTTATACAACAACAAAGACACATGTCACAAAGAAATAATAAAACTAGAATACTATTTGAAATCAATGTTCAATATCGATACACTTTACATGAATGCTCCAGCATATCATTTCTTCCAGCTTCATTGGAGTAGTCTAAATATAGAACAATACGTCCACATTGCAGACCTTGGTTTGCTTAATAAATCCCGTGAGCGTTTTTCTCAGCGCGATTGTGTTGCTGTTGGAATATAATAAAACAATCTATACCATTACACAATTCACTTGTCAGTTCTATTGTGGTTGTCAGTGGACGAAACCCAGTAGACTGAAAATAAATGACCTCCATGTCCCTAAAAAACGAACATTATTTATACTTTAAGCATATTTTATTGTCAAACAAATACAGACAAAGGATTAGACACAAGTAATAAACTTACAAGGTCTTCTCCGAACATTATTATATTAAGCTGTATCGAGTACATTACGTCATGGGCGGACTTCGAGCTCAAAACTTATTTTGTAAATAGCACTGTTATGCCAGGTACCACAATCTCAACTACCATGCGATTGCGGCAACGACGCCCTAATCTGAATGTTATTCTCCGTGATCTGATAGAAAAATTAATAGTTAAATAGCTATAGTTATTAAAGCGATGTTTTAGCAAAAGACCAATAACATTATAAAATACAGTAAAAAAAAAAGCCCGGAAGAAAACTGAACACCAGTGTAGCATGATGGAATATATGAATAATAATTATGGTGACGAACACTCTTCACAATATACCAGAATTGAGAGAAGACTGCGAATTTCCATATTGTATTAACACGACAGGTGCCACTAGTGGAGCAGGAAATGCATACCGGAGCAACTGGGTTCCCCCGGTGTTTAGTGGGGTTCGCGTTACTCGATCTTTAGTTTTCTGTGTGTTGCTTTGCAGGTCGTTGTTTGTCCTTTTGTCCTTTTTCTTTTGACCATTGTGTTGTTTGTCCTTCTTCGATTTACGGATAATGATTACCCCTTTGCTGTCTTCAAACTCATCTTAGACAATCTTTGCAAATGTTATAAATACGTAAACCTCCTATTTGTAGCCTCATATTCCTCCTCAGCAATCAGAGATTCTTATATTGAAAATCAATTTAATGACCTTGTAATTAAGGTAATGTTACTGCTGTTGCAATGTGCATCAATCGAAAGCTTTGCTACTAATACAATCTGCATCAATCGAACGCTTTGTTACTAATAAATAGGAAATTGACACAGGTAATGCTACTGATGCTAGAATATCTTTTCAATAGAAAGCTTTCGTCCTAATGAATAGAACATCGACACAGATGAGGTGCTTAATATTATAACAAAAACCAATGAACAGAAGTAAATATATTAAATGTTCCACATTGTTAAGCGATTGCCACAGAGCTAAAATAATAACATGAACATTTGTGTTTGAAGTTGTGGCTGAGTACAACGGGCTTACTTGTAATATATCTAGTGAACAAACATTTACTGGTTTGTTAGGTTAATTGATTCCTAAAGCCACTTTCAATACTTTTTTCCAGTTCTATCAATAATTGGTAAATTCTCTCTTCGATCTTTACATGCCATATCATATACAGCCAAGCCAACATAGTGATTTCATATTTACATTATTTATGTTGGTTTGGGTATAGTAGTGTCCAACACATATTATGTTGGAGGTCCGGGTGGCTCAATGAGTTAGGTAGTAGGATTACTTAACAACTCATACAAGCCTATCACCGATACGGCGTGGGTTCGCGCCCGGTAAAAGGTGCACTCGACTCGCAGCCGGAAGTCATAAAGCTTACCAGTTGCTTGTCCGTGGTCAGTGGTTCTGTCCGGGTACTCTGGCTTCTTCCACCACTAAAACTGGTCTCCATGATATAGCTGAAATATTGCTGAAAGTGGCGTTAAACTCCAAAAATCAAAATCAATCATATTTACATTATTTGTGTTTGCTTGGGAATAGCGTTGTCCAGCACATATTGTGTTGTGTTTTTGCTTTGTTTATCTTCGTCTATGTTGATAGTTTCTTTGGATTCTCTATCGTTTCATTGATTTCTAGGTGTAACTATTTGACGGATGATACTGACGTCGCATTGACAAAACTTCGAGAAACATACTCGTATTGATATGTTTTGAAATGGACTTCTGATCTCATTGATGAGCAGCAGTCGTATTCGTTGCCAAATCATAAATTTTTGCAACAAACCACATCAACAACAGTGTATACAAAATACATTTATAATCATGGCAGTAAGGCTTTTTGGTGGATGACACCAATGTACCATGAGAACATAACAGAACAGTCTCGGTTGCTGTTAAACTCCAGTTTGTTCTGGATTTATCACTTTTGATTGCCCCTTATGCATTCTGTAACGTTTATTCGACATTATTAATATCGTGATTAGTTTCGCTTCTGATTTCTTTGAATTACGGTATTTACAAAGGAGTCAATACAATTGTTTTGAAATATTTTGAAATGTATGATGTTCATTTTAAATAGACTTGTTAAGACATGACGTGATCCAGAATCATTTTCAAACTGTCACAGCTTTTGTACAAAGATATATTGCAAAAAATATCGAAACACCCCGAAAAGCACCAATCCAAATATGATGTAAATAAATATTTGTATTACCAAATATCTACGCACAAACAATTACTAAGTGAGAACAAGAATACATAACTCTCCAAAATTGACCCAACCTTGTCCATGTATAGGTTTTTTAACCGACAGAATGTGTCATGATTTTCCAATATTATTTTCTCCAATGATGATAAAACTATGCTTAATGTATAGCATACCATATTATCTACCCCCATGAGATTTGCGGCCATTGAAAAAATTTAATTATCTCCCCTGTCTAGTACAACAACTTCCTTTTTAACGAATTACAAAACAATGCGGTCTATTTGTTGATTGAATAGAATGAGTACAGTAATACGGAGTCAGTGGGGTTTTGTTGTTTGAATGTTCGCGAGGGTAAGTAGTTCATTGTAAATGTTGTGTACTGAAACATTGTGTATATTGAATCATGTATGTATAAACCTGTTCTTGGAAAAATAAACAAATTACAAAAAAAGTAGTTCATGTAGATGTTGTTAGCTGTATTGCTGACCAGTCCCAAGTACCTTTATTTTTAATGGTTTTCCCATACACAAAAAGTCACTTAGTTTTTACCAACTGCATATAACTATGTTAATTATTAGAAAAGTTTAGAATATACCAAAGGGGTAATCAGAAGCGTAAAGTAAAGGAAAGTCAAAACTATGGCCAAAGAAAAAAGGACAGAATATACAGAATCGACGACAAAACACTACATAGATAGCTAAGTAGTGAGAAAGCTGCACCTCTCTAAAACTAGGAGTGAACTCAGGTGCTCCGATATGGCTAGAATTTTCTACTCAACTATTGGCAACTGTCGTGCTACCAGGAAAACGGCAAAGATATAACCTGATATTGAAAGCGTGCTAGAAAATCGATACTGATATAGCTAAGTGCGTAAAAAAAAAGAAAGATGAAAACACCACACCTTCAAAACAGATAAAAAAAACTAATATGAAAATCGCACATATAACAACATACATATAACGTGCCCTCTCTACAAAAAACCGCAGTAAACAGGATCTTATTGATCAACGCATTTTAATAGTGTTTTTATTGAATCGCACGAATATTAATGAATTTATAATTATGTTTCTAATATTTGCTTAAACATTAGTGTTATTAATATATAATCAAATTAGAAATCTCACTGGAATAGTTGTTGATCGAATCGTTGTTATTTTAACTTGTTTTTCTGTTGTTTCATTACAATTGTTTTTTTTGTTTGCTAGGTCAGTGCATTCCTTATTCAATTACAAGATTAACAAATACGTTCTGCATAGAGATCGTTGTTTGTCCTTTTTTGCCATTGTGTTGTCAGTCCTTCCTCTATTTACGGATTCTGAGTTATCATCTGATTGGTATCTTCAAACTCTTCTTCTGATTAATTCCAATGATATATTAATGATATTCGAACCCACCGCTTTTCATAAGAACCTAAGCCTATCATGACCAACCGCAAATATATAAGTAATACAAAATATGTCGACGCACACTGGAACTAACAAGACTACCCATTTTAACAGAAATGCCAACAAAATAAACAATGGTATTACAATACAGGATCAGTAAATGAAAGTAGTTAACATTTGCACAATGTGTAGCACATTATCTTAGGCACATCTTCATATATAATTATATCCATACTAGTACGTTAGAAATCCTTTTAATGAGTCTTAATAAACATCAACGAGCATGTCATCGCTAGCGACATCTAGAGCAAACATTTCCATCCTTGACGTTCTGTTCGTTTTCATCTCCATTTGCTGGGTATGGGGATTATGTTATATGAATGCTATTTGTATTTTTTTTTTACATATACTGGTGTTCAAAGCGATTGCCATATCATATTATGTTTCTGTCGTATAACAGTAGCACGGCGGGTGTCACTAATGGAGCAGGAACGTTTTACCCTCAAATAATACAGGGGTTCATCCCGTTCATGTTTGTCAATCATTTGTTTTCTGTCGAGTGGTTTTACCAAGTCAGGGTCATTACGGTTTTCACAGTTTTCCGTTGTTGACTGATTTGTCTGTTTATAAACTTATGAGTTTTGACTTTTCCTTTGGAAGATTGTTCGGAGTTCGGTAATTTTGTTATTACCCTTATTTAGCTCATTGTTTGTCCTCCTGTTCTTTTTTCTTTTCGGTGATTGCTTTGACTGTTCTTTTTTATAATTACGCTTTGAAAACCATTTGGTATCATCAAAGGTTTTCAATACATTATTCCCGTATTGTTTGTGGTCATAATAATTTCTTCCTATAATTAACTATATTTACAATAACTGGATCGGTTTATCTGTAGGTGAACAATCAGTCCCGGAGGAGGACCTCATCCTCACAGTAGTCAGTGCCTTTGTACTGACATGGTCTATTAGATTTGATTAAATTTGGTATCTATATTTCTATTAAACAGTGATAATAATTCAACAATATCAATTATAAGCCTATCCCAGATCAGCTTTTTATACTAACTAACGTTGCTTGACGAAAACTAACATTGTCGCAGGAAGGTTAATTTGTGAATCTCAACTTATGATAAGTACGTATATATGGTGACAAATATTTGCCTCTCCCTTAATTCCATGGTTTAATGCGACCCCTCGAAATCCAGGGAAATCCGTATTATTTAAAAAAAAATGTGGATTAATCATTTCAATCTCTTATATATATGTGTTTTGTGTGCCCAATGTTGCAAATGTCTCGGAATTATCCAGTTTTGATTGCTCGTTTTTTTCTCTCTAACACACACATATATATATATATATATTTCATTCGCTTTAAGCTTTAATTTTTCAACAATAGTCAAATTTATTTAAAATGTGAAGAATAAAGTAGTAATACGAAACATTAGCTTTAAAAGGGGTAGGCAATATATTAAGTTTGAATTCTACTGTTTGCATCCTAGAAGAATTGTTGATGAGTATGCTTGCTTCATGGTTTGTAATGTGAATTCGTACAGTATTATAGTGTTAGGTCTCAGGGTTATGGTGTTTATCGCCATTTTCAACCATATTTCAGTTATATTATGGCGGTCAGTTTTATTGGTGGAAGAAACCATAGTACGTGGCGAAAACCACGGAACTGCCGCAGGTCACTGATAAACTTTATCACATAATGTTATATCGGGTACACCCCAACTGAGCGAGATTCGAACTCACAACGTTAGTGTTGATAGGGACTGATTGCATAGGAAGTTGTATGTCAAGCTACCGTACTATCACCGCCACGAAGGTCCATTGAGAAGAGTAAAGTAGTAATAGGAAGCAGTAAATTTAAATGGGGTAGGAAATATACTGAGTCAAAAAAGCTTAGCAACAATTTTTCTTTTAATAATATTTTTTTTTCTTCACATTTTGCGTCTATAAATAGTATAGACACCACATGACTAATCAATACAAAAGACATTTAAAACAGGTACAACAACGTTTTGCTTGAATCATTTCGCGCCGAAAATCAGCTGCACGTGCAGTAGGGATGTTTAACATGTCTTACCTGTTTATTCTTTCCGAAAGTTGATTGCAGCGACAATTTGTTCTTGAGTAAGGTTCAAAAGAGAAGAACTTTTTTTTTCTTCTAACCCAAAGTTTTATGGGGCGCCGTAGAGGACTTCCACAGAATGCCGTCAGGCCATCGGTATGTTGCAGGCGGAATGACGTTAAATGACGTTGCTCTGTCATTTGGTGTTCACCGTACAACCATATGGAGGTTATCACAACGTTTCTGGACAACTGGCGCAACTAAGGATAGGCCAATATCTGGTAGACATCTTACTCCTATAGAAGAACGTTACATCAGGATCACAGCAGGTCGTGACCGCTTCTTACTAGCAACACGGATTGTCGACAGAGTACAGAGAACAACTGGAATCCGTATATCCGTGCAAACAGTCCGCAATAAGCTTAACGCTTGTCGTATCAAATCAAGAAGACCACATAAAGGTATGGAGTTAACTGTCCACCGAAAATGACAGCGACGTGCATGGGCAAGCCAACACATTCGCCGAAACTGGAGGACAGTACTTTTTTCGCATGAATCTCGATTCACACTAAAGCTTGCAGATGATCGCATTCGTGTCTGGAGACGGCCTTGTGAATGCTTCGCGGAGGCTTGTGTTATGCCAGTTAACCACTTTGGTGGCGGTAGTTTGATGGTGTGGGGAGGAGTGCATTACACAGAAAAGACCAACTTGATTGTGATAAGACAATCACTGAATGAAAAGCGCTACTGTTCGGCCACACATTGCTCATCTCTCCATGAACATTTTACAGTACAACAATGCTAACACATTACCCTGGCCTAGCCGTTCTCCTGATCTGGATCCTATCGAACATGTTTGGGACATGCTAAACAGACGAATTGGAGAGAATCATCATGATCATCCATTCAACACTTTGCAAGAATTGGAAAATGCGTTTATCATTGAATGGAACGCCATTCCACAGTACAAGATCCAAATTATCATCAGAGGTATACAAACAAGATGTAGAGCTACCATTACTGCCAACGGGGCCTGGACAAGATACTGACATTGTGGATTTTTCTGTGAATCGATCATGTGTCACGTATTGCAATCCGTAAATCCGAAAGTTTTGTGAATTGCGATTTATTTACACGTTCATGTTGTTCTTTATTGTTGTTATTGTTTGTTACGACAATATATTTATTGCTAGGCAATGAAATCTAAATTATGTTTGAAAATATAAAATTAAAAGTATTTGTTGCAAAACATTTTTCGCTCAATATATCTGTATTTTGACTTATACTGTTTGCTATCTTGCAAAGTTGTTAATGGGTATTTTAGTTTCAAGTTTTACAATGTGAATTCGTACTGTATTATAATAGTAAGAATGGTTAAACAGTAATGGTCATAATTTAGTCCACCAATATAAACAAAGCGAACAATCATCTCTCAAGTTTCTTTCAATATGAAAATAAAATCTCTAATCGACAAAGGGCAATATTCTGTATGTATTGATCAGGATCATAATTATTTGCTTTGTAAATTATATATTAGATTAAATATTAAATATTGCAGATTATTTTATACATGTACCATAGCACGTTATTGTAATAATGAATGTTTACAGTTTAATGCTGTTATTTAAGGTAGAGGCCTATGTGAGGTAAATACAAAGTAACCGTAGTTTATTAGATATATTTTTTACAGTTCCCAAATAATGTAATTATTAATAAAATTAAGGTTCCCCTCCCTCAGCCATAGGTGACCTTAGCGAATTTTGGCTATCCTGTTTAGACCCTTTGGATTTAATGCTCTCAAAACTTTGAATGATTTGGTTTTCCAATCTTTCGACCTTGAACGTACCTGATGAAGGTTATTCCATATACGCATCGTGGGCACTAATTTGATATCTACGTTTTTATTACAATAAGAGTTAAATATTATTATTAGATATTATTATACATAATTAGTATGTAGGTTTTAGCATGCTGTAGTCATAATTAATAACAATTATGGCCCAATATATCTTATTTGACTTACTTGTTATTATAATATCTTAATAAGAGATAATTCTATTGGCTAATTTGATAGCCACATGTCATAATATAGCTATGATATTTTACTTCTGTAATTATGACTCAATATATCTTATTTGACTTACTTCTGGTTATCACACCTTACATAAATTAGAAATACATATATTGGTTATTCTATAGTCACCTGACATAATATAAATTGAATATTTTGTTTCTAAAAGCAACGAATGCCGGATAATCCTTTAGATTTACAACGCCCATGCAGTGAATAACCATATTTAGTGTTGATGACATATCTAGTGCTAGTGACACATCAAATATTGGCGACATGTTACAATACTTGAACAATAGGGTTCTTAAAGACTGGCGTAAACATTATCTGGTTGTCATGATGTTTAAAACAGCAAACGGAAAACCCCACCTATTACTAATAAAGAAACCCAAGAGACAACCACGGCGCATTCATTCCTCGTATTTCACTATCACTCCTTGTAAGACCAAGCAAAGACATGTGACTTGAACCGGTTGCCATAGCTCATAGTTATTAGTCATTCTTTTGATACATTCAAGGCTGAGGTCTCCTCCATGCAATGCTAAACGATGAAATATTTATATAGTCTTAATCTTTTTAATTACCATGTGTAGCGTCTGACATGGTCATCAACTTGTTAATGGCGATCAGCATTTGGTAGAATTAGCACAACCTCTGACATAATCTTCAATTTGCCTAAGGCCGTCAGTATTTGGTAGAAGTAGTGCAACCTCTGACATAGTCACCAACTTGCTGAAAGCGGTCAGTACTTGGTAGACGTAGTAGAACCTCTGACATAATCTTCAACTTGTTGAGGGGGTCAGTATTTGGTAGATGTAGCACAGCCCCTGACATATGTCATCATCTTGCTGAGGGTGGTCAGTATTTGGTAGATGTGGTACAACCTCTACCTTTTGAAGGTGGACGCATTTCTTATTGGCTACGAGAAGGCATTTGAATTTTAAGCCACCTATTGAAACAAAACAAAATAGTACCTTTCGGCAGACTTCTGTATTCGACGCCTTATTATATTCCTTACATTGACACTCGTACCTTCTCGTTGATCATATAGTAATTAGCATTGGAGTGTTGGTGAAATTATACACTGGTGTGTAGGGAAAACATGTGCAAAACAAACATGATTAAACAGAAAATAAAGCAAGTCATAGTTCTCAAGGTCCAGTTCACGTAGTGTCGGAGGATTTTGAAGATACCAACGGGATAATCAGAATCCGTAAATCGAAGAAGAACAGACAACACCATGGCCAAAAGAAAAAATACAAAACGACAAACAATGATCTACATAACATGCAAATAAAACTAAAGATCAAGTAACATGAACCCCACTAAAAACCGGAGGTGAACTCATGTGATCCGGAAGGGTACGCAGTTTCTGCTTCACTAGTGACACCCGTCGTGTTAATTTAGTTACAAACACAGTGATACGTCATGAATCATGAAAAGTGTTAGCGACAAGTAGAACATATCCGTGATCATCGTTTATGTCAGCAGTCAAAATTAATCGACCACTCACCTATCACTAACCGATTGTTTACCATTGATTCAGTGCTCACCAATCCGTTGATACGGACCGTAAAATATTTGAAGGACTGTATTTATAGGCCATTCTGTCATTAGCTGATATATCGTTTAAAACGTGGTAATATTACATTCAAGGATAAGTGTTTACTACCGGTATTAAAAATCATACTATCAATGAGATATGTTAGTTTTGTGAACCGTCCATTTATTTGTAGCACCATACCAGCAGCACCTACATAATAATGGAGTATGTATCTCTCAGTTGCTTCGATATTTCGATATTTTCTATATAACTTGTGGCTCCTATCACGATTTCATTGATAGAGGGTTGTTGCTAACAAGGACGTTGGTGAACTAAGGGTTCTCTGGAGTAAGGACCGAAAGCATCACATGGGAAGTGTAGCAACCATGACAAGTTCAACAGTAGGAAATGTGCAGTCATCACAATATCTCTATCTGATAAGTTCCTCTTGTCCTTTTCACAATCTAGTCTTTTCCTCATACATGCTTTATCAGCAGGTGTGTAGCCAAAAGTAATTCGACGAGCGTAAATAGAGTAGCGAAAATTTCTTACTCTTCTGGAGCACTTGCGCTTACCCCCGGAATTTATTAGGGTAATTGTTGGTCAATCTTTATTGTTTTGTGTAGTGTTTTATAGATCATTGCTTGTCACGGTTTCCTTTATTCTTGGCCTTTGTATTCTCTGTTCTTAGATTACCCCTTTTGTAACTTCCAAATTTGTTTGTGACGTGACAAACACCAATCGCAAAACATGTGCATACCAGCTGACACTATCTTATTACAAAAGGTATTTCGAATAATCACAGTGAATGTGCACCGGAGTAAATACATGGATTCAGAAGGTACTTATAGTCAATATGTAAACAATAAGTGTACGCCATTGTACGTATTAACCTATTGTGTACTCCAGGTGTAATACATGTACGTGATTGTGTACGTATTAACCTATTGCGTACTCCAGGTGTAATACATGTACGTGATTGTGTACGTATTAACATATTGTGTACTCCAGTTGTAATACATGTACGTGATTGTGTACGTATTAACCTATTGTGTACTCCAGTTGTAATACATGTACGTGATTGTGTACGTATTAACCTATTGTGTACTCCAGTTGTAATACATGTACGTGATTGTGTACGTATTAACCTATTGTGTACTCCAGGTGTAATACATCTACGTGATTGTGTACATATTAACCTATTGTGTACTCCAGGTGTAATACATGTACGTCATTGTGTACGTATTAACCTATTGTTTACTCCAGGTGTAATACATGTACGTGATTGTGTACGTATTAACCTATTGTTTACTCCAGGTGTAATACATGTACGTGATTGTGTACGTATTAACATATTGTGTACTCCAGTTGTAATACATGTACGTGATTGTGTACGTATTAACCTATTGTGTACTCCAGTTGTAATACATGTACGTGATTGTGTACGTATTAACCTATTGTGTACTCCAGTTGTAATACATGTACGTGATTGTGTACGTATTAACCTATTGTGTACTCCAGTTGTAATACATGTACGTGATTGTGTACGTATTAACCTATTGTGTACTCCAGGTGTAATACATGTACGTGATTGTGTACGTATTAACCTATTGTATACTCCAGGTGTAATACATGTACGTGATTGTGTACGTATTAACCTATTGCGTACCCCAGGTGTAATACATGTACGTGATTGTGTACGTATTAACCTATTGCGTACCCCAGGTGTAATACATGTATGTGATTGTGTACGTATTAACCTATTGTGTACTCCAGGTGTAATACATGTACGTGAGTGTGTACGTATTAACCTATTGCGTACTCCAGGTGTAATACATGTACGTGATTGTGTACGTATTAACCTATTTTGTACTCCAGGTGTAATACATGTACGTGATTGTGTACGTATTAACCTATTGTGTACTCCAGGTGTAATACATGTACGTGATTGTGTACGTATTAACCTATTGTATACTCCAGGTGTAATACATGTACGTGATTGTGTACGTATTAACCTATTGCGTACTCCAGGTGTAATACATGTACGTGATTGTGTACGTATTAACCTATTGTGTACTCCAGGTGTAATACATGTACGTCATTGTGTACGTATTAACCTA
Organism: Bathymodiolus brooksi; assembly: GCA_963680875.1. NCBI lineage: Eukaryota > Metazoa > Mollusca > Bivalvia > Mytilida > Modiolidae > Bathymodiolus > Bathymodiolus brooksi. The sequence goes on from OY804588.1 coordinate 79,684,146, forward strand.
TTGTTTACTCCAGGTGTAATACATGTACGTGATTGTGTACGTATTAACCTATTGTGTAATCCAGTTGTAATACATGTACGTGATTGTGTACGTATTAACCTATTGTGTACTCCAGGTGTAATACATGTACGTGATTGTGTACGTATTAACCTATTGTATACTCCAGGTGTAATACATGTACGTGATTGTGTACGTATTAACCTATTGTATACTCCAGGTGTAATACTTGTACGTGATTGTGTAAATATTAACCTATTGTATACTCCAGGTGTAATACTTGTACGTGATTGTGTACGTATTAACCTATTGTATACTCCAGGTGTTACCAATCAGTATTGTGATATTGTATACATTTTTCTCTATGTCATAGATGTTTCACAGTTTGTACTATTACAATAATACAATACCACAATGATTTCTCACGATATAATGGATCCTCCAATTAGGCTTGTTCTTATTACCTCTTTATATCTCATAGGGATATTGATACGATATATAGGATGGTCAGACATAAAACCACCAATGAATTATGGATGTACTAGAAATAAGGAAATTAGAGATAATTGTTCACAGATCTGACGATCAAGCATAATGTATTTTTGTCAAGTAATGCTGTCAAGATTTGTTTTTCACACAAGGAAGAAATGCATTTTTAGACAACGTTTTGACAACAGTCACGTTGTGACACTATTTTATCGTCATTGAAATAGTGTAATTTTTATTTATTTTTTCATTACAAGCGTATATATCAAATTTAGTGCACACGACGCACTTCTAGAATCACTTTCATCAGGTACGCTCAAAGTGTAAAAATTTGAAAACCAAATAATGTAAAAAAAACAAAGAAAAACCCCATTGAGACTAAAGAGCCTAAGCAGAATAGCCAAGATCAGCGAAGGTCACATATATATGCCTTATTGTTATATCGAAATTATATTTTTATTTTTATTGTTTCATTTTCATTGACATATAATACCTGTCAAAATGTTCTATAACGTACTAAAATTATAGAAATTATATTATATTGATAACAAAATTCAAAACGTTCGTGACCATTACAATATAGAGTCACATATAAAATATTTGTCAATTATTTTATAAATGTTTTTTTTATAGAAAAGTCGTTTTGACTGTAATATGAGTTTATTGCTAAAATATCACCATTGTTTATGCAACTTAAAATAGATCTGCACTGTCGTATTAACACAATATTTTATATTTCCTGTCAACATTTAAAATGAAACTTAATGTAAAATATTTGTCAAGTTTGTGGTTTTCTAATTATTACCTTTCACGATAATATTGATTCGTTTGTGTTTTAAAGGAGTGTCACGTCCAAACTATATCGTATTTCAGTGATACAATACTGCCAATATTATTATAGTGCCATCTTTATTGCATTATTTAGCACCATATTCCAATATTATAATTTGTAGATGTTTATCTTCTAGGGAACCATGTGGATTAGAAATAAGATTCATGTTTATGCTTGTAGTAGGAACCTCGCCGTCAGTTCCTACTGCATGACCCATCACCGCCTTTATAACTAGAGTAACATGACGGGTGTCACTAGTGGAGCAGTCACCAGAAAACCTGCGCTTACCCCTGGTGTTTGATGGGGTTTGTGGTGCTCGACCTTTAGTGTTCTGTGTTGTCGTTGTTCTTTGTATAGTTCTCAGTGTTGCCTGTGTCTCTTGGTTGTCCCTTCTGGATTGCATCATTTGTTTCCTACAACGTTTACTTATGACGGCAAGACGGGACGTATATGGGTCCTCACGTGATCGCCACGTCCTTGGAAATTCAGCGGGGAAAATATGCCTTGCATCAACTTTTAAAGAGTACGGAACATGTGACAAAACTTTAGTTTGTAAGGAGTGATCTTCGGTGACCAGTGGCAATGCATCAGTTTGTTAGGAGTTGTTGATTATAAGTGATAATAGTTATCGTACATACTCACTGAACCTCTCTTATCAGTTGATCTGTTGTTCAATGTAATTATCTTTGCAATCCCTAGGGATGGTCGTGTCGTGATTATATGGCAGTTTGATCTACAGCTACCTTTACAATCAGTGCCTATCCCCACTAACCTCGTGAGTGCGAATCCCGCTCAGTCGAGGTGTATTCTATGCAACAATATGTGAAAAAGTTTGTCAGTGACTTGTGGTAGGTCGGTCTTTTTCTCTGGGTTTTCCGATTTCCTCCACCAATTAAACTGACCGCCACGATATAACTGAAATATTGTTGAAAGTGACGTTATACTCCATAACCTTAACTCTGTACAATTTACTGTATATGGTAATAATTGTTCACCGTGTAATGTTCATGATCGATCTTGATTGCTCTTCTTACTGATTCTAAATTTAGAAAGATCATTGTCAAAATTAGAACAAATTCTAGCAAAGACTGGTTGGCCCGGAATCAGAATAATGTATCTGAGTAGGGCGACAAATCTATCCGAGGAGCGTTTTTTCAGTGATCTAGCACAATGCAAATCTAACTAAGCGCGTTGGTCTACTGCAAAGCGGACTTCATCATCATCTCATTGAAATTTAACTTGTTCTCGTCATGATATAGTTGAGAAATTACTGAGGTGGCGTTAAACAACAATCACTCACTGACTTTGATTCTTTCAGCTTTTTTAAGGTACATAAAGTAATATATCTACTATTTATACTGTAAATTGTTGATGTAAGTTGTACTCTCCGTTTCATCAATATTCTTGTATGAAATTACTACGTTACTTTTCAAGTATGATATTAATATCAATCTGTATGATGCATTTGCTTATTGAAATAACAAATAAAATATATCTTTTTTTCTATTTGATTGTTATTAGAATACACAAAGGTTAATGCGTATTTTTATTGCTTATGCCAATATGTATTAATGCTCATTGCACGTAAGTAAGCTTTCTGTACTTGTTGATTGCTATATGAATTTAAATTGATATTTGTCGTGTAAAATATTTGTCAATTATTCATAAATAAGTTAACGATATTCGTAGTTTGTTTTGAGAGAAGTCACGTTTTGGCTGTAATATGAGTTTATCATCATTGTTTATGCAACTTAAAATAGATCTGCACTGCCGTATTAACACGATATGTTATATTTCCTTTCAACATCTAAAATGAAACTTAATGTAAAATATTTGTCAAGTATGTAGTTTTCTAATTTTTTACCTTTCACGATGACATTGATTCTTTTGTGTTGTAAAGGAGTGTCACGTCCAACATATATTTCAGTGATACACTACTGCCAATATTATCATAGTGCCATCTCTATTGCATTATTTAACACTATATTCCAATAATATGATTTGTAGATGCTTATCTTCTAGGGAACCATGTGGATTAGAAATAAGATTCATGTTTATGCTTGTAGTAGGCACTTCGCCGTCCATTTCTACTTCTTGACCTATCACCGCCTTTATAACTAGAGTAACATGACGGGTGTCGCTAGTGGAGCAGTCACCAGAAAACCTGCGCTTACCCCTGGTGTTTGGTGGGGTTCGTGTTGCTCGATCTTTAGTTTTCTGTGTTGTGTTTTTGATATGGTTGTCGTCATTCTTTGTATTGTTCCCAGTTTTGCCTGTGCCTCCTGGTTGTCACTTCTGGATTGCATCATTTGTTTCCTACAACGTTTACTTATGCCGGTAAGACGGGACGTATATGGATCCTCACGTGATCGCCACGTCCTTGGAAATTCAGCGGGAAAAATATGCCTTGCATCAACTCTTAAAGAGTACGGAACGTGTGACAAAACTTTAGTTTGTAAGGAGTGATATGCGGTGACCAGTGGCAAGGCATCAGTGTGTTAGAGTTGTTGATTATAAGTGATAATAGTTATCATACATACATGAGTTGGCGTTAAACAACAATCACTCACTCACTGAATTTAATTCTTTCAGCTTTTTTAAGGTACAGAAAGTAGCATATTTACTATTTATACTGTAAATTGTTGATGTAAGTTGTACTCTCTGTCACCTCAATATTCTTGTATGATATCACTACGTTGCTTTTCAAGTATGAAATCAATATCAATCTTTATGATGCATTTGCTTTTTGAAATAAAGATATCTTTTTTTTTCAATTTGATTGTTATTAGAATACACAAAGGTTAATACGTATTTTTATTTCTTATGTCAATATTTATTAATGCTCATTGCACCTAAGCAAACTTTCTGTACTTGTCGATTGTTATATGAATTTAAATTGATATTTGTCGTGTTATTGGTAAAAAACAAAACTGATAAGCAGCGGTGAGATTGATTTTAAACGTAAAATGTAAAGGTAATTATGAATGATAATGTCTACACATGGTGTGATACATCCGTAGCTCTTTACATCGAAATGATCACAATTACTTTGAGTGTTCACCTTAGCCATTGTAAAATAAAGATGATTAAAATACTGTTACAGTTTAAGATAGGGACTGTGAAAGGAAAATCAGCAATGAAAATACCGTTCCTTAATATTAACTAGAGCAAAATTGGATGATCTCCTACGTGTGCTTACATCTAATCGCTACACACTAACAATAATCAACAGAGACATGTATTGCTATCTGATCAGTGCAAACCCGACCTTACGTAAGTGTCTTGAAGCCTAACCACTTGGATAAGTACTGGAGTCGAACCAAGGTTAATTGAGCATGGCGTTACATGTATGATCATATGACCGGTGTAATCCCAACCTTATGCAGCTGTTTTGAAGCTTAACCACTGAGATGAGGCTTGAGGTCGAACCAAGGCCATGTATGGTAAGCTGACCTGTGCAATCCCGATCTTAGGAAAGTGTTTTGAAGCCTAACGACTGAGATGGATGTCAGGTCGAACCAACGTTACAGGTATGGTAAGCTTACCCGTGCAATCACGGCCTTAGGTAGGTGTTTTGAAGCCTAACCACTGAGATGGGTGTCAGGTCAAACCAAAATTACAGGTATGTTTATTTGACCGGTGCAATCGCAGATTTAGGTAGGTGTTGTGAAGCCTAACAACTGAGATGGGTGTGAGGTCGAACCAACGTTACAGGTATGGTTATCTGACCGGTGTAATAGGGGCCTTAGGTAGGTGTTTTGAAGCCTAACGACTGAGATGATTAATGGATCGAATCAACGTCTGTGAGATTATGAGGCGCTATTTCAGAAGTCAACAACCTTTATCACATGACTAGTCTTGTGCTATAAGAATAATGACAACTATTTTCAAATATTAATATTCATAAATACACAAACATCACATAATACAAACGTAGATATCAAATTTAGTGCCCACGCCGCGTTTCGGGAATAACCTTCATCAGGTACCCTCAAAATTGAAAGACGGTAATGCCAAAATAATTTAAAGTTTTGGGATCAATAAAACCAACGGTCTAAACAGGATAGCAAACATCGGTCAAGGTCACCCATGTCTAAGGGAGGAGAACGAACCTTAGTTTTATTAATAATGATTTTATCCATTAATAATGTAAGCCAACACAACGTGATAGAGTAAACATGTAGGCATACTGTTTTTTTCAAATGATACATAGGAAAGACACATTAAACGATATTGATTAACATCTAAAAAAACCCAATAAATATTATTTTGTTGGACTAACTTGACCTTTGTCTACAAAATAAGTTAACAACAAAACAAGCTAAAGCGCAGCAATTAGATGAAATCATCCAATAATAGTGATACATGGATGGGTAACAGTGTATCATCCTATGACGTCGGATGTTATATAGTTAATGCTAAATAATACCCTTTTTTGTTTTGTTTTTATTGATATTGTTCTCTCTGACCTTCAACATTAGAGCTTTAAAATAAACATGAAAAATAAAAGATTATGTTGCATATAACCTTACCAATTTTCAGACAATTATCTCAACGTATATATAACAAGAAGTGAATTTTTAGAACATCTACATTTATATAAAATAGGCTTTCCTGATAAATGAATAACATTATTATGTGTAATCATCTATTGAAAAGTTCGAAAGAGAAAATAAAGAACTAGAATCACCAAGAAGAGTTTGGAAATACCAAATGGGTATATCAGAACCCGGAAATAGAAGGACAGAAAACACAATTTGAAAAAAAAGATAAAAGGACAGATAACGCTATATACAAAACACAAACCCCACTAAAACAGGGGATGATCTCCTGAAGGATGAGCGGTTCCTGCTCCAGTACGCATTCCTTCCACTTAACAATTGACGGAAAGGAGGAAGGGATCACGGATCAATTTCAGATATTTTTACGGTTGCATTTCCCAAATAAATCTGGTTGTCACCACAATGACAACAGTGACAACAAATACTATTATCTTTTAAATATTTTAATTTAATCTTATTGGATGATAACTGCCATGTGTTTAAAAAACAAATGGAATGTTTTTTACAAAATTATTGTTACCCTCCCAACAACTCCGTATTGTCTGGTAGCAACAAAAACAATATGGCCGTCTCACCTGCTGGTCGGGAGACGCTGGTAGAAAAAATGCGGTTTCAATGCAGCACTGATGAGGAGAAGCAAAACCTTTTGAATGAAAAGGACTCTCTAAGCACCAAAAGGGCCACAAAAGGTGCATTGATGTGTTTGCAACAGTATTTATTGGCAACCAACAGGGAAATAGATCTGGAGAGCTACTGCTCGTCGGAGCCCCAGCTTTCGGCGATGTTGGTAAATTTCTACGCAGATGCTAGGAAGAAAAACGGGGAACATTATAAACTTTCAAGAGCATACGATTTGGACTGGCTAAGCATTTTAGCTCTGAACATGGAATAGACATTATAAAAGACCCTACGTTCAAAAGGGCTAATGAGGTTTTTCACGCAGTCTGTGTTGGGTTGAAAAGAGCTGGCTTAGGTAAAGTAGATCACACCCCACCATTGGAAGATTAAGACCTCAAACACAGTTATTGTAGTACAACTATGAGTACAAAAACACCAACAGGTTTGTAGCACAAAACATGGCTTGACATAATGTACTTGTTGTGCAGTCGAGGGAGAGAGAACTTGCGCACAATGACAATGGATACATTCAAAGTTGCGACTGATAGCCAGGGTAGAGAATAAGTATACACGCACAAAGATGAACTAGACAAAAACCATAGAGAAAATGTGGACCCTAACCAGTCAGTAACTGAAGGCGGTTCCAGGTAAAAAACGTCTTATTCGCATTTTACTAATCCAGTCATCGAAATTAGCACATGCCAGACATCCCATGTCCTGTAAAAATTACTTCGGTCCTGTAGATTTTGGTGAATTTTGTAATATGAATATTCATGAATTCAGTCCTGTAAATTCCAAACTCTCATTTCGATGACTGCTACATACATTTTATGACAATATGATGTATCATTAAATGTAAAATATATACTGAAACAGACAGATAAACAGCCGTTAAAGTAAGCACATACAGATAAAATCATAAAATACTGAATAACAGGTAGAAGATACCGAACCAACTGAGTTAAATAGTGAATATATATTGTCACTTTGTGTTTTGCTTTCATAATTGTGCTATGAATAACATAGAGTCTTGCTTGCGCCCACTTATGTTTTACCATGGGAAAAATATTTACAAATGTTCACCTTTGTAACTGTTATACAACATGTTTGTGTATGGATTGTTGATTTTGCATGAGGAAGTTTTTGTATTCATCTGATTTAATATTGAAAATATTGATCTTATTATGATTATTTTTCAGGTAATCCCTTATGTGCTGTACAGTAATTCGTGAATACAGATCAAAATTCCACCTGGCTAATGAATGGTTGTGGCAAAGACCAGTTGACACTTTTCATCAAAATACAATTTATTGGTATACCAATCAAGTTCTTGGGAAAAACACCTTGGCCGGTATGATGAAAACAATCTGTAGGCAGATTGGATTAGAGCGTGAGTTGAACAACCATTCCATCCCAGCTACTAGTATCACTGTGTTAAATGTCAATAAATTTTCAAATCGTAACATAATGTCTGTTTCCGGTCACAGTTCAGAAACTTCTTTGAAGACATACACCAGTAGAGTGTCAGTTCAAAGGAAAAATGAAATGAGCCTGGCCTTAACAGAGGCAGTTATTCCAAAGGTTACAATATAAACAGTCAATGAACATGAGGTTGTAAACGAAGCAGAAAGGGGCATTGTTTGCGATGGTATTATTAATTTAACACCAACTGAAATTGTGGAATTCATGGTGCCAATGGAATGTGAAAGGCCATTGAACTTAAATATACAAGTGGCAAAGGAAGTTACTCCCGAGACGGGTACAAGAACTTTCTGATATAACAAATGTCATGAAATGTGTCAGTGACAACACAATGGGTTTTATGCCATACATCACTGGATGTGTTGTAAACTTTAATGTCAACTGTTCAAAATAAGAACATCCATCTGCTACTTATTTGTTAAATTGGTATATATTTGTTAAACTGTTAAATCATAAGACATTGAAAAGTGTTTTTTTATTTATTATTCAGGTATGTCAATATTACATGAACTATGATGTTCAACAACATAAAGAAAAAAACCCATCTACTTCTAACGCTTGGTGAACTAGAATATACAGTTCCACAATCAATGTTAATGAACAAAAAATCTACAAAAAACATAAAAAAGAATATTCTTCTGCAAGATACACATGTTAACAACAGAAAAAACAGAATAAATTAAAAACAGTTTGAATAATTGTTTAATTTAAAATTTTGTACATGAATTTAACGGTAAATAAATCAAATTCTGTTACGGTAAAAGACTGTCATTGGAAATGAGGTTGTTTGTCTATTGTTTCCTAGAAAAATGGATTATTTCACATGAAATAGTTAAGCAAGGGTTAAAAAGTTATTTAGGTGTTGTTTTTGTTCCAGAAAAATAGGGTTGTTTCCCATGGCATCACGTGATATGCATATAAAGAAGAAATGAGGTTGTTAGTCCATTGTTTCCCATGGGATCATATATAAAGTATTGAATACATGAAGTATATCTTTCTCTTGTTTTGAAAAAAAAAATAATTATGGCCCTTATTACAGGTAGACATTCAAATTCGCCAACCTCTCTCGGGTTAGCAAATCTGAATGTTTACCTCTAATAAGGGCCATAATTGTATATTGCTAAGCGAATTTAAATCTCTTGCAATCTTAAAGAGCAGGTGATATTTATAGAACATGGGATACTTTTCATGTCATAGCACTAGACCTAATGGCACTACTCGCGAGCACCTGGCTTCACCTCCCGTTCTTTTGTGGGGCCCTTGTTGCTCATCTTTTTAGTTTTCTGTGTTGGGCTTTTTTGTCTTGTTTGTCTTCGTCCTGTGTCGTGTGTTCCCAACATTGCCAGTATCTCTGGATTGTCCTTTCTTGATTACCCCTTCGGCTTTCTCTAATGTGTATTCGTATTCCAATGTTGCATACTTTATTGCGATTTGTCAATTAAGGTACGAGCTGTTGACTAACCGCTAGCCCTGTGGTCTTATCAATTCTTTCTTTCGTAGAATTGTAATTTGATTCATGGTAAGCATAATATTTCTAACAAAATAAATTGGTTCAGTTTCGAGATCATTCACACACTATTCTTGTGAATTGGTTTTATATCGTTAACTATTTCTCATCAACTGTGACATTTTCTTACAAACAACAAGAAGAATATATGTAAACAAATTTATATAATAATCGGTATACTATTATACATTTCTTTACTAAATAATTAATTTAATACATCACTACGTATGTGGGATTACGTGTAATTATCTGGTTTAGTAAAAGGTCATCAATCTTTGATGACCTTCTCGAGATAAACAAATAACATAAGTTACCAAAGGCGTTACCAGAGTCAGTAAATTGAAGACGAACAGACAAAACAATGACCAGATGATGAAGGAAAAACGGACAACACAATGGCCATATGATGAATGAAAAACATAGATCAAAGACATATTTAAATAAAAATAATAGGCATGGACGTTGAAAACTAGAATATTAGATGAAGCGTATTGTTAATTCTATCAATGAACTTTTTAATACTTTAGATAGGCCTTCATTAAATTGATTCTAATATTGAGTCTTTGGTATAGGAGTGGATGTGGTCGAGTGGTCTAGGGCGCTGGACGTAAGGCTAAGCGAATGGTGCTGCAGTGTATCAATGGTGGAGGTTCAAATCCCGTCGAGGGAAGAACAAAAATTTGACAGCCCTAAAATCTAATTCTAACACTGTTTGGTTTAATTTTCAGACGTATATATATATATATATATATATTTATATATGCAACTTATGTACATCGGGACATATTGATGATATTAGTACGAGTTTTTATTGCAGGTGGCAACAATGATCTTTGACCAGCTTTTCTGGTATATTTTGTAGCGATACATAGCAATTTTATTTTTACCGACATTGTATAAATTGTTTTGTCTTGCAAAGTGAAAAAGAAAAAAAAAAAAAGACAATAGTACAAAAAAAACCCAGAAACAACCGTAGCTCACCTCACGTTCAAGAGTGTCCTCTATAACGTCCTCGTTGTACTGGTATCGTTTCTTACCCTTTGCTCTACATGCATCAGGTACCAGGATGATGGTATGGTGTACTAGACGAGTAAGTCAAAAATATATTTGCATACCTTCATTGTGCAGCAAATCAAATGTTTACAAGATAAGAGGTTATGATTATGGCGTTTAAGGCCACTTTGAGCATTATTTCAGCTATATCGTGTCGGTCAGTTTTATTGGTGGAGGAAACTGGAGTAGCCGTATGATAAAATATAAAAATATTATTCCTCAACTGAAAATCATTAATATAATCAAAGTATGCCCTGTACTCAAAGAATAAACAAGAGCAATGCGATTGATTTGATTTTTTTGATTTTTTGTTTTTTAACGCCACTTTCAGAAATATTTCAGCTATATTATGACGACCATTTCAAGTGGTGGTAGAAGCTGGTGTACCCGGAGAGAACCACCGACAATGGGCAAGCAACTGATAAACTTTATCACTTGCGACTGCGAGTCGAGTGCACCCTTTTTGTAATTTACAAAGCCGGGCGCGAACCCACGCCGTATTGGTGATAGGCTTGTATGAGTTGTTAAGTAATCGAACTAACTAATTCATTGAGCTACCCGGGCCCTACAACTTACTAACTCATTGAGCCATCCAGGTCCTGACCAGAATCCAATATTAGACATCAACTAAGTAAAACAATACACAATGTATCCTTATTTATTAATATAAGTAGTAGCTTATATACTAGCAGAAATGTTTCATACGTGAGGGAGAGAAAAAAAGCAATATGGGGGAAAAAAGTTAATTGCACCTTTTGTTAAGCGTTGTGTTGCATTATAATTGATGTGTACTGAAACTGTAACGCAAATATCTGATATGAACATCATTGTCGTTAGATGAAGCGTGGAAGTGCTAATAATTTATAGCGAAGTGATTCGCTCATTAAAGCTATATATCATCGTCTGTAGTCATCTGTAGTGTTGTTGTTTTGTTTATTTTCCATTAAGGCAAATTACAAAAATATATACCACTTTATGAATGATAATGGAAATTGCTTCAGATCTGAAATTCAAAACATCTTTTGCACAATTCCGATTTGATTGTAAAATTAAGCGCTTTAATGCTTACTGCATATGAATTACTCCCCTTGTGGTGGTTACACTGGTGCCCTGTTCATACAAGAGCAACTGAAATGAGAAATAATTTCAATATAATTTGTAGATATTTTAACATGGTAAAAATCACATGATACATTCATTCATTGTTATAACAATAAAATATATGCTATTTTCATTAGTCATTGCGTTTTCATGAAAATGGCCCAGTTCATCTCATTAAAGGGAAATAACTCATATATAAAATGCATCAATGCAATGCCTATAAATTTAGAATAAAACCGAAAATGTGAAAATAGTCTCTTACAAATAAAAATATTGCACACTATATGTGATCACACAATACATGTAAGTTAAAACTGCACGATATGACCGCAAACCAAATAATCTGATAAAAACTAGTTATATATACAGCAATCTTTTCTGCATTTGCACTTAAATTATAGCTTCCGGTTACATAAGCAGTTTCCCGTTTCGCGAATGACATCTAAGAAATTTGCCACTTTATTACATAGATATACCATTCATGATTCGTATGCGTCTACTGACATTTTGGATCAGGTAGATAAACACCGTTTTATAGGGGTAGGGGGGGGGGGGGGGTGTCGTCGTGGCCGTGATTGCATGGTAGTTGACTTTACAATTACCTATGCAATCAGGGCCTATCATCACTGATGTTGTGAGTTCGAATCTTGATCAGGGCGAGGTGTACACCATTATGTGATACAATATGTCAGTGATTTGCGAGAGGTTGGTGGTTTTCTCCGAATCACCTGGTTTCCTCCACCAATAAAGCTTACCCCCACTATATAACTGAACAATGGTTGAAAGTGGCGTTAAACACCATCAAACAAACAACAACATTCATGATTCGTGCACGTCTAATAACATTTTAGATCAGGTAGACAGAAACTTTTTTTTATCTTATAACAGGTGATTCTCAATTAAAAGCAACAAATATGTCTGATATTGACTTTTCTACACTTGTCAGATTACCCACTGATTATTATTTATTACGTGATCGTTTCTAATCGGAATTGTACAGACAAATGTATGGTCAATTAGGCAAATTAACTGACTTTAATAGACATTACGGGAAAACTGCTTCAACAAATACTTCCGAATGCATTTATTAATTTAATTTCATTGCCGTTGAAACACAGACAATAATTTACAGTAAGAAACAATTGTACGTTTTAAAATCTTAAGCATTGTTAAACCCGATTGTTAAAATTTTCATCACTGCGGAGAGAAAATTAGAAAAAGAAATTGCTTTAGCACAACATGGAATAACTCCGTTGTATTGGTAACTGTATCCAGTACAGCTATACTAACACAAAACCGTCTACTACTAAGGAAGTGCAAATATGTCAAATACAAGTAAAATTATTGTGAAACCCACGGTTGTTTCTCACAAATAATGATTATTATTGCAGTAAATATGTCTGTAAGCAATTCACTGTGTACAGTTGAACTAGTACAATCCCACAGCTGAGTTTTCCAACATCCTGTGACATCCGACAAAACATTTATAGTACAAATTATTTCTGCTAACTAAAATAAAACCTGAGTATTCCGACATTCTCTACAATCCGACACATTTTCCTGGTTTAGACAGGTTCCACTGTACACAGCCATACATTAGTACCCCTTTTTGATAATAACGAAATAGCAAGGAATTTAATATTCACCAAAGCTTATTTAGAATAAATTTTGTTAGTACCCTTTTTCAGATAAAAAAGTTAACTTCCCAATGATATTTGTTTAGTTTTATTGTAGTAACAATCCTGCATGTCTGTACATTCGGTGTCCAATAATATAACATGCTGATCGCAGCAATACTTACAAAGATAGGTGTAATGAAAGTTTATCGTTAGCTTAAGCAAGAGTACATTTATGTCATTGATCAGTTGAATTGGTGGGGAAAACCGACGTACCAGAAGAAAGTCACTCACCTTCGATACGGCTCTGAACAAGTAAACCAGCGTACCAGAAGAAAGTCACTCACCTTCGATACGGCTCTGAACAAGTAAACCAGGGTACCAGAAGAAAGTCACTCACCTTCGATACGGCTCTGAACAAGTAAACCAGGGTACCAGAAGAAAGTCACTCACCTTCGATACGGCTCTGAACAAGTAAACCAGGGTACCAGAAGAAAGTCACTCACCTTCGATACGGCTCTGAACAAGTAAACCGGTGTACTCGAAGAAAACCACTCACCTTTGATACGGCTCTGAACAAGTAATCCAGCGTACCAGGAAGAAAGTCGCTCATCTTCGATACGACTCTGAACAAGTAAATCAGGGAACCAGAAGAAAACCACTCATCTTTGATATAGCTCTGAGCAAATAAACTAGGGTACCAGAAGAAAGCCACTCACCTCAGGTACGGTACCCTAACAATTTGTTCATATCTAGTTGAAACTTATCGCTCATATATCATTTATGTCATCATGGTCGCTAATATCCTTTGTGTCATCACGACATCTAAGATCATTTGTCATAGTGTCATAATGTTGTACACCTCGCCATGAAAGAGATTCGAATTCATAATGCTAGTGGTGATAGAATTGATTGAACAGGTAGTTGTAAGTCCAACTACCAGACCATCACGTCCACGGCGGTTCTTTATATTACATAGGTAATGCTTAATATTTCATTCAAAAACCTAAGCAGTTGTTTCAGAGCTGCTACATGTTTAATATATGTCATTAGAAACCCATGTTGTGGCCTAGGACAGAAAGGCACAAACATGTGGCAGAGTCTGCTGCTGGCTGACATCGAAATACCGGTATAACAAACTATTGCTTAGACTCGGTATTTACCACACACAATACCATACAGAATCGTGATGCCAATATGTTGTTGACAATCATGGAAGACTTAATCATTTACTAGATGATAAACTATTGGTCTTTGATCCTTATACTGGTATTATGCATCTAATTGAATGGAAAACAATATTGTATAACTGAAATATTTACGCTTGATATAGCCATCCCACACATTGTTTACTGCGGTCGGTTTACCGTTGCTGAAATGTCAACCTAGGTTAAATACATCTCAAAGAGTACATTTGATATCGTACGTTTTTATTATTATCAATGGGTCGGTACCTCTGATGGTAGACTATTAGCCCCGAGGGTATCATCCGCCCTGTTGTCAGTGTTTTGGCACTGACATGGTTTATTAGATATATTTATTATTATAATTTACAGTTTCTAGAGAATGTAAATGTTATCAAAATTTAGCTTGTCCCCCCTCAGTCACAGATGACACTAACTGAAATTAGCTATCCTGTTTAGCCCCTTTGGTTTTATTGCTCCCAAACAATTTAAGATTATTTGGTTATCCAATTTTTCAATTCTGAGCATACATGATGATGGTTATTCCAGAGACGCGTCATGCGCACTAAATTATATATCTACGTTGTTATTATGCAGCATGAATCACGGACGAAATTCGACTCGTAGTTTAATGTTTCATTCAAGAATTCTAAGCAGTTGTTTCAGAGCTGTGGCAGGTTAAAATTAGAAGCTAAATATGCAATGAAAACATATTTATCGAATATAGTGCGCAACGACGCGTTTCCGGAATCACTTTTATCAGGTATGCTCAAGACCAAAATATTTGAAAGACAATAATTTAAAAGTTATTGTGAGGAAAACACAAAACAAATGGGCAAAATATTATAGCCACAAACAGGAGAACACTTGTTTAATGCATGACTAATGAACTGTAAATGGCGATAGATAAATATGTACATTACTTTGGAAGCACAAAAATAGACGAGACAATTTTTGAAGCAAAAATAATATGCTAACTTGCTAAATCTAGCGTTATCTTGATGATTCCAATACTTACGACACACGTTCATAGGCAAAACAACATAGGTTCAACTGATCAAAATTAGAGTGAGTGATTGTTGTTTAGCGCCAGCTCATCAATTTGGTAGCTATATTATGGCGAGAACAAGTTCATTTTTAATGAGGTCCACTTTGTACTAAGCCAACACTCTTTGTTCGATGTTGATTGTGCTAGCGCACTGAAACAATAGTCTGCAGAGAGACATGTCGCCCCATTCGGAGAAATTATCATGATTCTGGGTCAACCAGGCATTAGGGATCAATATTAGATAATTGCTGGATTATTTGTATATCTTCTTTAAGGTTCTATTATAATCAGCGAGTCTGTTCCATTACCACATCAGGGGTCTTTCTTCAAAACCGTACATTCAGATTTAAAACGAGAAAACAGCCTACGAAAATAAATTGAAATCTTACCATATTGGACGTTAATACATGTTATTGCATCAACAGAGCAAGTACTTTGCTTTATTAATATTTGTTTTTGTTGTTTTTTTTAGCTAAAAAGAGTTTGAAGATACCAAAGGGGCAATCATAATCCGTATATCGAAGAAGAACAGACAACACAATGGCCAAAAGAGAAAGTACAAAAGGACAGACAACGATCAACAAAACATACACATAAAACTAAAGATCGAGTAACATGAACCCACTCAATTGCTCCGGAAGGGTAAGCAGTTCCTGCTCCACTAGTGTTTTTTTTTCGTTTTTGTTTGTTTGTGTTATTTGTTTCGTCCTGTTTCTCGTGTACTCAATATGTCTTGTCCAGTTCTGACCTCCTCCCCTCCCCTCCCTTGGTTTAATTCTAACGGATATCAATCATAAAAATATATATAAACAACTACTTTTAATTGTAAGTGTAAGTAACCAACACAGTTCTTAGGGATTGATTTTCTTCAACTTTAATCTAAATTATTTCTTATTAAAGAAAATGTTATTTAATTAATCAACTTTTTTTCTGTTGGAGCGATTATTCGTATCGACGTTATAGGTATTGAATTTCACCACAAAAGTTGACTTACCTGAAGGAAATAAGAAACTTGGGATAGGTCTGGTATATGATGAAATCAACATGCCTTGTAGGTATATTGTAAATTCAAAATAAGATATCGGAAACAAAGCATTACTGGATATTCCGGACAAACAAAATATAGGAAAAGAAAGAAATATATATCAAACCGAAACCATTCCGGAAACCAAGTATCAAAAAAACAAAAAGGCAAATTCGATATCCACCAGAAGCGCCAGCCGAAAAAAAACCCACAACAAATCGACAAACAAACAAACACACGAACAAACAAACAAACAAAAACAAAAGCAAATAAAAAAAAAAAAGACTAAAGCAAAAAAAAAATAAATACCAAATGAAAAAAAAAAATGAAAAAAACAATAACGGATGTATTGCAATACAAGTCTCGTATTGCTGTCATTACGTTTTGTGTAATGGGACCAAACCTCCGCCTTAAGTTTGTGAAACGACAGAACTGATGCAAGTGTTTTTTTCGAATGTGAGTAAACTGTCAATACTCAGTACACAGAATTTCAGCTATGGTCAAGGCGATAACTTAGCATACGATAAACAATGTAAGTATATTACAAGGTCGTACTAAGGTGGACCTAGAGCGATGCTTAGATTGGCATGCATATTTAATAGACAGGGTTTAAAAATGTTACCTTGCTAATAAGAGCTAATAAAGATCACTTGTAGGCAAATTTCTAATCCGGAGCTGCCTCATGTTGACTTTGATTGATTTTTAAATTGATTTTTTATTTTTGGTGTTTTAGCGCAAACTTTCAGCAATATTTCAGCTATATCATGGGGACCAGTTTTAATGATGGAAGAAGCTGGAGTACCCGGAGAGAACCACCGACCATGGGCAAGCAACTGGTAAACTTTATCACTTGCGGTTGCGAGTCGAGTGCACCCTTTTTGTAATATACATAGCCGGGCGCGAACCCACCCCGTATTGGTGATAGGCTTGTATGAGTATTGAGCCACCCGGGCCCTGTGTTGACATTGATACATAGACAAACCCCAAACAAGAATGTAAAAAATCAAATGATAATTTCACGTAATAACACAATATAGTATAATATAATGAAAAAAATAATATTTACCACGCTGTCGGACAGTTTCATAATTGACAATCACAGAGGACAGATGCACAATCGATACCCCTAGCCCACATGCACATGGCCTCTCACCTTTCTTGGTTGGTACAGGCACTTCAATTACAAAGTGGCTGGGAGCTAGTTTAATGGGTTCATGGAATTAGATGATGCCACTGTTTTAGAATGCAACCTTGAATGTTTATTTCCTATGATTATTCCCCTGTCTTATAATATTTAATTTGAGTACATATTACATATTACATATTGCATTAACCATGTATACAGCTGAAATAATGCTGATTTGACTCTAAATTCCCTCCTTTCTACCTAATGTCATTGTTTGACGTCTTCTGAATTAACTGACTAAGCCGTACCGTAACAAAACACTCTGAATATGAAATCTATTAATTTCCTTTTAAAAGCAAACTTCAATCATTTGCCAAGATTTGAATTAGCCTAAATGTGTTTTCTTACGTATCCTGAATAATTGAAATTATATCTGTTTTGCTGACTACTATAAGGTGCGTCTAGCAGCAATGACAGATGTCGTGTTTAATGTAATTATATACTATGTTTGAAACATAGTTTGTTTTCAGTAACATCATTGTCGTTGCGTGAGTAAATGAACCAACATATTGGATCAACCGCCACTTAATATTCCACGGAATTATTTTCTTTAGAAGATAGTCTTAATCAAATATATTTGAAAGGTTACACGATATAATGTTATTTGTTTTGGGCTGTTTTAAAATATGCTGTATCACTACTCATAGGTATACTGTATATATGCATAGTGACCCAGCAGAATTTTACAATATCAAACAAATTATTTCACACAAAACAAGCGTATCAGTTAAATTATGAGATAACTGTATTTTATTTGAAAATTTCACGGCATCAATTGCAGATTTGATGGTCGCAAATGGAGTTAAACGGATATTTGCGACAATTAAATCTCTAATTGATGCCGTGAAATTTTCAAATACAATACAGTTATCTCCATTAGAATGTAATCATGTGCATTGCCACATTTATTGACAAGATGACGTAAACGGTAATCGGCTAAAATTCTAAAAATATCTCATGATATTTTAACCGTGGAATTGATTCCGTGAAAATTACAGCATTGTCCAATCACAAACCAGGAATATTAAAGAACTACATTAGAATGTTACGTACTTGTTGTAATGGTATAAGTAGATATGACAACTGTTTCGTTATTTTGCTACACAGTCCCACTAATGCAATTAATTTTTATTGCTACTCGTATCTGTTAAGAAAAATAATGAAAGTAATCGACTTAATATATAATCCTGACTGTAAGACGGGGGAGAACATATGCTTTGTCTGTCTTAGCCACCACCTACATCATCTACTCTTCATTCATGACATAGGCCCCAACATATTAACTTATTTTTAATATGAATAGCACGACCGGCGTCAGTAGTGGAGCAATAATGGCTTACCTTTCCAGAGGGCATGACCTCCTCCCCGGTTTTCAGTGGAGTTCCTGTTGCTCAGTGGCTAGCTTTCTATTTTTTTTTATTATTAATAAATTAATTGTTTTCTTTTTGGACGACTTGTTTGTTTGTTTTTTGTTTTTGTTTTTTTCTTTTGAACATTATTATATCGTCTTTTCCTCCTAAAATAATGGTTTCTGGAGAAACAAATAAAAATAAAAAAAACCAACTATATATTATTAACAAAAGATGGCTTGACGTCAGAATATCGAATGGTGAGAAACATCACATATATTCCGGTTGATTTTGTCCCACGTGTATAGGTTTCACTAATTAAACGCAAGATTATATGCTATTTTTCTCACTCAATAGAATTTTGTTGACAGGAAAGTTCATTTCACTGTAACCGATTTTTACCCATAATCCCTTTGGATTAATAAAAGCTTCCTGTGTGATTTTCTCACTCATGAGATCAATCTCTTATAATATCGTTGTAATGTACTTATAGTATTAATATCATTCATCAAATGTGCTGACACACCCATAAATCAAGTAAACATAATTTGTTTTGTTTACACAGTAAATACGACGTATGTACGTTTAAGCTGTTGCTAATGAGTTTTTGGTCAAGTTGTTTTTATTTCTCAATGTGTATTGTTTATACACCATGCTGCACCTCAAGTAAGACTTGAATCTGCATAATAAACGAACATTTATGGAGGTCCAGTAGTGTTGTTTTCTGTATTTTGTATTTTTATCGTCACTGTACATTTTCTACGTAATGGTTGTTTTTCGAGTGCGACAGATCCCGGGTTCTAGACTTGGTCGGGTCACACCAAGGAAGATTATGGTTATAACTGTATATTGTTTTTCGATGTATTTCTTTGTCTCTAATTCTTCGATTTACAGCTTCAGATTACCTTTTTGGTATTTTCAACCTCTTCATAAATTTGTCAAAGTGAATTTTGTTTTCAAGAAGTCTTCGCATACAAAATATTATATATGAAGAAACAAATAATAAACACCACATGCCTATTAATGGTTTAATAATTATTGTACTGCTAAAATATATTAAAAAAAAAAAAAAAAAAAAAAAAAAAAAAAAAAAAAAAATTTACTGCGATTAGGTACTATGTACAATAAAACCTGTCTATGCAGTCACCTGTATTAAGCAATCACCTGTATTAAACAATCACCTGTATTAAGCAGTCACCTGTATTAAGCAGTCACCTCTATTAAGCAGTCACCTGTATTAAGCAGTCACATTTTTCTTGTCCTGTCATAGAAATTTTCGTATGAATTGAATCTCTTTTACGAGGTCACCTGCTTTATAAGGCCACTTTTTCTTTGTCCCAAAGGTGACCTCTTAATACAGGTTTGATTGTTTATGGAAATTAATTTCTTTCTTATTCATATTATTACACACAAGTCCTTGAGCTGATCATAACCTTCTTTGTTATATACAATATATGAAAAGAAAGAAAAAAACAGTCACGCATATTAAAAGAAGACAATAATAAAATAAACAGTCCAAGGCCAAATGAAACATACTATTATAAGTATTTAGTCTTCAAAACAATTAGGAAACATAAACAACAACAAACAACTGAAGATACCAACATTAACAAAATAATTAAATAAAACCCAAAGACGCACTATCTAATGTGGTGAAACATGCTTTGTTAGTTTTAAGTAAAGATGAGGACACATATAAATGTATACAAACAGACTAGGATGGCCGCATCATTTCACTTTTTCACTAAGAGGGGGGGGGGGGGGGCTCATAAAACTAGCTTAACTCCTCCACTTTTTATAGTACCAAGACAAGGGGTTGAGCGGTTATGTATTTGCGTGTTATTGGTATCAATTTTGCATCTGTATACGATTTTAATATTTGATTTTGGAATTGTTCGGACAATATGGTATCTTTTATTTTTCATTTTAATACGAGTAACAATTTATCTGACACTGTTATTATTCAATCTTCGTCAGTAGACATTGTATTGTCTTATTCAGTACTAAGATAACCCTTCTAATCTAATGATGGCACACCTAGGTTTAGTATGTGATTAAGTCTCCTTTAGCTATAATCCTAGCTTTACTGAAACCATTCTTATTGTTGAGGGAATTAGTCATACAGAACATAACTTTCACAAATAATCATCGATTTTTACATAAAATCTTCAAGATTTATTATGCCATTACGTATTTGGAACCAAATGAACTAGGATTCGGAGACACTTGTTTTTCTTTATCAAGTCATCTTTAAGATTTACCAATGAATAAAAAGACGAAAAAGAGAAAACATTGTATATTATTGTTTTGCTACGATGGGAATCATTGCTTCCTATTACATATCATATAATGAAGTTCTATTAAAACACCGTCATTTGTTTTAATACGTTCGTTGTTGTTCTAACTTTGGTTTTCGATGTAGTGTTTTACCGTAATCTGTTTTAGTAGAGTTCGTTGTTGTTCTATCTTTGGTTTTCTATGTAGTGTTTAACCGTAATCTGTTTTAGTAGAGTTCGTTGTTGTTCTATCTTTGGTTTTCTATGTAGTGTTTTACAGTAATCTGTTTTAGTAGGGTTCGTTGTTGTTCTATCTTTGGTTTTCTATGTAGTGTTTAACCGTAATCTGTTTTAGTAGAGTTCGTTGTTGTTCTATCTTTGGTTTTCTATGTAGTGTTTAACCGTAATATGTTTTAGTAGGGTTCGTTGTTGTTCTATCTTTGGTTTTCTATGTAGTGTTTTACCGTAATCTGTTTTAGTAGGGTTCGTTGTTGTTCTATCTTTGGTTTTCTATGTAGTGTTTTACCGTAATCTATTTTAGTAGAGTTCGTTGTTGTTCTATCTTTGGTTTTCTATGTAGTGTTTAACCGTAATCTGTTTTAGTGGGGTTCGTTGTTGTTCTATCTCTGGTTTTCTATGTAGTGTTTTACCGTAATCTGTTTTAGTAGAGTTCGTTGTTGTTCTATCTTTGGTTTTCTATGTAGTGTTTAACCGTAATCTGTTTTAGTAGAGTTCGTTGTTGTTCTATCTTTGGTTTTCTATGTAGTGTTTTACCGTAATCTGTTTTAGTAGGGTTCGTTGTTGTTCTATCTTTGGTTTTCTATGTAGTGTTTTACCGTAATCTATTTTAGTAGGGTTCGTTGTTGTTCTATCTTTGGTTTTCTATGTAGTGTTTTACCGTAATCTGTTTTAGTAGAGTTCGTTGTTGTTCTATCTTTGGTTTTCTATGTAGTGTTTTACTGTAATCTGTTTTAGTAGGGTTCGTTGTTGTTCTATCTTTGGTTTTCTATGTAGTGTTTTACCGTAATCTGTTTTAGTAGAGTTCGTTGTTGTTGAATCTTTGGTTTTCTATGTAGTGTTTTACCGTAATCTGTTTTAGTAGGGTTCGTTGTTGTTCTATCTTTGGTTTTCTATGTAGTGTTTTACTGTAATCTGTTTTAGTAGGGTTCGTTGTTGTTCTATCTTTGGTTTTCTATGTAGTGTTTTACCGTAATCTGTTTTAGTGGGGTTCGTTGTTGTTCTATCTTTGGTTTTCTATGTAGTGTTTTACCGTAATCTGTTTTAGTGGGGTTCGTTGTTGTTCTATCTTTGGTTTTCTATGTAGTGTTTTTACTGTAATCTGTTTTAGTAGGGTTCGTTGTTGTTGAATCTTTGGTTTTCTATGTAGTGTTTTACCGTAATCTGTTTTAGTAGAGTTCGTTGTTGTTCTATCTTTAGTTTTCTATGTAGTGTTTTACCGTAATCTGTTTTAGTAGAGTTCGTTGTTGTTCTATCTTTGGTTTTCTATGTAGTGTTTTACCGTAATCTGTTTTAGTAGGGTTCGTTGTTGTTCTATCTTTGGTTTTCTATGTAGTGTTTTACTGTAATCTGTTTTAGTGGGGTTCGTTGTTGTTCTATCTTTGGTTTTCTATGTAGTGTTTTACTGTAATCTGTTTTAATAGGGTTCGTTGTTGTTCTATCTTTGGTTTTCTATGTAGTGTTTTACCGTAATCTGTTTTAGTGGGGTTCGTTGTTGTTCTATCTTTGGTTTTCTATGTAGTGTTTTACTGTAATCTGTTTTAGTGGGGTTCGTTGTTGTTCTATCTTTGGTTTTCTATGTAGTGTTTTTACTGTAATCTGTTTTAGTAGGGTTCGTTGTTGTTGAATCTTTGGTTTTCTATGTAGTGTTTTACCGTAATCTGTTTTAGTAGAGTTCGTTGTTGTTCTATCTTTAGTTTTCTATGTAGTGTTTTACCGTAATCTGTTTTAGTAGAGTTCGTTGTTGTTCTATCTTTGGTTTTCTATGTAGTGTTTTACCGTAATCTGTTTTAGTAGGGTTCGTTGTTGTTCTATCTTTGGTTTTCTATGTAGTGTTTTATCGTAATCTGTTTTAGTGGGGTTCGTTGTTGTTCTATCTTTGGTTTTCTATGTAGTGTTTTACTGTAATCTGTTTTAGTAGGGTTCGTTGTTGTTCTATCTCTGGTTTTCTATGTAGTGTTTTACTGTAATCTGTTTTAGTGGGGTTCGTTGTTGTTCTATCTTTGGTTTTCTATGTAGTGTTTTACTGTAATCTGTTTTAGTAGGGTTCGTTGTTGTTCTATCTTTGGTTTTCTATGTAGTGTTTTACTGTAATCTGTTTTAGTAGGGTTCGTTGTTGTTGAATCTTTGGTTTTCTATGTAGTGTTTTACCGTAATCTGTTTTAGTAGAGTTCGTTGTTGTTCTATCTTTAGTTTTCTATGTAGTGTTTTACTGTAATCTGTTTTAGTAGAGTTCGTTGTTGTTGAATCTTTGGTTTTCTATGTAGTGTTTTACCGTAATCTGTTTTAGTAGAGTTCGTTGTTGTTCTATCTCTGGTTTTCTATGTAGTGTTTTACCGTAATCTGTTTTAGTAGAGTTCGTTGTTGTTGAATCTTTGGTTTTCTATGTAGTGTTTTACTGTAATCTGTTTTAGTAGGGTTCGTTGTTGTTCTATCTTTGGTTTTCTATGTAGTGTTTTACCGTAATCTGTTTTAGTAGGGTTCGTTGTTGTTCTATCTTTGGTTTTCTATGTAGTGTTTTACTGTGATCTGTTTTAGTAGGGTTCGTTGTTGTTGAATCTTTGGTTTTCTATGTAGTGTTTTACCGTAATCTGTTTTAGTAGAGTTCGTTGTTGTTCTATCTTTAGTTTTCTATGTAGTGTTTTACTGTAATCTGTTTTAGTAGAGTTCGTTGTTGTTGAATCTTTGGTTTTCTATGTAGTGTTTTACCGTAATCTGTTTTAGTAGAGTTCGTTGTTGTTCTGTCTTTGGTTTTCTATGTAGTGTTTTACCGTAATCTGTTTTAGTAGGGTTCGTTGTTGTTCTATCTTTGGTTTTCTATGTAGTGTTTTACCGTAATCTGTTTTAGTGGGGTTCGTTGTTGTTCTATCTTTGGTTTTCTATGTAGTGTTTTACCGTAATCTGTTTTAGTAGGGTTCGTTGTTGTTCTATCTTTGGGTTTCTATGTAGTGTTTTACTGTAATCTGTTTTAGTAGAGTTCGTTGTTGTTCTCTCTTTGGTTTTCTATGTAGTGTTTTACTGTAATCTGTTTTAGTAGAGTTCGTTGTTGTTCTATCTATGGTTTTCTATGTAGTGTTTTACCGTAATCTGTTTTAGTAGGGTTCGTTGTTGTTCTATCTTTGGTTTTCTATGTAGTGTTTTACCGTAATCTGTTTTAGTGGGGTTCGTTGTTGTTCTATCTTTGGTTTTCTATGTAGTGTTTTACTGTAATCTGTTTTAGTAGGGTTCGTTGTTGTTGAATCTTTGGTTTTCTATGTAGTGTTTTACTGTAATCTGTTTTAGTAGATTTCGTTGTTGTTCTATCTTTAGTTTTCTATGTAGTGTTTTACCGTAATCTGTTTTAGTAGAGTTCGTTGTTGTTCTATCTTTTGTTTTCTATGTAGTGTTTTACTGTAATCTGTTTTAGTAGAGTTCGTTGTTGTTGAATCTTTGGTTTTCTATGTAGTGTTTTACTGTAATCTGTTTTAGTAGGGTTCGTTGTTGTTCTATCTTTGGTTTTCTATGTAGTGTTTTACCGTAATCTGTTTTAGTAGAGTTCGTTGTTGTTCTATCTTTGGTTTTCTATGTAGTGTTTTACCGTAATCTGTTTTAGTGGGGTTCGTTGTTGTTGAATCTTTGGTTTTCTATGTAGTGTTTTACCGTAATCTGTTTTAGTAGAGTTCGTTGTTGTTCTATCTTTAGTTTTCTATGTAGTGTTTTACCGTAATCTGTTTTAGTAGGGTTCGTTGTTGTTCTATCTCTGGTTTTCTATGTAGTGTTTTACCGTAATCTGTTTTAGTAGAGTTCGTTGTTGTTCTATCTTTGGTTTTCTATGTAGTGTTTTACTGTAATCTGTTTTAGTAGAGTTCGTTGTTGTTGAATCTTTGGTTTTCTATGTAGTGTTTTACCGTAATCTGTTTTAGTAGAGTTCGTTGTTGTTCTATCTCTGGTTTTCTATGTAGTGTTTTACCGTAATCTGTTTTAGTAGAGTTCGTTGTTGTTCTATCTTTTGTTTTCTATGTAGTGTTTTACTGTAATCTGTTTTAGTAGAGTTCGTTGTTGTTGAATCTTTGGTTTTCTATGCAGTGTTTTATCGTAATCTGTTTTAGTAGAGTTCGTTGTTGTTCTGTCTTTGGTTTTCTATGTAGTGTTTTACCGTAATCTGTTTTAGTAGGGTTCGTTGTTGTTCTATCTTTGGTTTTCTATGTAGTGTTTTACCGTAATCTGTTTTAGTGGGGTTCGTTGTTGTTCTATCTTTGGTTTTCTATGTAGTGTTTTACTGTAATCTGTTTTAGTAGGGTTCGTTGTTGTTCTATCTTTGGTTTTCTATGTAGTGTTTTACTGTAATCTGTTTTAGTAGAGTTCGTTGTTGTTCTCTCTTTGGTTTTCTATGTAGTGTTTTACCGTAATCTGTTTTAGTAGGGTTCGTTGTTGTTCTATCTTTGGTTTTCTATGTAGTGTTTTACTGTAATCTGTTTTAGTGGGGTTCGTTGTTGTTCTATCTTTGGTTTTCTATGTAGTGTTTTACTGTAATCTGTTTTAGTAGGGTTCGTTGTTGTTGAATCTTTGGTTTTCTATGTAGTGTTTTACTGTAATCTGTTTTAGTAGAGTTCGTTGTTGTTCTATCTTTAGTTTTCTATGTAGTGTTTTACCGTAATCTGTTTTAGTAGAGTTCGTTGTTGTTCTATCTTTTGTTTTCTATGTAGTGTTTTACTGTAATCTGTTTTAGTAGAGTTCGTTGTTGTTCTGTCTTTGGTTTTCTATGTAGTGTTTTACCGTAGTCTGTTTTAGTAGGGTTCGTTGTTGTTCTATCTTTGGTTTTCTATGTAGTGTTTTACCGTAATCTGTTTTAGTAGGGTTCGTTGTTGTTCTATCTTTGGTTTTCTATGTAGTGTTTTACCGTAATCTGTTTTAGTGGGGTTCGTTGTTGTTCTATCTTTGGTTTTCTATGTAGTGTTTTACTGTAATCTGTTTTAGTAGGGTTCGTTGTTGTTGAATCTTTGGTTTTCTATGTAGTGTTTTACCGTAATCTGTTTTAGTAGAGTTCGTTGTTGTTCTATCTTTAGTTTTCTATGTAGTGTTTTACTGTAATCTGTTTTAGTAGAGTTCGTTGTTGTTTAATCTTTGGTTTTCTATGTAGTGTTTTACTGTAATCTGTTTTAGTAGAGTTCGTTGTTGTTCTATCTTTGGTTTTCTATGTAGTGTTTAACCGTAATCTGTTTTAGTAGAGTTCGTTGTTGTTCTATCTCTGGTTTTCTATGTAGTTTTTTACCGTAATCTGTTTTAGTAGAGTTCGTTGTTGTTCTATCTTTTGTTTTCTATGTAGTGTTTTACTGTAATCTGCTTTAGTAGAGTTCGTTGTTGTTCTGTCTTTGGTTTTCTATGTAGTGTTTTACCGTAATCTGTTTTAGTAGGGTTCGTTGTTGTTCTATCTTTGGTTTTCTATGTAGTGTTTTACCGTAATCTGTTTTAGTGGGGTTCGTTGTTGTTCTATCTTTGGTTTTCTATGTAGTGTTTTACCGTAATCTGTTTTAGTAGGGTTCGTTGTTGTTCTATCTTTGGTTTTCTATGTAGTGTTTTACCGTAATCTGTTTTAGTAGAGTTCGTTGTTGTTCTATCTCTGGTTTTCTATGTAGTGTTTTACCGTAATCTGTTTTAGTAGAGTTCGTTGTTGTTCTATCTTTTGTTTTCTATGTAGTGTTTTACTGTAATCTGTTTTAGTAGAGTTCGTTGTTGTTGAATCTTTGGTTTTCTATGTAGTGTTTTACCGTAATCTGTTTTAGTAGAGTTCGTTGTTGTTCTGTCTTTGGTTTTCTATGTAGTGTTTTACCGTAATCTGTTTTAGTAGGGTTCGTTGTTGTTCTATCTTTGGTTTTCTATGTAGTGTTTTACCGTAATCTGTTTTAGTGGGGTTCGTTGTTGTTCTATCTTTGGTTTTCTATGTAGTGTTTTACTGTAATCTGTTTTAGTAGGGTTCGTTGTTGTTCTATCTTTGGTTTTCTATGTAGTGTTTTACTGTAATCTGTTTTAGTAGAGTTCGTTGTTGTTCTCTCTTTGGTTTTCTATGTAGTGTTTTACCGTAATCTGTTTTAGTAGGGTTCGTTGTTGTTCTATCTTTGGTTTTCTATGTAGTGTTTTACTGTAATCTGTTTTAGTGGGGTTCGTTGTTGTTCTATCTTTGGTTTTCTATGTAGTGTTTTACTGTAATCTGTTTTAGTAGGGTTCGTTGTTGTTGAATCTTTGGTTTTCTATGTAGTGTTTTACTGTAATCTGTTTTAGTAGAGTTCGTTGTTGTTCTATCTTTAGTTTTCTATGTAGTGTTTTACCGTAATCTGTTTTAGTAGAGTTCGTTGTTGTTCTATCTTTTGTTTTCTATGTAGTGTTTTACTGTAATCTGTTTTAGTAGAGTTCGTTGTTGTTCTGTCTTTGGTTTTCTATGTAGTGTTTTACCGTAATCTGTTTTAGTAGGGTTCGTTGTTGTTCTATCTTTGGTTTTCTATGTAGTGTTTTACCGTAATCTGTTTTAGTAGGGTTCGTTGTTGTTCTATCTTTGGTTTTCTATGTAGTGTTTTACCGTAATCTGTTTTAGTGGGGTTCGTTGTTGTTCTATCTTTGGTTTTCTATGTAGTGTTTTACTGTAATCTGTTTTAGTAGGGTTCGTTGTTGTTGAATCTTTGGTTTTCTATGTAGTGTTTTACCGTAATCTGTTTTAGTAGAGTTCGTTGTTGTTCTATCTTTAGTTTTCTATGTAGTGTTTTACTGTAATCTGTTTTAGTAGAGTTCGTTGTTGTTTAATCTTTGGTTTTCTATGTAGTGTTTTACTGTAATCTGTTTTAGTAGAGTTCGTTGTTGTTCTATCTTTGGTTTTCTATGTAGTGTTTAACCGTAATCTGTTTTAGTAGAGTTCGTTGTTGTTCTATCTCTGGTTTTCTATGTAGTGTTTTACCGTAATCTGTTTTAGTAGAGTTCGTTGTTGTTCTATCTTTTGTTTTCTATGTAGTGTTTTACTGTAATCTGCTTTAGTAGAGTTCGTTGTTGTTCTGTCTTTGGTTTTCTATGTAGTGTTTTACCGTAATCTGTTTTAGTAGGGTTCGTTGTTGTTCTATCTTTGGTTTTCTATGTAGTGTTTTACCGTAATCTGTTTTAGTGGGGTTCGTTGTTGTTCTATCTTTGGTTTTCTATGTAGTGTTTTACCGTAATCTGTTTTAGTAGGGTTCGTTGTTGTTCTATCTTTGGTTTTCTATGTAGTGTTTTACTGTAATCTGTTTTAGTAGAGTTCGTTGTTGTTCTCTCTTTGGTTTTCTATGTAGTGTTTTACCGTAATCTGTTTTAGTAGGGTTCGTTGTTGTTCTATCTTTGGTTTTCTATGTAGTGTTTTACCGTAATCTGTTTTAGTGGAGTTCGTTGTTGTTCTATCTTTGGTTTTCTATGTAGTGTTTTACTGTAATCTGTTTTAGTAGGGTTCGTTGTTGTTGAATCTTTGGTTTTCTATGTAGTGTTTTACTGTAATCTGTTTTAGTAGAGTTCGTTGTTGTTCTATCTTTAGTTTTCTATGTAGTGTTTTACCGTAATCTGTTTTAGTAGAGTTCGTTGTTGTTCTATCTTTTGTTTTCTATGTAGTGTTTTACCGTAATCTGTTTTAGTAGAGTTCGTTGTTGTTGAATCTTTGGTTTTCTATGTAGTGTTTTACCGTAATCTGTTTTAGTAGAGTTCGTTGTTGTTCTATCTTTTGTTTTCTATGTAGTGTTTTACTGTAATCTGTTTTAGTAGAGTTCGTTGTTGTTCTGTCTTTGGTTTTCTATGTAGTGTTTTACCGTAATCTGTTTTAGTAGGGTTCGTTGTTGTCCTATCTTTGGTTTTCTATGTAGTGTTTTACCGTAATCTGTTTTAGTGGGGTTCGTTGTTGTTCTATCTTTGGTTTTCTATGTAGTGTTTTACCGGAATCTGTTTTAGTAGGGTTCGTTGTTGTTCTATCTTTGGTTTTCTATGTAGTGTTTTACCGTAATCTGTTTTAGTAGGGTTCGTTGTTGTTCTATCTTTGGTTTTCTATGTAGTGTTTTACTGTAATCTGTTTTAGTAGGATTCGTTGTTGTTCTATCTTTGGTTTTCTATGTAGTGTTTTACTGTAATCTGTTTTAGTAGGGTTCGTTGTTGTTCTATGTTTGGTTTTCTATGTAGTGTTTTATCGTAATCTGTTTTAGTAGAGTTCGTTGTTGTTTTATCTTTGTTTTCTATGTAGTGTTTTACTGTAATCTGTTTTAGTAGGGTTCGTTGTTGTTCTATCTTTGGTTTTCTATGTAGTGTTTTACTGTAATCTGGTTTAGTAGGGTTCGTTGTTGTTCTATGTTTGGTTTTCTATGTAGTGTTTTATCGTAATTTGTTTTAGTATGGTTCGTTGTTGTTCTATGTTTGGTTTTCTATGTAGTGTTTTACCGTAATCTGTTTTAGTAGAGTTCGTTGTTGTTCTATTTTTGGTTTTCTATGTAGTGTTTTACTGTAATCTGTTTTAGTAGAGTTCGTTGTTGTTCTATCTTTAGTTTTCTATGTAGTGTTTTACCGTAATCTGTTTTAGTAGGGTTCGTTGTTGTTTTATCTTTGGTTTTCTATTTAGTGTTTTACCGTAATCTGTTTTAGTAGGGTTCGTTGTTGTTCTATCTTTGGTTTTCTATGTAGTGTTTTACTGTAATCTGTTTTAGTAGGGTTCGTTATTGTTCTATGTTTGGTTTTCTATGTAGTGTTTTGCCGTAATCTGTTTTAGTAGAGTTCGTTGTTGTTCTCTCTTTGGTTTTCTATGTAGTGTTTTACTGTAATCTGTTTTAGTAGGGTTCGTTGTTGTTCTATGTTTGGTTTTCTATGTAGTGTTTTATCGTAATCTGTTTTAGTAGGGTTCGTTGTTGTTCTATGTTTGGTTTTCTATGTAGTGTTTTACTGTAATCTGTTTTAGTAGGGTTCGTTGTTGTTCTATGTTTGGTTTTCTATGTAGTGTTTTATTGTAATCTGTTTTAGTAGGGTTCGTTGTTGTTTTATCTTTGGTTTTCTATGTAGTGTTTTACCGTAATCTGTTTTAGTAGAGTTCGTTGTTGTTCTATTTTTGGTTTTCTATGTAGTGTTTTACTGTAATCTGTTTTAGTAGAGTTCGTTGTTGTTCTATCTTTAGTTTTCTATGTAGTGTTTTACCGTAATCTGTTTTAGTAGGGTTCGTTGTTGTTTTATCTTTGGTTTTCTATGTAGTGTTTTACTGTAATCTGTTTTAGTAGAGTTCGTTGTTGTTCTATCTTTGGTTTTCTATGTAGTGTTTTACTGTAATCTGTTTTAGTAGGGTTCGTTGTTGTTCTATCTTTGGTTTTCTATGTAGTGTTTTACTGTAATCTGTTTTAGTAGGGTTCGTTGTTGTTCTATGTTTGGTTTTCTATGTAGTGTTTTATCGTAATCTGTTTTAGTAGGGTTCGTTGTTGTTCTATGTTTGGTTTTCTATGTAGTGTTTTACTGTAATCTGTTTTAGTAGGGTTCGTTGTTGTTCTATGTTTGGTTTTCTATGTAGTGTTTTATTGTAATCTGTTTTAGTAGGGTTCGTTGTTGTTTTATCTTTGGTTTTCTATGTAGTGTTTTACCGTAATCTGTTTTAGTAGAGTTCGTTGTTGTTCTATTTTTGGTTTTCTATGTAGTGTTTTACTGTAATCTGTTTTAGTAGAGTTCGTTGTTGTTCTATCTTTAGTTTTCTATGTAGTGTTTTACCGTAATCTGTTTTAGTAGGG
This sequence comes from Bathymodiolus brooksi, assembly GCA_963680875.1. Lineage (NCBI taxonomy): Eukaryota > Metazoa > Mollusca > Bivalvia > Mytilida > Modiolidae > Bathymodiolus > Bathymodiolus brooksi. The sequence goes on from OY804588.1 coordinate 79,715,438, forward strand.
TTCGTTGTTGTTTTATCTTTGGTTTTCTATGTAGTGTTTTACCGTAATCTGTTTTAGTAGCGTTCGTTGTTGTTCTATCTTTGGTTTTCTATGTAGTGTTTTACCGTAATCTGTTTTAGTAGGGTTCGTTGTTGTTTTATCGTTGGTTTTCTATGTAGTGTTTTACCGTAATCTGTTTTAGTAGGGTTCGTTGTTGTTCTAACTTTGGTTTTCTATGTAGTGTTTTACTGTAATCTGTTTTAGTAGGGTTCGTTGTTGTTCTATCTCTGGTTTTCTATGTAGTGTTTTACCGTAATCTGTTTTAGTAGAGTTCGTTGTTGTTGAATCTTTGGTTTTCTATGCATTGTTTTACTGTAATCTGTTTTAGTAGGGTTCGTTGTTGTTCTATCTTTGGTTTTCTATGTAGTGTTTTACCGTAATCTGTTTTAGTAGGGTTCGTTGTTGTTCTATCTTTGGTTTTCTATGTAGTGTTTTACTGTAATCTGTTTTAGTAGGGTTCATTGTTGTTGAATCTTTGGTTTTCTATGTAGTGTTTTACCGTAATCTGTTTTAGTAGAGTTCGTTGTTGTTCTATCTTTAGTTTTCTATGTAGTGTTTTACTGTAATCTGTTTTAGTAGAGTTCGTTGTTGTTGAATCTTTGGTTTTCTATGTAGTGTTTTACTGTAATCTGTTTTAGTAGAGTTCGTTGTTGTTCTGTCTTTGGTTTTCTATGTAGTGTTTTACCGTAATCTGTTTTAGTAGGGTTCGTTGTTGTTCTATCTTTGGTTTTCTATGTAGTGTTTTACTGTAATCTGTTTTAGTAGAGTTCGTTGTTGTTCTGTCTTTGGTTTTCTATGTAGTGTTTTACCGTAATCTGTTTTAGTAGGGTTCATTGTTGTTGAATCTTTGGTTTTCTATGTAGTGTTTTACCGTAATCTGTTTTAGTAGAGTTCGTTGTTGTTCTATCTTTTGTTTTCTATATAGTGTTTTATCGTGATCTGTTTTAGTAGGGTTCGTTGTTGTTCTATCTTTGGTTTTCTATGTAGTGTTTTACTGTAATCTGTTTTAGTAAAGTTCGTTGTTGTTCTCTCTTTGGTTTTCTATGTAGTGTTTTACCGTAATCTGTTTTAGTAGGGTTCGTTGTTGTTCTATCTTTGGTTTTCTATGTAGTGTTTTACTGTAATCTGTTTTAGTAGAGTTCGTTGTTGTTCTGTCTTTGGTTTTCTATGTAGTGTTTTACCGTAATCTGTTTTAGTAGGGTTCGTTGTTGTTCTATCTTTGGTTTTCTATGTAGTGTTTTACAGTAATCTGTTTTAGTAGAGTTCGTTGTTGTTCTCTCTTTGGTTTTCTATGTAGTGTTTTACCGTAATCTGTTTTAGTAGGGTTCGTTGTTGTTCTATCTTTGGTTTTCTATGTAGTGTTTTACCGTAATCTGTTTTAGTGGGGTTCGTTGTTGTTCTATCTTTGGTTTTCTATGTAGTGTTTTACTGTAATCTGTTTTAGTAGAGTTCGTTGTTGTTCTATCTTTAGTTTTCTATGTAGTGTTTTACTGTAATCTGTTTTAGTAGAGTTCGTTGTTGTTCTATCTTTTGTTTTCTATGTAGTGTTTTACCGTAATCTGTTTTAGTAGAGTTCGTTGTTGTTTTATCTTTGGTTTTCTATGTAGTGTTTTACCGTAATCTGTTTTAGTAGAGTTCGTTGTTGTTCTATCTTTAGTTTTCTATGTAGTGTTTTACCGTAATCTGTTTTAGTAGGGTTCGTTGTTGTTTTATCTTTGGTTTTCTATGTAGTGTTTTACTGTAATCTGTTTTAGTAGAGTTCGTTGTTGTTCTATCTTTAGTTTTCTATGTAGTGTTTTACCGTAATCTGTTTTAGTAGGGTTCGTTGTTGTTTTATCTTTGGTTTTCTATGTAGTGTTTTACTGTAATCTGTTTTAGTAGGGTTCGTTGTTGTTCTATCTTTGGTTTTCTATGTAGTGTTTTACTGTAATCTGTTTTAGTAGGGTTCGTTGTTGTTCTATCTTTGGTTTTCTATGTAGTGTTTTACCGTAATCTGTTTTAGTAGAGTTCGTTGTTGTTCTATCTTTAGTTTTCTATGTAGTGTTTTACCGTAATCTGTTTTAGTAGGGTTCGTTGTTGTTTTATCTTTGGTTTTCTATGTAGTGTTTTACTGTAATCTGTTTTAGTAGAGTTCGTTGTTGTTCTATCTTTAGTTTTCTATGTAGTGTTTTACCGTAATCTGTTTTAGTAGGGTTCGTTGTTGTTTTATCTTTGGTTTTCTATGTAGTGTTTTACTGTAATCTGTTTTAGTAGGGTTCGTTGTTGTTCTATCTTTGGTTTTCTATGTAGTGTTTTACTGTAATCTGTTTTAGTAGGGTTCGTTGTTGTTCTATCTTTGGTTTTCTATGTAGTGTTTTACCGTAATCTGTTTTAGTAGAGTTCGTTGTTGTTTTATCTTTGGTTTTCTATGTAGTGTTTTGCCGTAATCTGTTTTAGTAGGGTTCGTTGTTGTTCTATCTTTGGTTTTCTATGTAGTGTTTTACTGTAATCTGTTTTAGTAGGGTTCGTTGTTGTTCTATGTTTGGTTTTCTATGTAGTGTTTTATCGTAATCTGTTTTAGTAGGGTTCGTTGTTGTTCTATGTTTGGTTTTCTATGTAGTGTTTTACTGTAATCTGTTTTAGTAGGGTTCGTTGTTGTTCTATGTTTGGTTTTCTATGTAGTGTTTTATTGTAATCTGTTTTAGTAGGGTTCGTTGTTGTTTTATCTTTGGTTTTCTATGTAGTGTTTTACCGTAATCTGTTTTAGTAGAGTTCGTTGTTGTTCTATTTTTGGTTTTCTATGTAGTGTTTTACTGTAATCTGTTTTAGTAGAGTTCGTTGTTGTTCTATCTTTAGTTTTCTATGTAGTGTTTTACCGTAATCTGTTTTAGTAGGGTTCGTTGTTGTTTTATCTTTGGTTTTCTATGTAGTGTTTTACCGTAATCTGTTTTAGTAGCGTTCGTTGTTGTTCTATCTTTGGTTTTCTATGTAGTGTTTTACCGTAATCTGTTTTAGTAGGGTTCGTTGTTGTTTTATCGTTGGTTTTCTATGTAGTGTTTTACCGTAATCTGTTTTAGTAGGGTTCGTTGTTGTTCTAACTTTGGTTTTCTATGTAGTGTTTTACTGTAATCTGTTTTAGTAGGGTTCGTTGTTGTTCTATCTCTGGTTTTCTATGTAGTGTTTTACCGTAATCTGTTTTAGTAGAGTTCGTTGTTGTTGAATCTTTGGTTTTCTATGTATTGTTTTACTGTAATCTGTTTTAGTAGGGTTCGTTGTTGTTCTATCTTTGGTTTTCTATGTAGTGTTTTACCGTAATCTGTTTTAGTAGGGTTCGTTGTTGTTCTATCTTTGGTTTTCTATGTAGTGTTTTACTGTAATCTGTTTTAGTAGGGTTCATTGTTGTTGAATCTTTGGTTTTCTATGTAGTGTTTTACCGTAATCTGTTTTAGTAGAGTTCGTTGTTGTTCTATCTTTAGTTTTCTATGTAGTGTTTTACTGTAATCTGTTTTAGTAGAGTTCGTTGTTGTTGAATCTTTGGTTTTCTATGTAGTGTTTTACTGTAATCTGTTTTAGTAGAGTTCGTTGTTGTTCTGTCTTTGGTTTTCTATGTAGTGTTTTACCGTAATCTGTTTTAGTAGGGTTCGTTGTTGTTCTATCTTTGGTTTTCTATGTAGTGTTTTACTGTAATCTGTTTTAGTAGAGTTCGTTGTTGTTCTGTCTTTGGTTTTCTATGTAGTGTTTTACCGTAATCTGTTTTAGTAGGGTTCGTTGTTGTTGAATCTTTGGTTTTCTATGTAGTGTTTTACCGTAATCTGTTTTAGTAGAGTTCGTTGTTGTTCTATCTTTTGTTTTCTATGTAGTGTTTTATCGTGATCTGTTTTAGTAGGGTTCGTTGTTGTTCTATCTTTGGTTTTCTATGTAGTGTTTTACTGTAATCTGTTTTAGTAAAGTTCGTTGTTGTTCTCTCTTTGGTTTTCTATGTAGTGTTTTACCGTAATCTGTTTTAGTAGGGTTCGTTGTTGTTCTATCTTTGGTTTTCTATGTAGTGTTTTACTGTAATCTGTTTTAGTAGAGTTCGTTGTTGTTCTGTCTTTGGTTTTCTATGTAGTGTTTTACCGTAATCTGTTTTAGTAGGGTTCGTTGTTGTTCTATCTTTGGTTTTCTATGTAGTGTTTTACAGTAATCTGTTTTAGTAGAGTTCGTTGTTGTTCTCTCTTTGGTTTTCTATGTAGTGTTTTACCGTAATCTGTTTTAGTAGGGTGCGTTGTTGTTCTATCTTTGGTTTTCTATGTAGTGTTTTACCGTAATCTGTTTTAGTGGGGTTCGTTGTTGTTCTATCTTTGGTTTTCTATGTAGTGTTTTACTGTAATCTGTTTTAGTAGAGTTCGTTGTTGTTCTATCTTTAGTTTTCTATGTAGTGTTTTACCGTAATCTGTTTTAGTAGAGTTCGTTGTTGTTCTATCTTTTGTTTTCTATGTAGTGTTTTACCGTAATCTGTTTTAGTAGAGTTCGTTGTTGTTTTATCTTTGGTTTTCTATGTAGTGTTTTACCGTAATCTGTTTTAGTAGAGTTCGTTGTTGTTCTATCTTTTGTTTTCTATGTAGTGTTTTACTGTAATCTGTTTTAGTAGGATTCGTTGTTGTTCTGTCTTTGGTTTTCTATGTAGTGTTTTACGGTAATCTGTTTTAGTAGGGTTCGTTGTTGTTCTATCTTTGGTTTTCTATGTAGTGTTTTACTGTAATCTGTTTTAGTAGGGTTCGTTGTTGTTCTATCTTTGGTTTTCTATGTAGTGTTTTACCGTAATCTGTTTTAGTAGGGTTCGTTGTTGTTCTATCTTTGGTTTTCTATGTAGTGTTTTACCGTAATCTGTTTTAGTAGAGTTCGTTGTTGTTTTATCTTTGGTTTTCTATGTAGTGTTTTACTGTAATCTGTTTTATTAGGGTTCGTTGTTGTTCTATCTTTGGTTTTCTATGTAGTGTTTTACTGTAATCTGTTTTAGTAGGGTTCGTTGTTGTTCTATCTTTGGTTTTCTATGTAGTGTTTTATCGTAATCTGTTTTAGTAGGGTTCGTTGTTGTTCTATCTTTGGTTTTCTATGTAGTGTTTTACTGTAATCTGTTTTAGTAGGGTTCGTTGTTGTTCTATCTTTGGTTTTCTATGTAGTGTTTTACTGTAATCTGTTTTAGTAGGGTTCGTTGTTGTTCTATCTTTGGTTTTCTATGTAGTGTTTTATCGTAATCTGTTTTAGTAGGGTTCGTTGTTGTTCTATCTTTGGTTTTCTATGTAGTGTTTTACAGTAATCTGTTTTAGTAGGGTTCGTTGTTGTTCTATCTCTGGTTTTCTATGTAGTGTTTTACCGTAATCTGTTTTAGTAGAGTTCGTTGTTGTTCTATCTTTGGTTTTCTATGTAGTGTTTTACTGTAATCTGGTTTAGTAGAGTTCGTTGTTGTTGAATCTTTGGTTTTCTATGTAGTGTTTTACCGTAATCTGTTTTAGTAGAGTTCGTTGTTGTTCTATCTCTGGTTTTCTATGTAGTGTTTTACCGTAATCTGTTTTAGTAGAGTTCGTTGTTGTTCTATCTTTTGTTTTCTATGTAGTGTTTTACTGTATTCTGTTTTAGTAGAGTTCGTTGTTGTTGAATCTTTGGTTTTCTATGTAGTGTTTTACCGTAATCTGTTTTAGTAGAGTTCGTTGTTGTTCTATCTTTTGTTTTCTATGTAATGTTTTACTGTAATCTGTTTTAGTAGAGTTCGTTGTTGTTCTGTCTTTGGTTTTCTATGTAGTGTTTTACCGTAATCTGTTTTAGTAGGGTTCGTTGTTGTTCTATCTTTGGTTTTCTATGTAGTGTTTTACCGTAATCTGTTTTAGTGGCGTTCGTTGTTGTTCTATCTTTGATTTTCTATGTAGTGTTTTACCGTAATCTGTTTTAGTAGGGTTCGTTGTTGTTCTATCTTTGGTTTTCTATGTAGTGTTTTACTGTAATCTGTTTTAGTAGAGTTCGTTGTTGTTCTCTCTTTGGTTTTCTATGTAGTGTTTTACCGTAATCTGTTTTAGTAGGGTTCGTTGTTGTTCTATCTTTGGTTTTCTATGTAGTGTTTTACCGTAATCTGTTTTAGTGGGGTTCGTTGTTGTTCTATCTTTGGTTTTCTATGTAGTGTTTTACTGTAATCTGTTTTAGTAGGGTTCGTTGTTGTTGAATCTTTGGTTTTCTATGTAGTGTTTTACTGTAATCTGTTTTAGTAGAGTTCGTTGTTGTTCTATCTTTAGTTTTCTATGTAGTGTTTTACCGTAATCTGTTTTAGTAGAGTTCGTTGTTGTTCTGTCTTTGGTTTTCTATGTAGTGTTTTACCGTAATCTGTTTTAGTAGAGTTCGTTGTTGTTCTATCTTTTGTTTTCTATGTAGTGTTTTACCGTAATCTGTTTTAGTAGAGTTCGTATTTGTTCTATCTTTAGTTTTCTATGTAGTGTTTTACCGTAATCTGTTTTAGTAGAGTTCGTTGTTGTTCTGTCTTTGGTTTTCTATGTAGTGTTTTACTGTAATCTGTTTTAGTAGAGTTCGTTGTTGTTCTATCTTTGGTTTTCTATGTAGTGTTTTACCGTAATCTGTTTTAGTAGAGTTCGTTGTTGTTCTATCTTTTGTTTTCTATGTAGTGTTTTACTGTAATCTGTTTTAGTAGAGTTCGTTGTTGTTCTGTCTTTGGTTTTCTATGTAGTGTTTTACCGTAATCTGTTTTAGTAGGGTTCGTTGTTGTTCTATCTTTGGTTTTCTATGTAGTGTTTTACCGTAATCTGTTTTAGTAGGGTTCGTTGTTGTTCTATCTTTGGTTTTCTATGTAGTGTTTTACCGTAATCTGTTCTAGTGGGGTTCGTTGTTGTTCTATCTTTGGTTTTCTATGTAGTGTTTTACTGTAATCTGTTTTAGTAGGGTTCGTTGTTGTTCTATCTTTGGTTTTCTATGTAGTGTTTTACCGTGATCTGTTTTAGTAGGGTTCGTTGTTGTTCTATCTTTGGTTTTCTATGTAGTGTTTTACCGTAATCTGTTTTAGTAGAGTTCGTTGTTGTTGAATCTTTGGTTTTCTATGTAGTGTTTTACCGTAATCTGTTTTAGTAGAGTTCGTTGTTGTTCTATCTTTAGTTTTCTATGTAGTGTTTTACTGTAATCTGTTTTAGTAGAGTTCGTTGTTGTTGAATCTTTGGTTTTCTATGTAGTGTTTTACCGTAATCTGTTTTAGTAGAGATCGTTGTTGTTCTATCTCTGGTTTTCTATGTAGTGTTTTACAGTAATCTGTTTTAGTAGAGTTCGTTGTTGTTCTATCTTTTGTTTTCTATGTAGTGTTTTACTGTAATCTGTTTTAGTAGAGTTCGTTGTTGTTGAATCTTTGGTTTTCTATGTAGTGTTTTACTGTAATCTGTTTTAGTAAAGTTCGTTGTTGTTCTCTCTTTGGTTTTCTATGTAGTGTTTTACCGTAATCTGTTTTAGTAGGGTTCGTTGTTGTTCTATCTTTGGTTTTCTATGTAGTGTTTTACTGTAATCTGTTTTAGTAGAGTTCGTTGTTGTTCTGTCTTTGGTTTTCTATGTAGTGTTTTACCGTAATCTGTTTTAGTAGGGTTCGTTGTTGTTCTATCTTTGGTTTTCTATGTAGTGTTTTACAGTAATCTGTTTTAGTAGAGTTCGTTGTTGTTCTCTCTTTGGTTTTCTATGTAGTGTTTTACCGTAATCTGTTTTAGTAGGGTTCGTTGTTGTTCTATCTTTGGTTTTCTATGTAGTGTTTTACCGTAATCTGTTTTAGTGGGGTTCGTTGTTGTTCTATCTTTGGTTTTCTATGTAGTGTTTTACTGTAATCTGTTTTAGTAGAGTTCGTTGTTGTTCTATCTTTAGTTTTCTATGTAGTGTTTTACTGTAATCTGTTTTAGTAGAGTTCGTTGTTGTTCTATCTTTTGTTTTCTATGTAGTGTTTTACCGTAATCTGTTTTAGTAGAGTTCGTTGTTGTTTTATCTTTGGTTTTCTATGTAGTGTTTTACCGTAATCTGTTTTAGTAGAGTTCGTTGTTGTTCTATCTTTAGTTTTCTATGTAGTGTTTTACCGTAATCTGTTTTAGTAGGGTTCGTTGTTGTTTTATCTTTGGTTTTCTATGTAGTGTTTTACTGTAATCTGTTTTAGTAGAGTTCGTTGTTGTTCTATCTTTAGTTTTCTATGTAGTGTTTTACCGTAATCTGTTTTAGTAGGGTTCGTTGTTGTTTTATCTTTGGTTTTCTATGTAGTGTTTTACTGTAATCTGTTTTAGTAGGGTTCGTTGTTGTTCTATCTTTGGTTTTCTATGTAGTGTTTTACTGTAATCTGTTTTAGTAGGGTTCGTTGTTGTTCTATCTTTGGTTTTCTATGTAGTGTTTTACCGTAATCTGTTTTAGTAGAGTTCGTTGTTGTTTTATCTTTGGTTTTCTATGTAGTGTTTTACCGTAATCTGTTTTAGTAGAGTTCGTTGTTGTTCTATCTTTAGTTTTCTATGTAGTGTTTTACCGTAATCTGTTTTAGTAGGGTTCGTTGTTGTTTTATCTTTGGTTTTCTATGTAGTGTTTTACTGTAATCTGTTTTAGTAGAGTTCGTTGTTGTTCTATCTTTAGTTTTCTATGTAGTGTTTTACCGTAATCTGTTTTAGTAGGGTTCGTTGTTGTTTTATCTTTGGTTTTCTATGTAGTGTTTTACTGTAATCTGTTTTAGTAGGGTTCGTTGTTGTTCTATCTTTGGTTTTCTATGTAGTGTTTTACTGTAATCTGTTTTAGTAGGGTTCGTTGTTGTTCTATCTTTGGTTTTCTATGTAGTGTTTTACCGTAATCTGTTTTAGTAGAGTTCGTTGTTGTTTTATCTTTGGTTTTCTATGTAGTGTTTTGCCGTAATCTGTTTTAGTAGGGTTCGTTGTTGTTCTATCTTTGGTTTTCTATGTAGTGTTTTACTGTAATCTGTTTTAGTAGGGTTCGTTGTTGCTCTATGTTTGGTTTTCTATGTAGTGTTTTATCGTAATCTGTTTTAGTAGGGTTCGTTGTTGTTCTATGTTTGGTTTTCTATGTAGTGTTTTACTGTAATCTGTTTTAGTAGGGTTCGTTGTTGTTCTATGTTTGGTTTTCTATGTAGTGTTTTATTGTAATCTGTTTTAGTAGGGTTCGTTGTTGTTTTATCTTTGGTTTTCTATGTAGTGTTTTACCGTAATCTGTTTTAGTAGAGTTCGTTGTTGTTCTATTTTTGGTTTTCTATGTAGTGTTTTACTGTAATCTGTTTTAGTAGAGTTCGTTGTTGTTCTATCTTTAGTTTTCTATGTAGTGTTTTACCGTAATCTGTTTTAGTAGGGTTCGTTGTTGTTTTATCTTTGGTTTTCTATGTAGTGTTTTACCGTAATCTGTTTTAGTAGCGTTCGTTGTTGTTCTATCTTTGGTTTTCTATGTAGTGTTTTACCGTAATCTGTTTTAGTAGGGTTCGTTGTTGTTTTATCGTTGGTTTTCTATGTAGTGTTTTACCGTAATCTGTTTTAGTAGGGTTCGTTGTTGTTTTAACTTTGGTTTTCTATGTAGTGTTTTACTGTAATCTGTTTTAGTAGGGTTCGTTGTTGTTCTATCTCTGGTTTTCTATGTAGTGTTTTACCGTAATCTGTTTTAGTAGAGTTCGTTGTTGTTGAATCTTTGGTTTTCTATGTATTGTTTTACTGTAATCTGTTTTAGTAGGGTTCGTTGTTGTTCTATCTTTGGTTTTCTATGTAGTGTTTTACCGTAATCTGTTTTAGTAGGGTTCGTTGTTGTTCTATCTTTGGTTTTCTATGTAGTGTTTTACTGTAATCTGTTTTAGTAGGGTTCATTGTTGTTGAATCTTTGGTTTTCTATGTAGTGTTTTACCGTAATCTGTTTTAGTAGAGTTCGTTGTTGTTCTATCTTTAGTTTTCTATGTAGTGTTTTACTGTAATCTGTTTTAGTAGAGTTCGTTGTTGTTGAATCTTTGGTTTTCTATGTAGTGTTTTACTGTAATCTGTTTTAGTAGAGTTCGTTGTTGTTCTGTCTTTGGTTTTCTATGTAGTGTTTTACCGTAATCTGTTTTAGTAGGGTTCGTTGTTGTTCTATCTTTGGTTTTCTATGTAGTGTTTTACTGTAATCTGTTTTAGTAGAGTTCGTTGTTGTTCTGTCTTTGGTTTTCTATGTAGTGTTTTACCGTAATCTGTTTTAGTAGGGTTCGTTGTTGTTGAATCTTTGGTTTTCTATGTAGTGTTTTACCGTAATCTGTTTTAGTAGAGTTCGTTGTTGTTCTATCTTTTGTTTTCTATGTAGTGTTTTATCGTGATCTGTTTTAGTAGGGTTCGTTGTTGTTCTATCTTTGGTTTTCTATGTAGTGTTTTACTGTAATCTGTTTTAGTAAAGTTCGTTGTTGTTCTCTCTTTGGTTTTCTATGTAGTGTTTTACCGTAATCTGTTTTAGTAGGGTTCGTTGTTGTTCTATCTTTGGTTTTCTATGTAGTGTTTTACTGTAATCTGTTTTAGTAGAGTTCGTTGTTGTTCTGTCTTTGGTTTTCTATGTAGTGTTTTACCGTAATCTGTTTTAGTAGGGTTCGTTGTTGTTCTATCTTTGGTTTTCTATGTAGTGTTTTACAGTAATCTGTTTTAGTAGAGTTCGTTGTTGTTCTCTCTTTGGTTTTCTATGTAGTGTTTTACCGTAATCTGTTTTAGTAGGGTGCGTTGTTGTTCTATCTTTGGTTTTCTATGTAGTGTTTTACCGTAATCTGTTTTAGTGGGGTTCGTTGTTGTTCTATCTTTGGTTTTCTATGTAGTGTTTTACTGTAATCTGTTTTAGTAGAGTTCGTTGTTGTTCTATCTTTAGTTTTCTATGTAGTGTTTTACTGTAATCTGTTTTAGTAGAGTTCGTTGTTGTTCTATCTTTTGTTTTCTATGTAGTGTTTTACCGTAATCTGTTTTAGTAGAGTTCGTTGTTGTTTTATCTTTGGTTTTCTATGTAGTGTTTTACCGTAATCTGTTTTAGTAGAGTTCGTTGTTGTTCTATCTTTTGTTTTCTATGTAGTGTTTTACTGTAATCTGTTTTAGTAGGATTCGTTGTTGTTCTGTCTTTGGTTTTCTATGTAGTGTTTTACGGTAATCTGTTTTAGTAGGGTTCGTTGTTGTTCTATCTTTGGTTTTCTATGTAGTGTTTTACTGTAATCTGTTTTAGTAGGGTTCGTTGTTGTTCTATCTTTGGTTTTCTATGTAGTGTTTTACCGTAATCTGTTTTAGTAGGGTTCGTTGTTGTTCTATCTTTGGTTTTCTATGTAGTGTTTTACCGTAATCTGTTTTAGTAGAGTTCGTTGTTGTTTTATCTTTGGTTTTCTATGTAGTGTTTTACTGTAATCTGTTTTAGTAGGGTTCGTTGTTGTTCTATCTTTGGTTTTCTATGTAGTGTTTTACTGTAATCTGTTTTAGTAGGGTTCGTTGTTGTTCTATCTTTGGTTTTCTATGTAGTGTTTTACTGTAATCTGTTTTAGTAGGGTTCGTTGTTGTTCTATCTTTGGTTTTCTATGTAGTGTTTTACTGTAATCTGTTTTAGTAGGGTTCGTTGTTGTTCTATCTTTGGTTTTCTATGTAGTGTTTTATCGTAATCTGTTTTAGTAGGGTTCGTTGTTGTTCTATCTTTGGTTTTCTATGTAGTGTTTTACAGTAATCTGTTTTAGTAGGGTTCGTTGTTGTTCTATCTCTGGTTTTCTATGTAGTGTTTTACCGTAATCTGTTTTAGTAGAGTTCGTTGTTGTTCTATCTTTGGTTTTCTATGTAGTGTTTTACTGTAATCTGGTTTAGTAGAGTTCGTTGTTGTTGAATCTTTGGTTTTCTATGTAGTGTTTTACCGTAATCTGTTTTAGTAGAGTTCGTTGTTGTTCTATCTCTGGTTTTCTATGTAGTGTTTTACCGTAATCTGTTTTAGTAGAGTTCGTTGTTGTTCTATCTTTTGTTTTCTATGTAGTGTTTTACTGTATTCTGTTTTAGTAGAGTTCGTTGTTGTTGAATCTTTGGTTTTCTATGTAGTGTTTTACCGTAATCTGTTTTAGTAGAGTTCGTTGTTGTTCTATCTTTTGTTTTCTATGTAATGTTTTACTGTAATCTGTTTTAGTAGAGTTCGTTGTTGTTCTGTCTTTGGTTTTCTATGTAGTGTTTTACCGTAATCTGTTTTAGTAGGGTTCGTTGTTGTTCTATCTTTGGTTTTCTATGTAGTGTTTTACAGTAATCTGTTTTAGTGGCGTTCGTTGTTGTTCTATCTTTGGTTTTCTATGTAGTGTTTTACCATAATCTGTTTTAGTAGGGTTCGTTGTTGTTCTATCTTTGGTTTTCTATGTAGTGTTTTACTGTAATCTGTTTTAGTAGAGTTCGTTGTTGTTCTCTCTTTGGTTTTCTATGTAGTGTTTTACCGTAATCTGTTTTAGTAGGGTTCGTTGTTGTTCTATCTTTGGTTTTCTATGTAGTGTTTTACCGTAATCTGTTTTAGTGGGGTTCGTTGTTGTTCTATCTTTGGTTTTCTATGTAGTGTTTTACTGTAATCTGTTTTAGTAGGGTTCGTTGTTGTTGAATCTTTGGTTTTCTATGTAGTGTTTTACTGTAATCTGTTTTAGTAGAGTTCGTTGTTGTTCTATCTTTAGTTTTCTATGTAGTGTTTTACCGTAATCTGTTTTAGTAGAGTTCGTTGTTGTTCTGTCTTTGGTTTTCTATGTAGTGTTTTACCGTAATCTGTTTTAGTAGAGTTCGTTGTTGTTCTATCTTTTGTTTTCTATGTAGTGTTTTACCGTAATCTGTTTTAGTAGAGTTCGTATTTGTTCTATCTTTAGTTTTCTATGTAGTGTTTTACCGTAATCTGTTTTAGTAGAGTTCGTTGTTGTTCTGTCTTTGGTTTTCTATGTAGTGTTTTACTGTAATCTGTTTTAGTAGAGTTCGTTGTTGTTCTATCTTTGGTTTTCTATGTAGTGTTTTACCGTAATCTGTTTTAAAAGAGTTCGTTGTTGTTCTATCTTTTGTTTTCTATGTAGTGTTTTACTGTAATCTGTTTTAGTAGAGTTCGTTGTTGTTCTGTCTTTGGTTTTCTATGTAGTGTTTTACCGTAATCTGTTTTAGTAGGGTTCGTTGTTGTTCTATCTTTGGTTTTCTATGTAGTGTTTTACCGTAATCTGTTTTAGTAGGGTTCGTTGTTGTTCTATCTTTGGTTTTCTATGTAGTGTTTTACCGTAATCTGTTCTAGTGGGGTTCGTTGTTGTTCTATCTTTGGTTTTCTATGTAGTGTTTTACTGTAATCTGTTTTAGTAGGGTTCGTTGTTGTTCTATCTTTGGTTTTCTATGTAGTGTTTTACCGTGATCTGTTTTAGTAGGGTTCGTTGTTGTTCTATCTTTGGTTTTCTATGTAGTGTTTTACCGTAATCTGTTTTAGTAGAGTTCGTTGTTGTTGAATCTTTGGTTTTCTATGTAGTGTTTTACCGTAATCTGTTTTAGTAGAGTTCGTTGTTGTTCTATCTTTAGTTTTCTATGTAGTGTTTTACTGTAATCTGTTTTAGTAGAGTTCGTTGTTGTTGAATCTTTGGTTTTCTATGTAGTGTTTTACCGTAATCTGTTTTAGTAGAGTTCGTTGTTGTTCTATCTCTGGTTTTCTATGTAGTGTTTTACAGTAATCTGTTTTAGTAGAGTTCGTTGTTGTTCTATCTTTTGTTTTCTATGTAGTGTTTTACTGTAATCTGTTTTAGTAGAGTTCGTTGTTGTTGAATCTTTGGTTTTCTATGTAGTGTTTTACCGTAATCTGTTTTAGTAGAGTTCGTTGTTGTTCTATCTTTAGTTTTCTATGTAGTGTTTTACTGTAATCTGTTTTAGTAGAGTTCGTTGTTGTTCTATCTTTGGTTTTCTATGTAGTGTTTTACCGTAATCTGTTTTAGTAGAGTTCGTTGTTGTTCTATCTTTTGTTTTCTATGTAGTGTTCTACTGTAATCTGTTTTAGTAGAGTTCGTTGTTGTTCTGTCTTTGGTTTTCTATGTAGTGTTTTACCGTAATCTGTTTTAGTGGGGTTCGTTGTTGTTCTATCTTTGGTTTTCTATGTAGTGTTTTACCGTAATCTGTTTTAGTGGGGTTCGTTGTTGTTCTATCTTTGGTTTTCTATGTAGTGTTTTACCGTAATCTGTTTTAGTAGGGTTCGTTGTTGTTCTATCTTTGGTTTTCTATGTAGTGTTTTACTGTAATCTGTTTTAGTAGAGTTCGTTGTTGTTCTCTCTTTGGTTTTCTATGTAGTGTTTTACCGTAATCTGTTTTAGTGGGGTTCGTTGTTGTTCTATCTTTGGTTTTCTATGTAATGTTTTACCGTAATCTGTTTTAGTGGGGTTCGTTGTTGTTCTATTTTTGGTTTACTATGTAGTGTTTTACCGTAATCTGTTTTAGTAGGGTTCGTTGTTGTTCTATCTTTGGTTTTCTATGTAGTGTTTTACCGTAATCTGTTTTAGTAGGGTTCGTTGTTGTTCTATCTTTGGTTTTCTATGTAGTGTTTTACCGTAATCTGTTTTAGTAGAGTTCGTTGTTGTTTTATCTTTGGTTTTCTATGTAGTGTTTTACCGTAATCTGTTTTAGTAGGGTTCGTTGTTGTTCTATCTTTGGTTTTCTATGTAGTGTTTTACTGTAATCTGTTTTAGTAGGGTTCGTTGTTGTTCTATGTTTGGTTTTCTATGTAGTGTTTTATCGTAATCTGTTTTAGTAGAGTTCGTTGTTGTTTTATCTTTGGTTTTCTATGTAGTGTTTTGCCGTAATCTGTTTTAGTAGGGTTCGTTGTTGGTCTATCTTTGGTTTTCTATGTAGTGTTTTACTGTAATCTGTTTTAGTAGGGTTCGTTGTTGTTCTATGTTTGGTTTTCTATGTAGTGTTTTATCGTAATCTGTTTTAGTAGTGTTCGTTGTTGTTCTATGTTTGGTTTTCTATGTAGTGTTTTACCGTAATCTGTTTTAGTAGAGTTCGTTGTTGTTCTATTTTTGGTTTTCTATGTAGTGTTTTACTGTAATCTGTTTTAGTAGAGTTCGTTGTTGTTCTATCTTTAGTTTTCTATGTAGTGTTTTACCGTAATCTGTTTTAGTAGGGTTCGTTGTTGTTTTATCTTTGGTTTTCTATGTAGTGTTTTACCGTAATCTGTTTTAGTAGGGTTCGTTGTTGTTCTATCTTTGGTTTTCTATGTAGTGTTTTACCGTAATCTGTTTTAGTAGAGTTCGTTGTTGTTCTATTTTTGGTTTTCTATGTAGTGTTTTACTGTAATCTGTTTTAGTAGAGTTCGTTGTTGTTCTATCTTTAGTTTTCTATGTAGTGTTTTACCGTAATCTGTTTTAGTAGGGTTCGTTGTTGTTTTATCTTTGGTTTTCTATGTAGTGTTTTACCGTAATCTGTTTTAGTAGGGTTCGTTGTTGTTCTATCTTTGGTTTTCTATGTAGTGTTTTACTGTAATCTGTTTTAGTAGGGTTCGTTGTTGTTCTATCTTTGGTTTTCTATGTAGTGTTTTATCGTAATCTGTTTTAGTAGAGTTCGTTGTTGTTTTATCTTTGGTTTTCTATGTAGTGTTTTGCCGTAAACTGTTTTAGTAGGGTTCGTTGTTGTTCTATCTTTGGTTTTCTATGTAGTGTTTTACTGTAATCTGTTTTAGTAGGGTTCGTTGTTGTTCTATGTTTGGTTTTCTATGTAGTGTTTTACTGTAATCTGTTTTAGTAGAGTTCGTTGTTGTTCTATCTTTAGTTTTCTATGTAGTGTTTTACCGTAATCTGTTTTAGTAGAGTTCGTTGTTGTTTTATCTTTGGTTTTCTATGTAGTGTTTTACCGTAATCTGTTCTAGTAGGGTTCGTTGTTGTTCTATCTTTAGTTTTCTATGTAGTGTTTTACCGTAATCTGTTCTAGTAGGGTTCGTTGTTGTTTTATCTTTTGTTTTCTATGTAGTGTTTTAACCGTAATCTGTTTTAGTAGGGTTCGTTGTTGTTCTATCTTTGGTTTTCTATGTAGTGTTTTACCGTAATCTGTTTTAGTAGGGTTCGTTGTTGTTTTATCTTTGGTTTTCTATGTAGTGTTTTACCGTAATCTGTTTTAGTAGGGTTCGTTGTTGTTCTATCTTTGGTTTTCTATGTAGTGTTTTACTGTAATCTGTTTTAGTAGGGTTCGTTGTTGTTCTATCTTTGGTTTTCTATGTAGTGTTTTACTGTAATCTGTTTTAGTAGGGTTCGTTGTTGTTCTATCTTTGGTTTTCTATGTAGTGTTTTACCGTAATCTGTTTTAGTAGAGTTCGTTGTTGTTCTATCTTTGGTTTTCTATGTAGTGTTTTACCGTAATCTGTTTTAGTAGGGTTCGTTGTTGTTTTATCTTTGATTTTCTATGTAGTGTTTTACCGTAATCTGTTTTAGTAGGGTTCGTTGTTGTTCTATCTTTAGTTTTCTATGTAGTGTTTTACTGTTATCTGTTTTAGTAGAGTTCGTTGTTGTTCTATCTTTTGTTTTCTATGTAGTGTTTTACTGTAATCTGTTTTAGTAGAGTTCGTTGTTGTTCTGTCTTTGGTTTTCTATGTAGTGTTTTACCGTAATCTGTTTTAGTAGGGTTCGTTGTTGTTCTATCTTTGGTTTTCTATGTAGTGTTTTACCGTAATCTGTTTTAGTAGGGTTCGTTGTTGTTCTATCTTTGGTTTTCTATGTAGTGTTTTACCGTAATCTGTTCTAGTGGGGTTCGTTGTTGTTCTATCTTTGGTTTTCTATGTAGTGTTTTACTGTAATCTGTTTTAGTAGGGTTCGTTGTTGTTCTATCTTTGGTTTTCTATGTAGTGTTTTACCGTGATCTGTTTTAGTAGGGTTCGTTGTTGTTCTATCTTTGGTTTTCTATGTAGTGTTTTACCGTAATCTGTTTTAGTAGAGTTCGTTGTTGTTGAATCTTTGGTTTTCTATGTAGTGTTTTACCGTAATCTGTTTTAGTAGAGTTCGTTGTTGTTCTATCTTTAGTTTTCTATGTAGTGTTTTACTGTAATCTGTTTTAGTAGAGTTCGTTGTTGTTGAATCTTTGGTTTTCTATGTAGTGTTTTACCGTAATCTGTTTTAGTAGAGTTCGTTGTTGTTCTATCTCTGGTTTTCTATGTAGTGTTTTACCGTAATCTGTTTTAGTAGAGTTCGTTGTTGTTCTATCTTTTGTTTTCTATGTAGTGTTTTACTGTAATCTGTTTTAGTAGAGTTCGTTGTTGTTGAATCTTTGGTTTTCTATGTAGTGTTTTACCGTAATCTGTTTTAGTAGAGTTCGTTGTTGTTCTATCTTTAGTTTTCTATGTAGTGTTTTACCGTAATCTGTTTTAGTAGAGTTCGTTGTTGTTCTATCTTTGGTTTTCTATGTAGTGTTTTACCGTAATCTGTTTTAGTAGAGTTCGTTGTTGTTCTATCTTTTGTTTTCTATGTAGTGTTCTACTGTAATCTGTTTTAGTAGAGTTCGTTGTTGTTCTGTCTTTGGTTTTCTATGTAGTGCTTTACCGTAATCTGTTTTAGTGGGGTTCGTTGTTGTTCTATCTTTGGTTTTCTATGTAGTGTTTTACCGTAATCTGTTTTAGTGGGGTTCGTTGTTGTTCTATCTTTGGTTTTCTATGTAGTGTTTTACCGTAATCTGTTTTAGTAGGGTTCGTTGTTGTTCTATCTTTGGTTTTCTATGTAGTGTTTTACTGTAATCTGTTTTAGTAGAGTTCGTTGTTGTTCTCTCTTTGGTTTTCTATGTAGTGTTTTACCGTAATCTGTTTTAGTGGGGTTCGTTGTTGTTCTATCTTTGGTTTTCTATGTAATGTTTTACCGTAATCTGTTTTAGTGGGGTTCGTTGTTGTTCTATCTTTGGTTTTCTATGTAGTGTTTTACCGTAATCTGTTTTAGTAGGGTTCGTTGTTGTTCTATCTTTGGTTTTCTATGTAGTGTTTTACCGTAATCTGTTTTAGTAGGGTTCGTTGTTGTTCTATCTTTGGTTTTCTATGTAGTGTTTTACCGTAATCTGTTTTAGTAGGGTTCGTTGTTGTTCTATCTTTGGTTTTCTATGTAGTGTTTTACTGTAATCTGTTTTAGTAGGGTTCGTTGTTGTTCTATGTTTGGTTTTCTATGTAGTGTTTTATCGTAATCTGTTTTAGTAGAGTTCGTTGTTGTTTTATCTTTGGTTTTCTATGTAGTGTTTTACCGTAATCTGTTTTAGTAGGGTTCGTTGTTGTTCTATCTTTGGTTTTCTATGTAGTGTTTTACCGTAATCTGTTTTAGTAGGGTTCGTTGTTGTTCTATCTTTGGTTTTCTATGTAGTGTTTTACCGTAATCTGTTTTAGTAGGGTTCGTTGTTGTTCTATCTTTGGTTTTCTATGTAGTGTTTTACCGTAATCTGTTTTAGTAGGGTTCGTTGTTGTTCTATCTTTGGTTTTCTATGTAGTGTTTTACCGTAATCTGTTTTAGTAGGGTTCGTTGTTGTTCTATCTTTGGTTTTCTATGTAGTGTTTTACTGTAATCTGTTTTAGTAGGGTTCGTTGTTGTTCTATGTTTGGTTTTCTATGTAGTGTTTTATCGTAATCTGTTTTAGTAGAGTTCGTTGTTGTTTTATCTTTGGTTTTCTATGTAGTGTTTTGCCGTAATCTGTTTTAGTAGGGTTCGTTGTTGTTCTATCTTTGGTTTTCTATGTAGTGTTTTACTGTAATCTGTTTTAGTAGGGTTCGTTGTTGTTCTATTTTTGGTTTTCTATGTAGTGTTTTATCGTAATCTGTTTTAGTAGGGTTCGTTGTTGTTCTATGTTTGGTTTTCTATGTAGTGTTTTACCGTAATCTGTTTTAGTAGAGTTCGTTGTTGTTCTATTTTTGGTTTTCTATGTAGTGTTTTACTGTAATCTGTTTTAGTAGAGTTCGTTGTTGTTCTATATTTAGTTTTCTATGTAGTGTTTTACCGTAATCTGTTTTAGTAGGGTTCGTTGTTGTTTTATCTTTGGTTTTCTATGTAGTGTTTTACCGTAATCTGTTTTAGTAGGGTTCGTTGTTGTTCTATCTTTGGTTTTCTATGTAGTGTTTTACTGTAATCTGTTTTAGTAGGGTTCGTTGTTGTTCTATGTTTGGTTTTCTATGTAGTGTTTTATCGTAATCTGTTTTAGTAGAGTTCGTTGTTGTTTTATCTTTGGTTTTCTATGTAGTGTTTTGCCGTAATCTGTTTTAGTAGGGTTCGTTGTTGTTCTATCTTTGGTTTTCTATGTAGTGTTTTACTGTAATCTGTTTTAGTAGGGTTCGTTGTTGTTCTATGTTTGGTTTTCTATGTAGTGTTTTACTGTAATCTGTTTTAGTAGAGTTCGTTGTTGTTCTATCTTTAGTTTTCTATGTAGTGTTTTACCGTAATCTGTTTTAGTAGGGTTCGTTGTTGTTCTATCTTTGGTTTTCTATGTAGTGTTTTACTGTAATCTGTTTTAGTAGGGTTCGTTGTTGTTCTATGTTTGGTTTTCTATGTAGTGTTTTACTCTAATCTGTTTTAGTAGGGTTCGTTGTTGTTTTATCTTTGGTTTTCTATGTAGTGTTTTACCGTAATCTGTTCTAGTAGGGTTCGTTGTTGTTCTATCTTTGGTTTTCTATGTAGTGTTTTACCGTAATCTGTTTTAGTAGGGTTCGTTGTTGTTCTATCTTTGGTTTTCTATGTAGTGTTTTACTGTAATCTGTTTTAGTAGGGTTCGTTGTTGTTCTATCTTTGGTTTTCTATGTAGTGTTTTACCGTAATCTGTTTTAGTAGAGTTCGTTGTTGTTCTATCTTTGGTTTTCTATGTAGTGTTTTACCGTAATCTGTTTTAGTAGGGTTCGTTGTTGTTTTATCTTTGGTTTTCTATGTAGTGTTTTACCGTAATCTGTTTTAGTAGGGTTCGTTGTTGTTCTATCTTTAGTTTTCTATGTAGTGTTTTACTGTTATCTGTTTTAGTAGGGTTCGTTGTTGTTCTATCTTTGGTTTTCTATGTAGTGTTTTACTGTAATCTGTTTTAGTAGGGTTCGTTGTTGTTCTATCTTTGGTTTTCTATGTAGTGTTTTACCGTAATCTGTTTTAGTAGGGTTCGTTGTTGTTTTATCTTTGGTTTTCTATGTAGTGTTTTATCGTTATCTCTTTTAGTGGGGTTCGTTGTTGTTCTATCTCTGGTTTTCTATGTAGTGTTTTACTGTAATTTATTTTAGTAGGGTTCGTTGTTGTTCTATGTTTAGTTTTCTATGTAGTGTTTTACCGTAATCTGTTTTAGTAGGGTTCGTTGTTGTTCTATCTTTGGTTTTCTATGTAGTGTTTTATCGTAATCTCTTTTAGTGTGGTTCGTTGTTGTTCTATCTCTGGTTTTCTATGTAGTGTTTTACTGTAATTTATTTTAGTAGGGTTCGTTGTTGTTCTATGTTTAGTTTTCTATGTAGTGTTTTACCGTAATCTGTTTTAGTAGGGTTCGTTGTTGTTCAATCTTTGGTTTTCTATGTAGTGTTTTACTGTAATCTGCTTTAGTAAGGTTCGTTGTTGTTCAAACTCTGGTTTTCTATGTAGTATTTTACTGTAATTTGTTTTAGTAGGGTTCGTTGTTGTTCTATCTTTGGTTTTCTATGTAGTGTTTTATCGTAATCTGTTTTAGTAGAGTTCGTTGTTGTTCTATGTTTAGTTTTCTATGTAGTGTTTTACCGTAATCTGTTTTATTAGGGTTCGTTGTTGTTCTATCTTTGGTTTTCTATGTAGTGTTTTACTGTAATTTGTTTTAGTGGAGTTCGTTGTTGTTTTATCTTTGGTTTTCTATGTAGTGTTTTACCGTAATCTGTTTTAGTAGGGTTTGTTGTTGTTCTATCTTTGGTTTTCTATGTAGTGTTTTACCGTAATCTGTTTTAGTAGAGTTCGTTGTTGTTGAATCTTTGGTTTTCTATGTAGTGTTTTACCGTAATCTGTTTTAGTAGAGTTCGTTGTTGTTCTATCTTTAGTTTTCTATGTAGTGTTTTACTGTAATCTGTTTTAGTAGAGTTCGTTGTTGTTGAATCTTTGGTTTTCTATGTAGTGTTTTACCGTAATCTGTTTTAGTAGAGTTCGTTGTTGTTCTATCTCTGGTTTTCTATGTAGTGTTTTACCGTAATCTGTTTTAGGACAGTTCGTTGTTGTTCTATCTTTTGTTTTCTATGTAGTGTTCTACTGTAATCTGTTTTAGTAGAGTTCGTTGTTGTTCTGTCTTTGGTTTTCTATGTAGTGTTTTACCGTAATCTGTTTTAGTGGGGTTCGTTGTTGTTCTATCTTTGGTTTTCTATGTAGTGTTTTACCGTAATCTGTTTTAGTAGAGTTCGTTGTTGTTCTATCTTTGGTTTTCTATGTAGTGTTTTAACCGTAATCTGTTTTAGTAGAGTTCGTTGTTGTTCTATCTTTTGTTTTCTATGTAGTGTTTTACTGTATTCTGTTTTAGTAGAGTTCGTTGTTGTTGAATCTTTGGTTTTCTATGTAGTGTTTTACCGTAATCTGTTTTAGTAGAGTTCGTTGTTGTTCTATCTTTTGTTTTCTATGTAGTGTTCTACTGTAATCTGTTTTAGTAGAGTTCGTTGTTGTTCTGTCTTTGGTTTTCTATGTAGTGTTTTACCGTAATCTGTTTTAGTGGGGTTCGTTGTTGTTCTATCTTTGGTTTTCTATGTAGTGTTTTACCGTAATCTGTTTTAGTGGGGTTCGTTGTTGTTCTATCTTTGGTTTTCTATGTAGTGTTTTACCGTAATCTGTTTTAGTAGTGTTCGTTGTTGTTCTATCTTTGGTTTTCTATGTAGTGTTTTACTGTAATCTGTTTTAGTAGAGTTCGTTGTTGTTCTCTCTTTGGTTTTCTATGTAGTGTTTTACCGTAATCTGTTTTAGTGGGGTTCGTTGTTGTTCTATCTTTGGTTTTCTATGTAGTGTTTTACCGTAATCTGTTTTAGTGGGGTTCGTTGTTGTTCTATCTTTGGTTTTCTATGTAGTGTTTTACCGTAATCTGTTTTAGTAGGGTTCGTTGTTGTTCTATCTTTGGTTTTCTATGTAGTGTTTTACCGTAATCTGTTTTAGTAGGGTTCGTTGTTGTTCTATCTTTGGTTTTCTATGTAGTGTTTTACCGTAATCTGTTTTAGTAGGGTTCGTTGTTGTTCTATCTTTGGTTTTCTATGTAGTGTTTTACCGTAATCTGTTTTAGTGGGGTTCGTTGTTGTTCTATCTTTGGTTTTCTATGTAGTGTTTTACCGTAATCTGTTTTAGTAGGGTTCGTTGTTGTTCTATCTTTGGTTTTCTATGTAGTGTTTTACCGTAATCTGTTTTAGTAGGGTTCGTTGTTGTTCTATCTTTGGTTTTCTATGTAGTGTTTTACCGTAATCTGTTTTAGTAGGGTTCGTTGTTGTTCTATCTTTGGTTTTCTATGTAGTGTTTTACCGTAATCTGTTTTAGTAGGGTTCGTTGTTGTTCTATCTCTGGTTTTCTATGTAGTGTTTTATCGTAATCTGTTTTAGTAGAGTTCGTTGTTGTTTTATCTATGGTTTTCTATGTAGTGTTTTACCATAATCTGTTTTAGTAGGGTTCGTTGTTGTTCTATCTTTGGTTTTCTATGTAGTGTTTTACTGTAATCTGTTTTAGTAGGGTTCGTTGTTGTTCTATGTTTGGTTTTCTATGTAGTGTTTTATCGTAATCTGTTTTAGTAGAGTTCGTTGTTGTTTTATCTTTTGTTTTCTATGTAGTGTTTTGCCGTAATCTGTTTTAGTAGGGTTCGTTGTTGGTCTATCTTTGGTTTTCTATGTAGTGTTTTACTGTAATCTGTTTTAGTAGGGTTCGTTGTTGTTCTATGTTTGGTTTTCTATGTAGTGTTTTATCGTAATCTGTTTTAGTAGGGTTCGTTGTTGTTCTATGTTTGGTTTTCTATGTAGTGTTTTACTGTAATCTGTTTTAGTAGAGTTCGTTGTTGTTCTATTTTTGGTTTTCTATGTAGTGTTTTACTGTAATCTGTTTTAGTAGAGTTCGTTGTTGTTCTATCTTTAGTTTTCTATGTAGTGTTTTACCGTAATCTGTTTTAGTAGGGTTCGTTGTTGTTTTATCTTTGGTTTTCTATGTAGTGTTTTACCGTAATCTGTTTTAGTAGGGTTCGTTGTTGTTTTATCTTTGGTTTTCTATGTAGTGTTTTGCCGTAATCTGTTTTAGTAGGGTTCGTTGTTGTTCTATCTTTGATTTTCTATGTAGTGTTTTACTGTAATCTGTTTTAGTAGGGTTCGTTGTTGTTCTATCTTTGGTTTTTTATGTAGTGTTTTACTGTAATTTGTTTTAGTGGAGTTCGTTGTTGTTTTATCTTTGGTTTTCTATGTAGTGTTTTACCGTAATCTGTTTTAGTAGGGTTTGTTGTTGTTCTATCTTTGGTTTTCTATGTAGTGTTTTACCGTAATCTGTTTTAGTAGAGTTCGTTGTTGTTGAATCTTTGGTTTTCTATGTAGTGTTTTACCGTAATCTGTTTTAGTAGAGTTCGTTGTTGTTCTATCTTTAGTTTTCTATGTAGTGTTTTACTGTAATCTGTTTTAGTAGAGTTCGTTGTTGTTGAATCTTTGGTTTTCTATGTAGTGTTTTACCGTAATCTGTTTTAGTAGAGTTCGTTGTTGTTCTATCTCTGGTTTTCTATGTAGTGTTTTACAGTAATCTGTTTTAGGACAGTTCGTTGTTGTTCTATCTTTTGTTTTCTATGTAGTGTTCTACTGTAATCTGTTTTAGTAGAGTTCGTTGTTGTTCTGTCTTTGGTTTTCTATGTAGTGTTTTACCGTAATCTGTTTTAGTGGGGTTCGTTGTTGTTCTATCTTTGGTTTTCTATGTAGTGTTTTACCGTAATCTGTTTTAGTAGAGTTCGTTGTTGTTCTATCTTTGGTTTTCTATGTAGTGTTTTAACCGTAATCTGTTTTAGTAGAGTTCGTTGTTGTTCTATCTTTTGTTTTCTATGTAGTGTTTTACTGTATTCTGTTTTAGTAGAGTTCGTTGTTGTTGAATCTTTGGTTTTCTATGTAGTGTTTTACCGTAATCTGTTTTAGTAGAGTTCGTTGTTGTTCTATCTTTTGTTTTCTATGTAGTGTTCTACTGTAATCTGTTTTAGTAGAGTTCGTTGTTGTTCTGTCTTTGGTTTTCTATGTAGTGTTTTACCGTAATCTGTTTTAGTGGGGTTCGTTGTTGTTCTATCTTTGGTTTTCTATGTAGTGTTTTACCGTAATCTGTTTTAGTGGGGTTCGTTGTTGTTCTATCTTTGGTTTTCTATGTAGTGTTTTACCGTAATCTGTTTTAGTAGTGTTCGTTGTTGTTCTATCTTTGGTTTTCTATGTAGTGTTTTACTGTAATCTGTTTTAGTAGAGTTCGTTGTTGTTCTCTCTTTGGTTTTCTATGTAGTGTTTTACCGTAATCTGTTTTAGTGGGGTTCGTTGTTGTTCTATCTTTGGTTTTCTATGTAGTGTTTTACCGTAATCTGTTTTAGTGGGGTTCGTTGTTGTTCTATCTTTGGTTTTCTATGTAGTGTTTTACCGTAATCTGTTTTAGTAGGGTTCGTTGTTGTTCTATCTTTGGTTTTCTATGTAGTGTTTTACCGTAATCTGTTTTAGTGGGGTTCGTTGTTGTTCTATCTTTGGTTGTCTATGTAGTGTTTTACCGTAATCTGTTTTAGTAGGGTTCGTTGTTGTTCTATCTTTGGTTTTCTATGTAGTGTTTTACCGTAATCTGTTTTAGTGGGGTTCGTTGTTGTTCTATCTTTGGTTTTCTATGTAGTGTTTTACCGTAATCTGTTTTAGTAGGGTTCGTTGTTGTTCTATCTTTGGTTTTCTATGTAGTGTTTTACCGTAATCTGTTTTAGTAGGGTTCGTTGTTGTTCTATCTTTGGTTTTCTATGTAGTGTTTTACCGTAATCTGTTTTAGTAGGGTTCGTTGTTGTTCTATCTTTGGTTTTCTATGTAGTGTTTTACCGTAATCTGTTTTAGTAGGGTTCGTTGTTGTTCTATCTCTGGTTTTCTATGTAGTGTTTTATCGTAATCTGTTTTAGTAGAGTTCGTTGTTGTTTTATCTTTGGTTTTCTATGTAGTGTTTTACCGTAATCTGTTTTAGTAGGGTTCGTTGTTGTTCTATCTTTGGTTTTCTATGTAGTGTTTTACTGTAATCTGTTTTAGTAGGGTTCGTTGTTGTTCTATGTTTGGTTTTCTATGTAGTGTTTTATCGTAATCTGTTTTAGTAGAGTTCGTTGTTGTTTTATCTTTTGTTTTCTATGTAGTGTTTTGCCGTAATCTGTTTTAGTAGGGTTCGTTGTTGGTCTATCTTTGGTTTTCTATGTAGTGTTTTACTGTAATCTGTTTTAGTAGGGTTCGTTGTTGTTCTATGTTTGGTTTTCTATGTAGTGTTTTATCGTAATCTGTTTTAGTAGGGTTCGTTGTTGTTCTATGTTTGGTTTTCTATGTAGTGTTTTACTGTAATCTGTTTTAGTAGAGTTCGTTGTTGTTCTATTTTTGGTTTTCTATGTAGTGTTTTACTGTAATCTGTTTTAGTAGAGTTCGTTGTTGTTCTATCTTTAGTTTTCTATGTAGTGTTTTACCGTAATCTGTTTTAGTAGGGTTCGTTGTTGTTTTATCTTTGGTTTTCTATGTAGTGTTTTACCGTAATCTGTTTTAGTAGGGTTCGTTGTTGTTTTATCTTTGGTTTTCTATGTAGTGTTTTGCCGTAATCTGTTTTAGTAGGGTTCGTTGTTGTTCTATCTTTGGTTTTCTATGTAGTGTTTTACTGTAATCTGTTTTAGTAGGGTTCGTTGTTGTTCTATGTTTGGTTTTCTATGTAGTGTTTTACTGTAATCTGTTTTAGTAGAGTTCGTTGTTGTTCTATCTTTAGTTTTCTATGTAGTGTTTTACCGTAATCTGTTTTAGTAGAGTTCGTTGTTGTTTTATCTTTGGTTTTCTATGTAGTGTTTTACCGTAATCTGTTTTAGTAGAGTTCGTTGTTGTTCTATGTTTGGTTTTCTATGTAGTGTTTTATCGTAATCTGTTTTAGTAGAGTTCGTTGTTGTTTTATCTTTTGTTTTCTATGTAGTGTTTTGCCGTAATCTGTTTTAGTAGGGTTCGTTGTTGGTCTATCTTTGGTTTTCTATGTAGTGTTTTACTGTAATCTGTTTTAGTAGGGTTCGTTGTTGTTCTATGTTTGGTTTTCTATGTAGTGTTTTATCGTAATCTGTTTTAGTAGGGTTCGTTGTTGTTCTATGTTTGGTTTTCTATGTAGTGTTTTACTGTAATCTGTTTTAGTAGAGTTCGTTGTTGTTCTATTTTTGGTTTTCTATGTAGTGTTTTACTGTAATCTGTTTTAGTAGAGTTCGTTGTTGTTCTATCTTTAGTTTTCTATGTAGTGTTTTACCGTAATCTGTTTTAGTAGGGTTCGTTGTTGTTTTATCTTTGGTTTTCTATGTAGTGTTTTACCGTAATCTGTTTTAGTAGGGTTCGTTGTTGTTTTATCTTTGGTTTTCTATGTAGTGTTTTGCCGTAATCTGTTTTAGTAGGGTTCGTTGTTGTTCTATCTTTGGTTTTCTATGTAGTGTTTTACTGTAATCTGTTTTAGTAGGGTTCGTTGTTGTTCTATGTTTGGTTTTCTATGTAGTGTTTTACTGTAATCTGTTTTAGTAGAGTTCGTTGTTGTTCTATCTTTAGTTTTCTATGTAGTGTTTTACCGTAATCTGTTTTAGTAGAGTTCGTTGTTGTTTTATCTTTGGTTTTCTATGTAGTGTTTTACCGTAATCTGTTTTAGTAGAGTTCGTTGTTGTTTTATCTTTGGTTTTCTATGTAGTGTTTTAACCGTAATCTGTTTTAGTAGAGTTCGTTGTTGTTCTATCTTTTGTTTTCTACGTAGTGTTTTACTGTATTCTGTTTTAGTAGAGTTCGTTGTTGTTGAATCTTTGGTTTTCTATGTAGTGTTTTACCGTAATCTGTTTTAGTAGAGTTCGTTGTTGTTCTATCTTTTGTTTTCTATGTAGTGTTCTACTGTAATCTGTTTTAGTAGAGTTCGTTGTTGTTCTGTCTTTGGTTTTCTATGTAGTGTTTTACCGTAATCTGTTTTAGTGGGGTTCGTTGTTGTTCTATCTTTGGTTTTCTATGTAGTGTTTTACCGTAATCTGTTTTAGTGGGGTTCGTTGTTGTTCTATCTTTGGTTTTCTATGTAGTGTTTTACCGTAATCTGTTTTAGTAGTGTTCGTTGTTGTTCTATCTTTGGTTTTCTATGTAGTGTTTTACTGTAATCTGTTTTAGTAGAGTTCGTTGTTGTTCTCTCTTTGGTTTTCTATGTAGTGTTTTACCGTAATCTGTTTTAGTGGGGTTCGTTGTTGTTCTATCTTTGGTTTTCTATGTAGTGTTTTACCGTAATCTGTTTTAGTGGGGTTCGTTGTTGTTCTATCTTTGGTTTTCTATGTAGTGTTTTACCGTAATCTGTTTTAGTAGGGTTCGTTGTTGTTCTATCTTTGGTTTTCTATGTAGTGTTTTACCGTAATCTGTTTTAGTAGGGTTCGATGTTGTTCTATCTTTGGTTGTCTATGTAGTGTTTTACCGTAATCTGTTTTAGTAGGGTTCGTTGTTGTTCTATCTTTGGTTTTCTATGTAGTGTTTTACCGTAATCTGTTTTAGTGGGGTTCGTTGTTGTTCTATCTTTGGTTTTCTATGTAGTGTTTTACCGTAATCTGTTTTAGTAGGGTTCGTTGTTGTTCTATCTTTGGTTTTCTATGTAGTGTTTTACCGTAATCTGTTTTAGTAGGGTTCGTTGTTGTTCTATCTTTGGTTTTCTATGTAGTGTTTTACCGTAATCTGTTTTAGTAGGGTTCGTTGTTGTTCTATCTTTGGTTTTCTATGTAGTGTTTTACCGTAATCTGTTTTAGTAGGGTTCGTTGTTGTTCTATCTCTGGTTTTCTATGTAGTGTTTTATCGTAATCTGTTTTAGTAGAGTTCGTTGTTGTTTTATCTTTGGTTTTCTATGTAGTGTTTTACCATAATCTGTTTTAGTAGGGTTCGTTGTTGTTCTATCTTTGGTTTTCTATGTAGTGTTTTACTGTAATCTGTTTTAGTAGGGTTCGTTGTTGTTCTATGTTTGGTTTTCTATGTAGTGTTTTATCGTAATCTGTTTTAGTAGAGTTCGTTGTTGTTTTATCTTTTGTTTTCTATGTAGTGTTTTGCTGTAATCTGTTTTAGTAGGGTTCGTTGTTGGTCTATCTTTGGTTTTCTATGTAGTGTTTTACTGTAATCTGTTTTAGTAGGGTTCGTTGTTGTTCTATGTTTGGTTTTCTATGTAGTGTTTTATCGTAATCTGTTTTAGTAGGGTTCGTTGTTGTTCTATGTTTGGTTTTCTATGTAGTGTTTTACTGTAATCTGTTTTAGTAGAGTTCGTTGTTGTTCTATTTTTGGTTTTCTATGTAGTGTTTTACTGTAATCTGTTTTAGTAGAGTTCGTTGTTGTTCTATCTTTAGTTTTCTATGTAGTGTTTTACCGTAATCTGTTTTAGTAGGGTTCGTTGTTGTTTTATCTTTGGTTTTCTATGTAGTGTTTTACCGTAATCTGTTTTAGTAGGGTTCGTTGTTGTTTTATCTTTGGTTTTCTATGTAGTGTTTTGCCGTAATCTGTTTTAGTAGGGTTCGTTGTTGTTCTATCTTTGATTTTCTATGTAGTGTTTTACTGTAATCTGTTTTAGTAGGGTTCGTTGTTGTTCTATCTTTGGTTTTTTATGTAGTGTTTTACTGTAATTTGTTTTAGTGGAGTTCGTTGTTGTTTTATCTTTGGTTTTCTATGTAGTGTTTTACCGTAATCTGTTTTAGTAGGGTTTGTTGTTGTTCTATCTTTGGTTTTCTATGTAGTGTTTTACCGTAATCTGTTTTAGTAGAGTTCGTTGTTGTTGAATCTTTGGTTTTCTATGTAGTGTTTTACCGTAATCTGTTTTAGTAGAGTTCGTTGTTGTTCTATCTTTAGTTTTCTATGTAGTGTTTTACTGTAATCTGTTTTAGTAGAGTTCGTTGTTGTTGAATCTTTGGTTTTCTATGTAGTGTTTTACCGTAATCTGTTTTAGTAGAGTTCGTTGTTGTTCTATCTCTGGTTTTCTATGTAGTGTTTTACCGTAATCTGTTTTAGGACAGTTCGTTGTTGTTCTATCTTTTGTTTTCTATGTAGTGTTCTACTGTAATCTGTTTTAGTAGAGTTCGTTGTTGTTCTGTCTTTGGTTTTCTATGTAGTGTTTTACCGTAATCTGTTTTAGTGGGGTTCGTTGTTGTTCTATCTTTGGTTTTCTATGTAGTGTTTTACCGTAATCTGTTTTAGTAGAGTTCGTTGTTGTTCTATCTTTGGTTTTCTATGTAGTGTTTTAACCGTAATCTGTTTTAGTAGAGTTCGTTGTTGTTCTATCTTTTGTTTTCTATGTAGTGTTTTACTGTATTCTGTTTTAGTAGAGTTCGTTGTTGTTGAATCTTTGGTTTTCTATGTAGTGTTTTACCGTAATCTGTTTTAGTAGAGTTCGTTGTTGTTCTATCTTTTGTTTTCTATGTAGTGTTCTACTGTAATCTGTTTTAGTAGAGTTCGTTGTTGTTCTGTCTTTGGTTTTCTATGTAGTGTTTTACCGTAATCTGTTTTAGTGGGGTTCGTTGTTGTTCTATCTTTGGTTTTCTATGTAGTGTTTTACCGTAATCTGTTTTAGTGGGGTTCGTTGTTGTTCTATCTTTGGTTTTCTATGTAGTGTTTTACCGTAATCTGTTTTAGTAGGGTTCGTTGTTGTTCTATCTTTGGTTTTCTATGTAGTGTTTTACCGTAATCTGTTTTAGTAGGGTTCGTTGTTGTTCTATCTTTGGTTTTCTATGTAGTGTTTTACCGTAATCTGTTTTAGTAGGGTTCGTTGTTGTTCTATCTTTGGTTTTCTATGTAGTGTTTTACCGTAATCTGTTTTAGTGGGGTTCGTTGTTGTTCTATCTTTGGTTTTCTATGTAGTGTTTTACCGTAATCTGTTTTAGTAGGGTTCGTTGTTGTTCTATCTTTGGTTTTCTATGTAGTGTTTTACCGTAATCTGTTTTAGTAGGGTTCGTTGTTGTTCTATCTTTGGTTTTCTATGTAGTGTTTTACCGTAATCTGTTTTAGTAGGGTTCGTTGTTGTTCTATCTTTGGTTTTCTATGTAGTGTTTTACCGTAATCTGTTTTAGTAGGGTTCGTTGTTGTTCTATCTCTGGTTTTCTATGTAGTGTTTTATCGTAATCTGTTTTAGTAGAGTTCGTTGTTGTTTTATCTATGGTTTTCTATGTAGTGTTTTACCATAATCTGTTTTAGTAGGGTTCGTTGTTGTTCTATCTTTGGTTTTCTATGTAGTGTTTTACTGTAATCTGTTTTAGTAGGGTTCGTTGTTGTTCTATGTTTGGTTTTCTATGTAGTGTTTTATCGTAATCTGTTTTAGTAGAGTTCGTTGTTGTTTTATCTTTTGTTTTCTATGTAGTGTTTTGCCGTAATCTGTTTTAGTAGGGTTCGTTGTTGGTCTATCTTTGGTTTTCTATGTAGTGTTTTACTGTAATCTGTTTTAGTAGGGTTCGTTGTTGTTCTATGTTTGGTTTTCTATGTAGTGTTTTATCGTAATCTGTTTTAGTAGGGTTCGTTGTTGTTCTATGTTTGGTTTTCTATGTAGTGTTTTACTGTAATCTGTTTTAGTAGAGTTCGTTGTTGTTCTATTTTTGGTTTTCTATGTAGTGTTTTACTGTAATCTGTTTTAGTAGAGTTCGTTGTTGTTCTATCTTTAGTTTTCTATGTAGTGTTTTACCGTAATCTGTTTTAGTAGGGTTCGTTGTTGTTTTATCTTTGGTTTTCTATGTAGTGTTTTACCGTAATCTGTTTTAGTAGGGTTCGTTGTTGTTTTATCTTTGGTTTTCTATGTAGTGTTTTGCCGTAATCTGTTTTAGTAGGGTTCGTTGTTGTTCTATCTTTGATTTTCTATGTAGTGTTTTACTGTAATCTGTTTTAGTAGGGTTCGTTGTTGTTCTATCTTTGGTTTTTTATGTAGTGTTTTACTGTAATTTGTTTTAGTGGAGTTCGTTGTTGTTTTATCTTTGGTTTTCTATGTAGTGTTTTACCGTAATCTGTTTTAGTAGGGTTTGTTGTTGTTCTATCTTTGGTTTTCTATGTAGTGTTTTACCGTAATCTGTTTTAGTAGAGTTCGTTGTTGTTGAATCTTTGGTTTTCTATGTAGTGTTTTACCGTAATCTGTTTTAGTAGAGTTCGTTGTTGTTCTATCTTTAGTTTTCTATGTAGTGTTTTACTGTAATCTGTTTTAGTAGAGTTCGTTGTTGTTGAATCTTTGGTTTTCTATGTAGTGTTTTACCGTAATCTGTTTTAGTAGAGTTCGTTGTTGTTCTATCTCTGGTTTTCTATGTAGTGTTTTACAGTAATCTGTTTTAGGACAGTTCGTTGTTGTTCTATCTTTTGTTTTCTATGTAGTGTTCTACTGTAATCTGTTTTAGTAGAGTTCGTTGTTGTTCTGTCTTTGGTTTTCTATGTAGTGTTTTACCGTAATCTGTTTTAGTGGGGTTCGTTGTTGTTCTATCTTTGGTTTTCTATGTAGTGTTTTACCGTAATCTGTTTTAGTAGAGTTCGTTGTTGTTCTATCTTTGGTTTTCTATGTAGTGTTTTAACCGTAATCTGTTTTAGTAGAGTTCGTTGTTGTTCTATCTTTTGTTTTCTATGTAGTGTTTTACTGTATTCTGTTTTAGTAGAGTTCGTTGTTGTTGAATCTTTGGTTTTCTATGTAGTGTTTTACCGTAATCTGTTTTAGTAGAGTTCGTTGTTGTTCTATCTTTTGTTTTCTATGTAGTGTTCTACTGTAATCTGTTTTAGTAGAGTTCGTTGTTGTTCTGTCTTTGGTTTTCTATGTAGTGTTTTACCGTAATCTGTTTTAGTGGGGTTCGTTGTTGTTCTATCTTTGGTTTTCTATGTAGTGTTTTACCGTAATCTGTTTTAGTGGGGTTCGTTGTTGTTCTATCTTTGGTTTTCTATGTAGTGTTTTACCGTAATCTGTTTTAGTAGTGTTCGTTGTTGTTCTATCTTTGGTTTTCTATGTAGTGTTTTACTGTAATCTGTTTTAGTAGAGTTCGTTGTTGTTCTCTCTTTGGTTTTCTATGTAGTGTTTTACCGTAATCTGTTTTAGTGGGGTTCGTTGTTGTTCTATCTTTGGTTTTCTATGTAGTGTTTTACCGTAATCTGTTTTAGTGGGGTTCGTTGTTGTTCTATCTTTGGTTTTCTATGTAGTGTTTTACCGTAATCTGTTTTAGTAGGGTTCGTTGTTGTTCTATCTTTGGTTTTCTATGTAGTGTTTTACCGTAATCTGTTTTAGTGGGGTTCGTTGTTGTTCTATCTTTGGTTGTCTATGTAGTGTTTTACCGTAATCTGTTTTAGTAGGGTTCGTTGTTGTTCTATCTTTGGTTTTCTATGTAGTGTTTTACCGTAATCTGTTTTAGTGGGGTTCGTTGTTGTTCTATCTTTGGTTTTCTATGTAGTGTTTTACCGTAATCTGTTTTAGTAGGGTTCGTTGTTGTTCTATCTTTGGTTTTCTATGTAGTGTTTTACCGTAATCTGTTTTAGTAGGGTTCGTTGTTGTTCTATCTTTGGTTTTCTATGTAGTGTTTTACCGTAATCTGTTTTAGTAGGGTTCGTTGTTGTTCTATCTTTGGTTTTCTATGTAGTGTTTTACCGTAATCTGTTTTAGTAGGGTTCGTTGTTGTTCTATCTCTGGTTTTCTATGTAGTGTTTTATCGTAATCTGTTTTAGTAGAGTTCGTTGTTGTTTTATCTTTGGTTTTCTATGTAGTGTTTTACCGTAATCTGTTTTAGTAGGGTTCGTTGTTGTTCTATCTTTGGTTTTCTATGTAGTGTTTTACTGTAATCTGTTTTAGTAGGGTTCGTTGTTGTTCTATGTTTGGTTTTCTATGTAGTGTTTTATCGTAATCTGTTTTAGTAGAGTTCGTTGTTGTTTTATCTTTTGTTTTCTATGTAGTGTTTTGCCGTAATCTGTTTTAGTAGGGTTCGTTGTTGGTCTATCTTTGGTTTTCTATGTAGTGTTTTACTGTAATCTGTTTTAGTAGGGTTCGTTGTTGTTCTATGTTTGGTTTTCTATGTAGTGTTTTATCGTAATCTGTTTTAGTAGGGTTCGTTGTTGTTCTATGTTTGGTTTTCTATGTAGTGTTTTACTGTAATCTGTTTTAGTAGAGTTCGTTGTTGTTCTATTTTTGGTTTTCTATGTAGTGTTTTACTGTAATCTGTTTTAGTAGAGTTCGTTGTTGTTCTATCTTTAGTTTTCTATGTAGTGTTTTACCGTAATCTGTTTTAGTAGGGTTCGTTGTTGTTTTATCTTTGGTTTTCTATGTAGTGTTTTACCGTAATCTGTTTTAGTAGGGTTCGTTGTTGTTTTATCTTTGGTTTTCTATGTAGTGTTTTGCCGTAATCTGTTTTAGTAGGGTTCGTTGTTGTTCTATCTTTGGTTTTCTATGTAGTGTTTTACTGTAATCTGTTTTAGTAGGGTTCGTTGTTGTTCTATGTTTGGTTTTCTATGTAGTGTTTTACTGTAATCTGTTTTAGTAGAGTTCGTTGTTGTTCTATCTTTAGTTTTCTATGTAGTGTTTTACCGTAATCTGTTTTAGTAGAGTTCGTTGTTGTTTTATCTTTGGTTTTCTATGTAGTGTTTTACCGTAATCTGTTTTAGTAGAGTTCGTTGTTGTTCTATGTTTGGTTTTCTATGTAGTGTTTTATCGTAATCTGTTTTAGTAGAGTTCGTTGTTGTTTTATCTTTTGTTTTCTATGTAGTGTTTTGCCGTAATCTGTTTTAGTAGGGTTCGTTGTTGGTCTATCTTTGGTTTTCTATGTAGTGTTTTACTGTAATCTGTTTTAGTAGGGTTCGTTGTTGTTCTATGTTTGGTTTTCTATGTAGTGTTTTATCGTAATCTGTTTTAGTAGGGTTCGTTGTTGTTCTATGTTTGGTTTTCTATGTAGTGTTTTACTGTAATCTGTTTTAGTAGAGTTCGTTGTTGTTCTATTTTTGGTTTTCTATGTAGTGTTTTACTGTAATCTGTTTTAGTAGAGTTCGTTGTTGTTCTATCTTTAGTTTTCTATGTAGTGTTTTACCGTAATCTGTTTTAGTAGGGTTCGTTGTTGTTTTATCTTTGGTTTTCTATGTAGTGTTTTACCGTAATCTGTTTTAGTAGGGTTCGTTGTTGTTTTATCTTTGGTTTTCTATGTAGTGTTTTGCCGTAATCTGTTTTAGTAGGGTTCGTTGTTGTTCTATCTTTGGTTTTCTATGTAGTGTTTTACTGTAATCTGTTTTAGTAGGGTTCGTTGTTGTTCTATGTTTGGTTTTCTATGTAATGTTTTACTGTAATCTGTTTTAGTAGAGTTCGTTGTTGTTCTATCTTTAGTTTTCTATGTAGTGTTTTACCGTAATCTGTTTTAGTAGAGTTCGTTGTTGTTTTATCTTTGGTTTTCTATGTAGTGTTTTACCGTAATCTGTTTTAGTAGAGTTCGTTGTTGTTTTATCTTTGGTTTTCTATGTAGTGTTTTAACCGTAATCTGTTTTAGTAGAGTTCGTTGTTGTTCTATCTTTTGTTTTCTACGTAGTGTTTTACTGTATTCTGTTTTAGTAGAGTTCGTTGTTGTTGAATCTTTGGTTTTCTATGTAGTGTTTTACCGTAATCTGTTTTAGTAGAGTTCGTTGTTGTTCTATCTTTTGTTTTCTATGTAGTGTTCTACTGTAATCTGTTTTAGTAGAGTTCGTTGTTGTTCTGTCTTTGGTTTTCTATGTAGTGTTTTACCGTAATCTGTTTTAGTGGGGTTCGTTGTTGTTCTATCTTTGGTTTTCTATGTAGTGTTTTACCGTAATCTGTTTTAGTGGGGTTCGTTGTTGTTCTATCTTTGGTTTTCTATGTAGTGTTTTACCGTAATCTGTTTTAGTAGTGTTCGTTGTTGTTCTATCTTTGGTTTTCTATGTAGTGTTTTACTGTAATCTGTTTTAGTAGAGTTCGTTGTTGTTCTCTCTTTGGTTTTCTATGTAGTGTTTTACCGTAATCTGTTTTAGTGGGGTTCGTTGTTGTTCTATCTTTGGTTTTCTATGTAGTGTTTTACCGTAATCTGTTTTAGTGGGGTTCGTTGTTGTTCTATCTTTGGTTTTCTATGTAGTGTTTTACCGTAATCTGTTTTAGTAGGGTTCGTTGTTGTTCTATCTTTGGTTTTCTATGTAGTGTTTTACCGTAATCTGTTTTAGTAGGGTTCGATGTTGTTCTATCTTTGGTTGTCTATGTAGTGTTTTACCGTAATCTGTTTTAGTAGGGTTCGTTGTTGTTCTATCTTTGGTTTTCTATGTAGTGTTTTACCGTAATCTGTTTTAGTGGGGTTCGTTGTTGTTCTATCTTTGGTTTTCTATGTAGTGTTTTACCGTAATCTGTTTTAGTAGGGTTCGTTGTTGTTCTATCTTTGGTTTTCTATGTAGTGTTTTACCGTAATCTGTTTTAGTAGGGTTCGTTGTTGTTCTATCTTTGGTTTTCTATGTAGTGTTTTACCGTAATCTGTTTTAGTAGGGTTCGTTGTTGTTCTATCTTTGGTTTTCTATGTAGTGTTTTACCGTAATCTGTTTTAGTAGGGTTCGTTGTTGTTCTATCTCTGGTTTTCTATGTAGTGTTTTATCGTAATCTGTTTTAGTAGAGTTCGTTGTTGTTTTATCTTTGGTTTTCTATGTAGTGTTTTACCATAATCTGTTTTAGTAGGGTTCGTTGTTGTTCTATCTTTGGTTTTCTATGTAGTGTTTTACTGTAATCTGTTTTAGTAGGGTTCGTTGTTGTTCTATGTTTGGTTTTCTATGTAGTGTTTTATCGTAATCTGTTTTAGTAGAGTTCGTTGTTGTTTTATCTTTTGTTTTCTATGTAGTGTTTTGCTGTAATCTGTTTTAGTAGGGTTCGTTGTTGGTCTATCTTTGGTTTTCTATGTAGTGTTTTACTGTAATCTGTTTTAGTAGGGTTCGTTGTTGTTCTATGTTTGGTTTTCTATGTAGTGTTTTATCGTAATCTGTTTTAGTAGGGTTCGTTGTTGTTCTATGTTTGGTTTTCTATGTAGTGTTTTACTGTAATCTGTTTTAGTAGAGTTCGTTGTTGTTCTATTTTTGGTTTTCTATGTAGTGTTTTACTGTAATCTGTTTTAGTAGAGTTCGTTGTTGTTCTATCTTTAGTTTTCTATGTAGTGTTTTACCGTAATCTGTTTTAGTAGGGTTCGTTGTTGTTTTATCTTTGGTTTTCTATGTAGTGTTTTACCGTAATCTGTTTTAGTAGGGTTCGTTGTTGTTTTATCTTTGGTTTTCTATGTAGTGTTTTGCCGTAATCTGTTTTAGTAGGGTTCGTTGTTGTTCTATCTTTGATTTTCTATGTAGTGTTTTACTGTAATCTGTTTTAGTAGGGTTCGTTGTTGTTCTATCTTTGGTTTTTTATGTAGTGTTTTACTGTAATTTGTTTTAGTGGAGTTCGTTGTTGTTTTATCTTTGGTTTTCTATGTAGTGTTTTACCGTAATCTGTTTTAGTAGGGTTTGTTGTTGTTCTATCTTTGGTTTTCTATGTAGTGTTTTACCGTAATCTGTTTTAGTAGAGTTCGTTGTTGTTGAATCTTTGGTTTTCTATGTAGTGTTTTACCGTAATCTGTTTTAGTAGAGTTCGTTGTTGTTCTATCTTTAGTTTTCTATGTAGTGTTTTACTGTAATCTGTTTTAGTAGAGTTCGTTGTTGTTGAATCTTTGGTTTTCTATGTAGTGTTTTACCGTAATCTGTTTTAGTAGAGTTCGTTGTTGTTCTATCTCTGGTTTTCTATGTAGTGTTTTACCGTAATCTGTTTTAGGACAGTTCGTTGTTGTTCTATCTTTTGTTTTCTATGTAGTGTTCTACTGTAATCTGTTTTAGTAGAGTTCGTTGTTGTTCTGTCTTTGGTTTTCTATGTAGTGTTTTACCGTAATCTGTTTTAGTGGGGTTCGTTGTTGTTCTATCTTTGGTTTTCTATGTAGTGTTTTACCGTAATCTGTTTTAGTAGAGTTCGTTGTTGTTCTATCTTTGGTTTTCTATGTAGTGTTTTAACCGTAATCTGTTTTAGTAGAGTTCGTTGTTGTTCTATCTTTTGTTTTCTATGTAGTGTTTTACTGTATTCTGTTTTAGTAGAGTTCGTTGTTGTTGAATCTTTGGTTTTCTATGTAGTGTTTTACCGTAATCTGTTTTAGTAGAGTTCGTTGTTGTTCTATCTTTTGTTTTCTATGTAGTGTTCTACTGTAATCTGTTTTAGTAGAGTTCGTTGTTGTTCTGTCTTTGGTTTTCTATGTAGTGTTTTACCGTAATCTGTTTTAGTGGGGTTCGTTGTTGTTCTATCTTTGGTTTTCTATGTAGTGTTTTACCGTAATCTGTTTTAGTGGGGTTCGTTGTTGTTCTATCTTTGGTTTTCTATGTAGTGTTTTACCGTAATCTGTTTTAGTAGTGTTCGTTGTTGTTCTATCTTTGGTTTTCTATGTAGTGTTTTACTGTAATCTGTTTTAGTAGAGTTCGTTGTTGTTCTCTCTTTGGTTTTCTATGTAGTGTTTTACCGTAATCTGTTTTAGTGGGGTTCGTTGTTGTTCTATCTTTGGTTTTCTATGTAGTGTTTTACCGTAATCTGTTTTAGTGGGGTTCGTTGTTGTTCTATCTTTGGTTTTCTATGTAGTGTTTTACCGTAATCTGTTTTAGTAGGGTTCGTTGTTGTTCTATCTTTGGTTTTCTATGTAGTGTTTTACCGTAATCTGTTTTAGTAGGGTTCGTTGTTGTTCTATCTTTGGTTGTCTATGTAGTGTTTTACCGTAATCTGTTTTAGTAGGGTTCGTTGTTGTTCTATCTTTGGTTTTCTATGTAGTGTTTTACCGTAATCTGTTTTAGTGGGGTTCGTTGTTGTTCTATCTTTGGTTTTCTATGTAGTGTTTTACCGTAATCTGTTTTAGTAGGGTTCGTTGTTGTTCTATCTTTGGTTTTCTATGTAGTGTTTTACCGTAATCTGTTTTAGTAGGGTTCGTTGTTGTTCTATCTTTGGTTTTCTATGTAGTGTTTTACCGTAATCTGTTTTAGTAGGGTTCGTTGTTGTTCTATCTTTGGTTTTCTATGTAGTGTTTTACCGTAATCTGTTTTAGTAGGGTTCGTTGTTGTTCTATCTCTGGTTTTCTATGTAGTGTTTTATCGTAATCTGTTTTAGTAGAGTTCGTTGTTGTTTTATCTTTGGTTTTCTATGTAGTGTTTTACCATAATCTGTTTTAGTAGGGTTCGTTGTTGTTCTATCTTTGGTTTTCTATGTAGTGTTTTACTGTAATCTGTTTTAGTAGGGTTCGTTGTTGTTCTATGTTTGGTTTTCTATGTAGTGTTTTATCGTAATCTGTTTTAGTAGAGTTCGTTGTTGTTTTATCTTTTGTTTTCTATGTAGTGTTTTGCCGTAATCTGTTTTAGTAGGGTTCGTTGTTGGTCTATCTTTGGTTTTCTATGTAGTGTTTTACTGTAATCTGTTTTAGTAGGGTTCGTTGTTGTTCTATGTTTGGTTTTCTATGTAGTGTTTTATCGTAATCTGTTTTAGTAGGGTTCGTTGTTGTTCTATGTTTGGTTTTCTATGTAGTGTTTTACTGTAATCTGTTTTAGTAGAGTTCGTTGTTGTTCTATTTTTGGTTTTCTATGTAGTGTTTTACTGTAATCTGTTTTAGTAGAGTTCGTTGTTGTTCTATCTTTAGTTTTCTATGTAGTGTTTTACCGTAATCTGTTTTAGTAGGGTTCGTTGTTGTTTTATCTTTGGTTTTCTATGTAGTGTTTTACCGTAATCTGTTTTAGTAGGGTTCGTTGTTGTTTTATCTTTGGTTTTCTATGTAGTGTTTTGCCGTAATCTGTTTTAGTAGGGTTCGTTGTTGTTCTATCTTTGGTTTTCTATGTAGTGTTTTACTGTAATCTGTTTTAGTAGGGTTCGTTGTTGTTCTATGTTTGGTTTTCTATGTAGTGTTTTACTGTAATCTGTTTTAGTAGAGTTCGTTGTTGTTCTATCTTTAGTTTTCTATGTAGTGTTTTACCGTAATCTGTTTTAGTAGAGTTCGTTGTTGTTTTATCTTTGGTTTTCTATGTAGTGTTTTACCGTAATCTGTTTTAGTAGAGTTCGTTGTTGTTTTATCTTTGGTTTTCTATGTAGTGTTTTAACCGTAATCTGTTTTAGTAGAGTTCGTTGTTGTTCTATCTTTTGTTTTCTATGTAGTGTTTTACTGTATTCTGTTTTAGTAGAGTTCGTTGTTGTTGAATCTTTGGTTTTCTATGTAGTGTTTTACCGTAATCTGTTTTAGTAGAGTTCGTTGTTGTTCTATCTTTTGTTTTCTATGTAGTGTTCTACTGTAATCTGTTTTAGTAGAGTTCGTTGTTGTTCTGTCTTTGGTTTTCTATGTAGTGTTTTACCGTAATCTGTTTTAGTGGGGTTCGTTGTTGTTCTATCTTTGGTTTTCTATGTAGTGTTTTACCGTAATCTGTTTTAGTGGGGTTCGTTGTTGTTCTATCTTTGGTTTTCTATGTAGTGTTTTACCGTAATCTGTTTTAGTAGTGTTCGTTGTTGTTCTATCTTTGGTTTTCTATGTAGTGTTTTACTGTAATCTGTTTTAGTAGAGTTCGTTGTTGTTCTCTCTTTGGTTTTCTATGTAGTGTTTTACCGTAATCTGTTTTAGTGGGGTTCGTTGTTGTTCTATCTTTGGTTTTCTATGTAGTGTTTTACCGTAATCTGTTTTAGTGGGGTTCGTTGTTGTTCTATCTTTGGTTTTCTATGTAGTGTTTTACCGTAATCTGTTTTAGTAGGGTTCGTTGTTGTTCTATCTTTGGTTTTCTATGTAGTGTTTTACCGTAATCTGTTTTAGTAGGGTTCGTTGTTGTTCTATGTTTGGTTTTCTATGTAGTGTTTTATCGTAATCTGTTTTAGTAGGGTTCGTTGTTGTTCTATGTTTGGTTTTCTATGTAGTGTTTTACTGTAATCTGTTTTAGTAGAGTTCGTTGTTGTTCTATTTTTGGTTTTCTATGTAGTGTTTTACTGTAATCTGTTTTAGTAGAGTTCGTTGTTGTTCTATCTTTAGTTTTCTATGTAGTGTTTTACCGTAATCTGTTTTAGTAGGGTTCGTTGTTGTTTTATCTTTGGTTTTCTATGTAGTGTTTTACCGTAATCTGTTTTAGTAGGGTTCGTTGTTGTTTTATCTTTGGTTTTCTATGTAGTGTTTTGCCGTAATCTGTTTTAGTAGGGTTCGTTGTTGTTCTATCTTTGATTTTCTATGTAGTGTTTTACTGTAATCTGTTTTAGTAGGGTTCGTTGTTGTTCTATCTTTGGTTTTTTATGTAGTGTTTTACTGTAATTTGTTTTAGTGGAGTTCGTTGTTGTTTTATCTTTGGTTTTCTATGTAGTGTTTTACCGTAATCTGTTTTAGTAGGGTTTGTTGTTGTTCTATCTTTGGTTTTCTATGTAGTGTTTTACCGTAATCTGTTTTAGTAGAGTTCGTTGTTGTTGAATCTTTGGTTTTCTATGTAGTGTTTTACCGTAATCTGTTTTAGTAGAGTTCGTTGTTGTTCTATCTTTAGTTTTCTATGTAGTGTTTTACTGTAATCTGTTTTAGTAGAGTTCGTTGTTGTTGAATCTTTGGTTTTCTATGTAGTGTTTTACCGTAATCTGTTTTAGTAGAGTTCGTTGTTGTTCTATCTCTGGTTTTCTATGTAGTGTTTTACCGTAATCTGTTTTAGGACAGTTCGTTGTTGTTCTATCTTTTGTTTTCTATGTAGTGTTCTACTGTAATCTGTTTTAGTAGAGTTCGTTGTTGTTCTGTCTTTGGTTTTCTATGTAGTGTTTTACCGTAATCTGTTTTAGTGGGGTTCGTTGTTGTTCTATCTTTGGTTTTCTATGTAGTGTTTTACCGTAATCTGTTTTAGTAGAGTTCGTTGTTGTTCTATCTTTGGTTTTCTATGTAGTGTTTTAACCGTAATCTGTTTTAGTAGAGTTCGTTGTTGTTCTATCTTTTGTTTTCTATGTAGTGTTTTACTGTATTCTGTTTTAGTAGAGTTCGTTGTTGTTGAATCTTTGGGTTTCTATGTAGTGTTTTACCGTAATCTGTTTTAGTAGAGTTCGTTGTTGTTCTATCTTTTGTTTTCTATGTAGTGTTCTACTGTAATCTGTTTTAGTAGAGTTCGTTGTTGTTCTGTCTTTGGTTTTCTATGTAGTGTTTTACCGTAATCTGTTTTAGTGGGGTTCGTTGTTGTTCTATCTTTGGTTTTCTATGTAGTGTTTTACCGTAATCTGTTTTAGTGGGGTTCGTTGTTGTTCTATCTTTGGTTTTCTATGTAGTGTTTTACCGTAATCTGTTTTAGTAGTGTTCGTTGTTGTTCTATCTTTGGTTTTCTATGTAGTGTTTTACCGTAATCTGTTTTAGTAGAGTTCGTTGTTGTTCTCTCTTTGGTTTTCTATGTAGTGTTTTACCGTAATCTGTTTTAGTGGGGTTCGTTGTTGTTCTATCTTTGGTTTTCTATGTAGTGTTTTACCGTAATCTGTTTTAGTGGGGTTCGTTGTTGTTCTATCTTTGGTTTTCTATGTAGTGTTTTACCGTAATCTGTTTTAGTAGGGTTCGTTGTTGTTCTATCTTTGGTTTTCTATGTAGTGTTTTACCGTAATCTGTTTTAGTAGGGTTCGTTGTTGTTCTATCTTTGGTTGTCTATGTAGTGTTTTACCGTAATCTGTTTTAGTAGGGTTCGTTGTTGTTCTATCTTTGGTTTTCTATGTAGTGTTTTACCGTAATCTGTTTTAGTGGGGTTCGTTGTTGTTCTATCTTTGGTTTTCTATGTAGTGTTTTACCGTAATCTGTTTTAGTAGGGTTCGTTGTTGTTCTATCTTTGGTTTTCTATGTAGTGTTTTACCGTAATCTGTTTTAGTAGGGTTCGTTGTTGTTCTATCTTTGGTTTTCTATGTAGTGTTTTACCGTAATCTGTTTTAGTAGGGTTCGTTGTTGTTCTATCTTTGGTTTTCTATGTAGTGTTTTACCGTAATCTGTTTTAGTAGGGTTCGTTGTTGTTCTATCTCTGGTTTTCTATGTAGTGTTTTATCGTAATCTGTTTTAGTAGAGTTCGTTGTTGTTTTATCTTTGGTTTTCTATGTAGTGTTTTACCATAATCTGTTTTAGTAGGGTTCGTTGTTGTTCTATCTTTGGTTTTCTATGTAGTGTTTTACTGTAATCTGTTTTAGTAGTGTTCGTTGTTGTTCTATGTTTGGTTTTCTATGTAGTGTTTTATCGTAATCTGTTTTAGTAGAGTTCGTTGTTGTTTTATCTTTTGTTTTCTATGTAGTGTTTTGCCGTAATCTGTTTTAGTAGGGTTCGTTGTTGGTCTATCTTTGGTTTTCTATGTAGTGTTTTACTGTAATCTGTTTTAGTAGGGTTCGTTGTTGTTCTATGTTTGGTTTTCTATGTAGTGTTTTATCGTAATCTGTTTTAGTAGGGTTCGTTGTTGTTCTATGTTTGGTTTTCTATGTAGTGTTTTACTGTAATCTGTTTTAGTAGAGTTCGTTGTTGTTCTATTTTTGGTTTTCTATGTAGTGTTT
This sequence comes from Bathymodiolus brooksi, assembly GCA_963680875.1. Taxonomy (NCBI): domain Eukaryota; kingdom Metazoa; phylum Mollusca; class Bivalvia; order Mytilida; family Modiolidae; genus Bathymodiolus; species Bathymodiolus brooksi. The sequence goes on from OY804588.1 coordinate 79,758,081, forward strand.
TACTGTAATCTGTTTTAGTAGAGTTCGTTGTTGTTCTATCTTTAGTTTTCTATGTAGTGTTTTACCGTAATCTGTTTTAGTAGGGTTCGTTGTTGTTTTATCTTTGGTTTTCTATGTAGTGTTTTACCGTAATCTGTTTTAGTAGGGTTCGTTGTTGTTTTATCTTTGGTTTTCTATGTAGTGTTTTGCCGTAATCTGTTTTAGTAGGGTTCGTTGTTGTTCTATCTTTGGTTTTCTATGTAGTGTTTTACTGTAATCTGTTTTAGTAGGGTTCGTTGTTGTTCTATGTTTGGTTTTCTATGTAGTGTTTTACTGTAATCTGTTTTAGTAGAGTTCGTTGTTGTTCTATCTTTAGTTTTCTATGTAGTGTTTTACCGTAATCTGTTTTAGTAGAGTTCGTTGTTGTTTTATCTTTGGTTTTCTATGTAGTGTTTTACCGTAATCTGTTTTAGTAGAGTTCGTTGTTGTTTTATCTTTGGTTTTCTATGTAGTGTTTTAACCGTAATCTGTTTTAGTAGAGTTCGTTGTTGTTCTATCTTTTGTTTTCTATGTAGTGTTTTACTGTATTCTGTTTTAGTAGAGTTCGTTGTTGTTGAATCTTTGGTTTTCTATGTAGTGTTTTACCGTAATCTGTTTTAGTAGAGTTCGTTGTTGTTCTATCTTTTGTTTTCTATGTAGTGTTCTACTGTAATCTGTTTTAGTAGAGTTCGTTGTTGTTCTGTCTTTGGTTTTCTATGTAGTGTTTTACCGTAATCTGTTTTAGTGGGGTTCGTTGTTGTTCTATCTTTGGTTTTCTATGTAGTGTTTTACCGTAATCTGTTTTAGTGGGGTTCGTTGTTGTTCTATCTTTGGTTTTCTATGTAGTGTTTTACCGTAATCTGTTTTAGTAGTGTTCGTTGTTGTTCTATCTTTGGTTTTCTATGTAGTGTTTTACTGTAATCTGTTTTAGTAGAGTTCGTTGTTGTTCTCTCTTTGGTTTTCTATGTAGTGTTTTACCGTAATCTGTTTTAGTGGGGTTCGTTGTTGTTCTATCTTTGGTTTTCTATGTAGTGTTTTACCGTAATCTGTTTTAGTGGGGTTCGTTGTTGTTCTATCTTTGGTTTTCTATGTAGTGTTTTACCGTAATCTGTTTTAGTAGGGTTCGTTGTTGTTCTATCTTTGGTTTTCTATGTAGTGTTTTACCGTAATCTGTTTTAGTAGGGTTCGATGTTGTTCTATCTTTGGTTGTCTATGTAGTGTTTTACCGTAATCTGTTTTAGTAGGGTTCGTTGTTGTTCTATCTTTGGTTTTCTATGTAGTGTTTTACCGTAATCTGTTTTAGTGGGGTTCGTTGTTGTTCTATCTTTGGTTTTCTATGTAGTGTTTTACCGTAATCTGTTTTAGTAGGGTTCGTTGTTGTTCTATCTTTGGTTTTCTATGTAGTGTTTTACCGTAATCTGTTTTAGTAGGGTTCGTTGTTGTTCTATCTTTGGTTTTCTATGTAGTGTTTTACCGTAATCTGTTTTAGTAGGGTTCGTTGTTGTTCTATCTTTGGTTTTCTATGTAGTGTTTTACCGTAATCTGTTTTAGTAGGGTTCGTTGTTGTTCTATCTCTGGTTTTCTATGTAGTGTTTTATCGTAATCTGTTTTAGTAGAGTTCGTTGTTGTTTTATCTTTGGTTTTCTATGTAGTGTTTTACCATAATCTGTTTTAGTAGGGTTCGTTGTTGTTCTATCTTTGGTTTTCTATGTAGTGTTTTACTGTAATCTGTTTTAGTAGGGTTCGTTGTTGTTCTATGTTTGGTTTTCTATGTAGTGTTTTATCGTAATCTGTTTTAGTAGAGTTCGTTGTTGTTTTATCTTTTGTTTTCTATGTAGTGTTTTGCCGTAATCTGTTTTAGTAGGGTTCGTTGTTGGTCTATCTTTGGTTTTCTATGTAGTGTTTTACTGTAATCTGTTTTAGTAGGGTTCGTTGTTGTTCTATGTTTGGTTTTCTATGTAGTGTTTTATCGTAATCTGTTTTAGTAGGGTTCGTTGTTGTTCTATGTTTGGTTTTCTATGTAGTGTTTTACTGTAATCTGTTTTAGTAGAGTTCGTTGTTGTTCTATTTTTGGTTTTCTATGTAGTGTTTTACTGTAATCTGTTTTAGTAGAGTTCGTTGTTGTTCTATCTTTAGTTTTCTATGTAGTGTTTTACCGTAATCTGTTTAAGTAGAGTTCGTTGTTGTTTTATCTTTGGTTTTCTATGTAGTGTTTTACCGTAATCTGTTTTAGTAGAGTTCGTTGTTGTTTTATCTTTGGTTTTCTATGTAGTGTTTTACTGTAATCTGTTTTAGTAGGGTTCGTTGTTGTTCTATCTTTGGCTTTCTATGTAGTGTTTTACTGTAATCTGTTTTAGTAGGGTTCGTTGTTGTTCTATGTTTGGTTTTCTATGTAGTGTTTTACTGTAATCTGTTTTAGTAGAGTTCGTTGTTGTTCTATCTTTAGTTTTCTATGTAGTGTTTTACCGTAATCTGTTTTAGTAGAGTTCGTTGTTGTTTTATCTTTGGTTTTCTATGTAGTGTTTTACCGTAATCTGTTTTAGTAGAGTTCGTTGTTGTTCTATCTTTGGTTTTCTATGTAGTGTTTTACTGTAATCTGTTTTAGTAGGGATCGTTGTTGTTCTATCTTTGGTTTTCTATGTAGTGTTTTACTGTAATCTGTTTTAGTAGGGTTCGTTGTTGTTTTATCTTTGGTTTTCTATGTAGTGTTTTACTGTAATCTGTTTTAGTAGGGTTCGTTGTTGTTCTATCTTTGGTTTTCTATGTAGTGTTTTACCGTAATCTGTTCTAGTAGGGTTCGTTGTTGTTCTATCTTTAGTTTTCTATGTAGTGTTTTACCGTAATCTGTTCTAGTAGGGTTCGTTGTTGTTTTATCTTTGGTTTTCTATGTAGTGTTTTACTGTAATCTGTTTTAGTAGGGTTCGTTGTTGTTCTATCTTTGGTTTTCTATGTAGTGTTTTACCGTAATCTGTTCTAGTAGGGTTCGTTGTTGTTCTATCTTTAGTTTTCTATGTAGTGTTTTACCGTAATCTGTTCTAGTAGGGTTCGTTGTTGTTTTATCTTTGGTTTTCTATGTAGTGTTTTACTGTAATCTGTTTTAGTAGGGTTCGTTGTTGTTCTATCTTTGGTTTTCTATGTAGTGTTTTACTGTAATCTGTTTTAGTAGGGTTCGTTGTTGTTTTCTCTTTGGTTTTCTATGTAGTGTTTTACCGTAATCTGTTTTAGTAGGGTTCGTTGTTGTTCTATCTTTTGTTTTCTATGTAGTGTTTTACTGTAATTTGTTTTAGTAGGGTTCGTTGTTGTTTTATCTTTGGTTTTCTATGTAGTGTTTTACTGTAATCTGTTTTAGTAGGGTTCGTTGTTGTTTTATCTTTGGTTTTCTATGTAGTGTTTTACTGTAATCTGTTTTAGTAGGGTTCGTTGTTGTTCTATCTTTGGTTTTCTATGTAGTGTTTTACCGTAATCTGTTTTAGTAGAGTTCGTTCTTGTTCTATCTTTGGTTTTCTATGTAGTGTTTTACTGTAATTTGTTTTAGTAGGGTTCGTTGTTGTTTTATCTTTGGTTTTCTATGTAGTGTTTTACTGTAATCTGTTTTAGTAGGGTTCGTTGTTGTTCTATCTTTGGTTTTCTATGTAGTGTTTTACCGTAATCTGTTTTAGTAGAGTTCGTTGTTGTTCTATCTTTAGTTTTCTATGTAGTGTTTTACTGTAATTTGTTTTAGTAGGGTTCGTTGTTGTTTTATCTTTGGTTTTCTATGTAGTGTTTTACCGTAATCTGTTTTAGTAGGGTTCGTTGTTGTTCTATCTCTAGTTTTCTATGTAGTGTTTTACAGTAATCTGTTTTAGTAGAGTTCGTTGTTGTTCTATCTTTGGTTTTCTATGTAGTGTTTTACTGTAATCTGTTTTAGTAGAGTTCGTTGTTGTTTTATCTCTGGTTTTCTATGTAGTGTTTTACCGTAATCTGTTTTAGTAGGGTTCGTTGTTGTTCTATCTTTGGTTTTCTATGTAGTGTTTTACTGTAATCTGTTATAGTAGGGTTCGTTGTTGTTCTATCTTTGGTTTTCTATGTAGTGTTTTACCGTAATCTGTTTTATTAGGGTTCGTTGTTGTTCTATCTCTGGTTTCCTATGTAGTGTTTTACCGTAATTTGTTTTAGTGGAGTTCGTTGTTGTTTTATCTTTGGTTTTCTATGTAGTGTTTTACCGTAATCTGTTTTAGTAGGGTTCGTTGTTGTTTTCTCTTTGGTTTTCTATGTAGTGTTTTACCGTAATCTGTTTTAGTAGAGTTCGTTGTTGTTCTATCTTTGGTTTTCTATGTAGTGTTTTACTGTAATCTGTTTTAGTAGGGTTTGTTGTTGTTCTATCTTTGGTTTTCTATGTAGTGTTTTACCGTAATCTGTTTTAGTAGGGTTCGTTGTTGTTCTATCTTTGGTTTTCTATGTAGTGTTTTACCGTAATCTGTTTTAGTAGGGTTCGTTGTTGTTCTATCTTTAGTTTTCTATGTAGTGTTTTACTGTTATCTGTATTAGTAGGGTTCGTTGTTGTTCTATCTTTGGTTTTCTATGTAGTGTTTTACTGTAATCTGTTTTAGTAGGGTTCGTTGTTGTTCTATCTTTGGTTTTCTATGTAGTGTTTTACCGTAATCTGTTTTAGTAGGGTTCGTTGTTGTTTTATCTTTGGTTTTCTATGTAGTGTTTTACCGTAATCTGTTTTAGTAAGGTTCGTTGTTGTTCTATCTCTGGTTTTCTATGTAGTGTTTTACTGTAATTTATTTTAGTAGGGTTCGTTGTTGTTCTATGTTTAGTTTTCTATGTAGTGTTTTACCGTAATCTGTTTTAGTAGGGTTCGTTGTTGTTCAATCTTTGGTTTTCTATGTAGTGTTTTACTGTAATCTGTTTTAGTAAGGTTCGTTGTTGTTCAAACTCTGGTTTTCTATGTAGTGTTTTACTGTAATTTGTTTTAGTAGGGTTCGTTGTTGTTCTATCTTTGGTTTTCTATGTAGTGTTTTATCGCAATCTGTTTTAGTAGAGTTCGTTGTTGTTCTATGTTTAGTTTTCTATGTAGTGTTTTACCGTAATCTGTTTTATTAGGGTTCGTTGTTGTTCTTTCTCTGGTTTTCTATGTAGTGTTTTACTGTAATTTGTTTTAGTGGAGTTCGTTGTTGTTTTATCTTTGGTTTTCTATGTAGTGTTTTACCGTAATCTGTTTTAGTAAGGTTCGTTGTTGTTCAATCTCTGATTTTCTATGTAGTGTTTTATCGTAATTTGTTTTAGTAGAGTTCGTTGTTGTTCAATGTTTAGTTTTCTATGTAGTGTTTTACCGTAATCTGTTTTAGTAGGGTTCGTTGTTGTTCTATCTTTGGTTTTCTATGTAGTGTTTTACTGTAATCTGTTTTAGTAGGGTTCGTTGTTGTTCTATCTTTGGTTTTCTATGTAGTGTTTTACTGTAATCTGTTTTAGTAGGGTTCGTTGTTGTTCTATCTTTGGTTTTCTATGTAGTGTTTTACTGTAATCTGTTTTAGTAGGGTTCGTTGTTGTTGAATCTTTGGTTTTCTATGTAGTGTTTTACTGTAATCTGTTTTAGTAGGGTTCGTTGTTGTTCTATCTTTTGTTTTCTATGTAGTGTTCTACCGTAATCTGTTTTAGTAAGGTTCGTTGTTGTTCAATCTCTGGTTTTCTATGTAGTGTTTTATCGTAATTTGTTTTAGTAGAGTTCGTTGTTGTTCAATGTTTAGTTTTCTATGTAGTGTTTTACCGTAATCTGTTTTAGTAGGGTTCGTTGTTGTTCTATCTTTGGTTTTCTATGTAGTGTTTTACTGTAATCTGTTTTAGTAGGGTTCGTTGTTGTTCTATCTTTGGTTTTCTATGTAGTGTTTTACTGTAATCTGTTTTAGTAGGGTTCGTTGTTGTTCTATCTTTGGTTTTCTATGTAGTGTTTTACTGTAATCTGTTTTAGTAGGGTTCGTTGTTGTTCTATCTTTGGTTTTCTATGTAGTGTTTTACTGTAATCTGTTTTAGTAGGGTTCGTTGTTGTTCTATCTTTTGTTTTCTATGTAGTGTTTTACCGTAATCTGTTTTAGTAGAGTTCGTTGTTGTTTTATCTTTGGTTTTCTATGTAGTGTTTTACTGTAATCTGTTTTAGTAGGGTTCGTTGTTGTTTTATCTTTGGTGTTCTATGTAGTGTTTTAACCGTAATCTGTTTTAGTAGAGTTCGTTGTTGTTCTATCTTTGGTTTTCTATGTAGTGTTTTACTGTAATCTGTTTTAGTAGAGTTCGTTGTTGTTCTATCTCTGGTTTTCTTTGTAGTGTTTTACCGTAATCTGTTTTAGTAGGGTTCGTTGTTGTTCAATCTCTGGTTTTCTATGTAGTGTTTTACTGTAATCTGTTTTAGTAGGGTTCGTTGTTGTTTTATCTTTTGTTTTCTATGTAGTGTTTTACCGTAATCTGTTTTAGTAGGGTTCGTTGTTGTTCAATCTCTGGTTTTCTATGTAGTGTTTTACTGTAATCTGTTTTAGTGGGGTTCGTTGTTGTTCTATCTTTGGTTTCCTATGTAGTGTTTTACTGTAATCAGTTTTAGTAGGGTTCGTTGTTGTTCTATCTTTGGTTTTCTAAGTAGTGTTTTACCGTAATCTGTTTTAGTAAGGTTCGTTGTTGTTCAATCTCTGGTTTTCTATGTAGTGTTTTACTGTAATCTGTTTTAGTGGGGTTCGTTGTTGTTCTATCTTTGGTTTTCTATGTAGTGTTTTACTGTAATCTGTTTTAGTGGGGTTCGTTGTTGTTCTATCTTTGGTTTTCTATGTAGTGTTTTACTGTAATCTGTTTTAGTGGGGTTCGTTGTTGTTTTATCTTTGGTTTTCTATGTAGTGTTTTACCGTAATCTGTTTTAGTAGGGTTCGTTGTTGTTTTATCTTTGGTTTTCTATGTAGTGTTTTACCGTAATCTGTTTTAGTAAGGTTCGTTGTTGTTCAATCTCTGGTTTTCTATGTAGTGTTTTACTGTAATTTGTTTTAGTGGGGTCGTTGTTGTTCTATCTTTGGTTTTCTATGTAGTGTTTTACCGTAATTTGTTTTAGTGGGGTTCGTTGTTGTTCTATCTTTGGTTTTCTATGTAGTGTTTTACTGTAATCTGTTTTAGTAGGGTTCGTTGTTGTTTTATCTTTGGTTTTCTATGTAGTGTTTTACCGTAATCTGTTTTAGTAGAGTTCGTTGTTGTTTTATCTTTGGTTTTCTATGTAGTGTTTTACCGTAATCTGTTTTAGTAGAGTTCGTTGTTGGTGAATCTTTGGTTTTCTATGTAGTGTTTTACCGTAATCTGTTTTAGTAGAGTTCGTTGTTGTTCTCTCTTTGGTTTTCTATGTAGTGTTTTATCGTAATCTGTTTTAGTGGGGTTCGTTGTTGTTGAATCTTTGGTTTTCTATGTAGTGTTTTACCGTAATCTGTTTTAGTAGGGTTCTTTGTTGTTGAATCTTTGGTTTTCTATGTAGTGTTTTATCGTAATCTGTTTTAGTAGAGTTCGTTGTTGTTTTATCTTTGGTTTTCTATGTAGTGTTTTACCGTAATCTGTTTTAGTAGGGTTCGTTGTTGTTCTATCTTTTGTTTTCTATGTAGTGTTTTACTGTAATCTGCTTTAGTGGGGTTCGTTGTTGTTCTATCTCTAGTTTTCTATGTAGTGTTTTATCGTAATCTGTTTTAGTAGAGTTCGTTGTTATTCTATCTTTGGTTTTCTATGTAGTGTTTTACCGTAATCTGTTCTAGTAGAGTTCGTTGTTTTTCTATCTTTGGTTTTCTATGTAGTGTTTTACCGTAATCTATTTTAGTAGGGTTCGTTGTTGTTCTATCTTTGGTTTTCTATGTAGTGTTTTACCGTAATCTGTTTTAGTAGAGTTCGTTGTTGTTCTATCTTTAGTTTTCTATGTAGTGTTTTACCGTAATCTGTTTTAGTAGAGTTCGTTGTTGTTCTATCTTTTGTTTTCTATGTAGTGTTTTACCGTAATCTGTTCTAGTAGAGTTCGTTGATGTTCTATCTCTGGTTTTCTATGTAGTGTTTTACTGTAATCTGTTTTAGTAGAGTTCGTTGTTGTTCTATCTTTGGTTTTCTATGTAGTGTTTTACTGTAATCTATTTTAGTAGGGTTCGTTGTTGTTCTATCTTTTGTTTTCTATGTAGTGTTTTTCCGTAATCTGTTTTAGTGGGGTTCGTTGTTGTTCTATCTTTAGTTTTCTATGTAGTGTTTTACTGTAATCTCTTTTAGTAGGGTTCGTTGTTGTTTTATCTGTGGTTTTCTATGTAGTGTTTTACTGTAATCTGTTTTAGTAGGGTTCGTTGTTGTTCTATCTTTGGTTTTCTATGTAGTGTTTTACCGTAATCTGTTTTAGTAGAGTTCGTTGTTGTTCTATCTTTGGTTTTCTATGTAGTGTTTTACCGTAATCTGTTTTAGTTGGGTTCGTTGTTGTTCTATCTTTGATTTTCTATGTAGTGTTTTACTGTAATCTGTTTTAGTAGGATTCGTTGTTGTTCTATCTCTGGTTTTCTATGTAGTGTTTTACCGTAATCTGTTTTAGTAGGGTTCGTTGTTGTTCTATCTTTGGTTTTCTATGTAGTGTTTTACCGTAATCTGTTTTAGTGGGGTTCGTTGTTGTTCTATCTTTGGTTTTCTATGTAGTGTTTTACAGTAATCTGTTTTAGTAGGGTTCGTTGTTGTTCTATCTCTGGTTTTCTATGTAGTGTTTTACCGTAATCTGTTTTAGTAGAGTTCGTTGTTGTTCTATCTTTGGTTTTCTATGTAGTGTTTTACTGTAATCTGTTTTAGTAGAGTTCGTTGTTGTTTTATCTTTAGTTTTCTATGTAGTGTTTTACCGTAATTTATTTTAGTAGAGTTCGTTGTTGTTCTATCTCTGGTTTCCTATGTAGTGTTTTACCGTAATCTGTTTTAGTAGGGTTCGTTGTTGTTCTATCTTTGGTTTTCTATGTAGTGTTTTACCGTAATTTATTTTAGTAGGGTTCGTTGTTGTTCTATCTTTGGTTTTCTATGTAGTGTTTTACCGTAATTTATTTTAGTAGGTTCGTTGTTGTTCTATCTTTGGTTTTCTATGTAGTGTTTTACCGTAATCTGTTTTATTAGGGTTCGTTGTTGTTCTATCTTTGGTTTTCTATGTAGTGTTTTACCGTAATTTATTTTAGTAGGGTTCGTTATTGTTCTATCTTTGGTTTTCTATGTAGTGTTTTACTGTAATCTCTTTTAGTGGGGTTCGTTGTTGTTCTATCTTTGGTTTTCTATGTAGTGTTTTAACCGTAATCTGTTTTAGTAGGGTTCGTTGTTGTTCTATCTTTGGTTTTCTACGTAGTGTTTTAACCGTAATCTATTTTAATAGGGTTCGTTGTTGTTCTATCTTTGGTTTTCTATGTAGTGTTTTACTGTAATCTGTTTTAGTAGGGTTCGTTGTTGTTCTATCTTTGGTTTTCTATGTAGTGTTTTACTGTAATCTGTTTTAGTAGGGTTCGTTGTTGTTCTATGTTTAGTTTTCTATGTAGTGTTTTATCGTGATCTGTTTTAGTAGGGTTCGTTGTTGTTCTATGTTTAGTTTTCTATGTAGTGTTTTACCGTAATTTATTTTAGTAGGGTTCGTTGTTGTTCTCTCTTTGGTTTTCTATGTAGTGTTTTACCGTAATCTGTTTTAGTAGGATTCGTTGTTGTTCTATCTTTGGTTTTCTATGTAGTGTTTTACCGTAATCTGTTTTAGTAGGGTTCGTTGTTGTTCTATCTCTGGTTTTCTATGTAGTGTTTTACTGTAATTTGTTTTAGTGGGGTTCGTTGTTGTTCTATCTTTGGTTTTCTATGTAGTGTTTTACTGTAATCTGTTTCAGTAGAGTTCGTTGTTGTTCAATCTCTGGTTTTATATGTAGTGTTTTATCGTAATCTGTTTTAGTAGAGTTCGTTGTTGTTCTATGTTTAGTTTTCTATGTAGTGTTTTACTGTAATCTGTTTTAGTGGGGTTCGTTGTTGTTCTATCTTTGGTTTTCTATGTAGTGTTTTACTGTAATCTGTTTTAGTGGGGTTCGTTGTTGTTCTATCTTTGGTTTTCTATATAGTGTTTTACTGTAATCTGTTTTAGTAGGGTTCGTTGTTGTTCTATCTTTGGTTTTCTATGTAGTGTTTTACCGTAATCTGTTTTAGTAGAGGTCGTTGTTGTTGAATCTTTGGTTTTCTATGTAGTGTTTTACTGTAATCTGCTTTAGTGGGGTTCGTTGTTGTTCTAACTCTAGTTTTCTATGTAGTGTTTTACCGTAATCTGTTTTAGTAGAGTTCATTGTTGTTATATCTTTGGTTTTCTATGTAGTGTTTTACCGTAATCTGTTTTAGTTGGGTTCGTTGTTGTTCTGTCTTTGGTTTTCTGTGTAGTGTTTTACCGTAATTTATTTTAGAAGGGTTCGTTGTTGTTCTATCTTTTGTTTTCTATGTAGTGTTTTACTGTAATCTGCTTTAGTGGGGTGCGTTGTTGTTCTATCTCTAGTTTTCTATGTAGCGTTTTATCGTAATCTGTTTTAGTAGAGTTCGTTGTTGTTCTATCTTTGGTTTTCTATGTAGTGTTTTACCGTAATCTGTTTTAGTAGAGTTCGTTATTGTTCTATCTTTTGTTTTCTATGTAGTGTTTTACCGTAATCTGTTCTAGTAGAGTTCGTTGTTTTTCTATCTTTGGTTTTCTATGTAGTGTTTTACTGTAATCTATTTTAGTAGGGTTCGTTGTTGTTCTATCTTTTGTTTTCTATGTAGTGTTTTTCCGTAATCTGTTTTAGTGGGGTTCGTGGTTGTTCTATCTTTAGTTTTCTATGTAGTGTTTTACTGTAATCTCTTTTAGTAGGGTTCGTTGTTGTTCTATCTTTGGTTTTCTATGTAGTGTTTTACTGTAATCTGTTTTAGTAGGGTTCGTTGTTGTTCTATCTTTGGTTTTCTATGTAGTGTTTTACTGTAATCTGTTTTAGTAGGGTTCGTTGCTGTTCTATCTTTGGTTTTCTATGTAGTGTTTTACTGTAATCTGTTTTAGTTGGGTTCGTTGTTGTTCTATCTTTGATTTTCTATGTAGTGTTTTACCGTAATTTATTTTAGTAGGGTTCGTTGTTGTTTTCTCTTTAGTTTTCTATGTAGTGTTTTTCCGTAATTTATTTTAGTAAGGTTCGTTGTTGTTCTATCTTTGGTTTTCTATGTAGTGTTTTACTGTAATCTGTTTTAGTAGGATTCGTTGTTGTTCTATCTCTGGTTTTCTATGTAGTATTTTTACTGTAATCTGTTTTAGTGGGGTTCGTTGTTGTTCTATCTTTGGTTTTCTATGTAGTGTTTTACCGTAATCTGTTTTAGTAGAGTTCGTTGTTGTTCTATCTTTGGTTTTCATGTAGTGTTTTACCGTAATCTGTTTTAGTAGAGTTCGTTGTTGTTCTATCTTTGGTTTTCTATGTAGTGTTTTACTGTAATCTGTTTTAGTAGAGTTCGTTGTTGTTTTATCTTTAGTTTTCTATGTAGTGTTTTACCGTAATTTATTTTAGTAGAGTTCGTTGTTGTTCTATCTCTGGTTTTCTATGTAGTGTTTTACCGTAATCTGTTTTAGTAGAGTTCGTTGTTGTTCTATCTTTAGTTTTCTATGTAGTGTTTTACCGTAATTTATTTTAGTAGGGTTCGTTGTTGTTCTATCTTTGGTTTTCTATGTAGTGTTTTATCGTGATCTGTTTTAGTAGAGTTCGTTGTTGTTCTATCTTTTGTTTTCTATGTAGTGTTTTACCGTAATCTGTTTTAGTAGGGTTCGTTGTTGTTCTATCTTTGGTTTTCTATGTAGTGTTTTACCGTAATCTGTTTTAGTAGAGTTCGTTGTTTTTCTATCTTTGGTTTTCTATGTAGTGTTTTACCGTTATTTATTTTAGTAGGGTTCGTTGTTGTTTTCTCTTTGGTTTTCTATGTAGTGTTTTACTGTAATCTGCTTTAGTGGGGTTCGTTGTTGTTCTATCTTTGGTTTTCTATGTAGTGTTTTACTGTAATCTGTTTTAGTAGGGTTCGTTGTTGTTCTATCTTAGGTTTTCTATGTAGTGTTTTACCGTAATCTGTTTTAGTAGGGTTTGTTGTTGTCCTATGTTTAGTTTTCTATGTAGTGTTTTGCTGTAATCTGTTTTAGAAGGGTTCGTTGTTGTTCTATCTTTGGTTTTCTATGTAGTGTTTTGCTGTAATCTGTTTTAGTGGGGTTCGTTGTTGTTCTATCTTTGGTTTTCTATGTAGTGTTTTACCGTAATTTATTTTAGTAGGGTTCGTTGTTGTTCTATCTTTGGTTTTCTATGTAGTGTTTTACCGTAATCTGTTTTAGTAGAGTTCGTTGTGGTTCTATCTTTGGTTTTCTATATAGTGTTTTACCGTAATCTGTTTTAGTAGGGTTCGTTGTTGTTCTATCTCTGGTTTTCTATGTAGTGTTTTACTGTAATTTGTTTTAGTGGGGTTCGTTGTTGTTGAATCTTTGGTTTTCTATGTAGTGTTTTACCGTAATCTGTTTTAGTAGAGTTCGTTGTTGTTCTATCTTTTGTTTTCTATGTAGTGTTTTACTGTAATCTGTTTCAGTAGAGTTCGTTGTTGTTCAATCTTTGGTTTTCTATGTAGTGTTTTACTGTAATCTGTTTTAGTAGGGTTCGTTGTTGTTCTATCTTTGGTTTTCTATGTAGTGTTTTACTGTAATCTGTTTTAGTAGGGTTCGTTGTTGTTCAATCTTTGGTTTTCTATGTAGTGTTTTACTGTAATCTGTTTTAGTAGGGTTCGTTGTTGTTCAATCTTTGGTTTTCTATGTAGTGTTTTACCGTAATCTGTTTTAGTAGGGTTCGTTGTTGTTCTATCTTTGGTTTTCTATGTAGTGTTTTACTGTAATCTGTTTTAGTAGGGTTCGTTGTTGTTTTATCTTTGGTTTTCTATGTAGTGTTTTACCGTAATCTGTTTTGGTACGGTTCGTTGTTGTTTTATCTTTGGTTTTCTATGTAGTGTTTTACCGTAATCTGTTTTAGTGGGGTTCGTTGTTGTTCAATCTCTGGTTTTATATGTAGTGTTTTATCGTAATCTGTTTTAGTAGAGTTCGTTGTTGTTCTATCTTTGGTTTTCTATGTAGTGTTTTACTGTAATCTGTTTCAGTAGAGTTCGTTGTTGTTCAATCTTTGGTTTTCTATGTAGTGTTTTACTGTAATCTGTTTTAGTAGGGTTCGTTGTTGTTCTATCTTTGGTTTTCTATGTAGTGTTTTACTGTAATCTGTTTTAGTAGGGTTCGTTGTTGTTCAATCTTTGGTTTTCTATGTAGTGTTTTACTGTAATCTGTTTTAGTAGGGTTCGTTGTTGTTCAATCTTTGGTTTTCTATGTAGTGTTTTACCGTAATCTGTTTTAGTAGGGTTCGTTGTTGTTCTATCTTTGGTTTTCTATGTAGTGTTTTACTGTAATCTGTTTTAGTAGGGTTCGTTGTTGTTTTATCTTTGGTTTTCTATGTAGTGTTTTACCGTAATCTGTTTTGGTACGGTTCGTTGTTGTTTTATCTTTGGTTTTCTATGTAGTGTTTTACCGTAATCTGTTTTAGTGGGGTTCGTTGTTGTTCAATCTCTGGTTTTATATGTAGTGTTTTATCGTAATCTGTTTTAGTAGAGTTCGTTGTTGTTCTATCTTTGGTTTTCTATGTAGTGTTTTACCGTAATCTGTTTTAGTGGGGTTCGTTGTTGTTCTATCTTTGGTTTTCTATGTAGTGTTTTACTGTAATCTGTTTTAGTAGGGTTCGTTGTTGTTCTATGTTTAGTTTTCTATGTAGTGTTTTATCGTGATCTGTTTTAGTGGGGTTCGTTGTTGTTCTATGTTTAGTTTTCTATGTAGTGTTTTACTGTAATCTGTTTTAGTAGAGTTCGTTGTTGTTCTTTCTTTGGTTTTCTATGTAGTGTTTTACTGTAATTTGTTTTAGTAGAGTTCGTTGTTGTTCTATCTTTGGTTTTCTATGTAGTGTTTTACCGTAATCTGTTTTAGTAGAGTTCGTTGTTGTTCTATCTTTGGTTTTCTATGTAGTGTTTTACCGTAATCTGTTTTAGTAGGGTTCGTTGTTGTTCTATCTCTGGATTTCTATGTAGTGTTTTACTGTAATCTGTTTTAGTAGGGTTCGTTGTTGTTCTATCTTTGGTTTTCTATGTAGTGTTTTACCGTAATCTGTTTTAGTAGGGTTTGTTGTTGTCCTATCTTTAGTTTTCTATGTAGTGTTTTGCTGTAATCTGTTTTAGAAGGGTTCGTTGTTGTTCTATCTTTGGTTTTCTATGTAGTGTTTTGCTGTAATCTGTTTTAGTGGGGTTCGTTGTTGTTCTATCTTTGGTTTTCTATGTAGTGTTTTACCGTAATTTATTTTAGTAGGGTTCGTTGTTGTTCTATCTTTGGTTTTCTATGTAGTGTTTTACCGTAATCTGTTTTAGTAGAGTTCGTTGTGGTTCTATCTTTGGTTTTCTATATAGTGTTTTACCGTAATCTGTTTTAGTAGGGTTCGTTGTTGTTCTATCTCTGGTTTTCTATGTAGTGTTTTACTGTAATTTGTTTTAGTGGGGTTCGTTGTTGTTGAATCTTTGGTTTTCTATGTAGTGTTTTACCGTAATCTGTTTTAGTAGAGTTCGTTGTTGTTCTATCTTTTGTTTTCTATGTAGTGTTTTACTGTAATCTGTTTCAGTAGAGTTCGTTGTTGTTCAATCTTTGGTTTTCTATGTAGTGTTTTACTGTAATCTGTTTTAGTAGGGTTCGTTGTTGTTCTATCTTTGGTTTTCTATGTAGTGTTTTACTGTAATCTGTTTTAGTAGGGTTCGTTGTTGTTCAATCTTTGGTTTTCTATGTAGTGTTTTACTGTAATCTGTTTTAGTAGGGTTCATTGTTGTTCAATCTTTGGTTTTCTATGTAGTGTTTTACTGTAATCTGTTTTAGTAGGGTTCGTTGTTGTTCTATCTTTGGTTTTCTATGTAGTGTTTTACTGTAATCTGTTTTAGTATGGTTCGTTGTTGTTTTATCTTTGGTTTTCTATGTAGTGTTTTACCGTAATCTGTTTTGGTACGGTTCGTTGTTGTTTTATCTTTGGTTTTCTATGTAGTGTTTTACCGTAATCTGTTTTAGTGGGGTTCGTTGTTGTTCAATCTCTGGTTTTATATGTAGTGTTTTATCGTAATCTGTTTTAGTAGAGTTCGTTGTTGTTCTATCTTTGGTTTTCTATGTAGTGTTTTACCGTAATCTGTTTTAGTGGGGTTCGTTGTTGTTCTATCTTTGGTTTTCTATGTAGTGTTTTACTGTAATCTGTTTTAGTAGGGTTCGTTGTTGTTCTATGTTTAGTTTTCTATGTAGTGTTTTATCGTGATCTGTTTTAGTGGGGTTCGTTGTTGTTCTATGTTTAGTTTTCTATGTAGTGTTTTACTGTAATCTGTTTTAGTAGAGTTCGTTGTTGTTCTTTCTTTGGTTTTCTATGTAGTGTTTTACTGTAATTTGTTTTAGTAGAGTTCGTTGTTGTTCTATCTTTGGTTTTCTATGTAGTGTTTTACCGTAATCTGTTTTAGTAGAGTTCGTTGTTGTCCTATGTTTAGTTTTCTATGTAGTGTTTTACTGTAATCTGTTTTAGTAGGGTTCGTTGTTGTTCTATCTTTGGTTTTCTATGTAGTGTTTTACTGTAATCTGTTTTAGTAGGGTTTGTTGTTGTTCTATCTTTGGTTTTCTATGTAGTGTTTTGCTGTAATCTGTTCTAGTAGGGTTCGTTGTTGTTTTCTCTTTGGTTTTCTATGTAGTGTTTTACCGTAATCTGTTTTAGTAGAGTTCGTTGTTGTTCTATCTCTGGTTTTCTATGTAGTGTTTTACAGTAATCTGTTTTAGTAGGATTCGTTGTTGTTCTATCTTTGGTTTTCTATGTAGTGTTTTACCGTAATCTGTTTTAGTAGAGTTCGTTGTTGTTCTATCTTTGGTTTTCTATGTAGTGTTTTACCGTAATCTGTTTTAGTAGGGTTCGTTGTTGTTTTATCTTTGGTTTTCTATGTAGTGTTTTACTGTAATCTGTTTTAGTAGGGTTCGTTGTTGTTTTATCTTTGGTTTTCTATGTAGTGTTTTACTGTAATCTGCTTTAGTGGGGTTCGTTGTTGTTCTAACTCTAGTTTTCTATGTAGTGTTTTACCGTAATCTGTTTTAGTAGAGTTCATTGTTGTTATATCTTTGGTTCTGTCTTTGGTTTTCTGTGTAGTGTTTTACCGTAATTTATTTTAGTAGGGTTCGTTGTTGTTCTATCTTTTGTTTTCTATGTAGTGTTTTACTGTAATCTGCTTTAGTGGGGTTCATTGTTGTTCTATCTCTAGTTTTCTATGCAGTGTTTTATCGTAATCTGTTTTAGTAGAGTTCGTTGTTGTTCTATCTTTGGTTTTCTATGTAGTGTTTTACCGTAATCTGTTTTAGTAGAGTTCGTTGTTGTTCTATCTTTGGTTTTCTATGTAGTGTTTTACCGTAATCTGTTCTAGTAGAGTTCGTTGTTTTTCTATCTTTGGTTTTCTATGTAGTGTTTTACTGTAATCTATTTTAGTAGGGTTCGTTGTTGTTCTATCTTTTGTTTTCTATGTAGTGTTTTTCCGTAATCTGTTTTAGTGGGGTTCGTGGTTGTTCTATCTTTAGTTTTCTATGTAGTGTTTTACGGTAATCTCTTTTAGTAGGGTTCGTTGTTGTTCTATCTTTGGTTTTCTATGTAGTGTTTTACTGTAATCTGTTTTAGTAGGGTTCGTTGTTGTTCTATCTTTGGTTTTCTATGTAGTGTTTTACTGTAATCTGTTTTAGTAGGGTTCGTTGTTGTTCTATCTTTGGTTTTCTATGTAGTGTTTTACCGTAATCTGTTTTAGTTGGGTTCGTTGTTGTTCTATCTTTGATTTTCTATGTAGTGTTTTACCGTAATTTATTTTAGTAGGGTTCGTTGTTGTTTTCTCTTTAGTTTTCTATGTAGTGTTTTACCGTAATTTATTTTAGTAAGGTTCGTTGTTGTTCTATCTTTGGTTTTCTATGTAGTGTTTTACTGTAATCTGTTTTAGTAGGATTCGTTGTTGTTCTATCTCTGGTTTTCTATGTAGTGTTTTACCGTAATCTGTTTTAGTAGAGTTCGTTGTTGTTCTATCTTTGGTTTTCTATGTAGTGTTTTACAGTAATCTCTTTTAGTAGGGTTCGTTTTTGTTCTATCTCTGGTTTTCTATGTAGTGTTTTACCGTAATCTGTTTTAGTAGAGTTCGTTGTTGTTCTATCTTTGGTTTTCTATGTAGTGTTTTACTGTAATCTGTTTTAGTAGAGTTCGTTGTTGTTTTATCTTTAGTTTTCTATGTAGTGTTTTACCGTAATTTATTTTAGTAGAGTTCGTTGTTGTTCTATCTCTGGTTTTCTATGTAGTGTTTTACCGTAATCTGTTTTAGTAGAGTTCGTTGTTGTTCTATCTTTAGTTTTCTATGTAGTGTTTTACCGTAATTTATTTTAGTAGGGTTCGTTGTTGTTCTATCTTTGGTTTTCTATGTAGTGTTTTATCGTGATCTGTTTTAGTAGAGTTCGTTGTTGTTCTATCTTTTGTTTTCTATGTAGTGTTTTACCGTAATCTGTTTTAGTAGGGTTCGTTGTTGTTCTATCTTTGGTTTTCTATGTAGTGTTTTACCGTAATCTGTTTTAGTAGAGTTCGTTGTTTTTCTATCTTTGGTTTTCTATGTAGTGTTTTACCGTTATTTATTTTAGTAGGGTTCGTTGTTGTTTTCTCTTTGGTTTTCTATGTAGTGTTTTACTGTAATCTGCTTTAGTGGGGTTCGTTGTTGTTCTATCTTTGGTTTTCTATGTAGTGTTTTACTGTAATCTGTTTTAGTAGGGTTCGTTGTTGTTCTATCTTAGGTTTTCTATGTAGTGTTTTACCGTAATCTGTTTTAGTAGGGTTTGTTGTTGTCCTATGTTTAGTTTTCTATGTAGTGTTTTGCTGTAATCTGTTTTAGAAGGGTTCGTTGTTGTTCTATCTTTGGTTTTCTATGTAGTGTTTTGCTGTAATCTGTTTTAGTGGGGTTCGTTGTTGTTCTATCTTTGGTTTTCTATGTAGTGTTTTACCGTAATTTATTTTAGTAGGGTTCGTTGTTGTTCTATCTTTGGTTTTCTATGTAGTGTTTTACCGTAATCTGTTTTAGTAGAGTTCGTTGTGGTTCTATCTTTGGTTTTCTATATAGTGTTTTACCGTAATCTGTTTTAGTAGGGTTCGTTGTTGTTCTATCTCTGGTTTTCTATGTAGTGTTTTACTGTAATTTGTTTTAGTGGGGTTCGTTGTTGTTGAATCTTTGGTTTTCTATGTAGTGTTTTACCGTAATCTGTTTTAGTAGAGTTCGTTGTTGTTCTATCTTTTGTTTTCTATGTAGTGTTTTACTGTAATCTGTTTCAGTAGAGTTCGTTGTTGTTCAATCTTTGGTTTTCTATGTAGTGTTTTACTGTAATCTGTTTTAGTAGGGTTCGTTGTTGTTCTATCTTTGGTTTTCTATGTAGTGTTTTACTGTAATCTGTTTTAGTAGGGTTCGTTGTTGTTCAATCTTTGGTTTTCTATGTAGTGTTTTACTGTAATCTGTTTTAGTAGGGTTCGTTGTTGTTCAATCTTTGGTTTTCTATGTAGTGTTTTACCGTAATCTGTTTTAGTAGGGTTCGTTGTTGTTCTATCTTTGGTTTTCTATGTAGTGTTTTACTGTAATCTGTTTTAGTAGGGTTCGTTGTTGTTTTATCTTTGGTTTTCTATGTAGTGTTTTACCGTAATCTGTTTTGGTACGGTTCGTTGTTGTTTTATCTTTGGTTTTCTATGTAGTGTTTTACCGTAATCTGTTTTAGTGGGGTTCGTTGTTGTTCAATCTCTGGTTTTATATGTAGTGTTTTATCGTAATCTGTTTTAGTAGAGTTCGTTGTTGTTCTATCTTTGGTTTTCTATGTAGTGTTTTACCGTAATCTGTTTTAGTGGGGTTCGTTGTTGTTCTATCTTTGGTTTTCTATGTAGTGTTTTACTGTAATCTGTTTTAGTAGGGTTCGTTGTTGTTCTATGTTTAGTTTTCTATGTAGTGTTTTATCGTGATCTGTTTTAGTGGGGTTCGTTGTTGTTCTATGTTTAGTTTTCTATGTAGTGTTTTACTGTAATCTGTTTTAGTAGAGTTCGTTGTTGTTCTTTCTTTGGTTTTCTATGTAGTGTTTTACTGTAATTTGTTTTAGTAGAGTTCGTTGTTGTTCTATCTTTGGTTTTCTATGTAGTGTTTTACCGTAATCTGTTTTAGTAGAGTTCGTTGTTGTTCTATCTTTGGTTTTCTATGTAGTGTTTTACCGTAATCTGTTTTAGTAGGGTTCGTTGTTGTTCTATCTCTGGATTTCTATGTAGTGTTTTACTGTAATCTGTTTTAGTAGGGTTCGTTGTTGTTCTATCTTTGGTTTTCTATGTAGTGTTTTACCGTAATCTGTTTTAGTAGGGTTTGTTGTTGTCCTATCTTTAGTTTTCTATGTAGTGTTTTGCTGTAATCTGTTTTAGAAGGGTTCGTTGTTGTTCTATCTTTGGTTTTCTATGTAGTGTTTTGCTGTAATCTGTTTTAGTGGGGTTCGTTGTTGTTCTATCTTTGGTTTTCTATGTAGTGTTTTACCGTAATTTATTTTAGTAGGGTTCGTTGTTGTTCTATCTTTGGTTTTCTATGTAGTGTTTTACCGTAATCTGTTTTAGTAGAGTTCGTTGTGGTTCTATCTTTGGTTTTCTATATAGTGTTTTACCATAATCTGTTTTAGTAGGGTTCGTTGTTGTTCTATCTCTGGTTTTCTATGTAGTGTTTTACTGTAATTTGTTTTAGTGGGGTTCGTTGTTGTTGAATCTTTGGTTTTCTATGTAGTGTTTTACCGTAATCTGTTTTAGTAGAGTTCGTTGTTGTTCTATCTTTTGTTTTCTATGTAGTGTTTTACTGTAATCTGTTTCAGTAGAGTTCGTTGTTGTTCAATCTTTGGTTTTCTATGTAGTGTTTTACTGTAATCTGTTTTAGTAGGGTTCGTTGTTGTTCTATCTTTGGTTTTCTATGTAGTGTTTTACTGTAATCTGTTTTAGTAGGGTTCGTTGTTGTTCAATCTTTGGTTTTCTATGTAGTGTTTTACTGTAATCTGTTTTAGTAGGGTTCATTGTTGTTCAATCTTTGGTTTTCTATGTAGTGTTTTACTGTAATCTGTTTTAGTAGGGTTCGTTGTTGTTCTATCTTTGGTTTTCTATGTAGTGTTTTACTGTAATCTGTTTTAGTATGGTTCGTTGTTGTTTTATCTTTGGTTTTCTATGTAGTGTTTTACCGTAATCTGTTTTGGTACGGTTCGTTGTTGTTTTATCTTTGGTTTTCTATGTAGTGTTTTACCGTAATCTGTTTTAGTGGGGTTCGTTGTTGTTCAATCTCTGGTTTTATATGTAGTGTTTTATCGTAATCTGTTTTAGTAGAGTTCGTTGTTGTTCTATCTTTGGTTTTCTATGTAGTGTTTTACCGTAATCTGTTTTAGTGGGGTTCGTTGTTGTTCTATCTTTGGTTTTCTATGTAGTGTTTTACTGTAATCTGTTTTAGTAGGGTTCGTTGTTGTTCTATGTTTAGTTTTCTATGTAGTGTTTTATCGTGATCTGTTTTAGTGGGGTTCGTTGTTGTTCTATGTTTAGTTTTCTATGTAGTGTTTTACTGTAATCTGTTTTAGTAGAGTTCGTTGTTGTTCTTTCTTTGGTTTTCTATGTAGTGTTTTACTGTAATTTGTTTTAGTAGAGTTCGTTGTTGTTCTATCTTTGGTTTTCTATGTAGTGTTTTACCGTAATCTGTTTTAGTAGAGTTCGTTGTTGTCCTATGTTTAGTTTTCTATGTAGTGTTTTACTGTAATCTGTTTTAGTAGGGTTCGTTGTTGTTCTATCTTTGGTTTTCTATGTAGTGTTTTACTGTAATCTGTTTTAGTAGGGTTTGTTGTTGTTCTATCTTTGGTTTTCTATGTAGTGTTTTGCTGTAATCTGTTCTAGTAGGGTTCGTTGTTGTTTTCTCTTTGGTTTTCTATGTAGTGTTTTACCGTAATCTGTTTTAGTAGAGTTCGTTGTTGTTCTATCTCTGGTTTTCTATGTAGTGTTTTACAGTAATCTGTTTTAGTAGGATTCGTTGTTGTTCTATCTTTGGTTTTCTATGTAGTGTTTTACCGTAATCTGTTTTAGTAGAGTTCGTTGTTGTTCTATCTTTGGTTTTCTATGTAGTGTTTTACCGTAATCTGTTTTAGTAGGGTTCGTTGTTGTTTTATCTTTGGTTTTCTATGTAGTGTTTTACTGTAATCTGTTTTAGTAGGGTTCGTTGTTGTTTTATCTTTGGTTTTCTATGTAGTGTTTTACTGTAATCTGCTTTAGTGGGGTTCGTTGTTGTTCTAACTCTAGTTTTCTATGTAGTGTTTTACCGTAATCTGTTTTAGTAGAGTTCATTGTTGTTATATCTTTGGTTCTGTCTTTGGTTTTCTGTGTAGTGTTTTACCGTAATTTATTTTAGTAGGGTTCGTTGTTGTTCTATCTTTTGTTTTCTATGTAGTGTTTTACTGTAATCTGCTTTAGTGGGGTTCATTGTTGTTCTATCTCTAGTTTTCTATGCAGTGTTTTATCGTAATCTGTTTTAGTAGAGTTCGTTGTTGTTCTATCTTTGGTTTTCTATGTAGTGTTTTACCGTAATCTGTTTTAGTAGAGTTCGTTGTTGTTCTATCTTTGGTTTTCTATGTAGTGTTTTACCGTAATCTGTTCTAGTAGAGTTCGTTGTTTTTCTATCTTTGGTTTTCTATGTAGTGTTTTACTGTAATCTATTTTAGTAGGGTTCGTTGTTGTTCTATCTTTTGTTTTCTA
The DNA here is from genome assembly GCA_963680875.1 of Bathymodiolus brooksi. Lineage (NCBI taxonomy): Eukaryota > Metazoa > Mollusca > Bivalvia > Mytilida > Modiolidae > Bathymodiolus > Bathymodiolus brooksi. The sequence goes on from OY804588.1 coordinate 79,779,983, forward strand.
TGTAGTGTTTTTCCGTAATCTGTTTTAGTGGGGTTCGTGGTTGTTCTATCTTTAGTTTTCTATGTAGTGTTTTACGGTAATCTCTTTTAGTAGGGTTCGTTGTTGTTCTATCTTTGGTTTTCTATGTAGTGTTTTACTGTAATCTGTTTTAGTAGGGTTCGTTGTTGTTCTATCTTTGGTTTTCTATGTAGTGTTTTACTGTAATCTGTTTTAGTAGGGTTCGTTGTTGTTCTATCTTTGGTTTTCTATGTAGTGTTTTACCGTAATCTGTTTTAGTTGGGTTCGTTGTTGTTCTATCTTTGATTTTCTATGTAGTGTTTTACCGTAATTTATTTTAGTAGGGTTCGTTGTTGTTTTCTCTTTAGTTTTCTATGTAGTGTTTTACCGTAATTTATTTTAGTAAGGTTCGTTGTTGTTCTATCTTTGGTTTTCTATGTAGTGTTTTACTGTAATCTGTTTTAGTAGGATTCGTTGTTGTTCTATCTCTGGTTTTCTATGTAGTGTTTTACCGTAATCTGTTTTAGTAGAGTTCGTTGTTGTTCTATCTTTGGTTTTCTATGTAGTGTTTTACAGTAATCTCTTTTAGTAGGGTTCGTTTTTGTTCTATCTCTGGTTTTCTATGTAGTGTTTTACCGTAATCTGTTTTAGTAGAGTTCGTTGTTGTTCTATCTTTGGTTTTCTATGTAGTGTTTTACTGTAATCTGTTTTAGTAGAGTTCGTTGTTGTTTTATCTTTAGTTTTCTATGTAGTGTTTTACCGTAATTTATTTTAGTAGAGTTCGTTGTTGTTCTATCTCTGGTTTTCTATGTAGTGTTTTACCGTAATCTGTTTTAGTAGAGTTCGTTGTTGTTCTATCTTTAGTTTTCTATGTAGTGTTTTACCGTAATTTATTTTAGTAGGGTTCGTTGTTGTTCTATCTTTGGTTTTCTATGTAGTGTTTTATCGTGATCTGTTTTAGTAGAGTTCGTTGTTGTTCTATCTTTTGTTTTCTATGTAGTGTTTTACCGTAATCTGTTTTAGTAGGGTTCGTTGTTGTTCTATCTTTGGTTTTCTATGTAGTGTTTTACCGTAATCTGTTTTAGTAGAGTTCGTTGTTTTTCTATCTTTGGTTTTCTATGTAGTGTTTTACCGTTATTTATTTTAGTAGGGTTCGTTGTTGTTTTCTCTTTGGTTTTCTATGTAGTGTTTTACTGTAATCTGCTTTAGTGGGGTTCGTTGTTGTTCTATCTTTGGTTTTCTATGTAGTGTTTTACAGTAATCTGTTTTAGTAGGGTTCGTTGTTGTTTTATCTTTGGTTTTCTATGTAGTGTTTTACTGTAATCTGTTTTAGTAGGGTTCGTTGTTGTTCTATCTTTGGTTTTCTATGTAGTGTTTTACCGTAATCTGTTTTAGTGGGGTTCGTTGTTGTTTTCTCTTTGGTTTTCTATGTAGTGTTTTACTGTAATCTGCTTTAGTGGGGTTCGTTGTTGTTCTAACTCTAGTTTTCTATGTAGTGTTTTACCGTAATCTGTTTTAGTAGAGTTCATTGTTGTTATATCTTTGGTTTTCTATGTAGTGTTTTACCGTAATCTGTTTTAGTTGGATTCGTTGTTGTTCTGTCTTTGGTTTTCTATGTAGTGTTTTACCGTAATTTATTTTAGTAGGGTTCGTTGTTGTTCTATCTTTTGTTTTCTATGTAGTGTTTTACTGTAATCTGCTTTAGTGGGGTTCGTTGTTGTTCTATCTCTAGTTTTCTATGTAGTGTTTTACCGTAATCTGTTTTAGTAGAGTTCGTTGTTGTTCTATCTTTGGTTTTCTATGTAGTGTTTTACCGTAATCTGTTTTAGTAGAGTTCGTTGTTTTTCTATCTTTGGTTTTCTATGTAGTGTTTTACCGTAATCTGTTCTAGTAGAGTTCGTTGTTTTTCTATCTTTGGTTTTCTATGTAGTGTTTTACCGTAATCTGTTCTAGTAGAGTTCGTTGTTTTTCTATCTTTGGTTTTCTATGTAGTGTTTTACCGTAATCTGTTCTAGTAGAGTTCGTTGTTTTTCTATCTTTGGTTTTCTATGTAGTGTTTTACTGTAATCTATTTTAGTAGGGTTCGTTGTTGTTCTATCTTTTGTTTTCTATGTAGTGTTTTACCGTAATCTGTTCTAGTAGAGTTCGTTGTTTTTCTATCTTTGGTTTTCTATGTAGTGTTTTACCGTAATCTGTTCTAGTAGAGTTCGTTGTTTTTCTATCTTTGGTTTTCTATGTAGTGTTTTACCGTAATCTGTTCTAGTAGAGTTCGTTGTTTTTCTATCTTTGGTTTTCTATGTAGTGTTTTACTGTAATCTATTTTAGTAGGGTTCGTTGTTGTTCTATCTTTTGTTTTCTATGTAGTGTTTTACCGTAATCTGTTTTAGTGGGGTTCGTGGTTGTTCTATCTTTAGTTTTCTATGTAGTGTTTTACTGTAATCTCTTTTAGTAGGGTTCGTTGTTGTTCTATCTTTGGTTTTCTATGTAGTGTTTTACTGTAATCTGTTTTAGTAGGGTTCGTTGTTGTTCTATCTTTGGTTTTCTATGTAGTGTTTTACTGTAATCTGTTTTAGTAGGGTTCGTTGTTGTTCTATCTTTGGTTTTCTATGTAGTGTTTTACCGTAATCTGTTTTAGTTGGGTTCGTTGTTGTTCTATCTTTGATTTTCTATGTAGTGTTTTACTGTAATTTATTTTAGTAGGGTTCGTTGTTGTTTTCTCTTTAGTTTTCTATGTAGTGTTTTACCGTAATTTATTTTAGTAAGGTTCGTTGTTGTTCTATCTTTGGTTTTCTATGTAGTGTTTTACTGTAATCTGTTTTAGTAGGATTCGTTGTTGTTCTATCTCTGGTTTTCTATGTAGTGTTTTACCGTAATCTGTTTTAGTAGAGTTCGTTGTTGTTCTATTTTTGGTTTTCTATGTAGTGTTTTACAGTAATCTGTTTTAGTAGGGTTCGTTGTTGTTCTATCTCTGGTTTTCTATGTAGTGTTTTACCGTAATCTGTTTTAGTAGAGTTCGTTGTTGTTCTATCTTTGGTTTTCTATGTAGTGTTTTACTGTAATCTGTTTTAGTAGAGTTCGTTGTTGTTTTATCTTTAGTTTTCTATGTAGTGTTTTACCGTAATTTATTTTAGTAGAGTTCGTTGTTGTTCTATCTCTGGTTTTCTATGTAGTGTTTTACCGTAATCTGTTTTAGTAGGGTTCGTTGTTGTTCTATCTTTGGTTTTCTATGTAGTGTTTTACGTAATCTGTTTTAGTAGAGTTCGTTGTTGTTCTATCTTTAGTTTTCTATGTAGTGTTTTACCGTAATTTATTTTAGTAGGGTTCGTTGTTGTTCTATCTTTGGTTTTCTATGTAGTGTTTTATCGTGATCTGTTTTAGTAGAGTTCGTTGTTGTTCTATCTTTTGTTTTCTATGTAGTGTTTTACCGTAATCTGTTTTAGTAGGGTTCGTTGTTGTTCTATCTTTGGTTTTCTATGTAGTGTTTTACCGTAATCTGTTTTAGTAGAGTTCTTTGTGGTTCTATCTTTGGTTTTCTATGTAGTGTTTTACCGTAATTTATTTTAGTAGGGTTCGTTGTTGTTTTCTCTTTGGTTTTCTATGTAGTGTTTTATCGTGATCTGTTTTAGTAGAGTTCGTTGTTGTTCTATCTTTGGTTTTCTATGTAGTGTTTTACCGTAATCTGTTTTAGTAGAGTTCGTTGTGGTTCTATCTTTGGTTTTCTATGTAGTGTTTTACCGTAATCTGTTTTAGTAGAGTTCGTTGTTGTTCTTTCTTTGGTTTTCTATGTAGTGTTTTACTGTAATTTGTTTTAGTAGGGTTCGTTGTTGTTTTATCTTTGGTTTTCTATGTAGTGTTTTGCTGTAATCTGTTTTAGTAGGGTTCGTTGTTGTTCTATCTTTGGTTTTCTATGTAGTGTTTTACCGTAATCTGTTTTAGTAGGGATCGTTGTTGTTCTATGCTTAGTTTTCTATGTAGTGTTTTACCGTAATCTGTTTTAGTAGAGTTCGTTGTTGTTCTATGCTTAGTTTTCTATGTAGTGTTTTACCGTAATCTGTTTTAGTAGGGTTCGTTGTTGTTCTATCTTTGGTTTTCTATGTAGTGTTTTACAGTAATTTATTTTAGTAGGGTTCGTTGTTGTTCTATCTTTGGTTTTCTATGTAGTGTTTTACCGTAATCTGTTTTAGTAGGGTTCGTTGTTGTTCTATGCTTAGTTTTCTATGTAGTGTTTTACCGTAATCTGTTTTAGTGGGGTTCGTTGTTGTTCTATGCTTAGTTTTCTATGTAGTGTTTTACTGTAATCTGTTTTAGTAGGGTTCGTTGTTGTTCTATGCTTAGTTTTCTATGTAGTGTTTTACTGTAATCTGTTTTAGTAGAGTTCGTTGTTGTTCTATCTTTGGGTTTCTATGTAGTGTTTTACTGTAATCTATTTTAGTAGAGTTCGTTGTTGTTCTATCTCTGGTCTTCTATGCAGTGTTTTACCGTAATCTGTTTTAGTAGGGTTCGTTGTTGTTCTATCTTTGGTTTTCTATGTTGTGTTTTACCGTAATCTGTTTTAGTAGGGTTCGTTGTTGTTCTATGTTTAGTTTTCTATGTAGTGTTTTACTGTAATTTGTTTTAGTAGGGTTCGTTGTTGTTTTCTCTTTGGTTTTCTATGTAGTGTTTTGCTGTAATCTGTTTTAGTAGGGTTCGTTGTTGTCCTATGTTTAGTTTTCTATGTAGTGTGTTGCTGTAATCTGTTTTAGAAGGGTTCGTTGTTGTTCTATCTTTGGTTTTCTATGTAGTGTTTTGCTGTAATCTGTTTTAGTGGGGTTCGATGTTGTTCTATCTTTGGTTTTCTATGTAGTGTTTTACCGTAATCTGTTTTAGTAGGGTTTGTTGTTGTCCTATGTTTAGTTTTCTATGTAGTGTTTTGCTGTAATCTGTTTTAGAAGGGTTCGTTGTTGTTCTATCTTTGGTTTTCTATGTAGTGTTTTACCGTAATTTATTTTAGTAGGGTTCGTTGTTGTTTTCTCTTTGGTTTTCTATGTAGTGTTTTACCGTAATTTATTTTAGTAGGGTTCGTTGTTGTTCTATCTTTGGTTTTCTATGTAGTGTTTTACTGTAATCTGTTTTAGTAAGGTTCGTTGTTGTTCTATCTTTTGTTTTCTATGTAGTGTTTTACCGTAATCTGTTTTAGTAGGATTCGTTGTTGTTCTATCTTTGGTTTTCTATGTAGTGTTTTACCGTAATCTGTTTTAGTAGAGTTCGTTGTTTTTCTATCTTTGGTTTTCTATGTAGTGTTTTACCGTTATTTATTTTAGTAGGGTTCGTTGTTGTTTTATCTTTGGTTTTCTATGTAGTGTTTTACTGTAATCTGCTTTAGTGGGGTTCGTTGTTGTTCTATCTTTACTTTTCTATGTAGTGTTTTACAGTAATCTGTTTTAGTAGGGTTCGTTGTTGTTCAATCTTTGGTTTTCTATGTAGTGTTTTACCGTAATCTGTTTTAGTAGAGTTCGTTGTTGTTTTCTCTTTGGTTTTCTTTGTAGTGTTTTAACCGTAATCTGTTTTAGTAGAGTTCGTTGTTGTTCTATGTTTGGTTTTCTATGTAGTGTTTTATCGTAATCTGTTTTAGTAGAATTCGTTGTTGTTCTATCTCTGGTTTTCTATGTAGTGTTTTACCGTAATCTGTTTTAGTAGGGTTCATTGTTGTTCTATCTTTGGTTTTCTATGTAGTGTTTTACCGTAATCTGTTTTAGTAGAATTCGTTGTTGTTCTATCTCTGGTTTTCTATGTAGTGTTTTACCGTAATCTGTTTTAGTAGGGTTCGTTGTTGTTCTATGTTTAGTTTTCTATGTAGTGTTTTACCGTAATCTGTTTTAGTAGGGTTCGTTGTTGTTTTCTCTTTGGTTTTCTATGTAGTGTTTTATCGTAATCTGATTTAGTAGGGTTCGTTGTTGTTCAATCTTTGGTGTTCTATGTAGTGTTTTACTGTAATTTATTTTAGTAGGGTTCTTTATTGTTCTATCTTTGGTTTTCTATGTAGTGTTTTACCGTAATCTGTTTAATAGAGTTCGTTGTTGTTCTATCTTTGGTTTTCTATGTAGTGTTTTACTGTAATTTATTTTAGTAGGGTTCGTTGTTGTTCTAACTCTAGTTTTCTATGTAGTGTTTTACCGTAATCTGTTTTTGTAGAGTTCGTTGTTGTTCTATCTCTGGTTTTCTATGTAGTGTTTTACCGTAATCTGTTTTAGTTGGGTTCGTTGTTGTTCTATCTTTGGTTTTCTATGTAGTGTTTTATCGTAATCTGTTTTAGTAGAGTTCGTTGTTGTTCTATCTCTGGTTTTCTATGTAGTGTTTTACCGTAATCTGTTTTAGTTGGGTTCGTTGTTGTTCTGTCTTTGGTTTTCTATGTAGTGTTTTACTGTAATTTATTTTAGTAGGGTTCGTTGTTGTTCTATCTTTTGTTTTCTATGTAGTGTTTTACTGTAATCTGCTTTAGTGGGGTTCGTTGTTGTTCTATCTCTAGTTTTCTATGTAGTGTTTTACTGTAATCTGTTTTAGTAGAGTTCGTTGTTGTTCTGTCTTTTGTTTTCTATGTAGTGTTTTACTGTAATCTATTTTTAGTAGGGTTCGTTGTTGTTCTATCTTTGGTTTTCTATGTAGTGTTTTACCGTAATCTGTTTTAGTAGGGTTCGTTGTTGTTCTATCTTTTGTTTTCTAAGTAGTGTTTTACCGTAATCTGTTTTAGTAGGGTTCGTTGTTGTTCTATCTTTGGTTTTCTATGTAGTGTTTTACTGTAATCTGTTTTAGTAGGGTTCGTTGTTGTTCTATCTTTTGTTTTCTATGTAGTGTTTTACTGTAATCTATTTTAGTAGGGTTCGTTGTTGTTCTATCTCTGGTTTTCTATGTAGTGTTTTACTGTAATCTATTTTAGTAGGGATCGTTGTTGTTCTATCTTTGGTTTTCTATGTAGTGTTTTACCGTAATCTGTTTTAGTAGGGTTCGTTGTTGTTCTATCTCTGGTTTTCTATGTAGTGTTTTACTGTAATCTATTTTAGTAGGGATCGTTGTTGTTCTATCTTTGGTTTTCTATGTAGTGTTTTACCGTAATCTGTTTTAGTAGAGTTCTTTGTTGTTCTATCTTTGGTTTTCTATGTAGTGTTTTAACCGTAATCTGTTTTAGTAGGGTTCGTTGTTGTTTTCTCTTTGGTTTTCTATGTAGTGTTTTACTGTAATTTATTTTAGTAGGGTTCGTTGTTGTTTTATCTTTGGTTTTCTATGTAGTGTTTTACTGTAATCTATTTTAGTAGGGTTCGTTGTTGTTCTATCTTTGGTTTTCTATGTAGTGTTTTACCGTAATCTGTTTTAGTAGGGTTCGTTGTTGTTCTATCTTTTGTTTTCTATGTAGTGTTTTACCGTAATTTATTTTAGTAGGGTTCGTTGTTGTTCTATCTTTGGTTTTCTATGTAGTGTTTTATCGTGATCTGTTTTAGTAGAGTTCGTTGTTGTTCTATCTTTTGTTTTCTATGTAGTGTTTTACCGTAATCTGTTTTAGTAGGGTTCGTTGTTGTTCTATCTTTGGTTTTCTATGTAGTGTTTTACCGTAATCTGTTTTAGTAGAGTTCTTTGTGGTTCTATCTTTGGTTTTCTATGTAGTGTTTTACCGTAATTTATTTTAGTAGGGTTCGTTGTTGTTTTCTCTTTGGTTTTCTATGTAGTGTTTTATCGTGATCTGTTTTAGTAGAGTTCGTTGTTGTTCTATCTTTGGTTTTCTATGTAGTGTTTTACCGTAATCTGTTTTAGTAGAGTTCGTTGTGGTTCTATCTTTGGTTTTCTATGTAGTGTTTTACCGTAATCTGTTTTAGTAGAGTTCGTTGTTGTTCTTTCTTTGGTTTTCTATGTAGTGTTTTACTGTAATTTGTTTTAGTAGGGTTCGTTGTTGTTTTATCTTTGGTTTTCTATGTAGTGTTTTACCGTAATCTGTTTTAGTAGAATTCGTTGTTGTTCTATCTCTGGTTTTCTATGTAGTGTTTTACCGTAATCTGTTTTAGTAGGGTTCGTTGTTGTTCTATGTTTAGTTTTCTATGTAGTGTTTTACCGTAATCTGTTTTAGTAGGGTTCGTTGTTGTTTTCTCTTTGGTTTTCTATGTAGTGTTTTATCGTAATCTGATTTAGTAGGGTTCGTTGTTGTTCAATCTTTGGTGTTCTATGTAGTGTTTTACTGTAATTTATTTTAGTAGGGTTCTTTATTGTTCTATCTTTGGTTTTCTATGTAGTGTTTTACCGTAATCTGTTTTAGTAGAGTTCGTTGTTGTTCTATCTTTGGTTTTCTATGTAGTGTTTAACTGTAATTTATTTTACTAGGGTTCGTTGTTGTTTTCTCTTTTGTTTTCTATGTAGTGTTTTACTGTAATCTGCTTTAGTGGGGTTCGTTGTTGTTCTAACTCTAGTTTTCTATGTAGTGTTTTACCGTAATCTGTTTTAGTAGAGTTCGTTGTTGTTCTATCTCTGGTTTTCTATGTAGTGTTTTACCGTAATCTGTTTTAGTTGGGTTCGTTGTTGTTCTATCTTTGGTTTTCTATGTAGTGTTTTATCGTAATCTGTTTTAGTAGAGTTCGTTGTTGTTCTATCTCTGGTTTTCTATGTAGTGTTTTACCGTAATCTGTTTTAGTTGGGTTCGTTGTTGTTCTGTCTTTGGTTTTCTATGTAGTGTTTTACTGTAATTTATTTTAGTAGGGTTCGTTGTTGTTCTATCTTTTGTTTTCTATGTAGTGTTTTACTGTAATCTGCTTTAGTGGGGTTCGTTGTTGTTCTATCTCTAGTTTTCTATGTAGTGTTTTACTGTAATCTGTTTTAGTAGAGTTCGTTGTTGTTCTGTCTTTTGTTTTCTATGTAGTGTTTTACTGTAATCTATTTTAGTAGGGTTCGTTGTTGTTCTATCTTTGGTTTTCTATGTAGTGTTTTACTGTAATCTATTTTTAGTAGGGTTCGTTGTTGTTCTATCTTTGGTTTTCTATGTAGTGTTTTACCGTAATCTGTTTTAGTAGGGTTCGTTGTTGTTCTATCTTTTGTTTTCTATGTAGTGTTTTACCGTAATCTGTTTTAGTAGGGTTCGTTGTTGTTCTATCTTTGGTTTTCTATGTAGTGTTTTACTGTAATCTGTTTTAGTAGGGTTCGTTGTTGTTCTATCTTTTGTTTTCTATGTAGTGATTTACTGTAATCTATTTTAGTAGGGTTCGTTGTTGTTCTATCTCTGGTTTTCTATGTAGTGTTTTACTGTAATCTATTTTAGTAGGGATCGTTGTTGTTCTATCTTTGGTTTTCTATGTAGTGTTTTACCGTAATCTGTTTTAGTAGGGTTCGTTGTTGTTCTATCTCTGGTTTTCTATGTAGTGTTTTACTGTAATCTATTTTAGTAGGGATCGTTGTTGTTCTATCTTTGGTTTTCTATGTAGTGTTTTACCGTAATCTGTTTTAGTAGGGTTCGTTGTTGTTCTATCTCTGGTTTTCTATGTAGTGTTTTACTGTAATCTATTTTAGTAGGGTTCGTTGTTGTTCTATCTCTGGTTTTCTATGTAGTGTTTTACTGTAATCTATTTTAGTAGGGATCGTTGTTGTTCTATCTTTGGTTTTCTATGTAGTGTTTTACCGTAATCTGTTTTAGTAGAGTTCTTTGTTGTTCTATCTTTGGTTTTCTATGTAGTGTTTTAACCGTAATCTGTTTTAGTAGGGTTCGTTGTTGTTTTCTTTTTGGTTTTCTATGTAGTGTTTTACTGTAATTTATTTTAGTAGGGTTCGTTGTTGTTTTATCTTTGGTTTTCTATGTAGTGTTTTACTGTAATCTATTTTAGTAGGGTTCGTTGTTGTTCTATCTTTGGTTTTCTATGTAGTGTTTTACCGTAATCTGTTTTAGTAGGGTTCGTTGTTGTTCTATCTTTTGTTTTCTATGTAGTGTTTTACCGTAATTTATTTTAGTAGGGTTCGTTGTTGTTCTATCTTTGGTTTTCTATGTAGTGTTTTATCGTGATCTGTTTTAGTAGAGTTCGTTGTTGTTCTATCTTTTGTTTTCTATGTAGTGTTTTACCGTAATCTGTTTTAGTAGGGTTCGTTGTTGTTCTATCTTTGGTTTTCTATGTAGTGTTTTACTGTAATCTGTTTTAGTAGAGTTCTTTGTGGTTCTATCTTTGGTTTTCTATGTAGTGTTTTACCGTAATTTATTTTAGTAGGGTTCGTTGTTGTTTTCTCTTTGGTTTTCTATGTAGTGTTTTATCGTGATCTGTTTTAGTAGAGTTCGTTGTTGTTCTATCTTTGGTTTTCTATGTAGTGTTTTACCGTAATCTGTTTTAGTAGAGTTCGTTGTGGTTCTATCTTTGGTTTTCTATGTAGTGTTTTACCGTAATCTGTTTTAGTAGAGTTCGTTGTTGTTCTTTCTTTGGTTTTCTATGTAGTGTTTTACTGTAATTTGTTTTAGTAGGGTTCGTTGTTGTTTTATCTTTGGTTTTCTATGTAGTGTTTTGCTGTAATCTGTTTTAGTAGGGTTCGTTGTTGTTCTATCTTTGGTTTTCTATGTAGTGTTTTACCGTAATCTGTTTTAGTAGGGATCGTTGTTGTTCTATGCTTAGTTTTCTATGTAGTGTTTTACCGTAATCTGTTTTAGTAGAGTTCGTTGTTGTTCTATGCTTAGTTTTCTATGTAGTGTTTTACCGTAATCTGTTTTAGTAGGGTTCGTTGTTGTTCTATCTTTGGTTTTCTATGTAGTGTTTTACAGTAATTTATTTTAGTAGGGTTCGTTGTTGTTCTATCTTTGGTTTTCTATGTAGTGTTTTACCGTAATCTGTTTTAGTAGGGTTCGTTGTTGTTCTATGCTTAGTTTTCTATGTAGTGTTTTACCGTAATCTGTTTTCGTGGGGTTCGTTGTTGTTCTATGCTTAGTTTTCTATGTAGTGTTTTACCGTAATCTGTTTTAGTAGAATTCGTTGTTGTTCTATCTCTGGTCTTCTATGTAGTGTTTTACCGTAATCTGTTTTAGTAGGGTTCGTTGTTGTTCTATCTTTGGTTTTCTATGTAGTGTTTTACCGTAATCTGTTTTAGTAAGGTTCGTTGTTGTTCTATGTTTAGTTTTCTATGTAGTGTTTTACTGTAATTTGTTTTAGTAGGGTTCGTTGTTGTTTTCTCTTTGGTTTTCTATGTAGTGTTTTGCTGTAATCTGTTTTAGTAGGGTTCGTTGTTGTCCTATGTTTAGTTTTCTATGTAGTGTTTTGCTGTAATCTGTTTAGAAGGGTTCGTTGTTGTTCTATCTTTGGTTTTCTATGTAGTGTTTTGCTGTAATCTGTTTTAGTGGGGTTCGATGTTGTTCTATCTTTGGTTTTCTATGTAGTGTTTTACCGAAATCTGTTTTAGTAGGGTTTGTTGTTGTCCTATGTTTAGTTTTCTATGTAGTGTTTTGCTGTAATCTGTTTTAGAAGGGTTCGTTGTTGTTCTATCTTTGGTTTTCTATGTAGTGTTTTACCGTAATTTATTTTAGTAGGGTTCGTTGTTGTTTTCTCTTTGGTTTTCTATGTAGTGTTTTACCGTAATTTATTTTAGTAGGGTTCGTTGTTGTTCTATCTTTGGTTTTCTATGTAGTGTTTTACTGTAATCTGTTTTAGTAAGGTTCGTTGTTGTTCTATCTTTTGTTTTCTATGTAGTGTTTTACCGTAATCTGTTTTAGTAGGATTCGTTGTTGTTCTATCTTTGGTTTTCTATGTAGTGTTTTACCGTAATCTGTTTTAGTAGAGTTCGTTGTTTTTCTATCTTTGGTTTTCTATGTAGTGTTTTACCGTTATTTATTTTAGTAGGGTTCGTTGTTGTTTTATCTTTGGTTTTCTATGTAGTGTTTTACTGTAATCTGCTTTAGTGGGGTTCGTTGTTGTTCTATCTTTACTTTTCTATGTAGTGTTTTACAGTAATCTGTTTTAGTAGGGTTCGTTGTTGTTCAATCTTTGGTTTTCTATGTAGTGTTTTACCGTAATCTGTTTTAGTAGAGTTCGTTGTTGTTCTATCTCTGGTTTTCTATGTAGTGTTTTACCGTAATCTGTTTTAGTAGAGTTCGTTGTTGTTTTCTCTTTGGTTTTCTTTGTAGTGTTTTAACCGTAATCTGTTTTAGTAGGGTTCGTTGTTGTTCTATGTTTGGTTTTCTATGTAGTGTTTTATCGTAATCTGTTTTAGTAGAATTCGTTGTTGTTCTATCTCTGGTTTTCTATGTAGTGTTTTACCGTAATCTGTTTTAGTAGGGTTCATTGTTGTTCTATCTTTGGTTTTCTATGTAGTGTTTTACCGTAATCTGTTTTAGTAGAATTCGTTGTTGTTCTATCTCTGGTTTTCTATGTAGTGTTTTACCGTAATCTGTTTTAGTAGGGTTCATTGTTGTTCTATCTTTGGTTTTCTATGTAGTGTTTTACCGTAATCTGTTTTAGTAGAATTCGTTGTTGTTCTATCTCTGGTTTTCTATGTAGTGTTTTACCGTAATCTGTTTTAGTAGGGTTCGTTGTTGTTCTATGTTTAGTTTTCTATGTAGTGTTTTACCGTAATCTGTTTTAGTAGGGTTCGTTGTTGTTTTCTCTTTGGTTTTCTATGTAGTGTTTTATCGTAATCTGATTTAGTAGGGTTCGTTGTTGTTCAATCTTTGGTGTTCTATGTAGTGTTTTACTGTAATTTATTTTAGTAGGGTTCTTTATTGTTCTATCTTTGGTTTTCTATGTAGTGTTTTACCGTAATCTGTTTTAGTAGAGTTCGTTGTTTTCTATGTTTAGTTTTCTATGTAGTGTTTTACCGTAATCTGTTTTAGTAGAGTTCGTTGTTGTTCTATCTTTGGTTTTCTATATAGTGTTTTACTGTAATTTATTTTACTAGGGTTCGTTGTTGTTTTCTCTTTTGTTTTCTATGTAGTGTTTTACTGTAATCTGCTTTAGTGGGGTTCGTTGTTGTTCTAACTCTAGTTTTCTATGTAGTGTTTTACCGTAATCTGTTTTAGTAGAGTTCGTTGTTGTTCTATCTCTGGTTTTCTATGTAGTGTGTTACCGTAATCTGTTTTAGTTGGGTTCGTTGTTGTTCTATCTTTGGTTTTCTATGTAGTGTTTTATCGTAATCTGTTTTAGTAGAGTTCGTTGTTGTTCTATCTCTGGTTTTCTATGTAGTGTTTTACCGTAATCTGTTTTAGTTGGGTTCGTTGTTGTTCTGTCTTTTGTTTTCTATGTAGTGTTTTACTGTAATCTATTTTAGTAGGGTTCGTTGTTGTTCTATCTTTGGTTTTCTATGTAGTGTTTTACTGTAATCTATTTTTAGTAGGGTTCGTTGTTGTTCTATCTTTGGTTTTCTATGTAGTGTTACCGTAATCTGTTTTAGTAGGGTTCGTTGTTGTTCTATCTTTTGTTTTCTATGTAGTGTTTTACCGTAATCTGTTTTAGTAGGGTTCGTTGTTGTTCTATCTTTGGTTTTCTATGTAGTGTTTTACTGTAATCTGTTTTAGTAGGGTTCGTTGTTGTTCTATCTTTTGTTTTCTATGTAGTGTTTTACTGTAATCTATTTTAGTAGGGATCGTTGTTGTTCTATCTTTGGTTTTCTATGTAGTGTTTTACCGTAATCTGTTTTAGTAGGGTTCGTTGTTGTTCTATCTCTGGTTTTCTATGTAGTGTTTTACTGTAATCTATTTTAGTAGGGATCGTTGTTGTTCTATCTTTGGTTTTCTATGTAGTGTTTTACCGTAATCTGTTTTAGTAGGGTTCGTTGTTGTTCTATCTCTGGTTTTCTATGTAGTGTTTTACTGTAATCTATTTTAGTAGGGTTCGTTGTTGTTCTATCTCTGGTTTTCTATGTAGTGTTTTACTGTAATCTGTTTTAGTAGAGTTCTTTGTTGTTCTATCTTTGGTTTTCTATGTAGTGTTTTAACCGTAATCTGTTTTAGTAGGGTTCGTTGTTGTTTTCTCTTTGGTTTTCTATGTAGTGTTTTACTGTAATTTATTTTAGTAGGGTTCGTTGTTGTTTTATCTTTGGTTTTCTATGTAGTGTTTTACTGTAATCTATTTTAGTAGGGTTCGTTGTTGTTCTATCTTTGGTTTTCTATGTAGTGTTTTACTGTAATCTATTTTAGTAGGGTTCGTTGTTGTTCTATCTTTGGTTTTCTATGTAGTGTTTTACCGTAATCTGTTTTAGTAGGGTTCGTTGTTGTTCTATCTCTGGTTTTCTATGTAGTGTTTTACTGTAATCTGTTTTAGTAGGGTTCGTTGTTGTTCTATCTTTTGTTTTCTATGTAGTGTTTTACTGTAATCTGCTTTAGTGGGGTTCGTTGTTGTTCTATCTCTACTTTTCTATGTAGTGTTTTATCGTAATCTGTTTTAGTAGAGTTCGTTGTTGTTCTATCTTTGGTTTTCTATGTAGTGTTTTACCGTAATCTGTTTTAGTAGAGTTCGTTGTTGTTCTATCTTTTGTTTTCTATGTAGTGTTTTACTGTAATCTGTTTTAGTAGGGTTCGTTGTTGTTCTATCTTTTGTTTTCTATGTAGTGTTTTACTGTAATCTGTTTTAGTAGAGTTCGTTGTTGTTCTATCTTTTGTTTTCTATGTAGTGTTTTACTGTAATCTGCTTTAGTGGGGTTCGTTGTTGTTCTATCTTTAGTTTTCTATGTAGTGTTTTATCGTAATCTGTTTTAGTAGAGTTCGTTGTTGTTCTATCTTTGGTTTTCTATGTAGTGTTTTACCGTAATCTGTTTTAGTAGAGTTCGTTGTTGTTCTATCTTTTGTTTTCTATGTAGTGTTTTACCGTAATCTGTTTTAGTAGAGTTCGTTGTTGTTCTATCTTTGGTTTTCTATGTAGTGTTTTACCGTAATCTGTTCTAGTAGAGTTCGTTGTTTTTCTATCTTTGGTTTTCTATGTAGTGTTTTACTGTAATCTATTTTAGTAGGGTTCGTTGTTGTTCTATCTTTGGTTTTCTATGTAGTGTTTTACCGTAATCTGTTTTAGTAGGGTTCGTTGTTGTTCTATCTTTTGTTTTCTATGTAGTGTTTTACTGTAATCTGTTTTAGTAGGGTTCGTTGTTGTTCTATCTTTGGTTTTCTATGTAGTGTTTTACTGTAATCTGTTTTAGTAGGGTTCGTTGTTGTTCTATCTTTGGTTTTCTATGTAGTGTTTTATCGTAATCTGTTTTAGTAGAGTTCGTTGTTGTTCTATCTTTGGTTTTCTATGTAGTGTTTTACCGTAATCTGTTTTAGTAGAGTTCGTTGTTGTTCTATCTTTTGTTTTCTATGTAGTGTTTTACTGTAATCTGTTCTAGTAGAGTTCGTTGTTTTTCTATCTTTGGTTTTCTATGTAGTGTTTTACTGTAATCTATTTTAGTAGGGTTCGTTGTTGTTCTATCTTTTGTTTTCTATGTAGTGTTTTACCGTAATCTGTTTTAGTAGGGTTCGTTGTTGTTCTATCTTTGGTTTTCTATGTAGTGTTTTACCGTAATCTGTTTTAGAAGGGTTCGTTGTTGTTCTATCTTTTGTTTTCTATGTAGTGTTTTGCTGTAATCTGTTTTAGTAGGGTTCGTTGTTGTTCTATCTTTTGTTTTCTATGTAGTGTTTTACCGTAATCTGTTTTAGTAGGGTTCGTTGTTGTTCTATCTTTTGTTTTCTATGTAGTGTTTTACTGTAATCTGTTTTAGTAGGGTTCGTTGTTGTTCTATCTTTTGTTTTCTATGTAGTGTTTTACTGTTATCTGTTTTAGTAGGGTTCGTTGTTGTTCTATCTTTGGTTTTCTATGTAGTGTTTTACTGTAATCTGTTTTAGTTGGGTTCGTTGTTGTTCTATCTTTGATTTTCTATGTAGTGTTTTACCGTAATCTGTTTTAGTAGAGTTCGTTGTTGTTCTATCTTTGGTTTTCTATGTAGTGTTTACCGTAATCTGTTTTAGTTGGGTTCGTTGTTGTTCTATCTTTGATTTTCTATGTAGTGTTTTACCGTAATTTATTTTAGTAAGGTTCGTTGTTGTTTTCTCTTTAGTTTTCTATGTAGTGTTTTACCGTAATCTGTTTTAGTAGGGTTCGTTGTTGTTCTATCTTTGGTTTTCTATGTAGTGTTTTGCTGTAATCTGTTTTAGTAGGGTTCGTTGTTGTTCTATCTTTTGTTTTCTATGTAGTGTTTTACCGTAATCTGTTTTAGTAGGGTTCGTTGTTGTTCTATCTTTTGTTTTCTATGTAGTGTTTTACCGTAATCTGTTTTAGTAGGGTTCGTTGTTGTTCTATCTTTTGTTTTCTATGTAGTGTTTTACTGTAATCTATTTTAGTAGGGTTCGTTGTTGTTCTATCTTTGGTTTTCTATGTAGTGTTTTACCGTAATCTGTTTTAGTAGAGTTCGTTGTTGTTCTATCTTTGATTTTCTATGTAGTGTTTTACCGTAATTTATTTTAGTAGGGTTCGTTGTTGTTTTCTCTTTAGTTTTCTATGTAGTGTTTTACCGTAATTTATTTTAGTAAGGTTCGTTGTTGTTCTATCTTTAGTTTTCTATGTAGTGTTTTACTGTAATCTGTTTTAGTAGGATTCGTTGTTGTTCTATCTCTGGTTTTCTATGTAGTGTTTTACCGTAATCTGTTTTAGTAGAGTTCGTTGTTGTTCTATCTTTGGTTTTCTATGTAGTGTTTTACAGTAATCTGTTTTAGTAGGGTTCGTTGTTGTTCTATCTCTGGTTTTCTATGTAGTGTTTTATCGTAATATGTTTTAGTAGAGTTCGTTGTTGTTCTATCTTTGGTTTTCTATGTAGTGTTTTACTGTAATCTGTCTTAGTAGAGTTCGTTGTTGTTTTATCTTTAGTTTTCTATGTAGTGTTTTACCGTAATCTGTTTTAGTAGGGTTCGTTGTTGTTCTATCTCTGGTTTTCTATGTAGTGTTTTACTGTAATCTATTTTAGTAGGGATCGTTGTTGTTCTATCTTTGGTTTTCTATGTAGTGTTTTACTGTAATCTGTTTTAGTAGAGTTCGTTGTTGTTCTATCTTTTGTTTTCTATGTAGTGTTTTACTGTAATCTATTTTAGTAGGGTTCGTTGTTGTTCTATCTTTGGTTTTCTATGTAGTGTTTTACCGTAATCTGTTTTAGTAGGGTTCGTTGTTGTTCTATCTCTGGTTTTCTATGTAGTGTTTTACTGTAATCTGTTTTAGTAGGGTTCGTTGTTGTTCTATCTTTTGTTTTCTATGTAGTGTTTTACTGTATTCTGCTTTAGTGGGGTTCGTTGTTGTTCTATCTCTACTTTTCTATGTAGTGTTTTATCGTAATCTGTTTTAGTAGAGTTCGTTGTTGTTCTATCTTTGGTTTTCTATGTAGTGTTTTACCGTAATCTGTTTTAGTAGAGTTCGTTGTTGTTCTATCTTTTGTTTTCTATGTAGTGTTTTACTGTAATCTGTTTTAGTAGGGTTCGTTGTTGTTCTATCTTTTGTTTTCTATGTAGTGTTTTACTGTAATCTGTTTTAGTAGAGTTCGTTGTTGTTCTATCTTTTGTTTTCTATGTAGTGTTTTACTGTAATCTGCTTTAGTGGGGTTCGTTGTTGTTCTATCTTTAGTTTTCTATGTAGTGTTTTATCGTAATCTGTTTTAGTAGAGTTCGTTGTTGTTCTATCTTTGGTTTTCTATGTAGTGTTTTACCGTAATCTGTTTTAGTAGAGTTCGTTGTTGTTCTATCTTTTGTTTTCTATGTAGTGTTTTACCGTAATCTGTTTTAGTAGAGTTCGTTGTTGTTCTATCTTTGGTTTTCTATGTAGTGTTTTACCGTAATCTGTTCTAGTAGAGTTCGTTGTTTTTCTATCTTTGGTTTTCTATGTAGTGTTTTACTGTAATCTATTTTAGTAGGGTTCGTTGTTGTTCTATCTTTGGTTTTCTATGTAGTGTTTTACCGTAATCTGTTTTAGTAGGGTTCGTTGTTGTTCTATCTTTTGTTTTCTATGTAGTGTTTTACTGTAATCTGTTTTAGTAGGGTTCGTTGTTGTTCTATCTTTGGTTTTCTATGTAGTGTTTTACTGTAATCTGTTTTAGTAGGGTTCGTTGTTGTTCTATCTTTGGTTTTCTATGTAGTGTTTTATCGTAATCTGTTTTAGTAGAGTTCGTTGTTGTTCTATCTTTGGTTTTCTATGTAGTGTTTTACCGTAATCTGTTTTAGTAGAGTTCGTTGTTGTTCTATCTTTTGTTTTCTATGTAGTGTTTTACTGTAATCTGTTCTAGTAGAGTTCGTTGTTTTTCTTTCTTTGGTTTTCTATGTAATGTTTTACTGTAATCTATTTTAGTAGGGTTCGTTGTTGTTCTATCTTTTGTTTTCTATGTAGTGTTTTACCGTAATCTGTTTAAGTAGGGTTCGTTGTTGTTCTATCTTTGGTTTTCTATGTAGTGTTTTACCGTAATCTGTTTTAGTAGGGTTCGTTGTTGTTCTATCTTTGGTTTTCTATGTAGTGTTTTGCTGTAATCTGTTTTAGTAGGGTTCGTTGTTGTTCTATCTTTTGTTTTCTATGTAGTGTTTTACCGTAATCTGTTTTAGTAGGGTTCGTTGTTGTTCTATCTTTTGTTTTCTATGTAGTGTTTTACTGTAATCTGTTTTAGTAGGGTTCGTTGTTGTTCTATCTTTTGTTTTCTATGTAGTGTTTTACTGTAATCTGTTTTAGTAGGGTTCGTTGTTGTTCTATCTTTTGTTTTCTATGTAGTGTTTTACTGTAATCTGCTTTAGTGGGGTTCGTTGTTGTTTTATCTTTGGTTTTCTATGTAGTGGTTTTACTGTAATCTGTTTTAGTAGGGTTCGTTGTTGTTCTATCTTTGGTTTTCTATGTAGTGTTTTACTGTAATCTGTTTTAGTTGGGTTCGTTGTTGTTCTATCTTTGATTTTCTATGTAGTGTTTTACCGTAATCTGTTTTAGTAGAGTTCGTTGTTGTTCTATCTTTGGTTTTCTATGTAGTGTTTTACCGTAATCTGTTTTAGTAGAGTTCGTTGTTGTTCTATCTTTGGTTTTCTATGTAGTGTTTTACCGTAATCTGTTTTAGTAGGGTTCGTTGTTGTTCTATCTTTGGTTTTCTATGTAGTGTTTTACTGTAATCTGTTTTAGTTGGGTTCGTTGTTGTTCTATCTCTGGTTTTCTATATAGTGTTTTACCGTAATCTGTTTTAGTAGAGTTCGTTGTTGTTCTATCTTTGGTTTTCTATATAGTGTTTTACCGTAATCTGTTTTAGTAGGGTTCGTTGTTGTTCTATCTTTGGTTTTCTATGTAGTGTTTTGCTGTAATCTGTTTTAGTAGGGTTCGTTGTTGTTCTATCTTTTGTTTTCTATGTAGTGTTTTACCGTAATCTGTTTTAGTAGGGTTCGTTGTTGTTCTATCTTTTGTTTTCTATGTAGTGTTTTACCGTAATCTGTTTTAGTAGGGTTCGTTGTTGTTCTATCTTTTGTTTTCTATGTAGTGTTTTACTGTAATCTGTTTTAGTAGGGTTCGTTGTTGTTCTATCTTTTGTTTTCTATGAAGTGTTTTACTGTAATCTGCTTTAGTGGGGTTCGTTGTTGTTTTATCTTTGGTTTTCTATGTAGTGTTTTACTGTAATCTGTTTTAGTAGGGTTCGTTGTTGTTCTATCTTTGGTTTTCTATGTAGTGTTTTACCGTAATCTGTTTTAGTAGGGTTCGTTGTTGTTCTATCTATGGTTTTCTATGTAGTGTTTTACCGTAATCTGTTTTAGTAGAGTTCGTTGTTGTTCTATCTTTGGTTTTCTATGTAGTGTTTTACCGTAATCTGTTTTAGTTGGGTTCGTTGTTGTTCTATCTTTGATTTTCTATGTAGTGTTTTACCGTAATTTATTTTAGTAGGGTTCGTTGTTGTTTTCTCTTTAGTTTTCTATGTAGTGTTTTACCGTAATTTATTTTAGTAAGGTTCGTTGTTGTTCTATCTTTGGTTTTCTATGTAGTGTTTTACCGTAATCTGTTTTAGTAGAGTTCGTTGTTGTTCTATCTTTGGTTTTCTATGTAGTGTTTTACCGTAATCTGTTTTAGTAGAGTTCGTTGTTGTTCTATCTTTTGTTTTCTATGTAGTGTTTTACCGTAATCTGTTCTAGTAGAGTTCGTTGTTTTTCTATCTTTGGTTTTCTATGTAGTGTTTTAATGTAATCTATTTTAGTAGGGTTCGTTGTTGTTCTATCTTTTGTTTTCTATGTAGTGTTTTTCCGTAATCTGTTTTAGTGGGGTTCGTGGTTGTTCTATCTTTAGTTTTCTATGTAGTGTTTTACTGTAATCTCTTTTAGTAGGGTTCGTTGTTGTTTTATCTTTGGTTTTCTATGTAGTGTTTTACCGTAAACTGTTTTAGTAGGGTTCGTTGTTGTTCTATCTTTGGTTTTCTATGTAGTGGTTTACCGTAATCTGTTTTAGTAGAGTTCGTTGTTGTTCTATCTTTGATTTTCTATGTAATGTTTTACCGTAATCTGTTTTAGTTGAGTTCGTTGTTGTTCTATCTTTGATTTTCTATGTAGTGTTTTACCGTAATTTATTTTAGTAGGGTTCGTTGTTGTTTTCTCTTTAGTTTTCTATGTAGTGTTTTACTGTAATCTGTTTTAGTAGGATTCGTTGTTGTTCTATCTCTGGTTTTCTATGTAGTGTTTTACCGTAATCTGTTTTAGTAGAGTTCGTTGTTGTTCTATCTTTGGTTTTCTATGTAGTGTTTTACAGTAATCTGTTTTAGTAGGGTTCGTTGTTGTTCTATCTCTGGTTTTCTATGTAGTGTTTTACCGTAATCTGTTTTAGTAGAGTTCGTTGTTGTTCTATCTTTGGTTTTCTATGTAGTGTTTTACTGTAATCTGTTTTAGTAGAGTTCGTTGTTGTTTTATCTTTAGTTTTCTATGTAGTGTTTTACCGTAATTTATTTTAGTAGAGTTCGTTGTTGTTCTATCTCTGGTTTTCTATGTAGTGTTTTACTGTAATCTGTTTTAGTAGGGTTCGTTGTTGTTCTATCTCTGGTTTTCTATGTAGTGTTTTACGTAATCTGTTTTAGTAGAGTTCGTTGTTGTTCTATCTTTAGTTTACTATGTAGTGTTTTACCGTAATTTATTTTAGTAGGGTTCGTTGTTGTTCTATCTTTGGTTTTCTATGTAGTGTTTTATCGTAATCTGTTTTAGTAGAGTTCGTTGTTGTTCTATCTTTAGTTTTCTATGTAGTGTTTTACCGTAATTTATTTTAGTAGGGTTCGTTGTAGTTCGATCTCTGGTTTTCTATGTAGTGTTTTACTGTAATCTGTTTTAGTAGAGTTCGTTGTTGTTCTATCTTTGGTTTTCTATGTAGTGTTTTACCGTAATCTGTTTTAGTAGGGTTCGTTGTGGTTCTATCTTTGGTTTTCTATGTAGTGTTTTACTGTAATCTGCTTTAGTGGGGTTCGTTGTTGTTCTATCTCTAGTTTTCTATGTAGTGTTTTACTGTAATCTGTTTTAGTGGGGTTCGTTGTTTTTCTATCTTTGGTTTTCTATGTAGTGTTTTAACCGTAATCTATTTTAGTAGGGTTCGTTGTTGTTCTATCTTTGGTTTTCTATGTAGTGTTTTACTGTAATTTGTTTTAGTAGAGTTCGTTGTTGTTTTCTCTTTGGTTTTCTATGTAGTGTTTTGCTGTAATCTGTTTTAGTAGGGTTCGTTGTTGTTCTATCTTTGGTTTTCTATGTAGTGTTTTACCGTAATCTGTTTTAGTAGGGTTTGTAGTTGTCCTATGTTTAGTTTTCTATGTAGTGTTTTGCTGTAATCTGTTTTTGAAGGGTTCGTTGTTGTTCTATCTTTGGTTTTCTATGTAGTGTTTTGCTGTAATTTATTTTAGTAGGGTTCGTTGTTGTTTTCTCTTTGGTTTTCTATGTAGTGTTTTACCGTAATCTGTTTTAGTAGGGTTCGTTGTTGTTCTATCTTTGGTTTTCTATGTAGTGTTTTACTGTAATTTATTTTAGTAGGGTTCGTTGTTGTTCTATCTTTGGTTTTCTATGTAGTGTTTTACCGTAATTTATTTTAATAGGGTTCGTTGTTGTTTTCTCTTTGGTTTTCTATGTAGTGTTTTACCGTAATTTATTTTAGTAGGGTTCGTTGTTGTTTTATCTTTGGTTTTCTATGTAGTGTTTTACTGTAATCTGTTTTAGTAGAGTTCGTTGTTTTTCTATCTTTACTTTTCTATGTAGTGTTTTACAGTAATCTGTTTTAGTGGGGTTCGTTGTTGTTCAATCTTTGGTTTTCTATGTAGTGTTTTACCGTAATCTGTTTTAGTAGGGTTCATTGTTGTTCTATCTTTGGTTTTCTATGTAGTGTTTTACCGTAATCTGTTTTAGTAGAGTTCGTTGTTGTTCTATCTTTGGTTTTCTATGTAGTGTTTTACCGTAATCTGTTTTAGTAGAGTTCGTTGTTGTTCTATCTTTGGTTTTCTATGTAGTGTTTTATCGTAATCTGTTTTAGTAAGGTTCGTTGTTGTTCTATCTCTGGTTTTCTATGTAGTGTTTTACCGTAATCTGTTTTAGTAGAGTTCGTTGTTGTTCTATCTTTGGTTTTCTATGTAGTGTTTTACAGTAATCTGTTTTAGTAGGGTTTGTAGTTGTCCTATGTTTAGTTTTCTATGTAGTGTTTTGCTGTAATCTGTTTTTGAAGGGTTCGTTGTTGTTCTATCTTTGGTTTTCTATGTAGTGTTTTGCTGTAATTTATTTTAGTAGGGTTCGTTGTTGTTTTCTCTTTAGTTTTCTATGTAGTGTTTTACTGTAATCTGTTTTAGTAGGATTCGTTGTTGTTCTATCTCTGGTTTTCTATGTAGTGTTTTACCGTAATCTGTTTTAGTAGAGTTCGTTGTTGTTCTATCTTTGGTTTTCTATGTAGTGTTTTACAGTAATCTGTTTTAGTAGGGTTCGTTGTTGTTCTATCTCTGGTTTTCTATGTAGTGTTTTACCGTAATCTGTTTTAGTAGAGTTCGTTGTTGTTCTATCTTTGGTTTTCTATGTAGTGTTTTACTGTAATCTGTTTTAGTAGAGTTCGTTGTTGTTTTATCTTTAGTTTTCTATGTAGTGTTTTACCGTAATTTATTTTAGTAGAGTTCGTTGTTGTTCTATCTCTGGTTTTCTATGTAGTGTTTTACTGTAATCTGTTTTAGTAGGGTTCGTTGTTGTTCTATCTTTGGTTTTCTATGTAGTGTTTTACGTAATCTGTTTTAGTAAAGTTCGTTGTTGTTCTATCTTTAGTTTACTATGTAGTGTTTTACCGTAATTTATTTTAGTAGGGTTCGTTGTTGTTCTATCTTTGGTTTTCTATGTAGTGTTTTATCGTAATCTGTTTTAGTAGAGTTCGTTGTTGTTCTATCTTTAGTTTTCTATGTAGTGTTTTACCGTAATTTATTTTAGTAGGGTTCGTTGTAGTTCGATCTCTGGTTTTCTATGTAGTGTTTTACTGTAATCTGTTTTAGTAGAGTTCGTTGTTGTTCTATCTTTGGTTTTCTATGTAGTGTTTTACCGTAATCTGTTTTAGTAGGGTTCGTTGTGGTTCTATCTTTGGTTTTCTATGTAGTGTTTTACTGTAATCTGCTTTAGTGGGGTTCGTTGTTGTTCTATCTCTAGTTTTCTATGTAGTGTTTTACTGTAATCTGTTTTAGTGGGGTTCGTTGTTTTTCTATCTTTGGTTTTCATTGTAGTGTTTTAACCGTAATCTATTTTAGTAGGGTTCGTTGTTGTTCTATCTTTGGTTTTCTATGTAGTGTTTTACTGTAATTTGTTTTAGTAGAGTTCGTTGTTGTTTTCTCTTTGGTTTTCTATGTAGTGTTTTGCTGTAATCTGTTTTAGTAGGGTTCGTTGTTGTTCTATCTTTGGTTTTCTATGTAGTGTTTTACCGTAATCTGTTTTAGTAGGGTTTGTAGTTGTCCTATGTTTAGTTTTCTATGTAGTGTTTTGCTGTAATCTGTTTTTGAAGGGTTCGTTGTTGTTCTATCTTTGGTTTTCTATGTAGTGTTTTGCTGTAATTTATTTTAGTAGGGTTCGTTGTTGTTTTCTCTTTGGTTTTCTATGTAGTGTTTTACCGTAATCTGTTTTAGTAGGGTTCGTTGTTGTTCTATCTTTGGTTTTCTATGTAGTGTTTTACTGTAATTTATTTTAGTAGGGTTCGTTGTTGTTCTATCTTTGGTTTTCTATGTAGTGTTTTACCGTAATTTATTTTAATAGGGTTCGTTGTTGTTTTCTCTTTGGTTTTCTATGTAGTGTTTTACCGTAATTTATTTTAGTAGGGTTCGTTGTTGTTTTATCTTTGGTTTTCTATGTAGTGTTTTACTGTAATCTGTTTTAGTAGAGTTCGTTGTTTTTCTATCTTTACTTTTCTATGTAGTGTTTTACAGTAATCTGTTTTAGTGGGGTTCGTTGTTGTTCAATCTTTGGTTTTCTATGTAGTGTTTTACCGTAATCTGTTTTAGTAGGGTTCATTGTTGTTCTATCTTTGGTTTTCTATGTAGTGTTTTACCGTAATCTGTTTTAGTAGAGTTCGTTGTTGTTCTATCTTTGGTTTTCTATGTAGTGTTTTACCGTAATCTGTTTTAGTAGAGTTCGTTGTTGTTCTATCTTTGGTTTTCTATGTAGTGTTTTATCGTAATCTGTTTTAGTAAGGTTCGTTGTTGTTCTATCTCTGGTTTTCTATGTAGTGTTTTACCGTGATCTGTTTTAGAGAGGTTGGTTGTTGTTCTATCTTTGGTTTTTTATGTAGTGTTTTATCGTAATCTGATTTAGTAGAGTTCGTTGTTGTTTTCTCTTTGGTTTTCTATGTAGTGTTTTATCGTAATCTGATTTAGTAGGGTTCGTTGTTGTTCAATCTTTGGTGTTCTATGTAGTGTTTTACTGTAATTTATTTTAGTAGGGTTCTTTGTTGTTCTATCTTTGGTTTTCTATGTAGTGTTTTACCGTAATCTGTTTTAGTAGAGTTCGTTGTTTTCTATGTTTAGTTTTCTATGTAATGTTTTACCGTAATCTGTTTTAGTAAGGTTCGTTGTTGTTCTATCTTTGGTTTTCTATGTAGTGTTTTACCGTAATTTATTTTAGTAGAGTTCGTTGTTGTTTTCTCTTTGGTTTTCTATGTAGTGTTTTACTGTAATCTGCTTTAGTGGGGTTCGTTGTTGTTCTATCTCTAGTTTTCTATGTAGTGTTTTATCGTAATCTGTTTTAGTAGAGTTCGTTGTTGTTCTATCTTTGGTTTTCTATGTAGTGTTTTACCGTAATCTGTTTTAGTTGGGTTCGTTGTTGTTCTGTCTTTGGTTTTCTATGTAGTGTTTTACCGTAATTTATTTTAGTAGGGTTCGTTGTTGTTCTATCTTTTGTTTTCTATGTAGTGTTTTACCGTAATCTGTTTTAGTGGGGTTCGTTGTTGTTCTATCTTTTGTTTTCTATGTAGTGTTTTACTGTAATCTGCTTTAGTGGGGTTCGTTGTTGTTCTATCTCTAGTTTTCTATGTAGTGTTTTATCGTAATCTGTTTTAGTAGAGTTCGTTGTTGTTCTATCTTTGGTTTTCTATGTAGTGTTTTACCGTAATCTGTTTTAGTAGAGTTCGTTGTTTTTCTATCTTTGGTTTTCTATGTAGTGTTTTACTGTAATCTATTTTAGTAGGGTTCGTGGTTGTTCTATCTTTAGTTTTCTATGTAGTGTTTTACTGTAATCTCTTTTAGTAGGGTTCGTTGTTGTTTTATCTTTGGTTTTCTATGTAGTGTTTTACTGTAATTTGTTTTAGTAGGGTTCGTTGTTGTTCTATCTTTGGTTTTCTATGTAGTGTTTTACCGTAATCTGTTTTAGTAGAGTTCGTTGTTGTTCTATCTTTAGTTTTCTATGTAGTGTTTTACCGTAATCTGTTTTAGTTTGGTTCGTTGTTGTTCTATCTTTGATTTTCTATGTAGTGTTTTACCGTAATTTATTTTAGTAGGGTTCGTTGTTGTTTTCTCTATAGTTTTCTATGTAGTGTTTTACCGTAATTTATTTTTGTAAGGTTCGTTGTTGTTCTATCTTTGGTTTTCTATGTAGTGTTTTACCGTAATCTGTTTTAGTAGAGTTCGTTGTTGTTCTATCTTTGGTTTTCTATGTAGTGTTTTACCGTAATCTGTTTTAGTAGAGTTCGTTGTTGTTTTATCTTTAGTTTTCTATGTAGTGTTTTACCGTAATTTATTTGAGTAGAGTTCGTTGTTGTTCTATCTCTGGTTTTCTATGTAGTGTTTTACTGTAATCTGTTTTAGTAGGGTTCGTTGTTGTTCTATCTTTAGTTTACTATGTAGTGTTTTACCGTAATTTATTTTAGTAGGGTTCGTTGTTGTTCTATCTTTGGTTTTCTATGTAGTGTTTTATCGTAATCTGTTTTAGTAGAGTTCGTTGTTGTTCTATCTTTAGTTTTCTATGTAGTGTTTTACCGTAATTTGTTTTAGTAGGGTTCGTTGTAGTTCAATCTCTGGTTTTCCATGTAGTGTTTTACTGTAATCTGTTTTAGTAGAATTCGTTGTTGTTCTATGTTTGGTTTTCTATGTAGTGTTTTACCGTAATCTGTTTTAGTAGGGTTCGTTGTGGTTCTATCTTTGGTTTTCTATGTAGTGTTTTACTGTAATCTGCTTTAGTGGGGTTCGTTGTTGTTCTATCTCTAGTTTTCTATGTAGTGTTTTACTGTAATCTGTTTTAGTGGGGTTCGTTGTTTTTCTATCTTTGGTTTTCTATGTAGTGTTTTAACCGTAATCTATTTTAGTAGGGTTCGTTGTTGTTCTATCTCTGGTTTTCTATGTAGTGTTTTACTGTAATTTGTTTTAGTAGGGTTCGTTGTTGTTTTCTCTTTGGTTTTCTATGTAGTGTTTTGCTGTAATCTGTCTTAGTAGAGTTCGTTCTTTAATTTTTTATGTAGTGTTTTACCGTAATCTGTTTTAGTAGGGTTTGTAGTTGTCCTATGTTTAGTTTTCTATGTAGTGTTTTGCTGTAATCTGTTTTAGTGGGGTTCGTTGTTGTTCTATCTTTGGTTTTCTATGTAGTGTTTTACCGTAATTTATTTTAGTAGGGTTCGTTGTTGTTTTATCTTTGGTTTTCTATGTAGTGTTTTACTGTAATTTATTTTAGTAGGGTTCGTTGTTGTTTTATCTTTGGTTTTCTATGTAGTGTTTTACTGTAATCTGTTTTAGCAGAGTTCGTTGTTTTTCTATCTTTACTTTTCTATGTAGTGTTTTACAGTAATCTGTTTTAGTGGGGTTCGTTGTTGTTCAATCTTTGGTTTTCTATGTAGTGTTTTACCGTAATCTGTTTTAGTGGGGTTCATTGTTGTTCTATCTTTGGTTTTCTATGTAGTGTTTTACCGTAATTTGTTTTAGTGGGGTTCGTTGTTGTTCTATCTTTGGTTTTCTATGTAGTGTTTTACCGTAATTTATTTTAGTAGGGTTCGTTGTTGTTATATCTTTGGTTTTCTATGTAGTGTTTTACCGTAATCTCTTTTAGTAGGGTTCGTTGTTGTTCTATCTTTTGTTTTCTATGTAGTGTTTTACTGTAATCTGTTTTAGTAGGGTTCGTTGTTGTTCTATCTTTGGTTTTCTATGTAGTGTTTTAACCGTAATCTGTTTTAGTAGGGTTCGTTGTTGTTCTATCTTTGGTTTTCTATGTAGTGTTTTACTGTAATCTGTTTTAGTAGAGTTCGTTGTTGTTCTATCTTTGGTTTTCTATGTAGTGTTTTACTGTAATCTCTTTTAGTAGAGTTCGTTGTTGTTCTTTCCTTGGTTTTCTATGTAGTGTTTTACTGTAATCTGTTTTAGTAGAGTTCGTTGTTGTTCTATCTTTGGTTTTCTATGTAGTGTTTTACTGTAATCTGTTTTAGTAGAGTTCGTTGTTGTTCTATCCTTGGTTTTCTATGTAGTGTTTTACTGTAATCTGTTTTAGTAGAGTTCGTTGTTGTTCTATCCTTGGTTTTCTATGTAGTGTTTTACCGTAATCTGTTTTAGTAGAGTTCGTTGTGGTTCTATCTTTGGTTTTCTATTTAGTGTTTTACCGTAATTTATTTTAGTAGGGTTCGTTGTTGTTCTATCTTTGGTTTTCTATGTAGTGTTTTACCGTAATCTGTTTTAGTAGGGTTCGTTGTTGTTATATCTTTGGTTTTCTATGTAGTGTTTTACCGTAATCTCTTTTAGTAGGGTTCGTTGTTGTTCTATCTTTTGTTTTCTATGTAGTGTTTTACTGTAATCTGTTTTAGTAGGGTTCGTTGTTGTTCTATCTTTGGTTTTCTATGTAGTGTTTTAACCGTAATCTGTTTTAGTAGGGTTCGTTGTTGTTCTATCTTTGGTTTTCTATGTAGTGTTTTACTGTAATCTGTTTTAGTAGAGTTCGTTGTGGTTCTATCTTTGGTTTTCTATGTAGTGTTTTACTGTAATCTCTTTTAGTAGAGTTCGTTGTTGTTCTATCCTTGGTTTTCTATGTAGTGTTTTACTGTAATCTGTTTTAGTAGAGTTCGTTGTTGTTCTATCTTTGGTTTTCTAAGTAGTGTTTTACTGTAATCTCTTTTAGTAGAGTTCGTTGTTGTTCTATCTTTGGTTTTCTATGTAGTGTTTTAACCGTAATCTATTTTAGTAGGGTTCGTTGTTGTTCTATCTCTGGTTTTCTATGTAGTGTTTTACTGTAATTTGTTTTAGTAGGGTTCGTTGTTGTTTTCTCTTTGGTTTTCTATGTAGTGTTTTGCTGTAATCTGTCTTAGTAGAGTTCGTTGTTGTTTTATCTTTAATTTTTTATGTAGTGTTTTACCGTAATCTGTTTTAGTAGGGTTTGTAGTTGTCCTATGTTTAGTTTTCTATGTAGTGTTTTGCTGTAATCTGTTTTAGTGGGGTTCGTTGTTGTTCTATCTTTGGTTTTCTATGTAGTGTTTTACCGTAATTTATTTTAGTAGGGTTCGTTGTTGTTTTATCTTTGGTTTTCTATGTAGTGTTTTACTGTAATTTATTTTAGTAGGGTTCGTTGTTGTTTTATCTTTGGTTTTCTATGTAGTGTTTTACTGTAATCTGTTTTAGCAGAGTTCGTTGTTTTTCTATCTTTACTTTTCTATGTAGTGTTTTACAGTAATCTGTTTTAGTGGGGTTCGTTGTTGTTCAATCTTTGGTTTTCTATGTAGTGTTTTACCGTAATCTGTTTTAGTGGGGTTCATTGTTGTTCTATCTTTGGTTTTCTATGTAGTGTTTTACCGTAATTTGTTTTAGTGGGGTTCGTTGTTGTTCTATCTTTGGTTTTCTATGTAGTGTTTTACCGTAATTTATTTTAGTAGGGTTCGTTGTTGTTATATCTTTGGTTTTCTATGTAGTGTTTTACCGTAATCTCTTTTAGTAGGGTTCGTTGTTGTTCTATCTTTTGTTTTCTATGTAGTGTTTTACTGTAATCTGTTTTAGTAGGGTTCGTTGTTGTTCTATCTTTGGTTTTCTATGTAGTGTTTTAACCGTAATCTGTTTTAGTAGGGTTCGTTGTTGTTCTATCTTTGGTTTTCTATGTAGTGTTTTACTGTAATCTGTTTTAGTAGAGTTCGTTGTTGTTCTATCTTTGGTTTTCTATGTAGTGTTTTACTGTAATCTCTTTTAGTAGAGTTCGTTGTTGTTCTTTCCTTGGTTTTCTATGTAGTGTTTTACTGTAATCTGTTTTAGTAGAGTTCGTTGTTGTTCTATCTTTGGTTTTCTATGTAGTGTTTTACTGTAATCTGTTTTAGTAGAGTTCGTTGTTGTTCTATCCTTGGTTTTCTATGTAGTGTTTTACTGTAATCTGTTTTAGTAGAGTTCGTTGTTGTTCTATCCTTGGTTTTCTATGTAGTGTTTTACCGTAATCTGTTTTAGTAGAGTTCGTTGTGGTTCTATCTTTGGTTTTCTATGTAGTGTTTTACCGTAATTTATTTTAGTAGGGTTCGTTGTTGTTCTATCTTTGGTTTTCTATGTAGTGTTTTACCGTAATCTGTTTTAGTAGGGTTCGTTGTTGTTATATCTTTGGTTTTCTATGTAGTGTTTTACCGTAATCTCTTTTAGTAGGGTTCGTTGTTGTTCTATCTTTTGTTTTCTATGTAGTGTTTTACTGTAATCTGTTTTAGTAGGGTTCGTTGTTGTTCTATCTTTGGTTTTCTATGTAGTGTTTTAACCGTAATCTGTTTTAGTAGGGTTCGTTGTTGTTCTATCTTTGGTTTTCTATGTAGTGTTTTACTGTAATCTGTTTTAGTAGAGTTCGTTGTGGTTCTATCTTTGGTTTTCTATGTAGTGTTTTACTGTAATCTCTTTTAGTAGAGTTCGTTGTTGTTCTATCCTTGGTTTTCTATGTAGTGTTTTACTGTAATCTGTTTTAGTAGAGTTCGTTGTTGTTCTATCTTTGGTTTTCTAAGTAGTGTTTTACTGTAATCTCTTTTAGTAGAGTTCGTTGTTGTTCTATCTTTGGTTTTCTATGTAGTGTTTTACTGTAATCTGTTTTAGTAGAGTTCGTTGTTGTTCTATCTTTGGTTTTCTATGTAGTGTTTTACTGTAATCTCTTTTAGTAGAGTTCGTTGTTGTTCTATCTTTGGTTTTCTATGTAGTGTTTTACTGTAATCTGTTTTAGTAGGGTTCGTTGTTGTTCTATCCTTGGTTTTCTATGTAGTATTTTACTGTAATCTCTTTTAGTGGGGTTCGTTGTTTTTTTCTCTTTTGTTTTCTATGTAGTGTTTTACTGTGATCTGTTTTAGTAGGGTTCGTTGTTGTTCTATCTTTGGTTTTCTATGTAGTTTTTTACCGTAAACTGTTTTAGTAGGGTTCGTTGTTGTTCTATCTTTGGTTTTCTATGTAGTGTTTTAACCGTAATCTGTTTTAGTAGAGTTCGTTGTTGTTCTATCTCTGGTTTTCTATGTAGTGTTTTACCGTAATCTGCTTTAGTCGGTTTCGTTGTTGTTCTATCTTTGGTTTTCTATGTAGTGTTTTAACCGTAATCTGTTTTAGTAGAGTTCGTTGTTGTTCTATCTTTGATTTTCTATGTAGTGTTTTACCGTAATTAATTTTTTAAGGGTTCGTTGTTGTTTTCTCTTTGATTTTCTATGTAGTGTTTTACCGTAATTAATTTTTTAAGGGTTCGTTGTTTTTTTCTCTTTGGTTTTCTATGTAGTTTTTTACTGTAATCTGTTTTAGTAGGGTTCGTTGTTGTTCTATATTTGGTTTTCTATGTAGTGTTTTACCGTAATCTGTTTTAGTAGGGTTCGTTGTTGTTCTATCTTTGGTTTTCTATGTAGTGTTTTATTGCAATTTATTTTAGTAGGGTTCGTTGTTGTTTTTCTTTGGTTTTCTATGTAGCGTTTTACCGTAATCTGCTTTCGTGGGGTTCGTTGTTGTTCTATCTTTGGTTTTCGATGTAGTGTTTTACCGTAATCTGTCTTAGTGGGGTTCGTTGTTGTTCTATCTCTGGTTTTCTATGTAGTGTTTTACCGTAATCTGCTTTAGTCGGTTTCGTTGTTGTTCTATCTTTGGTTTTCTAGTAGTGTTTTACCGTAATCTGTTTTAGTGGGGTTCGTTGTTGTTCTATCTCTGGTTTTCTATGTAGTGTTTTACCGTAATCTGTTTTAGTGGGGTTCGTTGTTGTTCAATCTCTGGTTTTATGTGTAGTGTTTTACCGTAATCTTCCTTCGTGGGGTTCGTTGTTGTTCAATCTCTGGTTTTCTATGTAGTGTTTTACCGTAATCTGTTTTAGTAGGGTTCGTTGTTGTTCTATCTCTGGTTTTCTATGTAGTGTTTTACTGTAATCTGTTTTAGTAGGGTTCGTTGTTGTTTTCTCTTTGGTTTTCTATGTAGTGTTTTACAGTAATCTGTTTTAGTTGGGTTCGTTGTTATTCTATCTTTGGTTTTCTATGTAGTGTTTTAACCGTAATCTGTTTTAGTAGAGTTCGTTGTTGTTCTATCTTTGGTTTTCTAGTAGTGTTTTACCGTAATCTGTTTTAGTGGGGTTCGTTGTTGTTCTATCTCTGGTTTTCTATGTAGTGTTTTACTGTAATCTGTTTTAGTAGAGTTCGTTGTTGTTCTATCTTTGGTTTTCTATGTAGTGTTTTACCGTAATCTGCTTTCGTGGGGTTCGTTGTTGTTTAATCTTTGGTTTTCTATGTAGTGTTTTACCGTGATCTATCTTAGTGGGGTTCGTTGTTGTTCTATCTCTGGTTTTCTATGTAGTGTTTTACCGTAATCTGCTTTCGTGGGGTTTGTTGTTGTTTTATCTTTGGTTTTCTATGTAGTGGCTTACCGTGATCTATCTTAGTGGGGTTCGTTGTTGTTCTATCTCTGGTTTCTATGTAGTGTTTTACCGTAATCTGCTTTCGGCGGGTTCGTTGTTGTTCTATCTTTGGTTTTCTAGTAGTGTTTTACCGTAATCTGCTTTCGGCGGGTTCGTTTTTGTTCTATCTTTAGTTTTCTATGTAGTGTTTTACCGTAATCTGCTTTCGGCGGGTTCGTTGTTGTTCTATCTTTGGTTTTCTATGTTGTGTTTTACCGTAATCTGCTTTCGGCGGGTTCGTTGTTGTTCTATCTTTAGTTTTGTATGTAGTGTTTTACCGTAATCCCGTTTAGTGGGGTTCGTTGTTGTTCTATCTTTGGTTTTCTATGTTGTGTTTTAGCGTAATCTGTTTTAGTGGAGTTCGTTGTTGTTCTATCTCTGGTTTTCTATATAGTGTTTTACCGTAATCTGTTTTAGAAGTGTTCGTTGTTGTTCTATCTTTGGTTTTCTATGTAGTGTTTTACTGCAATTTATTTTAGTAGGGTTTTTGTTGTTTTCTCTTTGGTTTTCTATGTAGTGTTTTATCGTAATCTGCTTTCGTGGGGTTCGTTGTTGTTTTCTCTTTGGTTTTCTATGTAGTGTTTTACTGTAATCTGTTTTAGTAGAGTTCGTTGTTGTTCTATCTTTGGTTTTCTATGTAGTGTTTTACTGTAATCTGTTTTAGTAGGGTTCGTTGTTGTTCTATCTCTGGTTTTCTATGTAGTGTTTTAACCGTAATCTGTTTTAGTAGGGTTCGTTGTTGTTCTATCTCTGGTTTTCTATGTAGTGTTTTACTGTAATCTGTTTTAGTAGGGTTCGTTGTTGTTCTATCTATGGTTTTCTATGTAGTGTTTTAACCGTAATCTGTTTTAGTAGAGTTCGTTGTTGTTCTATCTTTGGTTTTCTATGTAGTGTTTTACTGTAATTTGTTTTAGTGGGGTTCGTTGTTGTTCTATCTCTGGTTTTCTATGTAGTGTTTTACTGTAATCTGTTTTAGTAGGGTTCGTTGTTGTTCTATCTTTGGTTTTCTATGTAGTGTTTTAACCGTAATCTGTTTTAGTAGAGTTCGTTGTTGTTTTATCTTTGGTTTTCTATGTAGTGTTTTACTGTAATTTATTTTAGTAGGGTTCGTTGTTTTTTTCTGTTTGGTTTTCTATGTAGTGTTTTACCGTAATCTGTTTTAGTAGAGTTCGTTGTTGTTCTATCTTTGGTTTTCTATGTAGTGTTTTACTGTAATTTATTTTAGAAGGGTTTGTTGTTGTTCTATCTTTGGTTTTCTATGTAGTGTTTTACCGTAATCTGCTTTCGTGGGGTTCGTTGTTGTTTAATCTTTGGTTTTCTATGTAGTGTTTTACCGTGATCTATCTTAGTGGGGTTCGTTGTTGTTCTATCTCTGGTTTTCTATGTAGTGTTTTACCGTAATCTGCTTTCGACGGGTTCGTTGTTGTTCTATCTTTGGTATTCTAGTAGTGTTTTACCGTAATCTGCTTTCGGCGGTTCGTTGTTGTTCTATCTTTAGTTTTCTATGTAGTGTTTTACCGTAATCTGCTTTCGGCGGGTTCGTTGTTGTTCTATCTTTGGTTTTCTATGTAGTGTTTTACCGTAATCTGCTTTCGGCGGGTTCCATGTTGTTCTATCTTTAGTTTTCTATGTAGTGTTTTACCGTAATCTGCTTTAGTAGGGTTCGTTGTTGTTCTATCTCTGGTTTTCTATGTAGTGTTTTACTGTAATTTGTTTTAGTAGGGTTCGTTGTTGTTCTATCTTTGGTTTTCTATGTAGTGTTTTACTGTAATCTGTTTTAGTAGGGTTCGTTGTTGTTCTATCTTTGATTTTCTATGTAGTGTTTTACCGTAATCTATTTTAGTAGGGTTCGTTGTTGTTTTCTCTTTGGTTTTCTATATAGTGTTTTACCGTAATCTGTTTTAGTAGAGTTCGTTGTTGTTCTATCTTTGGTTTTCTATGTAGTGTTTTACCCTAATCTGTTTTAGTAGAGTTCGTTGTTGTTCTATCTTTTGTTTTCTATGTAGTGTTTTACTGTAATCTATTTTAGTAGAGGTCGTTGTTGTTCTATCTTTTGTTTTCTATGTAATGTTTTACCGTAATCTGTTTTAGTAGAGTTCGTTGTTGTTCTATCTTTAGTTTTCTTGTAGTGTTTTACCGTAATCTATTTTAGTAGAGTTCGTTGTTGTTCTATCTTTGGTTTTCTATGTAGTGTTTTACCGTAATCTGTTTTAGTAGAGTTCGTTGTTGTTCTATCTTTTGTTTTCTATGTAGTGTTTTACCGTAATCTGTTTTAGTAGGGTTCGTTGTTGTTCTATCTTTTGTTTTCTATGTAGTGTTTTACCGTAATCTGTCTTAGTAGGGTTCGTTGTTGTTCTATCTCTGGTTTTCTATGTAGTGTTTTACCGTAATCTGTCTTAGTAGGGTTCGTTGTTGTTCTATCTCTGGTTTTCTAGTAGTGTTTTACCGTAATCTGTTTTAGTGGGGTTCGTTGTTGTTCTATCTTTGGTTTTCTATGTAGTGTTTTACTGTAATCTGTTTTAGGGGGGTTCGTTGTTATTCTATCTCTGGTTTTCTATGTAGTGTTTTACCGTAATCTGCTTTCGTGGGGTTCGTTGTTGTTCTATCTCTGGTTTTCTATGTAGTGTTTTACCGTAATCTGTTTTAGTGGGGTTCGTTGTTGTTCTATCTTTGGTTTTCTATGTAGTGTTTTACTGTAATCTGCTTTGGTGGGGTTCCTTGTTGTTCTATCTTTGGTTTTCTATGTAGTGTTTTACCGTAATCTGTTTTAGGGGGGTTAGTTGTTATACTATCTCTGGTTTTCTATGTAGTGTTTTACCGTAATCTGCTTTCGTGGGGTTCGTTGTTGTTCTATCTCTGGTTTTCTATGTAGTGTTTTACTGTAATCTGTTTTAGTAGGGTTCGTTGTTGTTCTATCTTTGATTTTCTATGTAGTGTTTTACTGTAATTTGTTTTAGTAGGGTTCGTTGTTGTTCTATCTTTGGTTTTCTATGTAGTGTTTTACTGTAATCTGTTTTAGTAGGGTTCGTTGTTGTTTTATCTTTGGTTTTCTATATAGTGTTTTACTGTAATCTGTTTTAGTAGGGTTCGTTGTTGTTCTATCTTTGGTTTTCTATGTAGTGTTTTACCGTAATCTGTTTTAGTAGGGTTCGTTGTTGTTCTATCTTTTGTTTTCTATGTAGTGTTTTATCGTAATCTGCTTTCGTGGGGTTCGTTGTTGTTCTATCTTTGGTTTTCTATGTAGTGTTTTACCGTAATCTGTCTTAGTAGGGTTCGTTGTTGTTCTATCTCTGGTTTTCTATGTAGTGTTTTACCGTAATCTGCTGTCGTCGGGTTCCTTGTTGTTCTATCTTTGGTTTTCTAGTAGTGTTTTACCGTAATCTGTTTTAGTGGGGTTCGTTGTTGTTCTATCTTTGGTTTTCTATGTAGTGTTTTACCGTAATCTGTTTTAGTGGGGTTCGTTGTTATTCTATCTCTGATTTTCTATGTAGTGTTTTACCGTAATCTGCTTTCGTGGGGTTCGTTGTTGTTCTATCTCTGGTTTTCTATGTAGTGTTTTACCGTAATCTGTTTTAGTGGGGTTCGTTGTTATTCTATCTCTGGTTTTCTATGTAGTGTTTTACCGTAATCTGCTTTCGTGGGGTTCGTTGTTGTTCTATCTTTGGTTTTCTATGTAGTGTTTTACCGTAATCTGCTTTCGTGGGGTTCGTTGTTGTTCTATCTTTGGTTTTCTATGTAGTGTTTTACCGTAATCTGTTTTAGTGGGGTTCGTTGTTATTCTATCTCTGGTTTTCTATGTAGTGTTTTACCGTAATCTGCTTTCGTGGGGTTCGTTGTTGTTCTATCTTTGGTTTTCTATGTAGTGTTTTACCGTAATCTGCTTTCGTGGGGTTCTTTGTTGTTCTATCTCTGGTTTTCTATGTAGTGTTTTATCGTAATCTGTTTTAGTGGGGTTAGTTGTTATTCTATCTCTGGTTTTCTATGTAGTGTTTTACCGTAATCTGCTTTCGTGGGGTTCTTTGTTGTTCTATCTCTGGTTTTCTATGTAGTGTTTTACTGTAATCTGTTTTAGCAGAGTTCGTTGTTGTTTTATCTTTGGTTTTCTATGTAGTGTTTTACTGTAATCTGTTTTAGTAGGGTTCGTTGTTGTTTTATCTTTGGTTTTCTATGTAGTGTTTTACCGTGATCTGTTTTAGTAGGGTTCGTTGTTGTTCTATCTTTGGTTTTCTATGTAGTGTTTTACCGTAATCTGTTTTAGTAGGGTTCGTTGTTGTTCTATGTTTGGTTTTCTATGTAGTGTTTTACAGTAATCTGTTTTAGTAGGGTTCGTTGTTGTTCTATCTTTGGTTTTCTATGTAGTGTTTTACAGTAATCTGTTTTAGTAGGGTTCGTTGTTGTTCTATCTCTGGTTTTCTATGTAGTGTTTTACTGTAATCTGTTTTAGTAGGGTTCGTTGTTGTTCTATCTTTGGTTTTCTATGTAGTGTTTTACAGTAATCTGTTTTAGTAGGGTTCGTTGTTGTTCTATCTTTGGTTTTCTATGTAGTGTTTTACTGTAATCTGTTTTAGTAGGGTTCGTTGTTGTTTTATCTTTGGTTTTCTATGTAGTGTTTTACTGTAATCTGTTTTAGTAGGGTTCGTTGTTGTTTTATCTCTGGTTTTCTATGTAGTGTTTTACCGTAATCTGTTTTAGTAAGGTTCGTTGTTGTTCTATCTTTGGTTTTCTATGTAGTGTTTTACTGTAATCTGTTTTAGTAGGGTTCGTTGTTGTTTTATCTTCGGTTTTCTATATAGTGTTTTATCATAATCTGCTTTCGTGGGGTTCGTTGTTGTTCTATCTTTGATTTTCTATGTAGTGTTTTACTGTAATTTGTTTTAGTAGGGTTCGTTGTTGTTCTATCTTTGGTTTTCTATGTAGTGTTTTACTGTAATCTGTTTTAGTAGGGTTCGTTGTTTTTTTATCTTTGGTTTTCTATATAGTGTTTTATCGTAATCTGCTTTCGTGGGGTTCGTTGTTGTTCTATCTTTGGTTTTCTATGTAGTGTTTTCCCGTAATCTGTCTTAGTAGGGTTCGTTGTTGTTCTATCTCTGGTTTTCTATGTAGTGTTTTACCGTAATCTGCTTTCGTCGGGTTCGTTATTGTTCTATCTTTGGTTTTCTAGTAGTGTTTTACTGTAATCTGTTTTAGTAGAGTTCGTTGTTGTTCTATCTTTGGTTTTCTATGTAGAGTTTTACCGTAATTTGTTTTAGTAGGGTTCGTTGTTGTTCTATCTTTGGTTTTCTATGTAGTGTTTTACCGTAATCTGTTTTAGAAGGGTTCGTTGTTGTTCTATCTTTGGTTTTCTATGTAGTGTTTTACCGTAATCTGTTTTAGTAGGGTTCGTTGTTGTTCTATCTTTGGTTTTCTATGTAGAGTTTTACCGTAATTTGTTTTAGTAGGGTTCGTTGTTGTTCTATCTTTGGTTTTCTATGAAGTGTTTTACCGTAATCTGTTTTAGAAGGGTTCGTTGTTATTCTATCTCTGGTTTTCTATGTAGTGTTTTACCGTAATCTGCTTTCGTGGGGTTCGTTGTTGTTCTATCTTTGGTTTTCTATGTAGTGTTTTACCGTAATCTGTTTTAGTGGGGTTCGTTGTTATTCTATCTCTGGTTTTCTATGTAGTGTTTTACCGTAATCTGCTTTCGTGGGGTTCGTTGTTGTTCTATCTTTGGTTTTCTATGTAGTGTTTTACCGTAATCTGCTTTCGTGGGGTTCTTTGTTGTTCTATCTCTGGTTTTCTATGTAGTGTTTTACCGTAATCTGCTTTCGTGGGGTTCGTTGTTGTTCTATCTTTGGTTTTCTATGTAGTGTTTTATCGTAATCTGTTTTAGTGGGGTTAGTTGTTATTCTATCTCTGGTTTTCTATGTAGTGTTTTACCGTAATCTGCTTTCGTGGGGTTCTTTGTTGTTCTATCTCTGGTTTTCTATGTAGTGTTTTACTGTAATCTGTTTTAGCAGAGTTCGTTGTTGTTTTATCTTTGGTTTTCTATGTAGTGTTTTACTGTAATCTGTTTTAGTAGGGTTCGTTGTTGTTTTATCTTTGGTTTTCTATGTAGTGTTTTACCGTGATCTGTTTTAGTAGGGTTCGTTGTTGTTCTATCTTTGGTTTTCTATGTAGTGTTTTACCGTAATCTGTTTTAGTAGGGTTCGTTGTTGTTCTATGTTTGGTTTTCTATGTAGTGTTTTACAGTAATCTGTTTTAGTAGGGTTCGTTGTTGTTCTATCTTTGGTTTTCTATGTAGTGTTTTACAGTAATCTGTTTTAGTAGGGTTCGTTGTTGTTCTATCTCTGGTTTTCTATGTAGTGTTTTACTGTAATCTGTTTTAGTAGGGTTCGTTGTTGTTCTATCTTTGGTTTTCTATGTAGTGTTTTACAGTAATCTGTTTTAGTAGGGTTCGTTGTTGTTCTATCTTTGGTTTTCTATGTAGTGTTTTACAGTAATCTGTTTTAGTAGGGTTCATTGTTGTTCTATCTTTGGTTTTCTATGTATTGTTTTACTGTAATCTGTTTTAGTAGGGTTCGTTGTTGTTTTATCTTTGGTTTTCTATGTAGTGTTTTACCGTAGTCTGCTTTCGTCGGGTTCGTTATTGTTCTATCTTTGGTTTTCTAGTAGTGTTTTACTGTAATCTGTTTTAGTAGAGTTCGTTGTTGTTCTATCTTTGGTTTTCTATGTAGAGTTTTACCGTAATTTGTTTTAGTAGGGTTCGTTGTTGTTCTATCTTTGGTTTTCTATGTAGTGTTTTACCGTAATCTGTTTTAGAAGGGTTCGTTGTTGTTCTATCTTTGGTTTTCTATGTAGTGTTTTACCGTAATCTGTTTTAGTAGGGTTCGTTGTTGTTCTATCTTTGGTTTTCTATGTAGAGTTTTACCGTAATTTGTTTTAGTAGGGTTCGTTGTTGTTCTATCTTTGGTTTTCTATGAAGTGTTTTACCGTAATCTGTTTTAGAAGGGTTCGTTGTTATTCTATCTCTGGTTTTCTATGTAGTGTTTTACCGTAATCTGCTTTCGTGGGGTTCGTTGTTGTTCTATCTTTGGTTTTCTATGTAGTGTTTTACCGTAATCTGTTTTAGTGGGGTTCGTTGTTATTCTATCTCTGGTTTTCTATGTAGTGTTTTACCGTAATCTGCTTTCGTGGGGTTCGTTGTTGTTCTATCTTTGGTTTTCTATGTAGTGTTTTACCGTAATCTGCTTTCGTGGGGTTCTTTGTTGTTCTATCTCTGGTTTTCTATGTAGTGTTTTACCGTAATCTGCTTTCGTGGGGTTCGTTGTTGTTCTATCTTTGGTTTTCTATGTAGTGTTTTATCGTAATCTGTTTTAGTGGGGTTAGTTGTTATTCTATCTCTGGTTTTCTATGTAGTGTTTTACCGTAATCTGCTTTCGTGGGGTTCTTTGTTGTTCTATCTCTGGTTTTCTATGTAGTGTTTTACTGTAATCTGTTTTAGCAGAGTTCGTTGTTGTTTTATCTTTGGTTTTCTATGTAGTGTTTTACTGTAATCTGTTTTAGTAGGGTTCGTTGTTGTTTTATCTTTGGTTTTCTATGTAGTGTTTTACCGTGATCTGTTTTAGTAGGGTTCGTTGTTGTTCTATCTTTGGTTTTCTATGTAGTGTTTTACCGTAATCTGTTTTAGTAGGGTTCGTTGTTGTTCTATGTTTGGTTTTCTATGTAGTGTTTTACAGTAATCTGTTTTAGTAGGGTTCGTTGTTGTTCTATCTTTGGTTTTCTATGTAGTGTTTTACAGTAATCTGTTTTAGTAGGGTTCGTTGTTGTTCTATCTCTGGTTTTCTATGTAGTGTTTTACTGTAATCTGTTTTAGTAGGGTTCGTTGTTGTTCTATCTTTGGTTTTCTATGTAGTGTTTTACAGTAATCTGTTTTAGTAGGGTTCGTTGTTGTTCTATCTTTGGTTTTCTATGTAGTGTTTTACTGTAATCTGTTTTAGTAGGGTTCGTTGTTGTTTTATCTTTGGTTTTCTATGTAGTGTTTTACTGTAATCTGTTTTAGTAGGGTTCGTTGTTGTTTTATCTCTGGTTTTCTATGTAGTGTTTTACCGTAATCTGTTTTAGTAAGGTTCGTTGTTGTTCTATCTTTGGTTTTCTATGTAGTGTTTTACTGTAATCTGTTTTAGTAGGGTTCGTTGTTGTTTTATCTTCGGTTTTCTATATAGTGTTTTATCATAATCTGCTTTCGTGGGGTTCGTTGTTGTTCTATCTTTGATTTTCTATGTAGTGTTTTACTGTAATTTGTTTTAGTAGGGTTCGTTGTTGTTCTATCTTTGGTTTTCTATGTAGTGTTTTACTGTAATCTGTTTTAGTAGGGTTCGTTGTTTTTTTATCTTTGGTTTTCTATATAGTGTTTTATCGTAATCTGCTTTCGTGGGGTTCGTTGTTGTTCTATCTTTGGTTTTCAATGTAGTGTTTTCCCGTAATCTGTCTAAGTAGGGTTCGTTGTTGTTCTATCTCTGGTTTTCTATGTAGTGTTTTACCGTAATCTGCTTTCGTCTGGTTCGTTGTTGTTCTATCTTTGGTTTTCTA
Organism: Bathymodiolus brooksi; assembly: GCA_963680875.1. NCBI lineage: Eukaryota > Metazoa > Mollusca > Bivalvia > Mytilida > Modiolidae > Bathymodiolus > Bathymodiolus brooksi. The sequence goes on from OY804588.1 coordinate 79,820,769, forward strand.
GTAGTGTTTTACTGTAATCTGTTTTAGTAGAGTTCGTTGTTGTTCTATCTTTGGTTTTCTATGTAGAGTTTTACCGTAATTTGTTTTAGTAGGGTTCGTTGTTGTTCTATCTTTGGTTTTCTATGTAGTGTTTTACCGTAATCTGTTTTAGAAGGGTTCGTTGTTGTTCTATCTTTGGTTTTCTATGTAGTGTTTTACCGTAATCTGTTTTAGTAGGGTTCGTTGTTGTTCTATCTTTGGTTTTCTATGTAGAGTTTTACCGTAATTTGTTTTAGTAGGGTTCGTTGTTGTTCTATCTTTGGTTTTCTATGAAGTGTTTTACCGTAATCTGTTTTAGAAGGGTTCGTTGTTATTCTATCTCTGGTTTTCTATGTAGTGTTTTACCGTAATCTGCTTTCGTGGGGTTCGTTGTTGTTCTATCTTTGGTTTTCTATGTAGTGTTTTACCGTAATCTGTTTTAGTGGGGTTCGTTGTTATTCTATCTCTGGTTTTCTATGTAGTGTTTTACCGTAATCTGCTTTCGTGGGGTTCGTTGTTGTTCTATCTTTGGTTTTCTATGTAGTGTTTTACCGTAATCTGCTTTCGTGGGGTTCTTTGTTGTTCTATCTCTGGTTTTCTATGTAGTGTTTTACCGTAATCTGCTGTCGTCGGGTTCGTTGTTGTTCTATCTTTGGTTTTCTAGTAGTGTTTTACCGTAATCTGTTTTAGTGGGGTTCGTTGTTGTTCTATCTTTGGTTTTCTATGTAGTGTTTTACCGTAATCTGTTTTAGTGGGGTTCGTTGTTATTCTATCTCTGATTTTCTATGTAGTGTTTTACCGTAATCTGCTTTCGTGGGGTTCGTTGTTGTTCTATCTCTGGTTTTCTATGTAGTGTTTTACCGTAATCTGTTTTAGTGGGGTTCGTTGTTATTCTATCTCTGGTTTTCTATGTAGTGTTTTACCGTAATCTGCTTTCGTGGGGTTCGTTGTTGTTCTATCTTTGGTTTTCTATGTAGTGTTTTACCGTAATCTGCTTTCGTGGGGTTCGTTGTTGTTCTATCTTTGGTTTTCTATGTAGTGTTTTACCGTAATCTGTTTTAGTGGGGTTCGTTGTTATTCTATCTCTGGTTTTCTATGTAGTGTTTTACCGTAATCTGCTTTCGTGGGGTTCGTTGTTGTTCTATCTTTGGTTTTCTATGTAGTGTTTTACCGTAATCTGCTTTCGTGGGGTTCTTTGTTGTTCTATCTCTGGTTTTCTATGTAGTGTTTTATCGTAATCTGTTTTAGTGGGGTTAGTTGTTATTCTATCTCTGGTTTTCTATGTAGTGTTTTACCGTAATCTGCTTTCGTGGGGTTCTTTGTTGTTCTATCTCTGGTTTTCTATGCAGTGTTTTACTGTAATCTGTTTTAGTAGAGTTCGTTGTTGTTTTATCTTTGGTTTTCTATGTAGTGTTTTACTGTAATCTGTTTTAGTAGGGTTCGTTGTTGTTCTATCTTTGGTTTTCTATGTAGTGTTTTACTGTAATCTGTTTTAGTAGGGTTCGTTGTTGTTTTATCTTTGGTTTTCTATGTAGTGTTTTACTGTAATCTGTTTTAGTAGGGTTCGTTGTTGTTTTATCTCTGGTTTTCTATGTAGTGTTTTACCGTAATCTGTTTTAGTAAGGTTCGTTGTTGTTCTATCTTTGGTTTTCTATGTAGTGTTTTACTGTAATCTGTTTTAGTAGGGTTCGTTGTTGTTTTATCTTTGGTTTTCTATATAGTGTTTTATCATAATCTGCTTTCGTGGGGTTCGTTGTTGGTCTATCTTTGATTTTCTATGTAGTGTTTTACTGTAATTTGTTTTAGTAGGGTTCGTTGTTGTTCTATCTTTGGTTTTCTATGTAGTGTTTTACTGTAATCTGTTTTAGTAGGGTTCGTTGTTTTTTTATCTTTGGTTTTCTATATAGTGTTTTATCGTAATCTGCTTTCGTGGGGTTCGTTGTTGTTCTATCTTTGGTTTTCTATGTAGTGTTTTCCCGTAATCTGTCTTAGTAGGGTTCGTTGTTGTTCTATCTCTGGTTTTCTATGTAGTGTTTTACCGTAATCTGCTTTCGTCGGGTTCGTTGTTGTTCTATCTTTGGTTTTCTAGTAGTGTTTTACCGTAATCTGTTTTAGTAGAGTTCGTTGTTGTTCTATCTTTGGTTTTCTATGTAGAGTTTTACCGTAATTTGTTTTAGTAGGGTTCGTTGTTGTTCTATCTTTGGTTTTCTATGTAGTGTTTTACCGTAATCTGTTTTAGAAGGGTTCGTTGTTGTTCTATCTTTGGTTTTCTATGTAGTGTTTTACCGTAATCTGTTTTAGTAGGGTTCGTTGTTGTTCTATCTTTGGTTTTCTATGTAGAGTTTTACCGTAATTTGTTTTAGTAGGGTTCGTTGTTGTTCTATCTTTGGTTTTCTATGAAGTGTTTTACCGTAATCTGTTTTAGAAGGGTTCGTTGTTATTCTATCTCTGGTTTTCTATGTAGTGTTTTACTGTAATCTGCTTTCGTGGGGTTCGTTGTTGTTCTATCTCTGGTTTTCTATGTAGTGTTTTACCGTAATCTGTTTTAGTGGGGTTCGTTGTTATTCTATCTCTGGTTTTCTATGTAGTGTTTTACCGTAATCTGCTTTCGTGGGGTTCGTTGTTGTTCTATCTTTGGTTTTCTATGTAGTGTTTTACCGTAATCTGCTTTCGTGGTGTTCGTTGTTGTTCTATCTCTGGTTTTCTATGTAGTGTTTTACCGTTAATCTGCTTTCGTGGGGTTCGTTGTTGTTCTATCTCTGGTTTTCTATGTAGTGTTTTACCGTAATCTGCTTTCGTGGGGTTCTTTGTTGTTCTATCTGTGGTTTTCTATGTAGTGTTTTACCGTAATCTGTTTTAGTGGGGTTCGTTGTTGTTCTATCTTTGGTTTTCTATGTAGTGTTTTACCGTAATCTGTTTTAGTGGGGTTCGTTGTTATTCTATCTCTGATTTTCTATGTAGTGTTTTACCGTAATCTGCTTTCGTGGGGTTCGTTGTTGTTCTATCTCTGGTTTTCTATGTAGTGTTTTACCGTAATCTGTTTTAGTGGGGTTCGTTGTTATTCTATCTCTGGTTTTCTATGTAGTGTTTTACCGTAATCTGCTTTCGTGGGGTTCGTTGTTGTTCTATCTTTGGTTTTCTATGTAGTGTTTTACCGTAATCTGCTTTCGTGGGGTTCGTTGTTGTTCTATCTTTGGTTTTCTATGTAGTGTTTTACCGTAATCTGTTTTAGTGGGGTTCGTTGTTATTCTATCTCTGGTTTTCTATGTAGTGTTTTACCGTAATCTGCTTTCGTGGGGTTCGTTGTTGTTCTATCTTTGGTTTTCTATGTAGTGTTTTACCGTAATCTGCTTTCGTGGGGTTCTTTGTTGTTCTATCTCTGGTTTTCTATGTAGTGTTTTATCGTAATCTGTTTTAGTGGGGTTAGTTGTTATTCTATCTCTGGTTTTCTATGTAGTGTTTTACCGTAATCTGCTTTCGTGGGGTTCTTTGTTGTTCTATCTCTGGTTTTCTATGCAGTGTTTTACTGTAATCTGTTTTAGTAGAGTTCGTTGTTGTTTTATCTTTGGTTTTCTATGTAGTGTTTTACTGTAATCTGTTTTAGTAGGGTTCGTTGTTGTTCTATCTTTGGTTTTCTATGTAGTGTTTTACTGTAATCTGTTTTAGTAGGGTTCGTTGTTGTTTTATCTTTGGTTTTCTATGTAGTGTTTTACTGTAATCTGTTTTAGTAGGGTTCGTTGTTGTTTTATCTCTGGTTTTCTATGTAGTGTTTTACCGTAATCTGTTTTAGTAAGGTTCGTTGTTGTTCTATCTTTGGTTTTCTATGTAGTGTTTTACTGTAATCTGTTTTAGTAGGGTTCGTTGTTGTTTTATCTTTGGTTTTCTATATAGTGTTTTATCATAATCTGCTTTCGTGGGGTTCGTTGTTGGTCTATCTTTGATTTTCTATGTAGTGTTTTACTGTAATTTGTTTTAGTAGGGTTCGTTGTTGTTCTATCTTTGGTTTTCTATGTAGTGTTTTACTGTAATCTGTTTTAGTAGGGTTCGTTGTTTTTTTATCTTTGGTTTTCTATATAGTGTTTTATCGTAATCTGCTTTCGTGGGGTTCGTTGTTGTTCTATCTTTGGTTTTCTATGTAGTGTTTTCCCGTAATCTGTCTTAGTAGGGTTCGTTGTTGTTCTATCTCTGGTTTTCTATGTAGTGTTTTACCGTAATCTGCTTTCGTCGGGTTCGTTGTTGTTCTATCTTTGGTTTTCTAGTAGTGTTTTACCGTAATCTGTTTTAGTAGAGTTCGTTGTTGTTCTATCTTTGGTTTTCTATGTAGAGTTTTACCGTAATTTGTTTTAGTAGGGTTCGTTGTTGTTCTATCTTTGGTTTTCTATGTAGTGTTTTACCGTAATCTGTTTTAGAAGGGTTCGTTGTTGTTCTATCTTTGGTTTTCTATGTAGTGTTTTACCGTAATCTGTTTTAGTAGGGTTCGTTGTTGTTCTATCTTTGGTTTTCTATGTAGAGTTTTACCGTAATTTGTTTTAGTAGGGTTCGTTGTTGTTCTATCTTTGGTTTTCTATGAAGTGTTTTACCGTAATCTGTTTTAGAAGGGTTCGTTGTTATTCTATCTCTGGTTTTCTATGTAGTGTTTTACTGTAATCTGCTTTCGTGGGGTTCGTTGTTGTTCTATCTCTGGTTTTCTATGTAGTGTTTTACCGTAATCTGTTTTAGTGGGGTTCGTTGTTATTCTATCTCTGGTTTTCTATGTAGTGTTTTACCGTAATCTGCTTTCGTGGGGTTCGTTGTTGTTCTATCTTTGGTTTTCTATGTAGTGTTTTACCGTAATCTGCTTTCGTGGTGTTCGTTGTTGTTCTATCTCTGGTTTTCTATGTAGTGTTTTACCGTTAATCTGCTTTCGTGGGGTTCGTTGTTGTTCTATCTCTGGTTTTCTATGTAGTGTTTTACCGTAATCTGCTTTCGTGGGGTTCTTTGTTGTTCTATCTGTGGTTTTCTATGTAGTGTTTTACCGTAATCTGTTTTAGTGGGGTTCGTTGTTGTTCTATCTTTGGTTTTCTATGTAATGTTTTACCGTAATCTGTTTTAGTGGGGTTCGTTGTTATTCTATCTCTGATTTTCTATGTAGTGTTTTACCGTAATCTGCTTTCGTGGGGTTCGTTGTTGTTCTATCTCTGGTTTTCTATGTAGTGTTTTACCGTAATCTGTTTTAGTGGGGTTCCTTGTTATTCTATCTCTGGTTTTCTATTTAGTGTTTTACCGTAATCTGCTTTCGTGGGGTTCGTTGTTGTTCTATCTTTGGTTTTCTATGTAGTGTTTTACCGTAATCTGCTTTCGTGGGGTTCGTTGTTGTTCTATCTTTGGTTTTCTATGTAGTGTTTTACCGTAATCTGTTTTAGTGGGGTTCGTTGTTATTCTATCTCTGGTTTTCTATGTAGTGTTTTACCGTAATCTGCTTTCGTGTGGTTCGTTGTTGTTCTATCTTTGGTTTTCTATGTAGTGTTTTACCGTAATCTGCTTTCGTGGGGTTCTTTGTTGTTCTATCTCTGGTTTTCTATGTAGTGTTTTACCGTAATCTGCTGTCGTCGGGTTCGTTGTTGTTCTATCTTTGGTTTTCTATGTAGAGTTTTACCGTAATCTGTTTTAGTGGGGTTCGTTGTTGTTCTATCTTTGGTTTTCTATGTAGTGTTTTACCGTAATCTGTTTTAGAAGGGTTCGTTGTTATTCTATCTCTGGTTTTCTATGTAGTGTTTTACCGTAATCTGCTTTCGTGGGGTTCGTTGTTGTTCTATCTCTGGTTTTCTATGTAGTGTTTTACCGTAATCTGTTTTAGTGGGGTTCGTTGTTATTCTATCTCTGGTTTTCTATGTAGTGTTTTACCGTAATCTGCTTTCGTGGGGTTCGTTGTTGTTCTATCTTTGGTTTTCTATGTAGTGTTTTACCGTAATCTGCTTTCGTGGGGTTCGTTGTTGTTCTATCTCTGGTTTTCTATGTAGTGTTTTACCGTTAATCTGCTTTCGGGGGGTTCGTTGTTGTTCTATCTCTGGTTTTCTATGTAGTGTTTTACCGTAATCTGCTTTCGTGTTGTTCTTTGTTGTTCTATCTCTGGATTTCTATGTAGTGTTTTACTGTAATCTGTTTTAGTAGGGTTCGTTGTTGTTCTATCTTTGATTTTCTATGTAGTGTTTTACTGTAATTTGTTTTAGTAGGGTTCGTTGTTGTTCTATCTTTGGTTTTCTATGTAGTGTTTTACTGTAATCTGTTTTAGTAGAGTTCGTTGTTGTTTTCTCTTTGGTTTTCTATGTAGTGTTTTATCGTAATCTGCTTTCGTGGGGTTCGTTGTTGTTCTATCTTTGGTTTTCTATGTAGTGTTTTACTGTAATCTGTCTTAGTAGGGTTCGTTGTTGTTCTATCTCTGGTTTTCTATGTAGTGTTTTACCGTAATCTGCTGTCGTCGGGTTCGTTGTTGTTCTATCTTTGGTTTTCTAGTAGTGTTTTACCGTAATCTGTTTTAGTGGGGTTCGTTGTTGTTCTATCTTTGGTTTTCTATGTAGTGTTTTACTGTAATCTGTTTTAGTGGAGTTCGTTGTTATTCTATCTCTGATTTTCTATGTAGTGTTTTACCGTAATCTGCTTTCGTGGGGTTCGTTGTTGTTCTATCTCTGGTTTTCTATGTAGTGTTTTACCGTAATCTGTTTTAGTGGGGTTCGTTGTTATTCTATCTCTGGTTTTCTATGTAGTGTTTTACCGTAATCTGCTTTCGTGGGGTTCGTTGTTGTTCTATCTTTGGTTTTCTATGTAGTGTTTTACCGTAATCTGCTTTCGTGGGGTTCGTTGTTGTTCTATCTTTGGTTTTCTATGTAGTGTTTTACCGTAATCTGTTTTAGTGGGGTTCGTTGTTATTCTATCTCTGGTTTTCTATGTAGTGTTTTACCGTAATCTGCTTTCGTGGGGTTCGTTGTTGTTCTATCTCTGGTTTTCTATGTAGTGTTTTACCGTTAATCTGCTTTCGTGGGGTTCGTTGTTGTTCTATCTCTGGTTTTCTATGTAGTGTTTTACCGTAATCTGCTTTCGTGGGGTTCTTTGTTGTTCTATCTGTGGTTTTCTATGTAGTGTTTTACCGTAATCTGTTTTAGTGGGGTTCGTTGTTGTTCTATCTTTGGTTTTCTATGTAGTGTTTTACCGTAATCTGTTTTAGTGGGGTTCGTTGTTATTCTATCTCTGATTTTCTATGTAGTGTTTTACCGTAATCTGCTTTCGTGGGGTTCGTTGTTGTTCTATCTCTGGTTTTCTATGTAGTGTTTTACCGTAATCTGTTTTAGTGGGGTTCCTTGTTATTCTATCTCTGGTTTTCTATGTAGTGTTTTACCGTAATCTGCTTTCGTGGGGTTCGTTGTTGTTCTATCTTTGGTTTTCTATGTAGTGTTTTACCGTAATCTGCTTTCGTGGGGTTCTTTGTTGTTCTATCTCTGGTTTTCTATGTAGTGTTTTACCGTAATCTGCTGTCGTCGGGTTCGTTGTTGTTCTATCTTTGGTTTTCTATGTAGAGTTTTACCGTAATCTGTTTTAGTGGGGTTCGTTGTTGTTCTATCTTTGGTTTTCTATGTAGTGTTTTACCGTAATCTGTTTTAGAAGGGTTCGTTGTTATTCTATCTCTGGTTTTCTATGTAGTGTTTTACCGTAATCTGCTTTCGTGGGGTTCGTTGTTGTTCTATCTCTGGTTTTCTATGTAGTGTTTTACCGTAATCTGTTTTAGTGGGGTTCGTTGTTATTCTATCTCTGGTTTTCTATGTAGTGTTTTACCGTAATCTGCTTTCGTGGGGTTCGTTGTTGTTCTATCTTTGGTTTTCTATGTAGTGTTTTACCGTAATCTGCTTTCGTGGGGTTCGTTGTTGTTCTATCTCTGGTTTTCTATGTAGTGTTTTACCGTTAATCTGCTTTCGGGGGGTTCGTTGTTGTTCTATCTCTGGTTTTCTATGTAGTGTTTTACCGTAATCTGCTTTCGTGTTGTTCTTTGTTGTTCTATCTCTGGATTTCTATGTAGTGTTTTACTGTAATCTGTTTTAGTAGGGTTCGTTGTTGTTCTATCTTTGATTTTCTATGTAGTGTTTTACTGTAATTTGTTTTAGTAGGGTTCGTTGTTGTTCTATCTTTGGTTTTCTATGTAGTGTTTTACTGTAATCTGTTTTAGTAGAGTTCGTTGTTGTTTTCTCTTTGGTTTTCTATGTAGTGTTTTATCGTAATCTGCTTTCGTGGGGTTCGTTGTTGTTCTATCTTTGGTTTTCTATGTAGTGTTTTACTGTAATCTGTCTTAGTAGGGTTCGTTGTTGTTCTATCTCTGGTTTTCTATGTAGTGTTTTACCGTAATCTGCTGTCGTCGGGTTCGTTGTTGTTCTATCTTTGGTTTTCTAGTAGTGTTTTACCGTAATCTGTTTTAGTGGGGTTCGTTGTTGTTCTATCTTTGGTTTTCTATGTAGTGTTTTACTGTAATCTGTTTTAGTAGAGTTCGTTGTTGTTTTCTCTTTGGTTTTCTATGTAGTGTTTTATCGTAATCTGCTTTCGTGGGGTTCGTTGTTGTTCTATCTTTGGTTTTCTATGTAGTGTTTTACTGTAATCTGTCTTAGTAGGGTTCGTTGTTGTTCTATCTCTGGTTTTCTATGTAGTGTTTTACCGTAATCTGCTGTCGTCGGGTTCGTTGTTGTTCTATCTTTGGTTTTCTAGTAGTGTTTTACCGTAATCTGTTTTAGTGGGGTTCGTTGTTGTTCTATCTTTGGTTTTCTATGTAGTGTTTTACCGTAATCTGTTTTAGTGGGGTTCGTTGTTATTCTATCTCTGGTTTTCTATGTAGTGTTTTACCGTAATCTGCTTTCGTGGGGTTCGTTGTTGTTCTATCTTTGGTTTTCTATGTAATGTTTTACCGTAATCTGCTTTCGTGGGGTTCGTTGTTGTTCTATCTTTGGTTTTCTATGTAGTGTTTTACCGTAATCTGCTTTCGTGGTGTTCGTTGTTGTTCTATCTCTGGTTTTCTATGTAGTGTTTTACCGTTAATCTGCTTTCGTGGGGTTCGTTGTTGTTCTATCTCTGGTTTTCTATGTAGTGTTTTACCGTAATCTGCTTTCGTGGGGTTCTTTGTTGTTCTATCTGTGGTTTTCTATGTAGTGTTTTACCGTAATCTGTTTTAGTGGGGTTCGTTGTTGTTCTATCTTTGGTTTTCTATGTAATGTTTTACCGTAATCTGTTTTAGTGGGGTTCGTTGTTATTCTATCTCTGATTTTCTATGTAGTGTTTTACCGTAATCTGCTTTCGTGGGGTTCGTTGTTGTTCTATCTCTGGTTTTCTATGTAGTGTTTTACCGTAATCTGTTTTAGTGGGGTTCCTTGTTATTCTATCTCTGGTTTTCTATTTAGTGTTTTACCGTAATCTGCTTTCGTGGGGTTCGTTGTTGTTCTATCTTTGGTTTTCTATGTAGTGTTTTACCGTAATCTGCTTTCGTGGGGTTCGTTGTTGTTCTATCTTTGGTTTTCTATGTAGTGTTTTACCGTAATCTGTTTTAGTGGGGTTCGTTGTTATTCTATCTCTGGTTTTCTATGTAGTGTTTTACCGTAATCTGCTTTCGTGTGGTTCGTTGTTGTTCTATCTTTGGTTTTCTATGTAGTGTTTTACCGTAATCTGCTTTCGTGGGGTTCTTTGTTGTTCTATCTCTGGTTTTCTATGTAGTGTTTTACCGTAATCTGCTGTCGTCGGGTTCGTTGTTGTTCTATCTTTGGTTTTCTATGTAGAGTTTTACCGTAATCTGTTTTAGTGGGGTTCGTTGTTGTTCTATCTTTGGTTTTCTATGTAGTGTTTTACCGTAATCTGTTTTAGAAGGGTTCGTTGTTATTCTATCTCTGGTTTTCTATGTAGTGTTTTACCGTAATCTGCTTTCGTGGGGTTCGTTGTTGTTCTATCTCTGGTTTTCTATGTAGTGTTTTACCGTAATCTGTTTTAGTGGGGTTCGTTGTTATTCTATCTCTGGTTTTCTATGTAGTGTTTTACCGTAATCTGCTTTCGTGGGGTTCGTTGTTGTTCTATCTTTGGTTTTCTATGTAGTGTTTTACCGTAATCTGCTTTCGTGGGGTTCGTTGTTGTTCTATCTCTGGTTTTCTATGTAGTGTTTTACCGTTAATCTGCTTTCGGGGGGTTCGTTGTTGTTCTATCTCTGGTTTTCTATGTAGTGTTTTACCGTAATCTGCTTTCGTGTTGTTCTTTGTTGTTCTATCTCTGGATTTCTATGTAGTGTTTTACTGTAATCTGTTTTAGTAGGGTTCGTTGTTGTTCTATCTTTGATTTTCTATGTAGTGTTTTACTGTAATTTGTTTTAGTAGGGTTCGTTGTTGTTCTATCTTTGGTTTTCTATGTAGTGTTTTACTGTAATCTGTTTTAGTAGAGTTCGTTGTTGTTTTCTCTTTGGTTTTCTATGTAGTGTTTTATCGTAATCTGCTTTCGTGGGGTTCGTTGTTGTTCTATCTTTGGTTTTCTATGTAGTGTTTTACTGTAATCTGTCTTAGTAGGGTTCGTTGTTGTTCTATCTCTGGTTTTCTATGTAGTGTTTTACCGTAATCTGCTGTCGTCGGGTTCGTTGTTGTTCTATCTTTGGTTTTCTAGTAGTGTTTTACCGTAATCTGTTTTAGTGGGGTTCGTTGTTGTTCTATCTTTGGTTTTCTATGTAGTGTTTTACTGTAATCTGTTTTAGTGGAGTTCGTTGTTATTCTATCTCTGATTTTCTATGTAGTGTTTTACCGTAATCTGCTTTCGTGGGGTTCGTTGTTGTTCTATCTCTGGTTTTCTATGTAGTGTTTTACCGTAATCTGTTTTAGTGGGGTTCGTTGTTATTCTATCTCTGGTTTTCTATGTAGTGTTTTACCGTAATCTGCTTTCGTGGGGTTCGTTGTTGTTCTATCTTTGGTTTTCTATGTAGTGTTTTACCGTAATCTGCTTTCGTGGGGTTCGTTGTTGTTCTATCTTTGGTTTTCTATGTAGTGTTTTACCGTAATCTGTTTTAGTGGGGTTCGTTGTTATTCTATCTCTGGTTTTCTATGTAGTGTTTTACCGTAATCTGCTTTCGTGGGGTTCGTTGTTGTTCTATCTCTGGTTTTCTATGTAGTGTTTTACCGTTAATCTGCTTTCGTGGGGTTCGTTGTTGTTCTATCTCTGGTTTTCTATGTAGTGTTTTACCGTAATCTGCTTTCGTGGGGTTCTTTGTTGTTCTATCTGTGGTTTTCTATGTAGTGTTTTACCGTAATCTGTTTTAGTGGGGTTCGTTGTTGTTCTATCTTTGGTTTTCTATGTAGTGTTTTACCGTAATCTGTTTTAGTGGGGTTCGTTGTTATTCTATCTCTGATTTTCTATGTAGTGTTTTACCGTAATCTGCTTTCGTGGGGTTCGTTGTTGTTCTATCTCTGGTTTTCTATGTAGTGTTTTACCGTAATCTGTTTTAGTGGGGTTCCTTGTTATTCTATCTCTGGTTTTCTATGTAGTGTTTTACCGTAATCTGCTTTCGTGGGGTTCGTTGTTGTTCTATCTTTGGTTTTCTATGTAGTGTTTTACCGTAATCTGCTTTCGTGGGGTTCTTTGTTGTTCTATCTCTGGTTTTCTATGTAGTGTTTTACCGTAATCTGCTGTCGTCGGGTTCGTTGTTGTTCTATCTTTGGTTTTCTATGTAGAGTTTTACCGTAATCTGTTTTAGTGGGGTTCGTTGTTGTTCTATCTTTGGTTTTCTATGTAGTGTTTTACCGTAATCTGTTTTAGAAGGGTTCGTTGTTATTCTATCTCTGGTTTTCTATGTAGTGTTTTACCGTAATCTGCTTTCGTGGGGTTCGTTGTTGTTCTATCTCTGGTTTTCTATGTAGTGTTTTACCGTAATCTGTTTTAGTGGGGTTCGTTGTTATTCTATCTCTGGTTTTCTATGTAGTGTTTTACCGTAATCTGCTTTCGTGGGGTTCGTTGTTGTTCTATCTTTGGTTTTCTATGTAGTGTTTTACCGTAATCTGCTTTCGTGGGGTTCGTTGTTGTTCTATCTCTGGTTTTCTATGTAGTGTTTTACCGTTAATCTGCTTTCGGGGGGTTCGTTGTTGTTCTATCTCTGGTTTTCTATGTAGTGTTTTACCGTAATCTGCTTTCGTGTTGTTCTTTGTTGTTCTATCTCTGGATTTCTATGTAGTGTTTTACTGTAATCTGTTTTAGTAGGGTTCGTTGTTGTTCTATCTTTGATTTTCTATGTAGTGTTTTACTGTAATTTGTTTTAGTAGGGTTCGTTGTTGTTCTATCTTTGGTTTTCTATGTAGTGTTTTACTGTAATCTGTTTTAGTAGAGTTCGTTGTTGTTTTCTCTTTGGTTTTCTATGTAGTGTTTTATCGTAATCTGCTTTCGTGGGGTTCGTTGTTGTTCTATCTTTGGTTTTCTATGTAGTGTTTTACTGTAATCTGTCTTAGTAGGGTTCGTTGTTGTTCTATCTCTGGTTTTCTATGTAGTGTTTTACCGTAATCTGCTGTCGTCGGGTTCGTTGTTGTTCTATCTTTGGTTTTCTAGTAGTGTTTTACCGTAATCTGTTTTAGTGGGGTTCGTTGTTGTTCTATCTTTGGTTTTCTATGTAGTGTTTTACTGTAATCTGTTTTAGTAGAGTTCGTTGTTGTTTTCTCTTTGGTTTTCTATGTAGTGTTTTATCGTAATCTGCTTTCGTGGGGTTCGTTGTTGTTCTATCTTTGGTTTTCTATGTAGTGTTTTACTGTAATCTGTCTTAGTAGGGTTCGTTGTTGTTCTATCTCTGGTTTTCTATGTAGTGTTTTACCGTAATCTGCTGTCGTCGGGTTCGTTGTTGTTCTATCTTTGGTTTTCTAGTAGTGTTTTACCGTAATCTGTTTTAGTGGGGTTCGTTGTTGTTCTATCTTTGGTTTTCTATGTAGTGTTTTACCGTAATCTGTTTTAGTGGGGTTCGTTGTTATTCTATCTCTGGTTTTCTATGTAGTGTTTTACCGTAATCTGCTTTCGTGGGGTTCGTTGTTGTTCTATCTTTGGTTTTCTATGTAATGTTTTACCGTAATCTGCTTTCGTGGGGTTCGTTGTTGTTCTATCTTTGGTTTTCTATGTAGTGTTTTACCGTAATCTGTTTTAGTGGGGTTCGTTGTTATTCTATCTCTGGTTTTCTATGTAGTGTTTTACCGTAATCTGCTTTCGTGGGGTTCGTTGTTGTTCTATCTTTGGTTTTCTATGTAGTGTTTTACCGTAATCTGCTTTCGTGGGGTTCTTTGTTGTTCTATCTCTGGTTTTCTATGTAGTGTTTTATCGTAATCTGTTTTAGTGGGGTTAGTTGTTATTCTATCTCTGGTTTTCTATGTAGTGTTTTACCGTAATCTGCTTTCGTGGGGTTCTTTGTTGTTCTATCTCTGGTTTTCTATGCAGTGTTTTACTGTAATCTGTTTTAGTAGAGTTCGTTGTTGTTTTATCTTTGGTTTTCTATGTAGTGTTTTACTGTAATCTGTTTTAGTAGGGTTCGTTGTTGTTCTATCTTTGGTTTTCTATGTAGTGTTTTACTGTAATCTGTTTTAGTAGGGTTCGTTGTTGTTTTATCTTTGGTTTTCTATGTAGTGTTTTACTGTAATCTGTTTTAGTAGGGTTCGTTGTTGTTTTATCTCTGGTTTTCTATGTAGTGTTTTACCGTAATCTGTTTTAGTAAGGTTCGTTGTTGTTCTATCTTTGGTTTTCTATGTAGTGTTTTACTGTAATCTGTTTTAGTAGGGTTCGTTGTTGTTTTATCTTTGGTTTTCTATATAGTGTTTTATCATAATCTGCTTTCGTGGGGTTCGTTGTTGGTCTATCTTTGATTTTCTATGTAGTGTTTTACTGTAATTTGTTTTAGTAGGGTTCGTTGTTGTTCTATCTTTGGTTTTCTATGTAGTGTTTTACTGTAATCTGTTTTAGTAGGGTTCGTTGTTTTTTTATCTTTGGTTTTCTATATAGTGTTTTATCGTAATCTGCTTTCGTGGGGTTCGTTGTTGTTCTATCTTTGGTTTTCTATGTAGTGTTTTCCCGTAATCTGTCTTAGTAGGGTTCGTTGTTGTTCTATCTCTGGTTTTCTATGTAGTGTTTTACCGTAATCTGCTTTCGTCGGGTTCGTTGTTGTTCTATCTTTGGTTTTCTAGTAGTGTTTTACCGTAATCTGTTTTAGTAGAGTTCGTTGTTGTTCTATCTTTGGTTTTCTATGTAGAGTTTTACCGTAATTTGTTTTAGTAGGGTTCGTTGTTGTTCTATCTTTGGTTTTCTATGTAGTGTTTTACCGTAATCTGTTTTAGAAGGGTTCGTTGTTGTTCTATCTTTGGTTTTCTATGTAGTGTTTTACCGTAATCTGTTTTAGTAGGGTTCGTTGTTGTTCTATCTTTGGTTTTCTATGTAGAGTTTTACCGTAATTTGTTTTAGTAGGGTTCGTTGTTGTTCTATCTTTGGTTTTCTATGAAGTGTTTTACCGTAATCTGTTTTAGAAGGGTTCGTTGTTATTCTATCTCTGGTTTTCTATGTAGTGTTTTACTGTAATCTGCTTTCGTGGGGTTCGTTGTTGTTCTATCTCTGGTTTTCTATGTAGTGTTTTACCGTAATCTGTTTTAGTGGGGTTCGTTGTTATTCTATCTCTGGTTTTCTATGTAGTGTTTTACCGTAATCTGCTTTCGTGGGGTTCGTTGTTGTTCTATCTTTGGTTTTCTATGTAGTGTTTTACCGTAATCTGCTTTCGTGGTGTTCGTTGTTGTTCTATCTCTGGTTTTCTATGTAGTGTTTTACCGTTAATCTGCTTTCGTGGGGTTCGTTGTTGTTCTATCTCTGGTTTTCTATGTAGTGTTTTACCGTAATCTGCTTTCGTGGGGTTCTTTGTTGTTCTATCTGTGGTTTTCTATGTAGTGTTTTACCGTAATCTGTTTTAGTGGGGTTCGTTGTTGTTCTATCTTTGGTTTTCTATGTAATGTTTTACCGTAATCTGTTTTAGTGGGGTTCGTTGTTATTCTATCTCTGATTTTCTATGTAGTGTTTTACCGTAATCTGCTTTCGTGGGGTTCGTTGTTGTTCTATCTCTGGTTTTCTATGTAGTGTTTTACCGTAATCTGTTTTAGTGGGGTTCCTTGTTATTCTATCTCTGGTTTTCTATTTAGTGTTTTACCGTAATCTGCTTTCGTGGGGTTCGTTGTTGTTCTATCTTTGGTTTTCTATGTAGTGTTTTACCGTAATCTGCTTTCGTGGGGTTCGTTGTTGTTCTATCTTTGGTTTTCTATGTAGTGTTTTACCGTAATCTGTTTTAGTGGGGTTCGTTGTTATTCTATCTCTGGTTTTCTATGTAGTGTTTTACCGTAATCTGCTTTCGTGTGGTTCGTTGTTGTTCTATCTTTGGTTTTCTATGTAGTGTTTTACCGTAATCTGCTTTCGTGGGGTTCTTTGTTGTTCTATCTCTGGTTTTCTATGTAGTGTTTTACCGTAATCTGCTGTCGTCGGGTTCGTTGTTGTTCTATCTTTGGTTTTCTATGTAGAGTTTTACCGTAATCTGTTTTAGTGGGGTTCGTTGTTGTTCTATCTTTGGTTTTCTATGTAGTGTTTTACCGTAATCTGTTTTAGAAGGGTTCGTTGTTATTCTATCTCTGGTTTTCTATGTAGTGTTTTACCGTAATCTGCTTTCGTGGGGTTCGTTGTTGTTCTATCTCTGGTTTTCTATGTAGTGTTTTACCGTAATCTGTTTTAGTGGGGTTCGTTGTTATTCTATCTCTGGTTTTCTATGTAGTGTTTTACCGTAATCTGCTTTCGTGGGGTTCGTTGTTGTTCTATCTTTGGTTTTCTATGTAGTGTTTTACCGTAATCTGCTTTCGTGGGGTTCGTTGTTGTTCTATCTCTGGTTTTCTATGTAGTGTTTTACCGTTAATCTGCTTTCGGGGGGTTCGTTGTTGTTCTATCTCTGGTTTTCTATGTAGTGTTTTACCGTAATCTGCTTTCGTGTTGTTCTTTGTTGTTCTATCTCTGGATTTCTATGTAGTGTTTTACTGTAATCTGTTTTAGTAGGGTTCGTTGTTGTTCTATCTTTGATTTTCTATGTAGTGTTTTACTGTAATTTGTTTTAGTAGGGTTCGTTGTTGTTCTATCTTTGGTTTTCTATGTAGTGTTTTACTGTAATCTGTTTTAGTAGAGTTCGTTGTTGTTTTCTCTTTGGTTTTCTATGTAGTGTTTTATCGTAATCTGCTTTCGTGGGGTTCGTTGTTGTTCTATCTTTGGTTTTCTATGTAGTGTTTTACTGTAATCTGTCTTAGTAGGGTTCGTTGTTGTTCTATCTCTGGTTTTCTATGTAGTGTTTTACCGTAATCTGCTGTCGTCGGGTTCGTTGTTGTTCTATCTTTGGTTTTCTAGTAGTGTTTTACCGTAATCTGTTTTAGTGGGGTTCGTTGTTGTTCTATCTTTGGTTTTCTATGTAGTGTTTTACTGTAATCTGTTTTAGTGGAGTTCGTTGTTATTCTATCTCTGATTTTCTATGTAGTGTTTTACCGTAATCTGCTTTCGTGGGGTTCGTTGTTGTTCTATCTCTGGTTTTCTATGTAGTGTTTTACCGTAATCTGTTTTAGTGGGGTTCGTTGTTATTCTATCTCTGGTTTTCTATGTAGTGTTTTACCGTAATCTGCTTTCGTGGGGTTCGTTGTTGTTCTATCTTTGGTTTTCTATGTAGTGTTTTACCGTAATCTGCTTTCGTGGGGTTCGTTGTTGTTCTATCTTTGGTTTTCTATGTAGTGTTTTACCGTAATCTGTTTTAGTGGGGTTCGTTGTTATTCTATCTCTGGTTTTCTATGTAGTGTTTTACCGTAATCTGCTTTCGTGGGGTTCGTTGTTGTTCTATCTCTGGTTTTCTATGTAGTGTTTTACCGTTAATCTGCTTTCGTGGGGTTCGTTGTTGTTCTATCTCTGGTTTTCTATGTAGTGTTTTACCGTAATCTGCTTTCGTGGGGTTCTTTGTTGTTCTATCTGTGGTTTTCTATGTAGTGTTTTACCGTAATCTGTTTTAGTGGGGTTCGTTGTTGTTCTATCTTTGGTTTTCTATGTAGTGTTTTACCGTAATCTGTTTTAGTGGGGTTCGTTGTTATTCTATCTCTGATTTTCTATGTAGTGTTTTACCGTAATCTGCTTTCGTGGGGTTCGTTGTTGTTCTATCTCTGGTTTTCTATGTAGTGTTTTACCGTAATCTGTTTTAGTGGGGTTCCTTGTTATTCTATCTCTGGTTTTCTATGTAGTGTTTTACCGTAATCTGCTTTCGTGGGGTTCGTTGTTGTTCTATCTTTGGTTTTCTATGTAGTGTTTTACCGTAATCTGCTTTCGTGGGGTTCTTTGTTGTTCTATCTCTGGTTTTCTATGTAGTGTTTTACCGTAATCTGCTGTCGTCGGGTTCGTTGTTGTTCTATCTTTGGTTTTCTATGTAGAGTTTTACCGTAATCTGTTTTAGTGGGGTTCGTTGTTGTTCTATCTTTGGTTTTCTATGTAGTGTTTTACCGTAATCTGTTTTAGAAGGGTTCGTTGTTATTCTATCTCTGGTTTTCTATGTAGTGTTTTACCGTAATCTGCTTTCGTGGGGTTCGTTGTTGTTCTATCTCTGGTTTTCTATGTAGTGTTTTACCGTAATCTGTTTTAGTGGGGTTCGTTGTTATTCTATCTCTGGTTTTCTATGTAGTGTTTTACCGTAATCTGCTTTCGTGGGGTTCGTTGTTGTTCTATCTTTGGTTTTCTATGTAGTGTTTTACCGTAATCTGCTTTCGTGGGGTTCGTTGTTGTTCTATCTCTGGTTTTCTATGTAGTGTTTTACCGTTAATCTGCTTTCGGGGGGTTCGTTGTTGTTCTATCTCTGGTTTTCTATGTAGTGTTTTACCGTAATCTGCTTTCGTGTTGTTCTTTGTTGTTCTATCTCTGGATTTCTATGTAGTGTTTTACTGTAATCTGTTTTAGTAGGGTTCGTTGTTGTTCTATCTTTGATTTTCTATGTAGTGTTTTATTTTAATTTGTTTTAGTAGGGTTCGTTGTTGTTCTATCTTTGGTTTTCTATGTAGTGTTTTACTGTAATCTGTTTTAGTAGAGTTCGTTGTTGTTTTCTCTTTGGTTTTCTATGTAGTGTTTTATCGTAATCTGCTTTCGTGGGGTTCGTTGTTGTTCTATCTTTGGTTTTCTATGTAGTGTTTTACTGTAATCTGTCTTAGTAGGGTTCGTTGTTGTTCTATCTCTGGTTTTCTATGTAGTGTTTTACCGTAATCTGCTGTCGTCGGGTTCGTTGTTGTTCTATCTTTGGTTTTCTAGTAGTGTTTTACCGTAATCTGTTTTAGTGGGGTTCGTTGTTATTCTATCTCTGGTTTTCTATGTAGTGTTTTACCGTAATCTGCTTTCGTGGGGTTCGTTGTTGTTCTATCTTTGGTTTTCTATGTAGTGTTTTACCGTAATCTGCTTTCGTGGGGTTCGTTGTTGTTCTATCTTTGGTTTTCTATGTAGTGTTTTAGCGTAATCTGTTTTAGTGGGGTTCGTTGTTATTCTATCTCTGGTTTTCTATGTAGTGTTTTACCGTAATCTGCTTTCGTGGGGTTCGTTGTTGTTCTATCTTTGGTTTTCTATGTAGTGTTTTACCGTAATCTGCTTTCGTGGGGTTCTTTGTTGTTCTATCTCTGGTTTTCTATGTAGTGTTTTACCGTAATCTGCTGTCGTCGGGTTCGTTGTTGTTCTATCTTTGGTTTTCTAGTAGTGTTTTACCGTAATCTGTTTTAGTGGGGTTCGTTGTTGTTCTATCTTTGGTTTTCTATGTAGTGTTTTACCGTAATCTGTTTTAGTGGGGTTCGTTGTTATTCTATCTCTGATTTTCTATGTAGTGTTTTACCGTAATCTGCTTTCGTGGGGTTCGTTGTTGTTCTATCTCTGGTTTTCTATGTAGTGTTTTACCGTAATCTGTTTTAGTGGGGTTCGTTGTTATTCTATCTCTGGTTTTCTATGTAGTGTTTTACCGTAATCTGCTTTCGTGGGGTTCGTTGTTGTTCTATCTTTGGTTTTCTATGTAGTGTTTTACCGTAATCTGCTTTCGTGGGGTTCGTTGTTGTTCTATCTTTGGTTTTCTATGTAGTGTTTTACCGTAATCTGTTTTAGTGGGATTCGTTGTTATTCTATCTCTGGTTTTCTATGTAGTGTTTTACCGTAATCTGCTTTCGTGGGGTTCGTTGTTGTTCTATCTTTGGTTTTCTATGTAGTGTTTTACCGTAATCTGCTTTCGTGGGGTTCTTTGTTGTTCTATCTCTGGTTTTCTATGTAGTGTTTTATCGTAATCTGTTTTAGTGGGGTTAGTTGTTATTCTATCTCTGGTTTTCTATGTAGTGTTTTACCGTAATCTGCTTTCGTGGGGTTCTTTGTTGTTCTATCTCTGGTTTTCTATGTAGTGTTTTACTGTAATCTGTTTTAGTAGAGTTCGTTGTTGTTTTATCTTTGGTTTTCTATGTAGTGTTTTACTGTAATCTGTTTTAGTAGGGTTCGTTGTTGTTTTATCTTTGGTTTTCTATGTAGTGTTTTACTGTAATCTGTTTTAGTAGAGTTCGTTGTTGTTCTCTCTTTGGTTTTCTATGTAGTGTTTTAACCGTAATCTGTTTTAGTTGGGTTCGTTGTTGTTCTATCTTTGGTTTTCTATGTAGTGTTTTACTGTATTCTGTTTTAGTAGGGTTCGTTGTTGTTTTATCTTTGGTTTTCTATGTAGTGTTTTACTGTAATCTGTTTTAGTAGGGTTCGTTGTTGTTTTATCTCTGGTTTTCTATGTAGTGTTTTACCGTAATCTGTTTTAGTAAGGTTCGTTGTTGTTCTATCTTTGGTTTTCTATGTAGTGTTTTACCGTAATCTGTTTTAGTAGGGTTCGTTGTTGTTTTATCTTTGGTTTTCTATATAGTGTTTTATCATAATCTGCTTTCGTGGGGTTCGTTGTTGTTCTATCTTTGATTTTCTATGTAGTGTTTTACCGTAATTTGTTTTAGTAGGGTTCGTTGTTGTTCTATCTTTGGTTTTCTATGTAGTGTTTTACTGTAATCTGTTTTAGTAGGGTTCGTTGTTTTTTTATCTTTGGTTTTCTATATAGTGTTTTATCGTAATCTGCTTTCGTGGGGTTCGTTGTTGTTCTATCTTTGGTTTTCTATGTAGTGTTTTACCGTAATCTGTTTTAGTGGGGTTCGTTGTTATTCTATCTCTGGTTTTCTATGTAGTGTTTTACCGTAATCTGCTTTCGTGGGGTTCGTTGTTGTTCTATCTTTGGTTTTCTATGTAGTGTTTTACCGTAATCTGCTTTCGTGGGGTTCTTTGTTGTTCTATCTCTGGTTTTCTATGTAGTGTTTTATCGTAATCTGTTTTAGTGGGGTTAGTTGTTATTCTATCTCTGGTTTTCTATGTAGTGTTTTACCGTAATCTGCTTTCGTGGGGTTCTTTGTTGTTCTATCTCTGGTTTTCTATGTAGTGTTTTACTATAATCTGTTTTAGTAGAGTTCGTTGTTGTTTTATCTTTGGTTTTCTATGTAGTGTTTTACCGTAATCTGTTTTAGTAGGGTTCGTTGTTGTTTTATCTTTGGTTTTCTATGTAGTGTTTTACCGTAATCTGTTTTAGTAGGGTTCGTTGTTGTTCTATCTTTGGTTTTCTATGTAGTGTTTTACTGCAATCTGTTTTAGTAGGGTTCGTTGTTGTTTTATCTTTGGTTTTCTATGTAGTGTTTTACTGTAATCTGTTTTAGTAGGGTTCGTTGTTGTTTTATCTCTGGTTTTCTATGTAGTGTTTTACCGTAATCTGTTTTCGTAAGGTTCGTTGTTGTTCTATCTTTGGTTTTCTATGTAGTGTTTTACTGTAATCTGTTTTAGTAGGGTTCGTTGTTGTTTTATCTTTGGTTTTCTATATAGTGTTTTATCATAATCTGCTTTCTTGGGGTTCGTTGTTGTTCTATCTTTGATTTTCTATGTAGTGTTTTACTGTAATTTGTTTTAGTAGGGTTCGTTGTTGTTCTATCTTTGGTTTTCTATGTAGTGTTTTACCGTAATCTGTTTTAGTAGGGTTCGTTGTTTTTTTATCTTTGGTTTTCTATATAGTGTTTTATCGTAATCTGCTTTCGTGTTGTTCTTTGTTGTTCTATCTCTGGATTTCTATGTAGTGTTTTACTGTAATCTGTTTTAGTAGGGTTCGTTGTTGTTCTATCTTTGATTTTCTATGTAGTGTTTTATTTTAATTTGTTTTAGTAGGGTTCGTTGTTGTTCTATCTTTGGTTTTCTATGTAGTGTTTTACTGTAATCTGTTTTAGTAGAGTTCGTTGTTGTTTTCTCTTTAGTTTTCTATGTAGTGTTTTATCGTAATCTGCTTTCGTGGGGTTCGTTGTTGTTCTATCTTTGGTTTTCTATGTAGTGTTTTACTGTAATCTGTCTTAGTAGGGTTCGTTGTTGTTCTATCTCTGGTTTTCTATGTAGTGTTTTACCGTAATCTGCTGTCGTCGGGTTCGTTGTTGTTCTATCTTTGGTTTTCTAGTAGTGTTTTACCGTAATCTGTTTTAGTGGGGTTCGTTGTTGTTCTATCTTTGGTTTTCTATGTAGTGTTTTACTGTAATCTGTTTTAGTGGAGTTCGTTGTTATTCTATCTCTGATTTTCTATGTAGTGTTTTACCGTAATCTGCTTTCGTGGGGTTCGTTGTTGTTCTATCTCTGGTTTTCTATGTAGTGTTTTACCGTAATCTGTTTTAGTGGGGTTCGTTGTTATTCTATCTCTGGTTTTCTATGTAGTGTTTTACCGTAATCTGCTTTCGTGGGGTTCGTTGTTGTTCTATCTTTGGTTTACTATGTAGTGTTTTACCGTAATCTGCTTTCGTGGGGTTCGTTGTTGTTCTATCTTTGGTTTTCTATGTAGTGTTTTAGCGTAATCTGTTTTAGTGGGGTTCGTTGTTATTCTATCTCTGGTTTTCTATGTAGTGTTTTACCGTAATCTGCTTTCGTGGGGTTCGTTGTTGTTCTATCTTTGGTTTTCTATGTAGTGTTTTACCGTAATCTGCTTTCGTGGGGTTCTTTGTTGTTCTATCTCTGGTTTTCTATGTAGTGTTTTACCGTAATCTGCTGTCGTCGGGTTCGTTGTTGTTCTATCTTTGGTTTTCTAGTAGTGTTTTACCGTAATCTGTTTTAGTGGGGTTCGTTGTTGTTCTATCTTTGGTTTTCTATGTAGTGTTTTACCGTAATCTGTTTTAGTGGGGTTCGTTGTTATTCTATCTCTGATTTTCTATGTAGTGTTTTACCGTAATCTGCTTTCGTGGGGTTCGTTGTTGTTCTATCTCTGGTTTTCTATGTAGTGTTTTACCGTAATCTGTTTTAGTGGGGTTCGTTGTTATTCTATCTCTGGTTTTCTATGTAGTGTTTTACCGTAATCTGCTTTCGTGGGGTTCGTTGTTGTTCTATCTTTGGTTTTCTATGTAGTGTTTTACCGTAATCTGCTTTCGTGGGGTTCGTTGTTGTTCTATCTTTGGTTTTCTATGTAGTGTTTTACCGTAATCTGTTTTAGTGGGATTCGTTGTTATTCTATCTCTGGTTTTCTATGTAGTGTTTTACCGTAATCTGCTTTCGTGGGGTTCGTTGTTGTTCTATCTTTGGTTTTCTATGTAGTGTTTTACCGTAATCTGCTTTCGTGGGGTTCTTTGTTGTTCTATCTCTGGTTTTCTATGTAGTGTTTTATCGTAATCTGTTTTAGTGGGGTTAGTTGTTATTCTATCTCTGGTTTTCTATGTAGTGTTTTACCGTAATCTGCTTTCGTGGGGTTCTTTGTTGTTCTATCTCTGGTTTTCTATGTAGTGTTTTACTGTAATCTGTTTTAGTAGAGTTCGTTGTTGTTTTATCTTTGGTTTTCTATGTAGTGTTTTACTGTAATCTGTTTTAGTAGGGTTCGTTGTTGTTTTATCTTTGGTTTTCTATGTAGTGTTTTACTGTAATCTGTTTTAGTAGAGTTCGTTGTTGTTCTCTCTTTGGTTTTCTATGTAGTGTTTTAACCGTAATCTGTTTTAGTTGGGTTCGTTGTTGTTCTATCTTTGGTTTTCTATGTAGTGTTTTACTGTATTCTGTTTTAGTAGGGTTCGTTGTTGTTTTATCTTTGGTTTTCTATGTAGTGTTTTACTGTAATCTGTTTTAGTAGGGTTCGTTGTTGTTTTATCTCTGGTTTTCTATGTAGTGTTTTACCGTAATCTGTTTTAGTAAGGTTCGTTGTTGTTCTATCTTTGGTTTTCTATGTAGTGTTTTACCGTAATCTGTTTTAGTAGGGTTCGTTGTTGTTTTATCTTTGGTTTTCTATATAGTGTTTTATCATAATCTGCTTTCGTGGGGTTCGTTGTTGTTCTATCTTTGATTTTCTATGTAGTGTTTTACCGTAATTTGTTTTAGTAGGGTTCGTTGTTGTTCTATCTTTGGTTTTCTATGTAGTGTTTTACTGTAATCTGTTTTAGTAGGGTTCGTTGTTTTTTTATCTTTGGTTTTCTATATAGTGTTTTATCGTAATCTGCTTTCGTGGGGTTCGTTGTTGTTCTATCTTTGGTTTTCTATGTAGTGTTTTACCGTAATCTGTTTTAGTGGGGTTCGTTGTTATTCTATCTCTGGTTTTCTATGTAGTGTTTTACCGTAATCTGCTTTCGTGGGGTTCGTTGTTGTTCTATCTTTGGTTTTCTATGTAGTGTTTTACCGTAATCTGCTTTCGTGGGGTTCTTTGTTGTTCTATCTCTGGTTTTCTATGTAGTGTTTTATCGTAATCTGTTTTAGTGGGGTTAGTTGTTATTCTATCTCTGGTTTTCTATGTAGTGTTTTACCGTAATCTGCTTTCGTGGGGTTCTTTGTTGTTCTATCTCTGGTTTTCTATGTAGTGTTTTACTATAATCTGTTTTAGTAGAGTTCGTTGTTGTTTTATCTTTGGTTTTCTATGTAGTGTTTTACCGTAATCTGTTTTAGTAGGGTTCGTTGTTGTTTTATCTTTGGTTTTCTATGTAGTGTTTTACCGTAATCTGTTTTAGTAGGGTTCGTTGTTGTTCTATCTTTGGTTTTCTATGTAGTGTTTTACTGCAATCTGTTTTAGTAGGGTTCGTTGTTGTTTTATCTTTGGTTTTCTATGTAGTGTTTTACTGTAATCTGTTTTAGTAGGGTTCGTTGTTGTTTTATCTCTGGTTTTCTATGTAGTGTTTTACCGTAATCTGTTTTCGTAAGGTTCGTTGTTGTTCTATCTTTGGTTTTCTATGTAGTGTTTTACTGTAATCTGTTTTAGTAGGGTTCGTTGTTGTTTTATCTTTGGTTTTCTATATAGTGTTTTATCATAATCTGCTTTCTTGGGGTTCGTTGTTGTTCTATCTTTGATTTTCTATGTAGTGTTTTACTGTAATTTGTTTTAGTAGGGTTCGTTGTTGTTCTATCTTTGGTTTTCTATGTAGTGTTTTACTGTAATCTGTTTTAGTAGGGTTCGTTGTTTTTTTATCTTTGGTTTTCTATATAGTGTTTTATCGTAATCTGCTTTCGTGGGGTTCGTTGTTGTTCTATCTTTGGTTTTCTATGTAGTGTTTTCCCGTAATCTGTCTTAGTAGGGTTCGTTGTTGTTCTATCTCTGGTTTTCTATGTAGTGTTTTACCGTAATCTGCTTTCGTCGGGTTCGTTGTTGTTCTATCTTTGGTTTTCTAGTAGTGTTTTACCGTAATCTGTTTTAGTAGATTTCGTTGTTGTTCCATCTTTGGTTTTCTATGTAGAGTTTTACCGTAATTTGTTTTAGTAGGGTTCGTTGTTGTTCTATCTTTGGTTTTCTATGTAGTGTTTTACCGTAATCTGTTTTAGTAGGGTTCGTTGTTGTTCTATCTTTGGTTTTCTATGTAGAGTTTTACCGTAATTTGTTTAAGTAGGGTTCGTTGTTGTTCTATCTTTGGTTTTCTATGAAGTGTTTTACCGTAATCTGTTTTAGAAGGGTTCGTTGTTATTCTATCTCTGGTTTTCTATGTAGTGTTTTACGTAATCTGCTTTCGTGGGGTTCGTTGTTGTTCTATCTCTGGTTTTCTATGTAGTGTTTTACCGTAATCTGCTTTCGTGGGGTTCGTTGTTGTTCTATCTCTGGTTTTCTATGTAGTGTTTTACCGTTAATCTGCTTTCGTGGGGTTCGTTGTTGTTCTATCTCTGGTTTTCTATGTAGTGTTTTACCGTAATCTGCTTTCGTGGGGTTCTTTGTTGTTCTATCTCTGGTTTTCTATGTAGTGTTTTACTGTAATCTGTTTTAGTAGGGTTCGTTGTTGTTCTATCTTTGATTTTCTATGTAGTGTTTTACTGTAATTTGTTTTAGTAGGGTTCGTTGTTTTTCTATCTTTGGTTTTCTATGTAGTGTTTTACTGTAATCTGTTTTAGTAGAGTTCGTTGTTGTTTTCTCTTTGGTTTTCTATGTAGTGTTTTATCGTAATCTGCTTTCGTGGGGTTCGTTGTTGTTCTATCTTTGGTTTTCTATGTAGTGTTTTACCGTAATCTGTCTTAGTAGGGTTCGTTGTTGTTCTATCTCTGGTTTTCTATGTAGTGTTTTACCGTAATCTGCTGTCGTCGGGTTCGTTGTTGTTCTATCTTTGGTTTTCTAGTAGTGTTTTACCGTAATCTGTTTTAGTGGGGTTCGTTGATGTTCTATCTTTGGTTTTCTATGTAGTGTTTTACCGTAATCTGTTTTAGTGGGGTTCGTTGTTATTCTATCTCTGATTTTCTATGTAGTGTTTTACCGTAATCTGTTTTAGTGGGGTTCGTTGTTATTCTATCTCTGGTTTTCTATGTAGTGTTTTACCGTAATCTGCTTTTGTGGGGTTCGTTGTTGTTCTATCTTTGGTTTTCTATGTAGTGTTTTACCGTAATCTGCTTTCGTGGGGTTAGTTGTTGTTCTATCTTTGGTTTTCTATGTAGTGTTTTACCGTAATATGTTTTAGTGGGGTTAGTTGTTATTCTATCTCTGGTTTTCTATGTAGTGTTTTACTGTAATCTGTTTTAGTAGAGTTCGTTGTTGTTTTATCTTTGGTTTTCTATGTAGTGTTTTATCGTAATCTGTTTTAGTAGAGTTCGTTGTTGTTCTATCTCTGGTTTTCTATGTAGTGTTTTACCGTAATCTGTTTTAGTAGAGTTCGTTGTTGTTCTATCTCTGGTTTTCTATGTAGTGTTTTACTGTAATCTGTTTTAGTAGGGTTCGTTGTTGTTTTATCTTTGGTTTTCTATGTAGTGTTTTACTGTAATCTGTTTTAGTAGAGTTCGTTGTTGTTCTATCTCTGGTTTTCTATGTAGTGTTTTACTGTAATCTGTTTTAGTAGGGTTCGTTGTTGTTTTATCTTTGGTTTTCTATGTAGTGTTTTACTGTAATCTGTTTTAGTAGAGTTCGTTGTTGTTCTATCTTTGGTTTTCTATGTAGTGTTTTACTGTAATCTGTTTTAGTAGGGTTCGTTGTTGTTTTATCTTTGGTTTTCTATGTAGTGTTTTACCGTAATCTGCTTTCGTAGGGTTCTTTGTTGTTCTATCTTTGGTTTTCTATGTAGTGTTTTACTGTAATCTGTTTTAGTAGGGTTCGTTGTTGTTCTATCTTTGGTTTTCTATGTAGTGTTTTACTGTAATCTGTTTTAGTAGAGTTCGTTGTTGTTTTATCTTTGGTTTTCTATGTAGTGTTTTACTGTAATCTGTTTTAGTAGAGTTCGTTGTTGTTCTATCTCTGGTTTTCTATGTAGTGTTTTACCGTAATCTGCTTTCGTGGGGTTAGTTGTTATTCTATCTTTGGTTTTCTATGTAGTGTTTTATCGTAATCTGTTTTAGTGGGGTTAGTTGTTATTCTATCTCTGGTTTTCTATGTAGTGTTTTACCGTAATCTGCTTTCGTGGGGTTCTTTGTTGTTCTATCTCTGGTTTTCTATGTAGTGTTTTACTGTAATCTGTTTCAGTAGAGTTCGTTGTTGTTTTATCTTTGGTTTTCTATGTAGTGTTTTACTGTAATCTGTTTTAGTAGAGTTCGTTGTTGTTTTATCTTTGGTTTTCTATATAATGTTTTATCATAATCTGCTTTCGTGGGGTTCGTTGTTGTTCTATCTTTGATTTTCTATGTAGTGTTTTACTGTAATTTGTTTTAGTAGGATTCGTTGTTGTTCTATCTTTGGTTTTCTATGTAGTGTTTTACTGTAATCTGTTTTAGTAGGGTTCGTTGTTGTTTTATCTTTGGTTTTCTATATAGTGTTTTATCGTAATCTGCTTTCGTGGGGTTCGTTGTTGTTCTATCTTTGGTTTTCTATGTAGTGTTTTACCGTAATCTGTCTTAGTAGGGTTCGTTGTTGTTCTATCTCTGGTTTTCTATGTAGTGTTTTACTGTAATCTGCTTTCGTCGGGTTCGTTGTTGTTCTATCTTTGGTTTTCTAGTAGTGTTTTACCGTAATCTGTTTTAGTAGAGTTCGTTGTTGTGTTCTATCTTTGGTTTTCTATGTAGAGTTTTACCGTAATTTGTTTTAGTAGGGTTCGTTGTTGTTCTATCTTTTGTTTTCTATGTAGTGTTTTACCGTAATCTGTTTTAGAAGGGTTCGTTGTTGTTCTATCTTTGGTTTTCTATGTAGTGTTTTACCGTAATCTGTTTTAGGGGGGTTAGTTGTTATTCTATCTCTGGTTTTCTATGTAGTGTTTTACCGTAATCTGCTTTCGTGGGGTTCGTTGTTGTTCTATCTCTGGTTTTCTATGTAGTGTTTTACCGTAATCTGTTTTAGTGGGGTTCGTTGTTATTCTATCTCTGGTTTTCTATGTAGTGTTTTACCGTAATCTGCTTTCGTGGGGTTCGTTGTTGTTCTATCTTTGGTTTTCTATGTAGTGTTTTACCGTAATCTGCTTTCGTGGGGTTCGTTGTTGTTCTATCTCTGGTTTTCTATGTAGTGTTTTACCGTAATCTGCTTTCGTGGGGTTCTTTGTTGTTCTATCTTTGGTTTTCTATGTAGAGTTTTACCGTAATCTGTTTTAGTAGGGTTCGTTGTTGTTCTATCTTTGGTTTTCTATGTAGTGTTTTACTGTAATCTGTTTTAGTAGGGTTCGTTGTTGTTTTATCTTTGGTTTTCTATATAGTGTTTTATCGTAATCTGCTTTCGTGGGGTTCGTTGTTGTTCTATCTTTGGTTTTCTATGTAGTGTTTTACCGTAATCTGTCTTAGTAGGGTTCGTTGTTGTTCTATCTCTGGTTTTCTATGTAGTGTTTTACCGTAATCTGCTTTCGTCGGGTTCGTTGTTGTTCTATCTTTGGTTTTCTAGTAGTGTTTTACCGTAATCTGTTTTAGTAGAGTTCGTTGTTGTTCTATCTTTGGTTTTCTATGTAGAGTTTTACCGTAATTTGTTTTAGTAGGGTTCGTTGTTGTTCTATCTTTGGTTTTCTATGTAGTGTTTTACCGTAATCTGTTTTAGGGGGGTTAGTTGTTATTCTATCTCTGGTTTTCTATGTAGTGTTTTACCGTAATCTGCTTTCGTGGGGTTCGTTGTTGTTCTATCTCTGGTTTTCTATGTAGTGTTTTACCGTAATCTGTTTTAGTGGGGTTCGTTGTTATTCTATCTCTGGTTTTCTATGTAGTGTTTTACCGTAATCTGCTTTCGTGGGGTTCGTTGTTGTTCTATCTTTGGTTTTCTATGTAGTGTTTTACCGTAATCTGCTTTCGTGGGGTTCGTTGTTGTTCTATCTCTGGTTTTCTATGTAGTGTTTTACCGTAATCTGCTTTCGTGGGGTTCGTTGTTGTTCTATCTCTGGTTTTCTATGTAGTGTTTTACCGTAATCTGCTTTCGTGGGGTTCTTTGTTGTTCTATCTCTGGTTTTCTATGTAGTGTTTTACTGTAATCTGTTTTAGTAGGGTTCGTTGTTGTTCTATCTTTGATTTTCTATGTAGTGTTTTACTGTAATTTGTTTTAGTAGGGTTCGTTGTTGTTCTATCTTTGGTTTTCTATGTAGTGTTTTACTGTAATTTGTTTTAGTAGGGTTCGTTGTTGTTCTATCTTTGATTTTCTATGTAGTGTTTTACTGTAATTTGTTTTAGTAGAGTTCGTTGTTGTTTTCTCTTTGGTTTTCTATGTAGTGTTTTATCGTAATCTGCTTTCGTGGGGTTCGTTGTTGTTCTATCTTTGGTTTTCTATGTAGTGTTTTATCGTAATCTGTCTTAGTAGGGTTCGTTGTTGTTCTATCTCTGGTTTTCTATGTAGTGTTTTACCGTAATCTGCTGTCGTCGGGTTCGTTGTTGTTCTATCTTTGGTTTTCTAGTAGTGTTTTACCGTAATCTGTTTTAGTGGGGTTCGTTGTTGTTCTATCTTTGGTTTTCTATGTAGTGTGTTACCGTAATCTGTTTTAGTGGGGTTCGTTGTTATTCTATCTCTGGTTTTCTATGTAGTGTTTTACCGTAATCTGCTTTCGTGGGGTTCGTTGTTGTTCTATCTTTGGTTTTCTATGTAGTGTTTTACCGTAATCTGTTTTAGTGGGGTTAGTTGTTATTCTATCTCTGGTTTTCTATGTAGTGTTTTATCGTAATCTGTTTTAGTGGGGTTAGTTGTTATTCTATCTCTGGTTTTCTATGTAGTGTTTTACCGTAATCTGCTTTCGTGGGGTTCTTTGTTGTTCTATCTCTGGTTTTCTATGTAGTGTTTTACTGTAATCTGTTTCAGTAGAGTTCGTTGTTGTTTTATCTTTGGTTTTCTATGTAGTGTTTTACTGTAATCTGTTTTAGTAGGGTTCGTTGTTGTTCTATCTTTGGTTTTCTATGTAGTGTTTTACTGTAATCTGTTTTAGTAGGGTTCGTTGTTGTTTTATCTTTGGTTTTCTATATAGTGTTTTATCATAATCTGCTTTCGTGGGGTTCGTTGTTGTTCTATCTTTGATTTTCTATGTAGTGTTTTACTGTAATCTGTTTTAGTAGGGTTCGTTGTTGTTCTATCTTTGGTTTTCTATGTAGTGTTTTACTGTAATCTGTTTTAGTAGGGTTCGTTGTTGTTTTATCTTTGGTTTTCTATATAGTGTTTTATCGTAATCTGCTTTCGTGGGGTTCGTTGTTGTTCTATCTTTGGTTTTCTATGTAGTGTTTTACCGTAATCTGTCTTAGTAGGGTTCGTTGTTGTTCTATCTCTGGTTTTCTATGTAGTGTTTTACCGTAATCTGCTTTCGTCGGGTTCGTTGTTGTTCTATCTTTGGTTTTCTAGTAGTGTTTTACCGTAATCTGTTTTAGTAGAGTTCGTTGTTGTTCTATCTTTGGTTTTCTATGTAGAGTTTTACCGTAATTTGTTTTAGTAGGGTTCGTTGTTGTTCTAACTTTGGTTTTCTATGTAGTGTTTTACCGTAATCTGTTTTAGGGGGGTTAGTTGTTATTCTATCTCTGGTTTTCTATGTAGTATTTTACCGTAATCTGCTTTCGTGGGGTTCGTTGTTGTTCTATCTCTGGTTTTCTATGTAGTGTTTTACCGTAATCTGTTTTAGTGGGGTTCGTTGTTATTCTATCTCTGGTTTTCTATGTAGTGTTTTACCGTAATCTGCTTTCGTGGGGTTCGTTGTTGTTCTATCTTTGGTTTTCTATGTAGTGTTTTACCGTAATCTGCTTTCGTGGGGTTCGTTGTTGTTCTATCTCTGGTTTTCTATGTAGTGTTTTACCGTAATCTGCTTTCGTGGGGTTCTTTGTTGTTCTATCTTTGGTTTTCTATGTAGAGTTTTACCGTAATCTGTTTTAGTAGGGTTCGTTGTTGTTCTATCTTTGGTTTTCTATGTAGTGTTTTACTGTAATCTGTTTTAGTAGGGTTCGTTGTTGTTTTATCTTTGGTTTTCTATATAGTGTTTTATCGTAATCTGCTTTCGTGGGGTTCGTTGTTGTTCTATCTTTGGTTTTCTATGTAGTGTTTTACCGTAATCTGTCTTAGTAGGGTTCGTTGTTGTTCTATCTCTGGTTTTCTATGTAGTGTTTTACCGTAATCTGCTTTCGTCGGGTTCGTTGTTGTTCTATCTTTGGTTTTCTAGTAGTGTTTTACCGTAATCTGTTTTAGTAGAGTTCGTTGTTGTTCTATCTTTGGTTTTCTATGTAGAGTTTTACCGTAATCTGTTTTAGGGGGGTTAGTTGTTATTCTATCTCTGGTTTTCTATGTAGTGTTTTACCGTAATCTGCTTTCGTGGGGTTCGTTGTTGTTCTATCTCTCGTTTTCTATGTAGTGTTTTACCGTAATCTGTTTTAGGGGGGTTCGTTGTTATTCTATCTCTGGTTTTCTATGTAGTGTTTTACCGTAATCTGCTTTCGTGGGGTTCGTTGTTGTTCTATCTTTGGTTTTCTATGTAGTGTTTTACCGTAATCTGCTTTCGTGGGGTTCGTTGTTGTTCTATCTCTGGTTTTCTATGTAGTGTTTTACCGTAATCTGCTTTCGTGGGGTTCGTTGTTGTTCTATCTCTGGTTTTCTATGTAGTGTTTTACCGTAATCTGCTTTCGTGGGGTTCTTTGTTGTTCTATCTCTGGTTTTCTATGTAGTGTTTTACTGTAATCTGTTTTAGTAGGGTTCGTTGTTGTTCTATCTTTGATTTTCTATGTAGTGTTTTACTGTAATTTGTTTTAGTAGGGTTCGTTGTTGTTCTATCTTTGGTTTTCTATGTAGTGTTTTATTGTAATTTGTTTTAGTAGGGTTCGTTGTTGTTCTATCTTTGATTTTCTATGTAGTGTTTTACTGTAATTTGTTTTAGTAGAGTTCGTTGTTGTTTTGTCTTTGGTTTTCTATGTAGTGTTTTATCGTAATCTGCTTTCGTGGGGTTCGTTGTTGTTCTATCTTTGGTTTTCTATGTAGTGTTTTATCGTAATCTGTCTTAGTAGGGTTCGTTGTTGTTCTATCTCTGGTTTTCTATGTAGTGTTTTACCGTAATCTGCTGTCGTCGGGTTCGTTGTTGTTCTATCTCTGGATTTCTAGTAGTGTTTTACCGTAATCTGTTTTAGTGGGGTTCGTTGTTGTTCTATCTTTGGTTTTCTATGTAGTGTGTTACCGTAATTTGTTTTAGTGGGGTTCGTTGTTATTCTATCTCTGGTTTTCTATGTAGTGTGTTACCGTAATCTGCTTTCGTGGGGTTCGTTGTTGTTCTATCGTTGGTTTTCTATGTAGTGTTTTACCGTAATCTGCTTTCGTGGGGTTCGTTGTTGTTCTATCTTTGGTTTTCTATGTAGTGTTTTACCGTAATCTGTTTTAGTGGGGTTAGTTGTTATTCTATCTCTGGTATTCTATGTAGTGTTTTATCGTAATCTGTTTTAGTGGGGTTAGTTGTTATTCTATCTCTGGTTTTCTATGTAGTGTTTTACCGTAATCTGCTTTCGTGGGGTTCTTTGTTGTTCTATCTCTGGTTTTCTATGTAGTGTTTTACTGTAATCTGTTTTAGTAGAGTTCGTTGTTGTTTTATCTTTGGTTTTCTATGTAGTGTTTTACTGTAATCTGTTTTAGTAGAGTTCGTTGTTGTTCTATCTTTGGTTTTCTATGTAGTGTTTTACCGTAATCTGTTTTAGTAGAGTTCGTTGTTGTTCTATCTCTGGTTTTCTATGTAGTGTTTTACCGTAATCTGTTTTAGTAGGGTTCGTTGTTGTTCTATCTTTGGTTTTCTATGTAGTGTTTTACTGTAATCTGTTTTAGTAGGGTTCGTTGTTGTTTTATCTTTGGTTTTCTATATAGTGTTTTATCATAATCTGCTTTCGTGGGGTTCGTTGTTGTTCTATCTTTGATTTTCTATGTAGTGTTTTACTGTAATCTGTTTTAGTAGGGTTCGTTGTTGTTCTATCTTTGGTTTTCTATGTAGTGTTTTACTGTAATCTGTTTTAGTAGGGTTCGTTGTTGTTTTATCTTTGGTTTTCTATATAGTGTTTTATCATAATCTGCTTTCGTGGGGTTCGTTGTTGTTCTATCTTTGATTTTCTATGTAGTGTTTTACTGTAATCTGTTTTAGTAGGGTTCGTTGTTGTTCTATCTTTGGTTTTCTATGTAGTGTTTTACTGTAATCTGTTTTAGTAGGGTTCGTTGTTGTTTTATCTTTGGTTTTCTATATAGTGTTTTACCGTAATCTGTTTTAGTAGGGTTCGTTGTTGTTCTATCTCTGGTTTTCTATGTAGTGTTTTACCGTAATCTGTTTTAGTAGGGTTCGTTGTTGTTCTATCTTTGGTTTTCTATGTAGTGTTTTACTGTAATCTGTTTTAGTAGGGTTCGTTGTTGTTTTATCTTTGGTTTTCTATATAGTGTTTTATCATAATCTGCTTTCGTGGGGTTCGTTGTTGTTCTATCTTTGATTTTCTATGTAGTGTTTTACTGTAATCTGTTTTAGTAGGGTTCGTTGTTGTTCTATCTTTGGTTTTCTATGTAGTGTTTTACTGTAATCTGTTTTAGTAGGGTTCGTTGTTGTTTTATCTTTGGTTTTCTATATAGTGTTTTATCGTAATCTGCTTTCGTGGGGTTCGTTGTTGTTCTATCTTTGGTTTTCTATGTAGTGTTTTACCGTAATCTGTCTTAGTAGGGTTCGTTGTTGTTCTATCTCTGGTTTTCTATGTAGTGTTTTACCGTAATCTGCTTTCGTCGGGTTCGTTGTTGTTCTATCTTTGGTTTTCTAGTAGTGTTTTACCGTAATCTGTTTTAGTAGAGTTCGTTGTTGTTCCATCTTTGGTTTTCTATGTAGAGTTTTACCGTAATTTGTTTTAGTAGGGTTCGTTGTTGTTCTAACTTTGGTTTTCTATGTAGTGTTTTACCGTAATCTGTTTTAGGGGTTAGTTGTTATTCTATCTCTGGTTTTCTATGTAGTGTTTTACCGTAATCTGTTTCGTGGGGTTCGTTGTTGTTCTATCTCTGGTTTTCTATGTAGTGTTTTACCGTAATCTGTTTTAGTGGGGTTCGTTGTTGTTCTATCTCTGGTTTTCTATGTAGTGTTTTACCGTAATCTGCTTTCGTGGGGTTCGTTGTTGTTCTATCTTTGGTTTTCTATGTAGTGTTTTACCGTAATCTGCTTTCGTGGGGTTCGTTGTTGTTCTATCTCTGGTTTTCTATGTAGTGTTTTACCGTAATCTGCTTTCGTGGGGTTCGTTGTTGTTCTATCTCTGGTTTTCTATGTAGTGTTTTACCGTAATCTGCTTTCGTGGGGTTCGTTGTTGTTTTATCTCTGGTTTTCTATGTAGTGTTTTACTGTAATCTGTTTTAGTGGGGTTCGTTGTTGTTCTATCTCTGGTTTTCTATGTAGTGTTTTACTGTAATCTGTTTTAGTGGGGTTCGTTGTTGTTCTATCTTTGGTTTTCTATGTAGTGTTTTACCGTAATCTGTTTTAGTAGGGTTCGTTGTTGTTCTATCTTTTGTTTTCTATGTAGTGTTTTACCGTAATCTGTTTTAGTAGGGTTCGTTGTTGTTCTATCTTTGGTTTTCTATGTAGTGTTTTACTGTAATTTATTTTAGTAGGGTTCGTTGTTGTTTTCTCTTTGGTTTTCTATGTAGTGTTTTACTGTAATTTATTTGAGTAGAGTTCGTTGTTGTTCTATCTTTGGTTTTCTTTGTAGTGTTTTACCGTAATTTATTTTAGTAGGGTTCGTTGTTGTTTTCTCTTTGGTTTTCTATGTAGTGTTTTACTGTAATTTATTTGAGTAGAGTTCGTTGTTGTTCTATCTCTGGTTTTCTATGTAGTGTTTTACCGTAATCTGTTTTAGTAGGGTTCGTTGTTGTTCTATCTTTTGTTTTCTATGTAGTGTTTTACTGTAATCTGTTTTAGTAGGGTTCGTTGTTGTTCTATCTCTAGTTTTCTATGTAGTGTTTTACCGTAATCTGCTGTCGTCGGGTTCGTTGTTGTTCTATCTTTGGTTTTCTAGTAGTGTTTTACCGTAATCTGTTTTAGTGGGGTTCGTTGTTGTTCTATCTTTGGTTTTCTATGTAGTGTTTTACTGCAATCTGTTTTAGTGGGGTTCGTGTTGTTCTATCTTTGGTTTTCTATGTAGTGTTTTACCGTAATCTGCTTTCGTGGGGTTCGTTGTTGTTCTATCTCTGGTTTTCCATGTAGTGTTTTACTGTAATCTGTTTTCGTGGGGTTCGTTGTTATTCTATCTCTGGTTTTCTATGTAGTGTTTTACCGTAATCTGCTTTAGTAGGGTTCGTTGTTATTCTATCTCTGGTTTTCTATGTAGTGTTTTACCGTAATCTGCTTTCGTGGGGTTCTTTGTTGTTCTATCTCTGGTTTTCTATGTAGTGTTTTATCGTAATCTGTTTTAGTGGGGTTCGTTGTTGTTCTATCTTTGGTTTTCTATGTAGTGTTTTACCGTAATCTGTTTTAGTGGGGTTCGTTGTTGTTTTATCTTTGGTTTTCTATGTAGTGTTTTACCGTAATCTGTTTTAGTAGAGTTCGTTGTTGTTCTATCTTTGGTTTTCTATGTAGTGTTTTACCGTAATCTGCTTTAGTGGGGTTCGTTGTTGTTTTATCTTTGGTTTTCTATGTAGTGTTTTACTGTAATCTGTTTTAGTAGGGTTCGTTGTTGTTTTATCTTTGGTTTTCTATGTAGTGTTTTACCGTAATCTGCTTTCGTGGGGTTCGTTGTTGTTCTATCTTTGGTTTTCTATGCAGAGTTTTACCGTAATCTGTTTTAGTGGGGTTCGTTGTTGTTCTATCTTTGGTTTTCTATGTAGTGTTTTACCGTAATCTGCTTTCGTGGGGTTCGTTGTTGTTCTATCTCTGGTTTTCTATGTAGTGTTTTACCGTAATCTGTTTTCGTGGGGTTCTTTGTTGTTCTATCTCTGGTTTTCTATGTAGTGTTTTACTGTAATCTGTTTTCGTGGGGTTCGTTGTTATTCTATCTCTGGTTTTCTATGTAGTGTTTTATTGTAATTTGTTTTAGTAGGGTTCGTTGTTGTTCTATATTTGGTTTTCTATGTAGTGTTTTACCGTAATCTGTTTTAGTAGGGTTCGTTGTTGTTCTATCTTTGGTTTTCTATGTAGTGTTTTACTGTAATCTGTTTTAGTGGGGTTCGTGTTGTTCTATCTTTGGTTTTCTATGTAGTGTTTTACCGTAATCTGCTTTCGTGGGGTTCGTTGTTGTTCTATCTTTGGTTTTCTATGTAGTGTTTTACCGTAATCTGTTTTAGTGGGTTTAGTTGTTATTCTATCTCTGGTTTTCTATGTAGTGTTTTACCGTAATCTGTTTTAGGGGGGTTAGTTGTTATTCTATCTTTGGTTTTCTATGTAGTGTTTTACCGTAATCTGTTTTAGGGGGGTTAGTTGTTATTCTATCTCTGGTTTTCTATGTAGTGTTTTACCGTAATCTGTTTTAGGGGGGTTAGTTGTTATTCTATCTTTGGTTTTCTATGTAGTGTTTTACCGTAATCTGTTTTAGGGGGGTTAGTTGTTATTCTATCTTTGGTTTTCTATGTAGTGTTTTACTGTAATCTGTTTTAGGGGGATTAGTTGTTATTCTATCTCTGGTTTTCTATGTAGTGTTTTACCGTAATCTGTTTTAGTAGGGTTCGTTGTTGTTCTATCTTTGGTTTTCTATGTAGTGTTTTACTGTAATTTATTTTAGTAGGGTTCGTTGTTGTTTTCTCTTTGGTTTTCTATGTAGTGTTTTACTGTAATTTATTTGAGTAGAGTTCGTTGTTGTTCTATCTTTGGTTTTCTTTGTAGTGTTTTACCGTAATTTATTTTAGTAGGGTTCGTTGTTGTTTTCTCTTTGGTTTTCTATGTAGTGTTTTACTGTAATTTATTTGAGTAGAGTTCGTTGTTGTTCTATCTCTGGTTTTCTATGTAGTGTTTTACCGTAATCTGTTTTAGTAGGGTTCGTTGTTGTTCTATCTTTTGTTTTCTATGTAGTGTTTTACTGTAATCTGTTTTAGTAGGGTTCGTTGTTGTTCTATCTTTGGTTTTCTATGTAGTGTTTTATCGTAATCTGCTTTCGTGGGGTTCGTTGTTGTTCTATCTTTGGTTTTCTATGTAGTGTTTTACCGTAATCTGTCTTAGTAGGGTTCGTTGTTGTTCTATCTCTAGTTTTCTATGTAGTGTTTTACCGTAATCTGCTGTCGTCGGGTTCGTTGTTGTTCTATCTTTGGTTTTCTAGTAGTGTTTTACCGTAATCTGTTTTAGTGGGGTTCGTTGTTGTTCTATCTTTGGTTTTCTATGTAGTGTTTTACTGCAATCTGTTTTAGTGGGGTTCGTGTTGTTCTATCTTTGGTTTTCTATGTAGTGTTTTACCGTAATCTGCTTTCGTGGGGTTCGTTGTTGTTCTATCTCTGGTTTTCCATGTAGTGTTTTACTGTAATCTGTTTTCGTGGGGTTCGTTGTTATTCTATCTCTGGTTTTCTATGTAGTGTTTTACCGTAATCTGCTTTAGTAGGGTTCGTTGTTATTCTATCTCTGGTTTTCTATGTAGTGTTTTACCGTAATCTGCTTTCGTGGGGTTCTTTGTTGTTCTATCTCTGGTTTTCTATGTAGTGTTTTATCGTAATCTGTTTTAGTGGGGTTCGTTGTTGTTCTATCTTTGGTTTTCTATGTAGTGTTTTACCGTAATCTGTTTTAGTGGGGTTCGTTGTTGTTTTATCTTTGGTTTTCTATGTAGTGTTTTACCGTAATCTGTTTTAGTAGAGTTCGTTGTTGTTCTATCTTTGGTTTTCTATGTAGTGTTTTACCGTAATCTGCTTTAGTGGGGTTCGTTGTTGTTTTATCTTTGGTTTTCTATGTAGTGTTTTACTGTAATCTGTTTTAGTAGGGTTCGTTGTTGTTTTATCTTTGGTTTTCTATGTAGTGTTTTACCGTAATCTGCTTTCGTGGGGTTCGTTGTTGTTCTATCTTTGGTTTTCTATGCAGAGTTTTACCGTAATCTGTTTTAGTGGGGTTCGTTGTTGTTCTATCTTTGGTTTTCTATGTAGTGTTTTACCGTAATCTGCTTTCGTGGGGTTCGTTGTTGTTCTATCTCTGGTTTTCTATGTAGTGTTTTACCGTAATCTGTTTTCGTGGGGTTCTTTGTTGTTCTATCTCTGGTTTTCTATGTAGTGTTTTACTGTAATCTGTTTTCGTGGGGTTCGTTGTTATTCTATCTCTGGTTTTCTATGTAGTGTTTTATTGTAATTTGTTTTAGTAGGGTTCGTTGTTGTTCTATATTTGGTTTTCTATGTAGTGTTTTACCGTAATCTGTTTTAGTAGGGTTCGTTGTTGTTCTATCTTTGGTTTTCTATGTAGTGTTTTACTGTAATCTGTTTTAGTGGGGTTCGTGTTGTTCTATCTTTGGTTTTCTATGTAGTGTTTTACCGTAATCTGCTTTCGTGGGGTTCGTTGTTGTTCTATCTTTGGTTTTCTATGTAGTGTTTTACCGTAATCTGTTTTAGTGGGTTTAGTTGTTATTCTATCTCTGGTTTTCTATGTAGTGTTTTACCGTAATCTGTTTTAGGGGGGTTAGTTGTTATTCTATTTTTGGTTTTCTATGTAGTGTTTTACCGTAATCTGTTTTAGGGGGGTTAGTTGTTATTCTATCTCTGGTTTTCTATGTAGTGTTTTACCGTAATCTGTTTTAGGGGGGTTAGTTGTTATTCTATCTTTGGTTTTCTATGTAGTGTTTTACCGTAATCTGTTTTAGGGGGGTTAGTTGTTATTCTATCTTTGGTTTTCTATGTAGTGTTTTACTGTAATCTGTTTTAGGGGGATTAGTTGTTATTCTATCTCTGGTTTTCTATGTAGTGTTTTACCGTAATCTGTTTTAGGGGGGTTAGTTGTTATTCTATCTTTGGTTTTCTATGTAGTGTTTTACCGTAATCTGTTTTAGGAGTTTAGTTGTTATTCTATCTTTGGTTTTCTATGTAGTGTTTTACCGTAATCTGTTTTAGTAGGGATCGTTGTTGTTCTATCTTTGGTTTTCTATGTAGTGTTTTAACCGTAATCTGTTTTAGTAGAGTTCGTTGTTGTTCTATCTTTGGTTTTCTATGTAGTGTTTTACCGTAATCTGCTTTCGTGGGGTTCTTTGTTGTTCTATCTCTGGTTTTCTATGTAGTGTTTTATCGTAATCTGTTTTAGTAGGGTTCGTTGTTGTTCTATCTCTGGTTTTCTATGTAGTGTTTTATCGTAATCTGTTTTAGTGGGGTTCGTTGTTGTTCTATCTTTGGTTTTCTATGTAGTGTTTTACCGTAATCTGCTTTCGTGGGGTTCGTTGTTGTTCTATCTTTGGTTTTCTATGTAGAGTTTTACCGTAATCTGTTTTAGTGGGGTTCGTTGTTGTTCTATCTTTGGTTTTCTATGTAGTGTTTTACCGTAATCTGCTTTCGTGGGGTTCGTTGTTGTTCTATCTCTGGTTTTCTATGTAGTGTTTTACCGTAATCTGTTTTAGTGGGGTTCTTTGTTGTTCTATCTCTGGTTTTCTATGTAGTGTTTTATCATAATCTGCTTTCGTGGGGTTCGTTGTTGTTCTATCTTTGATTTTCTATGTAGTGTTTTACTGTAATTTGTTTTAGTAGGGTTCGTTGTTGTTCTATCTTTGGTTTTCTATGTAGTGTTTTACTGTAATCTGTTTTAGTAGGGTTCGTTGTTGTTTTATCTTTGGTTTTCTATGTAGTGTTTTACCGTAATCTGTCTTAGTAGGGTTCGTTGTTGTTCTATCTCTGGTTTTCTATGTAGTGTTTTACCGTAATCTGCTTTCGTCGGGTTCGTTGTTGTTCTATCTTTGGTTTTCTATGTAGAGTTTTAACGTAATTTGTTTTAGTAGGGTTCGTTGTTGTTCTAACTTTGGTTTTCTATGTAGTGTTTTACCGTAATCTGTTTTAGTGGGGTTAGTTGTTATTCTATCTCTGGTTTTCTATGTAGTGTTTTACCGTAATCTGCTTTCGTGGGGTTCGTTGTTGTTCTATCTCTGGTTTTCTATGTAGTGTTTTACCGTAATCTGTTTTAGTGGGGTTCGTTGTTGTTCTATCTCTGGTTTTCTATGTAGTGTTTTACCGTAATCTGCTTTCGTGGGGTTCGTTGTTGTTCTATCTTTGGTTTTCTATGTAGTGTTTTACCGTAATCTGCTTTCGTGGGGTTCGTTGTTGTTCTATCTCTGGTTTTCTATGTAGTGTTTTACCGTAATCTGCTTTCGTGGGGTTCGTTGTTGTTCTATCTCTGGTTTTCTATGTAGTGTTTTACCGTAATCTGCTTTCGTGGGGTTCGTTGTTGTTTTATCTCTGGTTTTCTATGTAGTGTTTTACTGTAATCTGTTTTAGTGGGGTTCGTTGTTGTTCTATCTCTGGTTTTCTATGTAGTGTTTTACTGTAATCTGTTTTAGTGGGGTTCGTTGTTGTTCTATCTTTGGTTTTCTATGTAGTGTTTTACCGTAATCTGTTTTAGTAGGGTTCGTTGTTGTTCTATCTTTTGTTTTCTATGTAGTGTTTTACCGTAATCTGTTTTAGTAGGGTTCGTTGTTGTTCTATCTTTTGTTTTCTATGTAGTGTTTTACCGTAATCTGTTTTAGTAGGGTTCGTTGTTGTTCTATCTTTGGTTTTCTATGTAGTGTTTTACTGTAATCTGTTTTAGTAGGGATCGTTGTTGTTCTATCTTTGGTTTTCTATGTAGTGTTTTACCGTAATCTGTTTTAGTAGGGTTCGTTGTTGTTCTATCTTTGATTTTCTATGTAGTGTTTTACTGTAATTTATTTTAGTAGGGTTCGTTGTTGTTTTCTCTTTGGTTTTCTATGTAGTGTTTTACTGTAATTTATTTGAGTAGAGTTCGTTGTTGTTCTATCTCTGGTTTTCTATGTAGTGTTTTACCGTAATCTGTTTTAGTAGGGTTCGTTGTTGTTCTATCTTTTGTTTTCTATGTAGTGTTTTACTGTAATCTGTTTTAGTAGGGTTCGTTGTTGTTCTATCTTTGGTTTTCTATGTAGTGTTTTATCGTAATCTGCTTTCGTGGGGTTCGTTGTTGTTCTATCTTTGGTTTTCTATGTAGTGTTTTACCGTAATCTGTCTTAGTAGGGTTCGTTGTTGTTCTATCTCTGGTTTTCTATGTAGTGTTTTACCGTAATCTGCTTTCGTCGGGTTCGTTGTTGTTCTATCTTTGGTTTTCTATGTAGAGTTTTAACGTAATTTGTTTTAGTAGGGTTCGTTGTTGTTCTAACTTTGGTTTTCTATGTAGTGTTTTACCGTAATCTGTTTTAGTGGGGTTAGTTGTTATTCTATCTCTGGTTTTCTATGTAGTGTTTTACCGTAATCTGCTTTCGTGGGGTTCGTTGTTGTTCTATCTCTGGTTTTCTATGTAGTGTTTTACCGTAATCTGTTTTAGTGGGGTTCGTTGTTGTTCTATCTCTGGTTTTCTATGTAGTGTTTTACCGTAATCTGCTTTCGTGGGGTTCGTTGTTGTTCTATCTTTGGTTTTCTATGTAGTGTTTTACCGTAATCTGCTTTCGTGGGGTTCGTTGTTGTTCTATCTCTGGTTTTCTATGTAGTGTTTTACCGTAATCTGCTTTCGTGGGGTTCGTTGTTGTTCTATCTCTGGTTTTCTATGTAGTGTTTTACCGTAATCTGCTTTCGTGGGGTTCGTTGTTGTTTTATCTCTGGTTTTCTATGTAGTGTTTTACTGTAATCTGTTTTAGTGGGGTTCGTTGTTGTTCTATCTCTGGTTTTCTATGTAGTGTTTTACTGTAATCTGTTTTAGTGGGGTTCGTTGTTGTTCTATCTTTGGTTTTCTATGTAGTGTTTTACCGTAATCTGTTTTAGTAGGGTTCGTTGTTGTTCTATCTTTTGTTTTCTATGTAGTGTTTTACCGTAATCTGTTTTAGTAGGGTTCGTTGTTGTTCTATCTTTTGTTTTCTATGTAGTGTTTTACCGTAATCTGTTTTAGTAGGGTTCGTTGTTGTTCTATCTTTGGTTTTCTATGTAGTGTTTTACTGTAATCTGTTTTAGTAGGGATCGTTGTTGTTCTATCTTTGGTTTTCTATGTAGTGTTTTACCGTAATCTGTTTTAGTAGGGTTCGTTGTTGTTCTATCTTTGATTTTCTATGTAGTGTTTTACTGTAATTTATTTTAGTAGGGTTCGTTGTTGTTTTCTCTTTGGTTTTCTATGTAGTGTTTTACTGTAATTTATTTGAGTAGAGTTCGTTGTTGTTCTATCTCTGGTTTTCTATGTAGTGTTTTACCGTAATCTGTTTTAGTAGGGTTCGTTGTTGTTCTATCTTTTGTTTTCTATGTAGTGTTTTACTGTAATCTGTTTTAGTAGGGTTCGTTGTTGTTCTATCTTTGGTTTTCTATGTAGTGTTTTATCGTAATCTGCTTTCGTGGGGTTCGTTGTTGTTCTATCTTTGGTTTTCTATGTAGTGTTTTACCGTAATCTGCTTTCGTGGGGTTCGTTGTTGTTCTATCTTTGGTTTTCTATGTAGAGTTTTACCGTAATCTGTTTTAGTGGGGTTCGTTGTTGTTCTATCTTTGGTTTTCTATGTAGTGTTTTACCGTAATCTGCTTTCGTGGGGTTCGTTGTTGTTCTATCTCTGGTTTTCTATGTAGTGTTTTACCGTAATCTGTTTTAGTGGGGTTCTTTGTTGTTCTATCTCTGGTTTTCTATGTAGTGTTTTATCATAATCTGCTTTCGTGGGGTTCGTTGTTGTTCTATCTTTGATTTTCTATGTAGTGTTTTACTGTAATTTGTTTTAGTAGGGTTCGTTGTTGTTCTATCTTTGGTTTTCTATGTAGTGTTTTACTGTAATCTGTTTTAGTAGGGTTCGTTGTTGTTTTATCTTTGGTTTTCTATATAGTGTTTTATCGTAATCTGCTTTCGTGGGGTTCGTTGTTGTTCTATCTTTGGTTTTCTATGTAGTGTTTTACCGTAATCTGTCTTAGTAGGGTTCGTTGTTGTTCTATCTCTGGTTTTCTATGTAGTGTTTTACCGTAATCTGCTTTCGTCGGGTTCGTTGTTGTTCTATCTTTGGTTTTCTATGTAGAGTTTTAACGTAATTTGTTTTAGTAGGGTTCGTTGTTGTTCTAACTTTGGTTTTCTATGTAGTGTTTTACCGTAATCTGTTTTAGTGGGGTTAGTTGTTATTCTATCTCTGGTTTTCTATGTAGTGTTTTACCGTAATCTGCTTTCGTGGGGTTCGTTGTTGTTCTATCTCTGGTTTTCTATGTAGTGTTTTACCGTAATCTGTTTTAGTGGGGTTCGTTGTTGTTCTATCTCTGGTTTTCTATGTAGTGTTTTACCGTAATCTGCTTTCGTGGGGTTCGTTGTTGTTCTATCTTTGGTTTTCTATGTAGTGTTTTACCGTAATCTGCTTTCGTGGGGTTCGTTGTTGTTCTATCTCTGGTTTTCTATGTAGTGCTTTACCGTAATCTGCTTTCGTGGGGTTCGTTGTTGTTCTATCTCTGGTTTTCTATGTAGTGTTTTACCGTAATCTGCTTTCGTGGGGTTCGTTGTTGTTTTATCTCTGGTTTTCTATGTAGTGTTTTACTGTAATCTGTTTTAGTGGGGTTCGTTGTTGTTCTATCTCTGGTTTTCTATGTAGTGTTTTA
Source organism: Bathymodiolus brooksi (assembly GCA_963680875.1). Taxonomy (NCBI): domain Eukaryota; kingdom Metazoa; phylum Mollusca; class Bivalvia; order Mytilida; family Modiolidae; genus Bathymodiolus; species Bathymodiolus brooksi. Next base: position 79,864,288 of record OY804588.1, read on the forward strand.
CTGTAATCTGTTTTAGTGGGGTTCGTTGTTGTTCTATCTTTGGTTTTCTATGTAGTGTTTTACCGTAATCTGTTTTAGTAGGGTTCGTTGTTGTTCTATCTTTTGTTTTCTATGTAGTGTTTTACCGTAATCTGTTTTAGTAGGGTTCGTTGTTGTTCTATCTTTTGTTTTCTATGTAGTGTTTTACCGTAATCTGTTTTAGTAGGGTTCGTTGTTGTTCTATCTTTGGTTTTCTATGTAGTGTTTTACTGTAATCTGTTTTAGTAGGGATCGTTGTTGTTCTATCTTTGGTTTTCTATGTAGTGTTTTACCGTAATCTGTTTTAGTAGGGTTCGTTGTTGGTCTATCTTTGATTTTCTATGTAGTGTTTTACTGTAATTTATTTTAGTAGGGTTCGTTGTTGTTTTCTCTTTGGTTTTCTATGTAGTGTTTTACTGTAATTTATTTGAGTAGAGTTCGTTGTTGTTCTATCTCTGGTTTTCTATGTAGTGTTTTACCGTAATCTGTTTTAGTAGGGTTCGTTGTTGTTCTATCTTTTGTTTTCTATGTAGTGTTTTACTGTAATCTGTTTTAGTAGGGTTCGTTGTTGTTCTATCTTTGGTTTTCTATGTAGTGTTTTATCGTAATCTGCTTTCGTGGGGTTCGTTGTTGTTCTATCTTTGGTTTTCTATGTAGTGTTTTACCGTAATCTGTCTTAGTAGGGTTCGTTGTTGTTCTATCTCTAGTTTTCTATGTAGTGTTTTACCGTAATCTGCTGTCGTCGGGTTCGTTGTTGTTCTATCTTTGGTTTTCTAGTAGTGTTTTACCGTAATCTGTTTTAGTGGGGTTCGTTGTTGTTCTATCTTTGGTTTTCTATGTAGTGTTTTACTGCAATCTGTTTTAGTGGGGTTTGTGTTGTTCTATCTTTGGTTTTCTATGTAGTGTTTTATCGTAATCTGCTTTCGTGGGGTTCGTTGTTGTTCTATCTCTGGTTTTCCATGTAGTGTTTTACTGTAATCTGTTTTCGTGGGGTTCGTTGTTATTCTATCTCTGGTTTTCTATGTAGTGTTTTACCGTAATCTGCTTTAGTAGGGTTCGTTGTTATTCTATCTCTGGTTTGCTATGTAGTGTTTTACCGTAATCTGCTTTCGTGGGGTTCTTTGTTGTTCTATCTCTGGTTTTCTATGTAGTGTTTTATCGTAATCTGTTTTAGTAGGGTTCGTTGTTGTTCTATCTCTGGTTTTCTATGTAGTGTTTTATCGTAATCTGTTTTAGTGGGGTTCGTTGTTGTTCTATCTTTGGTTTTCTATGTAGTGTTTTACCGTAATCTGCTTTAGTGGGGTTCGTTGTTGTTTTATCTTTGGTTTTCTATGTAGTGTTTTATTGTAATCTGTTTTAGTAGGGTTCGTTGTTGTTTTATCTTTGGTTTTCTATGTAGTGTTTTACCGTAATCTGTTTTAGTGGGGTTCTTTGTTGTTCTATCTCTGGTTTTCTATGTAGTGTTTTACTGTAATCTGTTTTCGTGGGGTTCGTTGTTATTCTATCTCTGGTTTTCTATGTAGTGTTTTATTGTAATTTGTTTTAGTAGGGTTCGTTGTTGTTCTATATTTGGTTTTCTATGTAGTGTTTTACCGTAATCTGTTTTAGTAGGGTTCGTTGTTGTTCTATCTTTGGTTTTCTATGTAGTGTTTTACTGTAATCTGTTTTAGTGGGGTTCGTGTTGTTCTATCTTTGGTTTTCTATGTAGTGTTTTACCGTAATCTGCTTTCGTGGGGTTCGTTGTTGTTCTATCTTTGGTTTTCTATGTAGTGTTTTACCGTAATCTGTTTTAGTGGGTTTAGTTGTTATTCTATCTCTGGTTTTCTATGTAGTGTTTTACCGTAATCTGTTTTAGGGGGGTTAGTTGTTATTCTATCTTTGGTTTTCTATGTAGTGTTTTACCGTAATCTGTTTTAGGGGGGTTAGTTGTTATTCTATCTCTGGTTTTCTATGTAGTGTTTTACCGTAATCTGTTTTAGGGGGGTTAGTTGTTATTCTATCTTTGGTTTTCTATGTAGTGTTTTACCGTAATCTGTTTTAGGGGGGTTAGTTGTTATTCTATCTTTGGTTTTCTATGTAGTGTTTTACCGTAATCTGTTTTAGGGGGATTAGTTGTTATTCTATCTCTGGTTTTCTATGTAGTGTTTTACCGTAATCTGTTTTAGGGGGGTTAGTTGTTATTCTATCTTTGGTTTTCTATGTAGTATTTTACCGTAATCTGTTTTAGGAGTTTAGTTGTTATTCTATCTTTGGTTTTCTATGTAGTGTTTTACCGTCATCTGTTTTAGTAGGGATCGTTGTTGTTCTATCTTTGGTTTTCTATGTAGTGTTTTAACCGTAATCTGTTTTAGTAGAGTTCGTTGTTGTTCTATCTTTGGTTTTCTATGTAGTGTTTTACTGTAATTTATTTTAGTAGGGTTCGTTGTTGTTTTCTCTTTGGTTTTCTATGTAGTGTTTTACTGTAATTTATTTGAGTAGAGTTCGTTGTTGTTCTATCTCTGGTTTTCTATGTAGTGTTTTACCGTAATCTGTTTTAGTAGGGTTCGTTGTTGTTCTATCTTTTGTTTTCTATGTAGTGTTTTACTGTAATCTGTTTTAGTAGGGTTCGTTGTTGTTCTATCTTTGGTTTTCTATGTAGTGTTTTATCGTAATCTGCTTTCGTGGGGTTCGTTGTTGTTCTATCTTTGGTTTTCTATGTAGTGTTTTACCGTAATCTGTCTTAGTAGGGTTCGTTGTTGTTCTATCTCTAGTTTTCTATGTAGTGTTTTACCGTAATCTGCTGTCGGCGGGTTCGTTGTTGTTCTATCTTTGGTTTTCTAGTAGTGTTTTACCGTAATCTGTTTTAGTGGGGTTCGTTGTTGTTCTATCTTTGGTTTTCTATGTAGTGTTTTACTGCAATCTGTTTTAGTGGGGTTCGTGTTGTTCTATCTTTGGTTTTCTATGTAGTGTTTTACCGTAATCTGCTTTCGTGGGGTTCGTTGTTGTTCTATCTCTGGTTTTTCATGTAGTGTTTTACTGTAATCTGTTTTCGTGGGGTTCGTTGTTATTCTATCTCTGGTTTTCTATGTAGTGTTTTACCGTAATCTGCTTTAGTAGGGTTCGTTGTTATTCTATCTCTGGTTTTCTATGTAGTGTTTTACCGTAATCTGCTTTCGTGGGGTTCTTTGTTGTTCTATCTCTGGTTTTCTATGTAGTGTTTTATCGTAATCTGTTTTAGTAGGGTTCGTTGTTGTTCTATCTCTAGTTTTCTATGTAGTGTTTTATCGTAATCTGTTTTAGTGGGGTTCGTTGTTGTTCTATCTTTGGTTTTCTATGTAGTGTTTTACCGTAATCTGCTTTAGTGGGGTTCGTTGTTGTTTTATCTTTGGTTTTCTATGTAGTGTTTTACTGTAATCTGTTTTAGTAGGGTTCGTTGTTGTTTTATCTTTGGTTTTCTATGTAGTGTTTTACCGTAATCTGCTTTCGTGGGGTTCGTTGTTGTTCTATCTTTGGTTTTCTATGTAGAGTTTTACCGTAATCTGTTTTAGTGGGGTTCGTTGTTGTTCTATCTTTGGTTTTCTATGTAGTGTTTTACCGTAATCTGCTTTCGTGGGGTTCGTTGTTGTTCTATCTCTGGTTTTCTATGTAGTGTTTTACCGTAATCTGTTTTAGTGGGGTTCTTTGTTGTTCTATCTCTGGTTTTCTATGTAGTGTTTTACTGTAATCTGTTTTCGTGGGGTTCGTTGTTGTTCTATATTTGGTTTTCTATGTAGTGTTTTACCGTAATCTGTTTTAGTAGGGTTCGTTGTTGTTCTATCTTTGGTTTTCTATGTAGTGTTTTACTGTAATCTGTTTTAGTGGGGTTCGTGTTGTTCTATCTTTGGTTTTCTATGTAGTGTTTTACCGTAATCTGCTTTCGTGGGGTTCGTTGTTGTTCTATCTTTGGTTTTCTATGTAGTGTTTTACCGTAATCTGTTTTAGTGGGTTTAGTTGTTATTCTATCTCTGGTTTTCTATGTAGTGTTTTACCGTAATCTGTTTTAGGGGGGTTAGTTGTTATTCTATCTTTGGTTTTCTATGTAGTGTTTTACCGTAATCTGTTTTAGGGGGGTTAGTTGTTATTCTATCTCTGGTTTTCTATGTAGTGTTTTACCGTAATCTGTTTTAGGGGGGTTAGTTGTTATTCTATCTTTGGTTTTCTATGTAGTGTTTTACCGTAATCTGTTTTAGGGGGGTTAGTTGTTATTCTATCTTTGGTTTTCTATGTAGTGTTTTACCGTAATCTGTTTTAGGGGGATTAGTTGTTATTCTATCTCTGGTTTTCTATGTAGTGTTTTACCGTAATCTGTTTTAGGGGGGTTAGTTGTTATTCTATCTTTGGTTTTCTATGTAGTGTTTTACCGTAATCTGTTTTAGGAGTTTAGTTGTTATTCTATCTTTGGTTTTCTATGTAGTGTTTTAACCTTAATCTGCTTTCGTGGGGTTCTTTGTTGTTTTATCTCTGGTTTTCTATGTAGTGTTTTACCGTAATCTGTTTTAGGGGGGTTAGTTGTTAATCTATCTCTGGTTTTCTATGTAGTGTTTTATTGTAATTTGTTTTAGTAGGGTTCGTTGTTGTTCTATATTTGGTTTTCTATGTAGTGTTTTACCGTAATCTGTTTTAGTAGGGTTCGTTGTTGTTCTATCTTTGGTTTTCTATGTAGTGTTTTACTGTAATCTGTTTTAGTGGGGTTCGTGTTGTTCTATCTTTGGCTTTCTATGTAGTGTTTTACCGTAATCTGCTTTCGTGGGGTTCGTTGTTGTTCTATCTTTGGTTTTCTATGTAGTGTTTTACCGTAATCTGTTTTTGTGGGTTTAGTTGTTATTCTATCTCTGGTTTTCTATGTAGTGTTTTACTGTAATCTGTTTTATGGGGGTTAGTTGTTATTCTATCTTTGGTTTTCTATGTAGTGTTTTACCGTAATCTGTTTTAGGGGGGTTAGTTGTTATTCTATCTCTGGTTTTCTATGTAGTGTTTTACCGTAATCTGTTTTAGGGGGGTTAGTTGTTATTCTATCTTTGGTTTTCTATGTAGTGTTTTACCGTAATCTGTTTTAGGGGGGTTAGTTGTTATTCTATCTTTGGTTTTCTATGTAGTGTTTTACCGTAATCTGTTTTAGGGGGGTTAGTTGTTATTCTATCTCTGGTTTTCTATGTAGTGTTTTACCGTAATCTGTTTTAGGGGGGTTAGTTGTTATTCTATCTTTGGTTTTCTATGTAGTGTTTTACTGTAATCTGTTTTAGGAGTTTAGTTGTTATTCTATCTTTGGTTTTCTATGTAGTGTTTTAACCTTAATCTGCTTTCGTGGGGTTCTTTGTTGTTTTATCTCTGGTTTTCTATGTAGTGTTTTACCGTAATCTGTTTTAGGGGGGTTAGTTGTTATTCTATCTTTGGTTTTCTATGTAGTGTTTTACCGTAATCTGTTTTAGTGGGGTTTGTTGTTGTTCTATCTTTGGTTTTCTATGTAGTTTTTTACCGTAATCTGTTTTAGTAGAGTTCGTTGTTGTTCTATCTTTGGTTTTCTATGTAGTGTTTTAACCGTAATCTGTTTTAGTAGAGTTCGTTCTTGTTCTATCTTTGGTTTTCTATGTAGTGTTTTACTGTAATTTATTTTAGTAGGGTTCGTTGTTGTTTTCTCTTTGGTTTTCTATGTAGTGTTTTACCGTAATCTGCTTTCGTGGGGTTGGTTGTTGTTCTATCTTTGATTTTCTATGTAGTGTTTTAACCTTAATCTGCTTTCGTGGGGTTCTTTGTTGTTTTATCTCTGGTTTTCTATGTAGTGTTTTACCGTAATCTGTTTTAGGGGGGTTAGTTGTTATTCTATCTCTGGTTTTCTATGTAGTGTTTTATTGTAATTTGTTTTAGTAGGGTTCGTTGTTGTTCTATATTTGGTTTTCTATGTAGTGTTTTACCGTAATCTGTTTTAGTAGGGTTCGTTGTTGTTCTATCTTTGGTTTTCTATGTAGTGTTTTACTGTAATCTGTTTTAGTGGGGTTCGTGTTGTTCTATCTTTGGCTTTCTATGTAGTGTTTTACCGTAATCTGCTTTCGTGGGGTTCGTTGTTGTTCTATCTTTGGTTTTCTATGTAGTGTTTTACCGTAATCTGTTTTTGTGGGTTTAGTTGTTATTCTATCTCTGGTTTTCTATGTAGTGTTTTACTGTAATCTGTTTTATGGGGGTTAGTTGTTATTCTATCTTTGGTTTTCTATGTAGTGTTTTACCGTAATCTGTTTTAGGGGGGTTAGTTGTTATTCTATCTCTGGTTTTCTATGTAGTGTTTTACCGTAATCTGTTTTAGGGGGGTTAGTTGTTATTCTATCTTTGGTTTTCTATGTAGTGTTTTACCGTAATCTGTTTTAGGGGGGTTAGTTGTTATTCTATCTTTGGTTTTCTATGTAGTGTTTTACCGTAATCTGTTTTAGGGGGGTTAGTTGTTATTCTATCTCTGGTTTTCTATGTAGTGTTTTACCGTAATCTGTTTTAGGGGGGTTAGTTGTTATTCTATCTTTGGTTTTCTATGTAGTGTTTTACTGTAATCTGTTTTAGGAGTTTAGTTGTTATTCTATCTTTGGTTTTCTATGTAGTGTTTTAACCTTAATCTGCTTTCGTGGGGTTCTTTGTTGTTTTATCTCTGGTTTTCTATGTAGTGTTTTACCGTAATCTGTTTTAGGGGGGTTAGTTGTTATTCTATCTTTGGTTTTCTATGTAGTGTTTTACCGTAATCTGTTTTAGTGGGGTTTGTTGTTGTTCTATCTTTGGTTTTCTATGTAGTTTTTTACCGTAATCTGTTTTAGTAGAGTTCGTTGTTGTTCTATCTTTGGTTTTCTATGTAGTGTTTTAACCGTAATCTGTTTTAGTAGAGTTCGTTCTTGTTCTATCTTTGGTTTTCTATGTAGTGTTTTACTGTAATTTATTTTAGTAGGGTTCGTTGTTGTTTTCTCTTTGGTTTTCTATGTAGTGTTTTACCGTAATCTGCTTTCGTGGGGTTGGTTGTTGTTCTATCTTTGATTTTCTATGTAGTGTTTTACTGTAATTTATTTTTTTAGGGTTCGTTGTTGTTTTCTCTTTGGTTTTCTTTGTAGTGTTTTTACTGTAATCTATTTTAATAGGGTTCGTTGTTGGTCTATATTTGGTTTTCTATGTAGTGTTTTTACTGTAATCTGTTTTAGTAGAGTTCGTTGTTGTTCTATCTTTGGTTTTCTATGTAGTGTTTTTACTGTAATCTGTTTTAGTAGGGTTCGTTGTTGTTCTATCTTTGGTTTTCTATGTAGTGTTTTAACCGTAATCTGTTTTAGTAGGGTTCGTTGTTGTTCTATCTTTGGTTTTCTATGTAGTGTTTTAACCGTAATCTGTTTTAGTAGGGTTCGTTGTTGTTCTATCTTTGGTTTTCTATGTAGTGTTTTAACCGTAATCTGTTTTAGTAGAGTTCGTTCTTGTTCTATCTTTGGTTTTCTATGTAGTGTTTTACCGTAATCTGCTTTCGTGGGGTTCGTTGTTGTTCTATCTCTGGTTTTCCATGTAGTGTTTTACTGTAATCTGTTTTCGTGAGGTTCGTTGTTATTCTATCTCTGGTTTTCTATGTAGTGTTTTACCGTAATCTGCTTTCGTGGGGTTCTTTGTTGTTCTATCTCTGGTTTTCTATGTAGTGTTTTATCGTAATCTGTTTTAGTAGGGTTCGTTGTTGTTCTATCTCTGGTTTTCTATGTAGTGTTTTATCGTAATCTGTTTTAGTGGGGTTCGTTGTTGTTCTATCTTTGGTTTTCTATGTAGTGTTTTACCGTAATCTGCTTTTGTGGGGTTCGTTGTTGTTTTATCTTTGGTTTTCTATGTAGTGTTTTACTGTAATCTGTTTTAGTAGGGTTCGTTGTTGTTTTATCTTTGGTTTTCTATGTAGTGTTTTACCGTAATCTGCTTTCGTGGGGTTCGTTGTTGTTCTATCTTTGGTTTTCTATGTAGAGTTTTACCGTAATCTGTTTTAGTGGGGTTCGTTGTTGTTCTATCTTTGGTTTTCTATGTAGTGTTTTACCGTATTCTGCTTTCGTGGGGTTCGTTGTTGTTCTATCTCTGGTTTTCTATGTAGTGTTTTACCGTAATCTGTTTTAGTGGGGTTCTTTGTTGTTCTATCTCTGGTTTTCTATGTAGTGTTTTACTGTAATCTGTTTTCGTGGGGTTCGTTGTTATTCTATCTCTGGTTTTCTATGTAGTGTTTTATTGTAATTTGTTTTAGTAGGGTTCGTTGTTGTTCTATATTTGGTTTTCTATGTAGTGTTTTACCGTAATCTGTTTTAGTAGGGTTCCTTGTTGTTCTATCTTTGGTTTTCTATGTAGTGTTTTACTGTAATCTGTTTTAGTGGGGTTCGTGTTGTTCTATCTTTGGTTTTCTATGTAGTGTTTTACCGTAATCTGCTTTCGTGGGGTTCGTTGTTGTTCTATCTTTGGTTTTCTATGTAGTGTTTTACCGTAATCTGTTTTAGTGGGTTTAGTTGTTATTCTATCTCTGGTTTTCTATGTAGTGTTTTACCGTAATCTGTTTTAGGGGGGTTAGTTGTTATTCTATCTTTGGTTTTCTATGTAGTGTTTTACCGTAATCTGTTTTAGGGGGGTTAGTTGTTATTCTATCTCTGGTTTTCTATGTAGTGTTTTACCGTAATCTGTTTTAGGGGGGTTAGTTGTTATTCTATCTTTGGTTTTCTATGTAGTGTTTTACCGTAATCTGTTTTAGGGGGGTTAGTTGTTATTCTATCTTTGGTTTTCTATGTAGTGTTTTACCGTAATCTGTTTTAGGGGGGTTAGTTGTTATTCTATCTCTGGTTTTCTATGTAGTGTTTTACCGTAATCTGTTTTAGGGGGGTTAGTTGTTATTCTATCTTTGGTTTTCTATGTAGTGTTTTACCGTAATCTGTTTTAGGAGTTTAGTTGTTATTCTATCTTTGGTTTTCTATGTAGTGTTTTAACCTTAATCTGCTTTCGTGGGGTTCTTTGTTGTTTTATCTCTGGTTTTCTATGTAGTGTTTTACCGTAATCTGTTTTAGGGGGGTTAGTTGTTATTCTATCTTTGGTTTTCTATGTAGTGTTTTACCGTAATCTGTTTTAGGAGTTTAGTTGTTATTCTATCTTTGGTTTTCTATGTAGTGTTTTAACCTTAATCTGCTTTCGTGGGGTTCTTTGTTGTTCTATCTTTGGTTTTCTATGTAGTGTTTTACCGTAATCTGCTTTTGTGGGGTTCGTTGTTGTTTTATCTTTGGTTTTCTATGTAGTGTTTTACTGTAATCTGTTTTAGTAGGGTTCGTTGTTGTTTTATCTTTGGTTTTCTATGTAGTGTTTTACCGTAATCTGCTTTCGTGGGGTTCGTTGTTGTTCTATCTTTGGTTTTCTATGTAGAGTTTTACCGTAATCTGTTTTAGTGGGGTTCGTTGTTGTTCTATCTTTGGTTTTCTATGTAGTGTTTTACCGTAATCTGCTTTCGTGGGGTTCGTTGTTGTTCTATCTCTGGTTTTCTATGTAGTGTTTTACCGTAATCTGTTTTAGTGGGGTTCTTTGTTGTTCTATCTCTGGTTTTCTATGTAGTGTTTTACTGTAATCTGTTTTCGTGGGGTTCGTTGTTATTCTATCTCTGGTTTTCTATGTAGTGTTTTATTGTAATTTGTTTTAGTAGGGTTCGTTGTTGTTCTATATTTGGTTTTCTATGTAGTGTTTTACCGTAATCTGTTTTAGTAGGGTTCCTTGTTGTTCTATCTTTGGTTTTCTATGTAGTGTTTTACTGTAATCTGTTTTAGTGGGGTTCGTGTTGTTCTATCTTTGGTTTTCTATGTAGTGTTTTACCGTAATCTGCTTTCGTGGGGTTCGTTGTTGTTCTATCTTTGGTTTTCTATGTAGTGTTTTACCGTAATCTGTTTTAGTGGGTTTAGTTGTTATTCTATCTCTGGTTTTCTATGTAGTGTTTTACCGTAATCTGTTTTAGGGGGGTTAGTTGTTATTCTATCTTTGGTTTTCTATGTAGTGTTTTACCGTAATCTGTTTTAGGGGGGTTAGTTGTTATTCTATCTCTGGTTTTCTATGTAGTGTTTTACCGTAATCTGTTTTAGGGGGGTTAGTTGTTATTCTATCTTTGGTTTTCTATGTAGTGTTTTACCGTAATCTGTTTTAGGGGGGTTAGTTGTTATTCTATCTTTGGTTTTCTATGTAGTGTTTTACCGTAATCTGTTTTAGGGGGGTTAGTTGTTATTCTATCTCTGGTTTTCTATGTAGTGTTTTACCGTAATCTGTTTTAGGGGGGTTAGTTGTTATTCTATCTTTGGTTTTCTATGTAGTGTTTTACCGTAATCTGTTTTAGGAGTTTCGTTGTTATTCTATCTTTGGTTTTCTATGTAGTGTTTTAACCTTAATCTGCTTTCGTGGGGTTCTTTGTTGTTTTATCTCTGGTTTTCTATGTAGTGTTTTACCGTAATCTGTTTTAGGGGTGTTAGTTGTTATTCTATCTCTGGTTTTCTATGTAGTGTTTTATTGTAATTTGTTTTAGTAGGGTTCGTTGTTGTTCTATATTTGGTTTTCTATGTAGTGTTTTACCGTAATCTGCTTTCGTGGGGCTCGTTGTTGTTCTATCTTTGGTTTTCTATGTAGTGTTTTACCGTAATCTGTTTTAGTGGGTTTAGTTGTTATTCTATCTCTGGTTTTCTATGTAGGGATTTACTGTAATCTGTTTTAGGGGGGGTAGTTGTTATTCTATCTTTGGTTTTCTATGTAGTGTTTTGCCGTAATCTGTTTTAGGGGGGTTAGTTGTTATTCTATCTCTGGTTTTCTATGTAGTGTTTTACCGTAATCTGTTTTAGGGGGGTTAGTTGTTATTCTATCTTTGGTTTTCTATGTAGTGTTTTACCGTAATCTGTTTTAGGGGGGTTAGTTGTTATTCTATCTTTGGTTTTCTATGTAGTGTTTTACCGTAATCTGTTTTAGGGGGGTTAGTTGTTATTCTATCTCTGGTTTTCTATGTAATGTTTTACCGTAATCTGTTTTAGGGGGGTTAGTTGTTATTCTATCTTTGGTTTTCTATGTAGTGTTTTACCGTAATCTGTTTTAGGAGTTTAGTTGTTATTCTATCTTTGGTTTTCTATGTAGTGTTTTAACCTTAATCTGCTTTCGTGGGGTTCTTTGTTGTTTTATCTCTGGTTTTCTATGTAGTGTTTTACCGTAATCTGTTTTAGGGGGGTTAGTTGTTATTCTATCTTTGGTTTTCTATGTAGTGTTTTACCGTAATCTGTTTTAGTGGGGTTTGTTGTTGTTCTATCTTTGGTTTTCTATGTAGTTTTTTACCGTAATCTGTTTTAGTAGGGTTCGTTGTTGTTCTATCTTTGGTTTTCTATGTAGTGTTTTAACCGTAATCGGTTTTAGTAGAGTTCGTTCTTGTTCTATCTTTGGTTTTCTATGTAGTGTTTTACTGTAATTTATTTTAGTAGGGTTCGTTGTTGTTTTCTCTTTGGTTTTCTATGTAGTGTTTTACCGTAATCTGCTTTCGTGGGGTTGGTTGTTGTTCTATCTTTGATTTTCTATGTAGTGTTTTACCGTAATTTATTTTTTTAGGGTTCGTTGTTGTTTTCTCTTTGGTTTTCTTTGTAGTGTTTTTACTGTAATCTATTTTAGTAGGGTTCGTTGTTGTTCTATATTTGGTTTTCTATGTAGTGTTTTTACTGTAATCTGTTTTAGTAGAGTTCGTTGTTGTTCTATCTTTGGTTTTCTATGTAGTGTTTTTACTGTAATCTGTTTTAGTAGGGTTCGTTGTTGTTCTATCTTTGGTTTTCTATGTAGTGTTTTAACCGTAATCTGTTTTAGTAGGGTTCGTTGTTGTTCTATCTTTGGTTTTCTATGTAGTGTTTTAACCGTAATCTGTTTTAGTAGGGTTCGTTGTTGTTCTATCTTTGGTTTTCTATGTAGTGTTTTAACCGTAATCTGTTTTAGTAGAGTTCCATCTTGTTCTATCTTTGGTTTTCTATGTAGTGTTTTACTGTAATTTATTTTAGTAGGGTTCGTTGTTGTTTTCTCTTTGGTTTTCTATGTAGTGTTTTACCGTAATCTGCTTTCGTGGGGTTGGTTGTTGTTCTATCTTTGATTTTCTATGTAGTGTTTTACCGTAATTTATTTTTTTAGGGTTCGTTGTTGTTTTCTCTTTGGTTTTCTTTGTAGTGTTTTTACTGTAATCTATTTTAGTAGGGTTCGTTGTTGTTCTATATTTGGTTTTCTATGAAGTGTTTTTACTGTAATCTGTTTTAGTAGGGTTCGTTGTTGTTCTATCTTTGGTTTTCTATGTAGTGTTTTAACCGTAATCTGTTTTAGTGGGGTTCGTTGTTGTTCTATCTTTGGTTTTCTATGTAGTGTTTTACCGTAATCTGCTTTCGTGGGGTTCGTTGTTGTTATATCTTTGGCTTTCGATGTAGTGTTTTACCGTAATCTGTCTTAGTGGGATTCGTTGTTGTTCTATCTCTGGTTTTCTATGTAGTGTTTGACCGTAATCTGCTTTAGTCGGTTTCGATGTTGTTCTATCTTTGGTTTTTAAGTAGTGTTTTACCGTAATCTGTTTTAGTAGGGTTCGTTGTTGTTCTATCTTTGGTTTTCTATGTAGTGTTTTACTGTAATCTGTTTTAGTGGGGTTCGTGTTGTTCTATCTTTGGTTTTCTATGTAGTGTTTTACCGTAATCTGCTTTCGTGGGGTTCGTTGTTGTTCTATCTTTGGTTTTCTATGTAGTGTTTTACCGTAATCTGTTTTAGTGGGTTTAGTTGTTATTCTATCTCTGGTTTTCTATGTAGTGTTTTACTGTAATCTGTTTTAGGGGGGTTAGTTGTTATTCTATCTTTGGTTTTCTATGTAGTGTTTTACCGTAATCTGTTTTAGGGGGGTTAGTTGTTATTCTATCTCTGGTTTTCTATGTAGTGTTTTACCGTAATCTGTTTTAGGGGGGTTAGTTGTTATTCTATCTTTGGTTTTCTATGTAGTGTTTTACCGTAATCTGTTTTAGGGGGGTTAGTTGTTATTCTATCTTTGGTTTTCTATGTAGTGTTTTACCGTAATCTGTTCTAGGGGGGTTAGTTGTTATTCTATCTTTGGTTTTCTATGTAGTGTTTTACCGTAATCTGTTTTAGGGGGGTTAGTTGTTATTCTATCTCTGGTTTTCTATGTAGTGTTTTATTGTAATTTGTTTTAGTAGGGTTCGTTGTTGTTCTATATTTGGTTTTCTATGTAGTGTTTTACCGTAATCTGTTTTAGTAGGGTTCGTTGTTGTTCTATCTTTGGTTTTCTATGTAGTGTTTTACTGTAATCTGTTTTAGTGGGGTTCGTGTTGTTCTATCTTTGGTTTTCTATTTAGTGTTTTACCGTAATCTGCTTTCGTGGGGTTCGTTGTTGTTCTATCTTTGGTTTTCTATGTAGTGTTTTACCGTAATCTGTTTTAGTGGGTTTAGTTGTTATTCTATCTCTGGTTTTCTATGTAGTGTTTTACTGTAATCTGTTTTAGGGGGGTTAGTTGTTATTCTATCTTTGGTTTTCTATGTGGTGTTTTACCGTAATCTGTTTTAGGGGGGTTAGTTGTTATTCTATCTCTGGTTTTCTATGTAGTGTTTTACCGTAATCTGTTTTAGGGGGGTTAGTTGTTATTCTATCTTTGGTTTTCTATGTAGTGTTTTACCGTAATCTGTTTTAGGGGGGTTAGTTGTTATTCTATCTTTGGTTTTCTATGTAGTGTTTTACCGTAATCTGTTTTAGGGGGGTTAGTTGTTATTCTATCTCTGGTTTTCTATGTAGTGTTTTACCGTAATCTGTTTTAGGGGGGTTAGTTGTTATTCTATCTTTGGTTTTCTATGTAGTGTTTTACCGTAATCTGTTTTAGGAGTTTAGTTGTTATTCTATCTTTGGTTTTCTATGTAGTGTTTTAACCTTAATCTGCTTTCGTGGGGTTCTTTGTTGTTTTATCTCTGGTTTTCTATGTAGTGTTTTACCGTAATCTGTTTTAGGGGGGTTAGTTGTTATTCTATCTTTGGTTTTCTATGTAGTGTTTTACCGTAATCTGTTTTAGTGGGGTTTGTTGTTGTTCTATCTTTGGTTTTCTATGTAGTTTTTTACCGTAATCTGTTTTAGTAGGGTTCGTTGTTGTTCTATCTTTGGTTTTCTATGTAGTGTTTTAACCGTAATCTGTTTTAGTAGAGTTCGTTCTTGTTCTATGTTTGGTTTTCTATGTAGTGTTTTACTGTAATTTATTTTAGTAGGGTTCGTTGTTGTTTTCTCTTTGGTTTTCTTTGTAGTGTTTTACCGTAATCTGCTTTCGTGGGGTTGGTTGTTGTTCTATCTTTGATTTTCTATGTAGTGTTTTACCGTAATTTATTTTTTTAGGGTTCGTTGTTGTTTTCTCTTTGGTTTTCTTTGTAGTGTTTTTACTGTAATCTGTTTTAGTAGAGTTCGTTGTTGTTCTATCTTTGGTTTTCTATGTAGTGTTTTTACTGTAATCTGTTTTAGTAGGGTTCGTTGTTGTTCTATCTTTGGTTTTCTATGTAGTGTTTTAACCGTAATCTGTTTTAGTAGGGTTCGTTGTTGTTCTATATTTGGTTTTCTATGTAGTGTTTTTACTGTAATCTGTTTTAGTAGAGTTCGTTGTTGTTCTATCTTTGGTTTTCTATGTAGTGTTTTTACTGTAATCTGTTTTAGTAGGGTTCGTTGTTGTTCTATCTTTGGTTTTCTATGTAGTGTTTTAACCGTAATCTGTTTTAGTAGGGTTCGTTGTTGTTCTATCTTTGGTTTTCTATGTAGTGTTTTAACCGTAATCTGTTTTAGTAGGGTTCGTTGTTGTTCTATCTTTGGTTTTCTATGTAGTGTTTTAACCGTAATCTGTTTTAGTAGAGTTCGTTCTTGTTCTATCTTTGGTTTTCTATGTAGTGTTTTACCGTAATTTATTTTTTTAGGGTTCGTTGTTGTTTTCTCTTTGGTTTTCTTTGTAGTGTTTTTACTGTAATCTATTTTAGTAGGGTTCGTTGTTGTTCTATATTTGGTTTTCTATGTAGTGTTTTTACTGTAATCTGTTTTAGTAGGGTTCGTTGTTGTTCTATCTTTGGTTTTCTATGTAGTGTTTTAACCGTAATCTGTTTTAGTGGGGTTCGTTGTTGTTCTATCTTTGGTTTTCTATGTAGTGTTTTACTGCAATTTATTTTAGTAGGGTTCGTTGTTGTTTTCTCTTTGGTTTTCTATGTAGTGATTTACCGTAATCTGCTTTCGTGGGGTTCGTTGTTGTTATATCTTTGGCTTTCGATGTAGTGTTTTACCGTAATCTGTCTTAGTGGGATTCGTTGTTGTTCTATCTCTGGTTTTCTATGTAGTGTTTTACAGTAATCTGCTTTAGTCGGTTTCGACGTTGTTCTATCTTTGGTTTTTTAGTAGTGTTTTACCGTAATCTGTTTTAGTAGGGTTCGTTGTTGTTCTATCTTTGGTTTTCTATGTAGTGTTTTACTGTAATCTGTTTTAGTGGGGTTCGTGTTGTTCTATCTTTGGTTTTCTATGTAGTGTTTTACCGTAATCTGCTTTCGTGGGGTTCGTTGTTGTTCTATCTTTGGTTTTCTATGTAGTGTTTTACCGTAATCTGTTTTAGTGGGTTTAGTTGTCATTCTATCTCTGGTTTTCTATGTAGTGTTTTACCGTAATCTGTTTTAGGGGGGTTAGTTGTTATTCTATCTTTGGTTTTCTATGTAGTGTTTTACCGTAATCTGTTTTAGGGGGGTTAGTTGTTATTCTATCTCTGGTTTTCTATGTAGTGTTTTACCGTAATCTGTTTTAGGGGGGTTAGTTGTTATTCTATCTTTGGTTTTCTATGTAGTGTTTTACCGTAATCTGTTTTAGGGGGGTTAGTTGTTATTCTATCTTTGGTTTTCTATGTAGTGTTTTACCGTAATCTGTTTTAGGGGGGTTAGTTGTTATTCTATCTTTGGTTTTCTATGTAGTGTTTTACCGTAATCTGTTTTAGGGGGGTTAGTTGTTATTCTATCTCTGGTTTTCTATGTAGTGTTTTATTGTAATTTGTTTTTGTAGGGTTCGTTGTTGTTCTATATTTGGTTTTCTATGTAGTGTTTTACCGTAATCTGTTTTAGTAGGGTTCGTTGTTGTTCTCTCTTTGGTTTTCTATGTAGTGTTTTACTGTAATCTGTTTTAGTGGGGTTCGTGTTGTTCTATCTTTGGTTTTCTATGTAGTGTTTTACCGTAATCTGCTTTCGTGGGGTTCGTTGTTGTTCTATCTTTGGTTTTCTATGTAGTGTTTTACCGTAATCTGTTTTAGTGGGTTTAGTTGTTATTCTATCTCTGGTTTTCTATGTAGTGTTTTACTGTAATCTGTTTTAGGGGGGTTAGTTGTTATTCTATCTTTGGTTTTCTATGTAGTGTTTTACCGTAATCTGTTTTAGGGGGGTTAGTTGTTATTCTATCTCTGGTTTTCTATGTAGTGTTTTACCGTAATCTGTTTTAGGGGGGTTAGTTGTTATTCTATCTTTGGTTTTCTATGTAGTGTTTTACCGTAATCTGTTTTAGGGGGGTTAGTTGTTATTCTATCTTTGGTTTTCTATGTAGTGTTTTACCGTAATCTGTTTTAGGGGGGTTAGTTGTTATTCTATCTCTGGTTTTCTATGTAGTGTTTTACCGTAATCTGTTTTAGGGGGGTTAGTTGTTATTCTATCTTTGGTTTTCTATGTAGTGTTTTACCGTAATCTGTTTTAGGAGTTTAGTTGTTATTCTATCTTTGGTTTTCTATGTAGTGTTTTAACCTTAATCTGCTTTCGTGGGGTTCTTTGTTGTTTTATCTCTGGTTTTCTATGTAGTGTTTTACCGTAATCTGTTTTAGGGGGGTTAGTTGTTATTCTATCTTTGGTTTTCTATGTAGTGTTTTACCGTAATCTGTTTTAGTGGGGTTTGTTGTTGTTCTATCTTTGGTTTTCTATGTAGTTTTTTACCGTAATCTGTTTTAGTAGGGTTCGTTGTTGTTCTATATTTGGTTTTCTATGTAGTGTTTTAACCGTAATCTGTTTTAGTAGAGTTCGTTCTTGTTCTATCTTTGGTGTTCTATGTAGTGTTTTACTGTAATTTATTTTAGTAGGGTTCGTTGTTGTTTTCTCTTTGGTTTTCTATGTAGTGTTTTACCGTAATCTGCTTTCGTGGGGTTGGTTGTTGTTTTATCTTTGATTTTCTATGTAGTGTTTTACCGTAATTTATTTTTTTAGGGTTCGTTGTTGTTTTCTCTTTGGTTTTCTTTGTAGTGTTTTTACTGTAATCTATTTTAGTAGGGTTCGTTGTTGTTCTATCTTTGGTTTTCTATGTAGTGTTTTTACTGTAATCTGTTTTAGTAGAGTTCGTTGTTGTTCTATCTTTGGTTTTCTATGTAGTGTTTTTACTGTAATCTGTTTTATTAGGGTTCGTTGTTGTTCTATCTTTGGTTTTCTATGTAGTGTTTTAACCGTAATCTGTTTTAGTAGGGTTCGTTGTTGTTCTATCTTTGGTTTTCTATGTAGTGTTTTAACCGTAATCTGTTTTAGTAGGGTTTGTTGTTGTTCTATCTTTGGTTTTCTATGTAGTGTTTTAACCGTAATCTGTTTTAGTAGAGTTCGTTCTTGTTCTATCTTTGGTTTTCTATGTAGTGTTTTACTGTAATTTATTTTAGTAGGGTTCGTTGTTGTTTTCTCTTTGGTTTTCTATGTAGTGTTTTACCGTAATCTGCTTTCGTGGGGTTGGTTGTTGTTCTATCTTTGATTTTCTATGTAGTGTTTTACCGTAATTTATTTTTTTAGGGTTCGTTGTTGTTTTCTCTTTGGTTTTCTTTGTAGTGTTTTTACCGTAATCTATTTTAGTAGGGTTCGTTGTTGTTCTATATTTGGTTTTCTATGTAGTGTTTTAACCGTAATCTGTTTTAGTGGGGTTCGTTGTTGTTCTATCTTTGGTTTTCTATGTAGTGTTTTACTGCAATTTATTTTAGTAGGGTTCGTTGTTGTTTTCTCTTTGGTTTTCTATGTAGTGATTTACCGTAATCTGCTTTCGTGGGGTTCGTTGTTGTTATATCTTTGGCTTTCGATGTAGTGTTTTACCGTAATCTGTCTTAGTGGGATTCGTTGTTGTTCTATCTCTGGTTTTCTATGTAGTGTTTTACCGTAATCTGCTTTAGTCGGTTTCGATGTTGTTCTATCTTTGGTTTTTTAGTAGTGTTTTACCGTAATCTGTTTTAGTAGAGTTCGTTGTTGTTCTATCTTTGGTTTTCTATGTAGTGTTTTACTGTAATCTGTTTTAGTGGGGTTCGTGTTGTTCTATCTTTGGTTTTCTATGTAGTGTTTTACCGTAATCTGCTTTCGTGGGGTTAGTTGTTATTCTATCTTTGGTTTTCTATGTAGTGTTTTACCGTAATCTGTTTTAGGGGGGTTAGTTGTTATTCTATCTTTGGTTTTCTATGTAGTGTTTTACCGTAATCTGTTTTAGGGGGGTTAGTTGTTATTCTATCTTTGGTTTTCTATGTAGTGTTTTACCGTAATCTGTTTTAGGGGGGTTAGTTGTTATTCTATCTCTGGTTTTCTATGTAGTGTTTTACCGTAATCTGTTTTAGGGGGGTTCGTTGTTATTCTATCTTTGGTTTTCTATGTAGTGTTTTACCGTAATCTGTTTTAGGAGTTTAGTTGTTATTCTATCTTTGGTTTTCTATGTAGTGTTTTAACCTTAATCTGCTTTCGTGGGGTTCTTTGTTGTTTTATCTCTGGTTTTCTATGTAGTGTTTTACCGTAATCTGTTTTAGGGGGGTTAGTTGTTATTCTATCTCTGGTTTTCTATGTAGTGTTTTATTGTAATTTGTTTTAGTAGGGTTCGTTGTTGTTCTATATTTGGTTTTCTATGTAGTGTTTTACCGTAATCTGTTTTAGTAGGGTTCGTTGTTGTTCTATCTTTGGTTTTCTATGTAGTTTTTTACTGTAATCTGTTTTAGTGGGGTTCGTGTTGTTCTATCTTTGGTTTTCTATGTAGTGTTTTACCGTAATCTGCTTTCGTGTTATTCGTTGTTGTTCTATCTTTGGTTTTCTATGTAGTGTTTTACCGTAATCTGTTTTAGTGGGTTTAGTTGTTATTCTATCTCTGGTTTTCTATGTAGTGTTTTACTGTAATCTGTTTTAGGGGGGTTAGTTGTTATTCTATCTTTGGTTTTCTATGTAGTGTTTTACCGTAATCTGTTTTAGGGGGGTTAGTTGTTATTCTATCTCTGGTTTTCTATGTAGTGTTTTACCGTAATCTGTTTTAGGGGGGTTAGTTGTTATTCTATCTTTGGTTTTCTATGTAGTGTTTTACCGTAATCTGTTTTAGGGGGGTTAGTTGTTATTCTATCTTTGGTTTTCTATGTAGTGTTTTACCGTAATCTGTTTTAGGGGGGTTAGTTGTTATTCTATCTCTGGTTTTCTATGTAGTGTTTTACCGTAATCTGTTTTAGGGGGGTTAGTTGTTATTCTATCTTTGGTTTTCTATGTAGTGTTTTACCGTAATCTGTTTTAGGAGTTTAGTTGTTATTCTATCTTTGGTTTTCTATGTAGTGTTTTAACCTTAATCTGCTTTCGTGGGGTTCTTTGTTGTTTTATCTCTGGTTTTCTATGTAGTGTTTTACCGTAATCTGTTTTAGGGGGGTTAGTTGTTATTCTATCTTTGGTTTTCTATGTAGTGTTTTACCGTAATCTGTTTTAGTGGGGTTTGTTGTTGTTCTATCTTTGGTTTTTTATGTAGTTTTTTACCGTAATCTGTTTTAGTAGGTTTCGTTGTTGTTCTATCTTTGATTTTCTATGTAGTGTTTTAACCGTAATCTGTTTTAGTAGAGTTCGTTCTTGTTCTATCTTTGGTTTTCTATGTAGTGTTTTACTGTAATTTATTTTAGTAGGGTTCGTTGTTGTTTTCTCTTTGGTTTTCTATGTAGTGTTTTACCGTAATCTGCTTTCGTGGGGTTGGTTGTTGTTCTATCTTTGATTTTCTATGTAGTGTTTTACCGTAATTTATTTTTTTAGGGTTCGTTGTTGTTTTCTCTTTGGTTTTCTTTGTAGTGTTTTTACTGTAATCTATTTTAGTAGGGTTCGTTGTTGTTCTATATTTGGTTTTCTATGTAGTGTTTTTACTGTAATCTGTTTTAGTAGAGTTCGTTGTTGTTCTATCTTTGGTTTTCTATGTAGTGTTTTTACTGTAATCTGTTTTAGTAGGGTTCGTTGTTGATCTATCTTTGGTTTTCTATGTAGTGTTTTAACCGTAATCTGTTTTAGTAGGGTTCGTTGTTGTTCTATCTTTGGTTTTCTATGTAGTGTTTTAACCGTAATCTGTTTTAGTAGGGTTCGTTGTTGTTCTATCTTTGGTTTTCTATGTAGTGTTTTAACCGTAATCTGTTTTAGTAGAGTTCGTTCTTGTTCTATCTTTGATTTTCTATGTAGTGTTTTACTGTAATTTATTTTAGTAGGGTTCGTTGTTGTTTTCTCTTTGGTTTTCTATGTAGTGTTTTACTGTAATCTGCTTTAGTGGGGTTCGTTGTTGTTCTATCTTTGGTTTTCTATGTAGTGTTTTTACTGTAATCTGTTTTAGTAGAGTTCGTTGTTGTTCTATCTTTGGTTTTCTATGTAGTGTTTTTACTGTAATCTGTTTTAGTAGGGTTCGTTGTTGTTCTATCTTTGGTTTTCTATGTAGTGTTTTAACCGTAATCTGTTTTAGTAGGGTTCGTTGTTGTTCTATCTTTGGTTTTCTATGTAGTGTTTTAACCGTAATCTGTTTCAGTAGGGTTCGTTGTTGTTCTATCTTTGGTTTTCTATGTAGTGTTTTAACCGTAATCTGTTTTAGTAGGGTTCGTTGTTGTTCTATCTTTGATTTTCTATGTAGTGTTTTACTGCAATTTATTTTAGTAGGGTTCGTTGTTGTTTTCTCTTTGGTTTTCTATGTAGTGATTTACCGTAATCTGCTTTCGTGGGGTTCGTTGTTGTTCTATCTTTGGCTTTCGATGTAGTGTTTTACCGTAATCTGTCTTAGTGGGGTTCGTTGTTGTTCTATCTCTGGTTTTCTATGTAGTGTTTTACCGTAATCTGCTTTAGTCGGTTTCGATGTTGTTCTATCTTTGGTTTTTTAGTAGTGTTTTACCGTAATCTGTTTTAGTGGGGTTCGTTGTTGTTCTATCTCTGGTTTTCTATGTAGTGTTTTACCGTAATCTGTTTTAGTGGGGTTCGTTGTTGTTCTATCTCTGGTTTTCTGTGTAGTGTTTTACCGTAATCTTCCTTCGTGGGGTTCGTTGTTGTTCTATCTTTGGTTTTCTATGTAGTGTTTTAGCGTAATCTGTTTTAGTGGGGTTCGTTGTTGTTCTATCTCTGGTTTTCTATGTACTGTTTTACCGTAATCTGTTTTAGTAGGGTTCGTTGTTGTTCTATCTTTTGTTTTCTATGTAGTGTTTTACTGCAATTTATTTTAGTAGGGTTTGTTGTTGTTTTCTCTTTGGTTTTCTATGTAGTGTTTTACCGTAATCTGTTTTAGTAGAGTTCGTTGTTGTTCTATCTTTGGTTTTCTATGTATTGTTTTACTGTAATCTGTTTTAGTAGAGTTCGTTGTTGTTCTATCTTTGGTTTTCTATGTAGTGTTTTACCGTAATCTGTTTTAGTGGGGTTTGTTGTTGTTCTATCTTTGGTTTTCTATGTAGTGGTTTAACCGTAATCTGTTTTAGTGGGGTTTGTTGTTGTTCTATCTTTGGTTTTCTATGTAGTGTTTTACTGTAATCTGTTTTAGTAGAGTTCGTTGTTGTTCTATCTTTGGTTTTCTATGTAGTGTTTTACCGTAATCTGTTTTAGTGGGGTTTGTTGTTGTTCTATCTTTGGTTTTCTATGTAGTGTTTTACTGTAATCTGTTTTAGTAGAGTTCTTTGTTGTTCTATCTTTGGTTTTCTATGTAGTGTTTTACTGTAATCTGTTTTAGTAGAGTTCGTTGTTGTTTTATCTTTGGTTTTCTATGTAGTGTTTTACTGTAATTTATTTTAGTAGGGTTCGTTGTTGTTTTATCTTTAGTTTTCTATGTAGTGTTTTACCGTAATCTGTTTTAGTAGAGTTCGTTGTTGTTCTATCTTTGGTTTTCTATGTAGTGTTTTACCGTAATCTGTTTTAGTGGGGTTTGTTGTTGTTCTATCTTTGGTTTTCTATGTAGTGGTTTAACCGTAATCTGTTTTAGTGGGGTTTGTTGTTGTTCTATCTTTGGTTTTCTATGTAGTGTTTTACTGTAATCTGTTTTAGTAGAGTTCGTTGTTGTTCTATCTTTGGTTTTCTATGTAGTGTTTTACCGTAATCTGTTTTAGTGGGGTTTGTTGTTGTTCTATCTTTGGTTTTCTATGTAGTGTTTTACTGTAATCTGTTTTAGTAGAGTTCTTTGTTGTTCTATCTTTGGTTTTCTATGTAGTGTTTTACTGTAATCTGTTTTAGTAGAGTTCGTTGTTGTTTTATCTTTGGTTTTCTATGTAGTGTTTTACTGTAATTTATTTTAGTAGGGTTCGTTGTTGTTTTATCTTTAGTTTTCTATGTAGTGTTTTACCGTAATCTGTTTTAGTAGAGTTCGTTGTTGTTCTATCTTTGGTTTTCTATGTAGTGTTTTACCGTAATCTGTTTTAGTAGGGTTCGTTGTTGTTCTATCTTTGGTTTTCTATGTAGTGTTTTACTGTAATCTGTTTTAGTAGGGTTCGTTGTTGTTTTATCTCTGGTTTTCTATGTAGTGTTTTACTGTAATCTGTTTTAGTGGGGTTCGTTGTTGTTCTATCTTTGGTTTTCTATGTAGTGTTTTACCGTAATCTGCTTTTGTGGGGTTCGTTGTTGTTTAATCTTTGGTTTTCTATGTAGTGTTTTACCGTGATCTATCTTAGTGGGGTTCGTTGTTGTTCTATCTCTGGTTTTCTATGTAGTGTTTTACCGTAATCTGCTTTCGGCGGGTTCGTTGTTGTTCTATCTTTGGTTTTCTATGTAGTGTTTTACCGTAATCTGCTTTCGGCGGGTTCGTTGTTGTTCTATCTCTGGTTTTCTATGTAGTGTTTTACCGTAATCTGCTTTCGGCGGGTTCGTTGTTGTTCTATCTTTAGTTTTCTATGTAGTGTTTTACTGTAATCTCTTTTAGTGGGGTTCGATGTTGTTTTATCTTTGGTTTTCTATGTAGTGTTTTACCGTAATCTGTTTTAGTAAGGTTCGTTGTTGTTCTATCTTTGATTTTCTATGTAGTGTTTTACTGTAATTTGTTTTAGAAGGGTTCGTTGTTGTTTTATCTTTGGTTTTCTATGTAGTGTTTTACTGTAGTCTGTTTTAGTGGGGTTCGTTGTTGTTCTATCTTTGGTTTTCTATGTAGTGTTTTACTGTAATCTGTTTTAGTAGGGTTCGTTGTTGTTCTATCTTTGATTTTCTATGTAGTGTTTTACCGTAATTTGTTTTAGTAGGGTTCGTTGTTGTTTTATCTTTGGTTTTCTATGTAGTGTTTTACCGTAATCTGTTTTAGTAGGGTTCGTTGTTGTTCTATCTTTGATTTTCTATGTAGTGTTTTACCGTAATCTATTTTAGTGGGGTTCGTTGTTGTTCTATCTTTGGTTTTCTATGTAGTGTTTTACCGTAATCTGTTTTAGTAGAGTTCGTTGTTGTTCTATCTTTGGTTTTCTATGTAGTGTTTTACTGTAATCTATTTTAGTAGAGTTCGTTGTTGTTCTATCTTTGGTTTTCTATGTAGTGTTTTACCGTAATCTGTCTTAGTAGGGTTCGTTGTTGTTCTATCTCTGGTTTTCTGTGTAGTGTTTTACCGTAATCTGCTTTCGTCGGGTTCGTTGTTGTTCTATCTTTGGTTTTCTAGTAGTGTTTTACCGTAATCTGTTTTAGTGGGGTTCGTTGTTGTTCTATCTTTGGTTTTCTATGTAGTGTTTTACCGTAATCTGTTTTAGTAGGGTTCGTTGTTGTTCTATCTTTGATTTTCTATGTAGTGTTTTACTGCAATTTATTTTAGTAGGGTTCGTTGTTGTTTTCTCTTTGGTTTTCTATGTAGTGTTTTACCGTAATCTGCTTTCGTGGGGTTGGTTGTTGTTCTATCTTTGATTTTCTATGTAGTGTTTTACTGTAATTTATTTTTTTAGGGTTCGTTGTTGTTTTCTCTTTGGTTTTCTTTGTAGTGTTTTTACTGTAATCTATTTTAGTAGGGTTCGTTGTTGTTCTATATTTGGTTTTCTATGTAGTGTTTTTACTGTAATCTGTTTTAGTAGAGTTCGTTGTTGTTCTATCTTTGGTTTTCTATGTAGTGTTTTACCGTAATCTGTTTTAGTGGGGTTCGTTGTTGTTCTATCTTTGGTTTTCTATGTAGTGTTTTACCGTAATCTGTTTTAGTAGGGTTCGTTGTTGTTCTATCTTTGATTTTCTATGTAGTGTTTTACTGCAATTTATTTTAGTAGGGTTCGTTGTTGTTTTCTCTTTGGTTTTCTATGTAGTGTTTTACCGTAATCTGCTTTCGTGGGGTTGGTTGTTGTTCTATCTTTGATTTTCTATGTAGTGTTTTACTGTAATTTATTTTTTTAGGGTTCGTTGTTGTTTTCTCTTTGGTTTTCTTTGTAGTGTTTTTACTGTAATCTATTTTAGTAGGGTTCGTTGTTGTTCTATATTTGGTTTTCTATGTAGTGTTTTTACTGTAATCTGTTTTAGTAGAGTTCGTTGTTGTTCTATCTTTGGTTTTCTATGTAGTGTTTTTACTGTAATCTGTTTTAGTAGGGTTCGTTGTTGATCTATCTTTGGTTTTCTATGTAGTGTTTTAACCGTAATCTGTTTTAGTAGGGTTCGTTGTTGTTCTATCTTTGGTTTTCTATGTAGTGTTTTAACCGTAATCTGTTTTAGTAGGGTTCGTTGTTGTTCTATCTTTGGTTTTCTATGTAGTGTTTTAACCGTAATCTGTTTTAGTAGAGTTCGTTCTTGTTCTATCTTTGATTTTCTATGTAGTGTTTTACTGTAATTTATTTTAGTAGGGTTCGTTGTTGTTTTCTCTTTGGTTTTCTATGTAGTGTTTTACTGTAATCTGCTTTAGTGGGGTTCGTTGTTGTTCTATCTTTGGTTTTCTATGTAGTGTTTTTACTGTAATCTGTTTTAGTAGAGTTCGTTGTTGTTCTATCTTTGGTTTTCTATGTAGTGTTTTTACTGTAATCTGTTTTAGTAGGGTTCGTTGTTGTTCTATCTTTGGTTTTCTATGTAGTGTTTTAACCGTAATCTGTTTTAGTAGGGTTCGTTGTTGTTCTATCTTTGGTTTTCTATGTAGTGTTTTAACCGTAATCTGTTTTAGTAGGGTTCGTTGTTGTTCTATCTTTGGTTTTCTATGTAGTGTTTTAACCGTAATCTGTTTTAGTAGGGTTCGTTGTTGTTCTATCTTTGATTTTCTATGTAGTGTTTTACTGCAATTTATTTTAGTAGGGTTCGTTGTTGTTTTCTCTTTGGTTTTCTATGTAGTGATTTACCGTAATCTGCTTTCGTGGGGTTCGTTGTTGTTCTATCTTTGGCTTTCGATGTAGTGTTTTACCGTAATCTGTCTTAGTGGGGTTCGTTGTTGTTCTATCTCTGGTTTTCTATGTAGTGTTTTACCGTAATCTGCTTTAGTCGGTTTCGATGTTGTTCTATCTTTGGTTTTTTAGTAGTGTTTTACCGTAATCTGTTTTAGTGGGGTTCGTTGTTGTTCTATCTCTGGTTTTCTATGTAGTGTTTTACCGTAATCTGTTTTAGTGGGGTTCGTTGTTGTTCTATCTCTGGTTTTCTGTGTAGTGTTTTACCGTAATCTTCCTTCGTGGGGTTCGTTGTTGTTCTATCTTTGGTTTTCTATGTAGTGTTTTAGCGTAATCTGTTTTAGTGGGGTTCGTTGTTGTTCTATCTCTGGTTTTCTATGTACTGTTTTACCGTAATCTGTTTTAGTAGGGTTCGTTGTTGTTCTATCTTTTGTTTTCTATGTAGTGTTTTACTGCAATTTATTTTAGTAGGGTTTGTTGTTGTTTTCTCTTTGGTTTTCTATGTAGTGTTTTACCGTAATCTGTTTTAGTAGAGTTCGTTGTTGTTCTATCTTTGGTTTTCTATGTAGTGTTTTACTGTAATCTGTTTTAGTAGAGTTCGTTGTTGTTCTATCTTTGGTTTTCTATGTAGTGTTTTACCGTAATCTGTTTTAGTGGGGTTTGTTGTTGTTCTATCTTTGGTTTTCTATGTAGTGGTTTAACCGTAATCTGTTTTAGTGGGGTTTGTTGTTGTTCTATCTTTGGTTTTCTATGTAGTGTTTTACTGTAATCTGTTTTAGTAGAGTTCGTTGTTGTTCTATCTTTGGTTTTCTATGTAGTGTTTTACCGTAATCTGTTTTAGTGGGGTTTGTTGTTGTTCTATCTTTGGTTTTCTATGTAGTGTTTTACTGTAATCTGTTTTAGTAGAGTTCTTTGTTGTTCTATCTTTGGTTTTCTATGTAGTGTTTTACTGTAATCTGTTTTAGTAGAGTTCGTTGTTGTTTTATCTTTGGTTTTCTATGTAGTGTTTTACTGTAATTTATTTTAGTAGGGTTCGTTGTTGTTTTATCTTTAGTTTTCTATGTAGTGTTTTACCGTAATCTGTTTTAGTAGAGTTCGTTGTTGTTCTATCTTTGGTTTTCTATGTAGTGTTTTACCGTAATCTGTTTTAGTAGGGTTCGTTGTTGTTCTATCTTTGGTTTTCTATGTAGTGTTTTACTGTAATCTGTTTTAGTAGGGTTCGTTGTTGTTTTATCTCTGGTTTTCTATGTAGTGTTTTACTGTAATCTGTTTTAGTGGGGTTCGTTGTTGTTCTATCTTTGGTTTTCTATGTAGTGTTTTACCGTAATCTGCTTTTGTGGGGTTCGTTGTTGTTTAATCTTTGGTTTTCTATGTAGTGTTTTACCGTGATCTATCTTAGTGGGGTTCGTTGTTGTTCTATCTCTGGTTTTCTATGTAGTGTTTTACCGTAATCTGCTTTCGGCGGGTTCGTTGTTGTTCTATCTTTGGTTTTCTATGTAGTGTTTTACCGTAATCTGCTTTCGGCGGGTTCGTTGTTGTTCTATCTCTGGTTTTCTATGTAGTGTTTTACCGTAATCTGCTTTCGGCGGGTTCGTTGTTGTTCTATCTTTAGTTTTCTATGTAGTGTTTTACTGTAATCTCTTTTAGTGGGGTTCGTTGTTGTTTTATCTTTGGTTTTCTATGTATTGTTTTACCGTAATCTGTTTTAGTAAGGTTCGTTGTTGTTCTATCTTTGATTTTCTATGTAGTGTTTTACTGTAATTTGTTTTAGAAGGGTTCGTTGTTGTTTTATCTTTGGTTTTCTATGTAGTGTTTTACTGTAGTCTGTTTTAGTGGGGTTCGTTGTTGTTCTATCTTTGGTTTTCTATGTAGTGTTTTACCGTAATCTGTTTTAGTAGGGTTCGTTGTTGTTCTATCTTTGATTTTCTATGTAGTGTTTTACCGTAATTTGTTTTAGTAGGGTTCGTTGTTGTTTTATCTTTGGTTTTCTATGTAGTGTTTTACCGTAATCTGTTTTAGTAGGGTTCGTTGTTGTTCTATCTTTGATTTTCTATGTAGTGTTTTACCGTAATCTATTTTAGTGGGGTTCGTTGTTGTTCTATCTTTGGTTTTCTATGTAGTGTTTTACCGTAATCTGTTTTAGTAGAGTTCGTTGTTGTTCTATCTTTGGTTTTCTATGTAGTGTTTTACTGTAATCTATTTTAGTAGAGTTCGTTGTTGTTCTATCTTTGGTTTTCTATGTAGTGTTTTACCGTAATCTGTCTTAGTAGGGTTCGTTGTTGTTCTATCTCTGGTTTTCTGTGTAGTGTTTTACCGTAATCTGCTTTCGTCGGGTTCGTTGTTGTTCTATCTTTGGTTTTCTAGTAGTGTTTTACCGTAATCTGTTTTAGTGGGGTTCGTTGTTGTTCTATCTTTGGTTTTCTATGTAGTGTTTTACCGTAATCTGTTTTAGTAGGGTTCGTTGTTGTTCTATCTTTGATTTTCTATGTAGTGTTTTACTGCAATTTATTTTAGTAGGGTTCGTTGTTGTTTTCTCTTTGGTTTTCTATGTAGTGATTTACCGTAATCTGCTTTCGTGGGGTTCGTTGTTGTTCTATCTTTGGCTTTCGATGTAGTGTTTTACCGTAATCTGTCTTAGTGGGGTTCGTTGTTGTTCTATCTCTGGTTTTCTATGTAGTGTTTTACCGTAATCTGCTTTAGTCGGTTTCGATGTTGTTCTATCTTTGGTTTTTTAGTAGTGTTTTACCGTAATCTGTTTTAGTGGGGTTCGTTGTTGTTCTATCTCTGGTTTTCTATGTAGTGTTTTACCGTAATCTGTTTTAGTGGGGTTCGTTGTTGTTCTATCTCTGGTTTTCTGTGTAGTGTTTTACCGTAATCTTCCTTCGTGGGGTTCGTTGTTGTTCTATCTTTGGTTTTCTATGTAGTGTTTTAGCGTAATCTGTTTTAGTGGGGTTCGTTGTTGTTCTATCTCTGGTTTTCTATGTACTGTTTTACCGTAATCTGTTTTAGTAGGGTTCGTTGTTGTTCTATCTTTTGTTTTCTATGTAGTGTTTTACTGCAATTTATTTTAGTAGGGTTTGTTGTTGTTTTCTCTTTGGTTTTCTATGTAGTGTTTTACCGTAATCTGTTTTAGTAGAGTTCGTTGTTGTTCTATCTTTGGTTTTCTATGTAGTGTTTTACTGTAATCTGTTTTAGTAGAGTTCGTTGTTGTTCTATCTTTGGTTTTCTATGTAGTGTTTTACCGTAATCTGTTTTAGTGGGGTTTGTTGTTGTTCTATCTTTGGTTTTCTATGTAGTGGTTTAACCGTAATCTGTTTTAGTGGGGTTTGTTGTTGTTCTATCTTTGGTTTTCTATGTAGTGTTTTACTGTAATCTGTTTTAGTAGAGTTCGTTGTTGTTCTATCTTTGGTTTTCTATGTAGTGTTTTACCGTAATCTGTTTTAGTGGGGTTTGTTGTTGTTCTATCTTTGGTTTTCTATGTAGTGTTTTACTGTAATCTGTTTTAGTAGAGTTCTTTGTTGTTCTATCTTTGGTTTTCTATGTAGTGTTTTACTGTAATCTGTTTTAGTAGAGTTCGTTGTTGTTTTATCTTTGGTTTTCTATGTAGTGTTTTACTGTAATTTATTTTAGTAGGGTTCGTTGTTGTTTTATCTTTAGTTTTCTATGTAGTGTTTTACCGTAATCTGTTTTAGTAGAGTTCGTTGTTGTTCTATCTTTGGTTTTCTATGTAGTGTTTTACCGTAATCTGTTTTAGTAGGGTTCGTTGTTGTTCTATCTTTGGTTTTCTATGTAGTGTTTTACTGTAATCTGTTTTAGTAGAGTTCGTTGTTGTTCTATCTTTGGTTTTCTATGTAGTGTTTTACCGTAATCTGTTTTAGTGGGGTTTGTTGTTGTTCTATCTTTGGTTTTCTATGTAGTGTTTTACTGTAATCTGTTTTAGTAGAGTTCTTTGTTGTTCTATCTTTGGTTTTCTATGTAGTGTTTTACTGTAATCTGTTTTAGTAGAGTTCGTTGTTGTTTTATCTTTGGTTTTCTATGTAGTGTTTTACTGTAATTTATTTTAGTAGGGTTCGTTGTTGTTTTATCTTTAGTTTTCTATGTAGTGTTTTACCGTAATCTGTTTTAGTAGAGTTCGTTGTTGTTCTATCTTTGGTTTTCTATGTAGTGTTTTACCGTAATCTGTTTTAGTAGGGTTCGTTGTTGTTTTATCTCTGGTTTTCTATGTAGTGTTTTACTGTAATCTGTTTTAGTGGGGTTCGTTGTTGTTCTATCTTTGGTTTTCTATGTAGTGTTTTACCGTAATCTGCTTTTGTGGGGTTCGTTGTTGTTTAATCTTTGGTTTTCTATGTAGTGTTTTACCGTGATCTATCTTAGTGGGGTTCGTTGTTGTTCTATCTCTGGTTTTCTATGTAGTGTTTTACCGTAATCTGCTTTCGGCGGGTTCGTTGTTGTTCTATCTTTGGTTTTCTATGTAGTGTTTTACCGTAATCTGCTTTCGGCGGGTTCGTTGTTGTTCTATCTCTGGTTTTCTATGTAGTGTTTTACCGTAATCTGCTTTCGGCGGGTTCGTTGTTGTTCTATCTTTAGTTTTCTATGTAGTGTTTTACTGTAATCTCTTTTAGTGGGGTTCGTTGTTGTTTTATCTTTGGTTTTCTATGTAGTGTTTTACCGTAATCTGTTTTAGTAAGGTTCGTTGTTGTTCTATCTTTGATTTTCTATGTAGTGTTTTACTGTAATTTGTTTTAGAAGGGTTCGTTGTTGTTTTATCTTTGGTTTTCTATGTAGTGTTTTACTGTAGTCTGTTTTAGTGGGGTTCGTTGTTGTTCTATCTTTGGTTTTCTATGTAGTGTTTTACTGTAATCTGTTTTAGTAGGGTTCGTTGTTGTTCTATCTTTGATTTTCTATGTAGTGTTTTACCGTAATTTGTTTTAGTAGGGTTCGTTGTTGTTTTATCTTTGGTTTTCTATGTAGTGTTTTACCGTAATCTGTTTTAGTAGGGTTCGTTGTTGTTCTATCTTTGATTTTCTATGTAGTGTTTTACCGTAATCTATTTTAGTGGGGTTCGTTGTTGTTCTATCTTTGGTTTTCTATGTAGTGTTTTACCGTAATCTGTTTTAGTAGAGTTCGTTGTTGTTCTATCTTTGGTTTTCTATGTAGTGTTTTACTGTAATCTATTTTAGTAGAGTTCGTTGTTGTTCTATCTTTGGTTTTCTATGTAGTGTTTTACCGTAATCTGTCTTAGTAGGGTTCGTTGTTGTTCTATCTCTGGTTTTCTGTGTAGTGTTTTACCGTAATCTGCTTTCGTCGGGTTCGTTGTTGTTCTATCTTTGGTTTTCTAGTAGTGTTTTACCGTAATCTGTTTTAGTGGGGTTCGTTGTTGTTCTATCTTTGGTTTTCTATGTAGTGTTTTACCGTAATCTGTTTTAGTAGGGTTCGTTGTTGTTCTATCTCTGGTTTTCTATGTAGTGTTTTACCGTAATCTGTTTTAGTAGAGTTCGTTGTTGTTTTATCTTTGGTTTTCTATGTTGTGTTTTACTGTAATCTGTTTTAGTGGGGTTCGTTGTTGTTCTATCTTTGGTTTTCTATGTAGTGTTTTAGCGTAATCTGCTTTAGTAGAGTTCGTTGTTGTTCTATCTTTGGTTTTCTATGTAGTGTTTTACCGTAATCTGTTTTAGTAGGGTTCGTTGTTGTTCTATCTTTGGTTTTCTATATAGTGTTTTACCGTAATCTGTTTTAGTAGGGTTCGTTGTTATTCTATCTCTGGTTTTCTATGTAGTGTTTTACCGTAATCTGTTTTAGTAGGGTTCGTTGTTGTTCTATCTCTGGTTTTCTATGTAGTGTTTTACTGCAATCTGTTTTAGTAGGGTTCGTTGTTGTTTTATCTTTGGTTTTCTATGTAGTGTTTTACTGCAATCTGTTTTAGTGGGGTTCGTGTTGTTCTATCTCTGGTTTTCTATGTAGTGTTTTACCGTAATCTGTTTTAGTAGGGTTCGTTGTTGTTCTATCTTTGGTTTTCTATGTAGTGTTTTACTGCAATCTGTTTTAGTGGGGTTCGTGTTGTTCTATCTCTGGTTTTCTATGTAGTGTTTTACCGTAATCTGCTTTAGTGGGGTTCGTTGTTGTTCTATCTGTGATTTTCTATGTACTGATTTGAAGATCATTGTTTGTCCTTTTGTCCTTTTTTATCCATTGTCTGCACTGTTTTCTACGTCTGTTTACTTCTTTGGTATATTCTAACATTTTTGCCAATCCATGGACTCTGTAATCGTGAAATATATTTTAATTGGAAATATATTTGGCACTATGTGATATTAAAATAATAGTCAGTGACTTACGACAGGTCTGTGGTTTTCTCCAGCTACTCCTATTTCCTTCACAAATACAGCCCGGCACCCACAATTTATCTGAAAAATTGTTGAAAGTGGTGTTAAGTACCATAATCCTAACCCTAAACAAATACGTCTCTATGATATCAGATCAATATTCCGTTATAGTCAGCAAAGTAAAAAGGTGAATGAAAACATGAACGCACTGAGCGTTTCTGGCATAATCTTAATCAGATACGCTCAACATTGCAAGATTTGAAAGGCAATTAATTAAAAAAAATGTTTGGGGCAATAAAACAAAAGGTTAAAACAAGATAACCAAACTCGTCTAAGGTCATATATGTCTGAGGAAATTGTACGTCTGGAAAGCCAACATGTTCAATACATATGACAAAACGGACAAATCATAGAAATGCTCAACAGGTGCGTTCATAGTTAGAAGATTGAAATAACAAATATTTGTAAAGTCTTTTGGAGCGAGGTGTAATGGGTTAAAGATGACCCTCTAAATAATTATGTTTGAGTAAAAGCGGTGGCAATGTGCCTAATCCTGCCCATATCTAAAAATCATGTCGTTAACGTATTTGATGCATGTCCATATATACACTATTGGCCTTAGTCAGGTTTTCCGTGTCATCACATGCCAACCTCCTGCTGGGATGGCACCCCCCATATCCACCACATGTGGGCGCCCTGGGAACGGGCACACTGTAAATCGATACCAGGTAACCAAGGTAACCAATACCTATACCCAGTTCATCCTTACGTAATTATATAAATCCATGTATAAATGGTATTACTTATAATCAACAGTTGAAGAATAAAAGATATATTAAGTGTTAATGCGCTTGGTAATCTTTATCTACAAAATCAAGGTTGTCGTTAATCCTGACATAACAGATTAAGACTACACTCATATAAACTTTTTATGGAACAAAGACATATAAACTGATTGCCAACTATGTAAACATATATAGATCGTTTGACTCCAAGTTATCTTAAACCATTCTTAATTGGAACAAAAATATGAAGACAACAATTTAATGAGTTATTGGTTGCTATGCAGTTTGAAAATGTGAACTTAATATTATCTACTATTGTTTTATTAGAATTTTTGCTTTTTGTTGTTTAACGGCACTTTCAGCAATATTTCAGCTATATCATGGCGACCAGTTTTAGTGGTGGAAGAAGCCGGAATACCAGGAGAGAACCACCGACCATGGGCAAGCAACTGGTAAACTTAATCATTTGCGGCTGCGAGTCGAGTGCACCCTTTTTGTAATATACAAAGCCGGGCGCGAACCCACGCCGCATTGGTGATAGGCTTGTATGAGTTGTTAGGTAATCCAACTACCTAACTCATTGAGCCACCCGGGCCCTGTACTATTGTAATCCGTTGTCAAACATGACAGTATTCTAGACTACACCAAAAACCCTTAAACATGCAAAGGTAATGTAGGGATTACTGTGTATCTTTTCCTTTTGTCCAATAGATTAAATAATCGTCCAAAAAAACCGGAGGGGCAATCGACAATTGACATTCTAAAGACATAGGTAACACAAAGTGAAGACAAATAAAACGAAACATACACCACAGACAACTAAAAAATATGATTTATATGAACCCCAATAAACACAAGAAAAGGAAACACCGACAGCTACCTTATGTGCTGGCGAAAAGTAAACTGTT
Organism: Bathymodiolus brooksi; assembly: GCA_963680875.1. Classification (NCBI taxonomy): domain Eukaryota; kingdom Metazoa; phylum Mollusca; class Bivalvia; order Mytilida; family Modiolidae; genus Bathymodiolus; species Bathymodiolus brooksi. The sequence continues at coordinate 79,897,875 of OY804588.1, forward strand.
CCTGTTTTCATAAAACACCCACCGTGTTACTTATAGGCACATCCGGTAATAAAATCATAGATATACAATGTAGTGCGCTCGACGTGTTTTTGGAATACCCTTCATCACGTACGCTCAAATTTTAAAGACTTGGAGGCAAATAATTTAAAAGTGCAAAGGGAGCAACAACAACAAAAAACAAAAACAAAAACAAAAAAAGAAGGGCCTTAACAGGATAGCCAAAAGTCACATATACCTGAGGGAGGAGAACTTGTGGAAGCCGATATCCTCAATGCATTTGACAAAACGGACTAAGCATAAATTTGCAGAACATGAACGCTAATAGTAAGATGATTGAAATAATAAAAACACGTCAAGTCTTTTGGAGCAAGGCTCAATAGGTTGAAAACTACTCTCTAAATAATTAGTTTTCTGTAAAGGTGGTGCCAATGTGCCTACCCCACTCCAAACCTAAAAATGATGCCATTAACGTAGTTGTTGCGTGCCACGTTATCCACTAGTGTCTATAGGCAGGTTTTCCATGTCATATCATGACAACCTCCCATCGATATGGCACCCCCTTATCCACAACACACGGAACGGAGTCACTGTAAATCGATCCCATATAACTGAGACTAATATTAAGTTCATCCTTACGTAATTATAGCAATCCATATATACATGACACTACTAATAGTTAACAGTTCAAGAATAACAAAGTTATTAAATATTAATACGCTTGGTAATCTTTATCTAAACATCAAAGTTGTCGTTAATCCTGACATAACAGATTAAGACTGCACTTATATAAACTTTCATCGAACAAAGACGGATAAACTTGGTTGATTGCCAATTATGTAAAGAGGCATAGTTCATTTGTCTCTAAGTTATGTTAAATGGTATTTTGAATTATTTTTAATTGGGAAAAAAATATGAAAAACAACAAGCAAAGTTAATGAGTTATTGTTTGTTAGGTAGTTTGAAAGTGGAAACATCATATTATGTACTATTGTAATCCGTTGTCAAACATGAGAGTATGTTTGACTACACGTATAACCCTAAAACATGCAAAGGTAATGTAGGGATTTCTGTGCAAATATTATCTCCCTTTTATTCTAACGGTTTAAAGAACCTTAGTGAAAACCGTGGGGCAACCGGGAATGGACAAGCAGGAGACGTATGCAACATTGAGCATAAGACACAAAGTGAAAACAAAGAAACCGAAATATGCACCACAGACTATTAAAAAGTATGATATATGCGGACCCACCAAGCATAAGAAAGGGAAGCAAAAAAAATAAATAATAGCACGGCGAATTCATCATCTGATTTATAGTTCACCGTCTCTGATATTGATAGCATCAGTGGTGTAATGGTTAGCGTGCTCGCCTCGTGTGCAGTAAGTCGTGGGTTCGAACCCCGATCAGGTCAAACCAAAGACTATAACATTGGTATTTATTGCTACTCAGCTAAGCACGCAGTATTAAGGAGTACGAGCAACGATGGGTTGGGTCGGAAGCAGGATAATGTGTCCGCGAGGGGCGACATGTCTATCAGCGGACTGAATTTTGTTTCAGTGAGCTAGTACTATCAAAATCCAACTAAGCGTGTTGGTGTAGTACAAAGCGGACATCGTCATCATCTTACGTGATATACATGTAGTTGAAAAATTGCTGAGATGGCGTTAAACAACAATCACTCTCTCACTCTTTGATATTGTACTACTATCATCGTCTACATATACTGTACTGTCCATTTCATACAAAATATTCCTTTTTATTCATTATGTTTTGGTTATTAGCTGTACCATATTTTTCAGTAGCCGCACAGGCTTTTGTTGACAAAGTTCTCACAACTGCTTATCTTTGGATATTGTATTGATTCCAAATTCTTATGAAGCTTTATTTGTTCTATCAGTTGTTTACCACATTGACATTCACATGTACTACATTCGCCAAGAATAAAATTAAATTCTTCGAATTACCATTGTGTCTGATTATATTTACTGTAAGGCTCAGTGCCAAGGCAGGACATATACTGTTTCCAGTAAATAACCGGAATAACCCCATAAATAGATTGAAAGGTGAAACATTCCGTATATCAGAATAGTATTTGTTTGTTAGAGATATGAAAAAAAAAGATCCTTTTGTCGACTATGTATTATCGTCCTGATATTTTAGATACTTGCGATAATATATGAAAAGAAAGCTCGAAAAGTGATGTTCAATAACCAAACCAATATCAACAATACAGAAATATACCTGACATAATTATCAAGCCATTGAACACGGAGGGATCCGGAGTTTTAGCAAGCAAACCATACAATTTCTAAACAGTATCATCTAAAGTACATGATTTAAGATACAAATACAAAGCAAACTATATCGTTCCAATAATGACTCATGTTAGACGGGCAACTCCTCATTACTGTTTTAAATAATTAATGCTCCACTCCTGAAAATAAATAATTGATTAAAATAATGAACATCCACCTGCGCTAAAAAGATAAATCAATCAGTAAAAAGTTTCATTAAATCATAATTGGACTAATTTAGACATAATGATACAACATTATTGAAAAAACAACAAAGTATACATTATTTAATCACCAACATTTTTGTTATTTATAGTGCCATACCTTAATGCATTGTTTTTGATAAGCATATTATATCACTTCCATGAATGAGTTATTATTCATGACGTTGTTAATTTGTTTCATTAAACTTTATGGTTATATCAACCGTTTACCGTGAAATACCATTAGTGTCAGTGCTCAGTGCTTCCACATGGTTATTAAGATATATTTATAATTTAATTGACAATTTTCAAATAAATTAAACCGCATCGATGGGGTAATGGTTAGTGTGCTCACCTCGAGTATGGTAAATCATGGGTAGATACCCTGACAAGGTTAGTGTGCTCACCTCGAATATGGTAAATCATGGGTAGATACCCTGACAAGGTTAGTGTGCTCACCTCGAGTATGGTAAATCATGGGTAGATACCCTGACAAGGTTAGTGAGCTCACCTCGAGTATGGTAAATCATGGGTAGATACCCTGACAAGGTTAGTGTGCTCGCCTCGAGTATGGTAAATCATGGGTAGATACCCTGACAAGATCAACCAACGACTATAAAATTGGTATGTGTTGCTTCTCCGCTGCGCACGCACCACTAAGTGGTAGGAAGAGCAAAGAGTGGTTGGCTCGGAATCATGATATTGTGTACGAGTGGAGTGACATGTCTCCCCATGGACAGTGGTGTCAGTGACCTAGCACTATAATAATCCAACATCATCATCATGTCATTAAAATGTAGCTTGTACTCGGCATGATATAGCTGATAACAGTGCTCATTTGGCGTAATAAAGTAATAAAATGGAGAAAAAAAACAGAAATACAACCCCCTCGAACAGTTCCAAAATCCGATAGAAAACCCGTAGAAACAGAGGTTTTGTTTGTATCCATAGGAAGAGTTTGACGATACCAAAGGGGTAATCAGAAACCGTATATCGGAGAAGAACAGACAACACAATGGACAAAAGAAAAAACAATGTTATGATATTTTAGTGATCGATCGCTACAGTTAGCTCACAAACAATACTTATTACAATATCGTCTCCCAATAACGTACACTTACTGTGTTAGGCAGGGCGACAAACAGTATTTATACGACATGTAAACAACTAAATTACACGGCCTTTTGACCTTATATATAATCACCTTCAATACAAGCAGCAACAACAACGAGGACGCTTGCCCTGGGTCGGGGGATTTCTCCGGGTACTCCGGCTTCCTCCACCACTAAAACTGGTCGCCATGATATAGCTGAAATATTGTTGAAAGTGGCGTTAAACACCAACAAAATCTATAAGTCAAACGAAAACGCTAAACATAATATATTTTGAAAAGCTTGAAGATACCAGAGTGGAATTCAGAAGCCGTATATTGAAGAAGGACGGACGGACACTACAATTGTCGCATAAATGGACAAAAATGCATACATGCATACTGATCAGTTTTGTAATGGTATTGGCGAACAAAATATTACTACACAGTAAATTTAAGATTGAGCATCACGCAGCGCAGAAGCTTACGGGGTGAATTCATCAACTGTACAAGGATAGCCATTCCTGTTCACCTACTGGCATCCGGCGTGAAACCGTTAGGCATAAATACAACGTCACCTGCAAGATGCACCCTGTTGTTATTTTCGATTGCATTGTGGATCATTATTATTTAAATGTACACAGAGATGTGAGCCGAATTGCTTGGGTTGACAGAGATGTAGGTTGTGTCGTTGATTGGCTATATTATGGACCATTTCTATAGGTATTAAGTATTTAACAGAGTTGTTTTTCATAGTATTGTAGTTTGTTATATTGTAGACCATTACTGTTTAAGGATGGTCCGATCCTATGATACCGCAGGTTATATAGTATACACTTATTGACTGGGTATGAGGGTAATAACACTTTTATTGTCCCCACGGTACCATCTATTTTCCGAGGCAACACCGAGGAAAATAGTTGGTACAGAGGGGACAATTAAAGTGATATTACCCGAATATCCAGTCTATAAATGTTTTATTATACTGAACAACTGTGCAATTAAAAAAAAACACAAAAAACCCCAAATTGAATGAATAAGGGTAATAACAAAATTACCGAACTCCGAACAATCTTCCAAAGGGAAAGTCAAAACTCATAAGTATATATACAGACAAAATCAGTCAACAACCGGAAATATTTTTTATTGCAATACAATTTACATAGAAAAAAGTATGAGAAATATAATAATATCGTATATTCACATGGTATTTCAACTAATTTTCGACAGCATTTTTGCCATTACACTACCACGGTACCATAGGATGCCAATGATGTACATAATTAACACCATAACATTATAGATTACTATTAAAGGATTGTCCTCATATTTGTAGCATATTAATTATTAATTCAATGTCTGTTCCATTATCAATTTCTACATCACATCTGACGTTAATTACCTCAGATGTTGTTTCTTATCATAGACAGACATGTTACTATTAAGTTATTTGTGTCATATTGATGCGATTGTCATTGTCATATTTAGAAAGGAAATTCCACTTGTGCATACATTATCCTTATTAAGAGATTATAGCATAGAATATATTAATCTGCTATAGTTCACGAAGAGTTATATTCCGACACTGTTTTGGTATTTATATATTTACTATCATGATGTGCAGCACCATTTCCTTATCGCATGATGTTTGTCTCGTTTAACAGTAACACGGTGTGTGACATAAGTGGAGCAGGAACTGCTTACCTTATCTGCGTTGGCCTGTGGTTTTTTATTTTCTGTGTAATGTTTTGTAGATCATTGTTTGTACTGTTGTACTTTTTCTTTTGACCATTGTGTTGTCTGTTCTTCTTGGATATACGGAATCTGATTGCCCCTTTGGTATCTTCAAACACTTCTTGGTTCTATTGTCCTTCTTTTACCTATAGTATTTTCTGTTTTTCTGCAAATCAACGGCTTCTGATTACACCTTTGGTATTCAAACTTTTTCTTTGTCCTTTTGCTTAGAAGATTTCAGCTATGTACACAAAACATTAAAGAGTATCATTTACTACTAGCTGGCCGGGAATCATTATAATGTATCCAAATGGAGCAACACGTCTTCCTGTAAACTGTTAGTGTAGCATTATAATGTATCCAAATAGAGCAACACGTCTTCCTGTGAACTGTTAGTGTAGCATTATAATGTATCCACATGGAGCAACACATCTTCATGTGAACTGTTAGTGTAGCTTTATAATGTATCCCAATAGAGCAACACGTCTTCCTGTGAATCATAATAATGTATCCAAATGGAGCAACACGTCTTCCTGTGAACTGTTAGTGTGACCACCTGGTACTTTAAAAATCCACCCCATGTAGCATATATCGTGATATTTAACACTGTACAAACCAGATATAATCGTCATCTCATTAAAGGGTAATAGATTCTCGCAATTTGATTCATTTGGCGTAATCAAGGGGTTACAGTTATGGTTATTAACGCCACTTTCAACAACATTTCAGTCATATGGTTACTGTCAGTTTTATTGGTGGAGGAAATATACACAATGTTGTATCGAGTACACATCGTCTAAGCGGAATTTGAGCTCACAACGGTAATGGTGATAGGCACTGATTGCATAATTAGTTATAAATCGAACTACCATACGATCACGACTACGACCTCCCCCCTTTGTGTAATCCACAATCACTAACTGGTATACATATACATGAACTAACTAAGAAAAATACATGTATTTTAGATATTGTGAATTACTCAATAAGAAAGGATGTGGATGTAAATGAACATGAGTGACTATGCAGCAATATGCATGGTCACACATTAAAGTAAAAGAACAGCTTGTAGCAAGACATGATATAGAGATAATTTTTAGTTTATTACAATTTTCTTTGCTCATAGAGACAAAAAGGATCAGACACAAGTTTTACCAACTTATAAAGTTTTCACATTTGAATTGCATAACAATTATAACAGATATACATATGGAATAGAGCATACACATTTATGTATGCATGCCAGTAGCAATTACACATGTAAAAGAGAACAGAAAAAAAACCAGAAGGAAGAAACTATTTTTTTGTGGACACGATGATCATGTTGGCTATATATTTCTACGTTTATACAATGAGGAATCGTGTGTCACTAGTGGAGCAGGATCTGCTTACCCTTCCAGAGCACCTGCGTTCACCCCTGGTTTTAGTGGGGTTCGTGTTACTCGATCATTAGTTTTATGTGTAATGTTTTTTAGATTGTTGTTTGTCCTTTTTGTACTTTTTCTTTTGGCCATAGTGTTGTCTGTTCTTCTTCGATATACGTATTCTGATTACCCTTTTGGTATCTTCAAAATCCACTTAATATCTTCTAATGCAGTTGTAAGCGTCTTTAATCATAAGTTAAATTTTGGTTACCTTTAGTAAGTAAAGCAATATCGATTTTTTATTCCAAATCGATTTAATTTACACAAGTTAACAAATCAATCGTAATATCGTTGTATTTACTACATTCAAAGAAAAAAAATGATAGGCATCTTCTCGGGGAACACGAACACTACAAGTACAATTTGGACTGGATATCATATTTGATCTATATCAGTCGTTGTTAAAAACCCATTCGGAATATCGATTATGGGTTGATATCACATTTAATTTCCGTGGACCATACAGGAAGTAATTAGGAACAACATTTATTTAATTTTAGCAACGCACGTTTGAACTATGACGAGGTGTCATCATTACGGACAGAGTTCGCAAGTTTATTCATTTCTCTAACAGATGAAGGAACGAATAAGGAATTCGTTGAAGCTAGTTTACAAAGGGGGATTATTAGATCGCTGTCATTACGCAATGGGTAGATTGTTGTACTTTGAATAGTGGGGGAGATTAAATCATGCAGATATTGCGGTGCAAAACCGTTGTACATCTTATAAAAGCAATTGGAGTTTTCATCTGTAACGCCTACTATGTAATATTTCCCAGCCAGTTTCTAAATATATATAGGGCGCTGGACGTAAGGCTAAGCGAATGGTGCTGCAGTGTATCAATGGTGTGGGTTCAAATCCCGTCGAGGGAAGAACAAAAATTTGACAGCTCTAAAATCTAATTCTAACACTGTTTGGTTTAATTTTCAGACGTATATAATATTTAGTATTAACCTAGTATCCTTTAAAGTAACTTTGAGATCCAGTGGGACAGATATATTGTATGGTTGTCACTTGCTTCTAGACGTTTGTATAATATACTTTATTTCCTGTGACTGTATAGTGAATTCTTCATTATCCTATACAATATATTAAAAATTGCTGAGTTAGATTGCTGTCAAATTATAATATTAAAGTATATATGTACCATCTACACACGCTTATACACATGTCTTACGTCTATCCCTAGATTTTCCTTACGAGACAAGGTAACACTACGACTATTGAAGCTCCTTTTTTAGGGAGTGGATGTAGTCGAGTGGTCTAGGGCGCTGGACGTAAGGCTAAGCGAATGGTGCTGCAGTGTATCAATGGTGTGGGTTCAAATCCCGTCGTGGGAAGAACAAAAACTTGACAGCTCTAAAATCTAATTCTAACACTGTTTGGTTTAATTTTCAGACGTATATAATATTTAGTATTAACCTAGTATCCTTTAAAGTAACTTTGAGATCCAGTGGGACAGATATATTGTATGGTTGTCACTTGTCACTTGCTTCTAGACGTTTGTATAATATACTTTATTTCCTGTGACTGTATAGTGAATTCTTCATTATCCTATACAATATATTAAAAATTGCTGAGTTAGATTGCTGTCAAATTATAATATTAAAGTATATATGTACCATCTACGCACGCTTATGCACATGTCTTACGTCTATCCCTAGATTTTCCTTACGAGACAAGGTAACACTACGACTATTGAAGCTCCTTTTTTAGGGAGTGGATGTAGTCGAGTGGTCTAGGGCGCTGGACGTAAGGCTAAGCGAATGGTGCTGCAGTGTATCAATGGTGTGGGTTCAAATTCCGTCGAGGGAAAAAAAAAATTGACAGCTCTAAAATCTAATTCTAACACTGTTTGGTTTAATTTTCAGACGTATATATATATATATATTGTTATAATTTGGTCGAGTGGCACGTAGCACAGTTGTCCCAAACTTCACACGTGTATTCAAAGATGTGACGAATATAACATAAATATATTTTTTCTACGTTTCGTCTATTCATTTTAATTTTAAATTTTCTTAATATTCCTAAATGTTTACTTATAGTTTTAACATTGTTTTCTATGTTTTATAGATGAAAATGAACATGAGACAATTTTTTTGTGTCTATCAATTTAAAGGAACAACTCGTAGTAAGTTTGTATATTGTTGTAAATTTCTAATAGCTATTGTCAATTTCAATTTATTGAGTTTACATGTATTTATGTTGTAAATGTCTAACTACTGTCGTCGATTTCTATGTATTTGTTTGATGTTTTGACCCCTTGTACACTGTATAGTGTCTGTGGATAATAAAGTATTTGTTTGTTTGTTTGTAAGAAAGGATAATGATACAAGCTATGTTCGAACATTGCGCTTAGACACAAATTAAAGTAAAGAAACATCGCTCGTAGTACGAATTGTTTTACATTACACAGTCACAACTACAGAGACGTGCAAAAAGTATTCGGTCACTGTAATTGTTTACTATATATTTCATATAAAACCACATTTGTTTAAAACATTACTCCAAAGTCGACTCTTGTTCGATTTTGATGATTTTTTAACCAACAAAGGCAGAATTAAATGTAGCTTTACACTGTAATTTTAGCATATGTTTATAATCTATAAATTTTATGAGCTCACGATTTAAACACAAAACTAAATTGTGAACGTCAAAAAACACAATACAATGATAGTACATTTGAAGACAAATAATTCAAGCTTATACTTAAATCATGAATATTTAAAATCTGTGCTTCAAAAAAATATTTAAAAATAATCACAGAAAACTACATCCGTTCTCGCTTCTGTTGTTAAAAATATCATCAAAATCGAACACGAATTGACTTTGGAATAATGTTTTGAGAAATTGTGGTTTGATATGAAATATATAGTAAAAAATTACAGTGACCGAATACTTTTTGCACGTCTCTGTATATCTTCAACAATAACATTATTCATACCATAAATGCCTGTTTATCTGACGATAAACGCTGCATAATTAACAATTTATACTTCTACTGCCCGTAGCCTATTGTTGAGCAATGCTATTTTACATTTGCCGATAAAAGCTACAAAATGAACTTGTATATGTCTCAACTATATATCGTACAAGTAGTACATGTAATCCAATTGTTGTAGACCTAAATCTTAAAAATTGATGATGGAAACTAGTTATATAATACATAAAGGTAGAAACATATAAATTATTGATATAATTAACCTACATATACAACTTAGAAATAACATTATAGTATATACTTACATACATGCATAATAGACACATATACTACTAATGTTGTTGTTAATGTTTAAATCCCGAGAATTATACCAGGACATAAATGTTACAGAAAACAGAAAAGGCAATCAAGAATGGAGAATCCAGAGACATTGAGAACATTGGGTACACACGATACAGAACGAAGACAAACAAAACAAAAAAACACAACAAACAACACTAAACAGATTAGCATCACGGACGCAATCCGGGAACAATCTAAGAACTGTCGACACTGAATTTGAAATATACGATTTTATTACTTACATAAAATGGTATCAAATGTACATTTCTCTACCAGATACGGACGATTTGAAAATTATTCGATACCATTGACATGACAAATTAATCGGTGATAGACATTGCTTGCGTGGTTGGAGGTCATTCAGTCTATCATGCGCTGCTAGCCATGATAGCTCCCAATGTATAGAATGAGGAAGTGTACTACACAACAAAAGACACGAACCAGCAATATTATGAAATTGTTCTGCTTTAGGTTGATTTCTTCCATCCTCCTTTTTAATATTTCGAAGAATGACTTCCACTTTTCACAAAATTTCCAGTAGAAATTCTGCGCATTTCAAAAATATCATACTTAACAGAGATGTTCTTAAATGAAATACTTATGTCTGCATCTGCCTACTCTACTCATACACACACATTGCACATATTTTCATGTACAAATTCGTGTGGAATTAAAAAAGCTCCCAGTAAAAAAACAATGGTTAAGAAAAGGGACAAACAAGGATGTACAGAAGATCTACACAGAAAACTAAAGATCGTACAGCATGAATCCCACTAAAGACCGGGGTTGAACGCTAGTGCTCCGGAAGGATTAGCAGTTACTCCAGAAGTGGCATCCGTCGTAGCGTTGTAAGCATGTCCGCACTTTTTTATATGTTTTATCATACCATTTCATTTAATGTGAATGTCTGTCCATCTTTAATTACATATTATAACATGACGTCCTTCTTTCACTTTGTAAACAAACGAGCTATTTATCGATTGGGTATACTCTCATTAGCACATGCACCGGTGCATGTGACTAACTTTCCCGTCGATGAATTATCGTCTGCTCGAATATGGTAGCATAAATTGTGTGCGACATAGTTCGCAAACGTATACATTAATTACCGTCTTCCAATCAAAATATACTACCGTACTAGACATATCAGAATCGAAATAATTCATGGAAGCCTCTGGCTCGGGATAAAGTACTAACATCCGCCAACCCATGTTAAAACTCAAAGCACATTCTGGCTTCCATGATTTATTTCTTAAATATATTAGACTCAATTTTTGCCATTTGCATTTGCATTTAACATACCACAATAACGTACCACACCGATCAAACGGTGTCAAAATCTAATTGAAAACTTTACTGAAATCTGTGCAAAATGCCCTAGCACATATATACATGACCACTCTCTCTTCCAACTAGGTAAATGTTCTTTAATGTAAAAGTACAGGGCTAAGTCATGTTGTTATGCCAAAAATGCATCCGTCATTATAAGTACATATGTTACTAGAGGCAATTAGAATTACAGGTTATTTGTGATATTCGTTATTGAAGACTTCATAGTACCTGTGATGTGGTACAGCTAGTATTATGGGCCCAAACCTCTTCTCTTCGTACAATGAATCTAATTATTCCCTACAATACAATCCATTAAGAGCACAGCCTATATGTTATAAGTGCAATCGCAAACTCACATTATGGTTCGAGTGATACTCGTTTTAGGAGACTGCGATATGAAGATGAAATGGATTTCATATCATTCAATTATATCTATACCTCTGGCAGTTATGTGGTAATCTTCTGTTGTAACAAATGTCAAATCCATAACGTCGTATTGTCTTTTCTCTTCATTCTAAATCGTGTAAAAAGGGAAATAACTCGCGGCTGTTTGTTGACTTTGGTAATTCAATCATAGATATAACTTATCGCTATATTTGCTATCTTTATAAAGTAAACAAATTAGTTTAATGGAAGTCATATGAGATGTAGTTGTGAATGATGATACAGGTACAACATACAGCTTTATAAATATGCTATAGCATCAAGCTAAGCCTAAGACATATGTTTAATGTGTTGACTTTAGACTTGTACATAGCATTTTCAATTTCCGCCTGCATTTGCATGCACACATTTTTTAGTTTAAGCATATTTTATTTGCCAATTAAACAGACAAAATGGATTAGACACAAGTTAAACAAACTTATGAAGTCTTCTCCAAATTACAATATGTTACAATAAAGAAGTACATAAAAGGCATGCATTACTGTATGTAGCACTAATAACGAATCAATGATAAATGATAAATATTCACAAACACATGTTTCCTACAGGGATCACATTAAGATAAATCATTTTAAAATGTAGACTTAAGAACAGGATTAAAACAGTGAAAACGCTAAATGGGTCCTATAAAGAGGACATTTATTTGTATCAAGACACATTAATCTCCAACCTTCTTAAATTTCAAACTTTCCTCTCGAGGGTACATTATGAATTAACAAGATTAGATAGAACAGCGGGGTTGAAACAGTGGAAAAACATATATATCATGTTCTGAAATAGGAAATTTGAATTTTCTAGCATTTAAATCTCCACCCACCTTTGCATCGACCTTTTTATATGTTATCGGGGGCACAAATAAATCAGATCATATCATAAAACTTCAAATTTAAGAGCAAAAATGTGATATTATCAACACATCACGTGTCATAATACTACGGATCACAATTGTAACCTGGTTTTTGATTGGACAATTAAGCCGGAAGTACATTTATATTAATGACAACATGGTACATGACATTTTAATCACTGTGTGGTACCTCGTAAATAAACAATTTAATAAAACTTCATATTTAAGAGCAAAACTGCAACATTTTAACCACATTACATCATATATTATATTTAACTGAAGTTTGCATGAAATTCTACATCTTCCCAGCATGGCATATAATAAGTCTTTCTTTATAGAAATTACACATTGCATAATTACTTAATGCATTACGTCACACAGTGTTTTTATTAAAAACAACTTATAATCTCTATTTGTATGTACATCAAAGGGACCGTCGTGGTCGTGATTGTATGGTAGCTGGATTTACTACTGCTTATGCAAGCAGTGCCCATCACCGCGTTCATAGCGATGTGTACTCGATGCAACATTATGTGATAAAGTTTTTCAGCGACTTGCGACAGGTCGGTGGTTTTCTTCGGGTATTCCAGTTTCCTCACCTGACCGCCCCAATATAGCTCAAATATTGCTAAAAGTGGCGATAAACACCAATAGAAGATGCCACAGTGGTAATCAGAAACCGTGAATCGTAGAAGGACAGACAATGTTAAAACCAGAAGAAAAGGGACATTTTACATCGTGGTTACTTTGATGGTCCGACAATGAATCGCTATCATCGTATACATGAAATGTATATATTAAATAACGGCAGTCTTGAAGGTCGAGACAGACATTATCTCTAGTATCTCAGCGAGTCCTATAGGACGAATTGTTATAGTACTGATAATGATCGTAGAGAAAATCAAAACCGACGTTATCATTGTTAACTGTATAAATCATCATGCCATCACGCGAACAGATATTCTCCAATATCACGGTCAGTCCGTTGATATTGAAAATATCACTCAGTGAGATCAAACGAAAAATGTCCAATTTACCGATGAAATTAAATGTTGTGACACACTTCAATGGTATCTATCAGAAATAGTTAACTAATATATGTAATATGTATGGCTGTTTTAAAGATATGATATACTAAACCAGGGTAATTTCTGTCATAATCGCATTGTTCCGGTCTAGGGTTGTGGATCTATTGTGTCACTATCGACAACATCTTAGCTACATGTTAATATATGACGACGGTTCTATTGGTCTCCTTTAATTGGGATACAAATAACGAACCCGGTACGAACAAATTATTCTCCGATGCTGCGCATTAAAACTTGTTCTCGTGTTCACCGTCACCATCCATTCAGCACATCTCCGAACTACCGACCCGGGTAAAACAAAGAATACATGTATTATTTTGGATTCTTGTAATGCTATAATTATTTTTCTATGTCAGAACATAATATTCAAATTCCGTTCGAAACGTTATTCAAATATTATTGTGTTCAACATTTGCATTGTATTGCTTGCAAAGACTTCTAAATTGTTTGGTTTTCTCATATTTTGGCTTTGAGCGTACATAATGAAATTATTCTAGAAACTCGTCGTGCGCACTAAATTTGATATCTACGGTTTTATTTCAATTCTTTGTCATTAATTTACTGCAGAATATTTGGCAATCTTTATTTAATGTATAATGCATGTAACAAACATCTAAGATTTCAACGACAATAACATAATTAAATAATACAAGTACTATTTATGGCTGTATTGTTTCAGATGTTATATATTAAACAAGAGTTGTTCCTCTTTTATCCCCATTGAACATTTCATTTACATGGAGGATAAACAGACTCTTATTAAAATATCTTTCACGAGTTAGATTGTTATAAGACAACATTATCTATTTATGCAAAAACAAATCATTCAATTTGTCTTCGAACCTTCACTCCGAAAACATTTTTTAAGACCACCGGGTGTGAAACCCATCTTCATGTCATAATAAACAAGCACCATAGCCATTATACCAGGTGGTATACAATCTAAAATTGCAAACTCTTTGCAATTTGTTTGATTTTTAAATAACGTAAATAAAGTAAAATATATCCCATGATGTGTTGACGGAAAATACCAATAAATAATACATATTGAATATACTCAGTGTTATATTTGTTCTTCGTGACACCAATTAAAGGACAAATTTGAAAAGAAATGGAGTTATTCCCCTTATATTGTCGTTGAAGATTTGTGTGTGTGTCAGTAACAGTGACACACATTTCAGCCGTATTAAAGTTGCTGATAAAATGGAAAGAAAAAAAAATACCACACACATTCGATACCCCTTTGCACACAAATACACACATAACCGCTCACTCAATAAAACACTCATGAATAACATAACAGTTTACTTTGACTTGTTTTTAAGCTTACATATATATATATAGCAATGTGGCTTTATCCCAGTTTAATTTGCAACCAATGGCAATTAACTCCCAACCGAAGGGATAAACACGAAACGCATACCAGCAGGGTCAGGAGGTGTTCGTAGTTAACTCACGACTAAATAAGAAGGTAAAATGGACGGGTTTAAAGACCACTTCTATTGAGACAAAACAATCATAGCTGATATTTCTAACATATGTGATATCAAAAATTTATATATTTCAATCAGTTCCATGTGAGACCACAATAAATAGATACATAATTTGTTCTTATTTAATACTGAATAAAGCAATAACTCTTTTTTGAATTAATTGGTAGTAGGACATGTCAGTTCTATCAGAGGATTGGCTATTTTTTGGCAAAGGAGACCTCATGGATGCCACTAGTGGAGCAGACATTGCTTAATTCCTTACCCTTCCGGACCATCTAATTTGACCCCCCGGTTTTCAGTGGAGGTGGTGTTGCTCGATATTTAGTTCTATGTGTATGTTTCTCTTTTTGTCCTTTTTTTGGTCATTGTGATGTCTATCCTTCTTTGATTTATCGATTCTGAATACCCCTTTGGTATCTTCAAACTCTTTTTAAAACTGTTAGATATGTTCGCTAAATTATAACCTTGATGAAAAATAATTACATTAATTTGATTTATTTACAATATACTAGGTTTGAGCATTTGAGCTCTCTTAATAGCACTGCCAAAGAAACACGGATGTGAAATATCCCCTTTGAACATATTACATTTTTTTTAATTTTATTTTATTGCATGTGTTACTAAAAGGTACTAATTTGTTTTTTCAAAACTGAAAGCATGAAATTGCCATTAATTTAATGGTAGTTTGTATGAATCATCATGAAGGCATGTTATTGACTTCCCGGGAAAGTACTTTAAGTAGAGCTTTTATTACAGGAATAAGTTGAATTTACCCAATAGTATGTGGAAAATAGATCCAAATGGATTAAACCACTGAATAATTGGTTATTTACAATTCTTAATTAATTTGCAGTTTATTTGAAATACAAAAGTACAAAAAAAAAGCAAAAAACAAAACAAAGAAAAGTATAATAATAACAATAACAAACAACAGGCTAGTTAATTCAATTTGTTTAATTTTTTTTGACGCATTCAACCTTTAGGATAATAGTTCTTTCAATATATATGTATAAGTTTGCTTGACATAATGAAATTGTACACAAATAAACATAATACTTGAAATTCGAATAATTTCTGATGATATGGAACTTATTTTTATTTCTGTGAAGTTGAAAGAGTACAATATTGAGTTTTATATACTTCTGAAATTTTACCTAATATGTAGCATAAAAGGTGTAGATATGCTTTGGCAATTTGCACACAAACATTGTTCAAACTTGCTATGATGCATCTTAGAGTAAACCATAACATGCATAACAATGTCGATTTTTGTTTCTTGCTTTCTGTAACAGAGGAAAGACTTATGCCTTGACGACTTTAAGTTATATGTCATATCGCAACCCATACACGGGCAATCCTAAGCCTGGTTCAGAAACTGCATGAATTATTTGGTAAAACGAATATCAATGGTTTTGTTTTCAATGGTGACAACCAATATCAAAACAACAGCCACTGCTCACCTCAAATCTCTGAACATCAAAACAGACCACGGCACCTGGCGTTAGATGTCCAGGTCAATGCTTGGAGGAAGCACATACGTGTGACGGGGTTCAACCGATCATTTGGAATCATGCCCCCCTCCTTTATATTTTGAACTCTAATGACAATACAGATATAAACAAACAAGCAAAAACATTCACAAATTCACTTCCACCCAAAAAGACCATATACAACAAACAATTAATGACAACAGCATGGCTAGTCCATAGGCAGTGTCAGTTTCTCAGTCTAATAGAAGAAAACAAGATTGCTTACATTATTTTCCAATTTTATATATTTTATTTGATTGAAATTTGTAAACATGGTATCGCTGAAATAACCTAATAAGCCAAATTATATTAATAATATAGCTATTTTTGTTCAACTCTGATTTTATCTGATGATACTTCGGTTTCCTATTTTATCTTGTTGATATCGTCTTCTAGTGACGATTTAGGTACTCACTACCTTATAAGAATGCAGTATTTTAATAGCATGTGCATGGAACAGAAACTTTAATGAAGAGAAATGTTCAAACAGTGGCATATGTGACATTGTCCGATTTTGGCTATCTTATTTAGGCCTTTGGTTGTAATTCTCTCAAATACAACATAATTATTTGACTTTCTACCTTTTGTCTTTGAGTGTACATGTTAAAGGTTATTCCAGGAATGAGTCGTAGGCACTATGTTTGATATCTATTTGTATGTTATCAACAAAGCGAAAACTCGCCTCTCGTGTCAGGCGATTGAACACATGAAACACCTAAGACATATCGCGTTGGAAATCCAGGTCCTGGAATAGGACTGATGCAAAATGTGGGACAGGGTGTTAAACTGATTGATGACCCTCAACACTTCCACATTGATAGCTGGATCTCCAACGGCAATATAAATATGAACAAACGTCATATTCACCACATAGAGACAAGGCGATAGCTTTGAAGAGGGCTCAAACCGGTTGATTGTATTCAGCCGTTTTTGAATGACTGGATACTCAATGAGAATACAATTATAAAAGGAAGCAATAGAAATCCAGCACAGCTTCGATGCGTACCATTTTGAATGCAAAAACAATAACAATTGGGTACAGATTTGATATTCATCTTTTTGAATATCAAAAATAGACATAGTTTTTGTAATTATCTTACCAGAAATGATGAACGGAAAACAATTCCCGCCAATTGTATTACTGATGTGCTATTTCTAACGTATCTGTTTCTCGGATAAGCTATTTTGGCTTTAATAGTAAGTTCCGGAATTAAATGAAATGTCATTAACAGCATTCAATAACGAGTAAGTAAACAAACTGCTAAAATTAAATATATATTTGTTTACAATTTCTATTTTTGCATCTAAATCAATTAACTGGCATACAAAATGTTGACGTTCGTCATACTGTGCTTAAAGGGACATTCGTATTATAAACTCAATATATTATGATTAAAATATTGGAAGTGGGAGGTTTGGTGCCGAAAAATCCGATTCAACGCACCATTTCTTTGGAAATGCCTGTACCAAGTCAGGGCCATTGCGATTTTCACAGTTTTCCGGTTGTTGACTGATTTTGTCTGTTTGTTGATATATGAGTTTAGCCTTTCCCTTTAGAAGATTGATCGGTGTTCGGTAATTCTGTTATTACCCTTATTAACAGTTTTTAAATAATAAAATAATTATTAGAAAAACGGATGGGAATGCCTCCTTTGATCATATAGCATTTTTTAAAGCTTAATTTTATTGCATGTTTTACTAAAATGTATTAAATCATT
Organism: Bathymodiolus brooksi; assembly: GCA_963680875.1. Taxonomy (NCBI): domain Eukaryota; kingdom Metazoa; phylum Mollusca; class Bivalvia; order Mytilida; family Modiolidae; genus Bathymodiolus; species Bathymodiolus brooksi. The sequence continues at coordinate 79,916,356 of OY804588.1, forward strand.
TTTATTTCAAAACTGAAAACATAAAATTGCCATTAATTTAATGGTAGTTGGTATGGTATTGGCATCCCAGGGAAGTACATTAAGTAGGGCTTTTATTACAGGAATAAGCTTAATTTTCCAAGGAGCATGTGGACAATAGATCCAAATGGATTGAAACAAGGAAGAATTGGTTATTTACAATTCTCATTAAATTTCAGTTTATTTGAAGTACAAAAGTACAAAAACAAAGAAAAAAAAAGGCAAAAACAGAAAAAATATTATAATAATAACAATAACAAACAACAAGCTAGCAAAGAAGACGATGATACCGCGGCAAAGTTAATTCAATTTGTTTCATTTTTTTTACCCATTGAACCTTTAGAATAATATTTCTTTCAATCTATATAAATTATGAAATTATACACAAACAAAGCATACTACTTGAAATTCGAATAACTTCTGATGATATGAAACTTCAATGTTTACCTCTTTTATTTTTATTTTCGTGCAGTTGAAAGAGTACAATATTCAATTTTATATACTTATGACATTTTATCTAATATGTAGCTTAAAAGGTATATACATGCTTTGGCAATTTGCACACATACATTGTTCAAACTTGTTAGAATACATTTTAGAGTAAACCATAACATGCATTACAATGTCGATTCATGTTTCTAAAATCCTAGTGCTTGCTTTCTGTAGCAGAGGTAAGACTTATTTATACCTTGACGACTTATGTCATGTCTTAACCCGTACCGATTCAACACATGAAACACCTACGACATATCGCGTTGGAAACGTTTCGATACGTACCATTTTGAATGTAAAAACAATAACAATTGGGTACAGATTTGATATTCACCTTTTTGAATATCAAACATAGAAATAGTTCTTGTAACTATTTTACCACAAAGAATGAGCGGATTGCAATTCCCGCCAATTGTATTGATGATGTGCTATTTCTAATGTATCTGTTACTCGGATAGGCTATTTTGGCTTTAATTGTAAGTTCCGGAATTAAATGAAATGTCATTAACAGCATTCAATCACGAGTAAGTAAACAAACTGCTAAAATTAATATATATTTGTTTACAATTTCTATTTGTGCATCCAAGTCAATTAACTGGTCAATCAAATGCTGACGTTCATCATACTGTGTTTAAAGGGACGTTTATACAAGTGCTATCACTTGAGTATGTTCATTCACAATACTAATTGCGTCATGCGCACACAGTAGCATATATACTGGTTTATTTTTATAACTGTATCGATACATCATCTGCTGGTGAACTCTTAGATATATTTATTATTGATATGATGAATTTTCATAAAGTACTGCGTTGACTACTATTATAACTATTTTGTCCCAGTATTGTTAAAAATGCTGTTATAGTGACAACCGGAACCTTTTAACCCTAATGGAAATGGGAGGTTTGGCGCCGTAAAATCTGATTCAACCCACCATTTCCTTGGAAATGCCTGTACCAAGTCAGGGCCATTGCGGTTTTCCCAGTTTTCCGGTTGTTGACTGATTTTGTCTGTTTGTTGATTTTTTGCCTTTGCCTTTGGAAGATTGCTCGGTGTTCGGTAATTTTGTTATTACCCTTATTAACAGTTTCTAAATAATAAAATAATTATTAGAAAAAACGTTAGAAAACGCTGGAGGGGCAATCAAGAATGGACAATCCAGAGAAACTGGCAACATTGGGAACACATCACACAGGACTAATAAATAAATACAAAACACTGAAAACTAAAATAATGAACAACAAGGACCCCGCCAAAAACTGGGGATGTATCTAGGTGCTCATGAACGGTAAGCAGTTCATGTATCGTCTAAGACACCCACCATGTTATTCTTATGGTCAAGGCGTGTTGGACACCAGGCACCATGCGCAAACACAAATAACAAGTAAGACTTCAGGACCCGGTTGTTCAACTTGTCGTTAACTTAACGCTCCGTTATCTTTATCGTGTCGTTAAATATTCTAACGATGTGTTACTTAACCCAACGTTAAAATTGTGTTGTTCAACTAAATTTTATCGCATCGTTAGTTAACGGTGGCGTTAAATTTTAACGAAAGGTTAGAGAATATGTTATTACCCATAATTCAAGATTTTAATAAAAAAAAAAAGACTTCCCTAAAAAAAAAGATGGCTGACACAGATCAAAAGAAAAGAGACAGAAAGAGAAACTTTACTGAACCAGAGATAAATGTAATTCAAGATGAGGTAGAGAAAAAATTTTCATTTTTAAATGATAAATTTTCAACATCAAAAGCAAACCAAAAGAAATTGGAAGTGTGGAATAATATCAGCAGGATGGTGTCTGCCTTGGGTGTTGCATAGAGAACACCCAAGGAGTGCAAGGACAAATGGGGAAACACCAAAAAAGAAGCCAAGAAAGTCTACTCTTTAGCCAGAAAGGAACAGAGGCAAACAGGTGGTGGTCCAGAGATAAAACTGGTCACACCAGCCATCAATAGGACGATAGACTTATGCCGGGATTCAGCCGCCTTCAATGGCAATGGAGGGTTCCAAAGCGGTGTGAATGGTAATTTATGTCTATTTATTCATCAATTCAAGCTAATCCCTTTTAGATTTTAAAACTCCCATAGTTCTTATAATGTCAATGGTATCAAGGACGTATACGTATATACGTCCTTGATGGTATGATCAAATTTTTATTTGTTTGTTTCATAAAATGTTGTCATCTTCCAATCAATGTAATCAATCCATAAAGGCATAATCATTGTATTAAATTCTTTGTTAATTGTTCTGTCCGAAAGGGCTCCTTAATTGGAAATAACAATATTTGTATTTGTATTTGTATAATGTGCAATCTCTAATAAGATCGATTAGTGTTAATTCAAAGGTGGTCGTCTGCTCGGACAGTTTATATTTTGACGCTCTAGATAATGACCTTGACCTGGCAACTGTAAATATTTGGTACAAATGTCTTTTCCGGCTATATTTAAACCTTATTTCAGATCTTTGCAAATTCCCGAAGTGACCTCGATAACAATACTGCTTTTTTTTAATTACAATTACCAATTTACTTATGGATTAGTGTCTCTTCATTTTTCTGAACAGGTGCCCGCCTTTCGTCAATTCTTTTTATCTCCCTTTTCATATGATATATCTCTTCGTACCCATTCGTTCGTACCAAAGCCGTTAACGGCCCAACTGATTGATTTTGATTTATGGATGATTTGGAATTATTTGACAATATATTTTGACAATTTATATTTGTATAGTTTATGGTGAATATGTAAGATATTTTAAAACAATTTGGTGGTATTTGAATAGTGCTTAGAAACTGGAAAACAGGTTTAATCCGTCTGTGACGATAGCTTCTCGAATGTGGGGTGAGGACGCATCGTATCCGTTCAAGTCATTTCGCCCCATTCCGCATATGTCCATTTAAATGTACTTTTTAGTTTGATTTGTGTTGTTTGTCCTAAAAGTTGTCTATCATTATTTTGGTGTTCCCAGTTTTGTTCTGTCCACTCTTTTTGACACTTCGGTATTCCTACCTTTTTTGTACTGAGGACATTATGTAATATAGGATTATTGCACGAAAATTGGGAAATATTGTCCTTACAAGTTGATTCGGCCTTATGACAGATGCGCCTTAGTTGATTCGGCCTTAGTTGATGCGGCCTTACGCAAATCCGGCCTTATATCAAATGGATGTTCCGGCCTTATCATATATTTATGCGGCCTACGGCAAATCCGGCCTTATATTAAATGGAAAAGAATAATTAAAAAATAAAAGTTGTATTTAAATTTAAAATATTATTTAAATATTCATGGATATGATGAATAAAATATTGGAACTTGTAGTGTTTTCACAAGATTTACTCGTAACTCAATATGAAAGCCATAATAAATCGTTATTATTTTAACAATTTTTTAATTAGTAATTTTTGGTAATAATGACGGAAATCATTTCCATTGAAGTTGATGATTAGAAAAACAATTCAGGTTGATATACCAAGCTGTCAACAAGCGAAAATCCTTAGATGTTCTCTTACAATTAATTATCATTTGTTTAATAGTCGTATAATTGCACTGGCAGTATGATTATAAGGGTTACCAAAAAGTAAAAGGAAGCCATACTATAAATTACTCAAAAAGTACTCCAATTCTTTTGATGAAACCGCACTAATATATAAGCAAGCACATTTTGGTGATGGTCCTACTATTTTCAAAACTATCAACTATGTCGTTTCCTTGTATTGTGTGTGAGCAGAACGTCCGTCCAAAACATGCTATATGGCACCTGATAGACAAATTGATTAATTAATTATTTACTCAAATCATCACAATGTGTCGTTTTATCGTATGTATCGTATATATCCATAGATACACATCATTCTTAACTGAGGCCGCATTAACCAAGGCCGAATCAACTAAGGCCGGATCATCTCGAAAGCAATATTGTCCTGAGTAGAATGTTTTATTGAATATTCATGTCAGCCTAGGCAATTCGTTCGGATGCTAGGCGAACGCTGGTGGCACGGACTTACCACCCCCCTTTTTTCTAACTTTCTGTTTACAAATTTATATTCAATAAAATTTCTTTATTTCTTTATTATTTCATCTCTTTTTTTCTTATTTTAACTTGTTCGTGTCAATATTCATACAATTTTATGTTAACATCAAATTGCATGTGTCGACCGATTATTAGTATATAGGGTATGAATATTGACACGAACAAGTTAAAATAAGGAAAAAGAGATGAAATAATAAAGAAATCAAGAAATTTTATTGAAAATAAATTTGTAAACAGAAAGTTAAAAAAAAAGGGGGGGGGGTGGTAAGTCCGTGCCACGAGCGCCTGTGGGCGAATTGGGTCGACCATATATTATTTTAACATAACTTTCTGAAACTAATGTTCAAGAAGAGGGTCCTACAAACACCCCTGACAACATTCATTAATATTTTGTGGGTCGGAAACGAACGATTTTCATTTGGTTGCGTCTACACACCCGTAAGTTAGATGTGTTGAAAGAAGACTCCCTATCAATGTTTGATATTCTAGCCCCAAACATAGAAGAATTTGGGGGTAATGACTGTATCTTTTAGCATAATTGAGTTAACAGGCTAATTTGATATCTACTTCAACTTATGTTTCAGTTGTGCAACCTGAGGACGCCTCCTTGCCGGAAGAATCCCTCACAGGATCTCAGGATCTGTATGATACTGCCCCGCAGAGTCGACCCCCTGCGTCACCAACACCACCACCATCAACATGCAGTCAGACCGATGATAGTGACATCGTTATGTTAGAACAAAAACAGTTCTGTAAACCAGCTGCTTTAGGGTATACCAACAAACCAGCTGCTTTAGGGTTTAACCCACTTAGACCACCCAAACCTGCCAATACGAGGAAAAGGAAAGCGACAGCTGCAGATGTGTATAAGATACAGGTAAATTAAATTCAGTCCAGAAAAATTGGGTATGTTAAACAGAGACAGTATTAAAACATACTGAAATATAATGTCTCTGCTTTACTCTTTTGAAAATTTATCATATGTTAATTCAAGAAGTTCGCCTTTGAAAGAAAACTAAATTTCGATCAGAATATGGACGATATATATACGATGATGTATTTTCATATTTGTATCTCTTCGCCAACGAAGTAATGCAAAGGGAGTATAGAAATACCACCATTCGTCCATCTCACTGCAAAAAAAAATACAAAACAGAAATGTTCACCTACCTTCTGATCACAGTAAATACGCATATCTTTGTTAGTTTGGCCTTACAAAAAAGAAATAACTTTCGACAAGAATATGGCTGCATAATTTTGTCTGATTTTGTCATTTGCTGCAAACTGGGACATTTGAGTTATTTAGAAAAAAATGTTGGTGCCAAAGGAAATTAAAAAAAAGTTTCATCTGCATTACGTGAATTGTGTAAAAGGTGCCGTAATAAACACCCCATAATCACATTCTTTTGATTTAAAAGATGGTTAACATTTCTTTACAATTAAAACGCAGTTACTTGTAGTTACGACAATGTGCTTTTCCATAACAATATCAGATTATATGAATTCATGGAATTGCTCCTTATATAGTTTTGACTTTATATGATTATATGACCATGACTTATGTTATAAGGATATTTTTTGTAGGTCAAGTATCTAACTGCAGAACTAGAGCTTCAGAAAAAGAAATCTAAGAAGTTAGACCTGCAGATTGAACTGTTGGAGATGGCCAAGGCCAGAAATGACACCACACCACTGACCCTTTCACAATGTTGGGATGAACTTGGGCGCCCTACGCGGTGTTCAAAACCAATGTGAAACTTTATTTAATAAAATTTCTTGACGTTTAACTTGACTGTTCCATTGAAGAAAAAAGAATATAAAAGTACACATATATTTATATCTGTTTAATATGCTCATGAGAAAATCTCACGAGCAATGTGCTCTCGAATGTTTCTGCCGTCTTGTCTTCCTTGGAAACCTGGAATATCCACTGGTTGTTCTTGTTGTTGTGCATCATCTGCGTCCAGAGGCTCATTTCTCAACAAGGCAATATTGTGGAGAATTGCACAAGCACCTATAATTCGGCAGATCTTTACTGGTTTCATCCTAATCTGAAATATAAATATTGAAGCATGCATTCCGATCCACTGTGTTAGCAATTGAGATATACATGTAACTACATAGAAATGTCTTTTTTATAGTATTTTATAGTGGGTAATAATTACATTACTTCCGTTTTTCATTGAAATGTTACAATATGATTGGTTATGAAGTGGTCACATGATTATAAAAGTGATATTTCACATCCCGATGAAACTCAAATCCGAACTTGCACGTGCCTCCACGACGACCAACAGCAAATAATCTAACACAAATAAAATTCACAACGAAAAATTCAACCATATTACATTTTGGTGTGATTTAAATATAATATCGCGCTTCATTGAAAATGTACTTAGGTCAACGCTTTCATACCCCAATGAAACTTCAAAAGAATGCATTCAATTCTTAAATGAATTATCGACCTTTCAATTATACCAAACAGTAGACCTAAAGTGAATGTTAACTTCTAAAAGTCCCATTTTCGTTCTAAAAAGGAGAACATGTATAACTCAGGAACCAGGTGAGCGGCTATTGTCCGAATCAAAACCTTCTTTTGATTAGAGCTTTTCCAGAAATAGATGTAAGGGGAGGGGGGGTGGGGGGGGGGGTCGGAATGCACCTCTTTTAAAATTTTATTGGTGGTCGTTACTTTGTGTAAAATATGCGTGAAGAAGTATAGGACACCGTCATTAAAAATTGTGTGCATGGTACATGGTGTAATCAAAAGTGCATTCTGATCCCCCCTAATAACCTTTAAGATAGGGGCGGGCAGCTAAAAAGGAGGTGGGAGAAAAGGGGGTGGAAGGAAGTGGCTGGAGGTGGGAGACAGTGGGGCGGGACGTAAGAGACTAAGGGGCCGAAAAATGTCAATCTTAAATAAAAAGGGGGGAAATTTCGGAAGAAGGTGGGAGGTGGGAGATGGGCGAAAAGGGGGTGGGAGGTGGGAAAGAGTAACCCTCCTGTCCACCTCCTCTTAAGACATCTCTTACAAATATTATACCTCAGAGTGTAGGACATGAAATCGTCTTTTCCAAACACCAAATGTTCTCTCTATGGCTGACCTTGTTGAAACGTGACTGCTGTTATACCTTCTTTGGTGTTTTTCTACAGGATTGATGTATGGCGTCATAAGAAATGGATGACAGGCATAACCACTGTCTCCTAGAAGTAGACCATCTACTAAACCCCTGTGAGTTCTCTCAAGATATGAACACAACTCTGATGTATTGAATATGTGAGAGTCATGAGTGCATCCCGGCCAATCAGCAACTATGTTAGTGAATTTTCCTGAAAAGTGTTAAATGCAAACATGAACAAGTATAAAGACTTTATAACAGGAAACGGTTATATACACATTCTTCTTTTAATGTTTTTTAGTTCGGGATTTCAGGATCAGAGCCCCTCCTACCGGTACCACTTCCTCCCCCCCCCCCTATAACTGTTAAATGTTAATCACTTTGAACACGGATTAACTTTGAGAGGTGTCAATAAAGACCAACATCCTACTTTAACAAAAAAATTACTGTATGCAGGCACCTGCCAGGAACCCCACCCCCTGCGAGTTGTCTTGGGGGCGACTTGACTCACATTCGCCTTTTGACCAGCCTACCAAACCCAGGCCAAAATGGTACAGTTTTTCATTTATCAATTTTAAAATCCCTGGTCTGGGCGAAAAAAAAACTAGATATTGTCAGCCAGATTATGTTTTTTTCGTTCATCTTTTTTCTGAAAGAAATCCTTTGTACCACTCCAGTGGGGCAATTTGACTTTTTTACATTTCAATAGATAGAATAGTATCGTCGATGGGGCGAATTGGTATAGGGTCAAATTGACACACACACTGAATATTAAAGGGAGATAATCAACATAAACAAAAGTACGAACTGACAAGACAGAGAAGAAAAATGCAACAAAAAGAGTTTTATAATCCAAATAATTACCTTCATGGTCACAAACAGCTTGCACATTAATGCTGGGGTAACTTTTCCTACTGATATACGACCCCTCGTCCTCTGATGGCCTTTAAATTCTAACATGTGTCCCGTCGATGCATCCTAGAACATTTGGAAAGTTCGCCTGTTGGAAAAAACCATATCTAATCTTATTCTGCCTATGGTTGTCTGTGGGCCACTTAATGAATTGGTCTTTCCTGGCAATAAGTGCATTCGTCACATTATCCACAACCCTTGACACAGTTCCTTTGTTGTAGCCAAGTGTATCTCCTATGACCTGTAGGAATGACCCTGAAGCATAGAACCGTAGTGCTATCTTTACTTGTTCTTCAACAGTTAGCCCAGTAGCCTTGTTTGTTGTCCTCACAAGGTCCTCCCTCAACAAATTTGCAATGAAATTGATTGAATCCTGTCCAAATCTGTATCTTGCCCTAAGTTCATCATCTGTCAGATTTGTAAGGTGACAAACAGTAGCCCTGTAAACTTTTTCCTTCCTATGAAGTGGAGGCATCATCAAAACGGCCATTTTGAAATTTGAATGATAACCTGCCGTTAACAATTTTAACGGAGGTCTGAACCACCGTTAAAATTCATACAAGTTAACGGAGGTTTAACGGTGCGTTAAATATAACGAAGTGTTGAACAACAGATTTAACGTAACGATAAAATTTAACGGAGCGTTAATGAATTTAACGACAGCGTTAGTGCTAACGACAAGTTGAACAACGGGTCCTGGCCTCCTACATACAACTGCTGGATAAGACAACTGAACATCGCTTTAGGCGAAAATCTTAGCGGACATGCAACTAAGATTCTCTTTCCTCAGCATGTGCGACATTTGGCGATTTTGGCTATCCTTTTAATGCCCTTTGATTTTCCTACACCAAATACTTTTAAATCATTTGGTTTTCCAATATTTTGAATATGAACGTACCTCGTGAAGGCCATTCCAAACACGAGTCGTGTGCACAAAATGAGATATTTACGTTTTTAGTAATACTATTATAACTATAGTATTATAGTTTGCAATTCATTTATGTACATATTGACATATCGTACACTTCAACCTTTCTGTGATTTTATTTCGACTCGTTCACCCAGGATGATTTTTAACGACAATACCAGATAACCTAGAACAAAATGCAAAAGAGTACACAACAGTTTAACAAGCCATCTATAGTCACGATATGTATATACATACATATATATAATTAAGTTTAATTTTATCTATCAGTGTCAATTACAAACAAACGCAGTAGATAAACTGTTAGATCCTGTATCAATGACAAACGATATACTTTCAATTGAATGCGTTATCCTTCATTGTTGTTTTTCTTCAATAAAATACCTAGCAGGACCGATTCACTACATCATTTTTTGTAAGTTATGTACAATCTCCAGATATATCATTGTCTCAAGTGTCCACACTGGCATAGCCGCATCATTCCGCTAATAAGGGACGTTTAGTCCCATAACACTAGTTTAACTCTGCCACCTTTTTTATATTGACATACATCTCCTACACCTAGCCAGACAAGTAATTGTTTATGGATATGTATATGAATGCTATGCTAATGTCAAATCCTTCACGTCAAAATATAAATAATGATTCAGCTTAATAAGTAGCACAAATTTGAAATACGCGACCAAGCTAGATATCTATTAAATATGTGTCATAGAGAGGTCTCTCAAGATAAACGAAAAGTATCTAGAATGGTCCTTTAGCTTCCCGATATAGATGCTTAGTAAGGAAATATATGGATGTAAATGGACATGATATATTATTCAACATCATACTTCGTCGTCAGCAGTAAATTTTATATCTACGCTTTTATTAGACATGCATTCAAATGAATGAACATCGCTGATATTGCTGTGCTGCACTTCACAGTCAAAGTAGTATCTTCAATAATGAGCAAAACACATACTGCAAAATAAGTGTGGAACGGCCTCTAGCTTGCAGTTGAGCGATTGTTTTTCGTGTGACCATAAACGCTACATCTGGACATCTTTGTCTCTTTGATGGTATTTGGTGTATATAATATAATATCTCAAATGCGGACCGACAAGAAAAGAAATCACGAGTTAAGCAATGATATAATTTCACTGTATAATCCCAATCTTGGTTACCTTTGTTTTGCATCTACCCGATTGAACTTGACATGAGCGATACAGTAAATGACGTTTGAGAACGAACATCTTCAACAAAAGAGAGGATTTCATTGTTCCGCTTGTGAAACATGAAAAACAAAGATACCACACTGGCAGAACAATTATAAAGTGAAATAAAGTGGCTTGGCACAGACACCTCAAAAACATTGGCAGCGTTCAACTAATTGGCCTCATTCATTCGTTTTCTACTTAATGAACAATTTGTTAGTCTTGTGCTTTGTTCTTCTACAAAATGAAATAACCTTCATAATATTTTCAAGCTTTACTCAATCATGCAATTTGCGGTCCGTTAATAAACAACAATTACGAGTCTGTCTATTACCTACACATTTTTACCAAAATTACTTTGCTTCGAAATTTGCTCTCGGTCTGAGCATCATGACTCTACCCAATCACCTTTAATGTGACATTATACATTTATTTCCCTTTTAATAGGGAGATATGACAATGTGTTCACTTGAGGAAATCATATTTCCCCGAGGGCATCGTCCGAGGGAAATATGATTTTTGAGAGTGAATACATTTTCATATCTCCCTATTAAAAGGGAAATTAATGTTTTATTCCACTATTCATTTACAAATTGTACATGCACATGTCTTTTCGGGCAACTGCATAGAAAGTCTAAAGAGTTCCATCAAGTTCGGCGATTTCAAAGTCCTCACAATTCGTCCCCCCCCCGCTTTCCTCTAAAAAATGTCTGAAACATCTAACGGAGTACTTTTCTTTGTATTTTAGCATTTTTTCGTTCCAGTAATTCTTCGATTTCAGTGTCGTCTGGATGTTTCCGAGAGTGTGACACGATGATTTGTGACATGTCACGTGGGCTGCTCTAGACCAACCAAATGATCTCATTACTAGAGTTAAATTTATATAGTGGAATAATATACATGTATGGCCCTTGTTGTAGGGAGATATGAAGGTTTGTTTACCCGAAGAAGTCATATTTCTCGAGGCTTTTATTATTAACGATATTTCTTCCTTGTCCGGAATGTGGAAGCACTTTCGAGTGACGTCGTCTGCCATTTTGTTTACAATAGAAACGCAAAGGGCGACGACTCTTTGTTTGCTTCTTGTGGAGGTCACCATGGGGGCAAGCGGGAGCGGGATACATGAGATTTACTTCCCTGGAGCACGCGGTCTAGGGATACACGAAATTTTGTCTTCCTGACATGTTACGTTTTTTAACTCATCATATACACTCTTATATCTATGAGGTATACTAATATGTAACAATAAATCATACTCAAGATGTATATGACTTAATATATGCATACCCGTTGGGATCCAGTTATCAAACGGGGAGGGTTGGGATCCAATTATCAAGAGGGGGTACCATTAATTGGTTTAACACCGCCACATATTTTACATGTCCCAATCTAGGACCTGACATTGGAACGTCATATGTCGTTTCACTAGTGGAGCAGGAACTGCTTACCCTTCTGGAGCACCTGAGGTCACCTCCAATTTTTAGTGGGATTCGTGTTACCCGATCTGTAGTCTTATGTGTATGTTTTGTTGATCTTCGTTTGTCCCTTTGTACTTTTTCTTTTTCTTTTTGCCATTGTGTTGTCTGTTACTTTTTATATACGGATTCTGATTGGCCCTTTGGTATCTTCAAATTCTTCTTAAGCTGAGAGGTGTTTGTTCGTTTTGTTGATATTGGTGGAATTGATGACCTCCACTGTTAAGACTTTCTATTAAGACATGACATGTTCCATCTTCTTTGTCTTATCTTTGTTTTCAACTAATAACCTTGTCTTTACTAAGGTATCCCTCGTTATACATGTTTCCACTTTCTGTTAAAATTTCCTTTGTGGAGCTTCAAAGGAGACAATGATTAACCTGCATATAATTCGGTTTAATGGAGTCATTAGAACGGTCATTATCTCTTGATTCAAGGTGAAATGATAGTCTGTGTATTTCTGAAAAAATATGACTGTTTTCATGGCAATAATCTAATAAGGTAAATAAGAAAAAAACTAAACAAATATGACAGTTATTCTTATTCCAGGAGATTATCATAAGCATAACAGTTGTAATGGTTAAACACAATTCTGAAATACGTCGAATATACTTGAATTGACATGCATTTCATTTTGTTTTTATTTTTATTTATTTTTTTAGGGGTAGAGGTTTTGATTTTTTGCTTTTTTTTGTTTTAATTTTGTGGATTGATATAATTTATGTTAGATGTGTGTTTATTGAAATTTGAAGTCCCTAGATAAGATCATTATTAATAAAACTAAGGTTATTCTCCCTCAAGCATAGGTCACCTTAGTCGAATTTGGCGATCCTGTATATTACTCTTTGGCTTAGTGGCTTCTAAATGACCTTTAAATGTTTTGGCTTCCCAATCCTTAGACTTTTAGCGTACCCGATGAAGGTTATTGTAGATTGATTGATTGATTGATTTTTTGGTGCTTAGCGCCACTTTCAGCAATATTTCAGCTATATCATGGCAACAGTTTTAATGTTGGAAGATGCCGGAGTACCCGAAGAGAACCACCGACCATGGGCAAGTAACTGGTAAACTTTATGACTTGCGGCTGTGAGTCGAGTGCACCCTTTTTGTAATTTACAAAGCCAGGGTTATTGTAGAAGCACCATTGTGTACTAAATTAGATGTCTATTTTTTTCATTAGGCTATAATTGGAATGGGTGCACATATTTTGTCAGTCTGCATCAAAATTGATATTATTGACTAAAATCATTTTTTGAGCAATTAGTGTGACTTATGCTTTTCAGTGCAATATAAGACAACGCTTATGGACATAGTTAGCTGGTAATTTTTGCATAAAGTGTTAATTTGAAATATATGATATATGTTTTATTTACTTTTATTTATAATGTATATGATAATAACAAAGGATATGCAATGGGTATTTGCTGTTTCTCAACAAAGCACACAACAAATATGAGCAAGAGGAAAGACATGTTACCTTAGAATCAGGATATAATGTGTCTGTGTAGGGCAACATGTTTATCTGCGGTCTGTTGTTTCAGTTAGCTAGTACACGAAATCTAACTACAGCTAAAGTGTTAGTGTGTTGATCTAATACAAAGCGGACATCATCATCAAATCATAATGAAACTTGTACTCGCCATGACATAGCAAAACCATTGCTCATTTTGTGATAAACAACATAAAACACTCACTGAGTATAGTAATGCATTCAAATAGTTGACAAATATCCAAGATAGATTAGGTTTCGCTTGGTATGGAAATCCCACACACATATTGACTACTGAAGACTTAATTTACTTTAAAGTGGCAATTACATATTGATGCTAAAAATAGTATTTAGTACACATTTTCTCATTACTTACACATGGGTTCAACCTCGGTTTGTGGTAGGGTTCATGTTGCTCATATATTTTGTTTTCTGTGTAGTGTTGTGCATTATTAATTTGTTTATTTGTCTTCTATCTTGTAATGTCATATATGCCCAATATTGCCAGTTTCTCTAGATTATCCATTCTTACTTGTCCCTTTGGTTTTCTCTCAAGTCAACCATACAATGTAGTGTTTGTACTGAAATAAAATTCGAATGGATAGACGTTAGAAGTAATGGTGGCTTCTTCTTATTATTAAGACTATCTTAAATATAAAAGTTGAAAAGTACAAAATCATGTTTTAGAACTGCCAACAGAAGCAAATCACTGACGTGTACGGGTGTATCAGATTTGTTACCCGTCACTGTTGCTGTCACAAACCAAGAACCATATTTCCGTTAGCTTCATACTTACCTGTTTTCATGTTTTGTAATTCGCTGTATGCCAAATTACCACTTTGTTAATTTGTGTTAATATTGGTTATACCCTAGACAATTATTTAACACTAATTAATTCCATTAAAATGCGAAATTAAAAAACAATACCTCACACGTTCAAGATAAGCCATGCAAATATAATTACACCACGTTTTTTAAATTTCAGTCCTGTTGATGCTATACATGTACTCTTCATTTTCAGGAATTACATTAATGCCTTTAAAAATAGATAAGATCATAACATGTTTACGTGTTTTTGAGCCGAAATATTAGGTTGTTTATTAGCTTAACCATTAGACAAGTTGGCTGTTTATTTGATTCCGGGCTGTCATATTTCATGAATATTTCCTATAATGCAGGTACTTTGTGCTAATACCCCGGAATTAGATAATCTAAGTGAATCATTATCACTTTAGAAAATAAGATAATGTAAGTAATGACTAATACCATCCAATTGCATGCGAATAATAAAATCATTCTAATATATAATGATTTTATATCTAGGTATAATCTAAATACGAAAAGAAAAAAGCTATGCTTAAAATTATGTTTTATGCTCTTAGCTACACGTACAGTCTCCTATATACATACACGTTCGTTGATAATGTGAGTACGACTACACGACTGGTACCGTTCAGAGAGCGGATCTTCATGACTCGTACCGTTCATGGACCAGGCTTTCACAACTGGTGCTGTTTATGGAGCAGATCTTCATGACTGGTATTTTGCATGACTCGTACTGTTCATGGATCAGATCTACATAAGTCTCTTTTATACTCTCAAGATACCAGTAAATGCGATATAATGCTGTACTTTTGTAGATATCCTCAAAGCCACGTGGATATATACATATGATGACTGGTATACCGTCAATGGAGCAGTTTATGCATCGAGTTCGTAATAATCAATATTTGCCTTCCTATTTTCTTTTTCTTACTGTTTGCATGTCGACTTGGATGCCTTATTAATTTATCATTTTTCATGACATATCTCCTCTGGTAAAGTTATGACTTAGAACTGAGATGGGCATATAAAGGGAAGGTTAGATTAGCTTAAAGATTAGAGGATACACTGATCGAGTTGGATAATTGTGACATTTAAAGGAGCCATCAACAATGAAATATACCAAAGAGTCTCCCCATAGCAACCGCTTCATGTAGAAGTAGTACAGCAGTATTGCACGTCTAACTCTAAGAGTGATTTGCCTATTTTGATAAATAGCAGGTGGCAATAGTTGAGATGTATATTCTTTTTTGAAAGGCAAAATTCCCACAGTCTACACCACCTCTTAATCAAATCATACAATATCGTGTTTTGCTTTCAAGGTGGGTGCCTAATAAGAAGCAGAAACTGCTTACCATTAGCGAGCACATGAATTTATCCACGGTTTTTCACGTAGCCATCATTTTAGTTTTCCGTGCTGTTTTTTTCCCTGTGTGTTGTGTGTCCAAAATGATCAGTATCTCTGGATTGTCCATTCTTGATTGCTAATTCGGTGTTCTCTAACGTGTATTAAATTCCCCCTATGATTTGGCTTTGTAAACTTGATCTCATCGTCACATCATTATTACATCTCAAATACTGATCACGTGATAGCATACAGCAAGCAGGCATCATCCACTCCATGAATATGTACAATATATCTTGTCATGTGATGCTATTCCTTTTCGCATGCCACACTAGATGTTTGACACGTTTCTGTTCTTTTCATAAGACAACACATACTTGTGTTATTATTGTTTTAGAATAACATGTCTTTACTCTGGTATCAAAAAAAAAAAATCAAAAGTAATTTCTCCTCCCTCAGGCATATAATACCTCATACGAGTTTTCCTATTTTGCTTTAGCTCTTTGGGTTTAGTATTCCCAGAGACATTTAAATTAATTGAATTTCCTATCATCCGATCTTGAGCATACCAATAGGAACGTTTGGTTCAGTAGCTTCCTTGTTAGCAGCTACCCTCTATCAAGGAAATCATGATATTAACCACATGCTCTGGAATATCGTATCATCTGAGAGATGTATAACTCCATATGGAGACTCTGCTAGAATGTTGCTACATATAATGTAAATCTCACAATGGAAAAATTGAAATCATTTCTTTAGTTGTAAAGTTTTCATCGGTTCTCACTGTCAATTTCCAGATGTATGTCAAGGTATGAGGCAAACCTAGCTCTATCTGTGGTATCCTTCTTTCAAGCTCAATAGGATATATAGGATCAAGAAAATCACTAAGCTTACTATTATTTAGTGAAAGGATATTATCTATATAGTGGAACGTGAAATGAAATGATCGGCTAGTTTCGTTTAACTTTTTAGAATCCCCTGTATGAAGTATGTCTCGTTCGAACTAACGTATACATTCAATGCTAAATCACTAGCTAAGGATGGCATAGTCACATAAAGCTGGATAATGGCTATCATCTAATCCCTTTGGAAGATTGTTCGGAGTTCGGTAATTTTGTTATTACCTTTATCATCTATGTAAATCATATCAACTAAGGGAAATATTTGGTTAAAATTGGAGACATTTGTAAAGATAAATAGAAGTGTTATTTATCTCAACATGTTTACAGGAGGCGCAGAGTACAGTAGGATCATATTTCCTGCTAATCATTTAAATCCGAATGTTCATATAAGTAAAATAAATAATTACGATAATATAATTGACTATCTACTTATAGTAACCATGTTGTATTCATAGAACAGATAGTATAAATATTGAACAATTATTTTAAGTAATTACACACATACAAACAACAAATGAATTCAATTGGTAGTATTATGACGTACACACGACAGTTTATTCTGTAGCATTGTAGTATGGGATAGCCAAAGACAGATACTATTACGAGTTTCCTGGAGGAAGAGTAACCGTTGTTTTGATAAAAATAACATTATTGAAGAACTGTGATTATAAATAATGCATGCATCGTATGAAACATGTCAGTGTCGAAACGCTGACAAAGGGGTGGGTGAAACCCTCCTGAACTAATAGTAAATATTACACAACAAACAGTTAATCCTGCATTACCAAATCAGCTTTATATAAAATATGTTCTTGCCAAGTTGATTATCTCGTTCCAAACTGATGTTATCTAAACATGAAACTAATTTAAGTTGAGACTTTCAATAATAAATCGCGTCGTTTTTTCTTAAATAATGGGATATAGGAAGCACATTTTCAGTGCGATGCTAACTTTATTTATGTCATAAATCGTTATTACGTAGCAATTGTGACTGGCAGTACCTGCTTAGAATTTAAGGGGAGGGGGGGGCTTGGTGTTTTACGTCACTTTGAAAAATATTATATCGTAGCGAAGAGTTATATTGGTGGAGGAAACCGGAGTACCCGGAGAAAACCACCGATCTGCCGCAAGTCATTGACAAGCTTCATCACATAATGTTGTATCGAGCACATCTCGTCTGAGCAGGATTCGAATTCATAACGTTAGTGCCTCAAGTCACTGACAAATTTTATCACAAAATGTTTGCACTGATTGCACATGTAGTAGTAAATCCAACTACCATATAATCACGACCACGACGGCCCCTACAATTTAAGATTCACTGCAAAGTCAATCATTATAAGATTTATGGCAGTATATATGGGAATATTTTCCCGTCAGCCTTGCATACATAATTCATTTCAGATGAGGAACACGCTAAGGTCTAATAATTATAATTTATCCTGCACTGGTTCTATTTGAGCAGGCAAATTGCATTCACTGGACTGGATACATTTGTGTTATAATTATGCGATCACTGAACAAAATGTAGCTTTTTTGGTACCTGATTCCTGTAGAGCGACACAAAGAAACGATATGAGAATAAGGGCTGACGTCACAGATGCTGCATTTCAAAACGTTCAAAACGACACTTCTTTCAGCTATTTTCAGACAATTTGGCAATTGTTTTGGACTTTTTGATATTGCTGGAAAATCACAATATGCCTACATTGTCGTAAATATAAAATTAATTGGGAAAAGGCTCTCTTTTCTAAATGTTTCTAAAGCTCGTGCAAATAAATTATATATTTTCCGTCAATGTACGTATATTGTATTATTATGTATATGTTTATATATATCAAAATTTATATTTTTTAGAATATGCAACTTAGGCTAGTTTTGACAAGAGAAATAGACTACGTAAACATATGGCTTGAAGCCAATATCACCGATGAAACCAACATTACCAGGACTTTCTGTAAGTAGTAGCTTACGAAGTTTGAATCTGTCATGTTGGTCGGATATCTAACAATGCTTCCAGGGTCAGTAATTCATTCTCAGAATGGCTGAAATAATAAAAAAACATATCTTCAGAATTTGCTTTTAGATGTGTCATTGATTCAACCCACCATTTCTTTAGAAATGCCTGTACCAATTCAGGGTCATTACGGTTTTCACAGTTTTCCGGTTGTTGACTGATTTTGTCTGTTTATATACTTATGAGTTTTGACTTTCCCTTTGTAAGATTGTTCGGAGTTCAGTTACCATCTGATGAGGAATATGACATTGTTTTTGTTGTTTTCCACGCATGTATAATTAAAGAACCACACAGGCTATTTACAGCCTCTGATCTGGTAATACACGGGATAAGGAAAGTCGTGTCTCGTGTCTTTTGTTGACCAGAATATGTATGTTTATTACGTATAAAGAAATACTAAAATAGATAATAGTGTTGTGAAGACGTTCTGATTAAATATTTAGACAGCAAATCTCAGACAATTAATTATCCAAGCTGATGGACAATTTTCTATAGTACCTATTTATGGAATTATAATGTAAAGATAAACAACATATCTAATCATTACAAATTAGAAATCAAACAATTTACACACATGATTGAACCATTCATGACAGATCTAATTCATTTGTTTATTATTGTATGTTGTATATAGATACAAGGATAAATATATTGCATGTTTTAACAATACTAAATGCATAGACAGATGTACATTGTAGATGTAGAGTAAGGTAGAAGTTTCCTCATTATATATTTCCCATTTCTAATTTTTAATCTTTCCCCGGAATATTAGGCGGATAAATTTCAATGATTACACTATCATAGAGCCTCATTTCTATATATATATTATTCATCTCGAAAACTAATTGGTTCCGCACTGGAACCAACTACCTGACGTCATGTTTCTGCACTTCCTGTAGTTGACATCATAAACAGATCGAATTTTTCAAAATGATCGTGTTTAACCAGATTATCATATACCCCAGAGTCCATTTGCTAAGAAATGGTGTACTATACATCGCTATTGTAGATGAGTACTGCACGACAGCAATACCTTACATTGGAAATCCAGTTATGAAGAGATGAAGGTTGGGATCCCATAAACCGGTTTAATCCTACCACATTGCTGTGCCTGTCCCAAGCCAAGACCTGTATTTCCAAAGCCACATGTCGTAGTCGTCTTGTGTTCCGTGAGTTCAGTTAAGATGAGAGGTAGCTGCTCGGATTTTCTATTTTGGTGGAATTGATGACCATCACTGTTTAAACTTTCTGTTCATAATTAAGCAGAAGCATCATGTCAGTGTATTTTGGATACCTTTACATGTTTTACTGATGTTGTTTGATCTATTCATGATGTGAAATTGGCGCGGTCCCTCTAATTGATGTTTAACATTCAATACCGGACATTGTGTTTCTTTAAACGGTGACGGGGTATGTTTTTCCCGGGCAAGATGTTCTTTTACACCCGAAGCAAAATCAGATTGTTATTGTTTTCTTATGTTTTCGTTCTAATTTTACTTTGCCTTTATTTTGCATAAGTTACGAGTTCTGGTTTTTTTGCGAAGTATCTCAGAAATATCGTAACACCGTAGATATTAGTTATATTGGGGGAAGGGACCAGGGTACCCGGCGAAAACCATAGAGGTGCGACAAGCTGATTTCAACGTTCATCAAATTAATGTATGTCGTGTATTCGTCATTGGAGGAGATCGAAGTTACAGTTTTAGCGATGATAAGCAATAATGTATTTAACTAAATCGAATTACCAATACCTAGTTAACAAACTGGATGGCGTCACATGTGGAACAGGAACTGCTAAACCTTTCCGATCACCTGAGTTCACCTACGGGTTTTGGTTCCGTCTTATATATCATTGCTTGTTCCGTTTTCCTTTTTCTTTTGTATTGTCTCTCCGTCGTCAATTTACGAATTATGATTACTTCTGGTTTTTGTATTGAATTAGTTTTAGCTTTATGTGTAGTGTTTTGCTTCATCCTTTTTCCAGCGGCTATTGTGTTGTCTATCCATCGACGACGCACGCCTTCCTATTACCCCTTTGGTGTGTTCAAACTTTTCCTATAGTTTTAAAGCTGTGATGATTTTCAAACAATCGATTGGTAACACTATTAGATTGCAGTGTAATGTTACAATAAGATAAGATAAGATAAGATAAGATAAGAAAACTTTATTTGAATTCGGTTTTTGTATAACAATAAACACAAGCTCTCATGAACTTTTTACCGAATATACATAGTAGCACAAGATACATACAAATATTAACATAATCACATAAACATAGATATAAAGCACATACAGTTAGCAAATGCAACATAAACACCACAGAAATAAAGGACATACTAAAACATGCTGAAGCAATATCAAGCAATCATAAAATAACTAAGCAGCATTAAAACAATCTACCATCCTTATTTTTCAAAATATTTTACGCCATGTTATGTATGCACCTGCACAATCAAACTGAATACCATTGGGACGTGGACATTGTCGGTTGGATTTAAAACTATCTATGCAATCAGTCTCTTTCAACACTAATGTTGTGAGTTCGAATACTGCTCAGACGAGGTGTAGTCGATACAACATTATGCAATAACATGTGTCAGTGACTTGCGACATGTCGGTGGTTTTCTCCGCGCACTCTAGTTTCCTCCATCTATAAAACTAACTGTCACGATATAACTGAAATATTGCTAAAAGTTGCGTTAAACAAGACAACCTCAACCAAATAATGCTAGATTTCGATGCTTAGCTGACATTTGAATTGATATTCTCTCAGTGCGATTTGAACAAGCACCGTTTGTAAACTGCTTAAAGGTATGAACTGCACTGACCATTTCCTCGGTACATACATGTGTTTATATGACTGTGCCAGTGTTCAATTTTTTCTGTATTATTATCATGCCACTAGCGAGGTATGAACCTACACCATTGGTGCAATAATATATTGATTCAGTCAGAACAATGATGAACTACTTAGCCCGCCATCGGCCACATTCATTGCTTGTCACGTAATCACGTAAGGTGAAAATAAAGGCTCACAATATACGTGTGTTTAATCGCGTGGCATACACATTTTATTCATTGGATTGCAATCCTAATCAGAAGTTGAAAATAAATATCGCATAATGATGATTTGACATATCATGCAATCACAGGGAAAAAAAATAGGCGATCGCCTCAAGCAAGTCACAAAAATGCAATGCCTCTACATTACTGGATCACGATAGTCTCTGAAGTGAAATTAATAATTTGGAATTTTATATTTATATTATTGTCAGGATTGAACTCCACTGATGACTTTGTCAGTGCCAGTTGATTCAGTTGTTTGTGCGTCTCAAAATTCAACTCAGTTGTGTGTTGGCTGACATCTAGTTTTTTTGTTGTCAAAATATGAAAGTACACTATTGGTACACTGCAGCACAGATTTACGTTTGCATAATGGCGTAATACGTGTATTTAGCCCTTTTGGACATGTCCACTTTATAGATATTAGGTTCACAATCGAGATGATACATTGTCACGTAAACAGTAAGATTAAACCAAAGGCAAACATTTTACTTGTGAATAATTTCAACATCTGCTACCAATTAAATATATATATATTTTTGTCTAAATCCTGTGTATATTTGTTTCCCAAATACATAAATTATATATTAAAAAGCAAAAAGAGAAATATAAATTAAAAGAACACATAAATCATATGCAAGATAGACAATACAGCATCTGTGAACAATATCTGACAGCCAGGTCACCACAATACCACGTGTTTCAAACACTATCCTCTTTCTCTCGTGACTCACGTCGTGTAATAGTTAATTATGGCATGGCAAGTAAATGATCTCCATTCACAAATGCATTTGACAGCACCCCCATCACCCAATAATATACTAATGAAAAAATTGACGTAAAGTGAATATAAGCTAAAATGCTTTACACAAACCGCGCTACTTGTTTATACACAATAGTTAAACAACAGACCTGCGATACCGACTTTGGATCAGAAATCGGCAGAAAACCTTCAGCGAAATCCATACTATGTCTTATGACAAAGCACGTCAAAGAAAATGTATATTCGTCTATGGAATCAACAAAGCAAGAAGAGCTTGATGATACTAAATGGGTTACCATAATCCGTATATCAAAGAAGAACAGGCGACACAATGGCCAAAAGAAAAAGTACAAATGGACAAATAACGATCTACAAAACATAGACATAAAACTAAACATCGAGTAAGACGAAATCATCAAATCTCTCTCTCTTTCTCTCTCTCTCCTCTCTCTGGTCGTGAAATAGTTAATTATGAGATGGTTCGTAGATGATCTCCATTTACAAGTACATTTGACAGCCCCACCCATCACCCAATAATATACTAATGACAAATTGACAACCGTCATTATGTTTCATTAAAGTACATATTCCAAGTCAGGAGCATAAGCGGTCATGTATGTTTATGTACGTAGTTTCTACGATATCTTGATTACACTTTGAAATTTTTCCAACAGTGTGCATTCTTAAAAAAATATCTACATGCATATTCATATTTCTAGTTACCATAGCAATATGAAAATTTTGATGATTACTGTGAGAACTTCCTTTTATCTCCATACAAGCCTATCACCAATACGACGTGGGTTCCCACCCGGCTTTGTAAATTACAAAAAAGGTGCGCTCGACTCACAAGTGATAAAGTTTGCCAGTTGCTTGCCCATGGTCGGTGGTTCTCTCCGGGTACTCCGGCTTCGTCCACCACCAAAACTGGTCGCCATGATATAGCTGAAATATTGCTGAAAGTGGTGTTAAGCACAATAAATCAAATTAAGTCAAATCCAGTTATCTCAAAGAGAGGCCCACTAGTGTTTGTAGTACAATCTCATTCCCTTTTAACTTTGTCGCATGTATATATCCTCTGAAAAAACACAGGACCAATTTTGAGTAAGCTTAGATATGAAGGTATGTCAAAAATAGAATATAAGATACACTTATCTCACCAACAATGCGTTAGTTGTTTAACAAGTATTCAAATAGTAGGCGTGCTATACCGATTTATTCGCAGAAATCAAATGAACGGCATGAGTGCATTTTAGAAAAGGACAAAAGAAAGCCATACATAGTATGTCGTATGTCCTGTTACAAATCACATGTTGTGTCAGCAGCTGCCCTCTGTTGAATAATTCACTGTACTGGTCACAAGTCCTAGAAAAAAACCGAATGGGCTGTGATATATAAACTATATGTGCTGATGCTGCTGACATATTCATATTGATGAAATATATGTTCTTACTAGAAAAGTGAAATTACAGATTTGCAATTTTACATTGATATCATTTTCAGGATCGAACTTCACTGACGACTTTGTCTTTGCCAATTGATGCAATTGTGTTTTTCAAAATTCACATCTACAGTGTGTTTTTGTTCACATATGTTTTCTTTGCTCAGTCCCTCGACGATTTATGAACGTACGCCATAGGTACACTGCAACACATATTCATTTTTACATAATGACGAACTATTTGTTTTTTAACAAGTAGTTAAATAACAGACCTGGGAAACCGACTTTGGATCAGAAATCGGAAGAAAGCCATCAGCTAGTCCCAATATGATATTATGTCTTATGACAAATCACGTCCATTAAAATGTATATCCGTCTATGGAGTAAACAACACAAGAAGAGTTTGAAGATATCAAATGGGTAATCATAATCCGTATATCGAAGAAGAACAAACAACACAATGACCTAAATAAAAAGTACAAAGGGACAAACAACGATCTACACAACAGTAACACGAAATCATCCTATCTCTCTCTATCTCTCTCTCCTTACGTTGTGGTCTAGGAAATTATGAGATGGTTCGTATATCATCTCCATTCGCAAATACATATGACAACCCCACCCAAAAATATACTAAGGACTAATTGACGTAGCAATGTAATTAAATGGTTAATACTTCAAGATTGTCATCAAATATATAATAAACAGACAACTACATGATAATCAGTTGTGTGTAATAGTGTGAAATCACTTTTATTGGTGGAATACACATTTTCGTGGTTTTCGTGGGTAGGCTGATCCACGAAATTAAGAATCCAACGAACAATGAAACTTGGGAAGCAGTTTGACATCGATATTATATCAAATAAAGATTCGATAGTGTTTGTTATATGACCTCATTTTCTTGTAATTCGATTTCTTCGCACGTTTTTATCCTCTGCAAAACACGGACCAATTTTGAGTAATTTTTAAGAGTATGTCATAAAGCATAAAGTGATCATAATCTAAAATCCTCTTACCCACACTGAACTAGTTGATTAACACGTATCCACGTAATAGGCGCGCTATACCGATTTATTCTCAGAAATCAAATGAACGACATGAGACGGTTTTTAAGACAAAAAAAAGCCATATTATGTCTTATGACAAGTCACGTCAAGGAACATGTATATCCGTCTAGGAATCAATAAAACAATTAGATATCAATTAATTTTAGAGTCACATGTCATTTTATACGTTTTTTGATTGGCTTAAAAAGTTGAGGTTATTTTCATATCTACTGAATCTGAAAATAGACGTCGTTCTAAAGGCGTCGCGTGCCGTTCTCATCAGGCAATTTTCTTTATTGAGTCACATTTGGGGTTATTTAAAAAAATTTCCGATTATTTGCCTTATTTTGAAAAAATAAATATATTTTTCAATATCATAGCAAAAAATTTTTAAATTAGTTTATAAGAATTGATCGAAATTATTTGTTCGGTTCATTCCAAATAACCTCAATCAGGTTGTGCACACCCTACGGTGTGTACAACCTCATTGAGGTTATTTCTTCATGAACCGAACAAAAATTGCGATCAATCCTTAAATAAAACGAATAAAAAAAAATATCACACTAGAGTGGAAATTCTAAGATCAAATATGACAATCGTATGTAGAGGCAAACGCACGAATACATGTTCCATCACTTTCCTGGCTTGGCACAGTCACTTCATTTGAAAAGATGGTGGGGTTAAAGTAGCTTAACCTCCCCTCTCAGAGAAATGATGTGGTCATGTACTTACTTTCCACATGTTAGTAAGATGTCAACCCTCACATATACAGGGCTAATAAAGAACGTTATAATCTTGAACATTAAACATAATATATTTAATCTTCGTGATACAGAAGTTTCCATAAGTATAATATCAGAGTTATTACAATAATTCTACAGGGGAACTTGAAACAAGCATCCAAGTGAAACTTCATATAATGTTGAAAACAGTAGCTTAATAAAAAAGGATATCATATGTATGGTATATTACAGGGTGAGTACAGTAAGCTTCATCCCGGATAGCTGTGATATCAGACAGCAAACTCCATTTTTATCTTTTATTTAATACAATCTAATTAGTACCTTCTTCTATGTTATTTTGTCACACATTTCTGTCTTCTACAGTACCGGTTTTGAGTAGGTTTACATAGGATGGTCTCCCCAAAAGTTAAATATAAAATATAATGGCTTTACACCAAATACTCTAATTGATTAACAAAGTTTCGAATAATAGACTTGTGATATCGATTTTGCCTCATAATTTGAATGAGCGGCATCACAGGATGTTAGACAAGACAAAAGAAAACCATAGTATATCTTATGACAAATCACTTCTAGGAAAATGTATAACAGTCTGCGGAATAAATAGAATAATTAGAAATAAAATGATAAACAAAAACACATAATACCTCACTGTCAGAACAATTTCAAAATCAAATGTCAAAATAGTAGAAAGAATCAAATATGATACCCCTAACACACAAACTCATGATATCTCAATTTCCTGACTTGGTACCGGCACTTAGATAAGAAATGGCGGAGCTTAAACTAGCTTCATGGACCCAAACCCTCACTTTTCGAGAAATTATGTGGTGATGTAGGTGTTTCCCACATGTGCGCAAAATACCAACCAATACAAACGTGCGAATAAATAAAATGCTATAATCTTGAACATTATACATAATATAGTTAGTCTTCGTGACACAGAAGTTTCCATAAGTATACTATCAGAGTTATTGCAATAATAATACAGGGGAACTTGAAACAAAGATCCTAGTGAAACTTCATACAATGTTAAAAACAGTAGCTCAATAACAAGGAGTAAAATATACATGTGATATTACATGATGTAAGTAGTAAGCGTCATGGTGAGTCCACGTAATACTAGAGAGTAAGCATATGTTTTATCAAAGAGATATGGGCCCTTTGATCCGTTGAAAATTTCAACATGCTTCACTGTTCTAAAAAACATGTCGTCTTATCCTACGACAAAATCAGTATTACTTGTGTCTTTCCTTGACGGAGCATGCAATTATTTTGCTTAATGATTTAAGTTCATTACATTTTACAAGAAAATGTGAAGATTCTAAAGAGGTATACAGAAGACATACATTGAAGGATAGGCGATAAAAAGCAACACCTCCCCCTCAACAACAGGGAGAAGTGTTTTCATTGTATCGTATTAGTTCTATTGAAATAATTCTACTGGAGGAGAGCTTGAAACAAGCATATTAGTGAAATTTCGTATACTGTTGAAAACAATAGCTGAATAAAAAAGGAGTAAAGAATAGGTATATGATATCACAATATATGAGCAGTATGCATAATATCGTGTAGACATCTAGTTTTTTTGTTGTCAAAATATGAAAGTACACTATTGGTACACTGCAGCACAGATTTACGTTTGCATAATGGCGTAATACGTGTATTTAGCCCTTTTGGACAAGTCCACTTTATAGATATTAGGTTCACAATCGAGATGATACATTGTCACGTAAACAGTAAGATTAAACCAAAGGCAAACATTTTACTTGTGAATAATTTCAACATCTGCTACCAATTAAATATATATATATTTTTGTCTAAATCCTGTGTATATTTGTTTCCCAAATACATAAATTATATATTAAAAACTATCTATGCAATCAGTCTCTTACAACACTAATGTTGTGAGTTCGAATACTGCTCAGACGAGGTGTAGTCGATACAACATTATGCAATAACATGTGTCAGTGACTTCTCTAGTTTCCTCCATCTATAAAACTAACTGTCACGATATAACTGAAATATTGCTAAAAGTTGCGTTAAACAAGACAACCTCAACCAAATAATGTTAGATTTCGATGCTTAGCTGACATTTGAATTGATATTCTCTCAGTGCGATTTGAAAAAGCACCGTTTGTAAACTGCTTAAAGGTATGAACTGCACTGACCATTTCCTCGGTACATACATGTGTTTATATGACTGTGCCAGTGTTCAATTTTTTCTGTATTATTATCATGTCACTAGCGAGGTATGAACCTACACCATTGGTGCACTAATATATTGATTCAGTCAGAACAATGTTGAACTACTTAGCCCGCCATCGGCCACATTCATTGCTTGTCACGTAATCACGTAAGATGAAAATAAAGGCTCACAATATACTTGTGTTTAATCGCGTGGCATACACATTTTATTCATTGGATTGCAATCCTAATCAGAAGTTGAAAATAAATATCGCATAATGATGATTTGACATATCATGCAATCACAGGAAAAAAAAATAGGCGATCGCCTCAAGCAAGTCACAAAAATGCAATGCCTCTACATTACTGGATCACGATAGTCTCTGAAGTGAAATTAATAATTTGGAATTTTATATTTATATTATTGTCAGGATTGAACTCCACTGATGACTTTGTCAGTGCCAGTTGATTCAGTTGTTTGTGCGTCTCAAAATTCAACTCAGTTGTGAGTTGGCTGACATCTAGTTTTTTTGTTGTCAAAATATGAAAGTACACTATTGGTACACTGCAGCACAGATTTACGTTTGCATAATGGCGTAATACGTGTATTTAGCCCTTTTGAACAAGTCCACTTTATAGATATTAGGTTCACAATCGGGATGATACATTGTCACGTAAACAGTAAGATTAAACCAAAGGCAAACATTTTACTTGTGAATAATTTCAACATCTGCTACCAATTAAATATATATATATATTTTTGTCTAAATCCTGTGTATATTTTTTTCCCAAATACATAAATTATATATTAAAAAGCAAAAAGAGAAATATAAATTAAAAGAACACATAAATCATATGCAAGATAGACAATACAGCACCTGTGAACAATATCTGACAGCCAAGTCACCACAATACCACGTGTTTCAAACACTATCCTCTTTCTCTCGTGACTCACGTCGTGTAATAGTTAATTATGGCATGGCAAGTAAATGATCTCCATTCACAAATGCATTTGACAGCACCCCCATCACCCAATAATATACTAATGAAAAAATTGACGTAAAGTGAATATAAGCTAAAATGCTTTACACAAACCGCGCTACTTGTTTATACACAATAGTTAAACAACAGACCTGCGATACCGACTTTGGATCAGAAATCGGCAGAAAACCTTCAGCGAAATCCATACTATGTCTTATGACAAAGCACGTCAAAGAAAATGTATATTCGTCTATGGAATCAACAAAGCAAGAAGAGCTTGATGATACTAAATGGGTTACCATAATCCGTATATCAAAGAAGAACAGGCGACACAATGGCCAAAAGAAAAAGTACAAATGGACAAATAACGATCTACAAAACATAGACATAAAACTAAACATCGAGTAAGACGAAATCATCAAATCTCTCTCTCTTTCTCTCTCTCTCCTCTCTCTGGTCGTGAAATAGTTAATTATGAGATGGTTCGTAGATGATCTCCATTTACAAGTACATTTGACAGCCCCACCCATCACCCAATAATATACTAATGACAAATTGACAACCGTCATTATGTTTCATTAAAGTACATATTCCAAGTCAGGAGCATAAGCGGTCATGTATGTTTATGTTCGTAGTTTCTACGATATCTTGATTACACTTTGAAATTTTTCCAACAGTGTGCATATTCATATTTCTAGTTACCATAGCAATATGAAAATTTTGATGATTACTGTGAGAACTTCCTTTTATCTCCATACAAGCCTATCACCAATACGACGTGGGTTCCCACCCGGCTTTGTAAATTACAAAAAAGGTGCGCTCGACTCACAAGTGATAAAGTTTGCCAGTTGCTTGCCCATGGTCGGTGGTTCTCTCCGGGTACTCCGGCTTCGTCCACCACCAAAACTGGTCGCCATGATATAGCTGAAATATTGCTGAAAGTGGTGTTAAGCACAATAAATCAAATCAAGTCAAATCCAGTTATCTCAAAGAGAGGCCCACTAGTGTTTGTAGTACAATCTCATTCCCTTTTAACTTTGTCGCATGTATATATCCTCTGAAAAAACACAGGACCAATTTTGAGTAAGCTTAGATATGAAGGTATGTCAAAAATAAAATATAAGATACACTTATCTCACCAACAATGCGTTAGTTGTTTAACAAGTATTCAAATAGTAGGCGTGCTATACCGATTTATTCGCAGAAATCAAATGAACGGCATGAGTGCATTTTAGAAAAAGACAAAAGAAAGCCATACATAGTATGTCGTATGTCCTGTTTCAAATCACATGTTGTGTCAGCAGCTGCCCTCTGTTGAATAATTCACTGTACTGGTCACAAGTCCTAGAAAAAAACCGAATGGGCTGTGATATATAAACTATATGTGCTGATGCTGCTGACATATTCATATTGATGAAATATATGTTCTTACTAGAAAAGTGAAATTACAGATTTGCAATTTTACATTGATATCATTTTCAGGATCGAACTTCACTGACGACTTTGTCTTTGCCAATTGATGCAATTGTGTTTTTCAAAATTCACATCTACAGTGTGTTTTTGTTCACATATGTTTTCTTTGCTCAGTCCCTCGACGATTTATGAACGTACGCCATAGGTACACTGCAACACATATTCATTTTTACATAATGACGAACTATTTGTTTTTTAACAAGTAGTTAAATAACAGACCTGGGAAACCGACTTTGGATCAGAAATCGGAAGAAAGCCATCAGCTAGTCCCAATATGATATTATGTCTTATGACAAATCACGTCCATTAAAATGTATATCCGTCTATGGAGTAAACAACACAAGAAGAGTTTGAAGATATCAAATGGGTAATCATAATCCGTATATCGAAGAAGAACAAACAACACAATGACCTAAATAAAAAGTACAAAGGGACAAACAACGATCTACACAACAGTAACACGAAATCATCCTATCTCTCTCTCTCTCTCTCTCTCTCTCTCTCTCTCTCCTTACGTTGTGGTCTAGGAAATTATGAGATGGTTCGTATATCATCTCCATTCGGAAATACATATGACAACCCCACCCAAAAATATACTAAGGACTAATTGACGTAGCAATGTAATTAAATAGTTAATACTTCAAGATTGTCATCAAATATATATTGAACAGACAACTACATGATAATCAGTTGTGTGTAATACTGTGAAATCACTTTTATTGGTGGAATACACATTTTCGTGGTTTTCGTGGGTAGGCTGATCCACGAAATTAAGAATCCAACGAACAATGAAACTTGGGAAGCAGTTTGACATCGATATTATATCAAATAAAGATTCGATAGTGTTTGTTATATGACCTCATTTTCTTGTAATTCGATTTCTTCGCACGTTTCTATCCTCTGCAAAACACGGACCAATTTTGAGTAATTTTTAAGAGTATGTCATAAAGCATAAAGTGATCATAATCTAAAATCATCTTACCCACACTGAACTAGTTGATTAACAAGTATCCACGTAATAGGCGCGCTATACCGATTTATTCTCAGAAATCAAATGAACGACATGAGACGGTTTTTAAGACAAAAAAAGCCATATTATGTCTTATGACAAGTCACGTCAAGGAACATGTATATCCGTCTAGGAATCAATAAAACAATTAGATATCAATTAATTTTAGAGTCACATGTCATTTTATACGTTTTTTGATTGGCTTAGAAAGTTGAGGTTATTTTCATATCTACTGAATCTGAAAATAGACGTCGTTCTAAAGGCGTTGCGTGCCGTTCTCATCAGGCAATTTTCTTTATTGAGTCACATTTGGGGTTATTTCAAAATTTTTCCGATTATTTGCATTATTTTGAAAAAATAAATATATTTTTCAATATCATAGCAAAATTTTTTTAAATTAGTTTATAAGAATTGATCGAAATTATTTGTTCGGTTCATTCCAAATAACCTCCATCAGGTTGTGCACACCCTACGGTGTGTACAACCTCATTGAGGTTATTTCTTCATGAACCGAACACAAATTGCGATCAATCCTTAAATAAAACGAATAAAAAAAAATATCACACTAGAGTGGAAATTCTAAGATCAAATATGACAATCGTATGTAGAAGCAAACGCACGAATACATGTTCCATCACTTTCCTGGCTTGGCACAGTCACTTCATTTGAAAAGATGGTGGGGTTAAAGTAGCTTAACCTCCCCTCTCAGAGAAATGATGTGGTCATGTACTTACTTTCCACATGTTAGTAAGATGTCAACCCTCACATATACAGGGCTAATAAAGAACGTTATAATCTTGAACATTAAACATAATATATTTAATCTTCGTGATACAGAAGTTTCCATAAGTATAATATCAGAGTTATTACAATAATTCTACAGGGGAACTTGAAACAAGCATCCAAGTGAAACTTCATATAATGTTGAAAACAGTAGCTTAATAAAAAAGGATATCATATGTATGGTATATTACAGGGTGAGTACAGTAAGCTTCATCCCGGATAGCTGTGATATCAGACAGCAAACTCCATTTTTATCTTTTATTTAATACAATCTAATTAGTACCTTCTTCTATGTTATTTTGTCACACATTTCTGTCTTCTACAGTACCGGTTTTGAGTAGGTTTACATAGGATGGTCTCCCCAAAAGTTAAATATGAAATATAATGGCTTTACACCAAATACTCTAATTGATTAACAAAGTTTCGAATAATAGACTTGTGATATCGATTTTGCCTCATAATTTGAATGAGCGGCATCAGAGGATTTTAGACAAGACAAAAGAAAACCATAGTATATCTTATGACAAATCACTTCTAGGAAAATGTATAACAGTCTGCGGAATAAATAGAATAATTAGAAATAAAATGATAAACAAAAACAGAAAATACCTCACTGTCAGAACAATTTCAAAATCAAATGTCAAAATAGTAGAAAGAATCAAATATGATACCCCTAACACACAAACTCATGATATCTCAATTTCCTGACTTGGTACCGGCACTTAGATAAGAAATGGCGGAGCTTAAACTAGCTTCATGGACCCAAACCCCCACTTTTCGAGAAATTATGTGGTGATGTAGGTGTTTCCCACATGTGCGCAAAATGCCAACCAATACAAACGTGCGAATAAATAAAATGCTATAATCTTGAACATTATACATAATATAGTTAGTCTTCGTGACACAGAAGTTTCCATAAGTATACTATCAGAGTTATTGCAATAATAATACAGGGGAACTTGAAACAAAGATCCTAGTGAAACTTCATACAATGTTAAAAACAGTAGCTCAATAACAAGGAGTAAAATATACATGTGATATTATATGATGTAAGTAGTAAGCGTCATGGTGAGTCCACGTAATACTAGAGAGTAAGCATATGTTTTATCAAAGAGATATGGGCCCTTTGATCTGTTGAAAATTTCAACATGCTTCACTGTTCTAAAAAACATGTCGTCTTATCCTACGACAAAATCAGTATTACTTGTGTCTTTCCTTGACGGAGCATGCAATTATTTTGCTTAATGATTTAAGTTCATTACATTTTACAAGAAAATGTGAAGATTCTAAAGAGGTATACAGAAGACATACATTGAAGGATAGGCGATAAAAAGCAACACCTCCCCCTCAACAACAGGGAGAAGTGTTTTCATTGTATCGTATTAGTTCTATTGAAATAATTCTACTGGAGGAGAGCTTGAAACAAGCATATTAGTGAAATTTCGTATACTGTTGAAAACAATAGCTGAATAAAAAAGGAGTAAAGTATAGGTATATGATATCACAATATATGAGCAGTATGCATAATATCGCGTAGATGTTATGCTAAATAGCAAACAACAATCTTATCAAAGAGAATTAGTGGTAGCGAAATTAATTCCTTTGTTTCCATGATATTTCCATTACGTGTCGGACGTGTTCCGACATAATGGTAATATATGCGATTGCTTTAATGACAAGAGACCTCAACACTTACATGTAATGGGCGCACAACCATTTACGTTAAAAAGATTCAATGGTGTGTGTAAAACAATCTGATTACCATCTTATATTTCTATCTCGTAGCACGTTTCTGTCTTCTGAAAAATACTGGACCAAATTTGAACAGTTTTAGGGATGGCTGTCTGTTAATAATTAACTGTTATGGCTTTACAACAAATACACTAACTAATACAAATTTATTTTTTAATTTGTTTGGAACTTTTCTGACCCTATCGTTGAAGTTAATGCAGTGGTACGTCACTTCCGTCATTCGTGTCTCCTTGAAAGAAAAATTTGGCAATACATGTGTGAAAATCTTAAAATTCTGGAGAACTGAGCTATCGTATGAACAAAACAAAAACAGGGGCAACATGATGTGTCTTTTAGGAATGGATGTATGTCCTAATTTGAATGACATAATGGAAATAAGGTGTAATAAATGTACTCGAAGCGAGCAGGGGTACGATTTTCAAACCTGCCGAGTTACATGCCTTGTGGATTATTAGTATCTATAGACATGCAATTTGATGTTAGCATACGGTTGTATGAATATTGACACGAACAAGTTAAAATAAGAAAAAAGAGATGAAATAATAAAGAAACAAAGACATTTTATTGAAAATAAATTTGTAACCATAAAGTTAGAAAAAAAAGGGGGGGGTCCGTGCCATGAGCGCCTGTGATATATCCATGCGAAGCAAGGAAATAGGGAGATCATGTGTTTTGGTGCTATGAGCTTCGATATTGTCTCTCTCTCTTATTTTCCCATTGGATTTTGAAATTGTGCTTTTTTATGCTTTCCTTTATATTATAAGTTTGCTTGGTGAAGGTATTGATCAAACGATACGTCTGATGTAGGAGTTTTAAAGAATACATGGAAATAGTACTAATAGAATATAATCTAGAATAAGGAAAGCAAAATTACAATCAACATACTCTTACCGACTAACATAAAGCAATGCATACTGTCTAAATTAAGCGAACACACAGGCAGCAAACACTACAACACACGATAAACACAATCGTATTCAAACTGTAAAGACGTAGATTTGTTTCAGCTACAGTTGACATGGAAAAGCAGTATTGTACAGTGGAACCTGTCTAAACTGAAAACCTGCCTAAAGCAGACAGACTTTACAACCCCATATATTAAATGTCTATGTAATTTGAACCTGTGTAAACCAAACACCTGTCTAAACTGAAAACTTTCTTCGGTCCCAGGGGAGATCAATTTAGATAGGTTTTACTGTATTACAAACATACAACAGCTTTACTGATGTAGTTAAATCAATATTCGTTCGTGTCCCAAATAGTTATTAACATATTAGTGAGGGACAGGAGGATAGGCAATATAGAGTAACCTGAATGTTTCAATCGATGCAGTATTGTGAGTAAGTATGTTACATGGAGGAGACGTAAATGATTCTACGGTACTCATGTTTCCGCCTCTGATATACATGTCCACCATTATAATATTGAAATATTGATGAGTTCGACTTATATCCAATTTTCCGTAATATATGTGTGTAATTCATTTGATTTTATTGTGCCTAGCGCCACTTTCAACAATATTTCAGCTATATCATGACAACCAGTTGTAGTGGTGGAAGAAGCCGCAGACCCGGAGAGAACTATCCACCATGAGCAAGTAACTAGTAAACTTTATCACTTTCGGCTGCGAGTCAAGTGCACCGTTTTTTGTAACTCACAAAGGCGACCGGGAACCCACGCCGTATTGGTGATAGGCTTGTATGAGTTGTTAGATAATCCAATTACCTAACTCATTGAGCCACCCGGGCAATTATGTGTGTAATACAATGTAATGTATATAATCGTGATTACATGAATGCATTCTTTGGTTATATTTGAGTCTACAGGAACGTTGTCTGAAATTAATGTAATACAAATGATTTAGTTTTTGATTGACAACATATTGGTTAAGCTTAGTGACGTGTTTTCAACATTATGTCGGCATACCTATGGGTACCAACTGTGCCCCTCTTCTCGCTGATTTATTCATTTCTGTCTTTGTTCCTACAAAGACATACTTCATACTGGGGAATCTCACGAAAAATGGAAAGAAGCTAGCCCAATCACTGGGTTTGCAACAAAATACAAGTAACGCTATGGATGCAGGAATTATCTATTCCTCCGGGGCACCTGAGATCACCCCCGTTTTTAGTGGGGTTTGTGTTGTGGGATATGTTATGTCTGGGTAGTGTGTTGTTGATCATGGTTTGACCTTTTGTCCTTTTTATTTTAGCAATCGTGTTGTCTGTCCTAGATTGCTTTAATGCTTTTATGTTTCAGAAGTATTGTTTTTCTTTAATATGCCGGGATTATGATCATTTTAATCTGCTATTATGTTGTACAGTTCATTGGTGGTATTTCTTCTCTTTCAAGATTGCAATCCGTGTACTCCCCATTATAGTTTTATTTAATGGTTGTACGTTAAGCAACGTTGTCTTTTGATATCACTATGTTGTGATTAGTCTACCCTGCTAGTAAGGCGATTGTACAGTTCACTGAAATTGTGTTTCGTCTCTCTGTAGATTGGGATCATAATACGCTCTGTTATAGTGTTATTTCCTTCTACACTATATTATCTTTCCTGTGATCATTGCTCCGTCCCTCCTTGTCTGTCAATTTACATTAACGTGTATATCATCACGATTCATATTATACCAGATACATTTAGCTACATTGGACTTGCTGTATCCGCTACTACCGTTTTCTTGCGTGGGTGTGGGCGTGTGCTGCACAAACATTCGTTGTTTTGGACACGTAAACAATTAGTAATTTGATATCACGGCAGGGAAGTGCCTATTCTTCATTACTCCAATCTATTGACAATCTGTATATGTTAATAAGCCTTGCCTGTTATTGGTCGACAACTCAACGCATTTCGTATCAGAACTATATATAAACGAACATCTAATTTTATATAGTTATTAAATTAATATCACAAGTTCACATTTTACTGATATTAGAAATTTAGCAAGATTACATAGATGACAATGAAGGTAAGACTATTTTGTATATATTTTAGAAAGGGGGGGGGGGAGAAAAAAGCAATCATGTTATTTTACTCATGATTATATACTTAAAATATATTATGAATAATTATATAGCAATATAACTATTGGGTTCCAAAGTTCTGGAAGAAAAACAAATATAATAAGCTACATTTGTATAATTTTGTGTTGTTTCATGCAGGTGCCATTCAAATTTCAACGTTTAGCAATTAATAAAATAAAATACAGTTATTTTTATAAATTTACTGTAGCAGTGCGTCCGTTTTAAGTAATAGCCATTTGAAATGTGTTAGCACTGTACAATGATATGTCTTAGATATGTATCGTGGTGAGAGTCATGTACATTTAAATGTTTTGTAAAGGGTGCACTCGACTCGCAGCCGCAAGTGATAAAGCTTACCAGTTGCTTGCCCATGGTCGGTGGTTCCCTTCGGGTACTTCAGCTTCCTCCACCACTAAAACTGGTCGTCATGATATAGCTGAAATATTGCTGAAAGTGACGTTGAGCACAATAAATCAAATCAAATCAAATCAATCTAATGTTTTGTATTTTTTGTCGTGATGTAGTGTCTGCTAATAAATATAGTTTTAAAAAATAAAATTACCGTTTACTAGAATTTGATAATCCTTGTAACAGCCATGAAAAATTAGTATGGAGCACGAATATCATGTTATATTGGCTATATGTTCTTAGTAATAGTATCTCTAACAATACATGTCGTTTTAACGTTATTTACATGTAGTTTTGCTGAAATTTCACCTGATTCATTCCTAATAATTTTATTAAACACTGGTTGTAACATAATGTACTATTTAATATAGAGTGTAACAAATGGTCAACATGCAATGTTCTCCAATTTAATGTAATGTCGCCTAATACTATGAAGCTATCGAGAGGCATTCATTAATATATCGTGTTCAGCAGTGGGAGAGCAAGGGTTAAATGAAGTCTACTCACATTGTATTAAACGGGGGTTGTATTTTGTCAATATAAGGTTAAACATATCAATTAAAATGTGTAATACAATGTAGTATTTAATTTGTATTATTTATAATAATCATTACATTTTAATAATTGATCAAATCAACTTGGTGTCTACCATTCACACGAATTGTGTCTTTTATGATGACCCTGGAATTGAAACAAATAATGATCAAGTTACAAGTTACTTAAATCGTATTATAACCAGGTATTTCAAAGAATTGAGCGTTGATTTAAATATACAAAACATAGCAATTGTTTTATGGTAATGTTGTTATGTCCCTCGATTCAGTCCAGACTGGGGATACTTACCACGATCTACCGAACTAGATGGGTGGTTATATAATAAAAGCGTCATTTCATTTGCAATATATCGTTCTACTTGGCACAATATTTTCAAGTATTTGTGAGAAAAAAAACCAGTAGAGTGTTAGATGTTGACATGTTTGATGATGTGATCTTACTATTCACATTGCTGTGCAGAAAACCGTTTTAAATATCTAGTTATTTAAACTTTATTTAGTTTATGTGTCACTGATATTGCATTTGGATATTACTTTGTCTCCCTTCCCCATTTAAAATATGCAAAATAGGTTTCTATAAAATATCCCTTGAATTCAAATTTATTCTTGTCTTCTGTAAAATAATTCGTATATATCCCGCCTTTTTAAAAACGACTTCTCAACCAATGATAAATGTATTTTTACCTCGACCGTCAGAAAAGAAAACATCCAATTATGGTTTTGTTTTTTCAAACAAGCACATGATTTGTATAGAGTTTGTATTTGGATATTATATACCGAAGAATAAACGAGGTTGAACACCATGCAATAAACATATATGTCAAGTTATTGGGTCTGTTATTCCAAATGGAGATGATAATTTATTAAAGCAGCCTATTGTTTCTACCTAATGGGGTATCTTTGGGGGTGATTGATTGGGTTTGTCCAGACGATATATTTCTTCAGTAAAAAGTACGCCATGGAATTCAATTAGCTTACATTTTAGAAACATGCTTGTATTTCTTTGGACTTGCCTTGTTTATGTAATAACAAAATTACCGAACTCCGAACAATCTTAAATGATAGAGGAACATGAATTGAATTGGTCAAGAACGCGTGTTCACTTGGAAGTAAAATACTGACCCCCACATATATATAAGATTGTATGAGCAGCGTTGTCATTAGGAGCGATAAGTCCTACTGTTGATCATAATATGCAATATATGTATTCTTTCTGAAGCTAATGTTGTCATATGCTTTATTCAAGTTCTATAAAAGAAAACCGATGGCATTACTCATTACTTAAATGTTGTCTGAATAAACGTTACCGAAGGGACAATACATAATGGGCAAACTGGCAATATAAGAAACTGGCAAGACTTAAGAAACCAAAAAAACAAAGCAGAACACATTACGTGTTGTACAGCTATATAAGCAAACAAACACACATAACGTAAATAGGATTCTACACAAGACTACACAAGACTATACAAATATGATAAGAAAACAAAATAAACTTTGAACCATAATTAAATGTTATTCTCAAAACCATCTCGCATCGTTTTCTGGCGAGTAACAGGAAACGGTTTTAGTCAGATATTGATATCTTCCGAAAAACGTTTTGAAAGATCAGACTATCCTTCAACTATCTTCTACTTATTGGTTTACTGAAGACGATGGCGTTGTCAAGGGTTTCAATAGAAAGTATGAGCAATAGTTGTGAAATATAAACATCATACGAGGTAGCGGTTATTAGCTATGGAAAATGTATGATTGCTAAATTGTTCTTATGCGATCTGATTATATATGTTTCCATAATAGGAATAATGAATTAAAGCATGTAGAATCGATTAAACGGGAAGCGTTAACCTCTTCCAGAGAGTCTAGCCTCACATTCGATTTTTGTAGGCGTTCCTCTTGGCCAATGTGTTGTTCTTGTTTTAGTTATTGATGTGCGGACTTTGTTATTTTGATTGTTTAATGATACTGTCCCTGCAAGTGTCTTACTAAACTGTATAAGCTTTTTCATTGTCTTGTATTATTTATATTACTTTAAACATATTTTATTGTTCAAAAAGACAAAAGGATAAGACACAAGTTAAACAACTTAGACAGTCTTCTCCCATTACATATATTTCAAAATACACAATTGAACATAATGATATTTAATTACACAAATTTATAGTAAACGTTTATAGTAAATGAAGGCATGAAGAAAAATATAAACAGTAAAACAATTAAAACCCTCATGGAGCCTCATTGACTATATGATCAACATATAGATAACCTATTGATACATATCGAACAGACCCAAATGCGTACTACGTGGCAATGGACATATTTACTTTCATTCATCTATTGGGATTTAGTTGCTGAAAATATTCATGGTAAGAAAATATATTTCTATTTATTTTGTAAGATCAAATAGTCTTCAAAGATCATCCAGAGGTTTTATTTTCAATTATGATCATTCGAATAACACGTTAACATTTGTGTCAAAATGGTATACCTGTAAGGGAATTCACCTGGTTGTTTTGTTACAATTATACTGAAAAACGACCAGTATCTTTAATATATCTTTGAATAATTAAAAATATTTCACAATTTGTTTCATCTGATAGAAAATCATTTCCAAATAACAAAGTATCAACATTTATTTCTACCCCGTTCATATTCAGTATTGCCAATGACGATAACATTTTATTTCTATATACAATATAACGATTACAAAATAGCAAATAATGATCCGCATTTTCATTTTGGTATCCGCATATACAGTTTGGATTTGAAATTAAATTAGTACTATACAAGTCTTCTTTCAATGAACTACATTTGTTTCTTATCCTCGTGTGTAATACACTAAGATATATATTACCACATGAAAAGTGTGCGGATTGTTTCACATTTTGAAAATATATCTGACGGATTTTTGACTTAAAATGAGCTAACATAGGGATTTGTCGGATATTAAGATCCAACGTATTCCACAGCTTAATAGTTGAAGGAAAAAAAGATTGTTGAAGAAGTGCAAGTCTGTTTACTTGTTGACTTATATTTTGACTGTTACGTAAATAATAATTTGAAGTTTCAGAAACTGTAGGTGGTATTAAATCTGATAAATATTCAGGTGCCAGATTATTATAAATTTTGCAAAATAATGTGAGATTTTTAACTTCTCTCCTTACTTTCAATTTATCCCATCCCGTTTCTTTGTAAATAGATGCTATACTAGCGTAACTGGGAAAACCACAAACAATACGAGCGGCTTCAGTTTGCACTTTTTCTAAACGATTTGAATTGAATTGGCCACAATTAAACCAAACTTCAGACGCATATTCTAAAATTGGCCTTATAAATGTTAAATAAATTTTTTCAAGATAGTTTCGTTTAAGTTTAAATTTAAGTTTTCTTAATACATTTATTTGTTTAGAAGATTTT
This sequence comes from Bathymodiolus brooksi, assembly GCA_963680875.1. Lineage (NCBI taxonomy): Eukaryota > Metazoa > Mollusca > Bivalvia > Mytilida > Modiolidae > Bathymodiolus > Bathymodiolus brooksi. The sequence continues at coordinate 79,957,751 of OY804588.1, forward strand.
TCTATAAGTTTATCAATATGTTTGGTCCACTTACAGTCATTACTAAAAATAACACCTAAATGTTTATGCAATTCAACATCTCTTAATGAAGCACCCTCAAAGTCAAAATTGAAATAAAGTTTTGTGTCTCTAGAACTGAAGACCATAATTTCAGTTTTATTTTGATTGAATTTGACTAACCAACGTTTTGACCAATCTTTTAGGTAAGCTAAATCTAAATTTACCATGTCTTGTAAAGAATCTTTGTCATTTGCAATGTGCCCAATCGATGTATCATCTGCAAATAATCTACCTAAACCAGTCATACCATCTGCAATGTCATTTATAAATACCAAAAATAATAACGGGCTAAAACCGACCCTTGAGGCACCCCTGCTTTAAGCTGACCAATGTTTGATAGAGCATCTTTTATCACAACTCTTTGTGTGCGGTTTGATAAGTAACCTTTTAACCAGATAAGCAAATTGTCCCCTATACCATATCTTTCCAATTTGAGTAAAAGCCCTTTTATCCACACAGTGTCGAAAGCTTTACTTATATCGGCAAACGTTACACTTGTAAATTGCTTACTGTCTAAAGCTAGTAAAATTCTATGATATAACTCTACAAGTTGATGGGTAGTAGAGCAACCTGGTAAAAAACCTGACTGAAATTTACACAATAATTTATTTCCCTGTAAATGATTAAATATATGTTTAAAAACTATTTTTTCTAAAAGTTTACTAACACAGGAAAGCAATGAGACTGGTCTATAATTAGAAGGGAATGATTTGTCTCCTGTTTTGAATAAAGGAATGACATGGGCTAATTTCCAATCTGTTGGGAAAATATTTTGTTGGAGAGATTATTTATATGCTGGAGTTTTCTACCCATAACATCTTCCTTTTGCTTAGATCATGCAATAATTATCAAAACTATGGTTATCTTCCCTCAGGCATAAGTGATCTTAGCAGACTGTTGCTATCAAGTTTAGACCCTTTGGTTTTCTTGGTTCCAATGACTTTTCAATTATTTGGCTTTTCAATCTTTTGACAATGAACGTACCTGTTAAAGGTTATTCCAGAAACGTAACCTCGCACTAAGTTTGATATCTGTGCTTTTCTTTATACAAGTCAGATGTATTTGTAATAATAAGTACCAATCCCCTCCATGTTTACTGGTAGACAACCTCCGAATGTCTCTGACAAGTCCAACGGATGTTTATTTGTCGTCTCTTGACAACACCACAAGTATGCTAGTGTTTCATGATCTGGCTTAGAAAGGTTGATTTCCAATCAATTAGTGAGATGAAATATGCCAGAGATGAGGTTGACAGATTATATAATTGAAGATATAAATAGCATAACATAATACTGTTAAGATAAGATATAAATTGTGTCTTTGACAAATACTATACTTTGAAAATGATGATATTAATTAATCCAACACATTTATATTTAGCTTACTAGAAATGGTAGTGATGACTGAAGCATCTTCTTATTTTCTTATTGCAACACAACACGTTGTGAAGCCAAATGAGGGGCCAATGAAGTTGGATTTACAAATGCAAACAACATGTGATAACGTTATCCAATGACTTGTGGCAGGTCGGTGGTTTTCTGCAGATACTCCGGTTTCCTCCACCACTGAAATGTTGTTAAGCGTGTGGTTAAGCACAAGAACCTTAACCCTAGCCCCTGACACCAAACGCCTTTACATTAAATATATTTTGTTCATTAACTTTTAAGTGTCTTAATGTAATCATTACCAAAATAGTGAACTCATTGATATCTGTTTGGTTCTAATAGATCACCCGTTGAATGTACGAGAGTTCCGCGACGTAAAATTGAGATCGTAATTAGCAACAGCTTCTAAAGAGTGGTGGTACACGACAATAACAATAATTTGCAATATACAGATATTTGCATGACTCCAGTTTGCAGCAATGAAGAAAACATATAAACACAACAGCTAAGACAGCACACACACTTTCGACTCGCACGTGTCTATTGACTTCCGTAACCCTTGTAAAATAATTTCATTTACTACTGTGAATATCGATATCTTCGTTGGTCATGCCATCTAGCCATTTACTATCTCTTATTTAATAATGTGTATATTATAATGACAATATGCTTGATTTTCAGTTTATATGTACATAAACACATATCAAATTACAAATACAATATCTTATTTCAATCAAATTAAATATCAGACACATATCATTAAAAATTATGTTCCGTCGGAGGATTTGTTCCATAGAATAATTAATCAAACAAAGGTGAATACAGGAGTTCGGATTAAGGAAGTCTTTTGTGAAAGAGGTAAAATAGTACTATTTATATTTCCCGCCGTTGGACGTTTATTCAACATAGCGGGTTTTACTTTGTATTATGTTCCTTTAAATTGAACATTGTGCAGGCTATTGCAGGAAAATATTTAAAAAATAATACCCACAGTTATTTATATAAATATATATCCTTTCTAATATGACAAATAATAATTGGTTTGTCTGTATATTATGTTAGTGTAAATCTAACATTGATACAGGAAAAATACCTTCGTAAAAAAAAGTATTTGTTTCTTTTAATGTGACAAACAAAATCATAAAATGTCTATTATTGTCATTAAATATAGTATGTTCATTTTTTTTAAATAAAGCAGGTAATCTTACACCTGAAATGTTCAGTATCATCTACGGTAACTAAATTTGAACATTGTCATTACATCCGATACTGCACAATATAGCAAATTTCTTTATCTGCAACTTCAGCTTCTGATGATTAATCCTAACCTAGCCAGGCAATGATCAGTGATAACATAGAATATGAAATTAACACGCAACCACTGCCCAGTAAGGTAGAAAAGGGAAAGTTTTTTCCTCTGCTGATGATGACAGCTACTTGTAACAAAGGGCTGCAGCCATCTTAAGAAAAGTGTCAAAAATGAGACCCGGATGTACAACTTATGTACTCTTAGCGACAAAGAGCTAGACACGGGACATAACTCTTCCCCCAACTCCGAACTGTCGTATTAGTGTAAACATATTTTATTAAGTAATTCATCAAGACAATACAAGCATGAATATGTACAAACTACAACTTCGTTAATGCCTTATATGGCCTTAAAAGTTTATGTAACAGTGTTTGAAATGCATTCAACTGGTGGTGTTTGAGACAAAATATAATAGCGAATGACATTTGGCGGCATATTTTCTATGGTGATTCATGCAATCAAATTATAAAACAACTACGCATTGGAATAGCGCTGTATATATATGTTTATGTTTACAATAATCATAATTGACGCTGTTTGATAAAGCCATATATGTATCTACATCGTATTTACAGACGTAATCATTAGTAAGTTGGTAAACTTTCCTTGACTCTTCTGAGCTCTTTAATGCGTAGTTGTTTAATAATGTGATAGCATGCATCATCATATATATATCACGTGACCGAACAAATAGTTCAATAAAAGGATATTGCAACATCATTCTTTGTAATCTTGTGGACACAGGTATGAAAACCAAACACATTTAACTGTAGTATTATACATTTTTTGTTTGTTTTGTAGTTTCGTAAATCTACATTATCTGTGTTAAGAGGCAACTATACATTGTTGTTTTATCTACATTATCTGTGTTAAGAGGCAACTATGTATTGTTGTTTTATCTACATTATCTGTGTTAAGAGGCAACTATACATTGTTGTTTTAACTACATTATCTGTGTTGAGAGGCAACTATGCATTGTTGTTTTTATTTGGATAAGTTGCGATGATCAGCATTTGACTCTCACGTGGATAACACTCGCGTGACTTCGTGCTTTCACTTTAACGCCAGATTTTGGTTTTTAAAACTAACCTTACCTCGGCACCGTGTTGTTTGTGTAGCTGCTAAACCAGCAGAGTGCGCTGTTATGTAAATGAGTCTGTTTTTCATTTTAAATGTGACAGCTATGAAGTATAAAAAGGCGAAATCATGTAGACGATATCATTGACCTATGACCTTGTTAATGACTATATAATAAGCTATTTGTTAATATGTAAATATTCTTCTTTATTACTTGCAGAGAGCTATGTTAGGAAAACATTCTGCTCTGAGCAGTAATCAATGGAATCGGGAAATAAAAGATTTTTCTGGCAGATATTCCCAATCGCCAGAACCGACGTCGATTACTTTAACATTGGAAGATATGCAAGGAACGTCCATAGATCTGCCTATAGAGATGAGTGAAAAATGTGCAATTGGCTCAGAAAAGAAGACAGAAATATTAACGGCAGAACACTGCTTTAGGAGGATAATGGACAACAAGAAGGGGAATGCCGGCAAGAAAAGATCCCCTGACAGCGATGATGGAATTGGGTCGTCCGTCGACAGCGATTCGTCCTCCTCCGGAACAAAAGACAACAAAGAAAGAGCTGATTGTGATTCCTCCCCAGAAACGCCCAAGTTGAACAATTCGTTGGAGACAGAAACAAGTTACACCAGGAAGAACAAAGAATCAATGTGTAGAATGTTCAAGCGCATGCTTACGCGCCCAATGAGACGAAATAAAAGTGATGACTGCTCAAAAAATATTCCTGCCCATGCCTTGTTTCTGTGCACAGATACAAATAAAAATGATACGGTAAGACATGTTTATACTTTTTGGTTGAATCAACGTCTTTTTATCCTTTTATCTTTTCACCGTTACATTGTTTCCCATTTTCGATTTACGGGGTCTGACGGTCATTTTGGCATTTTCAAACTTGTCTTCTTGTGTATATTTCTGGATTGCCTATTCTTTATTTTCTCTGCAGGTTGAATAAATAATATGGTATTAATCGGCATTACTCTATGAACAAATGTCAAAGTCCATGTGTATTTAAAATTATCTAACGAAAATTGTGTTTTGTCATGATTTCAATAAAGAAGAAGCCGTTCATGCTTCATCTACTTGACGACATGTTTCCGATGCCACAGGTAGGTTCTCGGTTCCATTAACTATTTGATTTGCTTTCTTTGTATTATTTCCTTTACATTGTTTTTTTTGTTTTGGGAGGGGGGGGGGCGGTTCATTGTAGAATAGGCGTCATGTCATGATTTCCAATGTCTTGCCAAACAAGATTATTTAATTCCTGAGTTTTTTGTTGTCATTACAATTACTATTGCCTTTTCTTGTGAGTCATTGCTCTACTTTGTTCATCTGACGTCAAGCTGACAATTTATCGATTTGAGTGAATTACTACATTACACTTGTATGTCTGAATATTCAAGGACAAACTGAAATCTGGGCACTTCTGTTTCTTCCACCAATAAAGCTGACCGCCACGATATAACTGAAATATTGTTGAAATTGACGTTTAACACCTTAACCATAACCATAGTATTTTTATTATCAGATTTTAAATAAACACATGCGTATACCTGTCTTAAATGAGGACCTAAATTTCCAACGCCATATCGTGTAGTCTTTTCTTGTGTTCAGTAGTTGATCAGTTTGCTGATACGGGTGGCATTGTTGATCATCACTGTTTATCTTTTCATTTCACAAGGATTATAATAAAAAAACGTAGATATGAAATTTAAAAAATATATATTTTAATAGATATCAAAAACCTCTATCGGGTAGGCTCAAAAAGTTTTGGTAGAAATACAATCATAGGGCCTATTCATAAAGCGCAGCTATTTATTCTGGTCAGCTACGAAATCTCCCATGTTTTCTCTGTGTTGATGCTTCCTGGATCTACTTTTCCTTCATGGGTGTTGTTGGATTAATTTATAATGTGTATCTATGTTGTCTGAATGTTAGATTTTTGCTTAAATTCCTGGTAAATCTTAAACTACTGTTGTATTTTACATTATCTCTCATATTTCCTTGCAGCTGGAGAGCCGTAAAAAGCATTGTTCACATCCGACACTATTCCAAAATAGGGATGATAGAAAATTCCAGGAAAAACGAAAGATTATAATGTCATGTTCATCTGACGATGCTAAGATGACCTCTACTGAACTAATTAGACAACACAATGTAGAACAAAGACATATGTAAGTCAATATTAACTATCAAATATGCTTTAAAGACTTTTTAGCCCATACAACTATATTAACTCCGCCACTTTCTAATGTGCCTGTACCAAGCCAGAAAAGTAGGTTTTCATGTATTTGTCTGTAAGGGGTATCAAATTTGCTTTTCCTACGAGATTTTATTATTGGATTTTGGAACTATTCCGACACAACATTTGTTGTTTTGTTTTTCGTTGTACTTTAACGCACATTATTTCACATGGAACAACCAAACCATGGTCATGGAATTTTTAATACAAAAATGTAAATCTCGGTGAAGTTAGCGTTATAAATTCGATCAAGACTATTCAATACTGGTAAAGTATGGTTATAATTGTTACTTAGATCTGGTGACGTTTCAACCCACAAAACTGCTAAATTAATAGCATAAAAAAAATGTAAGGAACATACCATTATAAAAAGAAATACATCATACAAACAACCAACCACCTTTCAAACAAAACTTTTAATTTTGGCCATTGTGTTGTCTGTCTTTCTTCAATTTATGGCTTCTGATTACCCCTTTGGTATCTTCAAAATGTTCTTAATACATTTTAAGCAAATATATTTTCATTGTAGAACATTCAAGACTATAAAGAAAAGATTCACATTTATACGAAGATGGAACAATGAAGACACCATTTTACGCAAGAATTACTCACCAGTGCAAGTACCGATCATTACATGTGATCAAGCTTTACAGTGGAGCAGATCCTTCGATTCGCTTTTATGTGACAGAAGTAAGTACTTTAGTTGACTCTAATCTTTGCAGGATTGTTTGTATCGTTTGTTAATACACTGAAACCTGTCTACATCGAACCATGACTAAGCAGAAAGCCTGCATAAATCGAGCTTAAATAAAGTCCCAATACGGGAAATATTTGTTAATTTAACCTGTATAAACCGAAACACAAAAGGTCCGTTTAGACAGGTTTAGCTGTATGTGAATTGTTGTTGGAGATTCTACTATCAAGAAAGGCAGGTCGGGATCATAAGATACGGCTTTGTGGTGTTTCCAGCCAAAACCTGGATATCAACAGCCATATATTTTGGTTTGCTTATGTTTAATGATTCAAGGTGATAGGTAATTGTTCGCTTTGTTGATAACCATCGTATTGTGACCATGGCGGTTTAAACGTTCTTTTCATAATTAGTCTGATATCAAATTATTTGGGGGAGACAATCGATTGTATAAACGACAACTTTTATGATTATTTACCGCCTGCTACTTTTACTAATACGTGATTCATAGCAATTTCACCCCCTCTCCGAAGACAAATTCTCCCAACAACTCTTGTGCATCTTTATTGAAATTAATTTCTGTCAAGACTACATCCTCAAATGAATTTCTAAATGCATTTGGGATGGCTCAATTGACTATGTATAATCTTTGTAGTTCTTATACGATCCTAAGACACATGACTGAGCTTGTTTTCAATTACTATTACTTCAATGCTTGTTCAACCAATCAGATTTGTGAATGTGCGATGTACCGTTAGTCATACCAACAGATGATAGTATCGATGCATAATCACGAATATGGGGGCACACTGATTAGGGAGGTGACAGTACTTTCAAAAACACATACTACTGGACCAGCTTATTTATCTATATCACCTGCGTTCTGAGTTCACCCCCATTTGTAATAGGCATCAGTGATAACTGTTCTGTAGCATGTTGTCTTTTAGAACCATTTTTTATTAACAAATATATTGTCTGCCATTCTAATAACAGTTTATGAATACCTCTTTGTAATTTGCAAACTTTTCGTAGTCTACCCCACTTTCAAATCAATAGAGATTGACATATTCTACACCACGATGTGTGACTAGTGCGACGTATGACAATCAATCACATTCTAACAGTTGATCGTTAGTTTATCTTTGCATTGCTTCCCTCTTGGTGTGTGTTGCTCATTGGAAATATGATTCTGTGTTGACCTCGGCATTGCAGAATTTTGGAATGTTTTTTTTATGCAAAAACAAACGTTCTGTTCATGCATAGTGCTGAATCGAATATCCTGTCAATTGTGACACAGTCGGCCGAATATGTAGGTGGTGAGACACCTTAATTTTATATTGTACTTCCATTCATATGTATTAGCCCCCATACTAAATAACGATAACTATTGTATTGTGAAATGCACAATTGCATTCATTTTATCTGAAATGAATGGCTGAAATTACATTTTATATGACAATTTGTAATTGCTGTTATCCTTTCGGGTAGGCAGCCACGATATAACTGAAATAGTGTTGAAGGTGGCGTTTAACATCATAAACCAAGCCAACTTTTCGGTTAGGGGTTTCTTGAAATGGTACTCTTCGAGTTTAGTTGGTTGTTTAATGATGATCGGGATTTATGTCGTTTCTTTTTGTGCGATGCTGCCTCTATCTATAGATTGACAATTCCTGGTTGCCCCTTCCATATTCTCTAACGTTTTTGATGCAATCAACATAAATTGTAATATTTATTTTTGTATATTTCAGGTGGATTAGAATTATTCAAGGGATTTCTGAAGTCTGAGTTCAGTGAAGAAAATGTAGAATTTTGGATTGCCTGTGAAGAATTCCGTTCATCGGGTGATGCCAACATGCAAGTTTTCGCACAGAAAATATATGGCGACTTCGTAGCTTTCAATGCACCTAAAGAGGTATGAAGTTTATTTAATTTATTGTACAGCATAGTAATCAGATTTATGTATTGCAATATGATTGTGAGTAGTTCACTTCAATGCAGTGAATTCGAAATTCATTTACGTCTCTAAAGAGTCAATAAAACACGCTTTATGTTTATACATATTAATGACGAATATCATAGAATGACAAATTTTCTGCTCGTCTTTAGTCGCCATTGTATATTGCATTCACGTGTACCCCAACTAGGTTTACCTCTGCTTAATGGACATGCTTCTGACCATTAGAGTGTGCACGTGTCATTCTAAACACATTGATGATTAAATTGACAGAAGCAATAATATATTTCTGTAAAACCAATGTCGGAACACCTCTAAGACGACAACTCAAAGGATAATGTTATCGATGTTGCATCCCTAGAAAGGGTACACTAGGTATTTGCTGTTATTATGTTAACACTCTTTGTCATATTTTAACGTACCCTTACGATGATCTTAAAATGTCTTTTCACGGCAACTTAAGATACGTTTATAGTTACCGGACTCTGTTCTCTATTCTGCAATCTTCCAGCTTTAGGAGTGAAATTACATTGACTGCATAGATTATTGTGATATATAATCGCTGACTCCATCAGTCACCTGGACACTATAGGGCTGTGTAAGGCGAAAGCCGCAATATAAGTACCGGTTTAACGAGTACCATAAAGGAGACACTTTATAATTGTGCTCAGAATGGCTCAAATAACATTTGTTACATTGTTTTGTGTATTTCTCTTTTAGTTTTGAAGAACATTAACAATATTTTACAAAGCAAAATTTTGTAATACCAATATTTTATAACTTAAGCATATCATCGCTGGGCTTCCAAAATGTTGTATGTTGATTTTGTTAATCTTTTCAAGTGAAAGTGAAAACTGATTGGGTATGCCATTTTCCCTCTTGTAACAATATTCTGGAAGATTTTAATATAATTTCATTTGATAAAGATGATGAACATTTTACTATGCAAAATATCTTTTGGTAAATGGTAGTCAGATGATATGACATTTTGTTATTTATGAGTGAGATGTTTTAGCCACTTACGATAGTTTGTGCATAATTCATGTGTAGATAATGTTCTATATAATGTTCTATATAATGTTATAACACTATTATAGGTTAACCTAGATTCTAAGACGAGGGCAGTCACTATTTCAAGTCTACAAAATCTTTCAAAAGAAACATTCGAACTTGCTCAACACAAAATCCAAGTACTAATGGAAAAAGACTCTTATCCAAGATTCATTGAATCAGTACTATATCAACAATTACTTGAAAGTTAATATTTCATGAAGGTATGTATTTAATTACTATAGATTAGTCTTTTCCCATTGTCTATTAAGATAAAACACTATTCTATATAAAGGTGAAATATGACCGCGCAATGTGCTCAACTTTTACTTACAATTACATATTTCCGATGAATGGTTTACTCCGGGCACTCAAACTTCCTGCAATGATGAACATGATCGCCCAAATGTAGCTCATTATATATATATATATATATATATATTGCAAGTTGCATGAACCTAACAATTGAATATTTTCTTCAGTTCCCATCGCTTTTTTTTGTTTTTTTTTCGTTTTTTTTAAATTTCCCTCAGTAGTCATCGTTTGCTGATATCAGCGACAACGAGGAAATTTAGTGAATTAATAATATCAGGTCTTATACTCGAGTAATTTCTGAGTACGAGTTTAAAAGCTCTTTCTCAAAATCGTCCAATGAAAACACTGTATGATTTGGATACTGTGTTCTTATTGGTTGTCTGTGGAGTACCAGGGCAAAACACGTACTCGGAAATTGTAGACCGGTAAGACTGGAACGAATAAAACAAAAATGCATAAACATTACACATATGAATGAATAGATAAACCAAACTTATTTTATGGAAAAAAAACTAAAACAAAAACATTGTTTCTGCATATGAATCGCTTACGCTTTAATTATTATTTGACGCAAAATAATATCGTGGTGGCATGAATACATGTTTGTTTCACATCAAAAAGTGACATGGATGTAAATCAATATGCAAGAAAGAACATTATAGAACATACGATAGCATTTTTTAAATCGTTCAAATTATCATCTTTATTTTCCCATATCAACACGATATTACTACGCCACGTACTAATATGGACCACATTTAGATTCCAGGTACATTATGACATGGTATTTATTTATCACATATTCTTGTCTTAGACTGTTTGGAGTGTTTTCTTTGCTTTACTCTGCATGGGCAATTATTGTTTATTTACAAAAAGAAGCCACGAAATGCGTGAACAAATCTGTCAGCTGATCTGGTTCCAAGACAACGACAAGTAAGTTATTTTTTGCTTTGTTTTCAGGAAATTCAAAATACACTTATTATTTTCTTGTCTTTCATATAAAACACGGGGTATAAGATTACATTAGACGTAACTGAACAAATCTTAAATTTCAGGATAATAAATTAGATACAGAGAAACGTGAGAACGGATCGAATTAACGCGTCCTTTTGATAATAGAAGACTCTTAATGCGGCGGACTATACCTATCCCGCGAAAATCAATGCAAAATATTTGATAATTCTATTTTTCATTTTTAGCTTTGCAGACAAGGAACATGACTTGTTTGTTTTTTAAATACTTTACATCCATAATGCAGCGTTTATAATGAGGTAATATCATAGCAAATCCTACATTGCAGAGGTTCTTTGACTGGAGTTAACTAGTAGTTATTGTCTTCATGTCGATCTACTCTATATCTGGGAAACTGTTATTTACTACTCTTTAAAGCATAGTAAAATTAATGCTCCCTTTTCATAATTCCTTTTTACCTTTGACATTTCGTAGGGAGAGTTGATTATACCCTGTACATTATATGATGCTGCTAGCAATTGTGCATAATATTGTCATTGTTACTTGACACCAAAGTTTCAAAACTGTTTAGAATTTTATAATATAGTTAAAATTAGTCATCTCTTTAATAATACTAATATTTTGCATGTTAATTATTTTTAGCTTTTTATTAGCCTTGCTGATCTGATATTATCGTGATGACTGTTGGACTGCTGGTCTGATATTATCATGATGATGGTTGGACTACTGGTCTGATATTTTGATTATAAATTGGACATATACTAAGATATTATGGTGATGACTCTTAGAATTCTCATAATATCGTGATGACTGTCATATTCCCTGTGTTACATACTCATTTTCCCCCCTACTCATTTTTCCCCCCGGAAAAATGAGTATATACTAGTTTTTCCCCCGGAAAGATCAGTATATACTCATTTTTCCCCCCGGAAAGATCAGTATATACTCATCTTTCCCCCTGATTTTTAGGGGGGAAATCTGAGTATATACTGAAGTTTCCCCCTCATACTCAATTCTCCCCCTTTGCACTGATAGACTATACAAGGGCAATAACTCCTATAAGGGGTCGACCCTATGGGGACTTTTGTAAAGCTTTTGATGCTGAAGAAGGAAGATCACCTCTATTTTTCTCTATCTGTAATACTTTTTGAAATATTAGCCAATGACTGCAGTTTGACCCCTATGTTCTATTTTAAGCCATGGCGGCCATGTTTTTTCATCGACGGATATATAATTCACAAACTATAGTCTACACACCCTAAGGATCATTCATACCAAGTTTGGTTAAATTATGTTCAGGGGTTCTCAAGAAGAATATCAAAATGTAAAAGGTTAACGAACGGACGGAAGGACGACGAACGCAATGTGATGGCAAAAGCTCACCCTGACTTTTAATCAGGTGAGCTTAAAAGGGGGTTTCCAGTCTAATTTTTGCCGAATTTCACGAATTTTTCATATATATACTCCGGGGAGAAAAATGAGCATGGGGGAAAAATGAGTATGTAACACCGGTCTGATATTATCATAATGAATAATAACATGCCCTGCTGATATGATATCATTGTGATGACTCTTAGACAGTGCGACTGAAATTATCGCAATGACGGTTGCTTTGTTGGAAATAGCGTGGTGACTGTTGGACTGCAGGTCTCATATGGCCATGGTAGTTGTCAGGACTCGCATGGTAATGCTTGCTAGACTCATATTATATTGATGGCGGTTGGATGGTGGATGAATCGGTGTAATAACGATTGCTGGTGAATGGTTTGATAGGTAATTACATTGGAAGCTGTTAGATCCCAGAATATGATTGGTGGAATGCTGGCATGATACAATTTGCCAAACATAGCGTTGACAGTTGGGCTTGTGTCTACAGTTGGATTACTATTGCCATGAATGTAAATGTACTATTACGTTGATGGCAGGTTGGTTATCGCTAGTCGTTGCTCATTGCTACTAATGATGATCGGTGAACGGTTTTGTAGGTATTGGCATGGCCAATGGTTGACTGCAGATGATAGTGGTAGTTGGAACTGCTGGTCCAATATAATTGATTATTGTACATCTGTATATGAACATCACTACACAATTTTCTACATTAAAATTTCTATTTTTCTCCTTTTCCAGTTATTTGACTATTGAGCGGTTCATAGTTTTTATGACAATGGACCGGCAATGTGAATCGTTTTCGCTGATTTTTTGTTCCGCGACTGGATTGGATAAAAGTTTTATATTTCTTCGGAACACTCGGACTTCATCGTCTAATTAACGAAAACTCTGAAATGTAGAAAAAATTTCAAAATTTCAAAAATTTCAAAAATTTCAGTTTTCATAAAATTACATAAAATTTCAAAAATATTCAAAGTTCTAAAATTAAAAAAGCAATTTTTTTTAAAGTTCAAAATTTCTAAATTTTCACAAAATTTTGAAATTTAAAAAGAATTGAAAAAAATTTCAAAAAATTCCAAAACATAGGACCAGTAGTCATCAGGTAAATTTATTTTGAAGTCTACTTTCTCAAAAGAATCAAACTATTATGAATGACTGAGGAAATAGCATAAATATGTCCATGAGATAATATACAGATTTATAATGCAACATACTGGCAAAAAACGTGTGATTTTATTGGTCTTTATCATTTTGAGGTGATCATTCAACTATGTTTTTCGGTATAATAAACTACTTATAGACACTGTATTCGGCAATAGTAAGTTTGTTGCTTCGCGTCGTTCAATAGTCGGTGTATCGGGGACAACAAACTTGCTATTCCCTCATACCCAGTCAATAAGTATATACTATTGTCTGTAGTTGGGCTAATGTTTTAGCGTATGATGATGATATAGTTATCTTCATGACAGGTGGTGATCACTGAGTATCGCTCATAGTGGTCGATCAAGAGCGGTTTAGTAGGTTTTTGGCATGGTAACTATGGTAACTGGGAGATTGCAGATGACGATGGTTGTTGGGACTACTGATTTTATATAATCATAATGACAGTTAGACATTTGTTTTGTTTTATGTGTAGACAATTTAATATTATCTTAACGTACGTCACGTTACGCTACGTACTTTTATCTAAGCGCTAGAGAGTTAGACAATGATATTATGAATGACCTTTGGACTGTTATTCTAATCTAAACGTGATGACTACAACAGCAATGACATTTCATAAAAAATCATTGGTGGAAATAATGTTGCATGAACAAAAACATGTAACTTTTAAACAAATGAAACAACATTTCTAGAAATACCACAGAACTAGAAAACGGTAATGTGCTAAGAAGGGAGATTAAGAGATTCATACCTACCTCATTTGGATATATACATTTATATTTTCTAAAATATTCACCAACATTTCATTTTCTGTTGTATATGTACACGTAACTGGGGTTTTTTTCGGGGGGTGGGGGGGATAGAAAAAAAAGAGAATATTCCACGCGTTTTTTTATCGGATGATCAAAATTTTGAACACAATTTAATGAACATGTTTTAGCAAAAGACTTAGACAAAATATTGCATTCTACTTCACCATTAATAGCATGTTTCGCGTCATGTGTCAATGCTTTACATCTAATTGTCAGATTATATACATGAATGTCGTCAGCAGTGATATTAAACACCATATTTCATTACATCACAAAACTGTGTATAAGTTATTAAACACAGTAGACTGTTACACACCATATCCCTGATTTCCGCCTCTGATTTCGTGTTGTAATAGAACATTTTCTATGTAAATGTATATCGGTGTCTCAATTACAGTGTACGATGCCATACAATGCTGAACATTTCGGCGTATATGTATTTGATCCCCGTGGCAAGTTTATTCACACTTTACATACATTGCAGGTAGAAATAATAGCGACACTATGCTAAACGTTGTATTCATAGCGAAAAAATCTTAGGGAACGACCATTTAACTTGAATGGGGGGGGGGGGGGGGGGGGGGGTGGGGGTTATGGTTCTTTTCTAAAAAAATATTCTGATTCCCAATCTTACTGAAAAAAATATTCTGATGTTGGAGGAGGAAAAAAAAATAATCTAATTCAGAGTTCTTGTCAAAGAACCTAATGTTGAATTTTGGAAAATATTCTAACGCTCGTGTTGTCTGAAACAAAAATTCTGAACGAAACAAAAACCATACCCTCCCCCCCTGCAAGTTAAATGGTCGTTCCCTTACACATATATCTTTAAGAGTTTCTACGATATAATTTGGACAAGACACATATGTTCTTTTCCTGACCTGATGCATATTTTCATATGGGAGAAAACAACATGGTTGATTTAAAATAAACTGGTTTATTGTGTTCAGTCATCAGCAGAAAGCTAACTAGTGACCATGACAATAAAATAAACCCTGAATCACACCTTGCTTCACACAAAAGAAGAAAGCACTGGGATCGGATGGATATCTAGGCAGTTATATAACATCGACATTTTACCGAATGACAGACCTGGTGACAACATATATCTAATAAGCTAAACCAGTAATCGGAATAATCAATAAAGTCAGCAGAGTGAATGTAATTTAAATTTCATATACAGCCGGTCTAAGCATATATTATGTACCAGATGTGCCTTCTCGATTAAATGTCTTCTGTGAAGATTGCCACGAAATAGTTCGAAAATAGAATTTAAATAAAGCAATTCAAGAACAATATTTCTTAAAAACTTTATATAAAATATATCCGTGAATAGACAATTTCATTTCAGACTACATCGTGTGCTAATTATTAAGCTGAACATAGTATGTGTATTATAATATTATTGAAGATAGAATTGAACATTAAATATATATTTGAAAATATTGTTATTATGTTATTTAAAACCACACCCTTATTTCAAAAAGAACGACAAAAACGGACTATATAATGCAACATTCTCACTACAAGGTATACACGAATACTTTTAATGTAATACGTAATCCCCTATGGTCTTACCGTGTTGAAACCGAACATATTTAAAACAAGATCGGTGGGTATAAACAGGTGTTCTGAATAGACAGATTGGTAAATATATAAAGTTTGTAATCATTGGGACTGATTGTGATGTTCGATATAAATAATATTTTGGTAAGTTAAAGGTTATAGGCTTATAAAGGTTAGAGACAACCGAAGGGGCAATCAAAAATGGCCAATCCTCAAGTCACAATACAAAGACAACGAAAACCAAAAACACAAGATAATATGTGTTGGACAACACAATATGCAAACAAACAAATAATGTAAATAGAACATGAGCCACCGTACAACTGGAGGTACGTACAAACCGAACATCGTTTTAGTGCGGAATTACAATATAACAATTAAAATGAAAATAAGATTAATCTGAAACTTATAATTCAGTTGTATACAATAAATCGGAAAATACGCTGCAAGCGGTACTGTCAGATGATATGAGACATATACGCACGATACCTGTGAATATGGGAGCAGTTAAAATAGAACAATGTGTTTGTAGTACTACTAAGTGAACCATCGACACCGGATAAGAGTAGCCACACATCAACTACAGATGCATTACGAGTCATACTTACGTACGCGCCATATCTTTGAGTGACATGTGGAACAAAAAAAGAAGAGGACGGTGGTTTATGAAGATGTTTGAAGCTCAAGTATCCGATTCTAAAGTCAATATCTTCCTCTTATTTGAAAATTGAAATCATAATTGTTTGCTTTGTTAGAATGTCCTATCCCGCAACATCAGTTTCTGTAAGACAGGATATCAGTGTTCATAATAGTTCTTTATTTAGTATATCTGAGTAATTAACTTCAAATAAAAAATAAAATAAAATCAATCCTGAAGGAAAACAGTAGACATTGTTGATAAATAATATGAATGGATAATTCTTTGACTATATATTTTCATCACTAACGTTGTGAGTTCGAACCCCAGGCGAGGTGTACTCGATACAGCAATATGTGATACAGTTTGTCATTGACGTGCGACAGGGCGTTGGTTTTCTCCGGGTACTCCGGGTTCCTCCACCAATAAAGCTAACCGCCATGACATAACTGAAATATTCCTGAAAGTAGCGTTGAATATCGTACGCTTTACCCTCACCCCAATATATTTTATTCTGTTCTGCTGAGGGAGTTTTTTGTGTTGCATTTGTAAATTTCTATTCAATCTAAAGCTAGAATAACCTAATAATGGAATCATTCAAATGCATACTACAACATATAATCATTAACATTGTGCACGACATTCATTCGTTTTGGTTTTATGAGTAATCATGCGTTCCTTTTTGTTCTCGTGAACCATGGGTACAGTTTTGAACCATATCGATTACCGATTTCAGAACTATTGCTACGAATCTACAATACAATTCCTGGCAACTAACGTGTTTGTATTACATGCCATTTTGCAGAATGTCAATTATTTGTTTTGTGTTAGAATAATACCATCATGGCGATCAAATTTGAAAACTGGCGGTCTGAATCAAAAGGATTTACCGGGTAAGCGCTAAGTCCACAATCATCCCTGTGTGTGGTCTGGCTGTCATACAATATACTGTTTGATTTGTGTAAGTGAGGTATTTCATTGGTTTTTAATTGAAGTTAATATACACAGCAATGCTTCTTAGAGGTCAGATAACATTATACAATGAACCTAGTAAAATAGTAAATGATCTTGTTTAAGCAATCCAGAGTTAACTAATTACGGTTTTACATTATGCATGCATGCAATACCATGTGTTTTCAAAACATATATACAGATGTCATTTCTTGAACAATTGTGCTAAAAGATTCGCTCACAAAGTCATATTGTGTTGAAGCTGTTCTTCGTTATCTTCGTATCCTCTTTTGATTTCAGTAACAAGGTATGTTAGTGGCCATATACCTAGTTTAAAGCTGCTACTTTTTTATTCAAGTTCATGTACAAAGCCAACAAAGTGAATGATCGTGTATATTTGCGTTAAGGGGATTGGTTTTGCTTCTGTCTAAGATTTTTTTTATTTGATTTTGGAATTGTTCCCACAGTGTGTTTTTTTTATTTCCCTTTCATTTATATACGGTTTTAAAATT
This sequence comes from Bathymodiolus brooksi, assembly GCA_963680875.1. NCBI lineage: Eukaryota > Metazoa > Mollusca > Bivalvia > Mytilida > Modiolidae > Bathymodiolus > Bathymodiolus brooksi. The sequence continues at coordinate 79,975,838 of OY804588.1, forward strand.
TAACGATTTAAGCGCATTCTTGAATTCTTGATGTTAAAACATCTTTAATGAATACGATTTCTGTTTAACTCGTGAATGTCTAAAAATCATAAATCAGCTAAAACAGCTAAAACTATTTGCATTTGTGAGCTAAAATTGCAGAAAATGAGTCCATACATGTATAATGTTTTGAAAGAAAACGTGGCATTACATAATATATATATATATATATATATATATATATATATATATATATATATATAGGGAGTGGTCTAGGGCGCTGGACGTAAGGCTAAGCGAATGGTGCTGCAGTGTATCAATGGTGTGAGTTCAAATCCCGTCGAGGGAAGAACAAAAATTTGACAGCTCTAAAATCTAATTCTAACACTGTTTGGTTTAATTTTCAGACGTATATATATATATATATGACACTGTTTGGTTTAATTTTCAGACGTATATATATATATATATATATAAACGTCTAAAATGTTAGCACAACGATATCAAAACAATATGTTAAAATGTAACAAGAATAACTATAAGTCTACAAAAAGACTATAATTATAATGAAATCGACGGATATTTCGCTTGACCGACAAGCTTCATCAGCGTCTGTAATCCGATTTGAAAAATTGTCACGTGAGCATCAGTTATCGTGACGTAAATTACTAAAAATCATAATCTTGAACTTTATACTTTATATTATTCAAGTTTATTGCACACTAATTTATAAATATGAACAGAATGAGAAAATGTAATGATGAAGTTTACCAACTAGCTAAGGTCCAGGCACTGGATAAAAAGTTAAAAAACAAAAGATTTAGGCCTTTTTGTTTATGCCTTCCGGGTGTAATGTTTGTAACTCGCGGATCCAAAAACTCTCTTTTTTCTGTCTTTGATTTTCTTTCCAACTTGGATTGTGGTCAATGATATAAATTTTGGATCTGCCAAAGTCTTCCAATGAGTGCCCCGGCGACACAAAGTGTTGACTCACGGGCAAGAGCGTCTTTTTCGTAAGGTCACTTCTGTGTCCATTCATTCTTTTGTTGAATGGTTGGACACTTTCTCCTACGTATTGCGACCCGCAGACGTGACAGTCAAGGAGGTAAACCACATTAGGTGTTTTGCAATTGACATTGCAAAATATCTTATACTCCTTTCCTGTCGTCTTGCTATGGAACACTTGTGTGTGTTGCAATTGGAGACAGCACTTGCAACGCTTGTCACCAAATGGTTTACACTGGCCGACCGTCGATGAAGGTCTAGATACCGCAGCTCTGACCAGTGTATCCTTAATGCTTTTAGGTCGCCGGAACGCTACAACGGGTGGTTCAGGGAACAACCTGGCCAGCGTTTCACTTTTTTGAATTTCTTTCCAATGATGACGGACAATGCCTGCAATTTTGGCTAAAGAAGGATGGTAAGTGAGAACAAGGGGAACCCGTTTGTTGATCTTTTTTTCTTTGTATTCCAGGAGGTCATTTCTGTTAATTTCACTGGCTTTTGAAAACCCACTCTCTATAACTTTGTCATTATATCCCCGTTTCTTCAAATGATGGCGTAAATCTCCTAGTCTTTGCTTGGTGGTTTCAACAGTGGAGCATATTCGTTTTACCCTAATGGCTTGGCTGAATGGGATACTCTTAAAACAGTGCTTAGGATGGCAACTACTGGGTGAAAGGTATTGATGTTTGTCTGTGGGCTTAGAGTATAAATCAGTTGTCATGTTGCCCTCCTTGACCGTGGTGGTAGTATCAAGGAAGGACATTTTGGTTTTCGACACTTCGTGTGTGAATTTTATAGACGGATGGATACTGTTGGCATGTTCCAAAAATTCATCAAGCTCTTTATCGCCATGTGTCCACTTCATGTCAACGTCATCTATAAATCGGAACCATGAAAGAGGTTGTTTAAGTGACGAGAGGAGTAATCGTTCTTCTAGGTCCCCCATAAAAATGTTGGCATAGGAAGGTGCCATTTTGGTTCCCATAGCTGTCCCATTTATTTGAAGATAGTGATTTCCGTCAAAAGTAAAATTGTTGTTTTTTAGAACTAGTGTAAGCATCTCTACTAAGCATTCTGTCGGAGGTTCTTGATCTGTTCGTTGTTCCCATATTTTTCTGCATGCGGCAATTCCGTCATCATGGGGAATGTTCGTGTAAATGGAAGTTACATCCATGGTAACAAGCGTGGTATTTTCTGGAATGGCTAAATTTTCCATTTTCTTCAAGTAGTCGGTAGTATCTTTGATGTGTGATGGAAGGTTTTCAACGAACGGCCGAAGGTGAAAATCAATAAATTCCGATATCTTTTCAGTTGGGTGACCATTGGCTGATGCAATCGGTCTACCCGGATTGTTTTCCTTGTGAATTTTAGGCAGCAGATAGAAACGGCCTGGCTTGGGATCCTCTGGAGTAAGGTACTCCATGGTCTTATTGTCTAAGTGGCCACGAGCATGCATAGCCTCTAAGGCTCGTATGATCTTCTGCGTAAAATCTAGTGTAGGGTCAGAATCTAATTTTTGGTAGAATCGACAATCGGACAGTTGTCTTTCTGCTTCTTGTATATATGTCGTTTTATCCATGACTACTACTGCACTCCCCTTATCTGCTGGCTTAATACTAATATCATCTCTTTCATGTATATCCCTAAGGGCTGATCTTTCTGCCTGTGTTAAGTTGTCGGTCTTGGGGACATGTACGTCAACATTGTGTTTGATATCTGACTTAATTAGGTTAATGACCGATTCTAGCCTTGTATTTTTGCTAGGTTTCGGGATCCAATTACTTTTCTTGACAAATCTAGGAATATCAGTGACTTCTTTTATGTCCGATTCGTCTGTTGATAGGTCTTCACTGGTTTCTTTCTTTGAATGAAAATATTCTTTAATTCTAAGCCGTCGTGCAAATTGATCCAGGTCTTCATCGAGTTCACGAACATTTATTTTAGGAGGATTTGGACAAAAATTTAAACCCTTAGAAAGCAACGATGATTCGGCTGAATTTAGGGGTTTACTGGAGAGATTGACAACCACGTTAGATTTTCTATTCTCTGCTTTCCTTTTCCTTCTGAAACGTCGTATACGTGTCTTCCTCCCCACTGTGTCCTCGGTGGAATCAATTGGAGTTTTGGGATTGATTCCATCCCTTTTAAACTTAGCATCTCGTTTCTTTGAAAATTTGGTGTCTTCTAATTTTTGAATTTCATCTAGACGACGGCTTATGTTTGCAAAATCGTCTGTCGAGAGTTGTTCTTCACTGGTTTTGAGCAAATCCGAAAATATTTTTACGAGGCCTTTCTTTTGGTATGAGGCATCGTCTAAAAGAAGTTTCAAAATTCGGGTTGAACATTCAAATAAAATTCTATCCCAACGTCGGTAAAAATTATTAGTTTTGATACCAGGAGTTTGTGGCGTTACTTTGATTTTCAATCCTGTTGGTACTTATATATATATATACGTCTGAAAATTAAACCAAACAGTGTTAGAATTAGATCTTTTAGCTGACAACTTTTTGTTCTTCCCTAGACCGGATCTGAACTCACACCATTGATACACTGCAGTACCAATTGCTTAGCCTTATGTCCAGCGCCCTAGACCACTTGGCCACATACGCTATAGACATATATGTCTTTTTATTCTAAATAGGCATATATTTACATATGTATTATACTTCTCTTTTCATTCAAATGGCTGACGTATATAATAGCATCCATATTTAATTAATTTTGATATTATATCATTTGATAAAATCTTCACGAAAAATTCAAGTCTGTTTACTTACAATATCTGTCAATTCTCTAAGAGATAATGATCAAAACAATTACAAAGGTTGAACACTAGTCATATTAGACATTGATTACAAGCTGAACATCGCTCACACCTTCCTTTATTAATAAACCTGATTATCTAATTACTAAAGGAATATTGTAAATAATATTTCCGTGTCGTTATTAATGGTGACTTTTCCTTTTAACGATGTCAAACCTTTATCAAAGAGTGTGATAACACATAGTACAATTTATAGAAATTATTATTCCGAGATCTAATAGCAGACTAATAATGCTCATTTTCTGGGTAATTAAATTGTCCATCCTTCGTTAAGCCTTTTCTAAATTACTTCCGTTAGCAGGGCCGAAGTAATGTGCGGCCATGTGTCCAGTAAAAGGAGAGGAAATGGACACTCTTTATTGCTTCATTTAACGATATGAAATAATGAATGACAACAAGTTAAATAGGCCATGTAAACATTTCCAACTTGATTTTTTAGCTATCGATTTTAATAGGGTTAGTTGTCTTTCGGAAGGTAAAAATGGTCCCCATTCCATTGATCGGAAAGGATAAATACTATTTGGAAAATGCCTTTATAATGTATATATATTGCATAACGCACTTAGGTTAACCCCCGGGTCTTTAGTTGTATGTGTATGTTTTGTAGATCGTTGTTTGTCCTTTTCTTTTGAACATTGTGTTGTCTGACCTTCTCCGATTTACGGATTATGATTGCCCTTTGGTATCTTCAACCTCTTCTTGATAATTATACCTCAAATAGAAAATTAAAACAAGTTGGTATTTCCACAGGAAATGCAAAGGCGTGTACAAATAATCTATTGTTATCAAAATTAAATGAAATACCCACAGGCATTTTGCAGATCGTTTTGAGGGCCCGGGTGGTTCAATGAGTTAGGTAGTTGGATTGCAGATGGTAATACTATATTCGGAAGATTCCAGTAGATATACACATTTATTTCTGATTGAAAGGGGGTAGATTGGCTTTAATACACTGTTGAATAATTATGAAATATCTAGCATATATGAATATCCTGTTTGGAGATAATCACGTGCAAAACAGTTACAATTGGAAAAAGGGAAGATGCCCCGAGATGCCACCCTGGTATTAAAACATCTGATTAAAAACAATCCTGTCGATTAATTTCCACCACAAAATGTCACAGTACAGAATATACATATAGACATCATTGCACCAAATGCTACACACCTTAACCGTCAGATTCTCAAAATACTTAAAATTATGTTTTTCACGGATGGCCGCCAGAAAAAATTTAATTGTCAGGGAAAGCCAGTACAGACTCATCCTTTGTTGTTTCTTTATTTGTGAGATAAAAAAAAACTAGTCACCAATATCAAAAATCTTTTGAACTCTTATATTTGACAAAGTGGATGTCCAAATTACCAAATTACTGCATTTGTCTTTTTTTATTTTGAGGTCGGCTGAGGGTGGTTTGTGGGTGACTCTACTTGATTAATTCATTACAAAAAACAGACAGCCACCCAGCTGTATTGTCAAATTCCTTCAAAATTTGTGCTCCAGTTGTATTCATTTGATTCTGTTTATTCTTTTGTTGTTTTCGGTAAAGATATTTGGAGTGGGGGGAGGGGAGAGAGGTTCAGATAATACATTTTTTTTCAAAAATAACTTCCCATTATTTTACTACCATACAAATAATTAACACTTTGGTATATCAATCTTTGAACAGTTTTTTTCTCTGTTTTCTGAAATTTGAATCTTTCTCAAACTGTGGGCAATCATATTATAAGAATATAGGCTATTTATGCATGTGAGAATTTGACATTTCACCTGCAAACTGAAAAATATGTAAAATTTGTGAGTGAGATGGTGTGTTTACATCATGCATAAATTACTCGAAAATAGCCATTATTATTTATAGATGAAACACAATTCAGCTGGTATAAGGTTGAGCAAGGAAATTGAGCATTATATGCAACAGTGGAATTATATTAAGATTAGGCAAATCAAAACAAAAAATTAAGATGATTTATTTTCATGTTCTGTAGTGACATGGGTGTTACTAATAGTCACAGTCTGTAAAGAACTGCTAAAATATAGCACAAAATTCAACAAAAACATAACAATGTATAACATGACCACAATGTAAACATATCTTGCTTACCCTCCTGACATTTTCGGATCACCTAATAATTATGTAAAGATCAGAGCGGTGCAAACATGTTCATGAGGCAATGAAAATGTGTTTCATGAAACATACATCATGCAGTTTCAATATGACTTCTAAAAACACTACATTTCTTCCAACTTGACACATTCTTTTCCATATATTGATATTTTTCATACCAATATATTTCAGTATTAAGTTTTTCAATGTGACTATTTTATTTTTGTAAAACATCAGCAGGGGTAAGTGATTTCCTGTCAAATAACGCAATCGTACTATAGTTTCATAATATCTAAGATTCTAGTGTATATATTTGATGTTTTTCATTTGACGAGATCTTGAAATTCAATGGAAGAAAGTTTGTCACACAAAATGCGTTACACTCCTGGTATTTTTGACAACATATGTCGATGGCATTTTGTTCTGGAAATAGATATTTCAATGTTATTTCGTGGCCACAAGCATATAATAATAACGCACTGTTATTAGCAGCAATAAAATATAAAAAGACAAGGAACACCGCTTTGGAAAGGTAAAAGGAAATGTGGTAGTTTTTTTAAAACTGCCCATAACCAATGTAAAAAACATGTGCTGCCAATACGCTTGGAATTGAGGGGGATTTTCAAACGCACAGATGACCATATATTTGAGAAGACACTGAAAATAAAGGGCGAAGCCCTTTTAACTATAGGTTAACCACCAGGTCTTAGTAGGGTTCGTGTTATTTTATCTTTAGTTTTATGTGTATGTTTTGTAGATCGTTGTTTGTCCTTTTCCTTAGGCCATTGTGTTGTCTGACCTTCACCGATTTACGGATTATGATTGCCCTTTGGTATATTCAACCTCTTCTTGATAACTATACCTCAAATACAAAATCAACAAGTTGGTATTTCCACAGGAAATGCAAAGGCGTGTACAAATAATCTATTGTTATCAAAATTAAATGAAGTACCCACAGACATTTTGCAGATCGTTTTGAGGGCCCGGGTGGTTCAATGAGTTAGGTAGTTGGATTGCATACTCTCATGTATGCCTATCACCAATACGGCGTGGGTTCGCTCCCGGCTTTGTAAATTACAATACCAAAAAGGGTGCACTCGACTGGCAACCTCAAGTGATAAAGCTTACCAGTTGTTTGCCCATGGTCGGTGGTTCTCTCCGGGTACTCCGGCTTCTTCTACCACTAAAACTGGTCGCCATGATATAGCTGAAATATTGTTGATAGTCGCGTTAAACACAATAACAACAAATCAAATACACAATTTTGAGTATTTAAAGGTGTAGGCCTCGGTAACCTCCAATTGTCCCATAGTTCATTTTTTTTTAATTTTGCATCATTGAATAGTTATGTCTAAATGCATTATCTGCCAAAGTTTTAATATAAAATTTCACCTTGCCGTTTTCTCCATAGCACATCCTAAATATAGCAATTTCGGGGGTATTATTGACGCCAGATGGTAATACTATATTTGGAAGATTCCAGTAGATATACGCATTTATTTCTGATTGAAAGGGGGTAGATTGGCTTTAATACACTTGAGAGTGTTATTGTTGAATAATTATGAAATATCTAGCATATATGAATATTCTGTTTGGAGATAATCACGTGCAAAACAGTTGCAATTGAAAAAAGGGAAGATGCCCCGAGATGCCACCCTGGTATTAAAACATCTGATTAAAAACAATGCTGTCGATTAATTTCCACCACAAAATGTCACAGTACAGAATATACATATAGACATCATTGCACCAAATGCTACACACTTTAACCGTCAGATTCTCAAAATACTTAAAATTATGTTTTTCACGGATGACCGCCAGAAAAAATTTAATTGTCAGGGAAAGCTAGTACAGACTCATCCTTTGTTGTTTCTTTATTTGTGAGATAAAAAAAAACTAGTCACCAATATCAAAAAGCTTTTGAACTCTTATATTTGACAAAGTGGATGTCCAAATTACCAAATTACTGCATTTGTCTTTTTTTATTTTGAGGTCGGCTGAGGGTGGTTTGTGGGTGACTCTACTTGATTAATTCATCATCATCATCTGAGACACAGGCTACTGGACGAGGGCTATAAAGAGATTCGCCTTATTCGATCTCTTAAGAAGTTTATATTGCGATACCAATATCTTGTCGAAATATATTCCTTCTCTGCAGAAAAAATTTTAACCGATGCATTTTCATATAGTGAAAATGTATAAAGATAAAGAAGTCAAAAATGTCAAGGATATTTTTTTTGTCAATGTGTGACGTAAAAATATTTTTGACATTTACGTCAACGAATATAGTACCGCTTTGACAAATATTTTACCCATTGTGTTCCTGTATTTAAATACTGTTACAGTGACAGCCGGAACCTTTGAACCGTAATGAGAGCGGGAGGTTTGGCGCCTTAAAATCTGATTCAACCCACCATTTCTTTAGAAATGCCTGTACCAAGTCAGGGTCATTACGGTTTTCACAGTTTTCCGGTTGTTGACTGATTTTGTATGTTTATATAATTATGAGTTTTGACCTTCCCTTTGTGAGATTGTTCGGAGTTCGGTAATTTTGTTATTACCTTTATTCATTACAAATAACAGACAGCCACCCAGCTGTATTGTCACATTCCTTCAAAATGTGTGCTCCAGTTGTATTCATTTGATTCTGGTTATTCTTTTGTTGCTTTCGGTAAAGATATTTGGAGTGGGGGGAAGGGAGAGAGGTTCAGATAATACATTTCTTTTCAAAAATAACTTCCCATAATTTACTACCATACAAATAATTAACACCTTGGTATATCAATCTTTGAACAGTTTTTTTCTCTGTTTTCTGAAATTTGAATCTTTCTCAAACTGTGGGCAATCATATTATAAGAATATAGGCTATTTATGCATGTGAGAATTTGACATTTCACCTGCAAACTGAAAAATATGTAAAATTTGTGAGTGAGATGGTGTGTTTACATCATGCATAAATTACTCGAAAATAGCCATTATTATTTATAGATGAAACAAAATTCAGCTGGTATAAGGTTGAGCTAGGAAATTGAGCATTATATGCAACAGTGGAATTATACTAAGATTAGGCAAATCAAAACAAAAAACTAAGATGATTTATTTTCATGTTCTGTAGTGACATGGGTGTTACTAATAGTCACAGTCTGTAAAGAACTGCTAAAATATAACACAAAATTCAACAAAAACATAACAATGTATAACATGACCACAATGTAAACATATCTTGCTTACCCTCCTGACATTTTCGGGTCACCTAATAATTATGTAAAGATCAGAGCGGTGCAAACATGTTCATGAGGCAATGAAAATGTTTTTCATGAAACATACATCATGCAGTTTCAATATGACTTCTAAAAACACTACATTTCTTCCAACTTGACACATTCTTTTCCATATATTGATATTTTTCATACCAATATATTTCAGTATTAAGTTTTTCAATGTGACTATTTTATTTTTGTAAAACATCAGCAGGGGTAAGTGATTTCCTGTCAAATAACGCAATTGTACTATAGTTTCATAATATCTAAGATTCTAGTGTATATATTTGATGTTTTTCATTTAACAAAATCTTGAAATTCAATGGAAGAAAGTTTGTCACACAAAATGCGTTACACTCCTGGTATTTTTGACAACATATGTCGATGGCATTTTGTTTTGGAAATAGATATTTCAATGATATTTCGTGGGCACAAGCATATAATAATAACGCACTGTTATTAGCAGCAATAAAATATAAAAAGACAAGGAACACCGCTTTGGAAAGGTAAAAGGAAATGTGGTAGTTTTTTTAAAACTGTCCATAACCAATGTAAAAAACATGTGCTGCCAATACGCTTGGAATTGAGGGGGATTTTCAAGCGCACAGATGACCATATATTTGAGAAGACACTGAAAATAAAGGGCGAAGCCCTTTTAACTATAGGTTAACCACCAGGTCTTTGTAGGGTTCGTGTTATTTTATCTTTAGTTTTATGTGTATGTTTTGTAGATCGTTGTTTGTCCTTTTCTTTTGGCCATTGTGTTGTCTGACCTTCTCCGATTTACGGATTATGATTGCCCTTTGGTATATTCAACCTCTTCTTGATAACTATGCCTCAAATAGAAAATCAACAAGTTGGTATTTCCACAGGAAATGCAAAGGCGTGTACAAATAATCTATTGTTATCAAAATTAAATGAAATACCCACAGGCATTTTGCAGATCGTTTTGAGGGCCCGGGTGGTTCAATGAGTTAGGTAGTTGGATTGCATACTCTCATGTATGCCTATCACCAATACGGTGTGGGTTCGCTCCCGGCTTTGTAAATTACAATACCAAAAAGGGTGCACTCGACTCGCAACCGCAAGTGATAAAGCTTACCAGTTGTTTGCCCATGGTCGGTGGTTCTCTCCGGGTACTCCGGCTTCTTCTACCACTAAAACTGGTCGCCATGATATAGCTGAAATATTGTTGATAGTCGCGTTAAACACAATAACAACAAATCAAATACACAATTTTGAGTATTTAAAGGTGTAGGCCTCGGTAACCTCCAATTGTCCCATAGTTCAGTTTTTTTTAATTTTGCATCATTGAATAGTTATGTCTAAATGCATTATCTGCCAAAGTTTTAATATAAAATTTCACCTTGCCGTTTTCTCCATAGCACATCCTAAATATAGCAATTTCGGGGGTATTATTGACGCCAGATGGTAATACTATATTTGGAAGATTCCAGTAGATATACGCATTTATTTCTGATTGAAAGGGGGTAGATTGGCTTTAATACACTTGAGAGTGTTATTGTTGAATAATTATGAAATATCTAGCATATATGAATATTCTGTTTGGAGATAATCACGTGCAAAACAGTTGCAATTGAAAAAAGGGAAGATGCCCCGAGATGCCACCCTGGTATTAAAACATCTGATTAAAAACAATGCTGTCGATTAATTTCCACCACAAAATGTCCCAGTACAGAATATACATATAGACATCATTGCACCAAATGCTACACACTTTAACCGTCAGATTCTCAAAATACTTAAAATTATGTTTTTCACGGATGACCGCCAGAAAAAATTTAATTGTCAGGGAAAGCTAGTACAGACTCATCCTTTGTTGTTTCTTTATTTGTGAGATAAAAAAAAACTAGTCACCAATATCAAAAAGCTTTTGAACTCTTATATTTGACAAAGTGGATGTCCAAATTACCAAATTACTGCATTTGTCTTTTTTTATTTTGAGGTCGGCTGAGGGTGGTTTGTGGGTGACTCTACTTGATTAATTCATCATCATCATCTGAGACACAGGCTACTGGACGAGGGCTATAAAGAGATTCGCCTTATTCGATCTCTTAAGAAGTTTATATTGCGATACCAATATCTTGTCGAAATATATTCCTTCTCTGCAGAAAAAATTTTAACCGATGCATTTTCATATAGTGAAAATGTATAAAGATAAAGAAGTCAAAAATGTCAAGGATATTTTTTTTGTCAATGTGTGACGTAAAAATATTTTTGACATTTACGTCAACGAATATAGTACCGCTTTGACAAATATTTTACCCATTGTGTTCCTGTATTTAAATACTGTTACAGTGACAGCCGGAACCTTTGAACCGTAATGAGAGCGGGAGGTTTGGCGCCTTAAAATCTGATTCAACCCACCATTTCTTTAGAAATGCCTGTACCAAGTCAGGGTCATTACGGTTTTCACAGTTTTCCGGTTGTTGACTGATTTTGTATGTTTATATAATTATGAGTTTTGACCTTCCCTTTGTGAGATTGTTCGGAGTTCGGTAATTTTGTTATTACCTTTATTCATTACAAATAACAGACAGCCACCCAGCTGTATTGTCACATTCCTTCAAAATGTGTGCTCCAGTTGTATTCATTTGATTCTGGTTATTCTTTTGTTGCTTTCGGTAAAGATATTTGGAGTGGGGGGAAGGCAGAGAGGTTCAGATAATACATTTCTTTTCAAAAATAACTTCCCATAATTTACTACCATACAAATAATTAACACCTTGGTATATCAATCTTTGAACAGTTTTTTTCTCTGTTTTCTGAAATTTGAATCTTTCTCAAACTGTGGGCAATCATATTATAAGAATATAGGCTATTTATGCATGTGAGAATTTGACATTTCACCTGCAAACTGAAAAATATGTAAAATTTGTGAGTGAGATGGTATGTTTACATCATGCATAAATTACTCGAAAATAGCCATTATTATTTATAGATGAAACAAAATTCAGCTGGTATAAGGTTGAGCTAGGAAATTGAGCATTATATGCAACAGTGGAATTATACTAAGATTAGGCAAATCAAAACAAAAAACTAAGATGATTTATTTTCATGTTCTGTAGTGACATGGGTGTTACTAATAGTCACAGTCTGTAAAGAACTGCTAAAATATAACACAAAATTCAACAAAAACATAACAATGTATAACATGACCACAATGTAAACATATCTTGCTTACCCTCCTGACATTTTCGGGTCACCTAATAATTATGTAAAGATCAGAGCGGTGCAAACATGTTCATGAGGCAATGAAAATGTTTTTCATGAAACATACATCATGCAGTTTCAATATGACTTCTAAAAACACTACATTTCTTCCAACTTGACACATTCTTTTCCATATATTGATATTTTTCATACCAATATATTTCAGTATTAAGTTTTTCAATGTGACTATTTTATTTTTGTAAAACATCAGCAGGGGTAAGTGATTTCCTGTCAAATAACGCAATTGTACTATAGTTTCATAATATCTAAGATTCTAGTGTATATATTTGATGTTTTTCATTTAACAAAATCTTGAAATTCAATGGAAGAAAGTTTGTCACACAAAATGCGTTACACTCCTGGTATTTTTGACAACATATGTCGATGGCATTTTGTTTTGGAAATAGATATTTCAATGATATTTCGTGGGCACAAGCATATAATAATAACGCACTGTTATTAGCAGCAATAAAATATAAAAAGACAAGGAACACCGCTTTGGAAAGGTAAAAGGAAATGTGGTAGTTTTTTTAAAACTGTCCATAACCAATGTAAAAAACATGTGCTGCCAATACGCTTGGAATTGAGGGGGATTTTCAAGCGCACAGATGACCATATATTTGAGAAGACACTGAAAATAAAGGGCGAAGCCCTTTTAACTATAGGTTAACCACCAGGTCTTAGTAGGGTTCGTGTTATTTTATCTTTAGTTTTATGTGTATGTTTTGTAGATCGTTGTTTGTCCTTTTCTTTTGGCCATTGTGTTGTCTGACCTTCTCCGATTTACGGATTATGATTGCCCTTTGGTATATTCAACCTCTTCTTGATAACTATGCCTCAAATAGAAAATCAAAAAGTTGGTATTTCCACAGGAAATGCAAAGGCGTGTACAAATAATCTATTGTTATCAAAATTAAATGAAATACCCACAGGCATTTTGCAGATCGTTTTGAGGGCCCGGGTGGTTCAATGAGTTAGGTAGTTGGATTGCATACTCTCATGTATGACTATCACCAATACGGTGTGGGTTCGCTCCCGGCTTTGTAAATTACAATACCAAAAAGGGTGCACTCGACTCGCAACCGCAAGTGATAAAGCTTACCAGTTGTTTGCCCATGGTCGGTGGTTCTCTTCGGGTACTCCGGCTTCTTCTACCACTAAAACTGGTCGCCATGATATAGCTGCAATATTGTTGATAGTCGCGTTAAACACAATAACAACAAATCAAATACACAATTTTGAGTATTTAAAGGTGTAGGCCTCGGTAACCTCCAATTGTCCCATAGTTCAGTTTTTTTTAATTTTGCATCATTGAATAGTTATGTCTAAATGCATTATCTGCCAAAGTTTTAATATAAAATTTCACCTTGCCGTTTTCTCCATAGCACATCCTAAATATAGCAATTTCGGGGGTATTATTGACGCCAGATGGTAATTCTATATTTGGAATATTCCAGTAGATATACGCATTTATTTCTGATTGAAAGGGGGTAGATTGGCTTTAATACACTTGAGAGTGTTATTGTTGAATAATTATGAAATATCTAGCATATATGAATATTCTGTTTGGAGATAATCACGTGCAAAACAGTTGCAATTGGAAAAAGGGAAGATGCCCCGAGATGCCACCCTGGTATTAAAACATCTGATTAAAAACAATCCTGTCGATTAATTTCCACCACAAAATGTCACAGTACAGAATATACATATAGACATCATTGCACCAAATGCTACACACTTTGACCGTCAGATTCTCAAAATACTTAAAATTATGTTTTTCACGGATGGCCGCCAGAAAAAATTTAATTGTCAGGGAAAGCTAGTACAGACTCATCCTTTGTTGTTTCTTTATTTGTGAGATAAAAAAAAACTAGTCACCAATATCAAAAAGCTTTTGAACTCTTATATTTGACAAAGTGGATGTCCAAATTACCAAATTACTGCATTTGTCTTTTTTTATTTTGAGGTCGGCTGAGGGTGGTTTGTGGGTGACTCTACTTGATTAATTCATTACAAAAAACAGACAGCCACCCAGCTGTATTGTCACATTCCTTCAAATTGTGTGCTCCAGTTGTATTCATTTGATTCTGGTTATTCTTTTGTTGCTTTCGGTAAAGATATTTGGAGTGGGGGGAGGGGAGAGAGGTTCAGATAATACATTTCTTTTCAAAAATAACTTCCCATAATTTACTACCATACAAATAATTAACACCTTGGTATATCAATCTTTGAACAGTTTTTTTCTCTGTTTTCTGAAATTTGAATCTTTCTCAAACTGTGGGCAATCATATTATAAGAATATAGGCTATTTATGCATGTGAGAATTTGACATTTCACCTGCAAACTGAAAAATATGTAAAATTTGTGAGTGAGATGGTGTGTTTACATCATGCATGAATTACTCGAAAATAGCCATTATTATTTATAGATGAAACAAAATTCAGCTGGTATAAGGTTGAGCAAGGAAATTGAGCATTATATGCAACAGTGGAATTATATTAAGATTAGGCAAATCAAAACAAAAAATTAAGATGATTTATTTTCATGTTCTGTAGTGACATGGGTGTTACTAATAGTCACAGTCTGTAAAGAACTGCTAAAATATAACACAAAATTCAACAAAAACATAACAATGTATAACATGACCACAATGTAAACATATCTTGCTTACCCTCCTGACATTTTCGGGTCACCTAATAATTATGTAAAGATCAGAGCGGTGCAAGCATGTTCATGAGGCAATGAAAATGTTTTTCATGAAACATACATCATGCAGTTTCAATATGACTTCTAAAAACACTACATTTCTTCCAACTTGACACATTCTTTTCCATATATTGATATTTTTCATACCAATATATTTCAGTATTAAGTTTTTCAATGTGACTATTTTATTTTTGTAAAACATCAGCAGGGGTAAGTGATTTCCTGTCAAATAACGCAATTGTACTATAGTTTCATAATATCTAAGATTCTAGTGTATATATTTGATGTTTTTCATTTAACAAAATCTTGAAATTCAATGGAAGAAAGTTTGTCACACAAAATGCGTTACACTCCTGGTATTTTTGACAACATATGTCGATGGCATTTTGTTTTGGAAATAGATATTTCAATGATATTTCGTGGGCACAAGCATATAATAATAACGCACTGTTATTAGCAGCAATAAAATATAAAAAGACAAGGAACACCGCTTTGGAAAGGTAAAAGGAAATGTGGTAGTTTTTTTAAAACTGCCCATAACCAATGTAAAAAACATGTGCTGCCAATACGCTTGGAATTGAGGGGGATTTTCAAACGCACAGATGACCATATATTTGAGAAGACACTGAAAAAAAAGGGCGAAGCCCTTTTAACTATAGGTTAACCACCAGGTCTTAGTAGGGTTCGTGTTATTTTATCTTTAGTTTTATGTGTATGTTTTGTAGATCGTTGTTTGTCCTTTTCTTTTGGCCATTGTGTTGTCTGACCTTCTCCGATTTACGGATTATGATTGCCCTTTGGTATATTCAACCTCTTCTTGATAGCTATACCTCAAATAGAAAATTAACAAGTTGGTATTTCCACAGGAAATGCAAAGGCGTGTACAAATAATCTATTGTTATCAAAATTAAATGAAATACCCACAGGCATTTTGCAGATCGTTTTGAGGGCCCGGGTGGTTCAATGAGTTAGGTAGTTGGATTGCATACTCTCATGTATGCCTATCACCAATACGGTGTGGGTTCGCTCCCGGCTTTGTAAATTACAATACCAAAAAGGGTGCACTCGACTCGCAACCGCAAGTGATAAAGCTTACCAGTTGTTTGCCCATGGTCGGTGGTTCTCTTCGGGTACTCCGGCTTCTTCTACCACTAAAACTGGTCGCCATGATATAGCTGAAATATTGTTGATAGTCGCGTTAAACACAATAACAACAAATAAAATACACAATTTTGAGTATTTAAAGATGTAGGCCTCGGTAACCTCCAATTGTCCCATAGTTCAGTTTTTTTTAATTTTGCATCATTGAATAGTTATGTCTAAATGCATTATCTGCCAAAGTTTTAATATAAAATTTCACCTTGCCGTTTTCTCCATAACGCATCCTAAATATAGCAATTTCGGGGGTATTATTGACGCCAGATGGTAATACTATATTCGGAAGATTCCAGTAGATATACGCATTTATTTCTGATTGAAAGGGGGTAGATTGGCTTTAATACACTTGAGAGTGTTATTGTTGAATAATTATGAAATATCTAGCATATATGAATATTCTGTTTGGAGATAATCACGTGCAAAACAGTTGCAATTGGAAAAAGGGAAGATGCCCCGAGATGCCACCCTGGTATTAAAACATCTGATTAAAAACAATCCTGTCGATTAATTTCCACCACAAAATGTCACAGTACAGAATATACATATAGACATCATTGCACCAAATGCTACACACTTTAACCGTCAGATTCTCAAAATACTTAAAATTATGTTTTTCACGGATGGCCACCAGAAAAAATTTAATTGTCAGGGAAAGCTAGTACAGACTCATCTTTTGTTGTTTCTTTATTTGTGAGATAAAAAAAAACTAGTCACCAATATCAAAAAGCTTTTGAACTCTTATATTTGACAAAGTGGATGTCCAAATTACCAAATTACTGCATTTGTCTTTTTTTATTTTGAGGTCGGCTGAGTGTGGTTTGTGGGTGACTACTTGATTAATTCATTACAAAAAACACACAGCCACCCTGCTGTATTGTCAAATTCCTTCAAAATTTGTGCTCCAGTTGTATTCATCTGATTCTGGTTATTCTTTTGTTGTTTTCGGTAAAGATATTTGGAGTGGGGGGAGGGGAAAGAGGTTCAGATAATACATTTTTTTTCAAAAATAACATCCCATTATTTTACTACCATACAAATAATTAACACCTTGGTATATCAATCTTTGAACAGTTTTTTTCTCTGTTTTCTGAAATTTGAATCTTTCTCAAACTGTGGGCAATCATATTATAAGAATATAGGCTATTTATGCATGTGAGAATTTGACATTTCACCTGCAAACTGAAAAATTGTAAAATTTGTGATTGAGATGGTGTGTTTACATCATGCATAAATTACTCGAAAATAGCCATTATTTTTTATCGATGAAACAAAATTCAGCTGGTATAAGGTTGAGCAAGGAAATTGAGCATTATATGCAACAGTGGAATTATATTAAGATTAGGCAAATCAAAACAAACAATTAAAATGATTTATTTTCGTGTTCTGTAGTGACATGGGTGTTACTAATAGTCACAGTCTGTAAAGAACTGCTAAATTATAACACAAAATTCAACCAAAACATAACAATGTATAACATGACCATAATGTAAACATATCTTGCTTACCCTCCTGACATTTTCGGGTCACCTAATAATTATGTAAAGATCAGAGCGGTGCAAACATGTTCATGAGGCAATGAAAATGTTTTTCATGAAACATACATCATGCAGTTTCAATATGACTTCTAAAAACACTACATTTCTTCCAACTTGACACATTCTTTTCCATATATTGATATTTTTCATACCAATATATTTCAGTATTAAGTTTTTCAATGTGACTATTTTAATTTTGTAAAACATCAGCAGGGGTAAGTGATTTCCTGTCAAATAACGCAATTGTACTATAGTTTCATAATATCTCAGATTCTAGTGTATATATTTGATGTTTTTCATTTAACAAAATCTTGAAATTCAATGGAAGAAAGTTTGTCACACAAAATGCGTTACACTCCTGGTATTTTTGACAACATATGTCGATGGCATTTTGTTTTGGAAATAGATATTTCAATGATATTTCGTGGGCACAAGCATATAATAATAACGCACTGTTATTAGCAGCAATAAAATATAAAAAGACAAGGAACACCGCTTTGGAAAGGTAAAAGGAAATGTGGTAGTTTTTTTAAAACTGTCCATAACCAATGTAAAAAACATGTGCTGCCAATACGCTTGGAATTGAGGGGGATTTTCAAGCGCACAGATGACCATATATTTGAGAAGACACTGAAAATAAAGGGCGAAGCCCTTTTAACTATAGGTTAACCACCAGGTCTTAGTAGGGTTCGTGTTATTTTATCTTTAGTTTTATGTGTATGTTTTGTAGATCGTTGTTTGTCCTTTTCTTTTGGCCATTGTGTTGTCTGACCTTCTCCGATTTACGGATTATGATTGCCCTTTGGTATATTCAACCTCTTCTTGATAACTATGCCTCAAATAGAAAATCAACAAGTTGGTATTTCCACAGGAAATGCAAAGGCGTGTACAAATAATCTATTGTTATCAAAATTAAATGAAATACCCACAGGCATTTTGCAGATCGTTTTGAGGGCCCGGGTGGTTCAATGAGTTAGGTAGTTGGATTGCATACTCTCATGTATGCCTATCACCAATACGGTGTGGGTTCGCTCCCGGCTTTGTAAATTACAATACCAAAAAGGGTGCACTCGACTCGCAACCGCAAGTGATAAAGCTTACCAGTTGTTTGCCCATGGTCGGTGGTTCTCTCCGGGTACTCCGGCTTCTTCTACCACTAAAACTGGTCGCCATGATATAGCTGAAATATTGTTGATAGTCGCGTTAAACACAATAACAACAAATCAAATACACAATTTTGAGTATTTAAAGGTGTAGGCCTCGGTAACCTCCAATTGTCCCATAGTTCAGTTTTTTTTAATTTTGCATCATTGAATAGTTATATCTAAATGCATTATCTGCCAAAGTTTTAACATAAAATTTCACCTTGCCGTTTTCTCCATAGCACATCCTAAATATAGCAATTTCGGGGGTATTATTGACGCCAGATGGTAATACTATATTTGGAAGATTCCAGTAGATATACGCATTTATTTCTGATTGAAAGGGGGTAGATTGGCTTTAATACACTTGAGAGTGTTATTGTTGAATAATTATGAAATATCTAGCATATATGAATATTCTGGTTGGAGATAATCACTTGCAAAACAGTTGCAATTGGAAAAAGGGAAGATGCCCCGAGATGCCACCCTGGTATTAAAACATCTGATTAAAAACAATCCTGTCGATTAATTTCCACCACAAAATGTCACAGTACAGAATATACATATAGACATCATTGCACCAAATGCTACACACTTTAACCGTCAGATTCTCAAAATACTTAAAATTATGTTTTTCACGGATGACCGCCAGAAAAAATTTAATTGTCAGGGAAAGCTAGTACAGACTCATCCTTTGTTGTTTCTTTATTTGTGAGATAAAAAAAAACTAGTCACCAATATCAAAAAGCTTTTGAACTCTTATATTTGACAAAGTGGATGTCCAAATTACCAAATTACTGCATTTGTCTTTTTTTATTTTGAGGTCGGCTGAGGGTGGTTTGTGGGTGACTCTACTTGATTAATTCATCAGCATCATCTGAGACACAGTCTACTGGACGAGGGCTATAAAAAGATTCGCCTTATTCGATCTCTTAAGAAGTTTATATTCCGATACCAATATCTTGTCGAAATATATTCCTTTTCTGCCGAAAAAAATTTAACAGATGCATTTTCATATAGTGAAAATGTATAAAGATAAAGAAGTCAAAAATGTCAAGGATATTTTTTTTGTCAATGTGTGACGTAAAAATATTTTTGACATTTACGTCAACGAATATAGTACCGCTTTGACAAATATTTTACCCATTGTGTTCCTGTATTTAAATACTGTTACAGTGACAGCCGGAACCTTTGAACCGTAATGAGAGCGGGAGGTTTGGCGCCTTAAAATCTGATTCAACCCACCATTTCTTTAGAAATACCTGTACCAAGTCAGGGTCATTACGGTTTTCACAGTTTTCCGGTTGTTGACTGATTTTGTATGTTTATATAATTATGAGTTTTGACCTTCCCTTTGTGAGATTGTTCGGAGTTCGGTAATTTTGTTATTACCTTTATTCATTACAAAAAACAGACAGCCACCCAGCTGTATTGTCACATTCCTTCAAAATGTGTGCTCCAGTTGTATTCATTTGATTCTGGTTATTCTTTTGTTGCTTTCGGTAAAGATATTTGGAGTGGGGGGAGGGGAGAGAGGTTCAGATAATACATTTCTTTTCAAAAATAACTTCCCATAATTTACTACCATACAAATAATTAACACCTTGGTATATCAATCTTTGAACAGTTTTTTTCTCTGTTTTCTGAAATTTGAATCTTTCTCAAACTGTGGGCAATCATATTATAAGAATATAGGCTATTTATGCATGTGAGAATTTGACATTTCACCTGCAAACTGAAAAATATGTAAAATTTGTGAGTGAGATGGTGTGTTTACATCATGCATAAATTACTCGAAAATAGCCATTATTATTTATAGATGAAACAAAATTCAGCTGGTATAAGGTTGAGCTAGGAAATTGAGCATTATATGCAACAGTGGAATTATACTAAGATTAGGCAAATCAAAACAAAAAATTAAGATGATTTATTTTCATGTTCTGTAGTGACATGGGTGTTACTAATAGTCACAGTCTGTAAAGAACTGCTAAAATATAACACAAAATTCAACAAAAACATAACAATGTATAACATGACCACAATATAAACATATCTTGCTTACCCTCCTGACATTTTCGGGTCACCTAATAATTATGTAAAGATCAGAGCGGTGCAAACATGTTCATGAGGCAATGAAAATGTTTTTCATGAAACATACATCATGCAGTTTCAATATGACTTCTAAAAACACTACATTTCTTCCAACTTGACACATTCTTTTCCATATATTGATATTTTTCATACCAATATATTTCAGTATTAAGTTTTTCAATGTGACTATTTTATTTTTGTAAAACATCAGCAGGGGTAAGTGATTTCCTGTCAAATAACGCAATTGTACTATAGTTTCATAATATCTAAGATTCTAGTGTATATATTTGATGTTTTTCATTTAACAAAATCTTGAAATTCAATGGAAGAAAGTTTGTCACACAAAATGCATTACACTCCTGGTATTTTTGACAACATATGTCGATGGCATTTTGTTTTGGAAATAGATATTTCAATGATATTTCGTGGGCACAAGCATATAATAATAACGCACTGTTATTAGCAGCAATAAAATATAAAAAGACAAGGAACACCGCTTTGGAAAGGTAAAAGGAAATGTGGTAGTTTTTTTAAAACTGTCCATAACCAATGTAAAAAACATGTGCTGCCAATACGCTTGGAATTGAGGGGGATTTTCAAGCGCACAGATGACCATATATTTGAGAAGACACTGAAAATAAAGGGCGAAGCCCTTTTAACTATAAGTTAACCACCAGGTCTTAGTAGGGTTCGTGTTATTTTATCTTTAGTTTTATGTGTATGTTTTGTAGATCGTTGTTTGTCCTTTTCTTTTGGCCATTGTGTTGTCTGACCTTCTCCGATTTACGGATTATGATTGCCCTTTGGTATATTCAACCTCTTCTTGATAACTATGCCTCAAATAGAAAATCAACAAGTTGGTATTTCCACAGGAAATGCAAAGGCGTGTACAAATAATCTATTGTTATCAAAATTAAATGAAATACCCACAGGCATTTTGCAGATCGTTTTGAGGGCCCGGGTGGTTCAATGAGTTAGGTAGTTGGATTGCATACTCTCATGTATGACTATCACCAATACGGTGTGGGTTCGCTCCCGGCTTTGTAAATTACAATACCAAAAAGGGTGCACTCGACTCGCAACCGCAAGTGATAAAGCTTACCAGTTGTTTGCCCATGATCGGTGGTTCTCTCCGGGTACTCCGGCTTCTTCTACCACTAAAACTGGTCGCCATGATATAGCTGAAATATTGTTGATAGTCGCGTTAAACACAATAACAACAAATCAAATACACAATTTTGAGTATTTAAAGGTGTAGGCCTCGGTAACCTCCAATTGTCCCATAGTTCAGTTTTTTTTAATTTTGCATCATTGAATAGTTATGTCTAAATGCATTATCTGCCAAAGTTTTAATATAAAATTTCACCTTGCCGTTTTCTCCATAGCACATCCTAAATATAGCAATTTCGGGGGTATTATTGACGCCAGATGGTAATACTATATTCGGAAGATTCCAGTAGATATACGCATTTATTTCTGATTGAAAGGGGGTAGATTGGCTTTAATACACTTGAGAGTGTTATTGTTGAATAATTATGAAATATCTAGCATATATGAATATTCTGTTTGGAGATAATCACGTGCAAAACAGTTGCAATTGGAAAAAGGGAAGATGCCCCGAGATGCCACCCTGGTATTAAAACATCTGATTAAAAACAATGCTGTCGATTAATTTCCACCACAAAATGTCACAGTACAGAATATACATATAGACATCATTGCACCAAATGCTACACACTTTAACCGTCAGATTCTCAAAATACTTAAAATTATGTTTTTCACGGATGGCCGCCAGAAAAAATTTAATTGTCAGGGAAAGCTAGTACAGACTCATCCTTTGTTGTTTCTTTATTTGTGAGAAAAAAAAAACTAGTCACCAATATCAAAAAGCTTTTGAACTCTTATATTTGACAAAGTGGATGTCCAAATTACCAAATTACTGCATTTGTCTTTTTTTATTTTGAGGTCGGCTGAGGATGATTTGTGGGTGACTCTACTTGATTAATTCATCAGCATCATCTGAGACACAGTCTACTGGACGAGGGCTATAAAAAGATTCGCCTTATTCGATCTCTTAAGAAGTTTATATTCCGATACCAATATCTTGTCGAAATATATTCCTTTTCTGCAGAAAAAAATTTAACCGATGCATTTTCATATAGTGAAAATGTATAAAGATAAAGAAGTCAAAAATGTCAAGGATATTTTTTTGTCAATGTGTGACGTAAAAATATTTTTGACATTTACGTCAACGAATATAGTACCGCTTTGACAAATATTTTACCCATTGTGTTCCTGTATTTAAATACTGTTACAGTGACAGCTGGAACCTTTGAACCGTAATGAGAGCGGGAGGTTTGGCGCCTTAAAATCTGATTCAACCCACCATTTCTTTAGAAATACCTGTACCAAGTCAGGGTCATTACGGTTTTCACAGTTTTCCGGTTGTTGACTGATTTTGTATGTTTATATAATTATGAGTTTTGACCTTCCCTTTGTGAGATTGTTCGGAGTTCGGTAATTTTGTTATTACCTTTATTCATTACAAAAAACAGACAGCCACCCAGCTGTATTGTCACATTCCTTCAAAATATGTGCTCCAGTTGTATTCATTTGATTCTGGTTATTCTTTTGTTGCTTTCGGTAAAGATATTTGGAGTGGGGGGAGGGGAGAGAGGTTCAGATAATACATTTCTTTTCAAAAATAACTTCCCATAATTTACTACCATACAAATAATTAACACCTTGGTATATCAATCTTTGAACAGTTTTTTCTCTGTTTTCTGAAATGTGAATCTCTCAAACTGTAGGCAATCATATTATAAGAATATAGGCTATTTATGGATGTGAGAATTTGACATTTCACCTGCAAACTGAAAAATATGTAAAATTTGTGAGTGAGATGGTGTGTTTACATAATGCATAAATTACTCGAAAATAGCCATTATTATTTATAGATGAAACAAAATTCAGCTGGTATAAGGTTGAGCAAGGAAATTGAACATTATATGCAACAGTGGAATTATATTAAGATTAGGCAAATCAAAACAAAAAAATTAAGATGATTTATTTTCATGTTCTGTAGTGACATGAGTGTTACTAATAGTCACAGTCTGTAATGAACTGATAAAATATAAAACAAAATTCAACAAAAACATAACAATGTATAAAATGACCACAATGTAAACATATCTTGCTTACCCTCCTGACATTTTCGGGTCACCTAATAATTATGTAAAGATCAGAGCGGTGCAAACATGTTCATGAGGCAATGCAAATGTTTTTCATGAAACATACATCATACAGTTTCAATATGACTTCTTAAAACACTACATTTATTCCAACTTGACACATTCTTTTCCATATATTGATATTTTCCATACCAATATATTTCAGTATTAAGTTTTTCAATGTGACTATTTTATTTTTGTAAAACATCAGCAGGGGTAAGTGATTTCATGACAAATAACGCAATTGTACTATAGTTTCATAATATCTAAGATTCTAGTGTATATATTTGATGTTTTTCATTTGACAAAATCTTGAAATTCAATGGAAGAAAGTTTGTCACACAAAATGGGTTACACTCCTGGTATTTTTGAGAACATATTTCGATGGCATTTTGTTTTGGAAATAGATATTTCAATGATATTTCGTGAGCACAAGCATATAATAATAACACGCTGTTATTAACAGCAATATAATATAAAAAGACAAGGAACACCGCTTTGGAAAGGTAAAAGGAAAAGGGGTATTTTTTTTAAAACTGCCCATATCCAATGTAAAAAAATCTGTGTTGCCAATAAGTTTGGAATTGAGGGGGGATTTTCAAACGCACAGATGACCATATATTTGAGAAGACACTGATAATAAAGGGCGAAGCCCTTTCAACTATAGGCTATCAATCTCCCATACAGAGTTGTCGTTCCTTGCAGGCTCTCTATCTCTGTAAGCGTCTCGATTTTACCAGATTCTTGTAAAATATTAATATACTCTAGATTTTGCTTCTAAGACGCTATTCGACTTTTTTGCATATATCTTTAGTTTTGACGTGAAATATGATTTTATTTGAGACGAAATACCATTTTAGAAAAGCTATATTTATAGGGATTATATTTTTGTGAAACGTTTTCTTATTCTGAGTAATTTGGTCTACTTATTCATCCGATAAAATGTCAACATTATATACAATTGTTAAAGATTATGAAAAGAACATCGTGTTGAGGGACTGTTAAAGGCAAGCTTTTGAATATTTACATGACAAGAAAAGAGATATTTTGGTTAGTTTGATAGTCCGATAGTGGTACTACTTTTGAGACGTTTACAGAGATAGAGAGCCTGCAAGGACCGACAACTCTGTATGGGAGATTGATAGACTATGCGAATTTTAGTCACGTGACTATTGTATTCATAGCCAAAAAATGTTCACCTGAAGTTTAAAAATATGGAACAAAATAGTATTTAAAATCGCAATAAAATTTATTCCAATGAGAAATCCAGATATCTCTTATTGTTTATATTCTGAAAAATTCAAATAAACTCAAATAAAAATTCTAAATGAAAACTTATAATATCCACACAAAGCGTTATGTGTAGTACGTCATTTGTAAGTTTGCACTGATCATGAAATACACACCTGTGCCTGGTCGTATGCAACCCTGGGATGAATTTCATGAAAGTCCATGCATTTCTCCTGAAAGGATGATTCTCCTTTCTGAATACTTTGTGTGAGCTGGTGTCAAATAGAAAGAGCAGCTCGCCTTTGTCTTCGGCTAGGGAATCTGTTACATCTACATGCTATCCACGATTCAAAAACATGAAATGATTCTGACAAGACAAGCATGACAGGTAAGTTTTTTCTTTTTATGGCAAGCAGCTTTGCTTGAAAAACCTTGATTGCATTTAAAATGTTTGCATTTTCGTTTGACCCTCATTCCCCTTTTGATAAGCCCAAAACCCTTAACTATATAGAATAATATTTTTGTTGACATTAGGTTGATCCTAGGTCCTACAAAAATACAATCAGTGGACCTACTTGATATCTGCTGGACCTGTTCTTGCCCTTTATCTTGCACTCACATTGGGTCACATTGGCTCAAAATATGTCAAGCCCCCCCTCTCAAAAACAAATGGTCGCCCCATAATGTTTTGACACTTCATGCTATGAGAAACTCGAAAAAGTATAAATGGTAAAAACCTCAGAAAACGATTTTCAGACATTGCAACATACATGCATAGGCACATTCAATAAACCCCTATGCCCCTTCAGAAACCTTTCCACCCCTTTAGGCATCAACTTATTGATAGACGGGGGAATACGTGTACTATGGAAACATTTCTTCTAGTTATTCAATTTTAGGAGGCATGCCATTCGCCTCTCATGCCTCTCTTTTAAGACAGCCAAATGTTGGATATAGACTTCGCCCTTAAACAGGTTGTGCCTGTCTCATATTAGAGTTATCTCCCATATCCCAGGCCTAAACCCTTAATAAATTCTCATTTATATCAGAACCAATTGTTGTTAATCTAAAGTAAAAATCTACTTTTCTAATAAAACTTTAGTCTTGACAAAAAAAAAAGAAAATGCATACAGTGTTCAACATATTGGAAGTGATCATCATTATATCCATTGATTATTAACCTTATGACATTGGTTACGGTCAAGGGTCAATATTTAATGGTTAAAGATAATAAATTTTGATAATTACTTCAGTAATTTAATAGAGACACGTGAAATTCAAACATAAACCGTGGACGTAATTTAAATAGGTTAAGGTAATGGTGCTCAACGCCACTTTCAGCACGTAATTTAAATATCGCATGTTTTTTCTTTAAATATCACATAACAAGCTTCGATTAGATGTATGGCCAAATATATTCTTTGTTTTGTGAAACATACCCACGATAACTAGTTCAGATGAAATATACAAAGTTGCCATACTGAAAGATGAATAATTTCGTGTTATCAAAAATGGTGGATATTTAATTAAATGCACAAGACGCGATTCTGGGAAAAGAATAACCTTAATCAGGTACTCTCAAAGTCAAACGATTGGAAAACATATCATATCAAACACATGTTTCCCATAGGAGATAAAACAAAATACCACACTGTCGGAACAGTTCCAAAATATCATACGAATAAATGACCGATCACTTTCCTTGCATTATATGGGCACTCGAATAAAAGGTGAGGTCCCGGGTGGCTCAATGAGTTAGGTAGTTGGATTATCTAACAACTCATATAAGCCTATCACCAATACGGCGTGGGTCCGCGCCCGGCTTTGTAAATTACAAAAAAGGTGCACTCGACTCGCAGCGGCAAGTGATAAAGTTTACCAGTTTCTTGCCCTTGGTCGATGATTCTCTCGGGGTACTCCGGATTTTTCCACCGCTAAAACTGGTCGTCATTATATAGCTGAAATATTGCTGAAAGTGGCGTTAAACACCAAAATTCTAATTAAATCGAATAAAAGGTTACGGGTTAGACTATCTTTATTTAGTCACCATTTAAATTATACCGTGTTTCTATTTTTTGCATAGCAATGGAAATATGTAGCATATACCCCAGAGCATTAAATGTAAATTTGTAAATTCTATTTGTGTCGATAATAATTCTGTCCGATTGATCAGTCATGAGTGTGACAGTCGTATTTACTCTCAGTAAATTTAATCCGTCTGTAATCGTGTGAAAACATAGTCATATGAGAGCGGGAGGTTTGGCGCTTTAAAATCTGATTCAACCCACAATTTCTTTAGAAATGCCTGTACCAAGTCAGGGTCATTACGGTTGTCACAGTTTTCCGGTTGTTGACTGATTTTGTCTGTTTATATAATTATGAGTTTTGACTTTCCCTTTGTAAGATTGTTCGGAGTTCGGTAATTTTGTTATTACCTTTATTGTTGATAATTGCAGATAAATAATATCTCTTCTTAGTGCGAATTGTTAACTAGTTTACGAAGACGAGGTTTATTACATTATTAGTGTGTCTTTAAGGCACGTTATAATTTACGTGTCTTCATAATTATCCAGTACAAGTAGAGCCTTTAGTCGGTAATGCTGGTGCATTGAAGCGTGTGTATGGATACAGAAAGGTTAGAAAGAAAGAAAAAAAAACATATCAGAACATTGTATTTTGGCGAATCGAAGGTTTTCATTTGAAACAGCAAATGACCGAAGGCTGGAGGATGGAGGACCACGAACCCTCACAAATAATAAAATAAAACCAGGTGCTCTGGAGGGGTCAATGTTACATACTTCCCTATTCATTATTGTCCTCTTTTTATGAAAGCTTCTAAATTAACAACAGAGAATAATTCTTAAAAAGTTTGAAGCGTTAAATGGGTAATCAGAAGCAATCAATTGAAGAAGGACAGACAATGCAATGCCCAAGCGAAATAGGACAAAGGGACACACAGTGGTCTACCAAACACTACACAGAAACCCCAAGATTAAGCAATCGAAAGCTACACAAATTAACTGTGTATTTATTTAGTAAGTAAAATAGATATATACCTTGTAAATAATATTCAGTATTTTGATTGTAATTGTTCCAGATGATGGGGTGATTCTTTTATAGTATTTATGTAACACATAGTATTCAGTGTATTGGTACAAATGATTCCAGTGGAAACGAATGCTGTACATTTAGGTTCACATTGCACTGGGGACGGGGTGATGTCTCTACAAATATGAAAACTATAAATAATATTCAGTAATTTTAGAGAACAAAACATTTGACAGCTCAAAAATATAATTCTAGCATTTTTGGTTTTAATTTCCAGAGGTTGTCTTTCATTGTACACGTTTTGTAATGTTCTCGTGTAATAATACACAGGCGTCATAATGTCGAGTAAAACGTGAGTGTATGTATAGTTAATATATATCGTCGTATCATATTCCACAAATGCTATACTACGGACATAGCATACTCAACGCGTGCAGTAATAATGTCACTGTGTTATGTGCAATAAACGTGGTAAAATACAGCAGTGCCAGTCCAAAGTGGACATTCGAAAAACTGGAAACATAGGGTACACAAGACGAAGAAAAGCAAAAAACACAACACAATATATATGCAGATAACGTAAATAAGACATGCGACACCAAAGTAGGTTAAAGAAGTTATGAAACAGAATAACGTAAATAAGACATGCGACACCAAAGTAGGTTAAAGAAGTTATGAAACAGAATAACGTAAATAAGACATGCGACACCAAAGTAGGTTAAAGAAGTTATGAAACAGAATAACGTAAATAAGACATGCGACACCAAAGTAGGTTAAAGAAGTTATGAAACAGAATAACGTAAATAAGACATGCGACACCAAAGTAGGTTAAAAAGGTTATGAAACAGAATAACGTAAATAAGACATATGTAGTTAAAGACCTTATGAAACAATCGGTAACATGATGACGACTAGGAAGTGTTACACTATACGTCATTCATCATAACAAGTGAAAACGGATATTTATCTACTATCATTGTTATCCTGTTGTGTAAAGTTATCGTAAGGTTGACACTTCAACAGACCGCACTTGAGAATTATAAATGACCTTGCACGTTCCTCTTTGTTGTTGTTTATTGTTTGATAGCTATATATATAGAACACATAGAAAATTAACAGATGACAGTCTAATAATAACAAACGTTGGTATGAAACATAGTGAAGACGATCCGTTACTGGAATAGCTATCATCAGATACGCTTAAGGTCAATAGATTGGAATGCCACATTATTTAAAAGTTTTAGGAACAAGAAAACCAAAGGCCTATGCAGTATCACCACATCCGTCTAATGTCACATGATCATAATAAATATTATATAATAATGAACACTACTAGATTATCAATATGTACAACTGATATGAAACAGTGCTATTCAGATGTTGTCTTGGACGACTTATAGACACAACACGACTATATTATGGATGTCCACAGCAAATTGTCTTAGAAGGCAAATAACTATGTTCTTCATTTTTTAATATAATATAATACCAGAATTTGCATCCTATCTTAAAAATTACCCTAAGGCTCTTTACAACATAAAATACTAGATAAAAGTAGCAAAACATAAAAAGTAACCATTATGCATATGAAAACAATGATAAAAATTAAATAATAATAATCTTGAATGCAGTTGATAGTAGACGGAAGAAATAAAAATGGAAAAGGGGGTGGTGTTAGTGCAGAAATAAGCCGATAAGGAGTTTGAGGCAGAAAAGAGGCGGTGGAATTGGGAGAAGGGATACGAGAGAGGGCAGGGAATGAGAATGACAGGATTATGGGAGGTGCAGAAATGGTAAAGAGAGGTTGAAGCAGAAATGAGTTGGGAGAGGTGATCCAAAATGGCGTAGAAAAGAGAAAGTTAAGGGATCAAGGTAGGGAAGATATCATAAAATCATTAATAACAATCTACATATACATATAAAAGTCCAGAAAAGTCTATGTCAAATTGAATATTTACAAACGAAAAGCTTGTTTAAAAAGATATGTTTTTAGACACGATTTAACGATCACTACCAAAAGCTCCTAATGAACGACGTGTGTGGTACTGACCGTTGGTTGTCCGTTGGAAGACTCATCGACATTATTCTAACATTTTCTAACTATCTGATTGACGTATATACATGTCTGTTCTGATTGACCACCACAATGATTGTAAAAAATTATGAAGACGTCAATTTTTAAAAACACGTTACTTGTAGGGATTTTTTTTATCAATAATACCTATTCATTTATTATCAAGGTAGACATAATTATCTATTACATTATCAAAGTTTAATGTAATCATCAATGGCGGTTATCTTTCCATTAAGTCGAATCATTTGTGAATTACGAAAAAAACAACAACATTATACAGGTCGAAGAATACTTTTAGCAGCATGTATGTGATGATAATGTTAGGGAGATAAACGATGGGAGGGGTACCGATTATCTTTATACAGTTTAACAATTAATTATCAAACAGATGCGATTACTCGTGTTTTGTGGGCTATGTCTTTATTTATTGAAATGCAGTGTACTTCCATCTCATCATGGAGGATAGTGTTGTATTTTCTAAGACAGATAACAGTCCATTAGTTCTGTTTTCTATAACAGTGTGTAATTTTATTGAACTTTGTGAATGAAAATTAAATTACTGAAGCACTTTATATTTGCTGACCTGATAGATATATTTGTAATTAATGGAACATGTATATGGAAAGGTGGGAAGTTCGTTGAATTGATTGGATGGTAGTCGAATTTACAACTACCTGTGCAATCAATACTTATCTCACCTAACGTTGTTCGAATCATGTTCATGGCGTG
Source organism: Bathymodiolus brooksi (assembly GCA_963680875.1). NCBI lineage: Eukaryota > Metazoa > Mollusca > Bivalvia > Mytilida > Modiolidae > Bathymodiolus > Bathymodiolus brooksi. Next base: position 80,007,188 of record OY804588.1, read on the forward strand.
GTGTACTCGATACGGGGTAAAACATCAGAACCTTAACTCTATGTGGAAAGGTTATAGGAGTATGTGTTGAAGCTACAGTCTGCTTGATTCTATAGTACCAGCATTGTGTAAGAAAACCCTGACCCTTCCTGATCATCGGGATTCACTTCCAGGTTTTGTGTGAGTACGTACAATCCGTAATTCACCTTCTTTTGCAATTTTTATTTTGTTATTTCTATTCTAATCGACCATGATTTCGTCTCACATCAACGCCACTTTATGTCATTGAAGGTGCAATATGTATGGGGCTGACATAGGTCTTGAGGAGGGCCACAATGGAAAACAACATTGGTGGCTAATGCACAATGTTGTATGGTTGCATCCTTGGCCATTGACTTTATCTCATCTGATATTGTGGAGAGTGTTTCGGGAAAACATGCTATTGTACCTAGTAAAATTAACTTAAGCTCATACTTCTTATTAAAATGTCAGGGGTGTAATTGGTCTAAAGGTATTGATTTGCTCTCTGCTTCTTTATTTTGTTAACGATGCTCGGTTCATCTTTATCTTCAGGCGTCTTATTTACGCTATGTGTGTTTGCTTGCGAGTAGTGGTGTCCAACACAAATTGACAATGTGTGTAACACGGGGAGGGTCTTGCAAGAGGAATGAATCGTTTGCCCTTCACAGCTACCTTGTATCACAGCAGGTATTAGGTGGGTCCATGTTGCTCATCTTTTTAGTTTTCGGTTTTGTTTGTCTTCGTCATGATTGTGTCTTGTGTACCCAATGCTGCCAGTTTCTCTGGACTGTCTATTCTTAACGCGTCGTATGCACTAACCTTGATATCTATATTTCATTATCAACTTTGATTAATTGATTAGCAGGTTTAATCCGATTAATTGATTGACTGTTGTTTTACGTCATATGAGCACATGTTTTAGAAATACACACAAAGAATAGGCCAATACTTCACACTATTGTATGTCAAGTATACGATGGGATGGCCCTACTGACGGATAATTTGATTAGCACAATAAAAATTCAGTATTGGTCAGACGCAATTTGCAAGCTGGAGATATTTACCTACGTTCGATCCTAATATAAAGTTGTTAATTTCGAGATGTTTCCGCACGTACGATCTGTTATTTGATCTTTAGTTGTATGTGTATGTAAATCGTTGTTTGTCTTTTTTTCCTGTGTTCTCTATCATTCTTCGATTTACGGTTCCCTTTTTTGTATCTTCAAACTTTTCTTTAAAGACGTTTATTTCGATTTTAACTGTGACGTCGAACAAATTGCTACGTTTGATTGGTTATTTACCCTCTCTCTTATGTGCGATCTCGCCTCGAAAAGCCAGATTTACAGGATAGTATTACATTTCAGAATTAATCCTGAGTGTAGATCAACACAGTAACAGGTAACGCAATATTATATGTTCTCTCATGTCAACTGAGAATGATGTGAGTCATTATTACGTGGACACCATAGATATCAACTATCACTATATTAAAACTAGGGCGGATAAAGAATCTTTGGTGGATAATTTCAGCAACAAGAACAAACTGGAATTATTCCATACAGACTTGTTTGTTGATGTTTGTTTTGTATATCATTGTTTGTTCTTTTGTCCTTTTGTCCATTGTGTTGTCTGCTCTTCTTCGGCATTGCCATGGTTTGTTAGATATCTATGTTATTGAAATTTCTGTTCCTAAATTATGTAATTATTAATAAACCTAAGGTTCTCCTCCCTCAGGCATTGGTGACCTCAGTCCATTTAGGCTATTCTGTTTAGGATCGTTTGTTTCTTGCTCTCAGAGATTATGAAATTATTTGGCTTTCAAATATATTGGCTTTGAGCGTACCTGATGACGGTTATGCCAGAAACATGTCGATTAAATCATGCAAACGCAAATAAAATAAAACCTTTAGGAATTACAAGTCATGTTTTGGCATATTATAGAATTATGTACAAATATTACGATGTTGTTAAATGGGTAATACATAAGATTGTTAGGGCCCGGGTAGCTCAATGAGTTAGGTAATTGGATTTCATAACAATTCATATAAGCCTATCACCAATACGGCGTGGGTTCGCGCCCGGCTTTGTAAATGACAAAAAGGGTGCACTCGACTCGCAGCCGCAAGTAATAAAGTTTACCAGTTATTTGCACATGGTCGGTGGTTCTCACCGGGTACTCCGGCTTCTTCAACCACTAACACTGGTAGCCATGATATAGCTGAAATATTGCTGAAAGTGGCGTTAAACACCAAAAAACAAAATCAGTCATATGATTGGCTCAACCAGACAGTTTTATTCGATATTCAATATGTTTGATATAAAAAAAACAACAGTGCTGAATAGATTTACTATTAGAGGAACGACCCATAGAGTTAGAGATCAACTATATTTTATACCTTATTAACCACATCAGTTCACTAAAGGGGACGGTTTCTGTCCATAAAACTGTCTTATCCCACAATTTTTATGAAGTTACCTTATTATCAAGACAGGAAAGTAAGCGTTCATGCCTTGCATATCTATGGGTATCGAATTTGCCTCTATTTTAACGATTTTATGATTCCAATTTGTAATAGTTCCCGACCCTGTGGTCTTTTTTCTTCATTTTATTATAAAATAGAAACATAAAACACAATATAAAAATAAAACTACAGATACTAATGTCTGTAAGGGTACATTCGAAAAACAGAGAAGTAATTGTAATGATATGTAATAATGACCAGGGATATCTTAAATAAACGTCAGAGAAAACCAAACGGGCAATAAGGAATTGACAATCCAGGAAGTTTGGGTACAAGACACAGAACAGAGAGGGTAATGTTAGGATTATGGTGCTTAACGCCACACGCAACAATATTTCTGTTATTTCGTGGCGTCTTGATTTATTGGTGGAAGGAACCAGAGTATCCAGAGAAAACCAACGACCCTGACAAACTTTATCACATAAAGTTGTATCGAGTTAACCTCTCCATTCGTACTCACATCCTTAGTGGTGATAGGCACTGATTACACAATGCCCCCCCTCCTCCCCCCAACATAAACAAACAATACTAAGACAAGTAAAAAGATGAGCAACAAAGAACACACAAAGTAACATGAGGTTAGCGCAGATGCTCGTAAATGATAAGCAGTTCCGGTTTCTTAGAAGAGAGACGATGTGTTATTCACCTAGTAATGTCGGGGATAAAGACAAGAAAAACAGTCTACGGAATAGAGAAAAAGATCCTTTTCTATTCGAGAAGATAACGACAGTAGAATATTTTTAGTGATGCCTTAATCCAAGAAAACAAAGGTTGCCTCTTGATTGAGTAGGCTTTGCGTCTAGACACTCACTGTACGGGACACAAACACTAGAATCGCGTATGAGTTTTGAAACGTAAACTTCCTACCCTGGTCCTAGTGAATGTCTCAAAATCAAAATCTTCACATTTGACGGGTGTCAGATTCAGAGCATGAACTGCTTACCCTTTCGGAGCATTTGACTATACCATCGTTTTGAGTAGGGCTCATATTGCTCCATCTCTAGTTTTCTGTGTAATATTTTGTAGACTATCGTGTGTCCTTTTCCATTGGCCATTATATTGTATGCCATTCTCCGATTTACGTCTTCTGATAACCCTTTAGTATCATCAAACTGTTCTTGTCATATATCTATAGTCATGTTTATAGTTACCACATATCTACTAGTGTTGCCCGACATTTCATATAATTTCAATGGGTGATATGATGTGGTTGAAGTTAAGTAAAACTGTCTTTCCTTTTGAAAAGAATGTATATCTATGCTTTATATATATACCTCCTAGTAATTCCACTTATACTATTAGAACTGGGTGTGACAAACAGTTATTTGAAAAGTTGGAGCAGGATATTGAAAAATTATCTGCTATAGGAGATGTTCTTTTAATGGGAGATTTTAATGCCCATATCAATAAATATGATCTTGACTTTATTTCTAATGAATTGAATGATAATTTAGATGATTTTGTGCCCCCAAACTGTACTGCGGATGCAATCCATAAACACAGAAATACTGCGATTCCTCAAACAACAAACAGCTATGGTAAATCTGTTATAGAACTGTGCATAGCGGCACAACTTAGAATTTTGAATGGCAGAACTTTAGGAGATTCTAAAGGACAATTAACTTTTTTTAATTACAATGGATCATCTGTTGTTGATTATTGTATATGTAGCTCAGATATGTTACCTAGTGTAGTCAATTTTACAGTTGGAGATTTTGAACCTAATTTGTATGATCACAGACCAATTTCAATAAATTTGCTCTCGCATTATATAAAAAAATCAGAATGATGAACTTAAGATACCACTTAAAAATCTACAGCGGTCTAGGGCCAGAGAAGACAACTTTGTTAATAATATGAAAAACTTTGATTTTAAAAATATTGTATCCGAGTTAGACAAAATTGATAAGCTATCTGCAACCAAAAATGACAGCCATATTATTTTAGAGAAGAGTATTGATGATAATGTTAAAGAGGTGTCTTCTGTTTTATATAATGCTGCTTGTTTAGGGGATAGAGATAAAAGAATTAGTAAAAACAAAAAATGTAAGAGGAAAATTCAAATAACATATTATGAGTGTGAGAATAAATACAGAATTTTAAAAGAGTAGGCAACTTTGCAATGAACCATGGAACAAAACATTGCGTCTTAAAGGTCTGCAAAATAAAAAAGAACTTAACAAATTGGTAAGAAAGAAATATAGACAGTTTAGACACACAACTTAAATAAACTTGTGGATTCAAATGCAAATAATCCAGGGGAGTTTTGGAAAACATTATATACTATAAAAAAGAGAGATAACAAAGATCCTAGTTCTAATATTATTCAAAGGGAATGGTTTCACTATTTTAAAAAGTTAATGAATATGAATTACACTAATGATTTTAGCATTAATCATATTCCAAAGGAATTGCAGTCTTGTGAACTTTTGAATAAGGAAATATTGGCTGAGGAGGTGGTACTTGCACTAAGATTTAAAAAAAAATAAGAAATCATGTGGCCCTGATGGCATACGTAATGAAATGTTGCAAATGTGCTGTAATTTTAAAATTGATGTATTTGTTAAACTGTTTAATGTTATATCAAAGTCTGGTGTATATCCATACATATGGAGAGATAACTTTATCAAACCCATATTTAAGGGTGGTTGTATTAGTGACCCTTTAAATTACAGGGGTATTGCCTTATCTAGTTGTATGTTTGCATGGGAAAATATTTCTCAAACATTTTCTACAACAGATTAGAAAAATATCTTGATACTAATTCCATTATTTGCAAGGAACAAATTGGCTTCAAAAAAGGATTAAGAACAGGTAATCACATTTTAACTCTTAAAACTATCATTGACAAAGCCTTTAAATCATCAAAGAAAGTATATGCATGTTTTATAGACTTTAAAAAGGCCTTTGATACAATCAATGGGGAAGCACCTTTTTACAAACTTTTCCAATATAATATAAAAGGTCACTTTTTGATATTATACAAAACATGTACAAAGACGTATTGTTTGCAGTTAGATCACAAGATGGCATAACTGACTTTTGTTAATCTAAAGTAGGGGTTAATCAGGGTTGAATCTTCAGTTTAACACTTTTCTCAATATATATAAATGATATTGTGACTCATTTTAATGAAAGTTGTGATCCAGTCAAATTGATGGAAAGAAATGTGTCATGTCTTCTATTTGCGAACGATTTAGTGCTTATTTCAGAATCAGCAATAGACTTACAAAATTCTTTGAATATACTAAGTTGCTACTGCGACAAACTGTTAATCTAGACAAAACAAAGATTATGATATTTAATAAAGCTGGCAGAAAGTGGACCAGATAAAGTGTTTTGTATAAGAATAACAGAATTGATCTTGGAATGGAGTACAAATATTTAGGGATTATTTTTAAAACCCCTAGAATTTTAACAAACGCTGTGGAACTATTATGTAAAAATGTTACTAAGTCCTTATTTTGTATAAGACAACTCTTGATGTCAGAAAAATCTAATATGTTAACCCATTTCAAACTTTTTGAAACATGTGTTAAACCAATTCTGGTACACGGTAGTGAAATTTGGTCACTAAATATTGTGAAAAGTAATGTTGATTTAGAATCAAAATATCTGTCTATGTTGCCTGTAAAGGTTCAAATTTGCAAAAGCCCTGTTAGGAGTAAATAAACAAGCTGTCAACTTAGCAGTTCTTGGTGAGCTAGGAATGTATCCAATATCTATTCACGCTTTTAAATCAGCGATTGAATTCTGGCTCCACATACTTAAATCAAATGATACTCTTTTGCATAAAGCTTATGAAACCAACAGAAGTCTACTCGACAGCTTTGCGACATGGATCAAAATACTTTTGAATAATCTACATTTCTCCCATGCTTGTGATAATCAAAGTACTTTTTCTAACAAGCGACTTCTCCACGCAATTTATGAAAAATTAACTGAAAATTTTAATATGTTCTGGAAAACTAGAATTGTTGATGACAGTTTGACTGTTAATGGAAATAACTTAGAACATATAGGAAATTGAAAGAAAAAATTGTATCTGACACCTATTTATTTTTAGATATTGACAAAACTTTAATAAAAACAATTTACGCAAATAAAAATTAGTAACAGTAAACTTATGATTGAATTGGGAAGACATAATAAAATGGATATTAATAACATGATTTGTTCCCTGTGTATGAATGGAGTTGAGGATGAATATCATTTTATTATTTTATGTACCAGTTCTCAACAATATTAGGAATAAAATGTTTGCCAATATTCTTAGTATTTTTTCCATATTTTCATGTATTGACTGATGAGAAAAAGTTCCTTTATTTATTTCAATGTGAAGAATATGATATTGTAGAAATTATTGTGAGGGAGGTAAACGAAATGTATAATAGGAGAAATGAGTTGATTAATAAATACAAAAAATAAGATTTCTGTAAAAGATATATTTGTGTATTGTTTAAAAAATGATGGCAACAATGTGACAGTTTCATGAAAACATAGATCACTATATTTTGATTGATATTTAAATCATATTTAAAATGTAGCACCTCCTCATACTAAATGTCATTAGGGGGTCATGTGTTTCAAACATGTATATATGTAGTTTGATTGTAGTTAACAGTTTCTTTGTCTTGTATTTAATGTGTTGTTTTGGTAACAATCCTTTGTATATGGATTTCAGACCAATAAAAAGTATGTTCTGTTCTGTTCTATAATTCCATGATGATATATAAATGATAAAAAATATTTATTAAGTCAACATTAGCGATATTGTTAAATATTTGCTAAGCAGATATGACTGTTTGAAATAACACATGAATAAAGGGTAACCAGTGCAGATTGATAATTGCGTCGTCGACCAGTTTAGAACCTAATGACACTATTTGTTTTGCAAAATGTGTGCGAGCGTATTAATAAAGGCATATTCTATTTATAGAAAATCCAGTAACGGTTCATCTCATATATTAGAAGAGCATGTCATATTAACCTGTATTTACTAGTATTAGAATAAGCATAAACGTTATAGTCCGTTTGACTTCTATAAATGTTCAGAAACAAATTCTTAAAAATCCAGTTTTCAAAGCAACAATTTGTTTTCTAGATTTTTATTAATATATGATATATACGAATTCTGACAACTAGTTTGAAAATTGGTGGTCCATTATTAACAAAGTTACCCATTAGGTCTCTATGTTAATTATATGTTCTAAAGTGTAATAATATGGATGGAGTGAGTACTAGTATTAATAAACATCTAAAGTTCTACAATAAATGCGTAAATAAAAACGAATCTGGCCACCATTCATCGTCATGTTAATATTTTTTTTATCACGTCATATTTTACGTTGCAACAAGTAAACGTCAGCATTGAAATCGTATTTGGGTCACAACTGACACGCAAAGATGACAATGTCATCAATGTTTTGTAATACGCACCTATAGTACACGTACAATAACTAGGAGACCACAGTGACTTGCTCTCGGCCTTTCTTTATCAATAATTTTAACCCTACTATCAATGTGCGGTACTAAAATATCACAAGGGATGACACCCGCTCGATACCACGTCACTTCAATTCTATAACTTTCATATTTATACTTATGACCCTTTCTATCTTGGAAACATTTTTTGGATGGTGACTAGACATGCATTGAATTAGCAGATGAGTAGGAGTGGACCAGAAAGTGGGGGACTAGTTTTGAGGGTGGACCAAAAAAAGTGGTCAGTTTTCAAAACTGATAAGCAAAAAAAAAATAAAAAATGAAATTATATTAAAAAGAATGTTATTTGAATGCATGCTTCTATATTAAAAATCCAGCTTTATAAAATTTTGCCAAAAAAAGGGGGGGGGGGGCATGTGTCCCTTGCCACCGGCTCATATGTCTCTGATAAGAAAAGATAGTTGAACATTAACATTTTTCATTTTTATACAATGTTTGCATTTATTTTTTCCTTGGCCAAGTAACAAACACTTTCTAACCATGATGTGCTCGCAAGGAACACGGAACCACTAGTTTTTCCTTATTTCTGTTAGTGTTAATTATTTCTATCAGTACTCATTTGTTTATTCATCTTACTACCCAAAAGAAGAAAAACAGAAATTATACAAAATATCTATAGATACATTGTGAAAAAATATAAAGAAAAGAAGATTTTTTTACATAGTAAGAGAAGAGAATATTTGGCCACAGGTACTCGGGGACAGAATATATCCACCTTTTTTCCAACACTACGAAAACAATATAGCATATCGTATCCTTATGCTATTATTTACAGCTTAAGCATTGGTTAATTTGATATGCATGCATATCATCACAAAATGACCAAATATTACAGTGGTTCCGTGTACAAAGGTTTTGAAAGTTTTCCGTCAGACTGATCCTACAAAATATTTGAATACTACCAACATCTGCCGAAAATGGTTTAGAATAGTAAGGCACAATGAATTTTATTTATTTAACAATTAATTATGCCGTTCATACTGTATGTATATCTGTTATTATTTACTAAGCTCAGTCTTTCTCAAATAAATGCTATAAAATTATTAACCAGCTTGTTGCTGAAACTTTAAAAGGTAATAACATTACACAAGAAGGAATATATGTCTCTGTATATGTCTCTGTATAATCTTGTCACAGATAATTTTAAAGAGTATGATTTCGATACTGAATATTGCCTTAATATATATATATATCACGCCTCTACTGTGCTTATAGATAGGGGCCTCAGTGTACTGCTTTGACCGGGGCATATATTGCTGATAAGACGGCCCTAACCGTACGTCATTCATCATTTACACTTCATGAACATGTATCGGCTGTACATAGCATGGCATAGGCCAATATTGCTTATGTATCAGTTTGTTGCATTACTTGATATTGTCGTAATAAAACTCTTTTCTTATGACTTAATAGACCATACTTTCATTTTACAGACACCGGCGTCTACTACCCCCTTTAGGCTTTATAATGGTTGATACCACCCGCGTACTAGTACTAGTTAGTCTTCAATGTTTGCACTGTCCCTAGTCCAACAATAAAAGATTCCATACTTTTTTCACGTACTTTTCTATTCTACTTCATTTAACTTTCCAATGGATGTCATAGGGGATATAAAGGTATTTTTAGTATCAAATAATTTCAAATACTAACGTCCTCTCTATAGGCTATGCCTACTCATATTATTTAGTGATATTCAACTTTCACTCAAATATATACACACTGGCCAGGCAAAAATGTTGTGCTCGCATCTAGGCAATGCCTACTCCATATTAGGAAATCAAAGCGGTTTAACAAAATAGGTTTATTTCATATGGTCATAGTACTGGCTTTCTATTTTCTATTGTAGGCTTCTGATTATCCCTTTGGTATCTTCAAGCTTATCTTAGCTTAGTCAGAGGGAACTACAATTTTTTGGAATAACCTTTATCAGATACGCTCAATTTATTTTTTTAAAAGATGGAAAGTTAACATTACATTGGCAAAGCAAGGGAGTAAAATATACTCTGTTAGAATGATCAAGCGTGTCTTAAAACCACAAAGAAAAAAAGAAAAACAAAACAAAACAAAAAGCAAAAAAATATATCAAGCAAGTCTTAAAACAACAAAAAACAAAAACAAAGCAAAAAATAACTTTGTATTGTTGAAATTTACGGTTCCCCAATAATTATCAAAATTAGAGTTCTCCTCCCTCAGACATAGGTAGCTGATTTTTGCTGTCCTGTTTAGGATTTTTGATTTTCTTGTTCCCCAATTTATCAAAATTATTTAGCTTTCTAATCTTTTGTTCTTGAGCGTACCTGATGAATCTTATTCCAGAAACACGTCATTCCCACTAAATTTGATGTCTACATTTTCATTGATTGGATATAATAACCTCACAGATATGTATCACTATTTCGTGACATTCCATAACAAATAGCATGCTAATAAATACATTACGATATGATATATGATCATAGATATTTATTATTATTATCATTATTATTATTATTGATGATACTGTTAAATATTGTGTTAAGAAGATATGACTGTGGTCTGAACATCCCTTCTTACTGGGGTAACCAGTGCACCTTGAGTAACACATCGTCTAACACGTAGTACCAGGACGGGGAACTGTTGGTTTTGTCAGCTCTGTTTTATTTTGCTGGTGTGTTGAGATACAGATGAAAGGCTTTGTTATGTTTTGATCTTCAGATTTAATCACACAAACTAATTATGTGGTTAACTGTAGAAATATGAGAGTGGTTTTTTTTATTATTAAGGAGGGTGAATTGGGGGAGAATTATCAGATGAAGATGTTAATACCTATAATTAGGTACACTTTTGCAACATAATAAAATATATATTCGAGAACGCTGTATTTGTACATAATAGTTTGAAGTCACCACAGGGGTTATCAGAGTCCTTAAATCGAAGATGGCCAAACGAAAAAGGGCAAAAAAGACAAACAACGATCAACAAAACACTACACATAAAACTAAATATAGAGCCACACAAACCTCACTAAAACAAGGCGTGTTCCGATAAATGTTATGAGTCCATGATTCCCGAAATATAGATTTAGAAATTATTTTAAAATAATTTCGCAACTGTTTTACAGTATATAATATTAATGAGTTTTGTTTATTGAAATACTTACTGTTGGGCAATCAGTGCATATCACCACTAAAGTGGCGAGTTCGAATTCCACTCAGGCGAGGTATACTCGATACAACGTTATGTGATACAGTTTGCCAGTGACTTGCGACAAGTCGGTGGTTTTCTGCGGGTACTCCGTTTTCCTCCACCAATAAAACTGACCGTCAAGATATAAATGAAATATTGTTGAAAGTGACGTTAAACACCATAACCTCCAATCACAACCAGAAACGCATACACATGGTCAGTTTGGAAATTAAAGAAAAGAAGAAAAAATACTAAAATGTTTGATGGATATTTTGTTTTAATAATAATAATAATATTAATAAACTGCCTTTCAATATTTTCTTTCAATATCAATTTTGTGTTACTATGACCATAAAGAAGATCTCGTGTTGAGCCCCACTCATTGCATGGGCTTGGGTGAACAAAGATGTGTTGTCAAATCATATATGCCATAAAGATGATCTGGTGCAAAGACGTTGATGATATAGCGTGATAGCGTTCATGTTTAGTTTAAAGAAGATTTAATCAAAGCGAGTAAATAGTAAGCGTTTATTAAGTTCAATCTAATGTTTTAATGAAATGGGAAGAGAAAGGTAAAGTAAAAGGGTTAATCAAGACATTTCAATAAATCTAGCGAGAAACGATTTAGCTATGGATGGATGTGAATATGAGTGATAAAATGAACCAAAAAACCCAATAAAATCAAACCAAGAAAATACCACACTGCACATGCCTGAATAATTCTATGATTGATTGATTAATTGATTGGTGTTTAATGTCCAGCGAGCAATTTTTCAGCTATATTCAGGACGAGAATAATTCTAAATTGTAATATCACAATAGTAGAATGAGCCACAATCGCTACCTTTAGCACAAATATATATGACCTCTCACCTTCCTGGCTTGACACGCACACTTCAATCTAATCTGACATCCGTTCTTACAAATGTTTCATAACAGTAACACTATTTTCAGTTGAGTTTGTTGTAGTTGTTGAGTGCATGCACAATTTCGCTATAATTATTTTCCACAAAAGTTTGCAATTAAATATAATTATTTCATAATCGCACAATTCCCTTAAAAATATTGTTTTTAACAGCAATGATGTTAAAATAAATAATTATAAATTGAAACATGTAATATATTACCTGTCAAAAACTAACAAATTTAAGTCATTAGAAATTACATCATTTAGTGATGTAAAGAAAACATAAATACGACTCAGATTCATATCGTCCTTATCGTAAATATGTCTTGACATCATGACGGATATTTCCGTAAATAACACACGTGTTTGTGATGGAGACCAAATTGTCACAATCCATTTGAACTCCCATTCATTCATAAGTTTCAGACAGCAGATGTCACATAATAAGAAACATATACATATATATTTTTATTTTGCTTATTATTATTTTATGTATTATTGATGTATGAATCATGTTAAATAACATAATATCGAATTGTCCGTTTAAGATGCAAAAATGTACATAAAAAGGGAAAGATAGGACATTACATGATAAATAGAAGGGCTTGGTTTGGTTTGATGGTGCTTATCGCCACTTACAGCAATATTTCAGCTATATCTTAGGGACCGACCATTTAATCTGAAGGGGGAATGGTCTTTTGTTTCGTTCAGAAATTTTTTTGCGGACAACACAAGAGTTAGAATATTTATATCTTTTGTCGCGAGAAGCGGGACAATTTTTTTCAGAAATTAACATTAGGTTATATGACAAAAACTATGAATCAGATTATTTTGTTAATCTCCCCCCGCCCCTTTCAAGTTAAATGGTCGTTCCCTTAGCGGTCAGTTTTATTGTTGGAGTACCTGGTGAACAACCACCGACCTGTCGCAAGTCACTGACAAACTTTATCACGTAATGTTGTATCGAGTACAGCTCGCCTAAGCGGGGTTCAAACCCACAATGTTAGTGGTGATAGGCATTGATTACATAGGTAGTCATAAATCCAACTAACATACGATCACGACCACGACGGCTCCCTTATTATTAGTTCATGCATTATCAATGAATGAATCATATTATATAACATGCTATCGGATTACCCGTTAAGATACTAACAACGGGAATGACAGGACATTATATGATGCTTAGCAGGGGAAATGACTCATAAAAAAAGACAATCATTAGGTCTACTACATGCATGTTCGTGTTATTGCAAGGTATCAAGATATCAATCAAGTTTTCAAAACGGGTAGGTTGTGAACCCATTAACAGTACAAGCGCTGACATATGTTCGTGTTTGCGTCAAACCATGACATTTATGTCCACCACCTTCTGTGGTTGACTTCCGCTTCCGTTGCTAAGTTTTCTGAGAATCAAAGGAATTGTTAGTTTGTTGTGGTTTGCAAGATGTTTGACTATTCCTGTGTAGCTTGTTTGACAAATTGATAGAATTTACCAGCAGCAATATAAATGAAACAAAATAAAAAGCAAGCAAATAATAGTCATTTTATTTCTTAAAAAGATCAACATTATGAGATTCCAAGGGGTAACTAGAGTCTGTAAATGGACATTACACTGGTCAAAAGAGAAATGGTAAAAAGACAAACTATTTTCGACAAAAGTTCGTGCTCGACTAGCGGCACCTGTCATGTAATTCATGTTAACAATCCCGTCATAATATGTGAACAAGGAAATAATGTTAAAACGTTTCTGAAAAAACATGTCATTGTGTGTCGATGGTATAATCGTATAAGACTTTTACTAAAACAGGTCAACAATGTCCCCGTAATCAACAAAACGAACTTGTACTTCTCTCAAAATGTTTATATAACGATGTTTTGATCGCATAATGATATTTAAGGGTGATATTAATATGCGGATCAGGCACCATGAAAGCATATACTCTGGCCGTCTATTGACAGTTGGTCAGTTCTAATAAACAGGTCTTCCCGCCACATTTGTGTGTCCGTTCCAACCCGAAATCTGGATTTTCAACATCATATGTCGTAGGTTTTTTTTATTTTTGTTTTTGTACGAGGGGATGGCTCTTCGTTTATTTTCATTGATTTGGTGTGAGGGGCAATTGTTCGATGTTGATGGTTTTGGTTTACGTTTTGATCTTTGACCGTCATTGCAATAACTCTTCATGAAAAACGAATAAAATAATAACTTTTCTCCATCTTTTAATCGGTGTGAAAATTCAATAATTCATACTTTAAAAAGCAATCTTTAGGTATGGCGTATCACTTCATGTTATCATAGTAAAGGGTATTCAAAACAGTGAATTTTACAATTGATGAGAAAAATGATATTGTAAATATCATATTAATGCGTTCAAAAACGTAAATTATAATTGATAACAAATAATATTGAAAATGAAATATGAATACCTGCTAGTCATTCGCACGAAGCACTCCCCGTAATACGAACCACAAACTCTAAACCACTTAAAAAATACAACCAGGAAAAAAAATTGAAATCTAACATGATCTTAAAATGCACTAACCATTCCAATGGTGAATCATTGTAGAAAGTTTTACAGATTTTTGATATTTTTTGTTTTCAGATTACGTAGCCTTCCAAAGTTCCTATCTATTTTTAGATTAAGAAACACGATGATAATCGTATCTGTATTATGTATGGACGCTTGACATTGTCCCGACAGACAATATTTTTTGTGACTATTTTTAGATCATAAATTGGATTTGCTGTATATATACTCCGTTCGTACTTAATTATTGAAATCGACCTTTGTTTTTATCAGGGAATTGTTTTTATCAATATCGATTTCACACTATCATGATTGGTAGAGGAGATAGCATATATAAGAAGCAACATCGCTATGAGCTGGCACTTTGATAGTATCGTTAGATGAATGCACATCTGATCGGAAAACCAATTATTTAAAAAGGAAGCAAGCTAGGGAAATTCATTGTGTTATTATTACCATAAGATTGCAGTATAAAACATGAAGGTAAGTTTTTATGTATTTATTAAAGGAAGACAAATATTTAATTAAACAAATATTTTGTATTTCGCTTGGAAATTTTTCTTTTTCTTTTTTTTTGTGTGTTTATAAATGTTAAAAACATAAGTACCTGAAATTCTTAAATAAATATAAACTTAGATGTGAAAATAACTCGGTTTTAAAATATTAATTAACACAAGGAGCGCTTTCCAAGGGAGTGTTATTATTTTTGGTTGAGTAGAATTGTGTAGTTCATGTAGATATATCTTGTTTTGTCGGAAATCATGTTGACTCACATATCTATGAATGGTGCTCTCCTGCCAGTTAGGGTTAAATTGTATATGACATTACCAGTATTTATTTGCTTGCTACAATTGTGTCCATCATGATTTCCATATCAGATGAGGTTCATGTCATTCAATAGTAAATCTACGGGTGTAACTAGTGGACCAAGGACTTCTTTTTAGTTGAGTTCGTGATGCTAAGTTTTACGTTTTTCTGTGTAGTGTTGGTGGACTATTGTCTTTAGCCATTTAATTTTTTCGCTTAAGCATTGGGTGTTCTACGATTTACGACTTGCTGGCTTCTTAAGACGTGTTTTTTTCTAAGTAATACAATTCATTTCCCCATTTAGCTAAATTGTTTGGCTTTTGAAATTTGAAATATGTTTTGCTTCATTATCATTGCAATTAAACTCAGTTGCCAATAAAAACTACACGTGATGGTCAAATTTCTTGTTATGTTGACCATTGTTTTTCTTGTTGCCCTTCGACTATTTTGGCCATTTATTGTTTGTCCTTCCTCGATTTACGATTTTTGACCCTTTGGTATTTTCAACCTTTTAGTTCACTTGTTACAGCGGTTAAAATAAAAGTTATAGTAACAGTGCTTTCAATTGTTCTTCTTAACTCTGCCGGTTGATGCTCGACTTGCGGGAGGTCGGTGGTTTTCTCCGTGTCCTCCGGTCTCCTCCACCAATAAAACTGACCTCCGCGATATAATTGAAATAGTGTTGAAAGTGGCGTTAAACGGTATAAAACAACTATAAACCAAACCAATCAATGTCATGCATACATTATTAAATCAGACCTGAACATGAGTATACTAGCTACGTTAAAAAGTTTAATTATTTCATTTCCATCATTCAAAATTAGTGATTTCCTATTGCTGTTGTTTATATAAAATTGAGGATGTTATTGTTTAGGCACATGCCGTTTAACGCCACTTTCAACAATATTTCAGTTATATCGTGGCGGAAGCAATCTAAAAGGACGTGTATCTTCGATTGAATTACAAAATAAACAGTTTGTTTTCTTATTTGTAAATATTTTTTTCGGGGATTTCATGGACCATTGAATCTACGAAATTCCTAAGATCATTATAATTGTTTTTTTTTCATTTAATAGATCTAACAAACTATACACGTCTTTTATCCCTTAAAACAAATAATAATAACACAACCACACAAATCGGTATCCATTTTGTCTGTTTATATAATTACGAGTTTTGACTTTCCCTTTGTAGGATTGTTCGGAGTTCGGTAATTTTGTTATTACCCTTATTTTCAAGCACTCCAGTAATATAGTCCGCTAACTAGTGTAAAAAAGCACGTGGATAAGCATTCACTTATCACATTTGAGTGGGAGTTAGATTTTGTAACTGTTAACATGCATGTTATAAACATCCTGTTTACATTTAAAATTTGAATTGCATGAATGGGTGACATTCCTTAATATCAACAACGTCCTCGTGTTCATCCGGAAGTGAAAAATATTTATTTAATATGGATTTCAGATAAATTGACTAATTATTTTCTTCCTCATGGAAACCAAAACATATCACACGGTCTCGCTACAAAAATACAAATGTTTGTGTTTGATGTGTATCTGTGATTGCTAACTATACATTTGTCAAGACCGAAAGGTTGGAGGAACCCATCCTTATCGCACATGTTCGTGTTTATAAGGTAAATACAATTAATTCTTTATTGATTTGTCTTGCTTATGAAAAATAAATATCTTTAAACCATTGATTTTTTAAAATAAATGCAAAGTTGAGAAAGTAAAGTCAAGCATTTTTTATTTAAAGTCGGAAGCATGAATAAGATATATACACAACACAGAACATGAGCTCTTTTACCGAGAAAAATGTTTTTTTTATTTTCATAAAACAAATTATATCAATTTCAGACAGAAAAATCAAATATTAGGAATTTTTGTTTCGCATTTGAATTAATATATTTCTTCCATGTAAAGATGCATACATTCTTATTTGTTAAATTCTAATTACTGCGTATTGTATCTTTCGTCTTGTTTACAATCCGTCAGATTTTTTTTTAAACCAAGACACACCCACTTACATGTATCATTTATCACGTGATCTGAACCGATTGGAAACAAATATAGTATATAATAATTATCTATTAGAGAATAAAGACATTACTAATATACATACATTGAAGATACATTGACGCAAAGTAAGCATTTATTTTATTTATTTTTTTCTTTTATTTGAAATTGGTATTAAGAAATATCCTATATTTTTCTACTGATGATTGACATTCTTTTAATTTTATTACTATTTAAATTTTTTAATTATGCATGTCTGGTACACATCTAGATATGATACATCAAATGATTTTATTGTAGACAGTAAGAACACATCGTCGGTACATGCGGTACCACCTACAGTATGTAGATATATATTTTAGAAGATAAATCCGTTTGTATTTGAAATAGGAAAACACGAGTTACAATTTGTTCATGAGTACCATGCACTATAATTTATTATTATGATTATAATTTTGTGTTATGTTAATTTTTTTTATAATGTATATGTTTAGTGTGTTGTATTTTTTGGAAAAAAAACTTTTATTTGTTTTTGATAAAACCAAAAGTGTGTATGTATTATATATATATATATATATATATATATTTAAATACTATCATGGGGAGGGACACTGGATATTATTAAACATTAAAGGGAAATAGTTATACAATAACATTTATTATTGCTGCACGCTGTGTATCTTATTTTGTTGTTTCTATTCAATTTAACGCGCATTGTGGCATTTTTGCTTTGTGTTTCAATTTATTATTTAAATACTGTTTAAAACTATTTTGGCGAAATAAACAACATTTTACTATTAACAAAAATAATTGCATCGTGTGTAAATCAAATTGACCAGCTATATGCATGTACTTATAATATTGTAATGAACTTGTATGTTTGTGGTAATATGATGCGTCATATGTTCTGCAACACCTGTTTGTAGCGATATATACTAATACATAGATAAAATAATAAGTCTATTCAGCAGATGCGTGTTAATCAATTTCCTGCATCTGGAGCGATTCTCGTTGTAAACTACAAATAACAAGAACAAGCTAAAAATAGAATACCGCACTATCGGAACAGTTCCGAAAGTCAATAGAAAAATCGTAGAAGCAGGCAAAATCGATACCCCCTCACTCACATATACATGACTGCTCACTTTTCGTGGTTTGTACAGGCACTTTAATGAAAAGTGACGGGGTTAAGCTAGTTTTTGGCAAGATTTTACATAAATTCATGGATATAAACATAGTTCTATATACGTTCATGCGTAAGCCAGACATTACACTAATTCATTAAAATAATAAAATTAATTTGGTTGTTTTTAAATTTCAAATCAACTAAATTTGTATTAAAAGTATAATTATATATAAAAAAATAGAAATGCCACACTGTCGGAACGAAACCGGAAATTACAAAAATCCAACCAAATAACTTCAAAAAACATCATTCAAAATAAATTTGCATTAACAGTATGTTGATGTGTGTTCTTGTATACCTTTGTTCTGACCATTTTCATGATGCATTTGTAATCTATTACGTTATGGAGAAGAAAGTACAATTTAATTTTGAGAAAGTGTTAAACAATCATGTACGCTTAAACATGTTGTTGTGAAAAACATTCTGTAGTGACATCACGATATGTACTGGTAGAATGGACATATAAGGAATCTCAAGTTTATCAACATTGTAAATCTGTTACCTAGCGTTACGGAGAAGAAATTACAATTGAATTTTGAGAAAGTGTTAAAGAAAACCGTGTACGCTTAAACATGTTGTTGTGACAAACATTATGATTAATGACATCACGATATGTAATTGTAGAATGGACATATAAAGAATCTCAAGTTTATCAACAACGCTCGATGACGACAGCCGTTTATTGAATTTGTATCTGACATTAAATAACCGTATTAGATAAGGTAAAAACAAAACAAAGATAGTTGGGAAAGTAGAACGTTTACTGAAGTACGATTGCGATTAGTTACAAAGCCGAATCAATATTTTGCAACAACAACGAAAACAGTAAACATAAACCACAAAAATGCCAACCTGTTGAAAAATAAATACGATACTTCAATTGTACCCAATAAGGGCTTTGTATTGCAAAGGTATAAGAGTGAGGGTTATGGTGTTTAATGCCACCTTCAACAAGATTTTAAGCTATTGGCAGACAGTTTTATTAGTGGGGGGAAACCAGAGTTTCTGGAGAACACCACCGACCTGTCGTTAGTCACGGACAATATAGGTACTACCTGGGAGTGATAGTATGAACGAATATTTGTAATCGGACTTGTTTACACTTTAAATGGCGTGTCTCGATGTTTAATTGCGTTTGATTTTATTCACTAAATATTAAACTATTTACGTTTAAAGTTACAAGGGTATTATTTATCAATTTAAGTAAGCTGCGTGTTGATAGCTTACAATTACAAAATTAATTGACGTCATCCCACCGTTGATAGCTTACAATTACAAAATTAATTGACGTCATCCCACCGCAAAACTTAAAAAAAAAATAATAAACAAAGCAAATATTTTGACACTTGTGAAAAAAATACAGGGTTAATAATAATAAACATGAATCTGCAAACATCATCCATGGAAGTATGTCACGTGATACATGCATATATATCAGAAACTTTACATTTAATTTTCAAAATCGGACACCCTATTTCATGTATTAGCAGCTTTTTGATTGATTGATTGATTTATTTGTTTTGTAAAATGTTGTTTGGTTGTATGTATGTTGTCATGATTATGAAATTGGCACCATTATTCAATTCAAACTGAGAGTGACATTTGGTTATGGAGTTTTCAAAGATTAATTGGCGTGAGTTCCAACTGAGAATGAACTTGTCATTATTTCTTATCGTGTGTCAGCTTTTATTTATGTAACTAGCCGAGGGTATTTCTTGTTGATAACAAATTTATAACAAATAACAACTAAGCAGGTGGAATCATAATTGATGTAAACTTGATGTGTTTTATTATTTATAATTTTTAGGGTGTTCAAGTAAACAAACCTTCAACACAAAGCAACCAGTGGAATCCAGAGTTAAAGGATTTTGTTTGTCAACTCACTTCACCAAAAATTAGCTTTAGCACTCACTCACAGACATTGGATATGAAATCCTCCAAGGTTATCGTAGGCTGTAGTTGTGAGAAGAAGCTGTTAGTACCTTCTACACAATTACAAAAAGACATGAAGGACAAACACGCATCAAAATCGAGCAAGAAAGAAGAAACCCCAAAACAAATCAATGGGAAAATACAAGACAAGAAGTCGGGTAAACGAAAAAGTGCATCCCATGAAATCGATGAAGGAATATGTCTGTCCGTCGACGGCATATCCTCCTCATCAGAACGGAAAGAGTACAAAGTAACATTTAGTTGCGATTCCGCTGTGGAAACATCCGACTTTGAAATCACGTCGGAAACGAGAGAAGGAAGAGTAACATTTAGCTGTGATTCCTCTCCAGAAACATCAGACTCATCAGAGGTCAATTCCGAGAAAACGCATAGATACACGAAGAAGGAAAAGGAATCAAAGCGCAGCAGAATAAAACGAATGATAACGAAACCTCTAAGACGTAGTAAAAGTGACTGTTGTGAGAAGAACATTCCTAGACATGCCATGTTCTTAGACAGTGATAGCAGTAAAGCAAGTGATACGGTAAGTAAATTACACGATAAGAAATTGGCTCGGTTAGAAAAAGACACGGTAAGAAATAGATACGCTACGAAAATGAGGGGGTACGAAAAAGACACGGTAAGAAAATGATGCGGGAAGAGAATGACACGATAAGAAAATGTTACGATAGGAAAATGTCATGGTGAGGACGCCAAAAACAAAATGAAGCGAGGACAAAAAAAGGGACGATACGAAAATAATTTGGTAAGAAAATCACAGGATAGGAAAATGGCACGGTAAAAATAGATATGATCAGAAAAATTGCAAGGATAATGTGAGATGAATAGCAGCAATTAAACTGTTGTTTCGAAACTAACATTCAATCCCTTACTTAGAGTACATTTCTATGAAGACGAAAACAAAATGTACGTAGATGACTCTTTTGCTTGTTTCTATACATGCTTCCTAATATAGATTAATTTTGGAGAAATTTGAATGAAACGAAATGAGTGTTTTAAAATAAACATCCATGTCTGCGACAGTTTTCAATATAAGTTGAAATAGCTATAGATTTCCATTAGAAACTATTAGTTATTTTTAGCGTAAACAATCTATTTTAGGAGAATAATATGCAATATTGGTATTTATAACTACCGAAATTTAATAACTGAAAATTTACTTACGTTGTTTTGATTAATTTTTCCCTATTTTTAGAACATCAATATATTAACATCCTATTTTCTACTGCGAAATATGGCTTATTGAGAAAATTATTTCCAAATAGGAAATAACATGGTATGAGTTTTCATTAACAATGTTTTAACTGACGGTGATCTTTGGTGATGTAGTGTTATCACATGCTGTTGTTTGTCTTCTGTACAATACAACAACAATCTCAAGGACGTGGGGAGCGGAAATAGGAAGGGGAGGGGGGCACTTTGTCTTACTCTAAGATAATAAAATATATCTCCAACAGTATATATATAACAACTGACCTGAAAAATGCAAAAGAAAAGTACATAGTTTTGCTCTGCAATTCTTAAAGGGTAAGTTTTTGGTAAGCTTAAAAATACCGATTTTTCATTTAACAAGAAAAGAAATAATATGATGTTTGTATTAGAAAAATACATAGCTCCCCATTGTAAAGCACATGTTCGGTCACAAAGTGTGGACAACCACTGGTTGTATAGTCAGGTGTAACCACAGCTTCTGTATATCGTTGTGTATTAACCGTCGTCATTTTCTTTAGAAATCAATGACTAGTTTTGCAACTTACATATGTGTCTATAATTTAATTGTTTTTTATTTTGTAGATGGAAAGTCGTGCAAATGATTTGTCACGGTGCCAGCAGAGATTATTTGGAAATAGTGGAGTACTAAAGAGTCCCGACGAACGACGTCTTCATAAAACATGTTCCGCTGACGCAGCAATGATGTGCAGTTCAGAATTTAACAACACACAACCGAAATCCAAATCAACAAATTTGTAAGTTGTTGTTTAATGACTAATTCATTGTAGTTTAGCATCCGTTGTATTTAAACCATATTTATTCATTGATTAATTGATTGATTTGTTGTTTATCGCCAACTTTATCAATATTTCATCTCTTTCTTTACCAATTCCAAAATGCCATATTTATTTAAGGACGAAATCTACCATCAATTATTAGCATCAAAGGGGGAAAGGGTGTTGTAGCGATTTGACGTAGGACTGGCATTCCCCCCCCCCCCCCCCCCCCCCCCTAGGTACATATAAAAGATGATATAATAATTCATTGACCAGTTTCGCCTTGTAACATACAATAATGACAATTAGTAAAGTAATGTTGCTCGCTAAAAGCTACAATGTATAAGAAGAGTTTCAAGATACCAAAGGGGTAACCAGTGTTTAATTCCAACAAAACAGGACACAATTTTGTGTCCCTCTGGCAGGACGATAGGTGTATGTGTTTAATCATAATGCGCAAACATCAGAAGCCACGTTTAGATAGTTCATACGCGTGAAGTCGGAGGGTTCCTTTTTTCAAAACCCCTGGGTTTCATTATATGCATCTCTGGTATTTAAGCCATGTCTCAAGAGTGTTGGAGTAAAATTATTTTCATATTTTGTAGAGCTTTAAAGAATATTAAAAAGAGGTTCCACTTTTTACGACGAAGGAATACAGATACAGCATTGGTACCCAAGTCTAAATCTGCACAGTATGCTGTACCTACACATGACCAGGCTTCCCAATGGAGCAGATCCTTTGAATCACTACTGAGTGACAAAAGTAAGTTTTTATAAGCGAACATTTGAACAAGTCTACTTATTGTGTTGTGTTTTTGCATTGTTTTTCTTCGTCTTGTGTACCCTATGTTGCCAGTTTCTTCTGGATTGGCCTTTTTTGATTGCCTCCTCGGTGTTCTCTAACGTTTATTTTATATCAACACCATGGTGAGTATTAAGCCTTAACCTAAGTCACCACTTCAGACACATTGTCAACATAATGGGTCACCCACCAAAGCTCAAAGTATAGTTTTCGGTGTAGAATTATGTAGACGATTCTTGGTCGATTTGTTCTTTATTTCTTTTGGCCATTGTGTTGCCTATTATTCGAAGAATTACGTATTATGCTGCCTCCGTTACGGGATGACTATTCTTAATTGAAAATCTCTTCTTAAATAAATATGCTAGACCTCAGTGTTTTTTAACCAATACAATGCAACTGAGTGCCTCAGTGACGATTCTGATTACCCCTTTGGTATCTTCAAATTCTTCATAACCTGCTTCAATTAAAACATACCTGTCACAGTTAATAAGCACGACGGTTTTTAGTTTTCTCTTATCAGTTGCCTAGGAGAGGAATGTCAAGTAAAATGACGTCAATTACAAAAACGATCGTGCGTTTAGTTAATGTAGATCATGATGAAGCTCATTAGCTAGAGTATACTTTCAATAATAGCACAATGGCTAGGCATCATATATTGTAATATAATATATTTATATTTTATGTTGTGAAACAAAATATATTTTGACACAATTCTCCAGTTTCAAATTAGTATCATGATTTACGTTTATCAGCAAAAAAAACTTTGAAGCCCCCAAAGGTATAATTAGAAGCCACATATCAAAGTACATTAAAGATAATAGCTATACAAGGTTGAAAAACAAAATAATGAACAATAAATGAATACTTTGGTATTATTAATCCCTTTTTATGTTGTTAATACAACCACATACATATTAATATATATGTTTGTCTTTTTAGATGGATTAGAACTCTTTAAAGGATTTCTAAAATCTGAATTCAGTGAAGAAAATTTGGAATTTTGGATTGCCTGTGAGGAATTCAGATTTGCGGTTGATTCTAAGTTACCAACTGCAGCACAGAAAATATATGGCGATTTTGTAGCTTTCCAGGCGCCTAAGGAGGTCAACTTAGATTCCACAACCAGAACAGCTACGATCTCAAGCTTAGAAAATCCTTCTAAAGATACATTTGAACTTGCACAACACAAAATCCAAGCATTGATGGAAAAAGACTCTTATCCACGATTTATTGAATCAGAACTTTATCAACAGTTATTAGACAATGTTCCTATTGTGTAAATAACTTTTAATAACATAAAAAAACATCATACATATCGTATTCATGTATCACAGAGTAGAGCGGAGCTCATCGAAGACCTACGATAAGAGTACATATAATGGGAACTGACACTGGCGCTATGACCGACTCGTCCATCAAAGGTAGATATATTTAATAATTTTAATTACTAAATAATATGCAAGAAGTGAATCATGATTTGTGCATTATATTTATTTATTTGTTTAACGACACTTTCAACAATATTTCAGTTATACCGTGGCGGTCAGTTTTATTGGTATCCACAGAAAATCACCGACCTGTCGCAAGTCAATGACAAACTTTATAGCATGTTGTATCGAGTACACCTCGCCATGAGCTGGGTTCGTTTTCACAACTGTATTGGTGATAGGTACTGATTGCGCAGGTAGTTGTAAATTCAACTGTTATGCGATCATGACCACGACGGCCACTAAATTAACTATGAATTAAAAATAGCGTTTAATGGAATCGATCAATAAGAACAGGTCATACTTGTAACTTAGTATGTTATGTAATAATATGAATCATTGGTGACCATGACCTGAACTGCACGCTGTGATCTGACATCTACTGTAATTGTTATTTAAATAATCTGCCATTAGCATACACATGTAATTATTGACTTATTTTTCAAAACAATCACGTGGTCGTCGCGCGAGCATAGATGAACACTATATCGAACAATTTGGATGCAATGCAACAATGGTCAACGAGGAAGATAAATATTTGATAGATCTGTTTCTCCTTCAGTTTCATTTGGTCTGACTAAAATATGTGTTAAAATAAATATAAAACAATGGGCATATAAATGAAAAAATAAAACAATCTTTGAAATTGGGAAATAAACGTTATTGAATACCGAAAGAGCAATCAAGAATGGACAATCCAGATAAACTGACAACATTAGAAATACATCACACATGACGAAGACTAAAAATACAAAACACAACGCTTCGACATCGCTGATATAAATACCCGATTGTGGAAGACCCTCAACGCTTAGTGTGTCCTATAAATTCTGGAAGACCTTCGAGGCTTAGTGTGTCCTACAAATTCATATGTCGTGAAATCATAAGTTTAGGTCACAGACAAATATGTACAATGTAAAACACCAATAATATGGTTTGTTACTGTTATTGTAATGAGTTTTTTTTTTTATTTCAGTTCGAATACGATGATTTCTACTTGTGATACCCATAAAAGAGACAAATATTCCGGTGTGAGGACATTGTACATATATAATATGACGAATTTGACCAAGAGTATAAACATTACTGATAGTGTTCCAGTGTGTATCATTCATTAATCCATCCATTCAACCATAGCCAGCTGTTATAAGTTGGAAAATGTGTAATTCAGCAGTATATATTTCAAGTACAGTCTGTATATAAAGGACAATGAAGGGAACCTGAAAATGTGCTCTTTGTGATAAGTTTATCTTAATAGACAGAGGATCAAATGATATCCACTATTCATTTTATGGAGAAAATGGAATCGTGTTGTGAGGTGTGAATCATAAAGTAAACAGTGAACTTACCATGTATTGTTTTCATTTGTGTCTAAATGTGACTTGAGTGCATTGTAGATTTACCAAATTCATTCCGATATGAAAGGAGTACAATACGAGTGTGGATGTACTTTGAGGTGTGTGAGTGAATCACAAATACAATTATAGGTATATTTTTATTTTTTCAATAAAAGATATCAGAAATATATGATTTTACTTCGTTATCATGTTAATGTCTAAATAGGATGGAATTAGGTTAGTGATATGGTGTTTAACTTCACTTTCAGCAACATGTTAGCTACATCGTGGCTGTGTATAGATCTGTGTAATATATACGTTTGATGTCGATAATTACTTTGATTTGATCTTTGGTGTTTTAACGCCACTTTCAGCAATATTTCAACTATATCATGACGTCCAGTTTTAGTGGTGGAAGAAGCCGGAGTACCAGGAGATAACCACCGACCATGGGCAAGCAACTGGTAAACTTTATCACTTGCGGCTGCGAGTTCAGTGCACCATTTTTTGTAATTTACAAAACCGGGTGCGAACCCACGCCGTATTGGTGATAGGTTTGTATGAGTTGTTAGCTAATCTAACTATCTAGGTCATTAAGCCACCCGGACCCTAAGAATTACTTATATGAAAGGTACCTAGTTCATTACACATAATACGAACGTAATTAACTAAACCGACGAACAGGTTGCGTTTGTGAAACTCAATGCTTAGCAATATTTTAGCTCAATCCTGCTTGGCAGTTTTGTCGTTTGAGAACAATAGAGGAGAACACTGTCAGGAATTCACTGATATAGTTACATACATTAATTATCGCCATGATCACCTGGTTTCACCCCAGCTTTTCTGCTGGGTTCCGTTTTAATAATCATGTTAGCTTTTTTTTTTTTTTTTTGCTTTTTTGCTTTGTTTATCCTTGGTCAGTAGATGATATCCATTGTAGCATGTGTCTTTGAAAGGTCCATTCTTGACTTTTTATTACTGTTTTCTACTGTACACTGAAATCATTGGTCTCACCCAAGCTAACAAGAGAAGGACATTTTTTTTTATGAATTTCAATATAGAATTATAATGTTAATATTGTTTACAATATACGGACAACAGTGTGCAGTATTATATTGTTCTCTAGCGTTCTAAATATCCTCGCTTGACCACACAACAAAGGAACTACGAATAGATGTAAATATAAGTCTGGAAGATAAAAGAAAAACAAAATATAAATAAGAACAGGTCATACTTGTAACTAAGTATGCTATGTAATGGTATACATCACTGGTGACCATGACGTGAACTGCATGCTGTCATCTGACATCTACTGTACTTGTTGTTTAGATAATCTGCCATTACCATACAAATGTAAGTATTGGCTTATTTTTCAAAGTAATCACGTGGTAAAAGAAAAACAAAATACAAATATACTAAGAGTCGTTATACATAGTAGTATGCACAAAGATGACAATAATACGCAGCTAATGGACTTGGTCAAATACATTTCTAGTTGCCAAGCATTTAGAAATAAATACAAAATAAAATTAAAAAGGTTTACAATACAATGAATGCAATGTATACTACAACATACACATATAATAGCCGTCGTGAATAGCTTGAATACACATATAATAACTGTCGTGAATAGCGTGAATACACATATAATAACCGTCGTGAATAGCGTGAATACACATATAATAACCGTCGTGAATAGCGTGAATACACATATAATAACCGTCGTGAATAGCTTGAATACACATATAATAACCGTCGTGAATAGCGTGAATACACATATAATAACCGTGGTGAATAGCGTGAATACACATATAATAACCGTGGTGAATAGCGTGAATACACATAGAATAACCGTCGTGAATAGCGTGAATACACATATAATAACCGCCGTGAATAGCGTGAATGCACATATAATAATCGTCGAGAATAGCGTTAATACACATATAATAACCGCCGTGAATATCGTGAATACACATATAACTACCGTCGTGAATAGCGTGAATGCACATATAGTAACGGTCCTGAATACACATATCCACAAAGTTCACGTGTATTACCAATTCTGTCCCGATGCGCACGGCTATGATGGATTGAAGCAAACAACAAATACTTAATAGAAAATACGCACTTGTGAAAAATAATAGAACTTAAAATCCTGACTGGGAAAATGATACAATGACAATTAATATTGTAATTACCAGATGGCATTTGTGATTAATAACTTAACAATTGCTGCCATGAAGATTCAACTCTTGACAGACCACTTATATTTACTAAGAACATATCTTTATTGATTACTAACAACATATCTTTATTGATTACATGTGGAGAACTCAACATGTGGATAGGAAATATAAATGGTCAGTCAAGGAGCAACTTTCCTAGCAACAATTTATTTCTAACTAAGAAGGGGATTTGCAGCAAGTCTACTGATGACATAACACTACTCCAATTAATCTGTTTGTACCAGGAACAATAAAGAATGACAAAACAGGGGAAATGATAAAGTCAATAGAATGTTAGCATCAATTTAGTTTAGTTTAAGCATATTTTATTGTCTTATAAATGTACAATTAGATTGGAAACAAGCTATATTAACTTAGTACATCCTCTCCATACAATAATGTTATACACATAATATAAAATGACAGCAAGTGACATATATAATAAATGTATACATCAATATATTTGATAAATAGAAGTAATGGGAAAAAGGGGGAGGGGGAGGGAATTGTGCGCAAATAAATGATAGCATCCTGAGTACAGAGTATAATTTCATATCATTCAAATCTATTAGTATGATGTATATTTTTTGGACATTTCTAAACACTATTAAATTGTTTTCATCTGTTAAATTATCAGAGCCAAATAATAAGTTTTCAATTGAAATAAGAGTACACGGTGTAATATTCATAAATAGCGTCACTATTATATATGGTTAACACCTCATTCAATACAATATCAGATATATAACCATAATATGATACTTAATGAAGGAAACTTTACACTCCAATTAAATCTCACCTCAAATTGCTTAACATAAAGAAGGCCATGAATAGTTGATGGAATTCCAGTTCATGAGTTGGAACAGGTGCATAAATATAATGGGATCAAACCGTTTACAGTGGATCCAAACACTTCTTTGATAATCTTGAGCAATTCAGAGCATATGTGTTTTCAACTCGCAACGGTCAGTAGTCAAATTAAATAAAATGAATAAAGGCGTTATGCGTTTCAATAATATCGTGTCCATCATGTCCATTATGTAGCAATGCAGCAATGTACAGTACTCAAAGTAAGAACATTGAAGGGGTTATGATAGTTCGTCTTTACTTCCGGTTGTTTGTAGGAGGGCTCCTGTCTGTTTTACGTAATTTGTGTTATAAATAATAATCAATAATAATAAATAAGCTTTATTTAGAGTCGGCATGGTTAAAACAACATACAACATAAGCTCTGTTGAGCTTTTGACCGACATGTTTGCTTGCGCATAGTGGTACAAAACACATTCTGTGTTGTTAGTTTTGTATTTTGTTGTTGCGTTGTTTGTCTTCGTCTTGTGATTCCTATGTTGCCTGTTTTTTCTAAATTGTCCATTTTGCATTGTCACTTTGGTATTCTCTAATGTTTATGCATATATAGTGGATCACAGGTCGTGAATTTATGTGGCTACGTAAATGTGTAGTAGTTGAAAAGTTTCAATTTATACGACAGCATTTATCTTTTCTCTAAGAAATGGTTGAAGATACCAAAGAGATAATCAGAAGCCGCATGTTGAAGGAGGAAAGTCAATACAATGATCATAATAAACAGTACAAAAGGACAAACAAGGATCTATAAAATACCACAGATAAATATTGAGCAATGTGAACTCCATAACAGACCGGGGTGAACACGAATGCTACTGAAGGGTATTCATTTCCTAATCCCATAGTGGGGACCGGTATCGTTACAAACCCAGTGATAAACTATCAATCGGGAGCGGATGGGGTTGTGCTTACGACAAACGGAACATACCGTTTAAAGAGTATCGACAAAGCAACAAACACGAAAATCTCGACTGACACACCCAAATTGCTTATTCTATTTCACATTGTTGCGCGGTAAGCTTTTAATTAAGCAGTAATTTCATCTTTCTCAGTTAATGAATGAATTTTCTCAGATTATGAACAACAAATTTGCCATGATTATTTTAAGCAGTCCAGAAGATCTTACGTCTTCACCTTAATCTATTTTTCATCATTATATAATTACTGTTACTACACAGTGTTGACTGATGGAAACCTCTTATCAAGAATCAATTACATAAACACATGTCTTGTCTAGTAAGAAGCACGGATTGTACGTCATACGTGCAGTCAATCGGGGATTTGATGTAATGATAATGGCACATGTCTTAGATTGAAACAAAGAAGCTGATGTCCATTGTATTGGGTAATTTGTTTCAAATACAAAATAAAAGAGTTTTGTTCCCATTACATTTCGGTACAGTCTGGATATTTCAGTACAAGAAGAGCTTAGAAACTTTACCATGACAACATCTAATAAGCAATGCTGACTTGATATCCTAGAGGACTAATTGTACACCAGCTGATGTATTGACTCGGTGATTTTGAATTAATTGTTATTCGCTAGAAATCAAATCAAAATAGGAAACCCCACTAAAATACGGTATTAAATTGGGTAATGCAAACGGATGAAATATTCCTGCGCCAGTACTGACACCCGCCGTGTTATTCTAATTAAAATTATCTCGATAAGTCATGGTACAGAAAAGAAGGATTGGCTTATAACTACGACGGGGGTCCGGGTGGCTCGTTAGGGTGAAGGTCGTTGGATCTAACAGCTCATGCAAGCATATCACAAATGCGGCGTGTGTTCCCACCCAACATTGTAAATTACAAAACAAGGTGCACTCGACTCGCATCCGGAAGTGATCAAGCTTACCAATTGCTTGCCCATGGTCAGTGGTTCTCTCCGGGTGCTCTGACTTTCTCCACCACTAAAACTGGTCGCCATGATATAGCTGAAATATTGCTGAAAGTGGCGTTTAAACACCAAAAATCATTAAAACTAAGACAAACGGAACATACATGTTATCATTTGTAACACAATTATTCCGTAACGTTTAATCCTGTCATGCTAGTAAACGACAAACACCTGCCATCTTCTGATTATATCTTTTATCACATTCTACGTCCATGTGGTAAAGGATGTATCTGTCTATACGTCTAAATGTATATTTTGTTTGTTTGATGGTGTTTAACACCACTCTCAACAATATTTCAGTTATATCGTGGCGGTCAGTTTTATTGGTGGAGGAAACCGGAGAAAACCACCGACCACAAGTCACTGTCACTGACAACCCTTATCACATAATGTTGTACACCTCGTACTGATCGATATTCGAACTCATAACATCAGTGGTGATAGGGACTTATTGCATACGTAGTTGTAAATCGAACTACCATACCAACACGGCCACGATGGCCCTAAGCAAATTGTGTAATCATAATCATCATTATAAAATATATACAAGTATGTATTCAAGTCTTTCATAAAATCTCAACAGTGTTAGAATTACATTTTTGAAGTGACACATTAATTGTTCTACTCACGACAGGGATTCGGTCCTACACCTTTGGTTTATATATATATATAATTAAACATATAAATACATTATTAATAAGCAATGACATCAGAGTTGTATCATATACAAACATGAAGAGACTTGGCTAACTATATATGGCTTACGACATGATAGTTATTACACTGTTATATCATTTATTTCATTACTAAAGCTGTGAATTTAATTCTTACCCGTGAACTCCCCCGCAGTGACGTGTACACCTAATACAAGTTGACCTTAATAACTGTGATGATCTGTGATTTTCGCAGTTACCTTCGCCATGTACAAAGGCTTAGATGTAAAAAAAAATATGATTATACTCGATATGCAACCATATATAAAATGAGGTTTTGAACTAATTGTCAGTATCCATCTCTAAATTGCAAAACGTTTTGTAATTATATTCTGAAGCTGTATTATGTAAGGTTAGTTATATCTGGCGTTATGTAACATGTTCTGTATACGATTCCCCTTGGTACGCTGTGTGTGTCTGAGTGAATAAAGAACTTGCACTTAAACTAGAAATAATCAATTAGATTATAACTGCTATGGCTCAAAGTGGTATTTAACGGTAAAAAGGGTAAATTATCCATTATATATGTTCAAAGACACTTCAGAATAAAACAACATCAATGCCATCATATATTTTTTTAAATAAAAACCTTTTATACATCACTTTTGTGTTATACGCTTGTTTGTCATGCAATATTGTATATTCATCCACAAACAATTTATAGAGTGTTTATAGAGTGAGACTTGTACAATCATGTATGACCAATCTGTTAATAGCTGACTATATAAGTCACTTTTACGAAAATTACAATACAGTCGTGAACTTTTCAAATAGTAATTTGATAGTATATGATGATTTGTAAGACTTGTTGTTAATTTGATAGTATATGATGATTTGTAAGACTTGTTGTTAATTTGATAGTATATGATGATTTGTAAGACTTGTTGTTAATTTGATAGTATATGATGATTTGTAAGACTTGTTGTTAATTTGATAGTATATGATGATTTGTAAGACTTGTTGTTAATTTGATAGTATATGATGATTTGTAAGACTTGTTGTTAATTTGATAGTATATGATGATTTGTAAGACTTGTTAATTTGATAGTATATGATGATTTGAAAGACTTGTTGTTAATTTGATAGTATATGATGATTTGTAAGACTTGTTAATTTGATAGTATATGATGATTTGTAAGACTTGTTGTTAATTTGATAGTATATGATGATTTGTAAGACTTGTTGTTAATTTGATAGTATATGATGATTTGTAAGACTTGTTGTTAATTTCATGATTACTCGTGATGTGCTATCGTCTCCAGTAAACTGTTATTTGCGACCATCAAATTGCAAATTGACGCTTGCAAATTTTCATTTAGATGACAGTTATTCTCATTTTAATGCAATCTGGTTAATAAACATTAAGTTAGATATTGATATACCTGATATGTTGCTTCCGGTATAAAAACAATAATGTTGGCAAATATTGGAGTGTGAAATAGTTGTGTAGAGGGTAGATAAGTCATATCTTTTAATGCTTTTTGCAGGAGAGGGGCATACATTGCATGTAGTCTAAGTCAAGAAATATTGTTTTGGAAACTATTTAGCAAGTACAACTAGGTTTCCAGTTTGCGAGTTAAATTGTAAGATTAAAAAAAATATGAGGTAATCTGCACTCGTTTATTCTGCTAAAACTATGGATTATGCTAAAAAAAACTAAAACTACCAAAAAAAATCAGAATAAATATGGATTATTCTCGTTTTCGCAAGATAGTTTGTTTCATTTTTGTATCATTTCAATTACAAATCACATGCTACACATAAGTTTTCCTTTCCCCCGGATAATGTTAAAAAGAAAAGAAAAGAAAATGGGAGTCACTGCTGTCACGGCTATTGGTCAAAAGGGTAATACAGTTTTTACATCTGAAATAAACAACGGTACTTGTTGTTTTACTAAGATATACAGAGTGCAAAATAGACAGAACTCGTAAGCCAACATCTGGAATTGAAGTTGAAGACTGTTAAACTATTTTCATTCATTGTCAACCTGGAGTTATGTTCACCATGATAATCGTGTGAAGTCTACAAATGAACTGTCTGTTTATGAATATGTAGAAACCACTTGCATGACCACATTTTTTCACCAAAATAGGAAGTTTGGACCTATACAATTAGTTTATTCCAGGCACTTTTTATTGTGCCAAGAAAAGAAAGTGAACGGCCGTGTATTTGTATGCGACGGGTATCGATTTTGCCGCTTTCTACGATTTTGATATTTTATTTTAGAATTCTTCTGACGATGTGTTGGGTTTTTTGTGTTTCATTTTACCATTACTTTTCCCCCAAATTTCACAATTACCAAAATTATCAGAAATGACTTTGAGAAGTGATTTGATGTTTAAAATATTTTTCTTTTGTAATGAATATACAAATTGTGCTAAACAATAGTGTTCCCTAGAGGTAAAACAATATACAGTTATTGACTGGGTCCAAGGAAAACACCAACAGACAAAATCAGTCAACAACCGGAAAACAGCAATGGCGCTGACTTGGTACAGGCATTTCTAAAGAAATGGTGCGTTGAATCAGATTTTACAGCGCCAAACCTCCCGCTTCCATTACGGTTAAAAGGTTCCGGTTGTCACTATGACAACATTTTTAACAATACTGGGACAAATTAGGTATAACAGTAGTCAACACAGTACTTTATGAAAATCCATCGTTTATTATCGTTTCTACAGAACGGTTTAACTAAACGGCCATCTTCTTACACAGTTTGATTTCAAATGAGATGTTGAATGACATCATGTCTAAACCACTATTACATAATCCTTATCTTTATACATTTTCAATGTACTATTTGACATCGTTGAAGTAGAAATCGCCATGAAATGTTTACATCAAATTGATGTTTCACAAATGACAACAATACCATAATTAGATTCACAATGACGTGGTCAGTTATGGATGTGTTAAATTTAAACCCTAGCATGCTCTTATTTTGCTTCCAAATCTTATAACTATCAGCGTACATGATGAAAGTTATTCCAGAAACGATTAATCCGCACTTAATTATATCAATATTCGATTACCCATTGTCTTCTTGCTCTCCATTTGATTTACATATTAACATACGGTATCGAGTAATACGTCATTATCACTAATATTAAATCAAAATTTAGTTGATTGCTACCTAGGATAGGTGTATGTAATGCTGGGCAGATGTCCTAGATAATAGAAAATAATTAGAATATTCCCCACCTTAAAACTAATTATATTACACAAGCAAGACAAGCTAATTTTCTTCTTGTTAATTTTAATTAACGATCGGGAACCTAAACGGTTGCTAAATTAAGAAATATGGCATTGGCAACTACTTAACAAGTACAACTAGGTTTTCAGTTTTTTGGGACTAGCGCTGTAGCTGATGGTTACAGCAAATTGTGTGTGAATACTATGGAAAATACAATCGGAACAGTTAGTGATATTGGCAGTTACTGTATGGATTGTTTGACAGTGCAACAAAAGATCACATTAATGCATATTCTAATGTTGTTTACTATGTAACGCATTTTTCTTTTGGACACTATGCAATATTTACCAACTGCATCGGTGGTGTAATGGTTAGCGTGACCCCCTACCACCTCTTGAGGGCCTGGTAGATCGTGGATTCGAACCCAAATCGGGTCATACCACGAGCTATTTAATTGGTATTCGTTGCGTCTTCGCAAAGCACGCAGCATTAAGGAGAAAGATCAGGGACTGGTTGTCTTGGAATCCGGAAAATGAATCCGAATAGGGCGACATGTCTATCCGCTGACTGTTTTTTCAGTCACTTACAGTTTTAAAAATCCAACTACGCGTTCTGGTCTAGTAGAATGCGAACGTCTTCATCATCTCATTGAAAATTAACCTTGCTGTCGTTATGAAATAGCTGACAAAATGCTGAGTTGGTGTTGAACAACAATCACTCACTCACTCCAATATTTGCCGACATGTTTTTTTTCATACAAGAGGCAATATATAGGTGCATTAAGATCTTATTTTGTAACAAAACACTCTGATTCTCTGAAACTGATATCATCAACATGCTCGAGTTTATGATTGACAACATATTTGCAATGCTTGGTGGACGTGTTTTTTTCAAAAGAGAGTCGGCATATGCATATGGGAACACGCTGTGTTCCTCTTCACACCGACTTGTTCCTTTATTCGTATGAAGCAGATTTCATACAGGAGCATCTAAGAAAACAGAAAGCTACCCCGATCACTTAATTTCATGTTCCGCTATATAAATGATGTCCGTTCACTAAATAACTATAGGTTTGGTGATTTCGTTGATCGCATCTATAACATTGAGCTTGAAATAAAGGATACCACAAATACATATAGGTCTGCTTCATACCTTGACCTACACCTCGAAATTGACAATACGGAGCGGTTAAGAACGAAACTTTACGACAAAAGAGATTATTTCAATTTTCCAATTGTGAACTTTCCATTTATATGTAGCAACGTCCCAACAGCACCAGTATATGGAGTATATATCTATTAGTTGATACGATATTCCAGAGCTTGTGATTCCTATCATGATTTCCGTTGATACATTGCTGCTGCTAACAAGGAAGCTACTGGGCCAAGAGTTCATATTGGTTAAGTAGAAGTCATCACTTCGAAAGATTGACCGTCGCCACCACAACGTGGTTGACCGCTATGGAATATCTGGGTCACAAATGACCACGGATATGCTCCACTTGTCGTGAGCACTTCCCAGTCCTTTCCTCATTCATGACTTATCACTGGGTTTGTACCTAGATTATCACGACGGGTGCCACTAGTGGAGCATGAACTGCTTACCCTTCCGAAACATCTGAGTTCACACCCGGTTTTTAGTGGGGTTCGTGATACTCAATCTTTATGTTTATGTTTGTAGATCGTTGTTTGTCCTTTTGTTCTTATGTTTTGGCCATTGTGTTGTCTGTCTTTCCTCGATTTACGGATTCTGGTTACCCCTTTGGTATTCTTAGCAACAGTTTATCCTTCCCGATCGTTAATTAAATTTAACAGGTAGAACATTAGCTTGTCATATAATATTTGTGTGATATAATTAACTTTAAGGTGGAGAATATTCTAATTATTTTCTATTATCTAGGACATCTGTCCAGCATTACATACATCTATATAGTAAACAACTTAATTTGGATCTAATATGAGTGATAATGTTGTATTAGTGTACACGGTAAGCTAAAATATAAGTCAAATTGTGGGCAAGAAACAAATGGGTATTAAAATATAGATATAATTAAGTGCGAAATACCCGTTTCTGGAAAAACCTTTATCAGGTACGCTGCAAGTTAAAGGATTTAGAAGCCAAATAGGGTCATGTGAAGCTTTCAATTTGATACATCCAGAGAACTGACCACGTCACTGTGAATCTAATAATCGCATCGTTGTCATTTGTGGAATATTCTCTATTTGATGTAAACATTGCATGGCGATTTATGCTTCCACGAGGTCAAATAGTACATTGAAAGAAACTGTTTTTGTTTCCTTTAGGTGTACACGTTAATCATTAACTGTTGTTTTACCTCTAGGTAACAGTAATTTGTAGCTAAATTTGTATATTCATTACAAGAAAAAGATTGGAAACATCAAATCAGTCCTCCACGTCAATTCTGATAATTTTAATGATTGTGAAATTGGAAAAAGTATTGATACAAAAACCCAAAGCAAATACCACACTGTCAGAACAATTCAAACGTCAGAGGCAAAATCGAAACACATAGCAAACAAATACATGACGCTGACTTTCCTTTCTTGGTACATGCAATTCAATTAAAAGTGGCGGGGTTAAGCTTGCTTTAAGGGCTCAATTCCCGCCTCTTAGTGAAATGATGCGGTCTTGCAAGTACTTTCTATATATTCATATAAAGACAATCTATTGGTAAACTCCACGACTTTCATAGTGAACATAACTTCGGGTTGATAATGAATGGAAACAGTCTTCAACTTCAATTCCAGATGTAGGCCTACGGGTTGTTTCTATGTTATGCCCTCTGTATATCTTGGTAAAACAACAAATATTGTTGTTTATTTCAAATGATACCCTTTTGACCGATAGACGTGACAGCAGTGACTCCCTCTTTCTTTTCTTTTCTTTTTCTACATTAGCCGCAGGAAAACGAAAGGTTATGTGTAGGAAACGATTGGCAATTAAAATGACACAAACATGAAACACACCATCCTACAACGGGAATAATCCATATTTAATCGTTTTGTTTGTAGTTTTATTTATTTTTTAACATAATCCATAGCTTTAGTCAAATAAACGAGGGAATGTTGCCTTTATTCTTCTGTTAAGCTTTACAATTCAGCTATATCAAGGCGATAGATTGTGGATAATAATAAAAACAAAATAAAACGTAGATATCAAATTTAGTGCGCACGATGCGCTTCTGGAATAACCATTCATCAGGTACTATCAAAATCGAACGATTGGAAAACCAATTCATTCCAAGTTTTAGGAGGAATAAAACCAAAGTGCCTAAAAAGGATAAGTAAAATCTAGTAAGATAAATCTGCCTATAATATGTCGTACGTCTTCGCATTGACCCTTTTATCTGTCTGTATTAATGGTGAGGGAAACGAAGCATTCTTTGTAGCAACCAATTTGAAAAAAAAGGAAAAAAATTAAGCTATAATCCATAGTTTTAGTATAATAAAAGAGGGAGGGTACTGATTATTTTTGCGAAGTTTTACAATTTGCTATCACAATGATAAGATAACCCATATGTATGTAGATAAATCGTCCTATTATATGCCGTAGTGTTATCACGTTAGAGAGATGAGTAATGCCAGACTGATAGCAACTGCTGCTAGTTATTTTCAATCATTAAATTCTTACTCATGTCTATTTATTTTGTAGAATTTATTCTATGTATAATGAAAATGTAACAAGAACCATTTAGTTTCGTATTTCTTAATAATTTGTTTTTTGTTTTTTGTAATTAAGCATTTTTTTTTGTCCATAATATAATCAATTTGGGATTCAGCACAAGCTATGACAACAGTTATCTTAACTAAGAACGTCTTGTGTGTAGCTTATATGTTGTTTAACTTTTGATCAGGGCCTATGGGAAGGGGGTTCAGTCGGTACATCGGTCCGAGGACCGGAGAGCCAAGAAGGGGCCCGTGAATCTCTGAAGGGCCCCAATAGCCTTCGTCATATTATTTATTTTGATTTTTCTTGGGGTAATTTCAACTAAAATCCTCAATTTTGAGAGAAGTCTCATATGTCACCGGGACCACCAATGAGTCTTGTTCCGCCTTGCAAAATTTCTCTTGGAGGCCCTGCTCTTAATTAATAGTAATGTTGGAAGGCAATGTATTTATGATATTTAACAAATATATACCCGATATGTCCTCATCATGAATCAAATTGTTTTTATCAATGCTTGATTGCAGGCCAGTGGAAATTAAAACGTTCTTTCTCGAGTCTATATTGGTGACCAGGTAATCTTGAACGAGTGTGAGCAAGTCCGTCTCTTCCCGAGTGGAGCTCAGTGTAAAGAGGGTAGAACTTCTGACAGAAGAACAGGAAAGCAAAATGAGGGCATAACTATCTAAACATAACAAACCACGTTACTAAGAATCACGCATTCAATTTTCGAGAGGAAAAAAGAATTT
This sequence comes from Bathymodiolus brooksi, assembly GCA_963680875.1. Lineage (NCBI taxonomy): Eukaryota > Metazoa > Mollusca > Bivalvia > Mytilida > Modiolidae > Bathymodiolus > Bathymodiolus brooksi. Next base: position 80,046,724 of record OY804588.1, read on the forward strand.
CAATACATTTGGCTCTTCATCACAGCAATGTTTTTATTTATCTGAATTTCTCAATGCACTTGAATGACATTGATCATGATAAATAATAAGACTGTTATTATTTGTGTATGCTGTTTTGTTTCCTGTTTGACCAATACCTATCAATACAATACTATGATAATAAACACCTGGCTGTGTCAATAAGGTTTAGCAGATAGGAGAAACCAGTACAGAAAATAGTACGTCTGTGTTCGTGGCTGTTATTATTTGCTTTATGCTGGGTTTTTTCCTTGTTGACCATATCCTATCAATACAGTACTATGATAATAAACACCTGGCTGTGTCTATACCTATATCATATATTATTGTACTTATATTACAAACAAACACCTGGCTGTGTCTATACCTATATCATATATTATTGTACTTATATTACAAACAAACACTGGCTATTTAAACGATATGATTAAGTAGATAGGGGTAACCGGTGCATATAATAAGCGTAAGAAAATAGTACGTCTATATTGGTCTAATGGACACTGATGATATATATATACATATATATAGTATATATAGAAGTCTAGAATATTGTGCAACGATACCGATAAAGGTGTTACAAAAAATATATTGACACAATTTTCGATCAACAAATCACCTTCCTCAGTGTCTATCAAAGTTAGACTGAGTTTGTAAAGATTAGATAGTATAATTACAACTCACTAAATAGTCAGGTGACAAAGTGTGACGTATTAAAAATCTTTAAAAATCGTTAACTCCCTCATTTCACTGTACAGATATGATGGTATAATTGTCACCTGGTAAAGTGTGACGAATATATATATATAAGGATGGATCGCAATTTGTGGTCTGTTCATGGAGAAATAACCTCAATCATGTTGTACACACCGTGTAACCTGCGAATCGGGTTACGCAAGGGTGTGTACTACCTGTTTGAGGTTATTTCGAATGAACCGAACAAATAATTTCGATCGATCCTTATAAATTAATTCAAACTTATTTTTTAAGATATTGAAAAATATATTTATTTTTTCAGAATATGGCAAATAATCGGAAATTAATTTAAATAACCCCAAAGGTGCCTCATTTAAAGAAAATTGCATGATGACACCGGCACCCGACGTCTTGAGAACGACGCCTATTTTCAGATTCAGTACATATACAAATAACCTCAACTTTTTAAACTAATCAAAACACGTATAAAATCACATGTGATTCTAGAATTAATTTATATATATGTTACAGTAAGCGTAACCAGTAATTACACGTAAAAACTGAAAAAACAATAAATACGCGTAATCCCTAACTGTCTTAGTGATTACGTGTATTTACTCAAACTGTTTAGGAATTACACCTAATTACTAGGAAAAAAGATATGTTTACGCTTATTTACTGACTGATCCTTATATATTGTAAGCAATATTATATGCATGTATTAATATAGAAAAACTTAATACAGAACCTTCCATAGGTGCTTCCCACCAAATTTCGGTTAACTTGGCTAAGCAGTTTCAGAGAAGAATATTTTTAGAAATCGACCAATCTGAAACAAGAATTGCCTGTTTCGGCCATGTTTGTTAACGGATCAAAATGAAAGGAAGAGGACTTTCCATAGATGTTTCCTGCTAAGTTTCCTTTCATTTGGCCAAGCAAGCGGTTCGGTTACAGAGGAGAAGATTTTTAGAAATCGACCCATAAGAAACAAGAATTGCCTGTGGCGGCCATGTTTGGTAATGGATCGGGACAAAATTGACCATCTTTATAGAGCATATGCCATAGATGCTTCCCACTAAGCTTCGCTTCATTTGACCAAAATGTGTACTCTTTAGAGAGGACCTTCCATAGATGCTTCCTACCAAGTTTCAGTTCATTTGGCTAAGGGGTTTCAGCGAACAATATTAAAATGTGAAAAGCTAACGAACGACAGACGACGGACGCCAAGTGATGACAAAAGCTCACGTTGACTTTGGCAAGGTGAGCTAAACATAGGGGTATTATTTACTTTACTCGTCTTTTTTCAATCTGGTATTTATGTTCCTTAAAGCTCCAAAAAGACCAAGGAAGATTATTATTATTTAGACAGGTACATATATTTTATTATATTTGTTCAGTAGCTTTAATATGCTCGGAATCAGGGAAATGTGTCCGAGTGGGGCGACATGTCAATCCGTGGATGGCTGTTTCAGTGAGCTAGCACTATAAAAAGTTACATGTTGCTTGTCCGTCAAAAACTGCTTAGCGCACTTTGACCATGCGAGCTCAAACTTACAATTTAGACTTGTATAAAACCACTTAACAATAATGATCTACTCGTATAAATCGTAAGTGAAGTGTTGTAGGATTTTATTTTGACTTGTTTTAAAATTTTCTAGCATATAGCGAATTGTAAAAAAAAACAGATTATAATCATCTCTGAAATCAGTGGACAATTTTGGACAAACTTGTGTATTTCCATTTTAATATTGTGTTCTAGGCGATCTTTCCCGGTAACCGAGATAGCCACCTTTAATAAAATAGAAAAATCCCACATACAATGTTAAAAATAATTTACGTAGTCAGTCTTTGCATTGATATTGCACATTAATATAGGTAATTATGTAATATCATATAGACTCAGGATTAGATATTTAAGCTATCCATCTATAATTCCCATTTTTTTGGGGAGACTCGTTTACTCGGCCAGCTGTATTTTGCGCATGCTTGTCCAACCGTAATTTACTTCAGACGTATCTTTTATTTGCGTTTCTGATTTTTATGACACATAATTTCCTATCTTACATGTAAATAGATGATGTTTTACTTATTCATCTCTTTTAAAATAAATATATTTTAGATTTACTTCAAACGTAATTACTATATTCTATTTGCATTTCATATATTGGTTGGGTGAGTTTTGTCTGTTACCAAACATTCAATCAGTAAATAAGCGTAAAACCATCTAATTATTTTAGTCATTACCTGTAATTACTGACAATTTAGGAATTACACATAATTCCTAAATCCATCACTTATTACGAGTATTTACTGAAATGGGTAGTAATTACGTATAGGAGAATGTCCTCGTATCTCTCCATTCCTTAAAAAATAATGGAGTCGAGGCCCAGAAGGGGCCGAGGCCCATTGTTTTTAGGGAATGGAGAGATACGAGAACATTCTCCCACTTAAAATCCACCCATTGTACTTTATTAATTTGATTAATTATTAATCTTGTAGCAAAAAAAAGTCTGTGTATAGTATCAAAAGTACAAAGTATTAAATTGTTTGCCCCTTGTGGGACCTTAACAGTACAAAGAGAACAATAACTCTCCATTCCTTAAAAATAATGGAGAGTTTTGATAATAGATTTACATCACAGGTGGATTTTAAATGTAATTACTGGATACACTTATCTACTGTAACACATATATTACATGTATAATATATATATGTATCGTCTATCGTTGATTTATTTAACAAGGATAGGTTTTCCAAGTACAAACTCGCAAACGACAACAAAACTTGAACTGCGATGAGAAGTCTGTTTCCAGTGTCCAGTGCACAATGTTCATAAACGGATCATTGGATTAAAATACCACCCACTGCTATCAAAAACTCCATTAACCCTATATGTCGCTTTGTTTAACATGTATTCAACCTGTTGGTTTTTTTTTAAATTCTTTGGTTTTATAATATGCTGGCTTTGATCTGATGAAGGTTTTTCCAGAAACGTGTCGCACTAAATTTGTATTAATGGTAACCAATAACCAGATCCATGCACACATTGGTTTTCACTACAGCCTTAATTCAAAATTATTATTGTCGACATCATTAATTAATTTGTTTACCATTCATAATATACACTAGGCATTGATGATTATGTCCCCATAAGACATGTGTAACAAAGGAAATATTAAACTTTAGTTACTTTTATGGGTGTTGATATGCTAGGTTAGATTTCTGCTCTTTTTTTTTCTTTTTTTTTGCACTTAGATTTGCTTACGCCTGCATAAACTAATGGAAACATTATTTAGCTTTTGGTTTCTTGTTGTTCGTGTGACGGATGTGGGTTTTTTCCGAGAGATAACATCGACCAGTTTCCAAATAACAACTTTGGTAATATTAAAAAAAATATCTACCATATTTGCAGGTCCAAAATGTTTTATTATTTTATTTTGGGAGGGAGTATGTCTGAATTGGCGAAAAACATAGCCCCCCTCAGAAAGTTACATCGTCAGTCCCTATATACAGATATGTGTGTCTGGTCTACTATATTTTAGCACAACATATATCAACAATGTTCATCACATGCAGAAGAGCAACTTGACATGGAGACAAATATAACATTCTGAAGTACATTCGTATATTTATTTGCAAATGATCCAATGAATACAAATAAGATTCATTTCATGTTAAGAAAATCTGTCTGAATCAATGTGATCGAACTTACATAACCGTAAAGTAAGAGGTTATTCGAGCACGCTGGTAAAAATATTCAATAACACGAATGACAAAAAATACCACACTGATCAGTACTTATCCTAAATCAATTAACACAATCGTAGAGTGGAAAAATCGTTAACACTAACACATCAATACATGACCGTTCACTTTCCTGGCTTACTACAGGTTGCAAAATTAAAAGTGTGGAATGGGGGGGAATATTCCACACTCTCAGAACAATTTCAAAATAAAATATCAAAATCGTAGGAAGAGGTAAATCGTTACGTTACCAGTAACACTCATACGCATGACCGTTCGCTTTTCAGGCTTGGTAACGGCACCTCAATAAAGAGTGTTGAGGAGAAATAAAGGGGAGGTAATTGTATCATGGACCCGAACGTCACCTCGTAGTGAAATGATGCCGTGATATACATTATTTCCTCATGTGAGTAAATCACCAACCCTCACGCATAACCGAATGAACACGTACACAGTAACAAGTAACAGATTGATTCTGTTTAAATCTTGACAACTGATCTCATACAGCCCCATCATAAGACACGCTTTGCTAAATTCATAGTGAAACAACGAATTATTGTGAGTATTACGTCATGAAAACTATCTGGTGCAAAATCGTTGATCGACATACAACTAAGTGTTATGTTATTAAAATCATATTACACTTTCATTCAGGTGGATTTTATGTGTCTATGGACCATTAGAACTCATATATTGAGTAATATTAATCACCATTAAGTGTAGATAAGACTTGACGTTGGGATTGCCAAGTCATGTTTAAAGCATAAATATGATTATATATGTTTTTTTATTTGATGAGTGACATCTGCCACTTGATTATGTTGTAACATTTAAGATTTGTTACATAAAAGTTATAATTGTATTGTAAGGTGATACTATTTAGCTATATCTTTTGATATTTTATGAGCAACAAGTTATATAACCGTACCATGCCTGATATTACATAATACAGATTAATGCAATGCATTGAATCATAAACAAACATTCTGCCCTCGAATGAGTGAGTAATGGGATTATCACACTCGAGGGTCGTATAACTTCCGAGTGTAGTCATCGTACTAGGGCAGTATATAGTTCATCCTTCAACAATTGTCAATTTGGCTGTGGCATGGCCATAGCAGAAGAAATAAAATAAATTCGAAAATTTCGTCTGGAACTGTGTTATTATCTTTTTTTTTCTCGAAAAGCCAAAGTTCGGTTTCGATGTCCGCTCATTTCAAGTGGTCCCATTTGCATCTTTTGAGACCTTTAATGTAGTCTAAATATACGTTCTCTCTCTTGCTTTGTTTATATCTTTGTGTTAATTATAATATTAGATTTGTAACAATATCCCCTATCTGTTCGGATTTTCTTATTTTGGGCTTGTAACAAGAGTAGTTCGACCGGTGCCATATGTGGAGCAGTAACTGATTATGTGTCTGAAGCACTTGCGTTCATCTCCTGTTAATAGCACAGTTAATTTTGCATAGGTTGTAGTTTGTAGATTATAGTTGGTTCTTTGTTTTCCATTTTTCTTTAGTCATTGTATTACCTGTTCTTCGATTTACTGCTTATGATTACATCTTGAGACTGTCCCTATCTATTTTAAATTCACTGTGGTATTCTTCGCTACTGCAATAAACTCATTAAGTGCTATGTAATTCGCTTCCATGGTAACGTCTGTTATCCTTAAGTTGTAGTTTATATTTTCAACTGTTCGTTCTGCTTGTAACATTTTCATCAACATTACATAAGGACCATAACAGCATAAAAGACACACATACTATATACCACCCAGCTTAGTTAACAGTAGATATGATCGTTCACCATGATTGAAACTTTCCGTAAGTTCTGTGAATGAAAAGGGTGTTTGTATAGAGAAACACATATGTTAGATATATTCACAAGAAACACTTTTTGCTTATTTGCGTAATGAGCTTATAGTTGTATTACTTAATGTGAGAAATATAGAAGTGAAATTGTATCGCACATACTGTAATGTAATTATATATTCTATTTTATACTGCACTGTTTCCTGAGCAGCTAAATTGCACTGACTGGATAATTGTTGTTACATACGCAAGTGATAAAGCTTACCAGTTGGTTGTCCATGTTCGATGGTTCTCATCGGCGTCTTCCACCACTAAAACTGGTCGCCATGATAGAGCTGAAATATTGGTGAAAGTGGCGCTAAAACACCAAAAATCAATCATTTATCATGCACTCTTTCCTGAGCAGTTAAATTGCACTGACTGGAAATTTTGTTGTTATATACGGTCACTGATAAAGATGTAGGTTGTCGAGTATCTGCTTCGTGTTGAAGGAGAGTTTGATGATACCAAAGGGGTAATCAGAATACGTATATCGAAGAAGAACAGACAACACAATGGCGAAAAGAAAAAGTACAAAAAGGCAAACAAAACATACCCATAAGATTATAGATCGAGAACGAAGGTGAGAATTGGTACCAGTATAGGTGAGGTCTTCATAAAGAACATCATTTAGAAAGACGCTTGTTTCTGCTTGTTCCTTGTTAGACATTATGAGAAAAGTTTGAATATACCAAAGGGACAATCAGTCAAAAATACGAAGGATAGAAAAAGCAATAGTGAAATAAATGACAAAAAGACAAACAATGATCCACAACACATTGCGCAAAAAAATTAAGATTTATTGTTTGTTGTTTGTTGTTTTGGACTGATTGCCAACTGACGCCAAATTGTATTATTCATGGGAATGTCAAATTTACAAATAATAATTCGTGTATATAAAATATGGCACTGCGAAGGACGGATATTTGATATAAAAAAGAGAGATAATGGAATATGTGCATTGTAGCGATCGTTATTTGAAATAGAAATGTAGGTATTTTCCATAGTGCGCATGAGGAGTTTCTGGTAAAAACCATTCGTTAAAAGATTGGAAAGCCAAGTAATTTAAAAATAAAATCAACATTTCAAATAACGAGGAATGTGACATTTTTTAATGGTGAAAATATTTGAAAATGAATTCAAGAAAATTTAAACATTTTAAATTACTTGGCTTTCCAATCTTTTAACTAATGGTTTTTACCAGAAACTCGTCATGCGCACTATGGAAAATACTTTCATTTCTATTTCAAATAACGACCGTTACAATGCACATATTCCATTATCTCTCTTTTTAACTTCAAATATCCGTCCTTCGCAGGTGCCATATGCTATTTACACGATTTATTATTTGTAAGTTTAATATTCCCATGAATAATACAATTGTTGCATCAGAAGGCAATCAGTCCAAAACAACAAACAACAAATTACGTATATCAATCAATGAACCTAAAATGAGCATAAAAAACATATACAAAGTATCAATATATTCAGATATTCAGATTAAGTACTTTAACAGACATTTACATACAAATAAGAATGAGAAACAAACAAGCAAACTAACTGACTAACTAACTAATACATTATAGTATCTATCGTACTGCTATAACTAATTAAAGGTAATAACAAAATTACCGAACTCCGAACAATCTTACAAAGGGAAAGTCAAAACTCATAATTATATAAACAGACAAAATCAGTCAACAACTGGAAAACTGTGAAAACCGTAATGACCCTGACTTGGTACAGGCATTTCTAAAGAAATGGTGGGTTGAATCAGATTTTAAGGCGCCAAACCTCCCGCTCTCATTACGGATCAAAGGTTCCGGCTGTCACTGTAACAGTATTTAAATACAGGAACAAAATAGGTAAAATAGTTGTCAAAGCAGTACCATATTCGGTGACGTAAATGTCAAAAATACTTTTACGTCACACATTGACAAAAAAATTCTTGACATTTGCGACTTCTTTATCTTTATGCATTTTCACTATATTCACTATATGAAAATGCATCGCTTATAATTTTTTCTGCAGAGACGGAATATATTTCGACAAGATATTGGTATCGGAATATAAACTTTTTAAGAGATCGAATAAGGCGAATCTTTTTATAGCCCTGGTCCAGTAGCCTGTTTCTCAGATGAAGATGACGTTTCAGGAAATCAGAATAATTGCTACTGGCCCTTGCATAGCGAATCAATTGCGAGATGTAAACACCATATGCAGGAGAAGCTGGTATATTGCTGCACATGTTTGGAAAATTTATGATTTTAAAATTGAAGTCGTCCCGCTTATCATAAATTTTAGTACTGAGTTGACCACTGTCGTCAAATTCGAGGTATAAGTCCAAAAATGATGCGGACGAAGCTGTATCGGTGGTCTCTTTAACTTCCAGCTCTGGAGGATATATCAATGGAAGAAATTCTGCAAATCTAGAATTATTGATAGATAAAACGTCATCAATATACCTGTATGTGAAATTAATATTCAACTTTAAATTGAATCAGTAATCAAATGTCATATGAACGACCTGACAACACTAATGATGTTTATGTTTGTAATGGAATCATCATTGCAAGTAACGATGCAATTCGATATTGATCCATGACGAAAATATTTGAAAATGAAACCACGTAAATGAAAACCTTGTTAATCTTTTAACAAAGGGCGTGCCTAATTAATTGTGTTTACCATACAAGCATCGTGCGCACTAAATTAAATATTTACGTTTCTATTCCAAATGACGATGTGTAATCATGGCTATGACGTTAATACAATCTAGTAAACTGAAACTCCTTGCATTGTATGGCTTTCCAATATTTCGTCTTTACTTCCAGTTGCTTGAAGGAGGGCTCATTCCATAGGAACTGCTTGGCATTTGCGGGCGTCTGAGTTCACCCCCTGTTTTCGTTGAGGTCCATGTTGCTCATCGTTTTAGTTTTATATGTTGTGCTTTTTCTTTTGCTTGAGTTCGTCCTGTGTCTTGTGAACCCAATGTTGTCATTTTCCCTGTATTGTCCATTCTTGATTGCCCCTTCGGTGTCCTCAAACTTTTTTTCAATTACTAGCATATCCGTACCTGATGATGATATTTCCAAAAGCGCGTCGTAAGCACTAATATAAATATCTACGTGTTTATTAATACTGAAAGTTGTAAGTCTTTGAATTAATATAACATGACGTCCAATGCCAGTGGTATCACGATCAGAAACCATATATAAGACTTCTTATTAATATTGAGACATGACGTTTGTGAAATATTAGTAATGATTTACGAAATATGATGACATATCCTTAATAAATTTCAAATAAGCATAAGATACAGTACTATTGAAACAAAAGAAGTTGCCCGTATTGGAAATAACGGGTTTCTTTTTTCCGCATGAGTACTCAGGTGAAAGCCGAGGTATGTATCTAACTTGTACAATAATTGCGTTGTTGAAAAAACAAATGGTATGGTATTTAATCCAACTACAACTTTAAAATTAAATTATTCTTATAAACATATATCGTGTTATTGTCAATCGAGTGCGCCTTTATACAATTCGCTCGATCGCTCAAGGTCAAACAATAACAGGTAACTGTTGTACACATGTAATTGAATGAACACGATGATGACTGACATATATTTGATGTGAAAACCGATTTCGCTCGTCAATTTGATTTACAAAGTTTTCGTCAGTGACTGAAAGACTGGTCATTTTATCCACAAGTTTCTGGTACAGAATTGACTTGACGTTACTCCACAATCAATCGTACAAACAAACACATGCATCGTCAGAAAAGTTACTTTTCTTACATTAGAAGTATTTTGCAAACTGAAATTTGATGAGGAATCAAGTTCACATGAAGCATCCGTTGACTCCATGACAACACAAAACATGTTTATTTGTGTAATGAAGTCATAACTCACTTTGATGGTGACGATGAAATGCAATCGATATCTATTGATGATTAAATTATTTGAAAAGCAAATGGAGTCTTCAAATCAAATAATATGAAGACTAAAATCTATGAAAGTAAAATTAGATAACATAACATCAAATACCAAGCTTACAATGAATCACAGCTACAATTAGCATAAAGGGCCCGGGATGCTCAATGAGTTAGGTAGTTGGATTACCTAACAAATCATACAAGCATATCACCAATACGGCGTGGGTTCGCGCCCGTCTTTGCAGATTACAAAAAGGGGTGCACTCGACTCTCAGCCGCAAGTGTTAAAGTTTACCAGTTGCTGGCCCGTGGTCGATGCTTCTCTCCGGGTACTCCGGCTTCTTCCACCACTAAAACTGGTCGTCATGATATAGCTGAAATATTGCTGGAAGTGGCGTTAAAACACCAACAATAACAAATAACATATACAAAAATACAATGTGTATATAAGGCATCGCATTGCCAATAGCACAGGATTGTTGTTACATTTTAGTAATCATCAAAGAAATATAATAATACCTGCTTGAAAAATTGTGAAATAATGAGATATAATGTCAGGTGTTCGTTGATGAGTAAACAGTGATATTTTTTTTTCAATTGTATTATATCGTGACGTGACATCTGCTCGGTCTTGCAATAAAGTCGGTTACTTGTTTTAATTTACAATTCTGGTGCAGCACGAGACCAATGACGTCATTATGTATATTCATAGCGTATATTAACACAGAGGGAATTCTTTTCAACGTCAACATTACAAGATGAGATTAAAACAGAGAAGTTTGAATTGAATAAATTTCATGCAAATAAAAAAGATCCTCTTTTTTTCCTGATCATTATGCTTGTTAAATATGTTTCCATCGATGGTGACCCCCAAGCATTTTTATCTTTCAGGTGTGTTTAAATAATCGTCATCACAGTTCATGACCGTTTCTGGAATGTAGACCAAGCAAATTGTAATCTAAAATACTTTGAAAATATGATGATTGATCATTCAGACTCCACCATTTTCCAGAAAATGGCCGATTTTACCGGGAAAATACATACAAGTGCTCTCCATTAGTCACACAATGACAGATTATTTTGCATTTCCACTGCTGCTTTAATAACAAATATACCCCTTACTTCTTGGGGGTAATGAAATGAAATTCTCAGAGAAGATAGAAAAATAATTAATTTACAGCAATAATCAACATTCATAGCATAAATTGAACAGATAATTAAACTAAACCAGACAGATAAATGAGATTATCTGGGTAAAAAAACCCTGTCATTATTAAAAATAGCATCAACAAAACTGTTTTGTTACCACTCTGTGATAATAAATGTGATTAAAATAAATTGAAATCAGTCATTAATTGTTTTACAAAAATATGGCAGAATGCAGTCAGTCTAATAGATTGTATTGACAAAAGCAAAAACACCAAATTCACTGGATTAAATATTTTATTATATGAGTAAGCAAGTTTAATATTTGCATCAAATAATTAATGTTTAATACTTCAATTTCAAACTATTTAAGAAAAACATCCCTTGAAATTTTTCAGACAAAACAATTACACTGAAAAAGCTAAAATACTGTACTTTCTTAATCTGGTTTACTTTAAGTTTGGTTGGCCTATGAAAAATTCATGCGCTTTATTGACCTTTGACCGGCTTTAAGTGACGTAATAGGACGCCATTTGGAAAAAAGGTAGTAAACAAATATGGGTCAGTGTGTTATTATTTTCGGATTTTTTTCCATGGAACTTTACACATGTCAGCAAGAATAGATGAGGAACATAGTTAAAAAGAAAAAAGATGTTTACTTTTCAAACATGAAAAAAATAATCAAACATTATCCAATGACTGACCGACTTATTGTCATACGAGGATATATTAATAAATGAACAATAATGTTGTCATGCGATGCATTCACTCTGTTCGTTGTCTAACTCTGATTCTACCAAAAAACTTCTCTGATACTGATACCATCACAATGTTCGAATTTTCGATTGACATCATCTTTGATGGACGTGATTTTCAACAGATAGTCGTCCCTTCGGGTCATTACGGTTTTCACAGTTTTCCGGTTGTTGACTGATTTTGTCTGTTTATATACTTATGAGTTTTGACTTTCCCTTTGTTAGATTGTTCGGAGTTCGATAATTTTGTTATTACCCTTATTTTCTGGCCAATCTGTTCTCTTATTTGTACGAGGCAGACATATGTAAGACGAAAATAAGGCAGCCCGGTCCTTTAATTTCACGCTCCGTTATCCAGAAGACGTCCCTTCACTACATAATTATAGCTTGGTGACTTTGTTGATCATATATATCCCCTTGACCTTGAAATAAGAGATAATACAGATACAGCTAGGTCTACTTCATACCTTGACCTACACCTTCGAAATTAACTGTGATGGCCGGCTAAGAAAGAAAAAAGACGACAAAAGAGAATTTGAATTTTTCCATTGCGAACTTTTCAGAAATATATAGCAATATTCAAGCAGCACCTGTATACTATGGCGTATATATCTCTCAGTTGATCCGATATTCTAGAGCTTGTGGTTCCTATGAAGATTCCCTTTATACATGGTACCTGCTATAACAAAGGAGTTGCTGAACCAAGGTTTCATAGTGGTTAGGTTGAAGTCATTGTAACAAGAGTAATACGACGGGTACCATTTGTGGACCAGGAACTACTTGCCCTTCTGCGTCACCTGTAATTGCACACGGTTTTAAATATAGTTCTAGTTCGATCTTTAGTTTTTTGTGTAGTGTTTTGAAAATTACTATTTGTCCCTTTTCCTCTTCTTTTTTACCATTGTATTGTTTGTCATTCTTTGACTGACTGCTTCTGATTATCCCTTTGGTATCTTTTTTTTCTTATGACGTCTGGGACACTGCAGAAAGTAGATCCGATCTCTTCATCGGTCTATTGTCTGTGCTCGTGTATATTATATTTTAAGATATATACCCATTACATACATATTGTGGTGGTACAAGACTTTGTATCAGGTCGAGCCTGTTGTGCGAACCAGTATCACTACGAGTCGCGATACAGTCTTGTACCAACACACTATGTATTTAATAAGTTTATCTAACATTTCAATAAAAACAAATTTTAAGCAAATAACAGGGATCGAAATAAGATTAACAAATGTGTACAATACTCTGGGAGAGACTACATTTTGTGCATGACGTCACGTTATTTGCTGCAGTTCATTCTTTTGCTTTGCTTACGTTGCTTACATTGACGTGTTTCCCCCGCATTCCAATGATTTGACATCATGACAAAATGGTTCGGCAGCGAAGATCTCGTGTAGCGTCGCGCCATTCTTCTATCACCACAATGTGGTAATGCAACATCTTGTATCATACACCTTGTATCAGACAGGTTACTTTCTTTAAATTCAAAGGAAAACGTACAAAATGTTAGATAATGATCTTTACTTGTTGTTGATATAAAATTAGTTTCTTTGCATGATGTTTGTATTGTTGTGTATTAGATACTTTCAACCTTATTGGGATAGGGGCGAATCGTGATCGTCATCGTATGATAGTTGGATTTATGACTACATATGTAATCAGTGCCTATCACCACTAACCTTGTGAGCTCGAGTCGCGCGCAGGCGAGGTGTACTCGATACCTCATCATTTGATAAATTTTGTCAGTAATTTGCGGCAGGTCGGTAGTTTTCTCCGGGCAATTCGGTTTCCTCCACCAATAAAACTGACCGCCGCGATATAGCTAAAATGTAGTTGAAGGTGGCGTTCAACACCGAAAGCTTAACCCTAACCAACCTTTGGTGAAAAATTGTTGTCAATGAGCCACTATCGCATAGATACATGATATGGCTAGTTGTTTATACAAATTCTAATAGTACACATTGTTTGTGTTTATAAGTAATATTTGTTGATTATTTGTGATTAAATCCTTTTATTATTTGTATCGTTTATAATTACAAAGCTATAATTATTGACGTCATCACTGATGAAATCCAAAACAGATTACTGTAGATGTAAACAAGAATGTGTTCAATTAATAACACACATATAACCTAAATTAAAAAGGAAACATCAAATATTATTTTCTTACAACATTGAATTCAAATTAGCAAATGTCTTAAATTCACATTTGGCCTTCATGTGTTGCCAGTTTCTCTGGATTGTCCATATTGTTTTGCCCCTGTAGTACTATCTAACGTTGATTTACGATTTTCAGTATATAAATAGAAAGTACTTTCTGTTCTTGTGTGTTCTAGCGAAGGTTCTTATGACTCAACCATGCACACCATGCGTGTTTCAGAATGCTTCATTCGCGAGTCCAGTCGATAAAAGGGGATATGTCTTCTCTTGTTATAAGACGGAAATCCTGACCACGTAACTTGATTAATGACAGAACTGCTGTACAATACGTCACTTTATTCGTTGATTGATTGGTTTTTGGTGCTTAACGCCACTTTCAGCTAAATCATGGCAACCAGTGTTAGTGGTGGAAGAACCGGAGAGAACCACCGACCATGGACAAGCAACTGGTAACCTTTGTCACTTGTGGCTGCGAGTGGAGTGCACCCTTTTGTTAATTTACAAAGCCGGGCGCGAACCCATACTGTATTGGTGATAGGATTGTATGAGTTGTTAGGTAATCCAACTACCTACCTCATTGAGCCACCCGGGCCCCTCACTTTATTCGTGCTTCTATATTTTTTAAAGTTTTGAAAACAAATTATTGCATTGTTGTCTGCTATAGATAATAAATACCACAATTCTACTGCAAATATAAAAATCTTAGTACTGAAAGATGTCATTGGGGTTGATTATGGTGTTTAACATCACTTTCAACAATATTTCAGCTATATCGCGGCGGTAAGTTTTATTGGTGGAGGACACCGGTGAAAACCACCGATCTGCCACTAGTCACTGACAAACTTTATCACATAATCTTGTATCGAGTACACCTCACCCCGAGCTGGATTCGAACATTAGTGATGATATGCAATGATTGCATAAGCAATATTAAGTCCAACTACCATACGATCACGATCACGACTTCCCTTGTCATTTGTAATTCATGAGTAGAACCATACGATCACATACTTATTTTTTTCCTATGACACCATATATTAACTTAAGCAATAACTTGGATATCAAGTAAACGTGAGAGAAAACCAAAGGCAAATCAAGAATAGAACATCAAGATATCCCAATAACGCTGGGCACAAACACATAGCAGAGACAAGCAAGAAAACGCATACAAAAAATACAGCACAAAAATCAAAAAAGGATTATCACACGGTATAATACATTAAAACCAGACATTTATTTTTCTTCTCAAAAAAAGAAATGGATAGAAGACATATGCGAAAGGGCAATTAAGAGAATAATTATTTTACGGTGCATAGGGACGATGAGTTCATACACTGAAATATGGAGTATTTCCTAATTATACAAATCTAATTTACATAAAGTCTGGGTGATCAAGATTGTTATTCGTCTCAACTATGTTTATTATTCCATTTCTGTTCTATATATAGAACAACGACATGATTCAATTTATTTGTTAATTTGTAGGATATTTCTTACATCATAGCAAATGTACCTCACAGTATGAAATGTCCCAGTTCTAGATCTTGTAATGATTAGTCTTAAATAAAGGTCTGTATTGAAATAGGAAAACCCGAAGGTTGTGATTTCTATGTATATTGAATTAATCTCGAGCCCTATTTAAGAAGAGCATTTAATCAATAACTTGCTTTCGAAACGGTTGAAAGATAAATAAATTCCGTGCAAATATTTCAAAGCACAACAAAATATAAGCAGAGTTTGAAGATACCAACACGGTACTCAGAATCCGTAAATCGAAGAACAAACAACACAATTACCAAATGAAAAAGAACAAACAATGATCTACAAAACATTGCGCATAAAACTAAAGATCAAGTAACAGGAACTCCACTTAACATCGCAGGTGAACCCAGGTGCTCCAAAATGGTAAGAGGTTCCTGTTCCACTAGTGGTATCCGTTTGTAAGTTTGTACAATACAACACAATGTCATAAAGACGCCCATCCTAGAGAACTATTTCATAATGAATTTTAACTATATACTCAGTTCAGATTGAATTATGCAATGACGAGAGTGATTCGAATTAAAAACATATACTTAGAACAATGTAGCAAATTGAAACAGCATATCAGAGAATAAGAAGACCACACTTGAGCATGTGTCCTAAAAATGTTAGCCCTCGTTACGTCATCATCGTATCTGTTAATAAGGACATAACTGCATAATTCAGTTTACAAAAGGGGCCGGGTGGGTCATTGATTTAGGTCGTTGAATCTAACAACTCATACAAGCCTATCACCAATAAGGCGTGGGTTCGCCTAGACAAAATATAAAATAAAGGAATATGGTTGGTTAGGTTTATGATGTTTATCGCCACATTCAACAATATTTCAACTATATCGTGGTAGTCAGTTATTTGGGTGGAGGAAACCGGAGTAGCTGAGGAAAACCACCGACCTGTCGCAAGTCACTGACAAGCTTGATCACAAAATGTTTTATCCAGTACACATCGCCAGCATTAGTGGTGATAGGCATTGATTACATAGTCAGTTCAAATCCAACCACCATGCGACCACCATAACGACGACCCACTCATAAACAGTGCAAAGGTAAGAAAGGGTATACACACTTGTTGATCTTCTCGGATTTTTGTAGTTTTCGTTCGTCTTTGTATCGTTACTCATCGCTCGAACATTTTATCATAGGATGCAACATAGTATTATCTCATTTCTTACTTATTTGATGATTTATCTGATAACAAATGTCTACGTGCATTTCCCGTCTAAATTTGATCTCTGAAGATGTTGTTTTATGGAACAATGCATGTTGTGGGTCGGTGTATGTGATAACATCATTGCTACAGTGTTAATTTCCTATTCACTAAAAGTACGTGTCTAGTATATTGTAAATAAAACTCTCACATTATCGCTGATAATCCAATCTGAGACTGGTTCATTTAATTTAGTACTTTTAGTAATTTAGTGATTTAAAAAAACCTAAAACAAAAACAAAACAAAACAAAAAATGGGGTTAGGGTTATGGTACTTAAGACCACTTTCATCAATAGTTCAGTTTAATTGTGGGAGGGAGGTTTTTATTTGTAAAGGAACCCGGAGTGTCCAGCGAAAACCGCGGACCTGTCGTAAAATTTAGGGAATACAGGACAAACTATTCTGACAAGAAAACACATACCGACACGTATTACTCTGATTCGATTTATGCCTCTTTAAATAAAGTAAAAGATATATTGATTAAGTGAAAAATAACACAAACTAAAATAAAAATAAAACAGATATATTAACCTTTCGCTCATATGTCTTTACAAACAGGTTAATAGAGGACGTTAGTCCTCATTACGGTAGACCACTCCGGTAGACCACATACTGATGCTCTAATTCTCGCGTCGGTCTCGCGATCCACGAGACTTACATGTTGGGACGCTGATGTTTAAACCAGGATGTGTAAGCCAACATAGATACGAAAGTAAATACTTTCATGAAAAAGATTAAAATATAGCAACTTTGTTTTCTTTTTATAAAATAAAATATTGTATTTTTATTCAATAAATTAAAATAATACATCTATTTGGCAACTATGTCAAATTTGTATAAAATAAAATCGTAACGTCATGTGTAAGCACAAACTCGTATCACTGTCACCGTCTTGGGCAAATTTTTTTCTGATTTCGTAATATTTCCTACGCAAAAATTGTGGATGGTATTTGAAAATGCTTTACATCTAATAATATAATATGTGTCCTTGAATTGATCGACAACAGATATGTATTAATTTGAAAGTAGTGGTTTGTCCTCAGAATCCCACCATAAAATGACGACAAACATGGGAACCATTATCAACGGCGGATGTAGAGGAAGTGATTTACGATAAAGTGGGTAGAACTCCCCGAATATTAAACGAAAACTAGTCTTTTTGATGACTTAAAACATTTAACGAATTTGAAAAAGCCAATATTTAGTAATTTGCGTCTTACCATGTCAAGTTTATGATGGAAAATGTGTTTTACTAAGCTCATTCAGATCCACTGATTTAAATTTCGACTTTATGAAGAAATGTTCTGCTCTGTATCTCCAGACTGGACAGTTTGAGTTGCTAGGCATGTGTGCATCTTTCTGGTCCAGTATTACCTATATGCTGTTGCTATCCATCATTCCATGAAGTGTGTAAAAACAATATTTTTTATTCTTATGCACTGCTTCTTCAAATGTCTAAATGTGTATCACAAAATATACAATGAATCATTCACAATGAAACTATACAGAAAATACAGAAAATATCCATTTACACACTCAAAACTAAAAACATAAGTATATTTCAACATTGAAGTACTGTGAATACATGTGTCCTGGGTTTGCATGGTCAGAATATATGAACTACCTCCTTGAATGTAATGTTAAGTTGTATGTTTTAGTTCTGTATGGGAAATGATTGTGTATGTATAGATTAGCATGGGTGGGACTAAAATTCAGAGCGAGTTAATTTTAGTCCCACCCATGGTGTATCTATACTGATCGACTATTTCTCGAGTCCTTACGGGAGACTAAGAATGTGTAGAAGCTGACATTTAAACCCACATGTGTAAAGCCAACATAGATACGAAAGTAAATACTTTCCTGAAAAAGATTTAGATAATAGCAACTTTGTTTTGTTTTCATTAAATAAAATATTGTATTTTCCTTCAATAAATTAAAAAGCTACTTCTATGTCAAATTCGGATAAAATTTTGACGTCTTGTGTAAACACAAACTTGCATCACTGTCACAGGCTTGGGAATTTTTTCCTAATTTCGTAAATTTTCCTACGCAAAAATTGTGGATGGTATTTGATAATGCTTTACATGTATAAGATACAATACTATTGAAACAAAAAAAGCGGGCCGTTTTGGACATAACGGGCTTAACCCGTTATATCCAATACAGAAAAATTCTTTTGTTTCAATAAGAATGTATCTAACTTGTACAATAATAGTGTTGTTGAAAAAATAAATGGTATGGCATATATTTTTACACTTATAATGTTTAAGGTCTTTCAAATGAAAAGAATCGTTTTATAGGTTGAAGAGCTTCTGTGGTATAAATTATTACATTTACATTGTAGATACAAACTAAAAGATGTTTGTTCAAGTCTAACCAGAATCAGGAAATATGCTTAATAGGTTGAAGAGCTTCTGTGGTATATAGAAGATGTTAGTTCAATTCTAACCAGAAACAGAAAAAAAAAAATTATGTTGAAGAGCTTCTGTTGTATCAAGTATTACATCTAGTTACAAGCTAGAAGATGTTAGTTCAAGCTATGAACACCCTGAGGAGACTAAGAGTATGAAATAGTATTTTTTTTTCAAAACAAGCAGGTTCATAGTGCCAATGATTTATATAGTTATCTACTATATAAATCCTTTATAGTACCTCTTAGTCTTAAAACAACTTGTTTTTGCACATACACGTTCACTTACATCCTCTCTATAGGCCGTGCCTACTCATATTAGTGTTGGGTATGCTGAATGCTCCATAAAACCTCTTTCCAGAATATCTACAAGTAGTCTATCACTGCTTAAAACAGTGTTTCTGAGTTTCACGTAGTGACAATCCCGTCATACATTCTTCTGTTCGTGATTGATCATTAAATTGTTAAATAGAGACCAACGACACTTGCCATATGTGGAACAAGAACTGCTTACCCATCTGGAACGATTTTATCCACCTCGATATTAAGTTGGGTTCGTGGTGCTAATTCTTTTATCTTTCTATTTAGTGTTCTGGAGACAAATGTTTGTCTTTTTGCCTCTTTTCGTCTAGCTATTTTGGCCATTGTATCGTTTGTTCTTCGGATCATTTCTGATCATGCGTATCTTGATGCCGTACTCAGCACTTCATACCAACATTTTTTTGTTATGATTCTGTTCTCTCCGATTACACTCGTTCTTGCTGTAAATTGAAATAAGATTCACCTTTAAAGAGTTTTATTAATTAATTATAAAATAATTATGAGATGATTAATGAATTTTCAATAGTATTAAAAGTGCAACAGTCTTCAATCGATGGTATGTAGAATATTAACCCGAGGCAAATATCACAAATGTCAAATACTCATATGGAGGAGACACATTTTGCAACACTTTCTTTTCTGCAAATAATTAATATGTTGATAAAAGGGCAACAAATAATGGATCCCATGAAAAAGTCAAAGTTTTCAATTATATCCTGGTCTTTGAAATCTGCAAAAAAGTTATTTTATGTTTTTGTAGACATTGTGATATGAGTAAATTATATTGGACAATCACAGAGGCAAAATAAAAACCCCTATTATACATACATATAATCTCTCCATTCCCTGCCTTCTCGAGGGCCTCAGTTCACTCCCGTTGTTGGTGGTACCATCACAATGTTCGAGTTTTCGATTGACATCATATTTGCTGGACGTAATTTTCAACAGATAGTCGTCATTCCTATGGGTACCGTTCATTCGTCCCTTATGGCCAATCTGTTCTCTTATTTGTACGAGGCAGACTTATGTAAGACGAAAAGAAGGTAGCCCGGTCCTTTAATTTCACGATCCTTTATCCAGAAGACTTCCTTTCACTACATAATTATAGCTTGGTGACTTTATTAATCGTATATATCCCCTTGACCTTGAAATAAGAGATAACACAGATACAGCTAGGTCTACCTCATACCTTGACCTACACCTTCGAAATTAACTGTGATGGTCGGCTAAGAAAGAAAAAAAGATGTCAAAAGGGAATGATTTGAATTTTTCCACTGCGAACTTTTCAGAAATATATAGCAATATTCAAGCAGCACCTGTATATTATGGCGTATATATCTCTCAGTTGATCCGATATTATAGAGCTTGTGGTTCCAATGAATATTTCCTTGATACATGGTAGCTGCTAACAAAAGAGTTGCTGAACCAAGGTTTCATAGTGGTTAGGTTGAAGTCATTGTAGCAAGAGTAATACGACGGGTACCATTAGTAGACCAGGCACTACTTGCCCTTCTGCGTCACCTTTAATTGCACACGGTTTTAAATAGAGTTCTAGTTCGATCTTTAGTTTTTTGTGTAGTGTTTTGAAAATTACTGTTTGTCCCTTTTCCTCTTCCTTTTTGCCTGTTTTTGTCTAGCTATTTAGGCCATTGTATCGTTTGTCCTTTGAATCATTTCTGATCATACGTATCTTGATGCCGAACTCAGCACGTCATACCAATATTTTTTTGTTATGATTCTGTTCTCTCAGATTACACTCGTTCTTGCTGCAAATTGAAATAAGATTCATCTTTAAAGGGTTTAATTAATTATAAAATAAATATGAGATGATTAAAGAATTTTCAATAGTATTAAAAATGCAGTAGTCTTCAATTGATGGTATGTAGAATATTAACCTGAGGCAAATATAACAAAATGTCAAATAATCATATGGAGGCGGCACTTTCTTAATAAAAGGACAACAAATAATGGATCCCATGAAAATGTCAAAGTTTTCGATTATATTCTGGTCTTTGAAATCTGCAAATAAGTTATTTTATTTTATTTTAGACATTATGATATGAGTAAACTCTAATTGGACTATCGTACAAGCAAAATCAATACCCCGATTATGCATATATATAATCTCTCCATTTCCTGCCTTCTCGAGGGCCGTTTTTGGTGGATCCGTGTTGCTCAACTTTTTCTCTTTTGTGCTGTGTTATCCTTTTTCGCTTTGTTTGTCTTTGTCCTGTGTCTTCTGTGCCCAATGTTGCCAGTGCCTCTGGATTGTCCATTCTTGTTTGTTCCTTCGGTTGTCTCTAGCGTTTATTCCCAATGCAGTGGTGATGCTAATCTAATTACATTAGCCTAAGCCTCCCCTCTTACTGAAATGACTAACGAATACGGATGTCGAACAAATCTATTACAACATGTGCAACGAAGATCAACAACTATAACAGAAGCTTTCCGTTGCAGATTACATATGTAGGTATCTGAATCAAAATTAGACCATTATTCCTCTGTTGACCTAAAACATATAATTTATAAGTCATGCGTACGACCTTGACCTTTCTATATTAAACAGGTATTGTTCTTTCTTGAGATGACCTTCCTTTATTTAAAACTGATACAAGCTATAAATAACATTGTGTAAATAGATGTACTATTTAATAGATTACCATATGGTAAACTCATTTATTTTGATGTTAAACATATTTTAAGATTTCCATGGTATAATGCATTTTAGCTATTTCTGTATCTCATTCGTGACATCTCTGCTATTATCTGCATGACGAATTAAGATTGTGATATTTCATTTTATTATGTTACCATAACATTTCCTGATTTTTACATCATGCTCTATTTCAAATAACAGAGAAATTAAGCTTGCTCTA
The DNA here is from genome assembly GCA_963680875.1 of Bathymodiolus brooksi. Taxonomy (NCBI): domain Eukaryota; kingdom Metazoa; phylum Mollusca; class Bivalvia; order Mytilida; family Modiolidae; genus Bathymodiolus; species Bathymodiolus brooksi. Next base: position 80,069,385 of record OY804588.1, read on the forward strand.
TGTAATCTGAATTTTAATAATTTATTCTAAAAATGTATTCAAAATCCATCAGATAACTTAACATCTAGCATTAAAATACGTAATCCTCCAGGAAATTGTTTGTTTGAAAAAAAATGTTGCATTTGAGGTGCTCTATCTAATTTCATATATGTGCCCACCATTAGTTTGTAAAACCAAGCTTCCTTATTCTGCATGGACAGTCGTGATCGTGATCGCATGGTAGTTAGATTCAAAACTACCTGTTCAATCAGTGCCTATGACCACTTAAGTTGTGATTTCGAATCCTGCTCATGGCGAAGTGTATTTGATGCAACTTTATTTGATAAAATTTGTCAGTGATTTGCGGTAGATCGGTGATTTATTCCGGGTACTACAGCTTATTTTCCTCCATTAATAAATCTGACCGCCACAATATAACTGGAATATTGCTGAAAGTGATGTTCAGCACCATAAACACACACCAACCTTACTTCGCTGTCTTAATCAGAACTCTTTCTGTTGTGTTATTTATTTCTCTTCTGTTTTATTTTCCTCAAATATATAAAAGTAAAACGAACTTCCCCTTTTTCTACCATCACTCTCGCTATATTTCGCGCCATTTCGTTGTGGACGTCATATGAAGACTTCCAGTTTGAAACGTAAAGATTAGACGTTATTTGGCTTCGCGTACGCTTCAATCTTGATCAAATTTAACTACAATACTATTTCAAGGGAAGCATTTTAATTAGTTTATATTGTCGTGGGTGGCACCATGTTTTTTGAAGCGATATACATTATAGTATATTCCTACGCTACACACGTAATATAGTGCAATTAAACTCATTTTTATATTAAATTCGATTCGAAACATTTTTTAATCTATATAATAAATATTATAACTAATTGCGCGCATGAGTGAGGTACAAAGTTATTTGGTCATGAGTGACATATTTTTGATAATGAAACTCGTCAATCAGTTATAGTATAAGTACACTACACGTTTCTGAATAATTTTCATCAGGTCAGTCAAAAGATTGGAAAGTCATACTGTGCACAGAAATACGTTTTATGTAAATTGTATTAATTTGCATACATTTGTGTATTTGGTACTAAGTAAACACAATAAACAGCAGCTTGTTTCAGATGTGTCTAACTTTATTGCTTTGAACGCGCTTAATATGAAATACATCCTTTGATAAGTGTGTAAAGCAGTTGTTATGATGATGGAATGCGAAACAATGTATGCCACTCTTTAATAAGAAACATATTTGTGCTATAGTATCCTTCGTTTTGCACATATATTTGTTTTCGTTCATATACCAAATGTATACAAAAACGATGATAGGTCATTTTTTGCAAAATTTGTTAAAATAGAAAGTACAGCTAGCAGCTCAAACATGACAACTTTGATTAAAAACAACCGAGAAATTTGACAACAAAATGATAAGAATAAAAAAACAAGTAAACTTCTAGCTGCGTGGAACAGAGGGAAAGGTTGCGGTCAAAAAGCATTATAGCCTTCCCTAATTGCTTTTGCTTTGTCACATAACAAACAAAATGCCAGAACAAACCTTGCAACACACGTTTTTCGTTGCTTTTCCGTTATTCATTTCCGACATTGAAAACAGGAAAACTGTAACGCACATTGCTAGAATTAATTAGTGACAGTATCTAGTTGTATAAAAAGAAGTTAATTGGTAGATCATCCATTTGATATAGAGAATATCCTTGTAAGAACAAAAGGTTATCATGAAACATAATATAATCCTATTGACAAGTATTACTATTAAAAATGTCGCTCCTTCCTATTGAAATACAAGTAATCGCAGGAGTTAAATCTAAACTAATCAAGTGTCCTTGTTTATTGTTTTTCTAAACGGTTTTGTAGATATATTGCCTCGCCTCTCGCCTCGCCACTAATAATAAACTGACTTCCTCTTTTGATGTACACTGTATTTTGATATGGAAACACTGTATTTTGATATGGAAACATCTATTAAATTAAACCTCAATAGCAAGACAATATTGATGCTCACCAAACAAATAGATCATTGAAATATGCTCATCTTGGAGCAACCGTATTGGTATTGTATTGGTTAGCGTGCGCCGTTATAGCATTGTTTGGGTCAAGATAAAGTATATAGCGTTACCGTGTTTGTCATCATCTCATCGAAATGTAACTTCTCGTCATAGTATAGCTGGACAAAACTCTACGACAAGCGCGATGATTTCACTTTTCCAATAGTCAACTTCCCTTTCATCAATAGAAATATTCCATAAAGCTTGTTTCCAGTAGAGTGAATTTCTGGACAGCGCTTAGCTGCTGTCGACACAATAGCTGCTCAAAAAAGTTTACTGTACTCCTAGCTTGAAGTATTCGCTGCAAAGATTCAACGGTTCAACGGTCGTCATCACGATATGGTTGACAGTTACGAAATATCTACATCTCAAATAACAGTGGAACATTCACTTTTTACGTAGATATTTTTCTTTCCTGTATCACTGCCAGGAATTTTAGCGACTTGATTGTATATATAAGTAGCACGACAGGTTTCTTAAAAGAGGCAGGAACTGCTTACCCTTCGTGAACACGCTAGTTCATATCTATTATTTTTATGTGGTCTGTGTTTCATATTTTTTTAGTTTTTCGTGTTGTCCTATTAACTGTCTTTACGTTTAAAGTTCTGTGTTCAGATGTCCGTTACGATTTCCGCATAAAAACGATGTTCTGTTCGTCGAGTCATTACCACCAGTTGTTTGTAAGAGGGCTCATGTCTTTTATAAGTTATGTGTGTTTGTGTGCATAGTGATGTCCAACCCATATTGTGTTGTGTTTTTGTTTTGTTTTTCTGACGATGTGGTATTTTATATTCTCCATTTTATCAATACTAACTTATTCACACATCTTGGCAGAATCATTCGCGCTTGTATATTTTATCAAAATGTATGCATTGATATATTATAGCTCATACACTGACATTGTCTTCTAATGCGTAAAAAGGAATCGTATACACTACAAGAATCATACTTTATCGTTAGATAAGGACGAATTTCTCCACGACGCTAACTTTAAATTACATCACTGTGCATCAACGATATAATCTTGGTACAAGTCAATAAAAGATATGTTATGATGCATCCGAATTCCTCTATGTGATTTCCATTTGTTTTTAAGAACTCGACATGAATCAATTTCGATAATAGCATTGATAAATATTGTAGGGCAAGTCAACAAAGATACTTATTACTGTGTACATACTACAAGAATAGCTTGATAGACGGTATTATTAATATAAAGTCAGAACTTGAAAAAATCTTTAATTATGTATTTCACCTTTGGCTGGGGCAACAATCAGTATTATATGGGAGATAATCATAGTACATTGACAAATCTAATTACACAATCAATCGTAACAACACGTACTATTCATGACTTTACGGACGTCCACTAACACCAACATGTACAAGAAAACAGTAACCACAATTAGTTCAATATATATATACCACACATATTAGTGGCTGCATGGTGGACTCGGGGAAATATTTATGGAATCATTTAAGAGTTCTCAAACAAAACTTGTGCCCAATAAACGTTAAAGAAAATCGAATAATTACATTACTTCCGATTTTCATTCAAATGTTACAGTATGATTCGTTATGAAGTGGTCACGTGATTATAAAAGAGATGCTTGACATCCCAATACAATTCAAACCCGAACTTGCACGTGCCTCCATGACGACGCCAGGTGTATACAATCAATGGCGTAGTAATTGCCAACAGCAAATGATATAACACAAATAAAATTCACAATGAAAAATTCAACTATTTTAAATTTTGGTGTGATTTAAGTGTAATTATCAGAATTGAATACATTTTTTGTAGTTTTATAGGCATGTAAAAGCGTAAACCGAAGCACATTTTGTGCATGAAGCGCGAACCCACGCCGTATTGGTGATAGGCTTGTATGTCGAAAAATAGTGTGACGTCAGAGAAATGTATTATGACCAGGTAAATGATATTCACATTTTCTCAAAAATAGGTCAAATTATTAAAGTACAGCGGGCTGTATCATCGGCCCCTATTAGTGGCCTGTATCATCGGCCTCTATTAGCAGCCTGTATGTGATATTAGAAACCGCATTTACAATAGTTTGCTGGGGGTATTATTGTACAACTAATAATATTGTGTCAATATCTTTTTTTCTTATACACTGCTCCTTCACATGTGTATTAACTATAAGAAGATTTAGTTCTCAAGTCTAACCAGAAGCAGGCAAAAATGTGTTATAGGTGGAAGAGCTTCTGTTGTATAAAGTATTACATCTACATTGTAGTTACAAACTAGAAGATGTTAGTTCAAGTCTAACCAGAAGCAGGAAAAATGTTTAATAGGTTGAAGAGCTTCTGTGGAATAAAGTATAACATCTAGTTACAAACTAGAAGATGCTAGTTCAAATCTAACCAGAAGCAGGCAAACATGTGTTATAGGTTGAAGAGATTCTGTTGTATCAAGTATTACATCTAGTTACAAGCTAGAAGATGTTAGTTCATGTCTAACCAGAAGCAGGAAAACATGTTTAATAGGTTGAAGAGCTTCTGTTTTATAAAGTATTACATCTAGTTACAAGCTAGAATATGTTAGTTCAAGTCTAACCAGAAGCAGGAACAAATGTTTTATATGTTGAAGAGCTTCTGTTGTATAAAGTATTACATCTAGTTACAAGCTAGAAGATGTTAGTTCAAGTAATAAGCACCCTGGGGAGACTAAGAGTATGAAATAGTATTTTTTTAAAAACAAGCAGGTTCATAGTGCCAAGGATTTATATAGTTATCTACTATATAAATCCTTGATACTACCTCTTAGTCTTATAAAACACTTGTTTTCGCACATACACGTTCACTTACATCCTCTATTTAGGCCGTGCCTACTCATATTAGTGTTGGGTATGCTGAATGCTCCATAAACCCTCTTTCCAGAATATCTACAAGTAGTCTATCACTGCTTAAAACAGTGTTTCTGAGTTTCACGTAGTGACAATCCCGTCATAAATTCTTCTGTTCGTGATTGATCATTAAATTGTTAACTAGAGACCAACGACACTTGCCATATGTGGAACAAGAACTGCTTACCCATCTGGAACGATTTTATCCACCTCGATATTAAGTTGGGTTCGTGGTGCTAATTCTTTTAACTTTCTATTTAGTGTTCTGGAGACAAATGTTTGTCTTTTTGCCTCTTTTCGTCTAGCTATTTTGGCCATTATATCGTTTGTCCGTCGAATCATTTCTGATCATGTGTATCTTGATGCTGTATTCAGCACTTCATACCAATATATATTTTGTTCTCTCCGATTACACTCGTTCTTCCTGTAAATTGAAATCAGATTCACCTTTAACGGGTTTTATTAATTAATTATAAAATAAATATGAGACGATTAATTAATTTCCAATAGTATTAAAAGTCCAGTAGTCTTCAATTGATGGTGTGTAGAATATTAACCCGAGGCAAATATCACAAAATGTCAAATAATCACACGGAGGAGGTACGTTTTCCAACACTTCCTTTTATTCATATAATTAGTATCTTGATAAAAAGACAACAAATCATGGATCCATGGTCTTTGAAATCTACAAATTGGTTATTTTATTTTGTTTTAGATATTGTGATATGAGTAAATTATATTGGACAATCACAGAGGATAAATCAAAAACCTTATTATACATATATATGATCTCTCACTTTCCTGTCGTCTCGAGCACATGAGTTCACCCCATTTTTTATTGATGGGTCCGCGGTGCTCATCTTTTTTGCATTCTGTATTTTGTTGTTATGTCTGGTTATTTTTGTCTTTGTCATGTGTCCAATGTTCCTAGTGTTTCTAGATTGTCCATTCTTGACCATTGTATCGTTTGTCCTTCGAGTCATTTCTTATCATGCATATCTTTATGCAGTACTAAGCACTTCATACCAATATATTTTTGCTATGATTCTGTTCTCTCAGATTACACTCTGTCTTGCTGTAAATTGAAATCAGATTCACTTTTAAAGGGCTTAATTATTTATGAAATAAATATGAGATAATTAATGAATTTTCAATAGTATTAAAAGTGCAGCAGTCTTCAATTGATGGTATGTAGAATATTAACCCAAGGCAAATATCACGAATGGACAAATAATCACATGGAGGAGGCACGTTTTGCAACACTTCCTTTTCTGCAAATAATTAATATCTTGATAAAAGGACAACAAATCATGGATCCCATGAAAATGTCACAGTTTTCATTTATATCCTGGTCTTTGAAATATGCCAATAATTTATTCTATGTTGTTGTAGACATTGTGATATGAGTGAATTATATTGGACAATCACTGAGGCAAAATCGAAACCCCTATTATACATATATATAATCTCTCCATTTCCTGCCTTTTCCAGGGCCTGAGTTCACTCCAGTTTTTGATGGATCCGTGTTGCTCATCTTTTTCTTTTTTGTGCTGTGTTATCCTTTTTCGCTTTGTTTTTCTTTGTCCTGTGTCTTTTGTGCCCAATGTTGCCAGTGCCTCTGGATTGTCCGTTCTTGTTGCCACTTCGGTTGTCTCTAGCGTTTATTCCCAATGCAGTGGTGATGTTAATCTAATTGTATTGGCCTACACATCCCCTCTTACTGAAATGACTAACGAATACGGATGTCGAACAAATCTATTAAAACATGTGCAACGAAAATGAACAACTATAACAGAAGCTTTCCGTTACAGATTAGATAACTAAATTACTTTGATATCTGAATCACAATTAGACCATCATTCCTCTGTTGGCCTACAAAATGTCAAGCGTACAACATTGACCTTTCTATATTTAACAGGTATTGTTTTTTCTTGATATGAACTTCCTTAATATAAAACTGATACAAGCTATAAATAACGTTGTGTAAATAGATATATTATTTAATAGATTGCCACATGGCAAACCCATTTATTCTAATGTTAAGCAGATTCTAAGATTTCAATGGTATAATGCATTTTAGCTATTTCTGTATCTCATTCGTGACACATCTGCTGTTATCTGCATGACGAAATAAGATTGTGATATTTCATTTTATTATGTTACCATAATCCAGGCATTGTTTTGTTTGAAAGAACTGCTGCATTTGAGGTGCCCTATCTAATTTCATATATTTGTCCACCATTAGTTTGTAAAACCAAGCTTCCTTATTTTGCATGGACAGTCGTCGTCGTGATGGGATGGTAGTTGGATTCACAACAACCTGTTCAATCAGTACATATCACCACTTAAATTGTGATTTCGAATACCGCGCATGGCGAAGTGTACTCGATGCAAGTTTATCTGATAAAATTTGTCAGTGATTTGCGGTAGGTCGGTGATTTACTCCAGGTTCTACAGTTTCCTCCACCAAAATATCTGACCGCCACGATATAACTGAAATATTGCTGAAAGAGACATTAAGCACCATAAACCAGACCAACCTTACTTGACTGTCTTAATCAGAACTCTTTCTGTTGTTTTATTTATGTCTCTATGTATATAAAAGTAAGACGAACTTCCCCTTTTTCTACCGTCAGATCAGTTCAAAAATCCAATCAGAACATCGTAAAAACATATGCAAGCATGATATCTCTAACACACACATGTATGCATATCCCTTCTCTCTATTGTTTGTGGGGCCCGGGTGGTTCAATGAGTTAGGTAGTTCGATTACCTAATAACTCATGCAAGCATATCACCAATACGACGTGGGTTCGCGCCCGGCTTTGTACATTACAAAAAAGGGTGCACTCGATTCCCAGCTGCAAGGGATACAGCTTACCAGTTGTTTGCCCATGGTCGGTGGTTCTCTCTGGGTACTCCGGCTTCCCCCACCACTAAAACCTGTCGCCATGATATAGCTGAAATATTGCTGAAAGTGGTGTTAAGCACACAAAAAATCAAATGAAATCAAGCAATCCACCCTCTTCTGTGCTTGCGCAGATATTTCATTAAAACGTGACTGAACAATATAGTTTTAAATAGACGCAGACATCCCCTCATTAGTACACAAGTAAAGAAGTTAACAGCTTCACTTAGATTTTTTATTTTCATTCGTATGGCTATTATAAATTATATATTAATAATGATAATTGAAGAAAGAAAAACAATTCTTTGGGAATAGTATCAATGCATTCAGTAAACATACAACAACATTCACTACGCATATAACTTGCTTTAATAATTAATTGTTTATAGTTTCAAAAGATTGCATATCGATGTTATGTAACGTCAGTTGAACAATATGAAAGTCAAGTTAAGCAAACGATAATATAATATAAACACATATTTAAGTAAACCTTCACAGATTCGCGTCAGTTCAATAAACGTTAGAGAAAACCGAAGGGGCAATCACGAATGGACAATTTAGAGACACTGGCAACATTGGGTAGACGAGACACATAACGAAGACAAACAAGGCCAACAATACAGCACAGAAAACTAAAACAACATATCTTATATTTTCACAGCCATGAATAGTAGCATGCTGTAGTTAACAACTTACATGCTAAGACTGTACAACAGTATAGCTGTATATCATTCATTCAAGATGCACATGCTAGGCTTTGTAAATGTAATCCATATACATCAGAAAAAACAAATGAAATCCGTGAGATACCAAAATGTCAAATCATTGCTGCTATCTAGGCAAACACGTCGTAATGTTTATTATTTAGAACAATATCTATTTAAAAGTCATTCAAGAGTAACACGATGGGTCCCACATGTGGAGCAGGACATGTTTACTGTTCCTGGGAGCCTAAGTTCACCCCCGAATTGAGGTGGGGTCATGTTGCTCGATCATTAGCTTTTTCTGTGTACTCTTTTGTCGATCACTGTACGTTTACATTTGGTCAGTGGATTTCCTGTCCTTGTTCAAGAAGAGTTTGAATATACCAAAGGGGTAATCAGAATCCGTATATCGAAGAAGAACAGTCAACACAATGGCCTAGAGAAAAGGAACAAAAGGACAAACAACGATCTACAAAACATACAAAAAACTAAAGATCGAGTTACGCGAACTCCACTAAAAACCGGCTTCTAATTACCTTGTTTTGTATTTTTATTCTTTGCTTCACTCAATTTAGTCGATTGTTATATGTATATATGATTACTTTATTGCACAAACACGTTTTTTGAATAACCATCTCAAGGTACGGTCAAAGCCAAAAGATTGGAATGCCGTATTATGCACAGAAACTAGGCGTAGAACTAAACAATAGAATAAAAAAAACAAGCAAGCTACTAGCTGCGGGGGACAGTTGGCGGTCAAAATACAGTATTGCCTCCCTTAATTGTTTTCGTTTTGTCACATAACAACCAAATACCAGATCAAACCTTGAACACCTACGTTTGTCGTGATCTTTCCGTTATTAATTTCCGACATTGAAAACAGGAAAACTGTAACGCACATTCCTAAGAGTAATTAATAATAGTATCCAGTTGTACAAAAGGAAACTAATTGGTAGATCAGCCATTTGATATAAAGAATATCCTTGTAATAATAAAATTTATCATGAAGCATAATATAATCCTATTGACAGGTATTGATATGTAAATGTCGCTCCTTCCTATTGAAATACAAGTAAGGGTAAAAATAAAACGATGAACGAAATCACAGAAGATAAATCTAAGCTAAGCAAAAGGGTCCTTGTTTATTTTTTTCCAGACAGCTTTGTAGATTTATTGCCTCGCCTCTCGCCTACCACTGAAAAAAATCGCAGAAGATCAATATAAGTTAATCAAAAGCATCCGTGTGTATTTTTTTCTAGAAGTTTTGTAGATATATTGCCTCGCCTCCTCCCGCCTACCACTGATAACATACTGACTACTTCCTGTTTTGTTGTACAATGTATTTTGATATAGAGACATCTATTCAAATGAAAATATATAACAAGAGAAAATCCAAGCTGAACTAAAAATAAAACATTGAAATATGCTCATCTTTGAGAAACCGCATTGGTGTTGTAATAGTCAGCGCGCGGTTAGAGCTTTGCATGAGTCAAGATAAAGTATAAACCTTTACCGTTTTCGTCATCATCCCATCGAAATGCAACTTCTTCTCGTCATGATATAGCTGTACAAAACTCTACGACAAGTGTGATGACTTCACCTTTCCAATAGTCAACATCCCTTTTATCAGTAACAGTATTCCAGCATCACAAGCGTATAGAGTTTACATTGCACCACTCACACGTTGTTCTAGAGCTTGTGCTCAATACAGTGATGTTCTGGACAGAGCTCAGCTGCTGACACAAAGGCTGCTCATACAAAGCTACGTTGCTCCTAAGTTGAAGTCATCGCTAAAAAATTGTACGAACGCCACCAAGATCTGGTTGACCGTAACAAACTATCCATATCTCAAATGACAGTAGATCTTTTCTTTTCTCTATCATTGCCATGACTTTTCCGGACATGACTGTATATACGAGTAACACGGTGAAAGTCTTAAAAGTTTGTATGCGGTCCGTGTTGTATATCTTTTTAGTCTTCCGTGTTGTCATATTATGTTTCTTTACGTTCTTAGTACCGTGTTCATATATCCGTTACGATTTCAGCATAAAACGATGTTCGGTTCAACTTTACCCCAAGTTCTTGGTAGAAGGGGTCATGTCTTATTGTGCTATATGGTTTTTCTTCCAAATACTAATGTCCACCATATTGTCCTAGTATATGTCTTTTCCTTCCGAGTTATGTGTTGTGATGACCGCTTCGATTTTCGCATACTAACGATCTTCGTTTTGTCTTTCCCTCATGTCTTCTTTTAGGTATCAAACCAGTAATTCAACCAATCAGAGCTAAGAACATATACAAAAGTAGTCCTTTTAAAGAAAAAAGTTCGTTTCACTTTGTTGTATTGTGACAAATACTAAATGGAATGGAATAATTAAATTGATAATTGAAGTTAAATGTATAAGGATTATTTTGAGCCCAAATTTGATTGATTTAGTTGTATTTTAATATGGATATGGAGGATTTGATGCATGACCTATAAATAGGGAATTTCTGGGGGATGACAGAGCTATTTTTAGAGTAGGTATTTTCCATAGCCTGGCATTTCACTGCAAGACTTTAAACATGGTCTTCGAAAGGTTAAACTTAAGGTAAAATGGCCAGGCAGGCCCGAAAAAACACAAATTTAGTAGAAAACCTTAAAGAAATTAATAATAGGTTTCACACTTTATGTTATTTGTGTTTGCCTGCGTATGGTGGTGTCCAACACGTATTGACTATATGAGTAACATGTAGACAGGAACTGCTTACTCTTTGTGAGCACCTGGTTCCCCCTGGTGTTCATGTGGTCTGTGTTGCACATCTTTTTAGTTTTCTGTGTTTATTTTTTTATTTTGTTTATCTTCCTCTTGTTTTTCGTGTACCAATGTTGTCAGTGTCTCAGGATTGTCCATTCTTGATTTGTCATTCTGTTTTCTCCAACGTTTATTGTGCCAGTTTCAACCATTGTTCGATTCGGTTTTCAAAATGTTCTGACGGGATGGTATTTGATATTCTCCATTGTATCACTGAGTTGAAGAACACTCAGTCACTCATTCACACAACCTGAAGGAAGCATTCGAGCTTGTACTAGTATATTTTATCAAAATGTATGCCATGATATATTCTAACTCATACACTGACATTGTCTTGCATTGCGTAAAATGGAATCGTATACTCTACAAGAATCATACTTTATCGTTAGATAAGGACGCATTACTCGACGACGCTAGCGTTAATTCACATCACTGTGCATCAATCGTATAATCTTGGTTCAAGTCAATAAAATATACGTTATGGCATATCCGACGTCCTTTATATGATTTCCATTTGTTCTTAAGAATTCGACATGAATCAATTGCCGATAATAGGATTGATAACTATTGTAGTGCAAGTCAACAAAGATATGTATTAATGTGTAAATACTACAATATTAACTTAATAGACGGTAATGTCAATATAAAGTCAGAACTTTAAAACAATCTTCAGTTATATATTTCACCTATGGCGTAACAATCAGTATTATATGGGAGATAATCATAGGACATTGACAAATCTAATTACACAGTCAATCGTAACAACACGTACTATTCAGGACTTTACAGGCGTCCACTAACACCAACATGTACAAGAAAACAGTATCCACAATTAGTTCAATTTATATATACTACACATATTAGTGGTTGCATGGTGGACTCGGGGAAATATTTATGGAATTATTTAAGAGTTATCAACCACAATGTGTGCCTAATAAACGTTACAGAAAATCGAACGAACAATCGACAGCAACAAACATAGTCAATCACATTTTCGGCATACGAGACACTGGACTAAGACAAAATAAAACATAGCTTAGCACAAGAAACTAAAAAGATGAGCAACACGATCCTACAAGAAAACCTAGGATGAACCCAGGTAATCCAGGGTAAGCAAATCCTTCTACTTAAAACACACGTGCCAAGTTACTGATATAGAAAGATCCGGTAAAAGTCTTATGCGAAGGGTTTGAAGACAAAATGGTAACCATAATTAATAAACCGAAGAAGGACAGACAACACAATGGTCAAAAGAAAAAGGACAAGCAACGATTTACAAAACAAACGATCGTGTAACACGGGACATTAAATGCCGGGTGAGAAGGGTAAATCAGTTTGTTATTTTCAATGGGAATATCAACATCAAGTAAGCTGTAATAACTTAAATTTTGCATCCTATTTATACTTGATATTAATGTTTAAGTACCGCTCTCTATAGATATTAAATACTATTTTATCATGATAATACATAAGAATTGAATGATGGGTCAAGCTAAGAAGTTATATGGAAAAGGGTGCAGTAAATTTTAATGTCAGCGGTATTTAGAATAGTAAGATCAATAACAAGGTACTATTTTATATTGTTGGGGGTGGTCAGACGTTGGTTCATTAACAAAATGCAATGAAAGGAATTTATTGGGTGCGGGGTTCCCAAAGGTTCTGGTGGACGTATCAAATAACATATCTCTATGGAAACGAGAGTAAGCGTTTCTCGATTTTATTTTTTTTTCTTTATTTTTGGTGTTTTAACGCCACTTTCAACAATATTTCAGCAATATCATGGTTACCAGATTTAGCCGTAGAAGAAGCCGGGGCACTCGGAGCGAACCACCGACCATGGGCAAGCAACTGGTAAACTTTATCACTTGCGGCTGTGAGTCGAGTGCACCCTTTTTGCAATTAACAAAGCCGGATGCGAACACACGCCGTATTGGTGATACGCTTGTATGAGTTGTAAGGTAATCCAACTACCTAACTCATTGAGCCACCCGGGCCCCAAACGTTTCTCGTGTTTTATCCTTACTCATAAAGTAATACTTTAAAAAATATTCTACTAATGAGGACATGTTGGAGTTTTCGCTGATGGGCGCCTATCACCTAATACTTTACAACCTTATTGATATGTGTAGCTATCAAAACATTCGATCTTAATATCATTCAAATACACCAACCAAAAGATCCAATTCTTCACGATTTATTGTTTAACATTTGTATACGTTATGAATGTAAATGTAAAATGACATACTGCTGACATAGACAATAAATATATCAATAGATAAAGTATATACGACTATCAAAACTGTTGTATACAGCTTACCTCCCACGTACACGTGTACTTCACTAAAACAAGTTTAAATATACAAAAAGATAATCTTAAACCGTAAATCCCCAACTTATTAGCTGTAGCAATTTATAATAGATTAAAACATTTGATTTTCATGAATTATCTTTTGTAGTCAGATCGATATTTGCCAAATTTATTATTCGCCCATAATTTATACAACATGATATGAATTGAGAGGGAAAATCCTGTCACCAATTAATGCTAAGAATCTAATATGCATATGGGAGTTGCATGTAATAATGTCCGATTTATTAAAAGAGAAAACACAAGTTATCTGAGGAAAGCATCATCATTAAGTCTTTTGCGAACTTAATTACAAAATCGTTACTATCGAGTACAATTTGTCAGGAGCTGTATTCGAAATTACAAAGCTAATATTCAAATACGCTTTCATGTTATCGCGACAACAACTATCAAGGTTGGCAAACAAATGTTTGTAGATACCAAAAGGGGTAATCAGACGCCGTAAATCAGAAAAGGACAGATAATACAATGACAAAAAGCAAAAGGACAGAACAAGATCTACAAAGCACTACTCGGAAAACTAAGGATTGGGTAACACGAACCCCTCTAGTCTCTTGTATTACACGTGTTTATTGTTAGATCGACTATCAAAAACATGATGAACGAATTAATAGATAAAGTTATTCATGCTTCATATCGTGAACCAATACTATATATAGAACAAAACTAGATTGTCAGTAGCTAGACGAAAGATTGATTAGATTTATACATGTGTTTAATTATCCCTAATTTTAGATACACGATCTTATTACAGAAAACAAACACTGTAAACAATCGTCCCTCTAATTGTTTTATATCTGTGTTAGGACGATAATTACGTATTTGCATGACATAACACGATTTGTATTTACGGTTAGAGATTACGATGGCTACTTTATTACTGATTGGCGCTGGAATAAACTGTAGCACTGTGATGCACGTCACTTTAGTTTTCTGTGTTGCGTTTTTTATATATTTTCTTAGTCTTTGCTGCCTGTCTCTCTGGATTGTAGCCTCTTCGGTTTTCTCTAACATTTATTTCAAATATGTCTTCTTTTCTGTTCACAAGCATCCACATCATTTTGAAGTCTAATTTATGCTAAAGATAAACTGTAAATAATAGAAACAATCTGAAAAGTGGTAACATTTCATTGCGCAAAGTAAGTAAAAATAGTTCGTTGGTCGTAAACACTAATATTCAATATAATTGAAACGCAACGGTGGTTCGATTGTAAGCGTTCTCCCCTCGTGTGTGGTAGGTCGTGTGTTCGTGTCCATGGTCAAGACAAATCATGGACTATAAAATTGGTATGTGTTGCTTCTCCGATTAAGGAGGAACAGAAAGGACAGGTTGACACGGAATCAGAAAAATATGTCCGAGTGGAAAAACTTGCTTACCCACGGACTAACAGTTGCTTCAGTTAGCTAGCATTTTAAAGGTCCAGCGAACTCCACTTCATTGCATTGAATATAACTAGTTCTCGCCATCATATAGCTTAACATCGCTCATTTAGCATCAAAAACAATTACTCATTCACTCAACTTAATTGAAATGATGTATTCAAATAGCGAATGTATTTCATATGCCATAACTGATTGGGCCCGGGTGGCTCAATGAGTTAGGTCGTTGGATCTAACAGCTCATACAAGCTTATCACTAATACGACGTTGGTTCGCGCCCGGCTTTGTAAATAACAAAAAGGGTGCACTCGACTCGCAGCCTCAAGTGATAAAGTTTACCAGTTGCTTGCCCATGATCGGTGGTTCTCTCCGGGTACTCCGGCTTCTTCCACCACTAAACCTGGTCGCCATGATATAGCTGAAATATTGCTGAAAGTGGCGTAAAACATCACCAACAATTCAAATTCAAATTCATTATTGATTGTAACGTTGATGATAAACCTCGAGACCTTGTTTACAACTTACTAACTCTACCATCAGCTGATAAAATAACATGGAACAAATTCACAGATAAATGATATCATGATTGATATATTGATAGTTCTATAAATATAAAACAGTGTAATACTACAGACTTGTCAGACGATGATTATATAGTCGGCCAGACAATGTGATAATTAGATTGTACAAAGGGAAGATAATACATAATTAGGTACATGATCTTACATGAAATACACAACATAAGGACTTGTTTCTCTGTCTGCGTTACTTTGTTGATGATTCAGTTGTCTAGAAGATGCTAATTTATTCTTACAAAAAATGAAGCCCATAATTGCAAGAAAATTGGTTTCAGATTTCATAATTTTGGAATTGTATCTGAAAATAAAATGACTTCTTTGATTGACAAGCTTGCACATGAATTACTGTAATTACTTGAACATCGTCACTTGTTATGCAGTGTTCATATCGAAAGGCAATGAAAGTGATTGCTCGTGTTTTAATGTGTTATGAGGTATCAACTAGTGGAGCAGGAACTGCTCACCATTCCGGAGCACATGAGTTCACCCCCGGTTAGAGTGGGATTCGTGTTACTCGATCATTAACTTTATATGTATGTTTTGTAGATCATTGTTTGTCCTTTTGTACTTTTTCTTTTGGCCATTGTGTTGTCTGTCCTTCTTCGATATACGGATTCTGATTGCCCCTTTGGTATCTTCAAATTCATATGTAAATACGATTTTTCTACAAGATTTTGGAACTATTCTGACAGTGTGAAATGTTTTTCTTTTTCAGTTTACAGCCTAGCTAATTAATAATGTATCACCACTTTGACCGGCACAAGGTAGGCGTGGAAACCACACTATTCATATATTTCCTTAGTTCTTAATTTATTTTCCTCTACGTTTATTTGATCAATATACAAATGTCAAAGATTACAAAATATATCAGATAGACGGATCATTACAATAACAAAAACAATCCTAAATATAAACAAACAGGAACTAAAAGTAATCAGAAATATGACTACACGGGTGTCATTAAAAAAAAGTATCAAATAAAATTATCGTAAATTGTACAAGTCCTTGACATTTAAATATTTTTTTCTATTATTTTGTTATTGGATTTTTCTTCTAATCCTTGTCTTTTTTCCCATGGTTTCAAAAACAAAATTCATTTAGTAGAGAAATAGTATTCCGTATACATAGCACAACACCAGTGAAGTAAATAAAAACTAAAGGCATAAACGAAATATACCGGACATGTTTTATATGCTACATTACTGAATTACTGATGATTAACCTCGAGTCCCTGTTTACAACTTACTAACTCTTTCATCAACTGATAAGGTAACATATGGAATAAATTTAGAGATACATAAAATCATGATTGGTATATTGATAGTTCTATTAATACAACACAGTGTAATACTACAGATTTACCAGACGAAGATTATATAGTCGTTCAGACAATATAATAATTGGATTATACAAAAGGGAGGTAAAAAATAATTAGGTACATGATCTTACATAACATATACAATATAAACACTTGTTCCTCTGTCGGTGTTACTTTGTCAGATGGTTCACTTGTCTATGAGATGCTAATCTAATCTTACAGAAATGAAGCCCAGCGTTTCTAGATAATTAGTTACAAATCTCATATGTCCGGTATTGTGGTAAAATGAAAATAAAATGACATCTGTGATTGACAAGCTGCTACATGAATTACTAAGATATATAGAAGTAGATAAATTACCATAATACTGAACCTCTTTACTGAAGGACTGAAGTATTAATACCAAGAAGAGTTTGAAGATATCAAAGGAATAACCAGAATCAGTCAATCGAAGGACAGATAACACAATGACCAAAAGAAAAAAAAGACAAACAATGATCTCCAAAACATTACACAGAAAACTAAAGATCGAGCAACACGAAACCCACTAAAATCCGGGAGATGAACTCATGTGCTGCACTAGTGGTGCCCGTATTGTTACTCTAGTTACAACCCCAGTGATCACTCTAAGGAAGTGAACGATCATGTAAAAGTGTATTTCTGGTAATAATTTTTCTTTGTGTCCACGATTTTGAGGTTATATGTTGGATTGTTGCGACAGTGCACTACTTTTTGTATTACTGTTGACTAGTAAAAGTTGTGGCAAGGATAATAAATAAACAATAGCGAATAGTGAAACTCGCTTACATAAAACATCTCCAGTAACACAGTCATCAAATTATTTTTTGTTATTTTCATTTTTTTGTGGTTACGTTATTGAATTGGACTTTGGTGATAAACTTTGAGTCTTTGTTTACAACTAAATCTTTCGTCATCTGATAAGAAAACATGAGGAACAAATTCACAGATAAATGGCATCACGATTGATATAATGATAGGTCTATGAATACAAAACATTGTAATGCTACATACTTACCAGACGAAGATTATATAGTCGTCCAGACAATCTAATAATAATGAAAATTACCATTGGTTTTTTTTCTTCTTTTACAATTATAGAAATCACTTTTGATGATTTTTATTTATTATTATTATTGGAATCATTTACTTTGAATTAAAATGTCAAATCTGGTGGAAAAAATACAATATCTGTGATTAATAGAAAACATAAAATTTCATTCATGTGTAAATATAAATAATATCTTTTAAGCACATTGGTAAATATAATACTATATCATTAGAATACCAGTATAAACACTGGTTACCGTTTTAATCACGGAATATATAGTGGAACATACATAATCCGACATACAAGGGCACGGGAAATGTGTCGGAGTGTACAGGGTGTCGAAATACTCTTTATCTTAGTTAGCAGAATTATACTTAAATGTGTGTCGATTGTCACAGGATGTAAGGAAGCGCAAGTGTCGGATTGCAAAAGTTCCACTGTATATATACCGCATAGCTATTGTTGGAATTTGTTGATTCCTTATGCTTAGATTTTGAAAGAATTCTTCATTTTTAAGATTATATAGTCGTCCAGACAATCTAATAATAATGTAAATTACCATTGGGTTTTTTTTCTTATAAAATTATTGAAATCATATTTTAATGAAATAATTATTTTTTATTTTACTAAAATCTGCTGGAAAAATACGTTATCTGTGTTTAATAGAAAACATACAATTGTATTCAAATCTAAATAGAAATAATAGCTTATAAGCACATTGGTAGATATAATATTTTATTAGGATACCAGCATAAACACTGAGTACGGTTTTTAGTAACGGTATATATATATATATTGTCATAGCTATTGTTGGAATTTGTTGATTCCTTATGCGTAGATTTTGAAGGAATTCTTCATTTTGACGTCAAAGATAATAAAAGAGTATCGTAAATTTTACAAACCCCATGCCTTTTAAAGATTTATTTAATTTTCTGTTACTATCAGATTTTATGTTTATTTTCCAATTGATTCATATACAAAATTGATCGTAATGGAAAAAAAACGTTAGTGCAAACCGAAGCTACAATCAAGAATGGACAATCCAATGGCACTGCCAACATTGGGTACAAAAGACACAGGAAGAAGACAAACAGAACAAACAAAAAAACACTACACAGGAAACTAAACAAGATGAGCAACACGGACCCCACCAAAAACCAGAGGAGAACCCAATTAGACTGTACAAAGAGGAGGTAATACATTGTAATTCTACAGACATACCAGACGTAGATTATATAGTCATCCAGACAATCCACTAATTAGATTGTAGAAAGGGGAGGTAATACGGTGTAATACTACAGACATACCAGACGTAGATTATATTGTCATCCAGACAATCTACTAATTAGATTGTAGAAAGGGGAGGTAATACGGTGTAATACTACAGACATACCAGACGTAGATTATATAGTTATTAAGACAATCTAATAATTAGATTGTACAAAGGGGAGGTAATACAGTGTAATACTACAGATTTACCAGACGTAGATTATATAGTTATTAAGACAATCTAATAATTAGATTGTACAAAGGGAAGGTAATACAGTGTAATACTATAGACATACCAGATGTAGATTATAATGTCATCCAGACAATCTATAATTAGATTGTATAAAGGGGAGATAATATAGTGTAATACTACAGACTTACCAGACGAAGATTGTATAGTCATCCAGACAATCTACTAATTAGACTGTACAAAGGGGAGGTAATACAGTGTAATACTACAGACTTACCAGACGAAGTTTATATTGTCATCCAGACAATCTAATAATTAGACTGTACAAAGGGGAGATAATACAGTGTAATACTACAGACTTACCAGACGAAGTTTATATTGTCATCCAGACAATCTAATAATTAGACTGTACAAAGGGGAGATAATACAGTGTAATACTACAGACTTACCAGACGAAGTTTATATTGTCATCCAGACAATCTAATAATTAGACTGTACAAAGGGGAGATAATACAGTAATACTACAGACTTACCAGACGAAGATTATATAGTCATCCAGACAATCTACTAATTAGACTGTACAGAGGGGAGATAATACAGTGTAATATTATAGACATACCAGATGTAGATTATATTGTCATCCAGACAATCTATAATTAGACTGTACAAAGGGGAGATAATACAGTGTAATACTACAGACTTACCAGACGAAGATTATATAGTCATCCAGACAATCTATAATTAAACTGTACAAAGGGGGGGGGGGGGGGGGTAATACAGTGTAATACTACATACTTACCAGACGTAGATTATATAGTTATCCAGACAATCTTCTAATTAGAATGTACAAAGGGGAGGTAATACAGTGAAACACTACAGACTTACCAGACGTAGATTGAATAATCATCCAGACAGTCTACTAATTAGATTGTACAAAGGGGAGGTAATACATAATTAGGTACATGATCTTACATAAAATAAACAATATAAACACGTGTCGTACTGTCTGTGCTGGTTTGTCTTAAAGTTAACTTGTCTGGGAAATATAGATTTAATTTTACAGAATATGAAATGCATTTTTCAATCTAAATAGTCGCAGATGACAGTTGTGTAAAATGGTTTCATTTATTAATTATCTGGTATATGATTTACGACAGTATATACATGTTCGTAGGACCGAACGTCCGTGAAAACATATGAACGCCGCCATTTGTTATGCAGTGTTCATACCGAAAAGCAAGGAGAGTGAGTGGTCGTGTACATATGTCCATTTTTCATAAGTAAATACGATTTTTCTATTAGATTTTGGAACTGTTCTGACGGTGCGAAATGTTTTTGTTTTTCACATTACAGCCTAGTTAATTAGTTTTTGTTTTCACGAATTTGACCGGTACAAGGTACACTGTAGCCATGGGAACCATATTATACACATGTTTCTGTACTTCACTTTACATCTACCTCTAGTGAACTGACATTATCTTTATGAATGTATTGGTCTCTCCGTTTCTTTTATCTATATACAAATGTCATAGATTACAAAATATATCAGATGAGCAAGATCACTACAATAACAAGAGCAATCGAAAATATATATAAACATCACAAACGTACTATATAAAACGGTACTAAAAGTAACCAATAATATGAATGTATGGGTGTCATGAGTGTATCAGGGACAGCCTACTGATCCTGAACACCTGAGTCCATCATTGATTTCTACATATATCTGTCTTTCGATGTCTTAGCTTTGTGTGAAATGTCTTGTCCACAATTGTTGTCTTTTTTTCTACGTTGAATTACCGCTTCATATTAACCTTTTTACATATCCAATTTGTGTCGCCATGTACAGAAAAAGGTCGGACGTTAACTGAACTTCATTTTAAAATTGTTCGACTAAGGTCCATTAAGTGCATGTTATGACAGCATATATTTTACAAGAGCTAGAACAAGAACATAACAAGACATATTGAATGTTCAAAAATTTCAAATATTCCTTAAATAAAATACTTTATTATGATACCAGTATAGAAACTGGTTACCGGTTTTTATAACGGAATATATATATCGTCATAGTTATTGATGGAACTTGTTTTCGCCTTGTACGTACATCTTAGAAGACTTTTCCATTTTGACGTCAAATCGTAAATTGCTCAGCCTCCTTGAATGTTCCATGCAAAATATTTATTTATTTTTTATTGATGTAGGATTTTTCTTCTAATCTTTATCTTTATCGATTGATTCAAGGACAAAATTCATTGGTCGAAAAGGGGCAACCCGTTCGTTTTCATAGAACAATATCAGCGATATAACAAACCCAAAGCATAAACGACAAATACCAGTTTTTGATTGAAGGACTTTTGGCGTTTAACACCACATTCAGCAATATTTCAGTTATTTCATGGCGACCAGTTTTAGTGATGAAAGATGCCGGAATACCCGGAGAGAGCCTCCGACCATGGGCAAGCAATTGGTAAACAATATCACTTGTGACTGCGAGTCGAGTGCACCTTTTTTGTAATTTATAAACCGGGCGCGAGCCCACGCCATATTGATGATAGTCTTGTATGAGTTGTTAAGTAAACCAACTACCTAACTCATTGAGCCACCCGGGCCCTTCGTTTGTGGACGACAATAATATACTACCAATATAACTACTATGTGAATGTGCTACATTACTGAACTGAACGTTGATGATAAACCTTAAGTCCTTGTAATCCACAAGCATGAACAATTAACCTTTCGACCGTGATCGGTTTGAAAGTGTCAAATATCCGGATATTGTCAACAAAAAGCATGTGCAATCACCATAAACAGCTATTATATGTTTATTACATGTCAGAATTACAATATATACTGGATATTAACTGTATAAGTGTACTAACAACATTTATTTTGAACTAAGCTTCACTAAATAGCAAATCCCTTGCTATTTAGTGATTAACAACTAGGGATACTAGGTAAAAGCTGTATATCTAGTAAATTGTTAACAGCCATTAGTGCAATATAATCTGTGATTAAAAGAAAAAAAAAAGTCCTTGTTTACAACTTACTAAATCTGTCATCAGCCGATAAGATAGCACATAGAACACAATTCACATAAATGACATCATGATTGATATATCGATAGTTCTATAAATACAATTCAGTGTAATACTACAGACTTGTCAGACGAAGATTTTATAGTCATCCAGAAAATCTACTAATTGGATTATGCAAAGGGGAGGTAATACATAATTAGGTACAAGCCGAAAAGCAATGAAAGTGATTGCCCGTATTTTAATGTTTTCGGGGGTATAAATTATTTCTATTTCGATAAGATTTTGGAACTGTTTCAGTTTACAGCCTAGCTAATAAGTATTTTATCACAACTTTGATCGGTACAAGATACAATGTAGGCGTGGGAACCAAATCTTACCCATGTTTCTTTACTTTCCTAAACATCTACCTATGCTATACTAACATTATCTTTATCAATTTATTTGCCTCCACGTTTCTTTGATCAAAGATTGCGAAATATATCAGCTGGGCCGAGAATTAC
The DNA here is from genome assembly GCA_963680875.1 of Bathymodiolus brooksi. Classification (NCBI taxonomy): domain Eukaryota; kingdom Metazoa; phylum Mollusca; class Bivalvia; order Mytilida; family Modiolidae; genus Bathymodiolus; species Bathymodiolus brooksi. Next base: position 80,092,424 of record OY804588.1, read on the forward strand.
AACAACAAACAGTCGTAAATAAACACATTACATGCAATACAATATACAATATAAATCCCCCTAGTACAATTTTTAGATTAGATTTTAGAACTGTTCTGACGGCTTGAAATGTTTTTGTTCTTAGTCGTACAGATTAGTTAATTAGTATTTGATCACGACTTTGACCGGTACAAGATAAACTGTAGGCGTGGGAATCAAATTATACACATGTTTCTATACTTTCATAAACATATACCAATAATATACTAGTATTATCTTTATGAATTACTTTTTCTTCGCGTTTTATTTATCAATATACAAGTGCCAAAGATTACAAAATTTATAAGAAAGGTATATCATTACAATAACAAACAGTCGTAAATATATAGACAAACACTACATACATACGACATCAAACGGAACTAGGCGTAACCAATAATATGACTACATGGGAGTCATGAGTGGAACCAGAACAGCCTACTCTTCCGCAACACCTGGGCTCATCAATGGATTTTAGTGATATCTGTTTTCTGAGTCCTTAGTTAGGGATGGCTTAATGAATTAGGTAGTTGGATTACCTAACAACTCATACAGACCTATCACCAATACAGCGTGTGTTCGCACCCGGCTTTGTACATTACAAAAAGGGTGCACTCGACTCACAGTGCAAGTGATAAAATTTACAAGTTGCTTCCCCATGGTCGGTGGTTCTCCACCACTAAAACTGGTCGCCATGATATAGCTGAAATATTGCTGAAAGTGGCGCTAAAACACCAAACAAATATGTTCCCCTCTTAAGTTTGTCAGTGACATACGACAGGCCGGTAGTTTTCTCCGGGTACTCCAGATTCCTCCACCAATAAAACTAACCCCTACGATATAACTGAAGTATTGTTGAAGATGGCGTTAAATACCACAACCCTCACCCTCTTTTGACATTAAAATTGCATAAGATATATTTCGTAAATTGTTCAGCCTGCCTGACATTTCCACTTTTATCTATTTCTTATCCTGTGTTGCGTTTTCGTGTTGTTTTTCTTCCTCTTGTATGGCTTGTGCTGCCAGATTCTCTCGATTGTCCATTTGGTTGCCCCTTCGGTATTCTCTAACGTGGTCATAGGGGAGGAGAGTCTGTGATACGAAAGTGAGTGGTCATGAAAATATGTCTTAGGGGGTATCATTGTTTTCCTATATACATACCATTTTTAGATTACATTTTGGAATTGTTCTGACGGCTTGAAATGCTTTTATTTTTCATTTAACCGACTACTTAATTAGTATTTGATCACGACTTTGACCGGGACAAGGTACAATGTAGGCTTGGAAATCAAATTATACACATGTTTCTATACTTGCATAAACATATACCAATAATATACTAATATTATCTTGATGAATTTCTTTTTCTCCGTGTTTTATTTTTTATCAATATACTACAAGTGTCAAAATTACAAAATATATAAGATAGGTATATCATTACAATAACAAACAGTGGTAAATATATAGACAAACACCACGGGCATACAATATAGAACGGAACTAGAAGTAACCAATATTGAAACTAAGTGCATAAACAGAAAATTACCGGAATATAATAAATAAATATTAACAAATAGTTTTCAGTATATCTTTCTGCTCACTAACCCTTTATGGCACAAGTATAAACTGTAAAGTATGGGGAACAATACGAAAATGGATAATATTTCATGAACGAAATAAATAAAAACAACCATTTCTGGTATACATCTATCATTAGGTGTTAATATAGCATGTGGAACATATTCACAGATAAATGGAATCATGATTCATATATTGATAGTTCTATAAATGCAAAATAGTGTAATACTACAGACTTACCAGACGTAGATTATATATTCCTCCGAACAATCTACTAATTGGATTATACAAAGGGAGGTAATACATAATTAGGTACATGATCTTACATATCATATACAATATAAACACTTGTTTCTCTGTCTATGTTACTTTGTCAGATGGTTCACTTTTCTTGGAGATGCTAATTTAATCTTACTGAAAATGAAACCTATCGTTTCAAGCTAATTGGTTACAGTGTATAGTTGCGGAATTTTTAAAATTAAAATAAAATGACAGTTAAATAAAATGTGGGAAAAAAATTATACATAAACTTTTATCATTATTGATAGTTCTATTAATGAAATATAGTGTATTAATATCGATACACTTAGACGAACACTATGTAACCGTCCAGACTAATGCTAATTAGTTTGTACATTAGGGGATATAATTCATAATTGGATACATGATCTTACATAAAATCCACAATATGAGCACGTATTCTTCTTTCTGTGTTTGTCTATCATTGTTTGGTAGATGTTAATTCAATTTTACAGAAAATGAAAAGCATCGTTTCAAACAAATTAATTTCAAGCTTCATAAATTGCAGAATTCTTAAATGAAAAGTTAATGCAATTTAAATTAAATTACTTTAATGACTTACGTCGATATGTAGGAAGAGACGCATGGGCAGACTATACAATGTAAGCTTAACTGACCCCAGTAACCTTGTATTGAAAAGCATGTATCCAGCCAGGAGAGTCATCGGTAATATACGATATATATAAATGTGTACAACGATTTTTCTATTATATTTTGGATCTCTGCTGACGATGCGATATTTGTTTTCATTTTAGCCTTGGCTAATTAGCTTTGATCGGTGGAGGGTATGCAGGGCCGGATTTAGATGAAGAGAGGCCCTATGTCATTCTACTTGCGAGGCCCCTCCCAATCCCCACCTTTGTGAATAGAGGAAGTATTTTACACAAAATTCAATGAAGCCGCGGATGCTGACGGATGCTTTAAATTCCGCAATTCACAATTCTTCATCTAAAGAAAATTAGCCACGACATCGAAACAAATTTGATGTCTGACAACACCTTGATTTTTCAACTTATCTATCTCACTGCTTTTAACACAAAAATCAATGCTAGTGTCAACTTATTGGCCTTGAGTGCAAGGGAAATTACAGAAGGGTTATGGCAGCATTTGTAAGAAAGGTCTATGACATTGACAATGACAAAAATATTATAAACCTTGACCAGAGGCCCCTAGATGTTGAGGCCTTAGGCTTCAGCATATACCAAGCCAGTAGGGAAATCCGGCACTGAGAGTTTGCGTAGGTACAAACAATATACAGATGATTCATTATTTTTCTATATATCTACCTACAATAGACTGACATTTTCTTAATAACATTATATTTCGATTAGATTTTGGAACTTTTCTGAGTGTGAAATGTTTTTGTTGTTAACTTTACAGTCTAACTAATTAGTAATGTATCACGATTTTGACCGGTAAAAGGTACGTTGTAGGCGTGGGAACCATATTATACATATGTTTCTGTACTTTCATATATTATATACATATAGTAGACTGACATTATCTTTCTGATATTATTATTTACATCCGTGTTACTTTTATCAATATACAAATGTCAACGATTACAAAATATATCAGATAGACGGTATACTACTATAACAAAGTGAGTCGTAAATATTAATAACCAACACAAAAACATCAAATCAAACGGAACTGGATCAGGAACATTCAATTCTTCTGAATCACCAGATATAGTTCACTCTTTTAGTCTTTATCGTCTTGTTGAATGCTTAGTTTTGGTTTCTGTGTAGTGGTTTGTCGAGGATTGTTTGTCTTCTTGCTTTTGTTGTTGCAACCACTGTAGTTTATGTACTACGCCACATACGGCCTCTTGTTACCATTATGGTGATGACGTGAATATAAGTTAACTAGTAAACTGCCCGTATGGAGAAAATTGATTTTTTTCAAGCAATTTTTACAGGTAATAAAAGATGAACGGCGCTAGGACGGGATGTTAGTCGTTGTCATATTATCATAATAATAGAATCATAATGATATATTTGTAAATAATTGTAGGAAACCGGTAACTTGAGTAAATGCAGTTTCTAGGCATTTCGTTACACTTTCAGTTCACATTGCAACCTTTTTGCTGAATGTTTATTTCCATTTTTGCATACCAAGGGATTAAACAGAAGTGTTCAAAGGTAGAACGTGAACTCCTAACCAGACATAAATTTCATGTTAACAAATATTGATGTAATAATTCCCTTGACCAAAATGAGGATCATTTGTAGTGGACCTTGCACACATCTTTGTTGGAAAGATTGATTGGTTGGAATATAGGTGCTCTCCTTAATATGTCAGTAAATGAGGATACAATTACTATATTTACTGACATCAAGTATTCTGCTATACCAAATTCAAAAAGAAAACATTTAAATATTTTACCCATCAGAATTACCCTGGTAGATACACACTGAAAACATGGAAACCACAAACTCGGTTAAAAACAACAATGCCAAATTTCAAATGATTTGATCAAGGCAAGCTCAAGTGATCGAACGGACAAACAGGCGGATAGACACGAGTCTATCTTCATTTTTAAAGTCGGGGTATACACGGTCGACGGCAATATGTATGGTCAATCGGATAACCGTGGCCATGCATATTTTTGCTTACCCTAATTGTAATATTTTTTTCTTTCTTCTTACCTTTTTCGCAAAAATAGGAATACTTATTGAGGATTTGTGGTATATGAATCCATGTAATTAATTTAGCTTTTTGTTGTTGTTTTTTGTTTGCTTGTTTATTTGTTTGTTTGTTTGTTGTTTTTTTATTTTTATTTTTTTTTGTTTTTTTGTTTTTGTTTTTTTTTATCAATATTATACCCATAGTTGGCTGTAAATACTTTGATTTCTATTTATGTTGATCATGATCAGAGTATGTAATTGCGTATAATGTTTTCCGCTTCGAACATGCGTCAGCGGGAATAGTATATTTAAGGATGAGATTAATGCTGTTGTCTAAATACTAATGTAAATATTTATAGATATCCATCTAGTTTTTATGTTCTTTGTACATACACCCAGCATGGACGATCTTGCTTGCGTCATCAATACCAGTCAACGTCTTCATAGACTGCCTCTCTTCATTAACCTCGAATCCTTGAATTGTCTCTTCCGCTTAATATGTGATATTCTAATTGCAATATATTTTCACCTCGATTCTTGACATTTTGTATACAAACGTAGCATAGATGACCATGGCTGCGTTCTGTCACATTATTCCTGCATTATAATGGAGTCATTGACTTCTCTTTCCGCTTAATACGAGATTATTTGCCTGGTTGTTCAACTGAGACACGATTTAACCGATTACAATTTTTAAATATATATTTGACAGAACAAGACATATTTAACGTAAATTTCTTTTCACTCATAAAATACATAATTACATTGTAACGTTAAATTATGCCATACATTTGTTTCTTTTTGTTATTTGCCTTCGTTTGGTCCTTCAATCACAATTTGTACGTTGTAAGCGCAATGAACAGAAATGAAATAATAGTGTTTCTCAATGGTTTTCTTTGTTATTGAAATTACTTGTAATTTTGTTTTTACATATTGAAATCACCCGTTTTATGAAATACAATGTGAATTGATGCTTAAAAACTGAAATCTGCGGGGAAAATTAATTAACTGTCATTAATAGAAAAACGAAACCTTCATTAACAGTTACATCGTTCTTTGTTCCGTGTGGTGATCCCCATTGCCATTTCTGCATAAAAACGATGTTCGGTTTCGTTTTTACTCTAAGTTGTTTGCAGAAGTGTTTATTTTTTATAAATGTTCTTTGTGCTTGTTTGCGCATAGCGTTGTCAAGCACGTCTTGTAACATGGTGGGTGTCTTAAAAGAGGTAGGAACTGCTTACCCTTGGCGAGTACCTGGTACCCAATGTTGCCAGTTTCTCTGGATTGTCCATTCCTCATTCACCCTTCGGTTTTCTCTAACGTTAGTTTACAGAAATATAGTATCTCATAACATTAGGATTCAAGTATGCAATTTGCTATTACTTGACATGTGCAACGTGAAAGAATGAGTTTTTGACGTCAATTATGGTAAACGATTTTAGTATACTTTACAAACTCCTTGATTTTTAAAAAAGGATATTATATTTTCTATTTCTATTGGATTTTTTCTCAAATCGTTCATGTTTTGACTGATGCAAGCATATCCTTCATGTTACAATGTCTGACAATATAGGTATGCTGCATGTATAGATATACCGGGAGAGGGTATGGTTTAAAACATATTTTTTAGTTAGGTAGTTGGACTACCTAACATTTCATATAAGCCTATCACCAATACGGCGTGGATTCGCGCCTGGCTTTGTAAGTTACAAACCAGGGTGCACTCAACTCGCAGCCGCAAATAATCAAGCTTCCCAGTTGCTTGCCCATGGTCGGTGGTTCTCTCCGGGTACTTCGGCTTCCTCCACCACTAAAACTTTTCGCCATGACATAGCTGGAATATTGCTGAAAGTGGCGTTAAGCACCAACAATCAATCAAAAAAACAATCATAAAACAGATTTGATTGTACTAAATTATTAACCCTGAAGATGTTAATGGTATAAGTAGAGATAAAAGGTCAAAAGGGCAAAGGTTCACAGAGTACGCCACGGGAATCTACAGATTGACCAACACCAGTCTCACTAAAATGGATGCTACGAAAAAGTAAGAAGTTTCTGTTCTAGTAGTGGCATCCGTCGTTCAAACAAACCTGTATGTATATTCAATATTTATAGGATGCAGATGTTAGCACATACATTTTCAATTTCATTCACATATTTGACAGATTTTAATCTATTAGAGTAAAATGTGCTACACAAATAAGATGTTTCATGTTTAGTATTTATAAGATGTGGGTTGTTTGTACCTTCATATACATTTTGAGCTTCATTTGGGGTTTTTCGTAGTTGTTTCTTTTTTTTTGCTGTGTTGTTGTTGTTGTTGTTGTTGTTGTTTGTTTTAGTCTAAAATGACAACTTTAATAATTGTGAACATCAGGGGTCACAAATATGTTAAGATGCTTAAATTAACTTGTTGATCGTGAAAGTGTTGAATTACTCACACTACATTGTCGTCATATTTAACATGTACCAGCTGGAATATTTATGTAAACCCAAATGTTATTTGCAATATATTGTAACATCGATTCTTGACATTTTTTACATAAGCGCAGCATAGATGACCATGACAGCGTTCTGGTATCTCCTTCGTTCATTATGATGGATTCCTTGACTTTTTTCTTACTCTCTTAATCTGTGATGGCAAATTAACATATTTAGTCTTGCTCGATTGTACGTATAAGACACGATTTAACCGATTGTAATTACATATAGTATATATATTTGACAGTTTTACCAGTTGCTTGCCCATGGTCGGTGGTTCCCTCCGGGTACTCCGGCTTCTTCCACCACTAAAACTGATCGCATGATATAGCTGAAATATTGCTGAAAGTGGCGTTAAACACAATAAATCAAATGAAATCAAATATATTTGACAGAACAAGACATAATTAACACAAACGTTGTTTCACTTATAAGATACATAATTACATTTTAGCGTTACATCATGCTATCAATTTGCATCGTTGTTGCATTAGTCCTCGCTTGTTCCTTCAATCGAATTTTATTATTTGCCAGTGTTAAAAGGAAAAATGAAGAAACAGTGCTTTTCTTCAATTGTTGAAATTGTTGGATTTGTGAAATAAGAAGATATAGAAATAAAATATCAAAATGGCAATAAAAAGCCGTAAATCGAAGAAGAACCGACAACACAATGGCTAGAACAAAAAGGACAACAGAACAAGCGATGATCTACGAAATAATACACAGAACAATACACGAATCCCACTAAAATCCGAGATTGAACTCAGGTGCTCCGGGAGTTAAAGCAGTAAAATGTGCATTGACCCCTTAATACTGAAATCTGTGGGCAAGATACATTTTTTTTGTCATTAACATACAATAGAAAATTACATTGCGAATTGCAGAAATAGTATCTGTTAAAAGAAGAGTTTGAAGATACCAAAGGGGTAATCAAAATCCGTATATCGCAGAAGAACAGACAACACAATGGCCAAAAAGAAACAGTACAAATAACGATCTACAAAACATACACATAAAACTAAAGATCCAGTAACACGAACTCCACTAAAAACTTTATTTAATTTGCTATTGCAATTGGGGTTTTTTCATCTCGTCGGTATGTTTATTTTTCCAATTGATTCAAATACAACATTTATTTTTATTTTAGTCGATTTGAAAATATTGCTGTTGCATAAACGTACTGTCAGGGATTTGCGGCAGGTCGGCGTTCTTCTCCAGGTTTCTCTACCAATAACACAACCGCCACGATATACCTGGAATATTGTTGAAAATGGCGCTAAGCACCACAAACCTAACTCCACTGTAAACGCTTTGGAAATGAGTATGACAAAGAAAAAATTGGGAGATATGAAACGGATATGGAGTTAATCAACGAGGGACAGACAATGCAATGGCCGAAAGGAAGAGAATGAAGGAACTGTGATGCGAAAAAGTCTTAATATCATCAGTTGTGTGGAAGATAAAGATAAGTTGATAAAGTCAAGTTCATGTGGTGTTGTACGTTAGTCGTGTTAAAGCACCTTCTTTGCGTGCTAATGGTGAGATCGTAATAAGATGTATACATTAACAATGAAATAGGCACACTACCTCTCCTGTTATTGTTGAGAGTGACGATGTCAAATTACACACAAATGTTGTCTTGGTTTCGAACATGTATCTCCAGGAATATTTTATTTAAAGAATTAGATTAATGTTTTTCTCTCAACACAAATAAAACTATTTGTAGATTTCGATCTCGATTTTGACATTTTGTACATAAACCTAACATGGATGATCATTTCTGCTTCATCACCACCGGCTAACGTATTATGAGACTTTCTTTATACGTTAAGATCGAGTCCTTGACTTTTATCTTTTCGGTTAAACCGGGACCGAGGGTATAGATAACTGTGGGCGGAGCAAATATTCAGATTGATCATTATTTTGACCACGGTTATCTCGAGGAGGAAAAATCAATAATACATAGTTTCACAGTTACTTTTGGAGCGAAGTATTTGACAGGCATGGTCACAAGTGTTCCTCCCTATGAAACTTTCAGTCTTATTAAAAATAATATTCTTCAGCAGTCTAAATTATTTAGATCACATTAACGTTGGTCATGTTACATACAGTTTCAGAATTATGCTGTTCATATCAACGGGGATTGTTGATGATAAGCTCCGCCCACAAATGTTGCCGGTAGTGCCTACCTCAAATGCTCCTTTAATCTGTGATGGCAATGTGACAGATTGTTTGCTGTGATGGTCTATTAATAAACATTAGAGAATATCGAAGGGCAATCAAAGACACGATTTAGTCTATGATAATTAGATATATCTTGTATTTGACAGAACAAGACATATTTAGCATAAACTTTGTTTCTCTAGTTAACAGCAAAATTGCATTGCTACGTTAAATTGAATTTGCTTATGTTTGTCATTAATCTTCGTGTGTTATTTCAATCAGAAGATCTACTATGAAGAGAAAATGAAAAAAGTGTCTAATTTCATTAAAGTTTACAGAAATAGTTTCTTTTACAAACATTGAAAAATATAATACTATCTCATTAGGATACCAGTCATGGCACTCGTTATCGCCTTTGTCACGGAATATAGATCTGACATTTGTTATCGCGGTATACCCACATATTGAAATTTGATTTTGACGTCGAAAATATTAAAAGATAGTCGTAATTTGTAACAAAAACCAATTCCTTGACTTTGAAATAGCAAAAACAAATCTGGAAATTGTCAATGCAAAAAGGATATGAAATCACCATTGACATCTATTATATGATTATTTAAAGGGATATTGTCTACCAGCTGCGTATTTTTTTTTTTCACACCCAAAATTATTGTCGATTTCCGTACTGACCTTCATAAAATGAAGATTAACACCGAGTTATGCTGCAAAAGATACGATTTTTTGACAAAAAAGACCCAAAACTATCGTTATTGTAATTATTGTCCGGATGACAATATTCAAATCTATTCAAATGATCTTCTATGTGAACCCGTCTTGAGCGTGCGCACTGTTTATAAACAATAAACAACATGTCGGAAGAGAAAGGTCAACACGTGGAAGAAAGCGTACTTTGACGGATTCAGAGATAAAGAGGAATAGAAGTGAAGTATCTTCCAAATGGAACAAATGCAGGATATATGTAGGGGATCAGTTGGACCGTTGCCGTTGGATGGAGCGAACTCAAGGAAGTGCTACGCGTCAAATCTCACGCTGAAGTGGCAAAGATTTTGCTTGATTATTGTTGATAGGTAAGCCGACCATGTTGCCTTCTTTTCTCAATCGTTTTTCATATTTTATGAATTTATGATGATGCCTATGATCATTTTCGGTAGATATTATTCAATATATGTAATTTTGCACCTGGCAACAGCAAATTATTGTCAATGAGTAGCATAAAACGGCCGTATTTGCGAGGTAAACAAACACAAATTTTAAGAGGCCAGCAAAGGGGAAATGGGAGTGCAAAAATGATATCAATACAGTTTATTATGTTTTCGACCAGCAAATATTGAAATGAGCCGATTTTTGATTATTATTATTATCAATTTAAATAAAAATATCGAATCAATTCATTTTTAATGCAAGAATTAAAACTGTACATGGCTTATATGAAAACCCTATGAAGTTCTTTTTGTTCAAGCAAATTTATTTTTTGATATTCTAAATATATTACATATAATTAGACTTTTAATTTTATCAAATTTCAACAACTTGGACATAAAACTTAGTTTTGGGAATCAAAAGTATATACCTTACTTTCTGCGAATTATCACTATAATGGAAAATCAGTATGTATTTTTCAAATAAAAGCTTTCTATTTAAAGAAGCTTCATTTCAGTTGCACTTTTAGTTTGGATCCTGTAAGTATAATATATAAACAAGGTTTTGAAGAAATGATATGAATATCCATTGAAATTTTCAAGTTTCAGAACTTTTTTTATATATGACTACAAAATTTTACTGAATGTCCTAAAACGCATATTTTAGACCATGGCTAAATGAAAATCATGTTCAATTCCTTTATGCAAACACATTTATATTTTGGGTACTGGAAGTACATTACATAAATAAGGTTTTAGGTACTATTCAACATGTTTGAACATAAAACTTTGTTATGGGAGCCAAAATTATATCTTCGTGTCTGTGAATTAACACCATAGTGGAAAATCAGTATGTATCTTTTATATAAAAAGCTTTCCATTTAAATAAGTGTCATTTCAGTAGCATTTTTAGTTTGGATCCTGTAAGTATGATACATAAACAAGGTTTTTAAAAAGTAATATGAAGATCCATAGAAATTTGCAAGTTTCAGAAACTTTTCTATATGTGACTATAAAATTTTAATGAAATGTCCTGAACTGCATATTTTAGACTATGGCTAAATGAAAATCATTTTCAATTTCTTTATGCAAACCAAGTTTATTTCTTGACTATTCTAAAAACATTACATTAACTAGTTTTTTATTACATTTCAAAAATTTTGGACATAATTCTTAGTTCAGGGAGCCAAAATTATACTTACTATCTTAGAATTATCAACATAGACATGATAGAGGGAAATCAATATGTATTTTTCATATAAAGGCTTTCTATTTAAAGAAGTGTCATTTGAACTGCTTTTTATCCCCCCCGCCAACGAAGTTGTGAAGGGATATAGTAAGGCTACCGTCCGTCCCATCTTGTGAACACTCTAGAATCAACATCCTTCAATGGATTTTGACCAAACTTTGTATATACTTAGTCCTTAAGAGAATCTGGAACCCTATTGATTTTCAAAGTCAAAGGTCAAGGTCACCAGGTCTAATATTTAGGCGAGGGGATATGCCACACTTTGCCCTTGTTTAGTTTGGATCTTGAAAGTATGATTTATAAACAAGATTTTTAAGAAATAATGTGAAGATCCATAGCAATGTGCATGTTTCACAGTGTGTGAATTTAACAGTAGACCGATGGCCCATGTCTGTGTTAAAATCATGCAGGTTGTTGTAAAATTATCTCATTTGTTTAGGCAAATTACTACAAAAACTGGTAATTTCAGACAAATGTGATTTTGTAGTGATTGATATTTGTACTTTTGATTTAGATATTCTGACCAAGGTATTTCTGGAGTAGAAGAAATGAGCAGCCATCACATTTCAACGAAACGGATGAAACTGGAGAAATCGAGTTCATTTGTGAACCCATTTGAGTATGTTCATTTTGTTAAAGATTAGACATATTCTACATTATTTTTATAGGTAACAGTGTCAATATTGTTCAACACAGTCACTTGTATAACAGTTTCCTATTAATTATTGTGGCTTGCATAGTGATACTAGTAGTACATGTAGCTATATTATATAGGGATCATGTTGGCTTCTGCGTCATCGTTACATTTTCATCCATCCACAAGCTGAAATGGCCAGTCCTCCTTACATGTAGCTACTTATGGGAATGAAACCAAACTTGGACAGAATTGACGCATGTCTGGCGCACCAAATTTATGCCTGGAACTTTGATGTAATTTTGTCTCTTTATATTGGGTTGTGTAGATGTGTGCTGGATACATGTATTTAGATTATAGATTTAATATTATTTTGAAAAGCTTTTTCGTTATACAGCTGCACATCTGAACCATATAACAAAATTTGTATTGATATTATACACATACACTGTAATAAACAATTATTTTTTTATTCTTACAGTCTCTCAATAGATATTACTGAAGAGGGCAGTGATGTTGGTGATGATTCTGACGATGAAGATTTTGAACCTAGCCTCAACTTCACTCTAAGGTTTGTCATGTTAATTTCATATGTTTCAGTTGTAACATACATACTTGAAATGTTGTCCTTATAACAGTACCCCCGCTCCACCGGGACTGTTTTACCTCTGTCCGTCCGTTCGTCCCAAGATGTTCATAACATTTTTCTCAGTAATTATTTGTGGCAGCAATCTGATATTTGGTCATAGGCTTCAGAAGGGTCAATCAAAAGTCGCAAACCCGCTGCGTTGTCCATGGTCAAGTCCGGTAGAATTCACATCCGATGAAGGGAAAGACATCAACAACAAATGAAGATCAGTTCTGATTTGGGTAACAGACACCCTGTAATCGTTGACCAGCTCGTGATGCCTGCCGTAGAACTTCTTGAGGGATGACCACAACCTAAAAGCTGTCTACAAATCACTCAAATCCTTCATAAAATGGACTTGTAATGATATGTTTAGTTGCTCATTCACTATACACTCGAGATATTCATCTTGAATTGAAAGTTAGGGCTCCATAGATCATAATTTCAATTCTATTGTTTTATTCTTGTGAATTACATTGTATGTATTTTTCTACTTCAGATGGCAGAGAAGTTACAACAAAAAGACAGCTAGATGGTCTGTGCAGCCTGTTAAAGCTGACAAGTCATATTCCTATGTTCCAAGACTATTAAGGGTCATCATTTGTATGAGACTGCAAGATAATGAAGGAATGAATCAACGTGTGCAGATGGAAGTAGATGATCCCATCTTGCACCAATTCCACAACCTCCAACTCAGGATAATATTGTAGCATCTCAGAAATCCAGATTTGAAGACCAAGACAAAACAATTGACTATATTGTCGCATAAAATAAATTTAGATTGTCACTCTTTGTTTTTACTGGTCTAACAGAAGTTCTGCACATTTAGAGTGGAAAAGTATCTAAGTCAGGATAATGGGCATTACAAATTGTCCAATGCACAATAATGATAGTGTGTTGGTCTAGTTAGTACAAACCAGGACAATTTTTTAGGAATTCTCAAGAAACATCTCGGCCAAGTTTGGTTAAATTCTGTTTGGCTGTTCTCAAGAAGAAGATGAAAATGTTGTTTCCCATAGGGTTTCAGTGCAAACTTTGACCTCCGCTGGTGGCCATTTTGAATTTTCAAATGGCGCAAACAGTAACAACACATGTTAAAGACATTCATAGGAACATATATACCAGATTTCAATTCAATCCCTTCAGCGGTTTCTGAGAAGAAGTTTCTTGAAAATCGACCAAGCAGAATTTTCAAAGTCACATGGTGGCCATGTTTTTTGACAAATCTGCACAAAAGTAATAACTCTTGTGTAGGACCTCATAGAAAATATCTCTGCCAAGTTTGTTTTTGAATTATATAAAAGACTGTCAGTCCATTTTAGAAGAAGTTGTCAGTGCTGATAGAACTAAAAATAATAATAAGATGGCAAAACTTTCAAATTAAATTTACAATTCCAACTGACCAACTTGTGAAATTAACAACTCATTAGGGTTGATTTATTTTTTATTTTTGGTGTTTCAGCAATATTTCAGCTATATCATGGCGACCAGTTTTAGTTGTGGAGGAAGCCAGAGTACCCGGACAACCACCGACCATAGGGAAGCAACTGATAAACTTTATCATTAGGGTATATGGGATAAAATACAAAAGTTTTAATTAAATCGTCTAGGATTGAAACCCTTGTATTGTCCATATGGATCAGGATACGTGTCCCTAATTTTCCAAGTACAACAGCTTGGGATCACACGTCTGACCCCAGAGACAAGTCGGCCATGTACCCAAATGGTATACTGGCGGTAGGCTGCATACCTATTGGATCTGTTTGTAATCCTCGTCATGGGGCATTACTACAAGTTCCTCTCGAAACATTCTAGCAACCCCCAACAATGCCTCATCAAGGACAATCCGATCAAAGTCCTGTAATAAAGACAAGGGATTTAATAAAAACAGAGTAAAGACAGATGGTTATACATTCATGTAGAAAAATGAGCTTTATTTAAAAAAATATATAATTCATTATAAGTGAAATAGTTTGCACAAATTCAGCTTAGAGAAATAAAAAAAAGTCTTATTTTGGAAGGAAAGATTTTCTCGTGGGACTTTCTTATGACCACAGTTTTATTTCCTTTTTTTGTTGGTTTATGGGAGAACCATTTTGGTCTTGCAAATTTTTTTTATCAATTTACCCCTCAAGCTATTTAATTTTATATGTTTTTTTCCTAAAAAAAAATATTTGATTCTGAATCTTGAAGAAAAAAATTTGGCTGGACAGGAGAGAGAAAAAAATATTCCGACATGACATTTTCACAAAATTTTGAAGAAAAAAAATTATTCCAGCACTTCGCCAATCTAATTAAAATTAGATCTACGTACTTGCTCCCTATTTTCTATCTTTTTTTTGGGTCGCTCGTGTACTACTACACGAGCGACCAATAAAAAAAGATCGAAAATAGGGAGCAAGTGTGTAGATCTAATTATACCCCCGCTGCCCGAAGGGGGAGGGGGGTATACTGTTTTACCAATGTCTGTCTGTCCGTCCGTCCTTCTAAGATATTTTTCTCTGCAACTTGATGGCAGAAATCTGATATTTGGTCACAAGTGCCATATAGGTACCCCATATCGTGGGAAGCGTTTTTGGACCTGTCTGATTCCTACTTCCTGTTTGGCGACTTAGTTGGTTTTTTATACACATTGAACATATATGCACATTTTTCTCAACAACTATTGATGGCAGAAATCTGGTGTTTGGTCACAAGCTTCATATAGGTACCCCATATCATGGGAAGTGGCAGGGGTATCATAAGTGAGCTTTAGCTCACAGTTCACCTTGTTTTAATTAGATTGGCACTTCGCCGGAAAATAAGAAAATATGATTTTTGTGGCGTCTGAAAAAAAAATTCTACGGCGAAAAAACGTGACATAGCCCCCTTCAAGGTAAATGGTCAGTCCCATATTATTTTGCAGCAACTGTCTTGTGGAACTAGAAGTAATGTCTCTTTTGTTCCTAATCCAGCCCAAATTTCTCTGAAACATTCGTCAATTAACAAATAAAACAACACTGGCTACGTCATTCGTTTTCATCAGACATGTATTTCACTGTGTTCTACATGTATGTCTCTGTTTTCATATTGTCGGTAAAACTGGCTAAAATAAATTGATTTAACATGTGTATCAAAATCTCGGGGAACAACTTCATAACTTATATGAGGAAAAAAACTAATTTAGTTATTTTTCAGGCCGGCAAAAATTTCCGATCGAAAATACGTAGTTGCTATAAAACAATTTGTCCCCATGGGGTGCCTCCTGGCATGTTTTCAATGGTTATCGTGGAAATATCGGCTGGATCTATTAAGGCATGTAGTTTTCATCAAAGAAAATCTATTCCTGATACAGAAATTATTTATTCTACGTCTTTTAGATACAATCGGTTCGCAAATAGCTTTTTTCCTCAACTTTTATAGAAACTTACCTCAATATCCATGCTGCAGCATCCGGGCTACTGGCATAAAAATAGATAAGTAAATAGAGTTGGCCTCGCCCAGGTCAGTGCATAATTAATTAGCTTCCGGTAACGATGGTCAGCTTTTTTAGTCGAAAAAACAACGTTTCGATGCGTATTCGTCAATAATTCGGTGTTTAATCTTCATTTTATGAAGGTCAGTACGGAAATCGACAATAATTTTGGGTATGAAAAAATTACGCAGCTGGTAGACAATATCCCTTTAAGTGTCATAATTACAATATACACTGTATATGATCTATTAAGAACACTAACAATATTAATGTTGAAATAAGTTTTACTGAATAGTAAATCCCTTGCTATTTAGTCAATAACAACGAGGGATAATAGGTAACAGATGTAAACATGGTAAATTGTTAACATACAAATGTAGTGCAATAAAAATTATTTGTGCTTAAAAAATTTATTTTTTTATTTTTTTTATCATTTATAATATTATAAGGTCGATAAATGAAAAATCAAAGAAAATAATGTAGTGATCAATAGCACAAACACATAACAGATGCTGGACCTGATCTACTACAGCGCCATATGTAATCAGGTGGAGATAATCTTGATTTGATGGTACCAAAAAGGGTAATCAGAAGCTGTTATTGGGAGAAGTGTAATTCAATATAATAGCCACAAGAACAGGGACGAAAAACCAATGGATCAATCGATTTTTAGCGTACCTGATGAAGGCTTGCTCCGAAAGGGTAAATAGTTTCTCCACCACTGGTGGCACCGTCGATTTACTCTTGCTGTAAAGTTCGTATGTATATTCAATATTCATAGGATGCGGATGTTAGCACATACGTTTTCATTTCATTCACATATCTGACAGATTTTAATCTATTAGAGTAAAATGTGCTACACAAATAAGATGTTGCATGTTTAATATTTATAGGATGTGGGTTGTTTGTGTGATTTTTATTTTATTTAATTTTTTTGGGGGGGGGGTTTTGCTTTGTCTGTTTGCTTGGTTTTTTTTTTGTTTTTTTTTTTTAATTATTTTTTCAGAGCACGGTGGAATATCAACATTTGTATAGATAGCAAGCATACGCTACTAGTACAATTCCATGTTTAAATGTATTCCTTCAAGGAATGTTTTTTTTTCACTTTATTTATCTTGTGAAATAGAACGTGATTTGATGTCTTAATACTGAAATCTGCTGCAAAAATACAATATTTGTGATCATTAGAAAACATCAAATTTCATTACAATTTACAGATATAGTATATCTTAGTAACATTAATAAATATACTACTTTATTAGGATATCAGTATAACACTTGTTGCCGTTTTTGGTCACGGGATTTATATCGCCATAGCTTTTTGGAAATTGGCTTCGCCTTATACGGACATCTTACAATATTTCTTGATGTTGACGTCAGAATTAGTACCACATTATCGGAACTTGTACAAATTCCATGAATAATAGAGATGTTCCACTGCTATTGAATTTCCTTTGCTAACTCCTTCACGTTTAGAACGTTTATTTAATTTTCTATTGCAATTGAATTTTTCATCTATTCGGTATCGTTATTTTTTTCTAAATTGTTTGAAATACAAAATTGATTTTAGTCGATTTGAATATATACATGGTATCTGTGGCAGGCAGAAATGTATTCCATACTGGTATGGTAAAAAAATAGTTTTAAGGTACCGAGCAATAATCAGAAGCCGTTACTCAAAGAATAACAGACAAAACAAGGTTCAAAAGGCAATGATAAATATAAATGAACAATATTCCACAAAATAATACACAAAAACACGAATCCCTCATAATAAGGGGAATGGGTTTGGAGGTGTTGAACGATCTATGATGTTAACATCCCATAGATAAACCAATGTTGTCATTGTTACATCCGAATACTTAATCTATCGACTTATATTTACCAGACAAATCAGACTATGAACTATGAGGATGAGTTATCTATCATGGGCGCGATTGTAAGGTACCTGGATTAAAGGTTTGCCTATGCAATCAGTGCCTCAATGTACTTATCACTTAAATTGTATTTGCCACCGTTAAATGAATTAAATATAGTATAAAGGTCATAACACATTATCGTTAAACATCATATCTTATAGCGGATATTGAAACATCTGCTACGTGTGTGAGACTATTCCCGAGTGAATCGCTTTAGAAGGAATGTGAACGACATAGAATTGATCATATTCCCCGATCTTAATATTCATATTTGGACAAATGTAAGAAATATTTACGTCCGTAAATTACAAGATATTATAACGTAAATACATTTGTAATTTGGATTTATCCCAACTTACATATACCACGATAGTAATACCTGTATATACACTCAATATTTATATCAGGGGCGGATCCAGGATTTCAAGTTAGGGGGGGGGGGGGCGCACTTAAAAAAATTGCGCCGAGCGGAGGGAGGCGCGAATAGTTTTGGGGTATTTCGTGTGAAAATTCACGATTTTACGCCAAAAAAGAAGATTACAGAATCTCCCTCCTACCCTTAACCTCCTATTCTAAAAATAAAACCGTGGTAAGCAAACTACATTGTATGTCAAATTTATAGTTCAAGTTTCACTTCAATCCATTGAGTGGTTATTTAGGAGTTGCGGGTTGCAGAATCATCCTCCTACCCCCTCCACCCGGCCTTCAATGAAAAATCTAAATACCATTGTGCACAACTACAATGTATTTCAAGTACATTATATAGTTTAACGTCAATCAATTGCGTGGTTACAGTCAGGGGAGTTGCGGATTGCAGAAATCTTACAGACGGACGAACGGACGAACAGACGGACGGACGGACATCAAGTGTTTGAGCAACGGGCATATAAACCTCATTACACTAAAAGATCAAACAAAACAAATGTATCAAAGTTCTCGAGAAATATGTTTACGGAAATCATGTGTGAGATATGCATAAACCGTTTTGTCGAGATTATTTTCACACTTTCATGTGCAGTTGTAGATATTAATTTATTACAAATAAATTGTAGTCAGAAGTTTTTGTTAAAAATGTGTAAAACAATTGTACAGACATCCATTGGTAGATATGAATAATATAAACGTACCCGGACAAAGGATTTGTTCACACTTTCTTGTGCAGATACCTCGGGCAGATGCAGAGATTGTTACAAATATTTTTTTTTTTTTTTATTAATATGTTACTTTTGTATTTTAATGTGCAATATGCCAACGCGTATTTTTACTGATCTTTACTTGAAAAGTAAAAGGCAACATTTTGTATACAAATCAAACTTATATATTTAAGAGAAGTGACCATTTTCTTGGGACACTCAAGTTTCTACACACTGTCTCAGTTTCATCATATGATTCTCTCGTTATAGGTTTTCGTTGTATGTTTTATAAATGAGATCAATTGTTAAATTAATTATTCGAAGTATTGATTGAATTTACTTTTTAGTTTACCTTTGACTTTTCTCGTCTCGTCGAGGAATCAGAAATGTATCCAATCTTACTTGTTTTCTTGGCCTAGAATTTTCGTCCATTTTATAATTTCTAAATAGCACGTGTACATGTAGTTGTAAAATTGACTGCAGAAATAATGTTTAATTAGCGTGAGAAAATAGTTGATGTCTGGTACCTCGGAACTAATCAGAATGGAATAATCTTTGAACTACTGACGGCGAATATATATATGAATCAGCGAACACATCCAACGTGTATTTACAATGTGTAAGAATATTTTAATACAGGTCACGAGTTAACCATTCATGAAAAGTTATTTATTGAACTGCTTAATTAACGTTGTATAACATTTGCTTTGCGAATTTTAGGGGGGCGCACGCCCCGCACGCCCCCTCTAAATCCGCCACTGTATATGGTGCGGGGGTGCTACATTTTACATAGCATACAGATTTTAATCTGTTAGCAAATAAGAGAAAATATGTCACACAAAACAAGATGTTGAGTAAATAATCTTATTTCACATGTACATTGTATTAGCTTCATTTCCGGTAAACATGCAAAGGTGTGATCAACGCACAACATATTATTTTACATGCTCATGCGTGGACTAATGGTGACAAATTATTCAGTGGGCTTTTCACATGAAATAGTGTTTTTATATATTCCATTCTTGTTGTTCTATTTTTTCCTTTTCTTTGTTTGTTTTTATATATTTTTTTTTTGGGGGGGGGATGTTTGTTTGTTGGTTTTTCTGCTTTTGTTTTTTTTTTTTTTTTTTGTTATTTTTTTGTTGTTGTTTGCTTGTTTTTGTTGATTTGATTTTCTGAGCACGTTCACGTGAATAGAAGACGTCTGTGTGGAAACCATAGATACGTTTATACATCTATCAAGCATTCATCAATATGCATGCTGTATATCGATACTATAACAACTAACATATGTGTAATCATATCTATATTTATTTTACTATAATAATTAACTACTATAAAGAGTATTACTTACACATCTGGTGTAGGCAATGTACAACACAACACATGTGTCTCATCTAAAGATTGGTAATTAACATACTACAATAATAGAAGTCAGTCGTCTGTGGTTTTATGTACATGTTTTCTTATATTTTGAATTGATCCATGTCGTGTATTTGTGCTGATAAAGGTGATACAAATTATATAGTTTTCAAAGAGTGATTGTTGTCTAACGCCACATGATCAATTGCCATGGTATGAACAAATTGCATTTAATACAATGATGACGTTGATGATGATGATAATGTCTGCTTTGTACTAGACCAACACGCTTACATGGATCTTTATATTGCTAGAGCACTGAAATATTTTGTAATGGTATTAGCCATTTACTCCTTAATGCTGTGTGCTTAGTGGAGAAGCAGCAAATATCAATTTGATAGTCAATGGCTTGACCCCACCGGGCTCGAACCCGCAATCTATCGCATTCGATGTGAGCACGCTAAAATTACACCACCGATGCGATATAAACGTCTGAAAAAATAGCCAACGTATGAACCTTTCAGATCGGATTACAGACGCTGATGAAGCGTGCCGGTCAAGCGAAATATCCGTCAACTTGATTATAATTATAGTCTTTTTGTACAATTATAGTTATTTTTGTTATATATTAACATCTTTTTTTGGTGTTGTTGTGCTACATTTTAGACGTTTATATATATATATAAATTTTAGAGTCACATGTCATTTTATGCGTGTTTTGATTGGTTTAAAAAGTTCAGGTTATTTTCCAATACACGGAATATAAAAATAAACGTCATTCTCAAGGCGTCGCGTGCCGTTGTCATCGGATGATTTTCTTTAAATGAGGCACCTTTGGGGTTCTTTAAATTTATTTCCGATTATTTGCCTTATTTTGAAAAAATAAATATATTTTTCAATATCATAACACGAAAAGTTAATTTATAAGGATTGATCGAAATTATTTGTTCTGTTCATTCGAAATAACTTCAATCAGGTTGTACACACCCTTGCGTAACCCGCGGTTCCCCGGTGTGCATAACCTGATTGAGGTTATTTCTTCATGAACCGAACAAAAATTGCAATCAATCCTTAAATATAAATATATAATGAACATAGACAGAATGGACGTGAATGTAAATGAACATCATAGACTATCTAGCATTACACATATATGTACGTCTTCTTGTTCCCATATTGTTATCGTAAAGCCATTGTTAGACACAAATTGATGTACAGGAACAGAGCTTTTACTGCTGTTCTACATTTCGCAATCATAGTAGAGACCTTAACAATGAGCATGACTCATACCCTATACTGGGTGTTAAAGAGTGGGACTCTTTACTCCAAACAGTCAACTCGACATATTGGACGTTTGGGTGCTTGGATGTCATTTTTTGTGTACAATTTCCCAGGTACGGGGTTATCAAACATGTAACAAGACTTGTGCCAATGTCATTATGCGACTTGAGATCCCAATCTACCTATTCACATTTAAGCTTCATGTCTTGGAGCATGACCTCCAATAAACTCGTTTTCGTTAAATATCGTTATCCCCAGATTTGAATAGCTTTTATCATACAATAATTTAAACATATACAGAAGTCTTCCCCCTCCATCTCTCTTACAAAGCCACTTTACAGATGTGGTTGGGGGCCTGGGTGGCTCAATGAGTTAGGTAGTTGGATTACCTAACCACTCATACAAACCTATCACCAATACGGCGTGGGTTCGCGCCCAGCTTGGTAAATTACAAAAAAGGGTGAACTCGACTCCCAGCCGCAAGTGATAAAGTTTACCAGTTGCTTGCCCATGGTCGATGGTTCTCTCCGGGTACTCCTACTTACTCCACCGCTACAACTCGTCGCTATTATATAGCTGAAATATTGATGAAAGTGGCGTTAAAACACCAAAATCAAATCAAATCAGATTTGGTTGCTTTATACGATGATTACTACTGTAGAGGAAAGTATAAACAATTATAAGATATTGTAGACTCGTTCCTCATTCATGTATTATCACTGAGTTTGTAGCAAGAGTAACAGGACAAGTGCCCATGGTTAAGGAGGAACTGCTCCCTTGGATTTTAGTGCGGTTCGTATGTGTAAATACACGACTTATATCCGTCCTTTCCTAAACTTGCTTTGTACTCGGTTCATTTGTTATTCAATATTTGTATTTATTGACATGTAATAATGTCCAATACAATTTTCTATATCAGATGAAGATCGTGCCACAAAACAGCAACACGACAGAAGTTCACACTTCTAAAGCACACGAGTTCACCCCCGACATCTAGTTGGGGTTTTAACCATAGTATTGTCAGTTCTTCTTCAATTTTGGTTTTTTTTATAATCTCTTTTCATTGTCTTCAATCTGTTCTGACCGTCGTCTTAATTGTGATTTCAGCAAAAAACAAATTTGTTGAGGCAATAGCTACAAAAATAACTTTAAATCTAATATATATCGTGTCATCCAAATAACAGTTGACCAGTATGAATGATTGTGTTATCATTATAACAATTGTCTGATAAGAACATCTGGGTAATAATAACGAGTTCCGTTTCAATGTGGGTTTGTAATTTATAAATAGTACAATAATATATGTTACCATGATACTTTGTCTAACAACGTGTTACACGTGCCAGACATATATAATTGGCGATCCGTGAGTGTTCGTAATGTCAGGTGTCAATACATGATATATGACGAAATTAACCTTTCTGTATTATGATAAAATCACAAAATCAGAAAGCTATGTGCATCGTATTACCTTTTATATGTTGATATACGTAACTGTAATCCCTCATCCCCTCCAAACTGGAGATACAGAAATGATACTTCATTTCACTGCTGTGATGCTCTGCCCTGTGTTTCTTGCATTTTGATTTGTTTGTTTGCTTGGTGGTGTTTAACGCTACTTTCAACAATATTTCAGTTATATCGTGGCGGTCAGTTTTATTGCTGGTGGAAACCGGAGCACACGGAGAAAACCACCGACCTGTCGCATGTCACTTACAAACTTTATCGCATAATGTTGTACAACTCGCCCTGATCGAGATTCGAACTTATAACATCGCTGGTGATAAGCACTGATCGCATAGGCAGTTATAAATCAAACAACCATACGATCACGGCCACGACGGTCCCTTCTTGCATTTTGAGGTTGCACGTCCATGTGCCAAACAGAACAATTGTACATGCTCCTAATAATCAACATTCTTTATTAATTGTCTTCGATGTGGTACGTGCTACTCATTTTGTAAATAGTTTGTGTTGTGTTTTTGTTATGTTTGTCTTCGTGTTTTGTCTTGTGTCCGTGTCTTTGCATTGTATATTTTTGATTGCACATTCTGTTTTCTGTGCAATTTCTAATTTTCTGACCATACAACATTTTGAAAAATTGGATGCAATTTGATCATTTGGAGCAAAATGTCTCTGGAAATGAGTTTGATTTTGTCCTAATAGTCAGTCAGAAAGGTGTAGAGCACTCTAGACTTGTCAGTGAGAGCATAGGAATAGTATGTATATAGAAAAGGAAGTGGCGTCTCTCTTAAGAAGAGTTTGAAGATACCAAAGGGGCATATATCGAAGAGGAACATACAACGCAATGACCAAAAGATAAAGTACAAAAGGACAAACAACGATCAACAAAACATACATATAAAACTAAAGATCGAGTAACACGAACCCCCACTAAATACCGGGGGTGAACTCAGGTGCTCCGGAAGGATAAAGAGTTCCTGCTCCAATAGGCAGTCAAAAAGGTATAGAGCACTCTAGGGTTGTTATTGAGTGCTTAGGAATAGTGTGTATCTAGAAAAAAAGTTGCGTCTCTCTTAAGGAGCCATCTATTAATCAAATGAAAAACAATATAATACCATTGTCGTAACATTTCTTAAATCCAATGAAAAAATAGTTAAAAGAGAAAAAAACGACACCACTAGCACATAAATATATGGGGGGTGGTCACTTCCCTGACTTGGTACATATATTGCAATACCAAGTTGCGGGGTTAAATTAACTCTGTGGGTCCAAACATTGTATGTCAGGCAGATATATTTTAGGATAGTGTAGAATATGTCTATCATCAACGCAATTTGATATAGTAAAAAAAGATGATGAATTGGTTTTTGCATGTGACCGATACATCCAATTATAGCTTAAAATCTAAAATACATCGTGTCGTCCAATATAACAATCATCTGACAGAACATCTGGGTAATTATAGCGAGTTCCGTCTCAATGAGGGTTTGTGATTTATGAATAGTACACTAATAGCTGTTACAATGATACTTTGTCTAATAACGTAATAAACGATATAAACATTATAATTGGCAATCCATGACTGTAAAAAAAACTAGTAAAGTTAGATGTCTATATGTAGAACTTAACAAAGCTGACTTGTTTATAATGATAAAACCACAAGGCAATTATAAATAACTATATAAATCGTAATGTCTTGCATGAAAAAAAGCTGGAAGCTACCGACAAGGTAATAAAAAGCCACAATTAAAAGAAAGGCAGACAAACCGATGGACAAAAGAAAATGGGCAAACAGCCAATCAACGATCTACAAAACACTACACAGAAGACTAAAAATTGAGAACCACGAACCCACCCAGCCGGAAGTGAGTGTATGTGTTCCGGTAGAGTAGGATGTCATAGGTTGTTATTGTGTTGTTCTAAGTTATTCTTTAGCTAATGGACTCCCATCCCAACGTGCATATGTGTGCATCCGTGATGAAGTTCCACCCTGCGAAATGGTGTAAATAAGACACTCGTCATGCTACTCACAAAGTCCGCACGTGCTGGACACCACTATATGCAAACAAACATAAATAAAATAAATAAGACATGAGCCCTCCTACAAACAAGCATCGTTATTATTCGGAATTCGTAAAGGTGATCACAACACGGAATGAGTGACAAAACGCGAAACATCCCAGAACGCGATATATCTATAGGTCCCTGTTTAGTGTATCCACAAAATGTGGCACTGCTTAATCGGTACATACAGTAAATATCTTCCCTCGTTGAAATCAAATCTCTACCCGATTATTTCCTAATGCATGGCTTATCACAGGGTTTATACCTAGATTAACACGACGGGTGCCACTAGTGGAGCAGGAATTTCTTACCTTTTCGGAGCACCTGAGGTCTCCCCGGCTTTGTGTGGTGTTCGTGTTACTCGATATTTAGTTGTATGTGTTTGCTTTGTCATGTTTCGTTTGGTCATTGTGTTGTCTGTTCTTCTGTTACGGATTCTGATTACCCCTTAAGAATCAAGCTCTTCTTTTCTCACCACAAAACTTTAATAAACAAACAACAAGATGTGATCCATATTTAATCAGAAAGTTTATCTATAATTATAATCTGTGTTTCGAGAAAAATTACATCTGTTTAATAATTGTTCACCCATTATCGATCTAGAATAAAAATAAACATAAAACTAAACATGTTGAAATGTATTGTTGTTTGTTTACAATGTTGAATATCAGTATTCATTCTACAAATACATGTCTTACTAATGATCTTGCTAAATAAGTTGTTGCTATGAAAGTTGAATTCTTGATTGACCACTTATAGTAACTATCTAAATGCTAAGACATAGGAGTAATGTTAATAAATATAGGTAATCTGTCATGAATTATTTTTTTCAAATATAAAAATAAAATTGAAAAAAAACGTGAACAAATCCAAATCCTTATCGAACAATGGTAGATACACATGCAATGCCGATATCACTGCCACATGTATACATGATGAAGTAGATATCAAAATACCAAACCGAGATCATCGCCAGATTATGTTGAACAAATATCGGCGGATGCTATTCTATAATCGGTTATTGCTTGAAGGAACATTCTGTTTGCATGGATTTGATTTGATTTGATTTGTGTTTAACGCCACCGCATTCAGCAATATTTCAGCTATATCATGGAGACCAATTTTAGTGGTGGAAGAAACCGGAGTACCCGGAGAACCACCGACCATGGGCAAGCAACTGGTAAACTTTATCACCTGCGACTGTGAGTCGAGTGCACATTTTTTTGTAATTTACAAAGCCGCGCCGTATTGGTGATAGGCTTGTATGGGTTGTTAGGTAATCCAACTAGATAACTCATTGAGCCACCCGGATCCTGGCCGTTTACATGGAATACAACATTTATTGAAGTATTATAAATACATGCATGTTATAGCATGCTAATATGTGAAAAATTTGTAGTTTTACATTCCTCTTGACTTGGTTGAATAGCTGTGTCACAAATGACCATGGATATGTTCCACTTGTCATAAGCACTTCCCGGTCCTTTCCTCATTCACGACTTATTACCGGGTTTGTAACTAGATTAACACGAGGAATGCCACTGGTAGAGCAGGAACTGCTTAACCTTTCGGAGCAACTGAGATCACCCCCAGTTTTTAGTGGTGTTACTCGATCTTTAGTTTTATATGTATGCTTTGTAGATCGTTGCTTGTCCGTTTGTACATTTGGCCATTGTGTTGTCTGTTCTTCTTCGATATAGGATTCTGATTGACCCTTTGGTATCTTCAAAGAACTAACTAACACAGACATTAATTATGACAATCGTGGATACGTTAATGCAACCCATTATCAACACATTATATGATTATTGTATTGGTACAACTGTTTGTGTCATGTTGAGTCCGATGTGGAAACTGTATCATTAGGAGAGGCATACATTTACTATATTGTATCCGATATGTTATATATATTGGCTAGAGCACTGTACAATGTATTTCTATAGAAAATATACCTGTTTTTAGTGTTTTGTATTGTCCCATTATGTGTCTTTACGTTTCGTGTTGTGATGTCCATTACGAATTCCGCATAAAAACGATGTTCGGTTCGTATTTACCTCTAGTTGTTTGTAGGAATGCCCATGTTGTCTTCATCCTGTGTCGTGGGTACAATGTCTCACATCTATATCCGATAGTTTCTAAGTAACTAAAAATGGATTAGACCAAAGTACGACTATATCAAATTCTGCCTGTGATATATTATACGGTGTTTGTAAATTTGATATTCCAATTACCGAAGTGATAGGTCTTTTTGACAATATTAATAATACAAAATACATCTCTAATTTCTACATCTTTTTGATATTGAATACCACAAATGGTGAAAATGAGTTCACGTACAATACAATGTATTGAAATAATGATCTAGTAATTATCTTAGATATATTTATCCGCCATCATCCATCCGTTCACGTGGTGATTTCTCTCTGTAAAGTATACATGACAACTGTCGGTAGATTAGTTTTAACGCCAAGCGGGTAGTATTTCATCTATATTCGTCTTCAGAATTGTATTGTAAACTAAATAGCATTTAGGTGAAAAGGTCTCGCTGAGATTATTTCATTTATTTTCATTGTAAGAATTGTCTTGCAAACAAAATGGGCATTTAGGTGAAAACGTCTAGCTGAGATGGACATACTGGTTGATTTTTCTCGACTGTCATTTGATAAGCAGTCACTAGTACTTCCTGAATCGTACAATTTACACGTGTGTAATTATGCAGGTGTGTGGGCTTTTCTTAAGAAATAATGATAAATGGTACGCGATAAAGCGGATGGCCTGTAGATGACGGTTGTTGCATGTGGTGCAGAAACTACTAACCATTCCGGAAGCATCTGCGTTCACACCCATCCCTTTTCTCCAGTCTTAGTAGGATTCGTGTTGCTCGATCCTCAGTGTTCTGTGTAGTGTTATGTAGATTATTGTTTGCACAGTCGGATGGGGCATGGATTTCGTTTCCTCCTCCCCCCTTTTCTCTACTACCCCCTTTTTTTTCTAAATTTTCATATAAATCATTCCTTTTTCAAAATTTTCATAATCATTCGTTTTTCTTCATTTGACATCCGTAGACGTCATACATCATGAATAATACGTGTATTCTGTGTCCACAGTTTTTCGACTGATACAGTATAAGAGAGAAGGTAAGCAACTCCATTTTCATATTTCGCGCCATATCGCTCACCTCGGTTGGGAAACCCCCGTGTTTTTTACACTTTTTACCTTGTCTACATATGGCACTGTCGTATCAAACTGTTTCTAAGACACTTACCTAATTGCCCATGTTCGAATTTCAGTCGGTACGTCGATCTTTTCCAAGAAATCTCGCCGAGAATAGCGAAGCAGCTTCGTTTCTAGGTCAAACTACATCATATTAGACGGAAGTGCAAGAACGGTAACCCTGGGTTTTTTAGGAATGGATTACCTGCAATGAAAAACCCAGATGCGCTCCGAATATTTTTCCTGGAATGTTTTGGCGGAAAATATAAACTGCTGAAAAAACATAACAGCAGACGGATTATTTCGTAAAAATGGCACAACGACCATCTGAATATGGAAACATTGAAATAATTTGATGGTAAATAACTGTTCAAAAAGAAATTCAAACTGAGAAATAGATATGATTGAATGGTTAGAACTGAAGTCAAAAATTCAATGAAAAAGAAATATTCAGCTTGCCTCTACTTCAAATTATTAAAATCATACCCAAACAAAAACATATAGTATACAACTCAAAAAAAAAAAAAAATAAAAAGAGTAAAATAAAAAAAAACAAAGGAAGAAGAAGCTGAGAACAGATATTGAATGGGACTATGGCATGTTACCCCCTTCCTCAATAAAAGGGCTCCCAACTGATAAAAATGTGTAAGGGAGCCGGAGTTTGATACGACAGTGCCATATGTAGACAAGGTAAAAAGTTTAAAAAAAACACGGGGTTCCCCAACCGAAGTGAGCGATATGGCGCGAAATATGAAATTGGAGTTGCTTACCTTCTCTCTTATACTGTATCAGTCGAAAAACTGAGGACACGGATTACACGTATTATTCATGATGTATGACGTCTACGGATATTGCCAAATGAAGAAAAACGAATGATTATGAAAATTTTGAAAAAGGAATGATTTATTTGAAAATTTTGAAAAAAGGGGGGTAGTAGAGAAAAAGGGGGGAGGAGGAAACGAAATCCATGCCCCATGGGTTTGTGATTGTTTGTCCTTTTATTGGTTTTTTTTGTTGCCCTTGTGTTGTCTTCAAACTTTTAAAAAATTGGTTTGTTTTCAAATATTTTGAATTTGCGCTCATGGCGATGTGTATTCCATACAACATTATGTGATAAAGTGTATCAGTTACTTGCGGTAAGTCGGTGGTTTTATACGGGTACTCCGGTTTTCTCCGCCAATAAAACTGACAGCCACAGCATAACTGACATATTGTTGAAAGTGGCGCTAAACACCATAACCCTAACCCTAACTCCTAATTTTAACGATATAACCAAAAATGTGACATTAAATATTTTAATCCTTTTGTTTTCATTTTTGTTTTGACATTTGTTAGGTTTCTGTATTTACTAATATTGTATATTTATTTAGCCCGATCATCCCACGTCTATAAAATATCACCTGATTAGCGCACTCTGTTCGTCCTATAATATATATAAGTGACGATATCTATTATAATCCTTTGATTTTTATGAGAGTTTATCTCGTTTCTGTTAGTGTTGATATCGTTTTTCAGCCAATACCACACCCTGCCAAATCTCTAGCGATTAGCGCATTCTGTTCGTTCTGTTATGTAAATAAGGGTAATAACAAAATTACCGAACTCCAAACAATCTTATAAAGGGAAAGTCAAAACTCACAAGTATACAAACAGACAAAATCAGTCAACAACCGGAAGACTGTGAAAACCGTAATGACCCTGACTTGGTACAGATATCTTTAAAGAAATGGTGGGTTGAAACAGATTTTAAACATAACGTTAAATATTATAATCCTTTGATTTGTATGAGAATTTCTTTGGCTTCTGTTAGTGTTGGTATCGTTTTTCAGCCATTACCACACCCTGCCATCAAATCTCTCGTGACTAGCGCATTCTGTTCGTCCTATAATATGTAAACGTCACGTTAGATATTATAATCGTCTGAATTGTATGATAGTTTCTTTGGATTATCTTTGTTTATTATTACCGTTTTTGTAACCAGTACCACACCCTACCTATCAAGTCTCTAATGATTACCACACTCGTGATCGTCCTCTGACACGTAATTCCAGATGCATAAACAACGGATGTATATACATAAGTGGATCTTCTTATCCATGACGTCATTCCGTCTATTTTTAGCGTCTATTTGTAAATATGCTCATATAGATATGACAGGTGTACACACCATTACTTAAAAGAGACGAGTTTAGCATTACATGTATATAATAACATCAACTGCTTATTTAAACAAGACAGCCAAAGTACCACTTGTATATAACATATACTAGCAAACTAGACAATTGCATAAACAGCAACATTAACTAACAAAAACTATTTATAAATCGTGTTTTCAAACTATTATTTTTACTGCTGTTTAAATCACAGGCGTTGGAGGCACGGAATTATACCCCCCCCCCCTTTTTTTTTTCTCTTTACATATTTATTTTCAATAAAATGTCTTTATTATTTCATCTCTTTTTCATTAATTTAATTTGCTATTCATACAATATTATGCTAACAACAACATAAATGAGTCGACCTTAATTCCGTGCCACCAGCGTCTGTGGTTTAAATCAGTATCATAGGGTATCATTGTTTGTGATATGCTTATTTTAATGCCGCATGGAAAAAAATATTGTATATTAACACATATTTTATTGAAATAAGGCCGAATTTGTATGTGTAATAAAAGCATAATTTGCGGCGTGTTATTTGCCTTCGGGCAATAACATTTTACCAGAGAAATGACATGTTGTCTGCCCTCTTGTGAAGGGCAATAACATGTTATCTGCCCTGGTAAAATATGTGATAAATAGATTAATACATGGCCTTTTTCATATTGCCCTTGTCATCAGCCCTCGACTGATATCGTCCCTCGGGCTAAAGCCCTCGGTGCCGATATCAAGGTCTCGTGCTGATAACAAGAGCAATATGAAAAAGGCCATGTATTAATCTATAATTATTGGCGAATGAATCTTTGCACCGAGCAACCACGGACAACTCCTAACTTTCTATTGATCAAAAATAAGATTCTCAAAGTGAATATCACCACTAAAGTTGTGGATTCGAATCCTGCTTAAGGCTAGTGTACTCGATAAACATGATGTGATACAATTGTCAGTGACTCGCTACTGGTCGGTGGTTTCTCCTGGTCATCCGATTTCCTCCATCAAAAAACTGACCACCACGATATAACTGAAATATTGTTGAAAGTGGCATTAAACACCCTAACCCGAAAACCTGAAAGTGACTCTCCGAACATGATGCTCTCATATACGTCTAATCCCTTGTTTTTGCTTGCACCGGCGATGACTCGCCCTGTTTCCATGTACTAGTGGGTATCACACTGGGTGTCGTATTCCTTTGTTAACACAACTCATTAAAGGACATGAATACACAATACATAGGTATGTGTCAGCTGTTTTCATTCATAATAAATCTTTCTATAGTTTCCATTATCAGTCATTTCATTCATAAAAAATATCAATTGTGCACAACATATGGCGTTTGTGAAATATGCATGTAGCATGTTGCATTTCCATTAAGACATATATAACGTTATTGGAAATCATTTAAAGCTGTTATTAAAAAAAACCTTGATGAATTACATCGTATTAACATAATGAAAAAACAAATAATAGTGTGTACAGAGGCGGGTCCAGATTTCCCGGAATGAGAGATGTTGTTCATTTTTAGCTCTAAAATGGAGACACAAATTCTGCAAAATATTCCCTGTTTATGAAAAGAAAAGCAAATGGTCAAAACACACATTCCAAACCCCCCCCCCCCCCCCCCCCCACCATCTTCTTCTACATTCGGTAGCTTTCTAGATGTGCATTTATGTCTTGAATATATGGTCGACCTACAACAGCTGTATAATTAATGTTCAATATTTGATTCCAAATAAGGGTAATAACAAAATTACCGAACTCCGAACAATCTTCCAAAGGGGAAGTCAAAACTCATAAGTATATAAACAGACAAAATCAGTCAACAACCGGAAAACTGTGAAAACCGTAATGACCCTGACTTGGTACGGGCATCTCTAAAGAAATGGTGGGTTGAATCAGATTTTAAAGCGCCAAACCCCCCGCTTTCATTACGGCTCAAAGGTTCCGGCTGTCACTATAACAGTATTTATAACAACACTGGAACAATATAGGTAAAATAGTTGTCAATGCAGTACCAAATTCAGTGAGGAGGGTGGAACATCTATCGTGAACCATCTCCATCAACAACCCCGAGTCACCTGAAGTATTTTAACTACGAAAGTAAATGTCAAAAACACTTTTACGTCACACATTGATAACAAATATTTGTGACATTTTTGTTGACTTCCTTATCTTTATACATTTTCACTCTATGAAAATCCATCGTTTATTATCGTCTCTGCAGAGATGGAATATATTTCGACAAGATCTTGGTATCGGAATATAAACTGTTTAAGAGATCGAATAAGGCGAATCTTTATGTAGCCCTGGTCCGGTAGCCTGTTTCTCAGATAAAGATGATGTTTGTGAGTTATTTATTATGAACTTCCACAAAGACCATTTATTTTTTCTTTTGATATCTATGACTAATTTATATTACATCTATGAAAGGTAAATGTGATGCTACCTGCCAAGCTAGTATTAAATTAACTACTAGCATTCATTGACACTGCTATTTCACTGCACGTGTTTGATGCTGTCAAAAATAGGTATATATTTTAATCGAATGAACACGAAACTGTGCAGATTTTTATCGTTTATTTATACAAATGTATATGTATTGCTGTTGGATATTCAATTATCAATAGGGGAGGATTGTAATCCCATTAACATTGATATGTGACATTCTTGTGCCTGTCCTAAGCCAAGATATGGATTTCTAACGTCATATGTCGTGATCAAGGATTTCAGGGGAGGGGTGATTGTTCGTTTTTTTTATATTGGTGGCCATCACTGTTTAAACTTTAAAAAAACAAACAAGCAAACAAAAAATTAATACAAAATGTTCTAGCTCCTATCCATCACTTGGTATTGTTTTCTGTTTTCTATAAAATGTATAATAACAATCGATATGTTCTAGCCAAAAGTCAAACATCGCTATAGACTATATGCTTAAAACACAAAATGACTTAGCTTAGTATGGTTATTTAACGTCGGTAAATATGATAAGTAACATTGTATCATCGACTATACAAGGAAAATCTGCTATGGTTATCAATCAGGCTCGTAAATGTAGTTTAAAAATACAAACTGTTCCATCTTATATCGGAGTATTGGTATGATTATGTAATCAACGGTAAATGTATTGACAAATGACAAGATGTCGTAGCCTGTTTTTTTTCGTTTTTACATGTATATATCTTTATTTCTGCTAACCTTTGTTAATAAAGTGTTATACAGCCACCAATTTCTGGATTGGTCATATTCTGATGAAACAGCAATCTATCGCTAGTGATATCTGCCTAGTGGAAATAACATCCGCTGCTTAGATTAAGGAATTGGTTTCAACTGGCCGTAATCGAGTCCATCATGATTATAAGATAAATATCTAACTGAACGTTAGACTGGTCTTGATCTGTATTACTGTCTTGAATACTGAATCAAGACTGAAATGCGAATGCTATGTGTTCGTCAAATGAGAAATCGAGCAATGGAGCTGTCTAGTATGAAGAGTTTGATGATACTAAAGGGGTAATCAAAAT